>JAEIGM010000001.1:10262000-11688500 GCA_018903735.1 Drosophila cardini | reverse complement strand
AAATCTAACAAAATACAAAACAAATATTATAATTAACTATTAAAATTATGAAAGAAAAGAAACAACAACAACAAAATATACATACGCGAATTGTAGTTTGTAATTAATGATACGAAACAAATTTGTTTATAAAAAAAAAAAACGAAAAACGCAAATTATATAGTATATATATCTATATATATATACATTATTATTATTACTATATACAATATGGCATATTATTATTACATATATATATAAATATATTATAAATGAGAAGGAAAATTAGCAAGCTAATTGTAGTTACTTGGGCTCCTTGGTGCCCCAAGTGCTGCAGCAGCGCAGCAACCCGATTAACTTGCCACCAATCAAACAGGGCATTACATGCAAACACCTGCAACTCTATATCAATTATAAATAAAAGCAAACAGCTGCCAGCGGCTAACATTAACAATTAACAAAAGAAAACATAAAACATTCACAAAACAAAATTTTAACCAAATGTAAAAGTAAATCGAAGCACATAATTTAATTTGTTTATTAGTTATGATTTTTATATTTTTAAATATTTGCATATTGATAAGAAATTTAAGAAATTGTGCAATGCCGCTTCCCGTTTGTTTATTTATTTAAGCCAAATTGATTGGTGTTTAAGTCTTCGGTTTGCCGTTATGTTGTCCTCCAGGATGTGCAACAAACATTTGTGTGTCTCAACATTATCGAAATTGTATGAAATGTTGATTGAAACAAAGCAACAAACAAACAAAAACATTTGTAGATTTTCCTTTAAACCAGACAAAAAGAAAGCAACAAAATAAAATAGTAAAATATTACTTTTGTAAATAAATAAACAATATTTTGTATTTTATTGGATGATTTACTATTAAACAAGAGCGAGAAGTACAGTCGACCGATTTGTCCTATGGGAGCTATAGGCTATAGCTGTTCGATTCGGACATTCACACAAACAGCAGAGTGAACTCTCTCGCTTAAAACTCTCTTTTTCGATTGGTCCGCTGTTTGTGTGATTGTTCGCGGGCGTCAGCCGTCAGCCGGTTGCAGCGCACACACACCTAAACATCAATGTAACTATGTTAGTTGCGCTCTGAGCAGGCTCTCTGTTTTGAACATTCTCTACAACTGTTTACGTCTGCTTACGGGCAACTACTCTGTTAAGTTGCGCTGTTAAATTAAATTCTGTCGCTTGCTGCTGGTTCTGTTGGCCTGGTGTGTCAGCTAGTTAAATCTTCAGTTTTGCTCGTTCGTGGATGGCATTCGCAGTTTTTTTTAGCTGTTTCGCTGCGGACATTTTGTGTGCGATGTGCAGAGCTAACTATCAGCTGTTATATTAACAGCAATGTTACGTTAACAGAATATTTCGTAGGCCTCACTGAATTCAAGCAGAACTCATTAAAAAAAAAATGTTCTTACAAAATTTTCCATCCAAAAATCGCTTGGAATTTTGCCAAAAACACAAAATCCTTAATAATTCGAAAACTATCAGGACGATCGGAATGTCCTTTGGCCCACCGATGGTCCTTGTCAAAAGCAATCGTTTGGTGTGAGTCACGAAAGGATCCTTCAAAGGACCTTCGAGTTATCGATAAATTTCTTTTTTCGAAATTTACATTATATTTTGGCTCCTGTAAGGACTTTCGTCCTTTTTCTTACATCAACGTGTATGGTTTGACTAGGGCTATCTACGTACCAAAGGACATTCGTCTAGTCCTTGAAATGGCCGAGTTAAGGTGCCATTTGTGTATTTTGGCCATTTTTTCAAGGCCTGCCCCTATACAATTTTTCGAAAATTTTTCCAGAGAAATCGATAAATCTTTGGATGCCAATCGATAGAACTACTTTCTGGACGAACAAAAAGACGTGTCCTTTTGCCAGGATACAGTTGGAAGGACGAAAAAAAGCGAAAAACAACGTGAAAATAATTAGGACTGCACCTTAAAGTAGGCAATAGTTGTTCGCTGGTAAGAGACATGCAGTCGCAGGCCATTTATATTGTGCAGCCGAAAAGTATGCACCACATTTAACATTTCTCTCAGTCAACAAAAAATAAAACACTTGAAAAGATTATATTTCATTCATATTTATTGATTTCTTTATACGCATGTTCATAATACATAATTGCATATTTAATGACCTAAAATAAATATATATATTTGTATATATATTTCATAATGTGTGTGTTTGTGTGCGTGTGTGGGGTATGTGTGGGTGTGTGCTTTAATTGTTTAACATTATAAATGTGTGTATAGTATGCATATATATTTATATATTAATTATTCTCGCTCTCATTTTGCATGTACTCGATAAATGTATTTATGTATTTAATTTTTATGTATTTGTATTTGTTTAATTATATAGTTTTACATAGTTAGGACTTGGGTGAGCACTCGACATGGATGATCCTTTGCAAGTAATCAAGACTTGAAACAAGCTCGATGGCTAAAATTATTTATGTATGTGTAATGGAAGAGAGAGAATGAGAGGGTTACTCGATAAGTTGAACTAAAATCAATTTACAAATAATTAGCAACTATTGCGATAACTAAATAGTGTGCTAAATCTAATTAAAAGCTAGCTTTGCAAATCTATTTATGTAATTGTTATGTGTGTATAATCGTGTATATGTATGCGTAGGGCTATGTTTAATAACTTTTTAACACTTAGATGCTAATGCTAAGGTGCGGCCCGCCAATTCTAAATGTTTTACATAAGTATTTCGATTATTATTATTATTAATTATTTGCGACTCATATTGAACAATTGTAAATGCAATGCTTTTTATCCTTTTCAGTTTTCCTGTTTCCATTTCTAGTTTTGAGTTTTCAGAAATCAATATTTTTTAATCAATTGCAATTTCTAGTTGGATGTTGTTGTTGTTGTTGCATGTTATTTGCATGCAATAAAATCAGCCTTAGTTATAATAATTGTTACTCGAGAAATCTGCAATTTCTAACATTAATTTCTTTGCTTCCTTCTTCATTTTAAAGTTGATTTTCGTTTAATAATATTTACGACAAGTTCTTGCAAATATTATTTTTATGAGAACCTCTTTCAATAGTTGTTGTTATTGTTTGTTGCAATACTTTAGCAAGTTAAAGTTTCTCTCTAAAAAATAAATGATACAAAAAACAGTGTTAAAAGTAAAAATGTTGTAAATTTTACTAGCAAAAATTTGACGTCTCAACTCGATAAATTTGCAAAATTTTCATTATCATTGTTAAATATTATACTGTATTTAAAAACGCGAATAATTGCATTAATTTTACTTGTAGTTAGAAATAGTTTACTTGACTCGCCTGCAAATTCATCTAAATGCGCAAATATTTTCATTGGTATCATTAAAGTAGTTAATAATATTGTTTACTTTGTTGTTTTTTTTGTAACTTTTTGTTATTCTTCTTTATAAAACGTACACTAAATTTTAACTTTTTGTTTGTTTTTAGTTTAAATGGTGAGTTTTTAAATGTTTGTTTTTGATTTTTGTGCATTAGTACGTTATTTGAATGAATGATTTATGGATGGATACTGAAGAAATACACTAGCCCCCTCTTGCAACACTCTATACTTATAAAATATAAATTTATCCAATTTATTTTATTTATTAAATTTATCTCTTTGCACTTGTTGTGGAAATAATCAAAGAGGAATTTCAGTTTTCCTTTGATTGTTTCCACAACAAATGCTTGTGGCTTGTGCTGCTCGAAAACAAACTGAGGAGAATTGAATTGAAAACATCTCAGTTTGTCTTCAATCAATTACTGACTATATCTATACATAGATAGAATATATTCTATATATTGCAAACATATTTTGGATTCGCGATTTAAAATATTTATCGTTTCTTTTTTCATTTGCTGACGTACATAAATTTATATCACACGCAATAAATACAATAAGAAAATAATAATAATATTTCTTGCAATTTGAAATGAAAGAAATTAGAAATCGTGCAGTAATTATCTAATTAGCATTTCACTTTTTTACTTATTTCATCTTACTCTTTCATCTTCATTCAGTTTTCTTTGTTTTCTTACACATGCTTTGAACTTCAATTGATTTATATGAAATATTTTCTTAATATTTTGTTTTCTTACTAATATACATTGATTTCGATCGCTTTCGCAATTTAACAATAATTCGAAATTAGAACATGTTGCTGACAACTTGTTGCCAACGGTGCGCATAGTGCGTGTGTGTATATAGTAGGTGTGTGTGTGTGTGTGGGTGTGTGTGTGTTGGGTGAATTTCGAGTGCAGCTATTCGGTGTGAATAGCAATGACTGGTTTGACGTAACACTAACTAACGTTTTAACGATTTGGCAAATGATTATTTATCGATAATTCGATTGCTGTCGCAGCTGCAGCTGTGACAACTGTTGCTGCTATTCTATGATCTATGCTCTAGTGTAGCCTATGATGATTGGCCTTGGGCATGGCGCCTACAATGCGCACACGTCCCAAGGTGCCAACTGCGCCAGCTCCAGCGCCACCAGACAGCCGCTGATGCTGCTGTTGTTGTTGTTGCTGTTGCTGATGTTGTTGCTGTTGCAGCAATTGCAGTTGCTGCTGGTGACGCTGCTGCTGCTGCAGTAGCATATGCTGTTGTTGTTGTTGCTGCTGCTGTTGCTGCTGCAAATGTGGTTGCGGCTGCTGCAACAGCTGCTGTTGCTGCTGCTGCTGCTGCTGTAACTGTTGTGGATGATACTGAGGAGCATGCTTGGCATCGTTGCAATCACAGAATTGCGGTGGCGGTGCCAGCACAAGATTCTCCGTGCAGAGCTGCATGTTGTTATTGCCTGGCTGAGGCACAGCCGCAGCAGCAACAGCAGCAGATGGCACAGCCACCAATTGGCCGCTGGGCAACATGCCCACAATATGCGTGGCCATCTGCTGCTGTTGCTGCGGATGCTGTGGCGGCTCACCATCGCTGTCCGCCTCCAATGGCGGTGGCAGTTGCACCAACGACACCGCAGAAGTGCGTGTTGCACCTCGCTGCATGGCAATTGCTGCCGCCTGCTTACGCGTCAATGAATTGTGACGTTGGAAGGCCTTGGCCGGTGGCGAAGGGCTCAGTTCTCCATCGTCGTCCTCCAGATCCGAACGTTGTTCCATCTCGGACTCGTGTCCCTTGTGCAGCTGTTGCTGCTGCTGGGCCACCAGGGCGGCTGTGCTGGCACCTCCAGCGGCTGCTGCTTTGGCTTTTAGTATTTGCTGCAAGTGTTGCTGGTGTGCCAGCTGTTGCTGTTGCTGCTGCAGTATTTGCTGCTGTGTAGCAATCAGTTTTATATTTGGATTCGATTGATTATGCTGCTGCTGCTGTTGTTGCAGCAGTAGCTGTTGCTGCTGCTGCTGCTGGTGGTGTACATTGGGAATGCGTCCCAAGACTTGTGGACTTAAAACCGACTGATTAGATTTGACATTTCCTTGAGCTGCTGCTGCTGCAGCTGTTGCTGTCGCTGGCATCTTGTTGTTGGCCACAGCTGTTGCTGCTGGCTTGCTGCTCAGCTGTTGCTGCTGCTGCTGTATAACAGGCGCATGTTGCTGCTGCACCAGTTGCTTAACAGTCAGAGTTGTGGTGTTGCTGCTGCTGTTGTTGTTGTGATTGCTGGTGGCATTATTGTTGAGATTCCCAGTGGATTTGGTGGCTGCTTCATAGGCAGCTGCTGCATGAGCCACATTGCTGTTGCTGTTGTTGGCCTTTGTGTTGTTGCCAATGTTAATGGTCGTTTTAGACAAGGGCTTCATTGGTGGATCTGGTATCGTTTTAGGTTCCTCAACAATTGTTACACTCGGCTTCTTTTTGATAGTGTCTGTGGGTTTGCCCGCAGCAACAGTTGTTAACAGCTCCTGATCGCTGCTTACACCCGAGCTGCTGTTGTCACACTCATCCTCGCCATGTGCCGGCTGCAACTGTTGCTGCTGTAGCTGTTGTTGTTGCTGCTGTGGCTCTTCCTCCTTTTTGAGAAAACCGTTGGGAGAGGACTTAGAAGTCTTGAGATTGCTGCGAATGCGTTGAATTTCCTCAACCGAAAGTGAATGGGAAATCGATGCTCCTGAACCAGATCCCGAGCTGCTGACGCTAAAAAAGAAGAGCATTAAGTGAGTTGTTGTTTGCATAGGTGTGTTTATCTATGGTACTTACCTGGCCTGACTGTTGCCACTTGTCTCGGGCACATCGAAGAGTGCAATTTTCTCGTTGAGCTTTGTGTTGCGAGCCACAAGAATCGAGTTCTCATCTTCGCCATCCGACTCACTGCAACTGTAGTCCGGCTCCGGTATTGGTGGTGCTGGACCGGCAGCAGTGGCACTGACATTGCCATTTGATTGTGGTGGTGGTGGTGGGGCTGCTGCTGCTGGCTGTGGTGGTGGCTGTGGCGCCGGTGGTGGCGGAGCTGGTGGCAATTGTGTTGACGCTGCTGCTGTGTTGGAAACTGCTGCTGGTTGTTGTGGCTGTTGCTGCACCACTACCTGTGGTGCTGCATAGTGTGAGGCCAGTGTGGTGCCACTGACTTGAGCACGCAGCTGTGTGGGTGCCGCATATTGACTAATGTGGGGCTGCTGTTGCTGTTGTTGCTGCTGTTGCTGTTGTTGCGATGGCAACTGTTGCTGCTGCTGCTGTGAGTTAGCTGCGTTCTCCTGCTGTGGTTTCTCCTGCGCTTGCCGCAACTTCCAAGCCATCACATTGCGCAGCTCTTGCGGCGAGGCATAGATTTTGGCATTCGCCGACGGATTGAAGCTGCTCTGGACGCCATCTATTGCTGCCGAAGTGACGGCATCGTTCTCGGTGCGCTTCTTCAGCTTCTGCTGCAAGGAAATGGTGCTCTCGTACTCCGAGACACTGCTGCGTGTCTCCACTTTCACCACCTGTCCGACGGGTGGTGGCGGTGGTGGATGATTTGGAGGTGGCAGCACTGCCCCACCAGCAGCACCCGATGACTTGTCGCCTGTAGTGGTGTTGAGGCGCTGCAGCGAGGCATGCAGCGTGGCCACGTCGTCCTGCGAGTGGTGTCCCTTGCCCGCTGCCTGCCAGATAGATGAGGCAGATCCGTGTAGCTGTGGACCGTGTAGATCGGGCGTGGAGTGGAAACGCTTAAGGTCGCGACCACTACCAATGGCTGCACCACCCACAGTAGGTGTGGCCACTGGCTTGCCACGCAGCGTGCCGCTGCCGTGCTTGCTGCGTGCTGTCTTCCGCTTCATCTCCGCCACGCTGCCGTAGACCAAAGGTCCTGTGCGCATGGGCGATCCATTGGTGGCCGGAGGCGTGGCTGCACCACTGTCCGTACCGGATTGGAACCTCGAGCTGGTCATCATAGTGGCATAACGACTCGCGCTGGAGGCATTACCCTCGCCTTGCTGACGCTGGAATAGCTCCTCCAGCTCGGCCGCTGTAATCCGACTGGATGTGGGTCGTGCCTTAATGCTGGCGGTGCGTAGTTGTACGGGTGTGCCCGGATGTGTGGGCGTGGGCGTGGCAATAGATTCTACTGAATTGGATTTGGTATGTGGCACCTCATCCTGCTCCTTCTCGCCACCGTTCTCTAAACCAGCCACCATCGATTTGGCCCTGGCTCGTCCCACACTCAGCGTAGTCTTGGGATCCCGTCGTGGTGGCATCGGAGCCATCCTCACGCTGCCGCCTGCACCGCCAGCAGCATGGTTACCCGGCCCCATGGACATTTTGCGCGGCAATGTGGCACACTGCCTATGTGCGCTCTGTGGTGTGCTGGGTCCACTCGACAAATGCTGACTACCGGCTCTGGCACCACTTGGCAGATACTGAGCGGTGGCCTGCATCTGAAGTGGAAACTGTGGTGAGACGACGGTCATGTTGACCAGAGCTCCTGCGGAACGTATCATCTCCACAACCTGCTCATGGGAAGCAGCACTCACATCCTCGCCATTGATCGTGAGCAGAAAATCCCCGGGACGCAAACCTGCCATGTCGGCAACACCACCGGGATCCACATCGTCCAGATACTGCAGTGCCGGAAAGCGTTCCGAGGGACGCAGCTGCATCAGCTGAGAGCTTGCCTTGGCACCGCGCAGAATAAAGCCGAAGCCACGCTTGGCGCGATGCAGCACCACCGAGCGGGGTGCATTGTAGGCACTAGAAACGGGAAAAAGATAAATTAGTAACTAGAAGCAACAAATAACTCCGAACTAATCTCATTCAATACTTACCCCTTTTTGATGCGAGGAGCTGTGGCGCTGCTGTACTGACCAATGGAGTTGCTACCGATGGTGTTTCCCAATCCATTGCCCTCCGACTGTTGCTGTTGTTGCTGCTGCTGCTGTTGTTGTTGCTGCAGTTGGCAAGAGCCGTTGCTAGTCATGGATAGCGAGGGGGACTGATGGGGCTGCTGTAGCAGCGTGCTGGATCTGCCAGAGTGTCCGCCAAGGCTCAGCTGAGGAGATCCCTGATACGAGGACTGCTGTTGTTGTTGTTGCTGCTGCTGCTGCATTGGCTGTGACTGCTGCGGTGGCATTCCTGTGCTGGCAGTCATCACATTGGTGATGTGCTTCTGCCGAAGATTAACCTCCTGCACACAGTCGGCTGGAAAGAATCCCGACTGATTGGTGCCTCGGACATAGCCCTCTAATAAACCACAATCGGTGCTGCCCACAACTTCGATGACGTCACCAGGTTGAAGACGTATGTGACCAACTGTGTTGCCTGCATACGGTTCCATGCACACCACAGTGGTGCTGGGATGCCCAATGGAACAGGCAGCCGAATCCGAGTTCGTGCCGACACCCGAGGAGTCGCTAATGATGTCGCTGGTATCGCCCAACGATTTATCTGTGGGGATTTCAGTAAAGGAACAGAAATTCTGTGTCAGACCCATTGCCAAATAAATAAAGGATAACAAATTATGGCCAAAATACAGCCAAGACAACGACAAGTATCACACTCAAGATGATGACAAACAACATGCGAATGTGCCCAGAGTGAAACCAGGAGGAAAGGAGAAAGGAAAAAGCAGAGGAAGCAATTGCAACACGTTTAAAGTATTTTGTAGGGAAAGCCAAAGCGAATGAATGCATTCATGAGTATGAAAACATTCAATTGAGTATGTATGAATAACATAGAGATTGATATTAAACGGAATCAGGTAAATATAATTTAAAAGTTGGTGTAATTAGAGGGTAATGTAAAGTACTGAATCTTAAGTGATTGATTATATTTAGCTCTTAGTCCAGGTCTTTTCTGTGCACCAATTAGATGATCTGTTCAGAGACTTCATTGAGTCACAGAAAAGATAACAAAATTATATTACAACTTAAAGGTTTAAAGCTTTAAAACTGTATAATTGCTTTTCAGTATTTAAATATATAGAATTAGACACAAAGTCGTATATTATTTTGTCCTTTAAAAACCATGCAAAGGATTATAGTTTAAAAATAAACGTATTTCTTAAAACAGCTAAGCTAAAAGTCATGCTAAATTTACTTAAAGTTTAATACTTAACCTCTTGATGTGCTTAGATCTTAGATTTAATAGTATTTGAATAAATTTATATGATAAAATCAAATAATAACTCAATTGAACTTAGAGAAAATCTTATGGGAAATAAGAAGAAATCAAAAGTAAGTAAATGCGATTACCTGTCACAATGCTGATGTCATCCTCATGCGACCGGTGTCCCGAGGAGCCTTCGGAGAGGCTTGAGCTGGCTGAGCTGTAGGCGCCCAGCATGTGCTCCGAGGGGCATGGCGAGGGCGGGCCGTGCAGCTGCAGCAGATGCGGCTGCTGGTGCTGGTGGTGCTGATGCTGGGCGTGGTGCTGGTGTAGTTGTTGTTGTTGGTGGTGGTTGTGTTGGTGTTGCTGTTGATGTGGCTGCAATTGCTGCAACTGTTGGCGCGATAGTGTGCCCATCAAGCTACCGTTCACACTTCCATTTCCATTTCCATTCCCACCTGGCATTGGCATTTGCCCACCCATTCCCATACCCAAACCCTGTCCAGCACATGCACCGCCAAGTCCACCGGCAGCCGCAGCAAGCAGCGCAGCCCCAGCGGCCCCATTGGCGCTCAG
Organism: Drosophila cardini; assembly: GCA_018903735.1. Taxonomy (NCBI): domain Eukaryota; kingdom Metazoa; phylum Arthropoda; class Insecta; order Diptera; family Drosophilidae; genus Drosophila; species Drosophila cardini. The sequence goes on along the minus strand of JAEIGM010000001.1, from coordinate 11,678,465 downwards.
CCAGCCGATGCCCGAGCGACGCTTCGGATTGTAGCGCGGAGGTCCCCGGAAGGGTACTGTGGTGTGAGTAAGGATAGTATTTTGTTTTATATATGTATGTAAAGTGTGTGTGTGTGTGTGTCTCTCTCTTTTTCTGTATATGTGTGAGTGTTTGATAGTGTGTATCGTTGTTGTTGTGGTTGCTGTCGTTCTGCAGTCGTAGCTAAATTTATGTGTCACAGGTTGAAGGAAAGTAGGAGCAAGAGCGGGAGCGGGAGTGGGGCGTAAGGAAAGGAAACTAGATGGAAACATTACATAGAGTACTATATTTGTTGGTTATGATTATGGTTATGTTTTTTAGCCACATTTGTGTGCTGGCATCGACTAACTGTCCATTTCCCTGTAATTCATATTTATGATGTAAGCAATGCTGTACGCTAGAGATGAGCAACATTCGATAATTACATACAACTGTTGGCAGTTAAAAGAAATGTTATTAGCATAACATTTGTGTCACATACTGTAGTAAATTTCGTTATAATGTTAACAATTTATGATGAAAAGGCTCTTAGAATTGTTATAAATGTAGAAATGAATGAATTTAAAAATAGCACATCTTCCTTAGACCCAATATAACGTCAGATAACTGGGACATTTACCTATGGAAACTAACATTGTGGAATTTGGCACACACTCATATTACTTACTGTACTTACTGCTCTTTTGTATATACATTTATGTAGTTATTCGGAGGATGCCTTGATATTGTAAACGACCGTAACAAAGGAAAAATAAACAAAATGGAGCAAAAAATAGGAGCATTCTAGGAATGACCCAAAAAACACAAGCTCACTAAACGTATGAGAAACATATTTGGTTATGTGTGTGGTATATATGAATAAATCGATAACGATAACGATAACAAAAACATTGAACAAGACAGCCAAGAGATAGACAGAAATACAGAGCATGAGATATGTGAAAGATACGAGCAATAATTGAAACAAGTTACAATTACAAGTAAGTACTATTTATAGATTATTTCAAGAGAGAGGAATATTTAGAAAAAATATCTGATTAAAAGTTGTCAAGCAAATGCAGAAATATGCAATATATATATATAGTATATACATAATTATATTTTTAGATAATACTTATTGGAGCCAGAGTCATATGATGAAATGATTTGATGAATTTTGTTATCAGAAATGAATGTGTTATATTTCTTTGAAAAAATCAACTTAATTTTGATGAGGAGTTGGAATTGGAATAATTGTCTGTTATCGGAATCAAACTATATATATCTTTTGTTTAAGTAAAGGGAAATTCAGTTGAAAGGTAAACTAAAGAGTATTCGGTGGGGTAAACAATTTGGGATTGATTGAAATATGATTTAAATGTATGATGTACGATGTAGCAATGTCAATGTCGAGTACGAGTCGATGAAAACGATTGTTTGATGTTGTTTTTTAGGAGCACTGATATCGATATGCTCGATATCAATAATCCTATGACTGTTTTGTGAGGTGTTTGTGTGAATGATTTTGAAATGAATGAGTGAATTGAGGGCTCTTGTAAACTCACCAATATCATCCGATTTATAGTTCTCAATAATTTCAGCTAATTCCAAATTGCCAGCGATGACAGCAACCTAAGGGAATAGAATCATATTAATCCGGAATTTTACCATAAAAGCAGGGATTTTAAAAAAATTATTGGACGAACTACAAGCAAATAAAGTGACTACGTTAAGAAGTAAAGTACTAAGAGTTAAACTACTGTATTTAAAAGAGTTTATAGAAAAAGTTGTTGGTTTTTTTTGGATTGTTTTAAATACCTGATAGGGAGTTTGGTTGGCAAAGTTCTGGGCACCGCGTTGTGCGCCGCGAAAGAGAAGCATTCTAGCACAAGCCTCTTGGTTGTTAACAGCGCAAACATGCAACGGGCTGTTACCGGACGCATTGCGTCCATCCATGTCAGCACCGTAGAACAACAAGTGTTCCAAGTGCTGTACCAGGCCATGTCGACAGGCCTGATCCACGCACACACACACATACACGCGCGGGTATTACAATAGTTAGGCAAGCGGTTTGTTTTTTTTTTGTTTTTTGTTTGTTTTTTGTTTGTTTGTTTAAAGTTAGACAGATTCAAAATCAATAAATAGAAAAAAATAGAAGAATAAATTCGAAATTAGCATAATTTTCAATCGCAATAGAGACCAAAAGACCCAGCACCATTATTCCTTTGAAAGATGTTTGGATTTTAGGGTCACAGAAACCATTAGATCAGTTATAATTATTTTTTTTTCTTTCAATTTTTATTTTTCCTTCACCGACTTTACCTGATGCACTTCGTTCCAGCCCTGGCTGTCCTGTATGCCCAACGTGGCATGATCGTGCAGCAAACTCTCTGTGATTTTCGCCTCGCATTTGCGTGTTATCGATATATAGAGAGGCGTTATGCCACGCCCATCGCGATAATTGGGCGAGGCGCCAAGCTCGAGTAGTGTGCTAAAGAAAAGCAGATGAAAATGTTAATAATTTGTTAAGAATTCGTTTGTATTGATTACTCACCTGACCGCCTCGAGGGAATCGTGCTCTACAGCCCGATGCAGGGCAGTGGTTCCATCCTTGGTACGATAATCCAACAGAGCACCCCCATTGACCAGGGCAATGAGCAGCTTGTTGGGCTTCTTGGCGCCAGTGGCCACCGACAGTGGTGTCTCGCCGCTCTCCGAGCAATGAAAATTTGGATCCAAACCCTTGGCACACATTTTGGCAATTTTCTCCACATGTCCACCATTGATGCACTCCAGGAATCGTCGCAAATTGGCGCGTGTATGCAACGCCTTCAATTGGCGTTCATCCAGTGTTAACATTTTGTACACACGACGCTTGTACTTGAGCTAAAAGCGCAAGAAACGAACAAAAGTTAATCAAGACATATACAAAAGGAAAAGTACGTGTATTCACGTCTGATTGAGCACTGACCTCTAGGTAGCCAACGGGTCCATTGAATGGATAGTCACCCAAGCGTCGCTCCTCGTCCAGAAATTTGCCAGCTTTGCCGTTCGAGGGAGGTGCAAAGAGGCCATAGTTGAAGCTCTCCTTCAGCTCCTAAAGGAAACAGGAAATGAACAGGATGAGTGTGAGTTTGAGTCGCAAATCGTGTCTAACTGCAAAAGGTTTTTTTTTCTCCGTGTATTCTCAGGTGTGTCATTCACGTGCTCAAGTTGTTCATTTTCACACGAATACACACGCACACACAGTTTTACACACACGCATACAGTCTCATACACACAAAAGACTTCCTGCTTTGGGTGGTGCAGTTGATGCGGGCGCTCTCTCTCTCTCTCTCTCTCCCTCTGTGCCGCCCACTCTCCCTCTTTCACAATGTCACCGCTAATGAGCGCGTGACTGCAGCGCCATCTAACGTTCGTCATTGCATTCATAATTTACTGTTGCCTTTAAGTGGCAATTTCTTCTTTTAATTATACAAAAATGTTCTCTGTCACTAACAAGCAACTCAACTCGAACTTCCGCCAAGGGATTAACTCTCTCGCTCTCTCTCTTTCGCTCTGTCCCTTTCTCTCTGTCTCTGTCTATCTCTCTCTGTTGTCTCGAGTGTATAACTGCTGACATTGTCGGTGCATTAATTATGTAAAGTGCGTGTTATGTGCCACATGTGAAACTCGCTTTGGATTCAGCTTCAGAATTTTGGCATCTGCTTATGAGTTTTGCCGTTAACCCCGCTCATCCACTGGGCACCTTCTCTAGGGTCATTAATTAAGGCAACTAATGTGGCCATTAAATTAAGTAACTACTCAAAGGCAAAGATACATAACAATAGTCCGGGCAATGAATTAGTTTAGTTAGACATTTTAAAATAAATAATTAAACTAATCAAGTGTTTGGCAAGCCTTTAAGTTATCGCTAGTTACCATTAAGGTAAACTTTATATTCAAACACTTCCCAACAAATTCTTCCAATATCAGCTAATATAACTTTTCTATGCTTGGGTAGGCAATATATTCAACTAGCCCCACGTAACTCGGCAGCTGTAAGAGACATATCCTGATTTGAACTGTTGTTATGTAGCTACAAATCGCAGCTATGCAACCCTGCAACGGAATCCACCCTCAGCGCATAAATTTCCGGAACACTAGAACGCCCTCCAGGAATACCGGGCTATAGTGTTGCCCCACCCCCTTTATGTTTCCCATTGGGCTACTACCGAAACACGTTAACTGTTGTGCGCCAAATGGGTTTTATGGCGCCTTTAGCCAGTCCCCACTGTTATCCCCACTTCGTCCCCTGTGGCATGCACATGCAAATTGCAGACACGTCGTCGGCCTAAAGACCCCATTCCACCATTCCCCCGATTTGAAGTTACCAACGTATTTGGATTATGAGTTTCCACTTTTTCGATATGCTTAAGTTTCGGAAGTTAGCAGGAGTTTGGGGAGGATTGGAGAGGGTTCAGTTCAGTTTCAGGGGCTGTTTTGTGGACGCCAAAGTCAAGTTGTTGGCACAAATTGCAATTTTATGAGTTTTGATTTCGATTTTACCCAGGCAAAGGCACGAAGCCGATCAAGAAATTCACGTACTCATAAAATATCAAGCACACTGTTTGATTTGGTTCATGGTCTTGTCCCTGGTCTGAACCCTGATTTGAGCTTCAGCCCCCGAAGAGGATGCAAAATCATTTCGAATGTTCCTAAGAAAACAAAATTTGCTCGTTTTGTTGCGCTGTTGCAGGCCGTAAATTTGTTACAGTGAGTCAAAAAAATATTGGAATTCCTTTGCATTCGAATCGACGCATTTGGTTGTTAAATGGATGCCCATAAATCAATGTAAAATACCAGAAAAATCAACTAAACAACAAATTGTAACATGTAAATGAAGCGAACTAGGGAAATGGGAGGGAGGAGGGCTGAGTGGAGAGGTGGTGGAGGCGGGGCAGGGGAATGGCAATTTCCTTGCAATGTTTTTTTCTCAAGAGCGTCAAGAGTAAATGTCAATGCGATGCGCACTTGCAGCAAATAAGCGACTTCCTGTTCCAATAAGAAAAGCAAACGCACAATAGCAACAACAACAGTAACGAGTAGAAAACAACAACAACAACACTAGGCATTCATTGATAAATTGTCAAACAGTAGTTGCTGCTTTGAGGCTGTTGTTGCAATTGTTTGCCAGCAGAGACAGAAGACAGAGGCAGAGACGGAGACGGTCAGTCAGCAGGTAAACATAAACAGACACAGTGCCAGCTAAAAGTAAATAGCCAGCCAAGTTAGCTAGCTAGCCAGTTGGCCAACTCACTAGCAATTGGGTCGCTACAATTGGCGGCCATCTGTTGCATTTGCTGCAGTTGTTGCTGCTGCTGCTGTTGTTGTTGCTGCTGTTGTTGTTGTTGTTGTTGATGTTGTTGCTGTTGTTGCAGTTGCTCGTAATCTCATTCTATTGCAGCAATTAGAGTCGCTGTTGCACTACAGCCTGGTCTAAGTTTTGTGGCAGCCTTTACATTTATGGTCTCATTAGCGTCAGTATTTTTATTTTTGTATCTTTCGATTTTGTGATTTCTGTTTGTTTCTATCTGTTAAAAATGTTTACTTTGCTTACAGTTCGACAGGCATTGCAAAAGCTAACTAATTTGGTAACTTCAGCTGGTTTAAAAGCACACAGATACAGTTCTCACTGTACAGAGGGTATCAAATAACACGACAGCAACAGCATCGCAAAGGATGTTTTGTCGCACTGTGGAGCAGGAGTCCTCAAATTGCAGTCAATTTAGTATGTTAAAAAAAGGAATATTTCTTTAAAATGTATCTTTAGAATAAGTATAGCTTCTTTTGAGCTGTTTAAGTCAGACATTTTAAGCTAGTTCAATAAAACATTCTAGTTTAAGCCAGTAAGTTTAAAGAAACTTGTTCAATATTCCCAAAAAAAGACTTTCTACTTGTTCCAAACTTTCCATTATCATAAGTATTTACTGTACAAGTCAAAATTTCCGGTTTCCATTTTAATGGCGACCTTTAAAACGAAGTCACTTGTGCAAATTTGTTTAACAAATAGAATTTAATACTTATTTTTCTTCTTTCTGTTTTTTGGGGCATTAAATGTTCCATTTGAAGTGCAAATAAATTAATATAAATTAGTTAGTTAAGCTAAACAGCTGGTTTATGCTGCACAAGGTTAATTAAAATATCAAACAAGTAAGAAAGGCTAGAGTCGAGCGAGCCGACTGTAAAAGACCCCGTACTCATTTTAGTGCGCGTTTTACCATACAAATAAGTAGTTTTCGAACGATTTGTCCTATGGGAGCTATAGGCTATAGTTGCCCGATCCAGACCAAACTTGGTGAGGATAGTTATAATGGTTCCATACACATAATGTGTTAGTTTGGTTGCAATTGCTCAACTAAAACTTCATGTCTCCATACAAATCACCCATTTTCGACCGATTTGTCCTATGGGAGCTATAGGATGTAGTTGTCCGATCCGGACCAAACTTGGTGAGTATAGTTTTAATGGTACCATACACATAATGTGTTAGTTTGGTTGCAATCGCTCAACTAAGACTTCATGTCTCCATACAAATTACCCATTTTCGACCGATTTGTCCTATGGGAGCTATAGGCTATAGTTGTCCGATCCGGACCAAACTTGGTGAGGATAGTTATATAGGTACCATACACATATTGTGTAAATTTGGTCTCCCTAGCTCTAGTCGTTTTCAAGTTATGGTGATGTGAAAATAGTTTTTTACAATTTGCGGGGGCGGTTGGGGGCGTGGCAAAAATTTGAAATAAACTTAACCTGCCTGACATATAGACGGACTTTCACTCCAAATTTGGCTGCTCTAGCTCTTGTAGTTTAGAAGATCCAGGTGTTCATACGGACGGACAGACAGACAGACAGACAGACGGACAGACGGACATCGCTATATCGACTCGGCTGTTGATGCTGATCAAGAATATATATACTTTATGGGGTCGGCCACGCCTCCTTCTGCCTGTTACGCACATTTCGCCTCAGACAAACTTAATAGACCCCTCTACTCTTTTTTAGAGTACGGGGTCTAAAAAGTGATAGAAAATACAAAAAGCGTAACTAAAAAAATGTTTAATATTTATTAAATGTGAACTGCAAGAAAGATGAACGATCTTGACATGACTTTTATCTAATTATATAGTTGAGTCGCTTCACGCTGATTATCATAATTCTTTGACGGCCAACTGTCATTGTGTTAATATTGCATTGTGCCATAAAAAAAGCCAGAAGAAGGAATGGAAGAAAAAAGCAGAGCTTGAAGCAAATTTAACGCTACACTCTGCTACATTTTGCTGTGCGTCTCAAGTTGCAAGTCCAGCTTCAACATCAATTTATGTAATCTGAACAATGCAAAGAACTGAGAACTGCAAACTGCGAACTGAGAACAGAACGATCACTACAAGCATCGAGGGTAAGAGGCATTCGGCATGCGGCATGCTGCATGCCAAGCACATCATCTTATAAATTTTGCTTGTTGCCACAAAAATGCCTGTGGTTAACCACAAAAGCCATGACAGCAAATAGAGGCAAACAACGAGGGGAATCACTTTGAATTAGAGTAAGTTCGTTGGGGCAAAACAAAGCGCAGGCGCAGCCAAAAGAGACTCCTCCTGTCCAGCTAGCAAACTCCGTCTGTCCAGGCATAAAACTGGTTTTGGTTTCGGTTTCGGACTCCAAGTGGGATTTGGATTCGGCGCTTTGACTTTAATTGAGTTCTGTTCTCAGTTCTTTGCCAGGGCGTAGACTGAACCAGGCTTGTGGTGGGGCGGCGCGGGGTGGGGCGTGGGTGGTCAGCTCTTTCGGTTGACATACGAAAAAGGGCTATAAGAAAAGCTTGTTTTTTTTTTTTTTTGTTGGTTGGCTAATTTATGCGTGCATTGATCTGACCTAACTCATGTTGTCATTTGATTTCAGCTTGATTGCGTTTTTTGGTTCGAATAAAGTTCCGTAACTGCAACGTTTGCATCTCTTTGGCTGCTGATGTTGCTGTTGTTGCTCCACTGGAGGTCAATGACGCAGGAGACAAGCGACGCCAAGTCAACGCCATCAGCAACACAACAAACACACTCATGCACACACAGAAACACAACAAAGAACACACAACAACAAGAAGAAGAAGAAGAAGACGAAGAACAGCAGAAACAACTTTGGCAACTACTTTACAAGGATGCAGCCCTGGCACTGTCCCTAACCCACAATGCCACGCCTATCCTAGGGGCAGTGCTAGGCATACACTGTACAAAAAGCTAAGTAGCTTCTCGAATTCACCAAACAAAATGAGTTTTTGGCTTTTAAATGCTAGACTGTTATTTTGTACAGTGTAGCTCTTAGGGTCTGTTCTGCTGTCTCTGTCTAGCTCAAACAGGGTCTGTTCTGCTGTCTCTGTCTAGCTCAATGCTTATCATAAAAATGAAACTAGTTTCGTTTCGTTGTCTGTTGCTGTTGTTGTTGTTGTTGCACCTTTATTGCACTCTTTGTAGCATGTTCCTTGTCATGCCACCTACAGCTAGCGCGTTTGTGGCACGAAGTTGTTGTTGTTGTAGTTCTTGCTGTTGTTGCTGCTGCATCTTCTGATTGCCAGCGTTGCAAAGAAAGTGTTGCAAGCAGACTTTTGCCCAGTGAATTGGAGGCCGCGTTTTCAGAGGCGCTGACTAAACATTTATCAGAGGCAAGAGCATTGAACTTGTCCAGGCTACATCTATGCACACTCACACACACACACACACACACACACTCACACACACAACATGTTGGTGTCTATCTTAACATATATGCAATTTATTTGCCCCCAGAGCTGTGGGCGTGCCCAGACGCCCATTTGCCATTCATATTTTTACACTCGACTGCATACAGACAAACATCTATCTCACCTGTGCCCCCGCCCCCATTCCTGGGGTGGGGTGGGGGGCAAAAGGACATTGACAGCTGCCGTCGAAAGGTAAACTAAAAAGTGCAGCAAGTAGTTGCACCAAAGGATGTGGCACGCGCTACAAATGCGATTGCAGGTGACAGGCGTTGGCAATAAAACGACAAGAGGAGAATGTCAGAATGTTCTCAAATGGATGTCATACAAAAAAGAACGCGACACAATAGAGAAAGCTAGACAGCAACAGAGTGAGAGTAAGAGAGAAAGGGAGTAGTAGAGATGAAGACAACGTTTGATTGGCAAAGCTTTCAACGATTAACTTGGCTTAAAAGTTCAAAGAGTGAAAGACAGCTAAGTCAGTGGCTTAAACAGCTGCTAAGAACTTAAGCTATGATTAAAAACAACACTTTTCATATAGCACACATATGAGACACACTCTTTAACAATAATGAATTGATTAATAACATTTAAAAACTTTTCATTTAACAACAAAATTAGTTTAGGAAAAGCAACAAATTTGTTTTAATTTATGGCTAGATTTGAATCATTTCTATAATTACCAACAAACTAGCTCTTAACTCTCTTTCTCCAATCTAAACTGATTTGTTTTCCATTTCATATTTGCAGTCCATAAAAAAGTTTGCTTTCAAAGGTTAAACCAAGGCACAGTGGTCCTAAACAAATGTCTGTCCTGCTGTCAGTTCTCTCACATTACTCAAACCAGCAACGACCAACAAAAAATCAATATTTGCACAGACACAGAGGGAATGTCGCTACAACAACAACAACAAGGAGAACAACAACAAACATAAACAAGCTAAAGCAGACATTAAAACAAAAAAAAACACACACACAACACACACACACACATAAGTCTAACGGTTATGATTGTTGACTGCGTCTTTTGCTTCCCAACTTCCCTGAAAGTTCTACTACCTGAGAGAGAGAGAAAGAGACTACAGAAATGGTAGCTGAATCGGAATAGAGTTTGGGATGCATGCGCCGGAAAGTACGTAACAAATTTGTGTAGGCCTGTCTAGGCATGCAACAACAACAACAACAACAACAACCAGAACAACGACAACGACAACCAACGACAAATGCTGCCCATTTGCCTAGATCCCAGACTCGCAGCTGGTTTTAAGGGGAGTGGCTAAAGGGATTTTCATGTGGTCTCCAAGATGTTTGTTGCTGGCGTCGTCGTGGGGTTAAAGTACCGTTGAAATGCTTTCAGCATTTCTCATATTCATAACATCGTGTGAAGGGCCCTGTAAAGGGGGCTGTGAAAGGGTGTAAAAGTGCATTATAGGCAAAACAAACAGCAAAACAAATAAAAGGCGTAAAGACGTAAAACGTAGACACAACTCTCAAGGGGGTTGGAGTCAGAGACATGAGTCTAGGGGGGGAGGGGTGGTACTCCCCATGGGGGTTGCGAGTGCAATGGCATGTGCTACAGGGTCTAGCGGGGATAAAAGGAACGTTGCTGCAACAGAGGGTTGCAAATGGTTGCAATACCTTTGGCTCTAACGGACTGTCCAGTGAAAGGCCATTTGAGTTGACTTAGCCATGACTCGTTTCTATGTCAAAGTCATTGGCCAATGGTCAATGTGGCACAATGAAACGACATACACGATGCCAGAACAACAATGGCTTTAAGTCAAGGCACGCTCAGCGTGTTAAAGCGATTCCATGCGATCTCTCGACACAACTCGACGCGACTCAACTTGAATCGACTTGATCAAACTCGCTAATCGATTTGATGCCAAACGTGCGGCAAAAAAAAGTAAAGAAAATGAAACATTTCCAATGATCCAATGTAATCAATTCTGTTCACTTGGCTTTCTAATGTTCTTTTTCTAGCTATTCATGTCAGCCACTGTTTACTCCCCTGTCTAGTGGGAAAAGGGGCGTGGTGTTTGCGGAAATCAACCACCTTGTTGTCAACACAATGATTTCTTGGCTAAACTTTTGTAATTCTCTGTCAAGCACAACCGAGCATTCAGCATTAAATTAATTATGGCCAACCGTGAAAAGCCATTAGCCAGCACCCAAATGCGTCTAACTCATTTTGGCTTAAACGCCATGGGGCTATAACTGAAACATCCCTAGGCAGGAATTGTCTGAGCAGAAAATTAAATATTTCCCTGTGAAATTTTTATGAAATCCGTTTAGAAACAGAAAATGAAATGAAAAACCTGCAGGAATGCGAGTTGGCTTAATAAAGTTTACTGTTTGTGCTTTAAACTAACGGTAGAAGCTTTGTGAGCCCATTTAATGACAACCTAAAATAAATGTTAAATTTGTACTTTTTGCAGGTAAAGAATTCTTTCCGTATTATGTTTAGTTAGTCACACAGCTAATTTGTTTCACTTAAAAGCAGTTACTAAAACCCTAGACCCTCTAATAATCTTCCTGATTAGCTGTAACCGCAAAACCACATTCCCATTGACCCGCTTAACTAGGCATTTGACCAATTGGTAACAAACTCCCAGTGCTGAGGCAGTTCGTTGGCCACTGAGTGACTGCCTGCCTGCCTGACTGTTGCCTGCCTTTCGCCTTGTGGTCAAAATGCTGTTGATGTAGTTCAGGCCAACTCATACAAACGGGCTGTAAACAAACAAAACTTCCGTCTGGTTGCACTTCAACACGTTGCCGGCCACTGACCCAAATTGGCAACTCGCAGCGACTCAGAAAAAAAGCGCCACAGGAAACTATGCAGTTTTTTGTTGCTGATGGCAATGAGATGGACCACTAGAAGCTGGCAAGTAACCAGGTCAGCTAGTTTCCAACAGGCAACAGGCAACAGGCAACAGAAGTAACTGCAACTACACGTTACCAATTCAGCAATTAACTGCCTCGATGACAAATCAAACCGAAGTGACGCCACTGGCCCTTAAATCGACTCCCAATTGCAATTGGCGTCCTCCCTTGAAGTGTCGGCTTGCAACCAGTTTCAATTGTGGCTCACACACAAACACACACACACACACACAGCTGAACTCGTCCATCAACTTGGCCATCGATTATTGTGAAATAATAGACGACTACGTTCACTTAAAGCACAGACAAACAGCGGCAGCATACAAATATTGCGTATACGTCGCGTGTGTCACTTTGCAGGGCAATTAAAATAGAGTGTCGACAACTTGTTAAAATTCCTGAATTGGAGGAGTATGAAAAATGGAAACGCGAATGGAAATGGAAGTCAATTCGTTGCATTTCAATTCGATTCCAATCGATTGCTCTCGCTTTTGTAAACAATGCTTGAAAAATATCAACATTTCTGCAATTGCAGGTGTGAAAATTGCTGGGTGGCCAAAAAAAAATATGAAATAAAATATTTTTAGCCCGACTGCACACAGAGAGATACGTGTACGAGTACGACTACGAGTACGAGTACTCGCAGATACACATGGAGCACAAACACTTGACAGAAGCCAGCTGGCTGCAGTTCTTTGTGTACCCGTAAATCGTGGAGTTGGAGTGTATAGTAAGTAGTATATACAGCAGGTAGAACCCGGATAAAGTCTATATATACATGATTTGCAGCCACTGAGTAGTCTATAAAACAGTGTCTGTTTACTATAAAATATAGCCACATTTAGCTATTTTAAGCACTTCTAGTCTTTTTGAAATATAGTCACTTTTATGCAGAGTATCTTCAAGTCTAGCATGCACTACAATCTATTTACTTGCTTGTTATATTTTTATTTCTTCCGATTTTTGTAGTAAGTTAAAGTGGCTTAAATGAATTTGCTAGCTACCGCTGGCAGCTGCCACTGCTGTTAGACTTTAAGCCAAGTTAACTGAAATAGAGAAGAGGCTTAAAGGGGAAGGTAGGTTGGTAGGTAGGTAGTAGGGAAGGGAGTGGATTGTCCCCGTTCACGCAGTCGGTAGTAGCCTCAATTTGAATTTGAGAATCTGCGCTGAACCGAGCGCCACTTGGCCTGTCTCTGCCTCTGCCTCTCCCTCTCCCTCTCTCTCTCTCTCTCTCTCTCTCTCTCCTCCTCTCAAAAATGAAATTGTAGGAAAAACTGAAAATTCGCGTAGCACAAATTTGTAGCACAAAAACTAAACTTAACGGTAAATGTAAAAAGGGTGGCCGCAAAAGGTAAAAGTAACTTTGGATTCTAAATTTATGCGCTCAGCAGCAGCGCAGTGGCAGAGGTAGTTGGCAGAGGTAGTCGGCAGAGGGAGCAGCTGCCATACCAAAGTTTTTCTAGCTTGCTTTTCTTGGCGTTGTTGTTGGTCAATGCAGTTAGAAAACTGACCGCAACCATATTTGACAAGAGCAACGCCAACGGAACGTGCTCAACTTGCTAAGAATCAGTTTCCACTCCCCGTTTTAGCCTTTCCCACTGCTGTTGTTGCTGTTGTAGTTCCTGGTTCCGTGGCCAATCTGAATCCCGTTGCCGTTCCACTGCATCAGCATTAAATCAATCGCTAGCGAAGCGCAATTCCAAGAACTTTCTGTGACCATCAATTGATGCACACTCTAAACGGGAGTGGAAAATGGAAAACGAAAATGGAAAATGGCAAATGGGCGAATTTGTGGTGACTTCATTGCCCTCTTAACTAGGAGTGGCTTAAAAGGGTACAGTTACAGGCATAAATTCAAAATCAACTTTAATCGAACCGACTTTTTTGATAAAACAGTCAATAAAGTTGCAGAAGAAGCAGCTAAGAAAAGTTTGGTAATTAATAAACTAAAGTTTAAAATGAAATTTAAAACTCGAACAAAGTTAAAGTTTTTAGTAAATAACTTTTTACCTTTAGAAAGCTTTGTTTTAATACTTATTAAAGTTTGTTTAACTTTTTACTAACAATTCTATTTCTATTTGCTTAAGTGCTACTTTCATGCCACGCAACTGTAAATTGGTAGTTGGTTAAGTGGAGTCAACTATCTATTGGCCATCGCGATGCCGCCACAGCTGGCTTTTGGCCAGAGTACAACAACAATAACAAGCATTGCAATCGGCAGTCAATGCACGAAATATCACAGCTCGTAAATCGACAGATCAGTTCCCCAGAGAGCGACCCCAACAACAAGAACAACAACAACAACTCAAACACACACACACAACACTTGGAGTGTTGGAAATGTCCTCGCTTTGCTTTTGCTTTTTGGGGCGTCGCCTGGCGCGCGAATTATGCCACCAAGTGGCAAGCAGCAAGCGGCAACAAATAAAATGAGCAACAACAAAAAAAAAGTTAATAAAATAAGAAAAAAAATACAAATCTTTCGATTGTCTTTTTTTTCGGGAATTTTGTTGTCCATGCATTTGCCAAATTGCTTGAGATGCAGTCGCAGCAGTTGCAGTTGCAATGTTGCACGTGCGCCAACAACCGCCTTATTGCCTTGCTGCCTCGTTGCCTGCCACAAGAAACGAGTTTCTTGCTTTCGGCCTCTGTGCGCACTTTAATTTGCCAAATGGCAGCAGCGGCAAAGATAAGTTGCCGCTGTAGTCGGCAACGGCAACGCAGTGGGGGAGGGGGAGTGGCAGTGGTAGGCGGAGTTGGAGTTGGAGGCAGATCAAGACTGTGCTGAAGGACATTCGGTGTCTGGGCAAATGAGCTAGAAAAATTGCGAAAATGCAGCCGCTACAAAGTAGGTAGTAAAACGCAGCAACAACAAACAGTGACTGCAAAAACAGCTAAAGCTAAAGCAAAAAAAAAGGCCAACAACAAAAATGCTTACACAAATTGTGGCCAAAGCCAAAAAGGTAAGCAAAATATGCACAAAAGCCAAAAGAGACACACAAAGGTAAAAAGAAGAAACGCAGCAGGAAAATAGGAAAATTCTTTGGAAAGTCGAAGACGAAATACACTTAAAAAAAAAAGTAGATATAAACTAAAGATACAGCCAAAAAATATCGAAACTTCATTGAATTCTACTCAAAATAGTTTAATTTAAAAATAATTTATGTTTAAAAATATAAATTATTTTAAATATTTTTAAGCTTCTCATATTCCCTATAAAACTGCGCATACCCTAAGCTCACCTACATGAAAAAGAGGCTAAAAAGAAAGGCAGCTTGGAAAATTGTAGCTAAGTATCTTTGGCTGCTTTAGCTGCCGGCTGAAAGTTGTTGTGGTTCTTTTCATTTGATTGTTGTAGATTTCCTTGTTGTTGTTGTTGTTGTTGCTGGATGCGCTTGTGCTAAAGTCAATTTTACAAGCAATGAAGTTGGCAGATATCGCAGCTATTTCTACCTCTATCTATACCTCTCTCCCTCTCTCCACTCAATGTTTCCTCCAGCTCTTGTTCTTGTTCTACCTTCCGCTTCCAAATTCTTCCTCGTTGCATTCAACGCCTGCGGACATTGCTGGCGTCAAAGTTTTCGACTAGGGCCAGAGCCACGCCCATAAAATTGCTAACATATTTGCTATGGTTAGAGTAACAAGGCAAAACTAGAAGAATAATCTACAGAGAATGATGTAGAAATTTGCCCTCGATCCTCAAACTGCATTTGGGAAATGTTTGGTGTCATTTGGTGCACTTAAATAGCTCAAATGGGGGAGTATGGGGTACTGTATAAGGTAAAGTAATGGAAGGAGGGGATGTAGGAACCAAGCTACAATCTCTTTGGACTATTGCGTGAATAACAGCAGGAGATTTCCCTGGGCAACGACAATGCAAAAGTACACCATGTTAACAGTTATGGGACTCTCCCTCTTCCCCTCCCTCTGACAGTATCTGACAGATTTTATACCCTGACAGTTTGTCCATATACGTGTTCGTGAAGTGTTGCTGTCCCAACCCACGCCTTTTGACAATTTCCAAACACTGGACATGAGATACTATACTAATCATTTATTCCAGAAATATGCCATAAAACGCAGCACTCACAGCTCTGATTTGCGTAGGTTGAAGTGCAGAAAGAGAGAGACAGAGAGAGAGAAAAAACAGATTGAAAGTAGACATATCTTATAGCTAAGTAGCATGAGGTTGATTGGATCACACTATGACGCTGATTCGACTTTGCACTCACTCAATTAACGGTTTATAGTACTTGATTGCACTTCAGTTTGTTGAGACATGTTCTTACCTGCAAGAAGAGAGAAAGAGAGTGGAAATTGGATTAATAATCAAATTGGCATTAAAATGCTAACAATTTAATGCTTAAAACTTATTGACTTAACAGTAAATAACTCCATATAACTTTAAAGCATTTTCAATATATTTCAGACAATTCCTGCTAAACCTACAAAAAAATTGGTTTTAAATTGTAAAATTTCATCTGTCAAGAACTCAGTTGAAGAGTCTGTTCTATGCTGGTTTGGATACAGCCACACATTGATTATTACTATATCCGCTCAGTGAGAGAACTTGGGACACAAATGAACCACAACAAACATTTAAACTCAGTTTTATATATATAAATTTTAAAACAAATTGACGCAAACTAATGAATATAATCCACAAAATGTTCACACACACGCATACACACACACCCATACAGACACTCACACTTGAACAGATGGATGGTAACCGGAAATGCTTCATTGTTGTTTTTAGTTGCCCACAAAGCGGCGGCAACAACAACAACAACAACATTGGCGTCGGAAATTGAAAAGCAACCCAAAACCAACATCAAATTTAAATGGGAAAAATGTGTGCAAAAAACGTAAAATTTAAAAAAACAAGTCAAATAAAAGAGAACTCAAAAAAAAGTGGCATTAAAAATTTAGTCAAAGCAAAAATAACAACAAAAACAGCATATGTGCGCTGTGTGTGTGTGTGTGTGTGTGTGTAACTGTTTGTGTGTGTGCGTGTGTAATTGAACTTGTGATGCTCAATTTACGCCCGCAGCAAAGCACACACACACTCAGCCACACACAAACAGTAGGTCCCACAGTTGAGCGACTTTGGTGCGTTTTAAAACGCCTGCAAACAGTTTGACAGTCACTGGGCCAAACATTGGCATTGTTATTAGAGCCTAAATAATAGCAATTATTTTCCATTGTGCCAACTGTAAACGTATTGTCATCTCTCTCTCGCTCTCTGCTTCTCTTTCTACCTTGTTTTTTCCGCTTTTGGGCTTTTGATCGCGCAAATTACTTGACATTATGCAACTTTCATGATAAACAGGTAAAAAAAACCATTGACAATTGTTGTTAAATAAGCCGCGTTCAGAGTCAAGGTCACTTTAAAGGTCAGCTACAGCTCTTTTACAAGAATTATATAAATAGTTTGGCTTTGTTTAAATGTTTAACAGTTTTAATTTAATAAATTAGCAAGCAATATTAATCAACAAATTAACAAGTCAAGAATACAAAGACTTCTATTGTCTTTGAATAGTCAAAATATTTGCTATGCTCATCTGATCTTCATAAAATCATATGATGTTTATATATCTATAAAATCTTCTTATATAGCAAGAACTGAACATCAATAATTTTTTATAATACACAACAGTTTTAATTTTTGTTGTTACTATTTATGTTTTGTCAGCTCCCCCGGCAAGTTGAGAAAATTGCTTTATGTTTTGTCTTACATTTTTGACATTTTGGGTCCGATAACATGACAGACAGGCAACAAAAAAAAGTTTTGCATTTCGCTTAAAACATATTTGATACACTCTTCTAACACTCGTATGTCTTGCGGCACGACGAGCTCTGATAACAAAACCATGGATATTATCAAAAACTGTCAAATGCAAACGAACATTTTTCATATCACGACAAGAACTCGAGCATCGACTGTAAAACACCAGCAGACACCCTGTCAAAAAATGTATCTCAATCAAACAACAGCTTCAATGAAGCACAAACTCAAAAATCTACAATTCCATTGGGAAAAACTGAAGACTTCTCCGAAACTAATATGCACAAGCATTGCACACTAACAGGGTATGGCAACAACAGTACTTTGGTTACACTGACAGTGAGAAGTGGCCATGCCAGACCAGAATCCAAAGACCAGGTCCAAATGCTCCATTTGTTGTGCCCGAAGCGCTAAAAACTCTCAGTATTTTAATTGAATTACAGCCAGGCAACAGGGTGACACAAGCCAAGGAACAGGGTGTGTGGGGCGGTAGGAGTAGTAGAGGAGCAGAGGAGCAGAAGAAAGGAACAGAGTGGGCATGTCCTGGTCGCGTGTTGTGCCTCAAATGCCATAAATTTGTAACTGTTTGCTGTACTTGACACATTTCATAGTTGGAGTGCGAATGGACTTTAGTTCAGTGCCCGACTTATAGATATGGTACATGCACCACTCACACTCACACACACACACACACCTACAGGAAAAGAGCAAGAGAGAGAGAGGGAGAGAGAGGGAGAGGGAGAGAGTACTACAGTTTGTTTAAATATTTGCGTAGGTGTTTCAGTTGTTCGCTTGTCGTGAGTTCAGCTGAGAATTCATGTAAATTAAAATTAAATTTAAATTAACAGCTAAGTCAACAAACAGCAGTAATAAATATAAACTCAAAACCAAAACTAACCGAAACTAGAATACCCTATAAGTTTTTTACTTTACAACAATTTAAATATAGTTAAGTAATTTAAAAATAATCAAAGACCAACCTTAAACCAAAATGCCACCTGAAATTTATTTCATTTCATTGTGGTTGTTTGTGTAGTGGTAGAAATGTTGTTGTTGTTTTTTATTGTTGTTTCCATTACCGAGTTGAGAGTGCAAACGATAATTTATTTTATTTAAGACCAACAACAAATGGATCAATAACATTTGTTGCATTTAAAGTGTTTTCAATTTAAAGTGTTTCAGTATTTTTTTGTTGTACATTTTCCCAATCAGATTTCATTTCGATTTTCCAGTTAACGTCATGCCACATACGCCGCGTGTGCCGAGAGAGTGTATAAATATTTTGCAGAGTTTCATCAACATCAGTTTGTTGTTATCATTTTTAATTACACATTAAATGCGTTTGGCACGCGTTGCGTTTTTAATTTGTGTGTGCGAGATTTTTATTTAAAGCGCCACAGGATGCCCAAAAGGATCCAACAGAATGATGTTTATTTAAGTTTTTGTTGTTTCGTGTAAATTTGTTGTATTTAATTAAATGAAATGTGTCAGAAGCGGCAGTAGTAGTAGAAGCAACAGCAGCAGTAGCAGCAGCAGAATTTGAAAGCATAAAAATGTTTTAATTATTAATTATTTAAAAACCAAAATGAAAACAAGTTTTTGTTGTTCGCTTTGTTCTTGTTGCTGTCATGCTGCATATCAATGTATTTTGAGTATTATGTACGTTATATATGTGTATGTGACATTTGCATGTTTAGCATGAAAATAAAATAACAGAAAAAAAGTACAAACATCACGCATACGCAGTGTATGTAAATGCAAAAATTGTTGGCGTTTTAAATACATATTTTTTGGCTCTTTTTTTTTATTTTATGGCAAATGCAAATGATTCCATGTGGACTTGTTAAAGTTAGAATATTTTATAACGAAAGAAAAATATATAGAATTAATTTACGACTGTAAAAATATGTTATACATTTTATCGATTGCTTAAATTGGTATATATACAACGGAGAAATATTTTATTTTAACTAAAATTATTTAAAGAAACATATTTACAATTTTCTCATAACTCAAACTTAATTTAAATACTTTTAGCATATAAATCATAAGTTTAATCAACATTTATGACGTTTATTACAATGAAAACACATAATTATTTATGCTTGCACAACATATTTCAAAGGAATTTTATGTTAAAAGTAAGATAGTAAGGCGATATTCTGTTTATAAATCAGAGCCTATCTAACAATGCCAATCATAAACTATTTTTTATATATATTTTTTGTCTTTGACTTAAAAGCGAAACCATCGAAAACTACGAGGCCTCTATAAAACTTTACCACTTCATTTGCCTGACAAGCGCAATCCCAGTTCTCTTATCAAGCCGAAAAAGAAACCAAAAAAAAGAGGGAGAGAGAAAGGAGAGAAGTAAAGAGGTACTATCTAGTTCAACACAGTGGGTGTTATCAGTGCCATCTTTATTGTGCCAAGGGTTCGCAGTGTAAGTGAATGCGCAATTGAATAGACAAGAAGAAAAGAGACGAAAGACTAAAGAGCAAGACAGAAAAAGTAGCGACAAAGGGCGCTAAACTATGCCGTTCTGCAGGCTCCGAATCAGGCACGTCGCAGGACTCGAAATGCGGTTTGAATAATGTGTCCTTAGTGTGTGTGTGTGTGTGTGTGTGTGGGTGTGGGTGTAAGTTAAGGAAATGAGTGCGAAAAGAAGATGACAACGGGGCATGCGACAGCAGATTGTGGCAAGTGCCAAGTTAAGTTGACATACAAATTAACGGTTCAATAGAGCTGCTACACACACACCAACACACACACACACACTGGCACACACTCATAGAAGACTATTTGAACTGCCTTTCTGTAGCATTTTCTACATCTTCTACCAGAAATGATGTCGTGCGTGCGCAAACTATGCAGTCTCATTAAATCTAACGAGCGTCTAGGGCTTGTCTTGTCTTGATACTGGGATTAGGGAAGCTGCAAAGTAGGGCAGTAAGAAGGGAGGAAGGAGGAGACACTGAATACAGTGGGGACTATGCAAAACGTCTAGATTTTCGCCATTTCAACTAAAGGAGAAGAAGAAGAAGCTCCAAAGTTTTGCTAAGGAAATCGTGTAAATCGTGGTTACTTGTTAAGCTTTGGCATTACTACACATTTGGTTTGATTTAATTACATGACTTTCGACTTGACTTGGCTTGGCTTTCCATCTAACGCATGAGGATATAAGTTAAACTATGATCATTCCTTGGGTCGGCCATTATTTATGCCATAATGATAGTCTAGCAAAATTGGAGTTTACGATTAATGGGCCAATTGAAAATGGTAAACATTTAAATTGTTTCAAGTTTAGCCATAAAATGTTGAATTTCAATGGCTGTCTGAGTCACCAACGTACCATTCATGGCTAAAAGCACTAGTCATTCCTCTATCTCTCTCCCTCTCTCTCTGTCTTTCTGACTACATTTTGTATATACCAC
This sequence comes from Drosophila cardini, assembly GCA_018903735.1. NCBI lineage: Eukaryota > Metazoa > Arthropoda > Insecta > Diptera > Drosophilidae > Drosophila > Drosophila cardini. The sequence goes on along the minus strand of JAEIGM010000001.1, from coordinate 11,657,589 downwards.
CTTTCTCACTCTTCCCTCTCACGTCATTTCATTCGTTCTCAATTGTGCTTAAAAGCTTAGTTGACAATCAATTTAACTCAACGCACACACGTTGCATTTCTCTCGGGGCAACTTTAAAACAAGCGACAAAGATTTCCATACACTCACCAAGAAGGTAACGTATAATTTATCATCACGTGTGCCACGCCCAGCGGAAGTAGATTACAACATATAGAAGAATGTAAGCAATGCGGTGACTTTCTTTAATTCACAAGAATTGTGTTCTTTTCTTCAGATTAGATATACTTTTATTAGTTACAAAACTACGGTGCTTTTGAAATTCACCCGATATGATATCAGTAGAATTTAGCAGAATAGTAGTAGTAAAACAATGAGAAGTAGAAGTTAAAAGAATTGTAGTAGGTAAACAATTAGTGGGAGAAGTCAGAATAGTTAAAACTGTCCAGTTAGTAGTAGTACTTCAAATAGTAGTAGAAATGGTAGCAAAAAATTTTGAAAAATACGTCTAAATTGTTTAAGAAGCTGTCCTAATAGAAATAAACGGCTAGGTTATAAGAATGACGCTTAAAATAGTTTAAGAAGCCATTAAAATGACAGTATTAAAGCTTAACAAAAAAGTTAAACAGTAGTTAAAACTAAAAAAATAGTAGTAGAAATGGTAGCAAAAAATTTTGAAAAATACGTCTAAATTGTTTAAGAAGCTGTCCTAATAGAAATAACCGACTAGGTTATAAGAATGACGCTTAAAATAGTCTAAGCAGCCATTAAAATGACACTATTAAAGCTTAACAAAAAAGTTAAATAGTAGTTAAAACTACAAAAATAGTAGTAGAAATGGTAGCAAAAAATTTTGAAAAATACGTCTAAATTGTTTAAGAAGCTGTCCTAATAGAAATAAACGGCTAGGTTATAAGAATGACCCATAAAATAGTTTAAGAAGCCATTAAAATGACACTATTAAAGCTTAACAAAAAAGTTAAATAGTAGTTAAAACTACAAAAATAGTAGTAGAAATGGTAGCAAAAAATTTTGAAAAATACGTCTAAATTGTTTAAGAAGCTGTCCTAATAGAAATAAACGGCTAGGTTATAAGAATGACGCTTAAAATAGTCTAAGCAGCCATTAAAATGACACTATTAAAGCTCAACAAAAAAGTTAAATAGTAGTTAAAATTACAAAAATAGTAGTAGAAAAGGTAGTAGCAAAAGTTTTAATTATAGCAATTTTAAAGTAAAACCACTTTCAAACAGGCGTACTCTAAGTAGAGTATTTAAGCTTCGACAACTGCTATTTGATTACCTGTACACATTAGCGCACATGTTTTTTATTGACTGTACTCGATGGCATATCCAACCTCATACCATAAACGATTTGGCTGGCATCGAAAATAAAAAGCAGCGCATTACATGCAAAACAACTTAGGGAAACCGGTAAGCTCCATGTTACCCGCCCACTTAAGAAGTTAAAAAAAAAAAAAAAACTGAATAAAAAGAAAACCAAATAATACTTATTCGCTCAGTGGCAGGTGAGATTAATTTGATTAGCAGGCGGAAGCCAGGCCAAGAGCAAAAGCCAAGTTAAGAACCCAAACGCATGGCCCACACGCATTCCATAGCTCACACACAATAAACTGGAGCAGTGACAGAGTGACTAACTGACTGATGGATTGATTGATTGACTGACTGCTTGATTGATTGATTGATAAGCCAAACTATAATTGGAAGTTAGCCAACTGTGGGTCAACTCTGAGCCACTACTCAGTTGCTTAGTCACTCATGAACCTAAAGAAAAATCGCATTTTACACAAGAAAAAAAGTCAGAGTGATAAAGCAATGATGGTTCTACAAAAGAAACTGATAGTAAGCGATAGATAGTTCTGTTTTTCCAAGACTATAATAAAAAGCGAATTTAATGCGAACTCTGCAGAAAAACTGACCACAATCTAAACCGAAGGTAAGTAGAGATATCGAGTGCAAAACAAATAGAGATTAAGAAAGAGAATGAGGGCGAAAGAGGGAAAGTAAAAGATAGAAAAAGAACCGTTAAACTGCAAATATTTGTGCGATGATAGCACGGATCACCTTTACCAATGATTTGCCCACTTCATAATGCCCATGAAGTAGTTGTTTATATTACGTACTCTTAAGTAGTACATACATCCACATATGCACCTGTATATCGGCATAAATCGACGATAAGATATGAACAGCAGCAGCAGCAGCTGTACAGCCGACAAACGCTTCGATTAAGATCAGACACGCTTGAGTCACAGTCAATTGAGGAGAATTCACCACGAAAACTGTGACTAAATCAACGAAGCATGTGAAATGTGAATGTGTCTGCTTAGAACACTGAGTGTATTGCAATACTTTCCAAGCAATTAGAACATGCTTTAATCACTTATAAGACTTAATTTAATATGCATATATAATACATGTATTTACAAGCAAACATTTCATACAGTAAACTTCAAAAGGGATTAACTAAAATGCCGCCTAACTAAAATTCCAGTCACCGTCATGAATGACACTCACGACAGTTCTCATTTAACTGGACACCCACAAGAAAGATAAACTAGTATTTGGTTCCCAGCCAAATCAACTGTATAGTACATAAAAAAAAGTCTACATACACTTGACACAGACACCCAAAAAAAAACACTGAAGTAAAAGACTCGACTGTAGTATGCAATTAGCTGGAGGTCGTTTACATTTTGGCACACTGTATGCACAGAGTGGTCGTTGATATTGACTTAGGTGTGGTCAGTAGACAATTCAAGTTTGACAATGTTTTTGGCATAACAATTTGTTAAATAAATTCTTGGCCATTATGCACTTTTGGTGTGTACGACTAGCAAAACTTTGAAGCCCTTTTTGTAAACGGGTTTCCTCATTTTTGCATTTATAGCCTTTTTTTTTTGGGATCGACGACTGTCATTCAATTGTCAATATCTTTTTGGCTTGATCGTCACGTTTTTGTTTCCTTTTGTTTCTCTGCCTGCTGTGGCACGACTTTTGAAGTCTTGGCATTTCTTGTAATGTCGGAAATTGGCTTTGCATTGAACTTCAAATTGAAATTGCACGTTTGCAACTTGTTTCCATTTCGACAATAGAAATATAAAAAAACCTTAAAAAAATTGGGGCGTGGCCGAGCTGGCGCACGTGGCAGCTGCGGGCGTTGCTCCTTTTGTGCCAGAGAAAAGTTCGAGCAACGGTATTTTAGTAAACAAAAACTACTTCAGCGAAATTAATTGACTTTCTAAATACTAAAATAACAATTGTTTATAACTTGATTAACCGTTTCGATACTTTTTTTAGAATCGAGGTATACAGAGAAATTTGTTTAGCTGAAAACATTAGATTTTACTTTTGTTACTTATTGTTGTTCAAGCAAACTGTACATAACATTTTGTTAGGTTTTATAACTTTTACGTTTTAAACACTTTTCGACTACAAAGACTTTGAAAATGTTAACACGTTGCTGCTGGTACTTTAGCCTAAGGACAGGCTGCGCTGTCGTCTCTGTAGCAAGTGCATTATTATATGCATCTTCTGTGCTAGTGATGACACTCTTTATGTGCAATTCTTTGCCAGGTGAGTTAACACACACCCATTAAACGATCAACTCTTAATCCCTTTTACTACCCAGTGGAACTCTTGAATGAATACTTTAATAGTAATGTGCAATTACGTGTGCTCATTGGTTCAGTAATATTACTGGTCAGTGCACTCTTATTTATATACGGCACATATCACGTAAGTTTAGTACTCAATTATACAGAAAATCGATTTGAAATTCCTTGTATGTCCTTTAGGAGATACCTTTCTTTCGTGTTCCCCTGGGTAATACTCGCTGGCATCCATATAATCATTATGATTGTAACCTTCTTCATGACAGTCTTCTATGAGGCACCAGCTTTTTTAATGCTCGCCGCGTTTTTTACATTGGGTAAGTAGTTCTAATGTTTATACAGATACAAATTTATATTGTTTATCATATTTCAGTTGTCTATATCTATGGCTGGCTGATTGCAGTTTCTTTTCTTATCGATCTGTTCTACGACTGGTGATGATGACAACCAATGAAGTTTTATAAATTTTTATACTTTTACATTCTACAACTATGAAAATGTTGTCAAAATTTTAAGTAAACTTACTAGGCCTGTACATATAAATTTATTTGCTTTTCTTTACACAAAAATCATGTTCTTTAAAAAATGTTGCCTTTGTCTGCCTCTACGTAGAGCTTCCATGACCATTGGTACCGTGTTCATGAGTTTCTTCTTCATCGAAATGGCTGTACATGGTCAACAGTGCTTTTTTATATGTAAGTTTTGTTATAGAAACAACTCCCCGATTTATTGGAATATATTTCTATAGCTTCCAAGGGTCAAAGCTGGGATATTGTTCAGGCAATTATACTAACATTGGGTATCATTGCCTCGTTATTACTTGTCCATGGCGCCTATAAGGTCTGTCTGGTATTCTATATGCTATATATATAATATATAAAACCAACTTCTTACAGAATAATCGCTGCCTTGTTTTATTCTGGGTTATAGTCTTTCTGCTCATATTCATCGCATATGTAGTTCTAACTATAGTAGACATATTTTATTATGAAACACGCAATGTTATTCTGATCATTGAGGGTTGTATTCTAGGTAAGTACTTATAAAATTTTATTGGATTTATTAAAAGTTTAATTCTTCTAATAATTTTTAGCTATTATGCTCTACTCATTGATGGTTGTACACTCCTATTATGTTGTACTTCGTGAGGCTTCTACGGACGCAGTACAAATCTAATCAAATTTTCAGTTTAAGTTTAAAACTATTTCGGTCTAAGCAATCAATGATGCTTATTTCATAATTTTCAGTTAAATATAAAGACGTTAAATAACTCTGCCATAAACACACAAAATATATATAGATAATTTTTATTTTCCATAAAGTTTTGAGATTGTAGCAAAATTTCGATTAGTGTGGCAGATTTATAGCGTAACGGGATTAAGTATCTTAAGTTAAACTCAACTTAAGATGGCCTGTCGCTGCAAGTACTTTGTAAAGTTACTGAATAAGTGTTGTTTTTGCTTCTCTTTGCGCACTGGCACATTATTATTGGGATGTATCTTTCTGACATGGTTCGTATATCTTTGTCTGGGCAGTGCCTTCATGATGGAGTGTATCTTCCCAAACGAGTATCTTAAAGGCGTAACTGAAGGCCCACCAGCAGCACCAAAGACAACAATGGTCTTCTCCTTCTTTGGCATCATTGCGGCTGCCATGGTTTGCATTGGAGTGCATAATGTGAGTACTACACTCTAAATTTTAGTAACTAATTAACTCTAGATACTTTTGTTTAGAACAACGAGTTGATGTTCATACCATTTTTGGGCTTAACACCATTCTATATCATTGTCCACATCATTGCCATGATAGTTTACTCTTTCGTTTGGATAATAATCACACTCTTCGTGATCACGATTTGTAAGTAACTATAACTTTATACCGTTATGTCAAGATATCAGTTAGTTTAATATTTGTATTATGTTTTACAGTTGTTCTCATTTATGCCTGGATCGTAATCTATTCATATTTCACCGAACTGCGTTATGCCTATGAGGATGAACTGCCCCAGCAGACATATATCTGAACAATCTAAATTGAATTTCTACTATAATTGTAGCCTATTTGTTGCTAGATTTCATATAAATTGTACAAGTGAAAGTAGCCAGATCTTAGCCACATTTATCTATTAAGAATTTAGTTATCGTTTGTATCTTGAGATACACGATTTTCGGGTTGTAGTTTTTGGGGTCATGCACGATGCGTGACATGCAGGTTGCTCCATATATTATAGAGTCTATATACATGTAATTTACTATAATCGGGGTGTGTGTACATGTATGTCATTTGAAAAGTTGTACTCACCTTTGGCAATGAGGCGAGCACCTGCTGTTTGACATCCCAGACCAGTCGCTCCGATGGGAACTGCAGACATTTGTAGACATTTAGCTCCGGTACATGGATACGCACCAGTAGCCAACCATCTCGGGGCTCCGGCGGTGGCTCATCGTCAAACGCACCCGGCCCGGACGTATTGTCCATATTGGCCGGGTTCTGTTTGACTTTGGGCGTGGGTGGGTGATACGTCGTAATTTTGGCGGCTTTTCTTGTAACACAGTGTCACAAATTATATGCCTAAATTAGGTTTAAGCCAAGTTTTGCGCTTTTCTTACTTGGCCTTAAGCAATTCTGCTTGTTTTTTATGTTTTCTTATCTTTTCGTTTCGTTTCTTTATAAAGTTTGTTCTTTTTCTTGTGGTATTTTGTAACTTTGCCTAGTCAATTTGGCATTTATTTGATTGAACTGACGGTTGCTTTTAGCTTGAACATTTCAGTAAGTTCTTCACTTTGATTAAGCTGCTTATTGAGTGGAATGTGCATCATGCTGAAAGTTAAGAAAATTGAAAAAATACATTAGTAAGTAAACGGACATAAAGTGAATTGTTTATAAATTTATGTTGATTGTTAAATGTATTTGTTATTCTTGTTCTGTTTTGCAACAGTCACTCTGAACTGAACTTGCTCTCTTTCACTCTCTCTTTCTCCCTCTTCCTCTACCTTTCTCTCTCCCTCCCTCTCCCTCTCTCAGGTAATTGCGCTTGACTTTAAAACACGTTTCTACAGTGTTGACTTTGCGTTAAAAACGTAATTTGTAAATTGTTTTACTCGATTTACCCCTCCCACCGCTCCCTTGCACTGCCTACGCACCGAGCCACTTTGTACAACACAAAAACCGCTCCATCAGCCAGCCAGCCAGTCAGTCAGTCAGTCAATCAGTCAGTCAGTCGGTCAATCGGGCGCTGTCATTGTGTCAGTTGCACAGACACTTCCCCATAAATTGTCATGGCGGGCAGCAAAAAAACATTTCTTGCTGATTACTCTCTGATATTGACATTTTATTGTCCGAGTTTGAGTCCGACTCCGAGTTCGATCCCGAGTCAAAGCAGTCTGCAACACGTTGCACGTAGCACGTTACAATTCCAATTGCAGCAGTTGCAATTATACACAAATTAAATTCACACGCTAACCTCAAAACTTATTAAAACTGAGAAAAACACTACAAATACGATAGTTCAACTTGGCTCTCGACTATAAGATACCCGGTACTAAAGTTATAGCATTTTTAAATGCAAGCGCTGCTTAAAATTTTCAACTGGCTATAACTTTCGATCAGGTCTTTAAAATCTTTATAGACTCAACTGAATCTTTTTCAAAAGAATTTGTCTCACTTTTAAGTACATTCAAACGCTTACAGTATACCCTTTCTCCAACTACTAACGGGTGTAAAATTTTAAAAACAACAGGAGAATGTTTTTTATGTCATCGTCAATTGCAATGTGTGTCGACTACGAGCCGAGAGCTGCAGTGCACAAGAGGAGGCTTGACTGTGGAGCCGTCAAGTCCACACTTTGCCGCATTTTATGTCAGCCGTGTGTGTGTGTGTGTGTGTGTGTGTTTGTGTGTGTTGATTGTATTAACTAGTTAGTTGGTTTTTCCAACGTAGGCGTTAGATTAGGCTTAGTTGCGGGTGATAGAAATGTCAGCATCTGGAACAACATGTGATCGTTGACAACTGTGTCGTTTGAGTGTTCAGAAACTTGTCGAATGGGTCAATAAAATTAAGACACTTTAGGCCAGATTACAAATCGAATGTGTTTATAAATGGCAACTGAAAATATTGGCCAAGATAATTGACACTTACTGGAAAGAGTTTAAAATGTGTTTATAATAAATATAATTCCATTAATAGAAAATTATAGAAACTTAGCATTAACTGCCAGTGAGGGTTTCAGTTGAGTTCTCCCTAGAGAACTCTACACACAATCTAACTCAAATGTTATCTGGCTTGTAAATTACTTAGGGTGTGCCAAAAAAATGTTTGTTTATCAGTAAAACACACACTATTTTTGGCTAATTACAATCTACACATTCCAAATACAATTCAGACCTCAATAAATATGCTCCAAACCTCTAAATTGTTATCATGACAACTTTAGCTACACATGTCAAATATCAAATATCTATCCCATATAGTTCATAGACCCGATATGTATAAAGATGTCACGGTCACGGGAAAATAGAGCGCAAAACATTTTACCGAAATACATAAATTAAATAAACTTCACATTTCAACAAGTCGACGAATGACTGAGAAACAAAAGCCATTCACCTTGGGCCACCTACCTGGCTGTCAATCAAAGAAACCACAATTGAAAATCACAGCAACAACAACAGCAACAGCAAGTGGAAATTATCTAAAGACGACGAAAACGTGGCCAAGGTATTGGCTTATTGATATGGTTAATGAGTAGGGCTGCAATCACTTGATAAACTGATAATAGCACGCATATATTTTAGCCTTTTTTTCTGTCTTAATTTTCAATTGATATAGAAAGCAATTGTCAGAGTAAGCATACGCCCCGTGGTCATTCAACTTAATTAAAAACTGTATAAATCGGTTTGTTGTGTAATGCTTATCAAAGCTTTTATTTCTTTATCTATTTATCAGGTGATTATTAAGAAAGCAGCACCAGAATTCGTTGACTTCCATTGAAATTTTTTTTTATGGCCCATCACTTTTAATTGGCAAAGTTCTAGGCTCAAAGTAAACTCGGATTCCTCTTTCCTCTGCTGGACATTTGAAACAGATTTGCGCCTTCTGTTGCCTTGATTTATTAACAGCACAACAACAACAACAAAAAACTAAATAAAATTGTGAATAAAAATAACGATAGCAGAGAATTACAGCAATTTCCATGAGAAATGAGTGCAGTGATTTTTCACTTAAAACAAATAATTTGTGTGTGTGTGTGTGCGTGTGTGTGTAGAAGGATCGAGCTCCCCTCTGTGTTGTTTGATTGAAAAATTATGCTTGACCTTTGCGCTGACATGCGAAAGCAAATCAAAATTTATGTTTAGACAACTTTCACCCCTTTCCACATCCCCTCCCCCCCTATCACGACGCCTCTGATCTTCATTGTACCCACAAATTGCTCTGTTTGCAGCGAATTCCACCCTCAACACTTGGCAGCTGTCAGTTGTGTGTGTATTGTGTTCTGCGGGTGTGCCAAATAGTGTGTGTGTGTATTTGTGTGTGTGTGCTGTCAAAGCAACAATTTTGTTTGGCACAACAACAAGGCAACTCTGCTCATATTGTGTCTGTCACTTTGTCCATTTGACAGTTATTTGCTGCTCTTAACTGACATCAATTAGAGCAGCGAAAATTGAATGGAAAGAGGTACAATATTTGATCCATAAACTCAAGCTTAAATACCTCACATATTTTGCTGGAGTAAACTTAGATAAAGTTATCCTTTTGGGCATAGCTTGCAACATTGTTGCCAAACTTAGAATCAAGTTGTAAAAAGCGACAACAATTTAAGGCATCCCAGGAGCAAAATGCACGTAAATGTTGCAGCAGATGCTCAGGTGCCTAGAGGTGGCTGCTTCAGTTCAGAAAAAGTTCAAATGAACTAATAAGTTTAGTAGTTTGTAAACTAAGGAACTAATTCTTTAAAATATTTTAGGAACATATTTTGTTCTTGAATTTAACAATTGAACTGATGAACAACTGTTCAACTCAAAAACTAAACTACTCATCTGATTTAGTTCACGAACCAAATATGAACCAGTGAACTTACTCAACTCAAAATTACAGCATAACTTTTTGCCTATCTCTGCTTTCTCTCCCTTCTCTCTCTCTTCCCTCCCTTTCACACTTTCTGGCGCTTTACCTTAAGTGCTTGTGACACATGGCGTATACGTGTTCTGACAGCCGTCGAAATTTCCATGATGAAGAATATTACAACGAGCACGAAAGACACTGACGAAAAGCGGCTCCAAAGTCAGCGTCTCATTAAACGAAGGCTACGAAAGAAAAAAAAACCAAACTAAAGCAACACTAAGCTACAAAATTAAAGCTTTAAAATGTTTGTTGCAACTCATGCACTTTTTCCACTACAAATTAGTTCCCCTGTGGGTATACTTTTGTGTGTACTTGTGTGTGATTTGTTCAACTAAATGTCAGTCGTACTCATGAGTGTATTAATTCCATTCACAACCAGCAAATAGTCATGCATGAATTTAAATTGCGTAGAGCTTTAAAGTAAATTACTTTTGTCATTTTAATGGCCATACTTAATCTGACGCACTGTAATTTTGTACTCTGTAGTGTGTGAGTGTGGAGAACGGCAGATGAAAGGGTGTGCGAGTGTGTAGGGGTAGCGGGGGAGAGAGGAGTAATTTTGTTCGTCTTGTAGCAACAAATTGGCAAACTGCATCAGTGCCACGCCTTCGCCCACAACTTAATAAATTTCAGCTATTTTTCTTAGTCGCCTCAAGTACAGTGGCACCACAAAAGATGTACACACTATACACAAAACAAATATGATTTATAGCAGTTTTATTGCTACTCGCCCCACTGTGCAAATCGAATAATTCCTTGGTACTTTCTAGGATCTGCACGCAGTCTTGCGTGTACCGGAAACGGAAATGCGCACATAATTTTGTAAGGAAGCATGGAACATGGCACAGACCAGGGCTGCAGGCTCCATCACTCTAAAATCCTTTACTCCGCATACTTTTGATTGACAAACAGAAATGCGTTTTAATTAAATATTATTAAAAACAATTATACAGAACTGAACTCAGAACGGGCACTCGAAACTTCTCAATGAATGTTGGTACGCAAAGGGAAAGAGAGAGAGAGAGAGAGAGAGGGAGAGATGGGGAGACAGAGAGAGATTGGCAGAGACAGTGCCCAGATTTGTGCGCTGTAAACAACGAAGCTTTTGCTGCAAAACATGTCACTGTACAATACTTTATGGCAATGTCAAAGTTTCTTGGCTAATTTATTTAACTATTTTTCCGTATTCTCTCTTAGTTTTGTCTTTTGTATTTTGTTGCTCAAGGCGAAGGCAAAGAGGAAGCAACAACAATTGGCCAGAGAAGCGTAAAGAAAAAGTTTCAAAAACTTGTTTTCCAGTCACGTTCATTTTCAATCAAGTGGCATCATTATATGCCAAACAAACTATACAGAATGAAGACTAATACAATAAGAAAATTAACTCTGACCCATGTGGCCACACACAGCAACAGATACAGATACAGATACAGAAACCGAAACAGATATAGATACAGCTACAGATACTTGCAAGTAAACCCTTTTTTCTGTGGCTCCCAGCTAAGCTCCCTGGGGTTTCCAATGGCTCGTGTCTTTGTCTAGCTGAGGGATTTCAACTGGACATTCCAATGAACACAGGTTTTTTTTGAAGCCAGGCCAGGAACCACAGCAAATTACGTTAAAAATCAAACAGATACCGAAACTGAAACTGAAACCAAAACTAAAACCACAAAAACCAACAACATCCTGTTCTAAAGAAACACAGGTAAATGCCTTCAAATAAAACAATGGCAGATGAGCAAAAAGGTAGAAAGAAGAAACTTTTCGATTGCTCTGACAATTTCAAAATGTATTTGATTGAAATTGTTTGTTGTTGGGGAATTCTCAAACCAGTTTGAATTGAAACTCATACTCAATACTTGTAACTAACTAAATATATACAACACACTAATCAATTGCAATTGAAATTCACAAAAAACAGAAAAAAAAGACATTTAATTTCACAATTCACAAATGGATTTTATGGCTCATTCGCAAAGACTCAAGTCAAGAGTGACTTTAACGATACTTAACAAATTTCCAACTAATTTCAGCAACTGAATTACGTCACTGCACACAAATCTTAGCATTAAGTCAGCGACAGATTCAGCTACATTTGCTGTTGTTGTTGTTGTTGCTTAGGTTGTTGCAATCAATGGAAATAAATTAAAACACCGATTAAAAAAGAACAAAACTCTATGCAAATGTGAGACGACTGATTCGACCGGTTTGAATGCAGTCCAGGTAGCAAAGTCACACACACACACACACACACGCACACTCTGACTCCGCACACCAGGTAGCTAAAAAGCCACAGACAATCATAAAAAACATACTTAACATATTATAAATTTAATCAAAAGCCATTTAAATGTGTAAAAAGTAATATTAAATTACAAATTGCAGACAACTTACCCCTTTTTGCCTTTAGGCCAGGTCCACAGCAGATCAGCTCAAACTGCGCTGCACATCATCGAGTTACTTGCTGTAAGAAGCGAATGGAAAAAACAGATAAAAAACTTTGTTGAATTGACGCAATTTCTTAATTTCTATTTGACGTGCAAATGTTTACATCTATAACTTGGTAATTTTCTTCGATAAACGTAATTTATTGCGCTAACCAATCAGCGACAACAACAACAACTACAACTTTGGCCAACTTCGAGAAGTCTAATTTGATATTTTTCGTTTGGCTGCCTCAACTGGCTGCAGGGCCATCAATCATACGCCATGTGAACATCAGACACAGCAGCAGCAGCAGCAGCAGGAGGAGCAGAAAGAGCAGCTAAGAGCAAACAGCAAACAGCAAACGACAAGCAAATCAATGGACATAGTTGAGCGTACCACCTCCCCCTAAAGGCTCCTCCTACCACACACACACCCCCTACTACGCCCCTCTTGGTACTGCGTAAAACTGTTGGTGGTTCAACACACACAAACACAACAACAACACAGACACACACACACACAGGCTCTGCATGCAACGCTCAACATTCAACGCCCACAAACATGGCTTTAAGCCAAGTTGCATGCCATTTGGCAGCACAACAGCTAACAAATTTTTGCGTTACAACAATAGCAACAACAACAACAACAACAATGCGGTATGTAATACCCTACAAAGATAAGCGTAGGAGATAATTAAACACTTTTGATTACGGCTAGAAAAAAAACATTTCTACAACTTTTAATTCATAACTGTAGTTGTAACTGTATCTTTAACTATAGCTGTGACTCTAGGTGTATCTGTAACTAAGCATTACTTTAATTAGCTTTGCTGTAAGTGTATCTCTGCATCAGTTGTAGTTGCATCTGTATCTGTATCTGTAATAAGTATCTTTTCATAACTATAGAGTATTTGCAGTTCGTTTAGAGTTGTTTTCGTGTAATTTATGGACCCACTGACAATTGTAAATATTGTTGTTGCCATTGTTGTCTTTGACACCAAACAACTCCATAAGATACTTCGTTCGCTGCCAGTTGAGATACATTTTGGTGGACTTAAAGCTTAGCGTGCTTTGCATTTTGCGCTAATCACTCAATATCGAATTAAAAAGAGAGACAAGAGAGGGAGAGGTAGAGAGAGAGAGAGAGGGTGTGATTTGTCTGTTATGTAAATTGTCGTTTGACTGTAGCATCTTGTGTTTTACAAGCGACAAATAAAAACGTGTCTGCCAAAAGTTATGGTGCTTAGTTCGCCTAACAGTCTAGGCAACTTGATCATAATTAACAGCGATTTCAGCGCTGAGACTACACACTCTACACACGCACACACACATGTGTGTGTGTATGTAATTAAGCTGCAATGAGTGCCAAAAACGAGTTAGCAGCAAAAAGGCTCTAAACGTTATTTATTTTTTTGAATAACTTTGCCTTTAATGGCTTGAACGAGCCGGCAGCAACTCGATGCCGTCTTTAGGCCACTTGGCACTTGGCACTCGCATTATGGCCATACCAAAAGTGGCCAACAAATGATTTTTAATAACTTTGACACTCATTAAACTCAAATTACATGCATTTGATTACGCAGCTTTTGCATTTGGGCCTCAACTTAAGCCGCTTATATTACTTCATCAGCTTCTCTTCAGCTCTCTTCACTTCGCTTCTCTTCAACTCACTCTCAACTCTCGACTCTCCACATATGGCAGCATCAAAACTCAACGAATATTCGTTTATTCGACTATATATGCCATTTGACCGCAACGGTAAAAACCTCTAAGATCCTCTCACACATTATGGCCATTAAAAAATGAGTTTTTAATGCAGCAACTTGTTGTTGACGCTAACCAAGATTTATGCCAGATCTTAAGTCGCCACTTTAACTTGGCTTTCAATGCAGTAAATGTTGAGACTTTTTGGTATCAAAAAAAAAACTTCTGAGTTGATCAAATTTTATTTGTGAACTGAAAAGTGTAAAGAGTAGTAGTAATTGTAGTAGTAGTAGTTGTAGTAATAGTAGTAATAGTAGTTATAGTAGTAATAGTAGTAGTAGTAGTAGTAATAGTAGTGTAGTGAATAGCATAATTAAAGGAATACGGTTTAAGCTCTGAACATTCTAATTGAAAGTTGAGAAGGAGATGTATTCAAATCTAAACTCCTGAACTATATTTTCTGAAAAGTATATAATTCCCCACAAATCCAGCTATACTTAAAGCCTGTTTACTTATAAAATAAAGTAATTAATATAGGTCACACAGCTGTATAACTTTATACTTAACTATAGAAAAATTCAGCAGCTGCCTGGAAAAAACAGCTGTTCCAGATATACAAGCTAAAAGTTAAATAATATTCGTGTTAAGTTAAAGCAATTCAACGCCTCACAGCTGTTATTGCTAAGAATTATTCAAATTGTTTATAAAAATAGCTACACTATTTCCTGGAGCACTACAAAAGGGCTAATAATAATAAAACTCTAATCAAATCATGTACTTAATTAGCTTTTAATTGGTTCAGAGTCATCAGAGAGCACATTGAACCGTTTACATAAGGGGCGAGAAGAAAAAGAGAGAGAGAGAGAGAAAGAACTCATTAAATCAACTGAAAAGTTCTCACACAAAAGGGGAAAATTCTCACAGAGGGAAACCTTAGGCCGGAGAATAACAGATTAAGATGCAGTGCGTCAAATTAATTACGCGTTTTATTGTTTTTAGTACTTTTGCCGGCAGACACATAAACATTAAACATTAACTTTGACTTAAGCTTTGACTTTAGCAATCACTTTGTACCTGACAACTGACCCCCTTCAGAGGGCGTGGTTTAGTTTTTGTTGTTGTTTTTGTCTTTTGCCCACAACCCTGAACTTGACATTTATGTACTCTCCCGCTGAAAGTTGCCACTTGCCTTTTTAACTAGCCGTTTTTAGCTTCTGCTGCTGTTATCGCTCGTGTCGCGACCATGTGCTAAGTTCTTTTTAATTACCTTCCTATATATCATCAAGGTGTAAAACAGAAAAGAAACCGTGGAATACTTATTTCTACTCATTTCTTATAGTTTCCTCTGCTGTCGTAAAGTACTTTTTACGATCCATTGCAATTTGGTACGTGCCCACCACCATGAAAATACAATCTTGCTCTCTCCAGTCGACCAGTCGACCAATTGACCAAGAGCTAAGAAGCTGAGCTGCCCTCACCAGGGTTCACAGCAAGTATGGGGTTTGAGTTTTATTGGGCTACCAAGTGCTGTAGGTGAATGACTCAAGTCATGGCCAAAACAGTAGCTAAATTATGGATGACTTTTGGCTATATAAAGTGACAAGTATTTGAACGCCACAGAAAATTGAGACAAGTATTTTTTTTATACTTTAAGCAACAAACTACGCTTAAGATTTTTAATCACAAGTCTCATAATTAAAAGCAGCTTTTGAGTTACAATAAAAGTAAAAACAAAGTTAATAAAATTTAAAATAAATTGTTTAAACAATCCAGACAGAAAACAGTTATACCTTCTACCATAAAGTATCTACTTAAATCCATCTTTTAACACTTCTGTCTGAGATCAGTGTCATTAACTACTAACTGATAAAATGTCATCAGGAAGATCTTAATTATGATCCAAGTCTGTTGACGACAAATTGTCAACTGTTGTAATTGTCGCATTAGAGTTAAGTATTTTGCATTACACGTAAATGGAAAATGGAAAATGGGAAACGACAAAATGGTAAATGCAAATTACAGAATGCTGACACAAAAGAAGCAGCTGTAAATTTAATGCTGCTCCCAAAGAACCGTTGGAATGGACCAACGCAGTACTCACAAAAACCTGTCGTCGAGTCTCTCATAGGAGGCCCAGTAAATAGAATATATATCTTGAAACATCACGATAAGAGAGAGGGGGAGAGAGAGGGAGAGAGGGATAGTGATGAGATTCTGTTGGCGCATAAATCTTGATATCGAAACATTATTAACGTCAATTAATTCTAACTGTTGGTATGCCACAAATCGCCCGCTGGGGCTTGGCCATTAAACAGTAGCCATGACACTCTTTAGGGCGGGTCTAATCGCGGAGGGAGGCAGGTCTGAGAGACATGCTATAGTCACTGACTGCTTGGCAGCAGGAAGCCAGTTTGAAGAGCAACGTTGGCTGTGATAGATAATTCCTGTAAGCAGAGTCCCAGCTGCTATTAGAGATGGTAACGTGAGGCTTGAGTAGAGTTTCCAGTACTCTCACAACTAAAGAGATTTCTAAACTAAACTTAAGACATACCACAGTCAAATCCATTTAGTATTAAATACTCAGTTAAAACTGTTATTATATATAGTATTTCTAAGTCGTGTCACGTTACCATCTCTATGTATCAACTGTTGCAATTGTTCTCTGCTATTTTGTTGCTGTCAACCTGTTTGCCATTCGCTTCCGCAGAAGGCACACCAAGTGCATCACTAGCCTGTGTGTGTGTGTGTGTGTGTATCTTTAAGCTGCACTTGTATTAGTATTGGCTTTTAGTACTCGCTAACAGTATTTGCATGACTGTCTGTGTAAATACTTAAGAGTGCAGCTAAGTGTTGGCTTGTGTGTGTGCGTACGTGTGTGTGTGTCTGTTGTTTGTATTGCTGCATTGGTATTTGTGCCTCCACGTTGTCCCGCCTCACGATTCAAAGCCGATTAATATCAGCCTCACGTGAGTGCACGCTTTGTTGTTCTTTTTCCGTTGTCTTTGCTGTTGTTGTCTTTGCTGTTGTTGTTGTTGTTGTTGTTTATGTTGGCTTCTTCATCGTCGCTTTTCGTTTTTTACAGTTGAGCTCTGCCTTGGAAAATTGTTTTGAACTTGAAAATTTCCCACGTGACAGCGACTGTATTTTCCCGCGTCTTTTCCCCTACTGTCCCCCCTTTACCACCTCTATTTCCTTTTTATGCCACATGTGCCCCCTTTTGCTGCAAGTATTTGCTACTCTTTGCATATCATCATCTTCGTGTGTCGCCCCCACTAACGGTTTGTCGCTTAATAGCTAATGTTGCCATTGTTGTTGTAGATCTTTTGGCTTTCATATTTGAACAAGTGTTGACTGCTTTTGGCATTGGCCAAATTTAATTGGATGAATTTCGTGTGCCATATCTTTCAGTGTCCATCGATTGCCGCAAATTGTTATTGTCAATCGAAATATCGTGAGTAATTTTTATTGCAATTGTGGGAAATATTGGAATTCGGAGCGGCAGTGATGGACACGATTAGGTCGCAATATGAAAATATGGAAATTTATTCAATTTTCTTAATTATTCTGAGACTTTTCTCTTTGCTGTTTAGAGGTAATTCACTGAGAGAGATTTAAATAGAGATCGTTTTCTAATTAAATTTGTACTCGATTTTTCTTTGCATTTAAATGCAATTTAACAAGACATTTCTCCACATTGCCACCTGCAGCACTTTCGCCTACACTTTTAATGGCAATTTCCGTTCACAACTCAGTCACAGACTAACTTGGCCACTTGATAACTTGGCCTGGCCATATTTTGTAAAATTAAAAACTTGAGTTGGCCACCCACAGCCTGCTTTAAATACCAGCAAATGAATTGACTTGGCCCATAAATAATAAATTTTACCAGAGAAAGAGAGAGAGAGAGCCAACTTCATAGCAAAGTTCTTACAAGTTTCTAGTGCCTGCCTGGCTGTCTTGCTGTCTTGCTGCCTTCCTGGCACACAATTAAAACGAGCCACTTTAACATAAATAACTTGAGCCCGGGCATCCCAAAACTACTCCCCGGAGATCTTCTGCAGCTACCTTACTGTCTCTCTCTCCCTGTCTCGCACTCCCTTACGCTCCCTTCTCATGGCTTGCTCTCTCGCTTCATACATTTTTGAGCAATCTCTAACCCAAATACAGTTTTCCAGCTCATATTTACAGTTTGCTAGCTACAAACAAAGACACATACACACACAGCAGATGTGTGGGTGTATGCACGGGTGTGTACGTTCCTTATGGGCTCTCGGCTCCTTTAAGCCTTTAAACGTTACTTCATTTAGGCCAAACAATCAGTCAACTAAATGTAACTGTACCTGCCATTTCTGTATCTGCTGCGTCATTCTTGGCACCTGTTCGCGTTTCAACTGATTGAAAACTGCTATGGGCGTGGCAAGACATTGTGGGCGTTCAACTTTGTTGCTGCAACTGCTGCTGCCAGCATTCCAGAGCGCTAATTACGTAAAACTTTGCTTTGAAAATAGCGAAGTTCAATTTCAAATGCCCTTTACAGAGAGTCTCCACCAAACTATCGATAACAATTGATTATAGGTAGAATTTTATATAGAACGTCTTTGAGTCGATAGCACTGGGCGCGTGAATTGAGAATATAAATGATTCTACCAGCATTACTATATGTTCCATTACCTTCTTGATTGATTACTGATTGCCATTCCACTTTTAACTATGAGATTTATCTTTGCTGAATCGACTTGAATATTAGTACAAAGTTCGAATCGATAAGTCTTTTATCGATAGGATTGTTCTACCATCGTTAATTTACATTGCTTTAGTTACTTGATTGATTGCTGATTGCAATCCTCTCTCCCTACCTCCCTTTCTCCCACTTTCCCTCTCTTCATCTCTCCCACTCCCTGCTGGGTATCTTGTTGCCTAGCACTCTCTAGCTTAGCACACTCTCAAGTTGTTTTTCTGTGCATTTTTAGCGCCAGTCACTTGTCCGTCTCGTCTTCTTGCTTCCTACACGCATTCATTACACGCCGCTGTTATTTTGTACTTGCTGCTGTTGTTGCTGTTCTTCTTCTTCTTCTTCTTCATCATTTTGTTGTTGTTGTTGTTCCTTTAAGTGTTATTGTTGGTGTTCTTGTTCTTGTTCTATTTTGTATCTGGCCACTTGTATCTTGTAGTTATCTGCAACTGTAGCTACTTCTCCGCTGCTTTCACAAAACACATGTGCTTCATGGCCAATTGTCTGCATCAGCTTCTTCTGCGTCCTCCTCTCACTCCCCTCTCTCCTCCCACTTTCTTCATTCTTCAGCATCAAGTCTTCGTACTGTTTCTGTCTTTGTCATTTCTCTGGCTTTTTGTCTCTGTCTTTGGCTGCCATGTGAAACTCAGTCATTAATTTGGACTCTGTTTTATTCTGTGGCATGCAAACACGCTTGAATTTTCTTCATTTCTTCTCTCTCTTTTACAACTTCTCATATTTTGCATGCTCTAGTCAGTAGTCAGTTCACAGTACTTGCTACTCAGTTCTCATCTTTCAGTTCTTGTTGCTGAATTTTCCAGCATTTCCTTTTGTCTTGCACAATTATGCATTATCTTTTGGCATGTCGCGCTTGAAGCTTTTCTTATTTTTTTGTTGTATTTAATTACTGTGCACATTTCTCAAATTTCACTTTGCTTCCTTCGACCCGTTTGTCAACTTCATGCTCAGGTGTCGCTGCAACTGGCTGTTGCAAGTGGCTGGCACACACATTATCATTATCATCAGGTATCAGACATCAGACATCAGGCATTGGCATCGTGCAGAGCAGCCAACATTATGCTCATTATACTACATTTCACTCTGAATGATACTTCTTTTCTGCACTTTTCCACTTTACCACTTCTACACCCTCATGAAAATACTCCATTTTCCACTCATTCTCTCTATCTCTCTCTCTCACTCTTAACTGAAATTTCTTCTGCTTTAGCCTGGGAAACTTCTTCAGCTGACATCGTTTTGCTATTTTGATGGGCAAACATTTTCACAGCAATTTATGTTGCTACAGGGCAACAAAGTAAGTCATTTTAAGAAATTCCAATCGCATAATAAACAACAAATGATATTGTGCTCAAGAGACACACAACTAAGTTTATGGGAAATGTCGGAGAGCTAACTTGAAGAATCTAAATTCTGAAGAATTATTTAAATAAATATATAGACAGTTTATTAGTTCTGTACTTGGAATTGATTACTTGACTTTCTAGACTTCCTTATCACAATTTAAACAGAAAAGGCTAATAAGAGTTTAAATTTAAGAACTTTGATTTAGTTTATTAGTCAGAGTTTTAAGCAAAAACATTAATTTATAGTCGAGAAAGTTTTATACCTCCATGGTAAACAAAATAGGCCTATTTAAAATAAATTTTTACCTTAAAGTCTACTTGGACTGTATGACACTTCTTAGGTTTGCTGTTAACTTGGCTCTGAGCTAAAGATCGGTCCAATTAATGGTCAGCATTAAGTGAAGAAACAGATTTTTTTCCACTTTTAATTATGCAGAACTTGAGCAACTGCATCATGTTGCAGTCTAGTTGAAAATGCAGTTGCAAATCTCTGCTGGTGGCAATGTCCATGTCAAGACAAAGACAACGTTGAGTTGCAGGTGCAACAGCATCAACAGCAACAACATTGCGGTAAATGCCACAAAGTGGCAGCGGCTAAAAGGTGCATGCAAAATGGCTCTACTGTGTGTGTGTTTGAGTGTGTGTGTGTGTGCCTTAATTAATTTTGATTGCAGCAAAAACTTTAGCGGAAATGTTCATCACACGCCGCACAGCAAAAAGGCCAAGAAGAAGAACAAGAAGAAGAAGAAGAAGAAGCAAGAAGAAATTGAGATTTGTAACTGCTTTCTGCAGCTCGAGTTGCTAATTAATTGAATTAAATGAAAGGCCCGCAGAACACCGAGTATCCCATCAAGATGCACTCAGCCATTAGAGGCCATTTGACTGCCTCCATCACCTCTTCACCCCACTGTCTCTCTCTCTCTCTCTCTCTCTCTGGCCATTTCTCATGCAAATCCGCCAATTCATGTTGCCGCCTTATTGCAATTTGGTCTAATGAAGCTAAAGTAGAAGCAGCAAAAGTTCTATTTCCCATAATTATGTTATTAGCTTGTAAATTGGGTAAATACTGTGTGTAGTAAAGTGTCATCACGATTTAAACCACATTCGATTCACATTACATTTCATTTGTTAGCCTTTGACAAGGGGCCCAGAAGCTATGGTTGTTGTTATGGCATCCAACTGATTTATGGCCATAAGCCGCAATTCGAATGCTGACAGCTGCCCCAAAAGCTTTGCCTTTGTCGCGTTCTTGTTGAACGCATAATTCATATTTTGGTGGCCAACTACTGCACTGCACAGTGGTACAAGTTTGGGAAAATTATAATGGAAATTATACTTTAGCTAGCTTTGAAAACCATTTGAAAACTACTTTTGGACTATTAACTAGCTAGATAACTTGTCCCACTTTGTTCTGTCTTCTTTCTAACATCTCTTATTTGTACAATTTGCTCCACTGTGCCCTGTCGGCTGCACAAAAAGCTATTCCCTCTTGGACTCCACCTATTTCAAAGTGTAAAATGATTACTAGACCCATTGCCGCCTCCCACTTCCACTCCCTCTCTCTCTCTCTCTCTCTCGCTCTCTCCCTCTCTCTCCACTCTCTACTCTCTTTCACTCTGTCAAACCATTTGAGAGACGCCGTTCGTGTAGAGATTTTCAAAAATGGGCGCTCATTTATTTACGTATTATTTAACCATTTGGAGGAGTTGTTAACGTTCCGCTCCCCTTCTCCCCCTACCTCCACTGCATTCCCTCGCTTGTGGACAATCTACCCCGCATGGATTTAGTTTATAATTTAATTAGCTTTGTCGTCGCGGCCTTATCACACAAATCCAGCTCGTTAATTAAAGCTATAGCCGCAGTTCCCCGACTCCTGATGCTTAGCATTTACGTAACGATAGGCACAGGATAGTCGGAAAAAGAGAAAAAGAAAGAGAGAGAGAGAGAGAGAGAGCGAACAAGAGACAAGTTGAGTTCAAAGTGAATTGGATGGCAGGTGGGTCACTGTGCACAGTGGGGTTAATTGTCTGTCGTTTGCTAGTCACGAACTGAATTTGGACAATCGATTTGAATGCCAGAGAGCGAGAGAGAGAGAGAGATAGAGAGAGGGAAACGCTCCCAGAGCCTTTCTAACAGGAAATCCGTAGCGCTGTCAGCGGTGTCTTAAATTTATTTGGGGTCAACACCAAAGTGACCCACTAATTTATATGAATAGATTTCACAGCAACAATTTCGCACCTATGCCAAGACTGAAGATGAGTCGTCAAATGTTTATGCAAATAATTTAAATACACTAAAGTAGAAGCAAGAGAAAGATAGAGAGAGAGAGAGACAGAGAAACGCTTAAAGTTGCAAATGAATTCACTCTGAGCTTAACGTGGTCGTGATTTCAATAAACAACAAACAACAGCGCCATCGTCCCATTAAACCAAACAACACTACACTACACAACACAACAAAGAGATAAAAGCCAAGCGATGTGACCTTGTCAAATTAGTGCCAAAAAATAGCTAGAAAATAGCGTGTCGCAAATACGCGACAAAAATATAACTCACTTCGCTCAAAAGATGATTTTTTTGTATTTCTTCTCTTTATGCATACATAAATCAGCATTATAAAAAGTTTTCAATAAAAATGAGCGTTTAATAAACAATAAAAAATGAAAGAAATAATTAAGTAGTCCAAAGTTGTGGAACGAAATCTGCTGACATAATCGAAATTTGAACTCACTTTTAAGCCACAAAACGTTGAGCAACTTTTCAAATAGACAATGCAAGTGGCTTATAATTCGCAACTAGTTTAAGCCCAAGAAATGAAAGCACAAAACTTGGGAAAGCAAAAAAAGTATAGATAAATTATACATAAAGTGTTCTTTAAAACATTTCATGCCAGTTTTAAATTAATTTCCTTCAAAATATTAAAATTTTCATTTCCTTAAATCTTTTCCCATTAAAGCAGCAGACAAATAAGCGCAGAGAACAAATGAAAATTCATTTCAACAGGCTATAAACACATTCACTTCCTTTTAACCATAAATTATAGTTAAATTTATGAAATGGGATTTTTCCATTTTGCCAACTCATTATAAAGACCCAAACGCCCGCAACATGTGATGTGACACCTACCAAAGTGATCCATAAATCAGTTGAAAAGACTCATCAATATGCCCACCCGCTGTTAAAGACTTCTCAGGGTTCCCCTTCCCCATCCCTTTACCCTTTTACCTACTCCCACCCTTTGGCTAATTGACAGCACTTAGCCTCAACTTAGAGGGCACATGCCAAACGAGTTCATTTGGTCACTTTAAGAACCCATTAGAGGAGGGTACAGCTCCAACCAAGCGTAAACTTTACAAAATTTCCCATACCCAAAAGACAAACAAAGTCAAATGCTAATTCTAGGCACACACACACACACACACACAAACACACACACCAATCATTGGTTTGTGAAGTTTCTGAAGAACCTTCACTATTTACCTGTCAACTTAGCACTGTTAGTTGGAACTCTGTTAAGATAGAACTGCAACTGAATGCTAATTGAAATCGGGTAGAGCACGTGTGACCTGACATGACCTATACGAAATGTATATAATTATATCATTATGTAGAGAAAAGAGTGGTCAGCAGTCCAGTCTGGCTAATTGCTGGCATTAGGCCGCCTTTTGTAGTGAAAGTTACCAAAAATGCGTTTATCACCTGAGCTAATCAAGCTAATAACCGTTGTTCTTCCTGCGCACATGTCTATAACACAATGAAAAGTCCGATTCAGTGGCTATAATTGTTGCATGTCTAAGCCAAATTAGTAGCAGGAAATGTTATTGGTAAGAAAGTGTTGGGAGTTATAACAAAAGCAACGATGAGTTAAGAGCTTGAGTTAGGTTTTTAGAACCCAGTTCAAAAGTTCATTAACTTTAGCCCAAATCGAGCGAGTGTTGCAATCTATAGAGACATTAACAAATTGGCCATCATAAAGTGCGGTCTCATGTTTCAGACCAGCATTAACGGTCTGTCTGTTCGTCTGTCTGTCCCACTGTCCCTCCGTCCATCCTTTTGTACGTTTCTGCAAACAAAGACTTCGGTTTTTGTTTGATTTTTATACTCTCTGCAAGAGAGAGTATATTGGGTTTGTGCAAAAAAAAAAGTATGTAACAGGCAGAAGGAGGCGTGGCAGACCCCATAAAGTATATATATTCTTGATCAGCATCACAAGCCGAGTCGATATAGCCATGTCCGTCTGTCCGTCTGTCCGTCTGTCTGTCTGTCCGTCTGTCCGTATGAACAAACAGATTTCAGAGATGGTAAGAGCTACAAGTTTGAATTTGGTCTCTATCGACTCGATATTAAGTCAGTCAATACAAGAATCTTTTTTTTTTTCGATGCCACGCCCCGTTCGCCCACAATAAGCAAAAAACTAGAAACACCTCGTAAAAAATTTATGTTTTAGGTGAATATCTCAGTAACTATGGCACTTAGGAACACCCAGGTTCCTAGAGATGGTATAATTGTATTGTCATCAAAAATTTTGGGCTGCCACGCCCCCTTTTCTCACAAGAAATAAGATAATTTGCAAACTTCAATGCCGATTTTAAGGCATATGTTCTTATCGTACAGTATTGTTATTTCACATTCGTTTAAAGACAAAATATATTAAACTATCCTGAAAGTCGCATCTAAATCGGACAATAAACAAAAGAGCTAGACATGTAAGAAAGTTGATAATTGAACGCAATGCCAATGCATGTGTGCGAGCGAGATAGAAACATACAAACATGTGAGCGAACGTTTTCGCTGCTTGCGTAGCTTAGCGACAGCGCTGCTCGCGAATGCTGGCTGTGCCGAGCAATTGTGTATGTATTACATATACACACATACATATGTGCGTGCATACTTTTAATGTCAAATGTATATGTGTGTGTATGCATACAAACAGATGTTTTTGTTTCAACGTGTTTTGTTGCAAGTATCAATTGATATACCCGGATATCGATTTTATTAAGATGATCGGGAATAAAATGCAGAGAGTATTCTACGGTCGGGCGTGCTCGACTGTACTTTTCTTTCTTGTTATATACGAATTTTTATTTACCATTTGGCAAAACGCTTTTAACGCATTCCCCGCATTTTAATTAATGAGCCCTATTTATTTTAGCCAAAATTCTCCACGAAAATTCGCAGCTTTTTTGTGTGTTTTTACCTTTTGTTAAAATATTCCATGAGTTTTTTTCTGTAATTACCTGAAAGAGACAGAAAATATGACTATTAATATTTATTATACTTTTTTATGGTAAAGCTTTAACTGATATGATTTGATTACAAATAAAAAATCAAATAATTCTTATGAAAATATATCAAATTGTTTTTCTGATTAATTAGCTTTAGCTTTACTTTGCTTTGTTGTTAACAAATTCCCACTAAATACTGAAATTTGAAATCTGTTTATACTGTAATTGGTTTGTTAACAACTCGATTTGGCAATAAACAAGTTGAAGTTTAGTTAAGTTGAGTATAAATAAATGTTCTTTAAACACTTTCATCGATAACTTAATATTTGTTTTTGCTGCGTATGAAATGAAGCGAAAATGCGAAATGTTCAAGCGAAAATCATTTCTGACCCGCGCTCTGAACCTCTTCAGTGTTTTTTTCCTTTCCCTCTCCCTCTCCCTCTTCCTCTCCCTCTCTTTTTCTCTGTTTTTTTAGAGCCAGGCCCATTGCATTGGCTTGGCTAGAAATTGCCACCGCGTCACGTACAGCTAACAGCGTCAGAGTCCATACTCTGTAGCCACTCGCCAAATCCTCAGCGCCCTTAGCCCCACCCGTCCCTCATCTACTACCGAACTCCAATCTACCTCTCGCACTGTTCTAGGCGGCAGCAGACACCCACAATTGCAGACTGGTTTCAGTGCAGGGTCGCGGCTTGTCGGTTCGACTGTTTACAGACACATACAGAGGCGCTATGCATTCATGTTGCATGCCCCATGCCATACTGAGTACACGGCTTTTGTCGCTTTTTCCTGCCGTTTGCTCTCTCTCTCTCTCTCCTTCTCTCCCCTTGTCACTCTCCATCTCTCTCTCTTGCTTTCTCTGTGCATGTTAATGACCCTTGCTGCCTAGAGATTTGTATTTAAATAAGTATATGTACATATGTATCTGTATCTTTATGTATTCGTAGGCTGCTTTACAGTGCCTGTCAAACTGTGGCCCCTTTGGTCGCTCTGTTTGACTGTTTGCCTGTGTGTATGTGTGTGTGTGTGTGTGTATGTGTTCTTGTAGAACGCCTCGTTGGCAGCCGCTTCGCGTCGCTTTCAATTTAGGCGTCTGCGCATAAAATTGCAACGCTTGCCACAGTCAGAGTCTTGCCCCGGCGTAGCATCCACATCATAGTAGTACACAACCCTTTACATTTTTCTTTATTTTCCCCCAACATTTTGCTAATTTATATAAATAATTTTTGCTGCATCTTTGATGTGCGTGTGAAACTGCATTAGCAATGCGCCCTGTACCCTGTTCCCTGTCCCCTGCCGCTACCCCTGCCCCTGGCCAACCCTTTGCTTCTGACCAACATGAACTTGACATAGCCAAATGACAGTGGGTCGCACTCAAGCTGTTGGCCAACAACAAGTCAAATTATGAGAGACAGCCACAAAACACGTATCTGAAGTGCCAACGATTTCATAATTTAAGCTGCAACAAATAAAAAAATAAATAAAAAACATTTGCAATTGTTAGACTAAATGTCGACACTTCAGACTTTGGGCCAACAACAGCATCCGTTGAGTTATGCTTAGTCCCTGCTCTGCTTGGCTTTAAATTTAGGTTTGGGTTTCAGTTTGGCTTTGACGTGGGCGTCGTTCACTGCAGTCAGAGTCAGAGACAGACCCAGAGCCCCAACCGCATCCAAAGTGAGTTGTAAATGAACCCACACATGACTTAACTTCAGTTCAGTTGAGCGAGTTTTATATATGTTTTTTAGCATTTGTTTTGTTGTTCGCTGTGAGCATTGCCCAACCAGATCCCAGATACGAGTGCATAGATACAGATACAGATTCCAGATCTACAGAGTCGGAGACGTCACGCAGACGACAACAACAACAACAACAAGAAATACACGTAGTGGTACTTATCCCGCAGGCAAAATGCATTTTCAGCGTCTTAATTGGAAAGTGTATTTGCCTCACACAATTATTAAGGTGATATATATACACGTGTATATATACACATATATATATATATATATATAGCTATATATGGTAAAGTCTGTTCAATTTGCTGATTGCAGATTTTTGTTAGTCGTTTGCTGATTGCTTGTTTGTGTTCACTGACTGACATAAACAACACTTGAGCTTTTACACAGACAGGAAGCACACACACACTCACACACAAAGCCAAAGAATGCTTGAAAAAGCACACTTAAAGGCACTAGAGTTTTTACAACTACTTAGAGAATAAAAACCTTGAAAGCTTTCACATGCACAGCGAAGCTTTCACAGGCTTCGCTCTGGGGCAAAGCTCACCAATACACTGATACTTAAAGAACAGAGCGAAACACTAAAGATTACCCATTTTAACTGCATTCTGTTGGCCCAGTTAAGAAAGTAAATAGCCAACCTTATAAGAAATAAGGTTAAAGGCCTTTCCCATTTCACGCATTTTACAGAACGGGTTCAGTCGTTTAGGCCACTCACATAATTATATTTCTTGGGTTTTTCCTGCTTTACGGCTGAAAATTCGATCATTGATTGCATTTTCCTCGACTATTTTACCTTAGGCAACTTTTTAAAGCACAAATTTGTAACTTTTTTGTTGTTTTTGGCGCCCAAGTTTCAAGCCTTGTGTGTGCAACGTTTTTTGTGGGCTGTCAAATTTAATTAATGCAAATTGAAATGTAGAAATACACACACACATACACCGACTGATCGCACACACACACACACACACACATATGCACGCATCGTTGTAAATTTGCCTTATCGGCAATAATTATGCAATTTCGACAATTGAATGAAGTCGCCCGTCCGTTCACATAAATTGTTAGTTAGTTTTAGTTGAATTTTAGTAATTGCATAATATGTTAATGCACATTTGCACATTTGATGCGATTGCAAATATTAAAATTCATTTAAATTATTATAAAATGAACCAAATGCCAATTAAATTGCTAATTTCAAAGTGTTTGCATAATATCTAATACAAAAACTCCTTTTACCCCCTCTTTTCTAGTCTTGGCCAACCAAAACAACAATAAAAACTAAAAAACGTTTGAAAGCCTCCGATTTGGGGCCTCCTCAGGGCCGCCAATCAACGATCCATTTGTTGTAGGGGTGACTCGAATGGAAAAATAAAAAGAAAAATTAAACAGAAGAAAGAAAAGAAGAAAGAAAAAAACGCAGCTCGAACATAAATAACTAAAATGAATTTCAATACAAACCGAAATTTAAATGCTGAGCCATCAAAGCTGAGCCAACAAAAAACATAAAAAAAAACAAAAAAAAATAATACGAAACAGATTGTGATGTGAACAATACTGGAATACAAGTAAAAACGAAATGAAAACGAAAATGAAAATGACAAAAAAATGTCTCTTTGTAAACGAATTCGAATTCGAATGCAGAAGCAGGAAAAGCTTGGAAAGCAAAAGAAAAATATGCGCAACATGCAAAAGCCACAACAACAAAGGAAACTTTTTTGGATAAAGTAGCAGGTGAGTTAGAGGGGAAAGAAACCAACAAAAACACTCAAGAAGCTGAGCCAGCGAAGTGGTCTGCTCTCTTCGAATCAATAAAATGTAAGAAAATGAGAAGAAACAACAGCAACAACAATAAGAAGAAGATGAAGAAGAAAGATAAATGCATAATAAATCATAAGAAATTACTTAAATCACGCGCGCCGTGAGAAATGATTTGGAATTTTAAATAACTGCAGAGTGTGTGCATGTGTGTGTGAGTGTGAGCGTGCGTGTGTTTGCGCGTGTGTGCGTGTGAAATGAAAGTAAAGTAAACGATCAAAAAGCAATCGCAGAATAAAGTTAGAACAGCCTCAACATTAAGCAGAATGACAGAAAACAAAGAGACGAAACACAAGAAAAAGAAAGAAGGAGAGCAAGAAAAGGTAATGGAGCCAATGAATACTCAAAAACTCAAATAAGAGAAGGGATTGAATGTACTTGTGTGAGTATTATTTTTGTGAGAGGTACTCAGAAAAAAAAATGAGCAGGTATTTTTGCCTCTCACCTTCCACCATGTAGATGAGTTCTAAGAAATGAAGTGACGGTGGGGAACGAGTAAAGTATTGGCATATCTGATAGAGCCAAGTAAGAGACGAAGAGTTGGAAATGTGGAGAAATAAAAGACATGTTAGAAAAGAGCGAAAAGAGGCTAAGAAAAGTAGGGCTGTTTTGGGTTATGAAGGAGCACTTATTTATGTGTAGACAAAACTAGCTATAAAGATATTTCAGTACAGTAGAATATTCCAAAGACTTTTCCAAAGAATTTCAATAATAATTTGACGTCAATCAATCTAGAATTTTTAAATTTAGCAAATTGATAACATTAAACCATATTTGTTGTACTTTGTATGATAATGCGACAAACGTTCGACCTTTTTGAGGTTCGTTCAACTCAAGAGACAGACAAATTCAATTTGGTTGCAGACGTCTGTGCTCTAATTGGAACATTTACCGCACATAACACACACACACACACTCACCGAGTACAGGGTGTTGTCATAAAACGTAGTGCTAACGGTATTCGAAGTTCAAACATGTAACCGAAGACGCTTAGTGGCAAACGGTTTTCTAATGACGCCAAGAACACACATTACGCACATTACGCTGTAAAGATGAAGCAGTCAAAATTGATTTCTTTCGGCCAAGAAGAATGTTGGCCCAAAACAACGACTGTTCGGTCGTTCGAACAACACTCGAAATTCGTGCCAAAAAAAAACACGAAATTTGAAAGAGGAAAGAGGAAAACCGGTTACCGACCTTTAGGAAAGTTGTTTTTTTTTTACCTCAAAAAACTCCCAAATATAAATCTTGTTTCATCTCATGACTCTTATGCGTTAATTGTTTTGATTAAAGTTTCGTGGCGATCTCAATTTGAGCATTGAACTCGTTTTTTTCTTGAATGTAATCGGCAACTCTAAAAATCAAGCATGAAAGCTGACTGATATGACACCCATACGCAGTGCTGCACTGGGAATTCAAGAGTCGTTTATGTCATCAATCAGTTGTCGAATCATTTGTCAATCACGCGTGTGTGTGTGTGTAGGAACTATCAAAACAGAAAATATTAAATAATTATTTATTGAACGTTAATTGTTGACAATACTATTATTATTTGGCAATTACAACAAATGCTCAACGACAGTAAAATGCCGTTAAAGGGGATTGCACAAAAATAGTAGTACGAAAATTTGTGCAACGCCTACGAGAGAGCTACCAAAACAAAAATATATGGCCAAAACCAATAAATGGCCATGCGTCACATATGGCCAAAATCAAAGCTAACGTTTTGGTAAATTTTTGTTTACCTATAAAGTTAGGGTTAATTAGAGACAACTCGTTCGGTTCAAGGTTCACATTAGATCGGAAAAAGATATAATAAAACTGGTTTAATTTGTCAAATCAGAGATTTTTCCCATTTACATTTATAAGGAAACCGCATAAAGCTTAATGAGTAGTTGTTCCTGATAACATTGTTTCACTGTATGAGCTAGACATTTATTTACTTGCCAACTGGTTTTTTAATGCGCTCGTCTTTCATTTCAACTGAAATACAATTCTCTCAACACAACTCTTCGCAAATGTTTATGTTTTTTTAGTGCTTGCGTTTCAATTTCAATGGAAAACTTCTGTTGACTGGGAAATTCTGCTAAGAGTTAAGCTCGGCTTTGGTTCCCTTTAGCGGGTAAAATAATAAAAATTTTTAACTAACTTTTGTCGATTTCATTTCATTACATTTCATTCAAAATGGCAACCATTTTAACACATACACAGACGTATAGGTGTGTGTGTGTGTGTGTGTGTGTATATCGATCGTTTACCACTTTCAACAAGTAGAGAACAAAATGTGCCTACTTGCCTGTATTGTGCATACATGACATGTATGCGAGGGTTGCTCAAGTAATACTCGTGCATTGCATATTAAACACAAATGAAGTCTTTGAATTATTCTGTGTAAATTTATTCAAATTAAACAGAATACCAGAAATAATTAAGCATAATTATGAGTTTTTTTAATAAAATGAAACAAGTAAATCCTTTAAAATTAACTGGAATTCAAAGTAGTTTTAAAAGAAACACATTTGTAGAATTCAAACAAATAAAAAACTGGTAGCAAACACCTTTCTGTGTCTTCTTAAGCGCTTTTTCTATATGAACATACTGAAAACTCAACACTCAGTGCTAGAAACATATAAATTTTATAAGAAAAGTGTGCTCAGATATACTTATATTACTTCTTATGCTTAACATATAGACTTACTTTTGCAGCAACCCATTTATCTATTCAGAGACCCAGGCAAAAGTACCTTTCATCGCTAAAGCAAATATTTGATGCCTTTTTTACCAACAAAGACGACAACAAACTTCATGATGATGGTAACGACGCCAACGTTGTCTACATAACTGAGGATTCACTGTTCATTCATTTGGGCTTTTGTTTGAAGATTTTGACGCACTTGTCGTCTGTATATTGAAGTTGTTCTTACCGAGAACAAAAACCCAAAAACACACAATACACATACATTTATTGTTTTTTTATTTTTTGGCAGCTTTGTGTTAACATCCAAGAGTTATAAATGAGTTTTGGTGTTGGCAATTTAATTTGTTTAAAATCTAATAAAGAACTTTTGTTAATCTTTTGATTTAACTGTTAGATAAAGCTAGTAAATAACCGGATACATTTGATACACAGTAAACAGCTCCTTCGGGCATTGGCTCACATAATCAAAGCACATGATGAAAGCCAAAAGGCCTAAACAACAACCAATCTTGTTATGTAGTTAGGAGCCTAAAGAAAGAAGAAAAAAAAAGTGCCACACACACACAAACAAACACACACACACATACAATTATGTGCGCGTAAATGGTCATATGTATCTGTAAATGTATCTCTCTCTTCATTTGTATCTGTATGCGCGCGTGCATCTGTATCTTAATACGTATGTTGGCTCAAATTGCCAGGGCCTATAAGCAGCCAACGGCGTGATTTGCATTTTAATGCGAATGGGTGTGTGTGTGAGTGTGTGCAAGTGTGTGAGTGCGAACGTGTGTACAAATATGCCTTGGAGGTTCTCTTGGTTATGCCTCAGAGTTTTTCTGTTTGCCCCTGGGGAGTTGCCAAAAGACAGACAGAGAGTGAGAGAGAGAGACAGGGAGTGAGAGAGGGCGTACCAACATATAATGTATGAAATTTATTACAAATGTTCAAGGCGCAACCACAATCATAACAATTGTGAACAGTCCTCATCTTGTGGTTTTCATAATTTACCCACAACAAAAAACAAAAATAAAAATAAAAACAACAACAACAAAATTAAGCAAACTCCAATACAAATCTAAATCCAACTCTGATCTCGTTAGTGGGAGAGGGAAGGGGAGTGTGGTGGTAGGGGAAATGTTAAATGAGCTGCAAAATAATTGCCAGTCCAAGGCATAGACTCGTTTACAGTTTGACAGTCAACGAGCGAGGGGTAAATGGGAGTGAGGTGGCATAGAGAAGGCGAGTGAGGGTGTGGGGGATTTGAGTATGGTGAATTCGCCTCAGAATAATAAACATAAAAGTAAAGAGACCGCCAGCTCCTGTTTCTACTGTCGCTCTCTGTCTCCCCTCCCTGCTGCCACACGCTCTCCCGCTATTTACCCCTCCCTCGCGCCACCCATTCTCCTGCTCCTTGTTGCCTTCATTATGTGTATTATTATCATGCAGCTGTGAATTACACAATTTGTTGTTTAATTTTGTGAAAATATTTCTGTTACTACTTTGACTTGCGGCTTAGAAGTTGCCTTTTAATTAAACTCCTGACTACACCGCTTCCCTTCTCTCTCTCTCCACTCTCCCACTTCCACACCATAACTTCCTCTGCTCTTTGTTCTGCTCCTCTCATTAGTTGTGCGCCGCTCTGATTGAATACAGTTAGTTATCTAACTGTTGCCTCTTTGCATTTTATAACTGAGTAACGCCTTAGACTTTTTGCGCCATTTGCCACGCCCTTTTTGGGGCCCACCGTACACACAGTCCGTTAATATTCTATTTATATTGTTTTTCTATACTCTCTTATTTATTTTTTCTGTTTTTTTTTTTTTTTGTTTCTGCTGTTGCCATTGGCGCTAAACGGGTTCTTTTTTTTTTAAGATTTTGTTTATTATTTCTAGCCGACGGTTCTTTTTCCCCTCTTCGATCTACGCTCTAAGGTCTTCAGTCTTCAGGTCTTCTGTCTTGAGTCTTCTTGATGCTGTTACTTGGCATTTCATTGAATGCGGAAGCTTCCTAGCACTTATTAAATTTCATTCTATACAATCTTCTTCTTCTTCCTCTTCTTTCCCTTTGCTTTGACTGGCATCTTTCACTTTTTGTCTCCCTCTCTCTCGCTATGTCTCTATCTCTCTCCCTCTCTGATTGTTACATTGATTGATTGATTGTCGTTCAGTTTTGTTGCTAAAGCAACGAGGAAATGAGTTTAAGCCTTTTGCCTTCTACTTTTTGCTACTGTTTAACACTCGTGTTTCGCTCTTCTACAAATATTCTTACACTACACTACAGGGTAGTACAAAGTGTTGGGAGTTCTACAAGAAAATCTCTGTTATATATACTATAAATATTAAGGTTATGTAAATTATAGTCAAAATAATTTGTTTTCCCCTAAATTCTTAGTATTTATGTTGCATAATGTAATTATTATTTCTTGAAAAAAATTTAATTGTTTTAAAAATCACTAGTCATAGTAAAACTATTAATTAAATTATCTTCTTCAACTTTTTCTACAAAAAAATCCAAGTTTTATGTTGGCCAGTGTAATTATTATTAACTTGTACGCATTTTGTTCTTTACTGATCGCTCGATGTGCCAAATTTTTGTTTGACAAATGCCAAATTTTTTTTTTGAGGGGTGGAGGGGAGCTCTCTAAGCAGCATTTGATATGGGTTGTCTGATGGCCGAAATATTAATAATGATTGCCAAAGATACGGTGAATTTTATACATTTTTTATTTGTGGGGCAAATATATCTTTTTTTTTTTGGGTTCATTAGCTTTAAGTGAGCTTTGTTAATTCAATTCGTTGAACCATCAAACAAAATTCGCATGAAATTAAATCAAAATATGAGTTAAGAGAGTTAAGTGTTTTAGTGACGCAAACGTCCTTCACACATGTATACCCTGTACTCTATCAAGCTTTCAAAGTGTAGCCACACCCTTTGCTACAACCTCTTCAAGATACAACTAGAAATTCCAATGCGTCGCACGAACTTCGCTTTCATTTTGGCCATTGATTTTGTTTTCCATTTCATTCTTCTTCTCTCTCTCTCTCTTTCGCGCTCTCTCTCTCTCTCCCTCTCTCTCCCACTGTCTATCTTCTTGTTGAATTTATTTGGTTTTTTTGGCTTTTAATTTTAATTCAGTGTCATTTGAGTGTCTTATTTTGTTTGCGGTGGCGGTGGCGCTGGCGGTGGCGGTGGCACTTTCTAAACAAAACTGATAGCATTGTCGGGAAATTTATCAGCAAGTTTTATACAATTTGATTTTCTTCTTCTTCTCCTTTTCTTTGTATTTCCATAAACTTTTCTTTGCCGAGATTTTCCTAACGTTTCGCTTGATTCACCAACTTTATAATAACTTTTTTGTTTGTTGCCATTTTTCTTGGCTTTTTTCTGGCCATGTTTCAAGACCACTCGACGCTCTTAACAGTCAAACAATTAGCGTAATTTAGTTGCACTTAAGCAACGGAAATAAAAATATAAGTTTTTTTTTTGCTTTCCCAGTTTTTCCTTAAGTTTCAAGGGGAAAAACTCTTTTAGTTTCACAAAATTACAATAAATGTTTTTCTTCTGCCGCGGTTTCCTCCATTTTCCTGCGTTTTCCTTTGCAATCTGCTAAGTTTTATTTGTTTAATTATTAAATTTTTATTTTGTTTTAGCCTTTTACTTATTAGTTTTCTTTGCTTGGCCAAAAGCAAAAGTTTAATTGAATATCGAGCAATAAAGTTGTATCAGCTCGACTTGAGTTTAAGCCATCACCTAAGCCTATTGGCCAACAACTTGGTAAACTTTTCTTTTGCTCTTAGCCAGTTTCGCATTACTTCAAGTTGGTTATTTTCTTCATTTCCCCTGCCACTGGGCTTTTCCTACGCAGCACAAACTTTAGTTAACTGATTTTGCTTCTTGCCACTTGCTACTTTTGGCCCAAATGGCGTGTCGAGCTCCATTAGGATTCCAACTTTTGAGTCATGCAAATGAAAATGCTGATTTGATGGCAAATTTGAAGCACATTTCACTTCACCTTCATTTGTAATGAACTTCATAAAGTTTAATGTTTCTGGTACTTCTTATAACAATAAGAAAAACAATAACAATAACAACACTAATGAAAATTGATTTGCTTAAAATTATGTTTAAGTCATTTCGCTGAGAGTTGATTCTTTTGATATCAGTATTAATTTTAATAGAAAATACTCCAATTTTCTTAAGGCTATAGAATGTCCTGTACCTTAAGGCATATCTACTGTACGAACAACATTTTACAGGGTATACATGCATGAAAATATGCACAAAGTCTTGACAAATATTTGCATGAATAATTTTGATAAACCCCAAAGTATATATATATATATAGCAGACATCCGGAGAACGATGACTCGAAGGGAAACGCGTGCACTTGAGAGCATTATCAGCCAGAAACAACAGAATTACAATAAAATTCTGTATTATACATAGAAACTACAGTGAAGCCTTCCTTTGCCGGACAGTAACGGTATCAGTTTTCTTGGGACTATAACATTCGTTCGGCTAAGGGAGCTGTCCGCGAGTAGAGCTTTCACTGTACATATATATATATATATACATATATACTCAATGTCTATATGTCGAAACGATAAACAGTGTTTATCGAACGCCCCTCGCACTACTTTATAGCTCATTTAATATGTGTCATTTCAGATTTATTAAACCTCAACTAAAAACCAACTGTAAACAAAAATAAATACATAAAAAATACGTATAAAATACTAAAACTACTATAAATACTATACTAACACACAGTCGGCACTTTTGGCCAAAACACAACATTAATTACAGCCTGCAGTTTTATGGCTGTTATTATTATAGCCGTATCTTTTAACTGAGATAGCTTTGAGCCAGCTCAGCTGAGAGCACTCGAACAGTCAAACACTCGAGTATTCAGGCTAAATCCAAGCATTATGGATCTGGGTTCGATATCCTACCACAAACGAAGGTTATGTGCAACAACTGGAACTAGTATGAAGCGTAGTAATAGTTCTTCTCATTCATAATGCAAAAGATTTAGCTTTTTTTTTGTATAAGTGTGTGCATCATTTATGGCTAAAACGTAATCACGCCCACACACACACACACACACACTACTATACCACGCCCACAATACACATTTGCGTTACGAGGACCTACAATATGCTGGTGAGCTCTGTGTACGGGTGTGTGTGCGGGTGTGTGTGCGGGTGTGTGTGCGGGTGTTTGTGTGTTTTTATCATTTATCCTTGTGCCAGATTGATTTTTATACCCTGTAGAAACTTGTTTGTTTAAAAGGGCATACTATGCACTAAGCTATTAACTTTTAAACTCTTTGTTATAAACTTATTTTAAGTATTTTTTTATTTTTATTTCTGTCTCAAAAGTTTTACTTTAAAGCCGATTTACGAGTACTTCCTAGTCGTATATAAATTCTATATTTAGTTGTAATTCTTGTTGTTGTTGTTGTTGTTGTTGTTGCACACTGTGGTCGTTGTCAGTTTTCACATGCTTTTATTATTGATTTTTCTTTTTTGCGTTGCCAAAGCAAATAAAAGGCCAAAAGGGAAGCCGAAAACAAAAGAAAATCGTTTTTAATTGCATTATGCAGCCCGGTGAAAATCACAGCCATTTTCCGTGCACAACAGTGCGAAAGGGGCGTGGCAGAGGTTTGGTGCGACAAGTTAATTTCATTTACCTCACCAGACAGGATACAGGTAGCCAGCTGGCCGGAAGAAGGTTGGGAAAGTAGATGAAGGGGGGGAATGAAAGAAGTGGAGGAGAGAGGGGTGAAGTAAAGCGAGGGGGATGGAGAGGGGGTAGGGACAGAGGAAAATCGCTGCGGTACTTGGGCTTTTCAATGTGCGGTACTTAATAGTTCGAGAGAGAGAGAGAGAGGGAGGGAGGGAAGGAGGGAGAGGGAGGGAAGGAGGGAGAGGGAGGGAGGGAGGGAGGTAGAGACGGAGAGGTATAGGTAGAGAGACAGAGAAAAGTAGCTACGACTTTTCCATTTGTATTGTTTTAAAAGTGAGCGAAAAATTAGTTCAAGGATTTGCCAAGTTTTGAGCATAATAATATTAATGGCTTCTATTGCCCTCAACAAAAGTTACGACAAATAGCCAAAAATATTTCTCTTGGCCCGTCTTGAAAGAATTTCAGCTCTTTAAGTGCTTTTTTGGCTATTATTCTTTACTCTTATCTCCATTTTACAGAGATTCATTTCGTTGCCTTCATAAATCAGTTCATCTCTCTCGCATTGGCATCAGTAATTTGCAGGGCTCAAAGGCTTTCGATGATAGTAAAAGGTGGCTATAATACGAACTCACCCACCACAACATCGCAACACCGCACCACCGCAAAATAAATTGCTTAAACGGCTTAAGCACACATGGCTGACGTCTTATCAGCTGTTATCAGTGCAGTGGGGGGGCAAACTGTCCAAGACTATTATCTAAGTAAACTAAAGAGAAGCGACAATAAACTAACTGCCAGACAGTTCAATTAACTTGGCTGAAAAGGGGCAGCAAGCAATGACAGAATGCAAAACTACTTAAAGGACTTAAAAAGAAGCCTCAATAAAAAAATGCTTAAAATGCTAATCATTTGCTCATTAAATGCACATCAATACAGTGAAGCCTCGTGTTAATGATAAGACACCAGTCGAGTGCCAGAAACTTATCGCTCTCTGCTGCCCTCCTAATGCTACCAGCCACCAGCCCCCAGTCACTGCTACAGGGCTCTCAGCCCGGGTCGGACACGGTCACAGCTGTTAGCTGAAAGTCGAGCGAAAATTTGGCACACACACAAACAAACACACACACACATACAGTCACACACAACACAAATAATGGTTGGAAACATAAAGCAGGCAGCATCTATCTCTCTCGCTCGCTCTCTTTCTACAACTATGTGTGTGCAGACATCTTAACTGCCGCTGCCACTGCCTCTGCCGCTGCCTCTGCCTTGGCCTGGGCCCAGTTCTAGTGCTGGGAGTGTGCGTTGAGCTACAAAAGATACGGATACATATCTCAAGAGAGGCGCCGGATGTCAAATCATCTGTTTTAAATCGATTTTCCTTTTTGTTGTGTTGTTGTTTTGCTTACAGTGTGTGTATATGGGTGTGTGTTGGTGTGTGTGTATGCTTTATGGCAGCTTTTCTTTTAAATTTATTTTTTTACGAGTTAAGCAAAACTTTTGTTTGCATGATGAATGCAAGTTGCTCAAGGAAGTTCCCTAGAAAAACTCAAGTATGATTAGCCCACTAGAGAGAGCAAGGGAGAGAGAGAGAGAAAAAAGGGAGACAGAGAGCTGCTGCGGAATAATGAGCAGCCAAGTGAAAAGAAAATCGCTTAGCAGAAAAGCAGAGCGCAAAAAAAGCCAAAACCAACAAAAAGCAGAAAAAAAACAACCAAAAACTTCAGCATAATTAGCTTCAATGAGTTGTGCTCAAAGGATCTCGGACTTGAGAAAATGCTGCAAAAGGAAATAGAGTACGGGGTCTAAAAAGAGTAAGGCTAGGAAGAAAAAAAAGCAATGAGCATAAATCAAGCTGTGAGATATAAATCCCAAGAGCAATAAAATCAAGTGACTTGCACTACAAATGGCTTAAAATTCAGCAGACAAGAATTCCAGAACTTAATCCAAAAGAAACTAAATAAATTCAAAAGGATTTTAATTTGAATGCCACAAAAAACTATAACTATTTAATTCCTCTCTTTTACTACAATAAATAATTTATTTTAAAGCGCAAAAAATTCGCTGCTTTCGTCTTATTGAATTGACCCCAAAAAAAGCCGAAAATTGCTTGAAATTTGTAAAGCTCTCAACAAACGCAAACGCGAAAGGCTAATGTTGAGCGAGTCGACTGTGAAAGACCCCGTACTCATTCTAGTACGCGTTTTTCCATGCAAATCACCAATCTTCGAGCGACTTGTTCTATGGGAGCTATGGGCTATAGTTGTCCAATCAGGATCAAACTTGGTGAGTATAGTTATAATGGTACCGTTCATATAATGTGTGAATTTGGTCTCTCTAGCTCTAGTCGTTTTCAAGTTAATTCAAGTTAATTCTGCCGCTTACCCACATTTCGCTTCAGACAAACCTAATAGACCCCTTTACTCTTTTTAGAGTACAGGGTCTAAAAAAAATAAGGCAACCAATCGAGCAACTGACCACCTAAACAAACGTTGTCCAAATCTCAGCTCAAATCTTGGAATTTAACTCTGTCGCAGCTGCGGTCGCCGTCGCTGTCACTGTCTCAGTCAACGTCACTGCCAACGCCGCAGTCGCCGCCTACGGCCGACAATTTTTGCTCATTAAATAAATCAAATTTTGTTGTTTCTCTGAGTGACCATAAAAGTCAATTTTTTTTTTGCCAACTGTTAAGTTTTTTCTGTTTTGTTGTTGCTATTTTCGGTGTCTGCAATTTAGTTGATAAATTTATGCAAATTTGGTGAAATGATCAAAATGATTGTTCAGATTTGTCAATTTGTGGGCCACAGACAGAAAAACTTGATGATAATTTTCATTAAAATAAGAATATTAATGATGGAAAAACTTAATTTGAGTCATTATTTCTATTTTCTACTCAATGTGTGCGTAGATTTAATAGCGCCACTGTGCATAGACACAGACTAGTTTAACTGGCATTGGGCATATAATCTGAGCTTTGATCTCTGTTTAGCTATAAGTCTGGTCACACCGACCAGACCGTACAGCGTACGTGCGGTCAGCCCAGAAATTATATGAAAATTCCATACTGGAAGTGCGACGAGCGTTACGTGTTATTCGAGCATGTAACAACAATAGTTTATGCCTATCTGATAAAAGACTTAACTATTACGAGTTGGCACGCCAAAAAAATTATAAACGGTTATAAAATTCATAACTTCTGTCGAAAGCAAAACAAATACCAAAGAAATACTAAAAAAAAAATACCAAAAAAATACCAAAAAAATACTAAAATAGATATTTTCAACTCGATGGAAGAACTTTACTTCTATCACAATTTAGGTAACTATTTTTCTGATGTGTAATCACCTATCAAGAATTGGCTCGCAATTACAAATTCGCTGAAGTTTGCGATTCT
Source organism: Drosophila cardini (assembly GCA_018903735.1). Classification (NCBI taxonomy): domain Eukaryota; kingdom Metazoa; phylum Arthropoda; class Insecta; order Diptera; family Drosophilidae; genus Drosophila; species Drosophila cardini. The sequence continues at coordinate 11,617,051 of JAEIGM010000001.1, read as the reverse complement.
ATCGCTTCGCTGACTTTTGCCATATCTTTGTTGGCTCGTTTCTTTTTTTTATATGCTGGCGCCGTAAAAGTACAAGCGAAGGTCATTAGAATAGCAGTAAAAAGTGTAGTAGTAATCGTAGGTGCGATAACGCTTAGAATAAACGTGGTTTCTGGCCAATGAATGAATATGTTCGAGTGTTTAAACGTGGCCAACAATTGGTGAATAATTGCTTTTTATCGTAGACACTTAATTAAGCCGACCATGCTGTAGTTGTATACTTAAAGGGCAATTAATTGCCTATTTATAATGCTACAACCTTCATAGTATTTTATTATATTTTTATATACCCTTTATCTTCGTTTAATTCCTTACTTAAGGCTATCTTTGGTATATGGTCACCCGAAAAACTGGATACTGACCTTTTGTTTAGTTGTTGGTTTTGCAGCTTTTGTGGGGCGGCAATTTGTTTACTTTTTGCTAAACGTTGTTGTTCTTGTTGTTATCGCCAGTCGGTAAAATGTTTCGTTAAGTTTTCGTTCTCGTTCTCGCCTGGGTGGGTTAGTCAAATTTTTTGCTCCAAAAGGACAAAACTGCGTAGTATTCTTTCTCGTTCGCTCTCCCCTCCTTCTTTTTTCTTTTTCTCTGTCTTCGTTGCTCTCTGGTTGGGTCGCTCTCTTTTTTAGTTAGCCCGCGCACGCTCAGCAAATTGATTTTCACTTTTGGTGAAGATTGTCAAAAATACAAAAAAAAATAACGCACACACTCACAACGCAGGAATTTTCACTTGTGCCACTTTTTTTTTGCTTGTTTTGTTTTGTTGGTGTTGTTTTTGTGCTGTCGTCATTTGAAGTTAACTGCGACTGCTGCTGATGCTGCGGCTGCTGCTGCGACGGCTACTGCTGCAGGGGAACAGGTTTACAAATTCTTCACTTGAGCCCAAAAACAAATCACAAATGGTTAGCAGCAGTGCCGGCAGTGGCAACAACAAATATCAACTGCCTTTTCCTGCTGCCTTTTCTTTTGGGCAGAGAGATGCTGCCGGACCACAAGACTCTCTCGCACACAAACACAAAACGGACTCACACTCACACACGCTTAAACGCAAACACTAGCACAGAGAGCAACACAAAATTCTTTTGCTGCCTTTGCCTTCCTTTGCTTTGCTTTTGGTTTGTTTTCGTTGATGTGTTGTTGTTGTTGTTGTTGTTACTGCTGCTGCAGAGGCGAACCGGTTTTTGTTTTTGCACTTCACTTTGTATTTTGTTAGCTTTGGCTGCTGCAACACTTGACAACAATCAGAAATTGATAATTTCGCTGCGAAACGAAATTCTGAATTATTATTATTAAATTTTCTCCGCTCTTTAGTTGCACTTGGCGCTTTTTGGCATGCGTATGCACCGTTATTCCGTTTTATATTTGCTGCCCGCTTGCACTCCCACACACTAAACACTGCTTAGCTATTGCCGTTTCACTCGCACTCGATTTGACCGCTAACATAGCGCGACGCGCTTACAACCAACCGCTCCAAGTCGAAGTCGCTTTCAGACTAACATGAACTCTTATATCAGTGTACTCATGTTCACACTGTAATACTCAAAATGGCATCGCTTAACATTAACAGTCTCACTGCAATACTCTTATAATCGTAAACAATACTGCAAATACAAAGAGAGCTTAACATTTAAAGAGAAACCATAAAGTTAATCTCTTAATCTTACCTAGCGCCGTTGTTCTTTTGAATTTCCAGAACTGGCTTAACACAAATGATAATAAATAAAGCAAATCCATTGTAAAGCAGCATTTATTTGAGTTTATGTATAAGCCACTTTAATGTTTTAAAAATAAATATATTTAATTAACCTAATAGACATCTGGTTTTAATTATCTTTCAAGTATATACAATTTGTAGTAATTCTAGTTGAGGCACTTTTAGTCGTGCCTAATATAAATACATAAAATATTTCAACTCGTCAAATTATAATAATAATGGTTAAAATGTAATATTCAGAAGGCCTTTAGCTGCATTATTTGTAAAATTCATAATATTCACTTTACTAATATTTCTATATTCCCGATTCAGTGGCTCTGATTTTCCACAGTGTAGATTTCCTCAAATCTATTTCGTTCATCTAATGTTTCTAATTGAACAGCAACCACGTAGCAATTCTGTTCCTCTCCGTGGCCAATTTTACGGAATTTCGACTATATTCTTTGTCCTCGACTAGTTACACCTGCACAAATAACGGTAGCCGCTGTTGATAAATGCTCCAAGTTCCGGACTCCAGTAATACACCTCTAAAATAAAATAATAAGTATTATTATGAAGTATTCAGTTTGGAGAACTCCTTAAAACTGTAACTTACCTGTAAAGATCGGTTTCCCTCCTTGAGGGCGACAATAACTGTCTATTTTAGTGTGTGTTATAACTCCTCCGTTGCCTCCTCAGCCGGAAGCAACGCTACGGGAATCAACCGAAAGGCTTCGCCCTCCAGCGTCACATTGCAGTACACTTTTCCGGGCATCGGTTCCGACTGGGCACTCAGAGGCGTCACCATTTGCAGAACTGTCACTGGTCCCTCGATAAACTGTTCTTGCTGCTCCACCAGATCCGTTAGTTGTTCCTCCTCCTTCGCCTGCAGCCGCTCAACTTCCTCGTAGGCCAGACCAGTGAGATCGTGAGCAGAAATGTCCTCTGTTGGGTGCTTGTTTCCCATGTGACGCTTCAAGTGCGCCCGAGTTGCGGCCGCATAAGCGCAGCATGGACACGGGAAGCGCTTGGAGCGCCAGTGTTCTCTCGTGTGCGTCTTTTCATGACGCTGCAGATTGTACAAGCGTTTCGTGGTATACGAGCATTTCTTCACTCCGCATCGGAATATCACTGAATATTTTTGTTGATCTTCCATTTTAGCGCAATTTGTATTCTGATATTCTTTGTTCGACTAAAATATTTCTGTAAATTGCTAGAGTTGCAAACATATCGATTTTGTTATCGATGTGTTGTGTTAAGTTCCGTTCATATGAACGCATTATCAAAATGAACGGAATCAATGTATTCAAAAAATACATTTTTGTTATATATTTTTAAGACATTTAATTTAAGCTTCTATGTTTTGTATGTTCTTGAACAACTAGTTTATTAATGATTCCACTGCTTTTGGTCGTAATCACCATTATTAACATATTTTTGAAATAACCATTATATTTTGCAGCGCCAATATGTGATTTGTGGTGGATGGTCGATAAATATGATTGTGTCAACAATGTAATCGAGAGAGTTAAGAGGCATATGGTTTTTAAAATTCTCTTCAATTTCGCATTTAGTTTCTCTTCGACATGCCTATGTTAACTGCTTGTGTTTTGCGCCGTTAAACTTTAAAGCATAGGGTTTTTGTTAGTTAGATATTTTTAAATCAAAACATAGTACATTGGAAAAAAAAAAAACGAAAAGAGGTTTTTGTATTAAAATTAAAAATTTGAGTTATTATATTTTTTTTGATAGGCCACAAGCATCAGCTGTGCAAACTGTCTAGTGTTGCTTAGCATAGTGCCTGTTAACAGTCTTTCATTTTGCAGCTTTTCTACCCACACTCTTATATCCTGTTACTGATAAATGATTAAAATTACTCCACATTGCAGAGAGCACGAACCCTGTTCTGCTTGCCCGCTGCGAGGACAGCAGGCTATGTTAATTAACAGTAACAGTGAATTATTGTTAATGCTTAAGCCGCTCTTTTGTTTCGGTCAGTTTGATATTGAGTAAAAAAACCTTTAAGAGCCCTTCACCCCGCTCATCTATTGAATACCCTGTTCGAACAAGTTCTGGGTCATTTGAGCACAATTTGCCTTTACCTTTAAGGTATAGCTCTCTCCCAGCTGTTAATGTTTTTGCTGTTGTTGATGTTTCTGTCTTTTCCCTGCTCCGTTGACATGTCAGGAGTTTTGCAGGTTAGTAAGTGGGCGGCAAGAGTTGTTAAATGGGTGGGAATGCTGCGCGGGTGTTTTGAATTGCTTTTTATTGTTTGGGCGACAAACCATTGAGAACATTTGTTGCCTCTTCCACATTGTTGCAACTTTTGTTGTTGTTGCTGTTGTTTCTTGGGGCGCTTCACGGTCTCTTTATTGTGGCTATTGTGAGCTGATAACTGCAAGATAAACGTCGGCATTTTACTTCTCAGTCTTGCACTTAAGTGTAAATATTTCATACACATTCTTAGTAATTGTTTAACATTAGCACATTTTATTAATTTAATAATAAATCATAAAAATAATTGAAATTGTTATTTACTCACTTGCATAATCCTAGGCATGTCTAAGAATCGCTAAGCTAATAAATTATTCAAGTTTTCCTCTCTCGGCTAAAACGCTTTTCGGCTTGGCAGGAAATGAATTTGTTCAGTCAATAAACGTGAGCCATAAGGATGAACCCAAAAGGTCAAAACGAAACGGTGCGAGCTGGACACGAAGCTAGTTTTAACCTGGCTCTACAAATGCTCAGCGTGGCATGCAATGAGTTTCATTAGCCAAAAACCCCATATCCCACAACCTACCTTCAGCCCCTCACCCGCCTTCAGCTCCTCCCCTTTTCTCACCACTCCCCGCAATAGTGCAATTTCGCACACATGAATGTAATACGCAAAAGCTTTCAAATTTCACGCCCTATTAGATCATACATTTTGGGGGAAAGTCGAAATCAAATCTCTGTTCCCACACACCCCTTCCCTCTCCTTCTCTTTCGGTCTCTCCCACACACAGCTATTGACCATACAATTATCAACGGTGGCTGAGGCAGTAGCAGAGGCAGCGACAGCGGCAGAGACAACGACTGCGTCTGATTAGATACGAGTGCATTCAGTTCGCGGCTAGTTCCAATTGGACTTCCACATTCAATTCAATTCATCAGCTTTTGATTAGCTTGCAAATTCATTTCACACACACACACTCAGACTCACACGTTGCAGTTAAGGAGGCGCTTAGCCCCATTTCCGTTTCCGGTTCCCAAAAATATTGCTTTCAAATGCAATTTCATTATGTGAATTGCAATTCCCAGTTTCTATTCACAAACTAGCAACAAATTTAACGTGGAGCGTAAAATTAAGTCAGCAGTTCCGAAATCCTTTGCAGTTTGGAACTTGAACCGGAACCGTTGAGTTGGTCAGTAAAGGAATTTGACAATGGTTATAATTTATATGAGTCTTATAAAACGGAATCTCTTATAAGAAACCTAGCTAAAATAATAAACTAAAATGGTAGAGATCGAGTCAAACGCTGCCGACAACATATCTTATCATGTTCTTGTTGTGGCTGTTTATCTTTGGTTAAACAAGAAGCTGTCAAGGCTTCAACTGTTTAAATAAAGCAGCTCGAAGGAACGTGAGGAAAGAGAAAACAAAAAAAATGAACGAAGCGAGGGGGAAAGGGAAGCAAGTTGCGTTCTCTTTCATTTGAAATAAGCGGAACACAGCGAAGAGATTACAGCGAAGTCTACAGATATGTTATATGCAGATGTATGTGTGTATGTAAATACACATGTATGTACATTTACAAAACGATTGTTGTTGAAAATAGCCGAACTTACAGTTACTGTTGTTTTTGTTTTTGCGTCTATCTTCCTTTACGAAATCAAGCGCGTAAGGCAAACAGTGCACTGTGGTGAGCACTAGCAATTAATGGTATAATAAAATAATTATTATAATTAATTAGTACATATTGAAATTAAATTGTTATTATTTGCATATACTATATTATTTTATAAAGCTAAAATTACATATTATGATTAAAGGATTTTGCTTTTGACCCACTGTGCGATGTCATTCACACAAAATTTTGATGCGCCAACAACAAGATTAACAATAACAAACATGGCGCTCCAACATTGTTTGGTAGTTGTTCGACCGATGCTTATCCGAGCATGTTAACAGCCTCTTAACGGGTTGCAGTTGCAGTTAACAATGCAATTCCCCTGCCCCTTAGTCCTATACCTACCTCGATTCCGCTTGCTTTCTCTCTCCCCCTGCCACGCACGCGATGACCCCACAAGCCTACGAGCATGTGTGTGTGTGTGTGTGATTGCCTGGCTCACACAGTTTTGCAGTCACTTCGCAACTCATTATGCGATTTATAGACTAGCAGCTGCAGCCTTACAGACAGTATTTGTGTGTGTCTGTATGTTACGCCCCCCTTTCACACCGCCTCAGCATACACCTTTCATAATATCTAACCAGATACACAGTGCACAAAAGTAGCAGACGAACATAGCACAATAAATTACAATCAGGTAGCTGCCAGTGTGGGTGTAAAACGGGCATAGAGAGGGGGTGGTGAGTAGTGTTTTGCGGGTGGTGAGTTAGAGTAAGAGAAAGAGAGTGAGAGAGAGGTAGAAGGAGATAGTCGCAGCTGCGGGCAGTCAAAATGAAGACAGCAAGTGGTGATGGCGGCCACCCGCGTAAGCAACAAACACAAAGAGCACGACAGCTTAAATATGCCGAGAGCCGACTGGACAATACCCTGCGCAGAGACCTGCATATAATCTAACAGCGTAAAGCCAAGCTTAAACTGTTTAATATCAACTGCAAAGGCAAGTTATCGCTAGTGACTTAAACAGATATCAATAAAGAAGATTATTTATTTAATATTATTTCAGTTCCTGCCGTCGGTTACACAAAACTAATATACCCTGTGCTAGATGGCCCACAACATTAGGAAATATTTTGCCAAAGTTTACGACGTGTCTTTGAGTGCGAAGGGGAAGGCGAAGAGAATGTGAAAGAGATTGAAACTGAGACTGGAGAATTGAACGCAGGTTTGCAGCAGGCTTGGGTCAGTTTTGATGTGCAACAAGGCAGAATGTTGAATGTTGCAAGAGAAGCGCAGTGAAAGTCGATGCCAAGTTGCAGAAGTCTGTCAAACTGTAAGGCATGCAACACGCCTCACTAACCTCGTGATTTACTATGCCACAGACCTGGACCCAAGCCGGGCCAGACAAACTGGCTGCAAGACAGCCGGCAACGCGAAAAAGCGAACTGCGAGAGAGGGAACAGGGGCGGTAGCAAAAGAGGGGAGTGGCCATGCGTTTTAACATAATGAAAATGTTTGGCAGCAAATGAATACGCAAAGAAGAAAAAAACAACAACAAATTTGCATGAAATTTACATTTTTGTTGCAACTGGCAAGAAAGTGAAAATTGCATAAATAAAGCAAGCAAACAACAACAAAATATTGAAGCAGGTCAGCGTAAACTGAGCGAAAGTGAATCAATGCACTGAGAGGCAGAGAGCGAGTGGCAGTGAGAGGAAGAGAGAGAATGAAGAAATGTGAACAGGAAATAATTTAACAATTTGCAATGCTTGTCGAACTGTGATGCATGACAAACGACCCAAAAAACAAACTGTGGAATCTGCAGAAACTTTAAGGTGGAATAAAGCATAATTTTTAAACGTATACAAATATAACTAGCTTAAATGGATTAAAATATAAGTTAATGTTAGTACATTTTTAATTTTAAATATATTACAAATATCTTTTATTCTACATACATATGTAGCTGGATACTCTTATCAAGGGTGCTTTGTGCTCCTCAAACTGTAATTGTGCAAACTGCTAAATTAGACAAGAAATTTATGTAAAATCCAAACTTCAAGCTGCAAACTGGAAACTGTCACATCGTCAGCAGAATTGGCCAAGACAGCAAATGCCTGAAGCTGCTCCATTTTGTCGCACGTAGATAAGAAGATGGAAGGCAGAAAGGCAGCGGGTTTTGGCCACTTTACACGAATTACACTCGACCCAAAACACATTGTAATTCATATTATTCAGCAGTGGGATGGGAGGGCGAGGGGAAGACGTGGGGTTTCCGGGAAGGCTGCCAGCCTGTTCCATTTCAAATCCTTGGGGATATTGTCAGTGCTATGAGTTGATTTTTATTTTTAGCACATGGCGGTTGCCTCAAGGTTGCTACCAAACCGCTGGGGAGTGGAGGGATGGTGGAGGTGGAGCGGGACTTGGAACTGTAGCTGGAGAAGGCAACTTTTGTCTTGCCTTGTCTCTGGCGGCTTTAACGTTTAAGCTGAACGCATAACAAACTTAAGTCCAACGGTTCCCAAATGACTGCACAGGTGAGAGACAAAGAGACTCATTATACAGGTAAGACTTGCGATACATTTTTAAAATATATAAATAGCTTATCTAGGAAGTGCTTAAAATATTCTAGAAAAATCTTTTAATTTTTAAAGAGGCTCAGATTTAACCATTCCTCGAATCTCCTCAGCTTTACCACTGTACACTCACTCATACCACAGTGCCTTCCAGAAATTATGCTCCGATTTGACTGACACTGCCCCAAGTTGTAGTTAACTGATTGCTTGGCTTATTTGACACTTTGGTTTTGTTGTTGCAAACGTCAGGAATGTTCCACTACGTCACATCACATGAAATATGAAAAAATCCAGCACAAACAGTGTGAGGACATCACGTGATTGCGAGGTAGTGGCCAATTCCCAAACCGTTTTTCAGTTTTTTCAGTTATTTTTACATATTTCTTTGCTTTTATTCCAATTTAAGATGCATCCAGCCAACAAATCCTGTGCACAAATACCAATAAGGCGCGATTTTTGAATAGAGAGCAGTTTCAAAACTGAGAACGCAAGGGAGAGTAGCGATAGCGTGATGGCGGGAGTAGGTGTAAAAGAGAGGGAACATAGAAAGAGGGTGAAAGAGAGTGGGAGATAGAGAGTCGTTTGATTTTGCATAGTTGCAAGTGTCAATTGCGACGGGAATCACTGATAGTTTGTTTTACAAATGTGGCGAGTAAGCTTTCCTTCCAGCTCCAAATACTGCCACGCCTTCTGCCCACTCACTATGTCCTACCACGGCAGTGCAGCTTAATAACATGCAAATGATGTGAAAATGCAAGGCAATAAACGAGGGAAACCCAAATGCCACTAACATTTTCCATACAAAAACGTAGCGCTCTGTGTCCACAGTCCCCTTCCCCTCGCCACTTCCCCTCTCAACATCAACTTACCCACATTTCCCCACACTGTCCTGCACTCTCTTTATCTATTTATGTTCTGCTTTCTATACATTTAACTGTATAAATATATGTGTGCGCTTGTATGTGTTTGTGTGTGTGTGTTTGGCTGTCTGTCTGTGTATTGGTGCGACACTCTCAATATTTTTCGAACGCAAATAGCAGAGAGCATTCTCAGCCAAGTCGACCATCTGATTATGCGGCAATGATTGAGTATTTGCTGCAGAGGGCTGTCGGTGGGCGGTCGTTGGGCGTGGCAATTGAAAGCGCTGCGATAAGAGGGAAAACAGCGCTGGCAATTCTCTTATCAGCAATTCACTTTCTCATGGCGTTTAAAGCAAAATGCTTGATACTAAATTAAAGACTTGATATAATAGAGTTTGAAGCGCTGTTTGATCAAACAATTAATTAATTTAATTAAATAAGCTACTAAACAATTGTCTTTATTTTCTAAAATACTCAAACTTTTCAATTTATTTTGATCAATCTCTGGTCAATCTACAAAAATCTTAAATGCCACAAACCAAATCGAACTCATATCAGACGTAAATTGTGGCAATGTCTAAGTCAAGTCAAAGCTCAGTTCAAGCCAAATGTGGCAGCAACTGGACCAACTGCGGGCTACAAATTTGGCGCAAATTAAACGCCATAAACCGCAGGTGGTCAACATAATAAAAAATGAAATAATATTTGTGAAAACATTTTTTTTTACATAATTCGATTTGTGGTTATATTCAAAAGCCTGGGAAAAACTGGAAATTGCGTAAGCTTTAAGTTTTGAAATTTGTGCTAAAAATATTTAGATTTGTCGCAAATAAAATTGAAACTTTTTATTTAACTTTTATCACTTTTGATGCAATCGCGCTTTAATCCTTTACTTTGGCTATTTGTTCAAGCCACTGGCTCTTTACACTCTCAACTTGGCCGCGTTACTAAATGCAGTCCTCAAAGTTCTCTGCTAATTTGATCAAAGTCATAAAAACCCAAAAAATAAATCATAAAGGCAGCGACGTCGACGCCGACGTCAGAAGTGCAGCAGAATAACTTCACATTGTGGGTACTGTACACAAATGTAATTAAATATACTTACATGCATACACACAAACACAAACCCTTTTGTGTATATGTGTATGTATGTGTCTCATAGCCACTTGCATACATAATTTCGAGCAAAGAAGCGGCTACATACATACATACATACATACATACATATGTTCATGCATTTTATTCGACATCAGCCTTTAAGTTTTCAGACTTCTTACAATTTTGCTGATTAGCACAAAAATTTCTTTGGCCAAGTGGACAAAGACAACAACAAGAGTAGCATTAGCTATTGTTGTTGTAGTTGCACTTGTTGTTCTGTTCTTTAGTGCACTTCAATGAAATATTAAACTCACCGCATGCAATAGACATAAGGGCGAAACGATGATACAACGACTAAAAAATACCCTGTTTTCATTTGGAAAGTTTAAAGTCTTTGGTTTAAACTAACCTCCTGTCTCCGAAAATAAAATTCAATATTAAAAGAAAAGTTGGCACACATTATTACTTACAATTTTATTTATATAAAAATTTAATGAATGTTTAATTTAATTTTTGTTTTAAAATAAATACATTTTTTTTCTCTCCACCTAATATACTCCATTTCCACGCAGTAAAATGTGCCGCTCTCAGCGAAATATGGGAACATAGAAATTGGGCTCAGCCTGTCTACAGTTTTGCATGCACTGACCCAGTGCAGCGTGTGAAACTTGGCTTACGTAACGTTAAAGCGTTCAGCAGTTTGTCAATTTTGCCTGAATTCCGATTTCGATGCACGCATTAAAATTGTCATTGAAATGTTGGACACCAAAAAATAATTGATAAAACATTTTCGCTGTTAGCTGGAATTTTATGTGTGTGAAATTGTATAGGAGTTTTGCATGCGCTGCTCGATTCTCACGCCAGCTTCCTGTGTTGACGCCGCTGCCAACGCGAGCGCTGACAGCGTCGACAGCGCAGCCATGCCAAGAGTAACCGAAAACTTTTTGAAGCAGTTCAGGAATTTGCTCAAATTGCTAGACTTCAAGTACATAAGTAATATACTTTAAAATAAGTGCAGCATAAACTTTTTTGAATACAAAAAGCACGTTTTGTTAAATTTATATATGTATTAAAGAGTTAACATGTTTTATTTACACAACTGAAATAATATTATGTTACTTATGGCTTAGTTAAGCATTTCAGTATCCAAGTACATTCTAATGTATAGCTTAATAATCATACCACTTAATAACAAACCGTGATTAGATTAATCCTACTCCATGCTCTTGCCCAGCGTTGTCGATCCACTTGTGCCTCCGCTCGATGACGCCGTCGTTGTCGCTGTTGTAGCTGCTGCTGCTGTTGTCGTTGTTTTGATGATCTTTGCATCTTTGTTGGGCTGAGCGGAAACGGTTACTGTGGTTGGCTTGGTCATGGCACCAATGTTAAGCACACGACGCACTGCAGCTCCACCGGGAGCTATGGCAGGTATTGCTGGCGATCGGTTAGTGAGCATTTGTACGGGTTTGAGTCCCGTGGCTGATTTTAGAAATATATTACGTATCGGCTGTTTGCCATCGCCTGCAAGTGTTGTGGATGCCACTGGGCTGTTGATCACTTGAAACTGGGAGAAAGTCTTGTTCCCCAAGCTAACGACACCGCCCGCATGACGAATTGTTCCACCTGTCGTTCCAGCAGCTGCAGCACCAGAGGCAGAAGCTTTAAATGCCTGCAGACTGAGCGTTTTCACATTGGATGCATCCAGCAGCACTTGTCCGCTTGTTGTTGGCGTTCCAGACGCCGTCACAGTCGCCTTCGGACTGTTCACAATGCGTATTGGCAGCGCTGTGGCGCCACTTGGCAAACGTGTTGTATTTGCTGCTGTTCCCGTTGCGGTTGTAGTTGCAATTGGCTTCATGGTGCTGCGATTCAAGTAGACAAGTTTGTTGGTGCCACCAACAGTGCCGCTTTGTGTGGTAAATAACTGTTGAATGCCACCTTTGTTTATCACAATATTGCCACCCTTGTTGTTGGTTATAATTCCTGTAGGTTTCAGTGCATTCGGCGCTTCCTTGATGACCTTGTGGCTGAGTATCAACGAGTTGGCCGTTGAAGAAGCTGCAATAAAATTAAAAATTAACAATTTTATCAGAATTCCTGCAGAAAAACATACAGTTTGTTTGCTGGTCCGATTGTTGTTGCTTCTGTTGCTGATCGGCAATGTTGCCCTCGTTGTCAGCAAACACAATGGGCATATCTATGATATTCGAGAGATCCACATTGCTGGACATCGTTGAAGGCGCTGGCACGTTCTTCGTCAACTGCAACATGGTCATGCCATTTGCATTCTTAATCACTGTATACTTTTGTTGTGCCGCTGCCGAGGATGCAGAGGTGGACGCTGTAACAAACTGTGTAGTTTGTCCCGTGGGCGTTTTAAGCGTAAAGATCTGCTGACCACTAGACGTAGGTAATGTCTTAACAATACTACCAATGCTAGTGCTGCTGCCAGCTACAGTGGGATTCACGCCACCCTTGCTGATTGTATAGTTGATGAGTTTACTCTGCGTGGGTAGCGTCTTGAGCTGGACAAACTGACTCGATGGTATCATCTTGATCTTGGTACCGCTTGTCAGCGATACAGTCGTCGGTGTCTGCTTGGTTACACTGGGTGTAACCTTTGATACAGTAGCAGTTGCAGCTGCTGATGTACCTTCATCATAGTCAAGGGTTTCCTCCAACATGGATTCAATTGATAGGTTCATCTCATCATTGCTAAGTCTCTGTTTATCCGTAAGGTTGGCTTTAACACCAGCTGGAACAACGCTGGGCAAGGGACGCGTTCGTGGGCGTCCAACTGTGGAAATGCAAACTGTTAGTCGATGAAACGGGGGAAGTGATTAGCATTTATAGGCAGGGACCGTACAAAATAATAAATATCACAACGATAATGGAATATGTACAATGCTTAGTTAATCTATAAAACGTATTGTTATTGTTACGGTCCCTGATTTAATAACTATAACTATTCATCTACATTTTGTGCTTAAGGTTTACCCTTTCGCTTTACCGCAAACGGATCAATGAGGCGTGATGTCTTGGGCTTGGGAAACTTTGGTACACGTACTTCTGCTTGTTATGATTTCGGTTTGGATTAGTGGTATTAGTGGATTGGTGTATATTAATTTTGAGGATGGGATTACAACGTGCGGCATCATGCAAAGCAAAACATGCGTATTTGTGAGGTAGGATTAATGATATTAGTGATTAATGGTTGATTTACAGCGCAGTAATGTGAAATTCATTTTATTTGTTATCAATTTACTCACTGTGAGGCACAAATTTGGTTTTAATGGTCTGTACACCGCCCTCCTCTTGACCATCTTGAGCTTTACGCTTGCGAGCTTGTGTCACTGGAGCTTTGTTAACATTTCCATCGGCCAGAACGTGTTGTTGCTGTTTGGATGTGCGCTGATATGAATTGCTGCCTAGCAGGGAAGTTGGCATACGTGGACCTGGAGGATTACTCAATGTCTTATTGACAAAATCATAGACCTCATCCTAGGAATACAAGCATATGATTAATATGCAATATAATTTAAATTTAATGTGACATACCACAACCATAGAATCAACCATGGCCTGTGTGACACTTTCAATGCGCCGTTTGCTTTTAGGTACCCGCAATGCATCATCGGCACTGCCAACGACGACCAATGAGGATTCGGACTGCATGCGCTCGCGTAGTCCTTCCATTTCCTCCTGGCTGTTGCGTGCTGAGTTTTGACCAATGACAAACAAAATTGGCGCCTTAATGTCCAGCAGTCGATCATCGGGCGATCCTCGTGGACCACGCAACGTGTTGTATGCAAATCCCATGCAAATTACACACGCAACACTCTCTGACATGGCTACTTGCAATGCGATAGCGGCGCCAGCATTGAAGCCAATAAGAATAATGCCACGATTGGGATTCTCAGTGCGTAGCTCGTGAATGCGTACTCGTGTCAGAGAGACGATTGTTTCGGCCACCTGATCCAGGTTCTGTCGCCCAATACGGTCATCTAAAAGAGATCACATAGAATTAATTAGAAATTAACATTTACAATTTATTCTACACTTACTTGTATTGGGCAACGTGATTTGCACAACTTGTGTTATGGTTGCCAAGGCCTGATACCAATTTTGCATGCGTTCGGGTACTGGGCCACTGGTGGGCATGGTTGGCACTGCCACCATGATGGCATTGTGCATTAGATGCCTCGATTTGGTCATAATTTCTGGTTGCCAACGCTTCTTCATCACAGGAGCAAGCAGTTCTTGGCTATTGTTGAGCGGACGACTGAATAGCATCTTGTCCGTGAGTGTGGGAAGTTTACTCTTTAAAGTTTGCATAATATCCAAATAGGATGCCATGTATGATGGCGGTAGATGCTCCATGAGTAGGGCATGAAGCCATTGTGTGGTTCTTGGCTCCCAAGCAACACTTGCCAAAGCACGACGCATGCGAGAGCTGGACTTGTCAACGGCCACACGACGATGCACTGCCTCATGCTGGCGCTTATCGTTGGCAAGACGGGCCAATTGATCCTGGTCCAGTATTGTGGCAACTTTATCAAACAGTATTTCTTGCATGTTAGTCCAGCCAATGCTACAAAGATGAAAGGATTAATGTTTAAGTGACAAGAGGTTTATAATGATCGCTTACCGATTAATGCGTGTCTGCCAATCCTGCTCGTCTGGATTGTTATTTCTCACATATTTGGCAATACGTGCACACTCATTCATAAGCTCCTTAGCTGCAATTTCATCATATGGTGGAACATGAGCTACATGCTGTGATTCCCCAGATTCCTCGTGCGTTGGGTACGTATGGCATGTGGGACATTGGGGAGCATGACGCACTAGAATTGTACGAGCTGGGGCCAAACCATTACTGATGGAAGTGTCCGCACGTGGTGGATCACGCATATAAGTATGCTCCATGGATACTTCACTGGGTACCGAAATTGTGCTCGACTGCATGGATGAGTGCAATATCTTATTAGTATTATAACAATAAAATTGATAGAAAATGAAATTATGTGCATGTTAGACAGAGTGAAACTCATGAAGGATGGATTAAATGGGAGTGAGGAATAATCTCAATTGTATATTATTACACTCTCTATTGAAATCGGCGTTGTCATCGCTGTCGACGCTGATTTAGGCGGCGAACTCAAAATGGAGGCAGCGCTGCCTAGCTGTCCGGCTTTAACCACATAATAGGAAGAGCTATTATTTGTTGCTCCTGCTATTTTTGCATTTGCCGTTATTGTTGATGCTGATGTAGCTGTTACTGTTATTGGAGCTGCAGCTCTAGTTATATTTGTATTTGTGTTTGTTTTTGGGTGTGTGTGTGTTTGTATTTTTGTGTATGTTGTGCCAGCCCTGGCAATAAATTTGCTCGGGCTATATGTAATAATCGGAGAGCTTGTGGTGGGCGACGACTGCATCTTTGGTTTCTTCTCCACCACAACAATTTCATTTTTGTTACTCTTCGTTGGTTTGATTTGCATCATTTTCCGAAGTGTGTAATTTTAATTATGTTTTTATTTATTTGGTTTACTCGCTGACTGCAGAATTTTCTTCTTCTTTAAGTTGCGTGTTAGCGCTCTTGGCGGTGTTTTTTATGATCCACAATTCACTGGCACTCGTATAATTAAAATTTACTTATAAACGATCACGCATAATTGGAAATTTTTAACAAATTTGATATATTTCTAATAAGTTGTTGTTTTCTGTAGAAATCACTGCCTGCGTTTTCGCAATTAAAACATGGCGTGCGATGGACGGCGTTGCCAATATGACTAACAGAGTATGTAACAACTGTACACAAATCTGGCAACGCCGATCGCATTACTTACTACCAAAATAATCAGTTTCCCACCAAAAAATTTAACAACATGCTTAAGCCGCACAACTCATTAATGCTAAAATAGACTAGGGCATAAAGCTTTTCTTACCGTTTCGCTGGGCGTAGGAGTTGCGACCAGCAAACTACTTGAAACCGGATGATGCTTTTCACCGTCTTCCTGGGCAACATTTTGAGCAATGTGTCCACCCTTTTGCACAAAATTGTTAAAGCACTCAAAGAACGAAGACATTTCCTATGTGCCCCGTTCAAAAATTTTCACGTATACTTAAACGCACACTTTAAAACGTATAAACAAAAGGCAAAACATCAAAATGCGAGCGAAGCTTGCTCAAAATATGTCAAGATTTTAAAAGTGTTGCCACTTTGTACACAAATAGTATTTTTGAGCACTGTTTGTAAACAGCTGTTGACTGTTTTATACCATTATTTAGACAGATACCATTATAATTTGAACCCCTTATTTAATCAGAATCACCAGTATTTTAAATGCTGGGAATTGTCGGCAGTTTAATCGATCATTTTTAGAATTTGCAGTGGTTTTTTGTACGTTATGTATTACTTTCTATTCCTTTTTAACATAGGAAAAAAAAACATTCACAGTATACGAAAATAATGTTTAAACTGACCTCCCCAATGAATTTAACTATATTGTCCACGAATAACAGACCCGTTCATTTGAACTTATTCCGAGCGAACTTATTCCCAGCTCTTGTGTTGATTCCCCATCTCTAGTTAGCGTGCAGTTTTGTTTTTATTTTCCAAACGTTTTGTGCAGATTTTCGTAAAGTTCTTGAGTAAATACTGTCGAAACTACAATAATTTTGCATCATGGAGGAGCTGCAGCAGTTGGAGTACCTCTCGCTGGTATCCAAAATCTGCACTGAGCTCGACAATCACTTGGGCATCAACGACAAGGATTTGGCTGAATTCATAATTGATTTGGAGCAAAAGCATCAGAGCTACGATTCTTTTCGCAAGGCCCTGCTGGAAAATGGAGCAGAATTTCCCGATTCTCTGGTCCAGAACTTACAGCGAATCATTAATTTAATGAGACCCACACGTGCTGGTGGTGATTCAAAGTCAGCACTGAATGAGAGCAACAACAAAAACGACAAGAAATCGCAGCTAATGAAAATGTTTCCAGGATTAGCTTTGCCAAACGATAAATACAGTAGCAATAAAGATGAATTCGATGAAAAGAGCGAGGACTCAAAGAGCAAGCAGAATATTAAAACAGCTGAAATGAGTGACGTGGATGCGGCCATGATGGAGTTGGAAGCTCTGGCACCGGGTGACAGTCACATGGAGCGTAAGGAAGTGAAGGAAAGCAAGCGGAGAAACCGTTCTAGCTCCAGAGATCGGCACAAACACAAAGAGCGAGAGCGTAGCCGAAGTCGCGACAAGGAGAGACAGCGACACAAGGATAGAGAGAGCGAGCGCGATAGGGACCGAGAGCGGGATAGAGACCGGGAGCGGAATAGAGATAGAGAGCGGGATAGAGACGGAGAGCGCGATAAAGACCGTCGACGCCGTCGCAGTAGATCTCGCGAAGAGCGCGATCGTCGCAGGCGTCGTTCAAATTCCCGCGATCGTGATCGTGACCGAAGAAGACGCTCTCGTGAGCGAGATCGTTCCCGCTCTCGTTCTCGCGAGCGCAGCAGTCGCCATCATCAGCAACAACAGCAGGAGAAAATGCCACCACCCACAGCTGTAATGACGGATGATCCGGAGGCAGGGAAAATCTATTCAGGCAAGGTAGCTAACATAGTGCCCTTTGGATGCTTCGTGCAACTCTTTGGGCTGCGCAAACGCTGGGAGGGTTTGGTGCACATCTCACAGCTGCGCGCCGAGGGGCGTGTCACGGACGTAACAGAGGTCGTTGCCCGCAATCAGACTGTTAAAGTCAAGGTCATGTCGCTGACGGGCCAGAAGGTGTCACTGTCCATGAAGGAGGTGGACCAGGAAAGTGGTCGCGATCTGAATCCGCTTTCCCACTCACCCGAAGACGATGAAATGTCACTGCGAGATTGCAATCCCGATGGTCCATACGCGAGCACCTCTTCTATACTCAATCTGCAGGGTAACAACGTTGATGGTGATGAACATGAATCCCGTAAGCGGGTGACACGTATCTCAAGTCCAGAGCGTTGGGAGATAAAGCAAATGATAAGCTCTGGTGTCTTGGATCGCAGTGAAATGCCCGACTTTGACGAGGAGACGGGATTACTGCCCAAGGACGAGGACGACGAGGCGGATATTGAAATCGAAATAGTGGAGGAGGAACCACCATTCCTCTCGGGTCACGGCCGTGCTCTACATGACTTATCGCCAGTGCGAATCGTAAAGAATCCCGATGGTTCGCTGGCCCAGGCTGCCATGATGCAGTCAGCGCTGTCCAAGGAACGTCGCGAGCAGAAAATGCTACAGCGGGAACAGGAAATGGAAGCAGTGCCAAGTAATCTGAACAAGAACTGGATTGATCCACTGCCAGAAGATGATTCATCCCGGCATCTGGCAGCCAATATGCGTGGCATGGGAGCAGCTCCACAGGAAGTGCCCGAGTGGAAGAAACATGTGATCGGTGGAAAGAAATCTTCGTTTGGCAAGAAAACGGATCTAACACTGGTGGAACAGCGTCAATCCTTGCCCATTTATAAGCTGCGCGATGATCTCATCAAAGCCGTTACGGACAATCAGATACTGATTGTTATTGGTGAAACGGGTTCAGGGAAGACCACACAGATCACTCAATACCTAGGTGAATGTGGATTCACGGCCAGAGGCAAGATTGGATGCACACAGCCACGTCGTGTGGCGGCCATGTCCGTGGCAAAACGCGTGGCGGAGGAGTATGGCTGTCGTTTGGGCCAGGAGGTGGGCTACACCATACGTTTCGAGGACTGCACCAGCCCCGAGACGGTCATAAAGTACATGACAGATGGTATGTTGTTGCGCGAGTGCCTCATGGAGGCCGAACTGAAGACCTATTCAGTGATTATGTTGGACGAAGCTCACGAGCGTACCATACACACTGATGTGCTCTTTGGTCTGTTAAAGACAGCCGTCCAAAAGCGACCGGAGCTGAAGCTTATTGTCACATCGGCCACACTGGATGCGGTCAAGTTCTCGCAGTACTTCTTTGAAGCACCCATTTTCACGATACCTGGACGCACATTTCCAGTGGAGGTGCTGTACACCAAGGAGCCGGAAACGGACTACTTGGATGCTTCGCTAATCACGGTCATGCAGATCCACTTGCGTGAACCACCCGGCGATATTCTGCTGTTTCTAACGGGTCAGGAGGAGATTGACACCGCCTGTGAGATTTTGTACGAGCGCATGAAGAGTCTCGGACCGGATGTCCCAGAGCTGATCATACTGCCAGTTTATTCGGCTCTGCCCTCGGAGATGCAAACACGCATCTTTGATCCAGCTCCAGCAGGCAGTCGTAAGGTGGTCATAGCCACGAATATAGCGGAAACTTCGCTGACCATTGATGGCATTTTCTATGTGGTTGATCCCGGATTTGTCAAACAGAAAGTGTACAATTCCAAGACCGGTATGGACTCCCTGGTGGTCACGCCCATTTCTCAAGCAGCAGCCAAACAGCGAGCTGGTCGTGCTGGACGTACTGGTCCAGGTAAATGCTATCGACTCTACACGGAGCGTGCCTATCGGGATGAAATGCTGCCGACTCCAGTTCCTGAGATCCAGCGCACAAATTTGGCCACAACGGTGCTACAATTGAAGACGATGGGTATCAATGACTTGCTGCATTTCGATTTCATGGATGCACCACCAGTGGAATCACTGGTAATGGCCCTCGAGCAGCTGCATTCACTCTCCGCTCTCGATGATGAGGGTCTTTTAACGCGTCTTGGACGTCGAATGGCTGAGTTCCCACTTGAACCGAATCTATCTAAAATGCTCATCATGTCCGTGGCTCTGCAATGCTCCGATGAGATTCTAACAATTGTGTCCATGCTCAGCGTGCAGAATGTTTTCTACAGACCCAAGGATAAACAGGCGCTGGCCGATCAAAAGAAGGCCAAGTTCAACCAAGCAGAAGGTAAGTCTTAGACAAATCTATTGGAATTCTTTATATTAATTTGGTTATTCTTGCAGGCGACCATTTGACACTCCTGGCGGTGTACAACAGCTGGAAGAACAATAAGTTCTCCAATGCCTGGTGCTATGAGAACTTTGTGCAAATCCGCACACTGAAACGTTCGCAGGATGTGCGCAAGCAGCTGCTGGGTATCATGGATCGACACAAATTGGATGTGGTCTCGGCAGGCAAGAATTCCGTGCGTATACAGAAGGCCATCTGTTCGGGATTCTTTCGAAATGCGGCCAAGAAGGATCCACAAGAAGGCTATCGCACACTTGTCGATTCCCAAGTGGTTTACATACATCCATCGAGTGCGCTGTTTAATCGGCAGCCCGAATGGGTTATCTATCACGAATTGGTGCAGACCACCAAAGAGTACATGCGTGAGGTAACCACAATTGATCCGAAATGGTTGGTGGAATTTGCTCCTTCATTCTTTCGCTTTTCGGATCCCACCAAGCTCAGCAAATTCAAGAAAAACCAGCGACTGGAGCCGCTCTACAACAAATACGAGGAGCCAAATGCTTGGCGTATTTCTCGTGTTCGTCGACGACGCAATTAAGTTCCACATTCGCTGTGATTTCGTTTTGTATTCAATAAACTCTTAAGTAACAATTAAAAATTAAGTTCAAAGTTGGATGTGCTTGCATTTAATTAATATCCCTTATGTCCACGGAAGCGCTGTCGATTGTCCAGCTGAAGTAAATACATAGTAATTATTATGAATTTGAGAGAAACTCCTCAGAGTACTCACCAGAGAGCGTTTGCACTCATAGAAGGTGTTCCGGAGCACCTGGCACTCTGGCGGCACACTGTTATCTTGCAGACACTGGCGCGGCGTTTTCTTGTCCAAGCGACAGCACTCGCTCTCCAGCAAGCACATTTTTAGATCTGCTCGTACGCCAGCGCAGGCTGTTTCATCCGCCAACTTTTCATTTCCCTCGTAGCGCATCATATTGACAAAATAAACTATTTTAATTCTTCTAAACAAATTTGTTACCAAATCGGCGTAAACAGCTGTTTATATTTAGTGTTGTGTAACGATTGCTTTCATATGTATCGAGTGTATCGGTATTTTAGCTAAGGGCTAAATGTTTAGCGCATACTGTTCGCCGCACAGTTTAAATAAACTTTAAAGAAATTGTTGATTTATGATATCAAACTAATTCGTTTTTAGACAATTTCAATTATATTTTAAGTTAGGGTAATGTTAAAACTTGTAATCTGCGCTGTGAAGGTTTTTACATATGAAAACATTCGATATATCGGTAGCTCCAACGATATGTTTGCAGCTGAAATATCCCCACTAATCCCCAAACAATCTGTTTTCGCCAAAACAGAGCAATATCCTCGAGAGCACAGATTTATTGGTTTAAATGTAGTTAAAATAGTTTTAGATTTAACGTAAAATGGTCTATGATGAGCGGAGCGATGGCAGCAGCTCAAGCGATGCACACGACAGCTTTCAACGCAGCATGTCAACAAAAATGGGATCTCAGCAAGTCACGATGCCGAAACACATTCCCTTTCCGGAGCATTCAACGACATCCGAATGGCTGAGCGAGCTTATAATGTGCGCCTTTACAATGGGCGCGGCCATTGTACAATTTATAAATATTTATCGCACAAACTGGTGGCTACCCCAGTTCCAAACGCGACATATGGTGGTAAGAGAGTAGCTGTGTGTTTGTTGATTATTTAATTTAATAACATCTAATTGCTCGCAGAACATTGAATTAATTGATCCATACTTGCGGTATCTCATTCTCATACTAAACACACGTCGCGTTCTCTACTGCATGCTCTTGGCCAAGTTGAAGAGCAGTGATCGACGCCTGCTGAGAATGGCTATTAAATATGGCTTCGGTGGTCTGGTACAGGGGGGCCTCGGTTACTGTGCCCTAAAGCTGTACCAGCAACACACATACATGCTGCTGTTCTATCTGAGCTATCCGTAAGAATGACATGAACTTCTATTTGTTTAAATACTTATCACTTTAATTTTAGTGTTGTGGTTTACCTAATTATCTTTGGCTTTCAACTGGAGCCGTTTCTGCGTACACGATTTGAGCTGCCCGGTGTCTATATAAACGATATGCCTGTGCATAGCTGTACGACGAATGCCCACCAAATTCGTGACGAAATCGAGACACTGAGACATGACTTTAACAAACGCTTTAAGCAGTTAATATTTACTTGTATGCTCAATGCCTATTTGGTGCTTATTCCCTGTCTGCTAGCGCTGAGCGTCCAGTACAATGTGATGCGTGCGGCTCAGCATTGCATCATCGTTTGTTTGGGCGCATTTAGTTTGTCGGCAGTGTTCCTTTATCCAGCCAAATACAGCGATACATTACACCGAGCCACCTTGCATTTGGGCAGTTGGCAGCGTATGGATCGTGATCCTCAGGCGGCACCTTCACAACTGATAGTGGCTGCCAATGCACAGAACTGGTCCAAATACGCAGTGTATGGACACGCCACTGTGGTTAAGCACATGGGAGCTCTCTATCGCAGTCATGGCCTGGTCACCGTGGCCACACCAGGCAATGCCAGCCATGTGCGTTTCTATGTATGTCAAATGCTTGTTAATTAAATTGGATTTTCCTGCTCACATTTATGCTCTATTTTGCAGAAGCTGTTCCACAATCCAACAGTTATCTATTCAACGTTGGCTACTTTGCAGGCAGCCGTGCTGCTGGTGGAGATTGCATCGCTGAGCGCCGCCACCATTGAATGGCATTTCGTACTGTCCATTAGCTTTGTAGCTTTTACCAGCATGGTTGCCTTCTTTAAGCTGGTTAGAGATTATCTAATAACCAAGCATCTCTATAAGGCTGAATGCGCATCCATTTACAATTAGGACATCAGTCAACTGAATCATTTTTATGCCAAAAACCTTTTGTATAATTTTAATCACAAATAAAATTTATTCAGAAATATCCATGCGGGCTCAATAAAATTTTGCTTATCATTCCTGGACATGTATAGTATATTTACAATAGTTTTTATAAAAATAAATACTAACTATAAGTTAGCCACTGGTCGAAATGCTTTGGCTTTTGTCCCGATATACCCAAGAGCTGCCCTGTTTATGATCACGCACCTCAATGCCATGACGATCTAGTAAATCACGTAGCTGATCAGAAACACGAAGTAGTTCGAGATTTTTTGGATTGACTTTAACGGCATCCTTACGTAAACTGCCGCGTATCTGAAGAATCTCTGCGACTAATGCATCAACGTCCACGCCGTTCGAGGCGCTTACCGTTTGTGTCTGCTCCTGAACGACTGCTGTGACACCGAGTTGCTTTATGCCAAAGGTATGCATGGATGCACTAATAAAATTACCAGCCGCAAGCAACAGGTGCAGACAGTGTGCTGGTTCCTGCTCAGCGTCGGCTTCCTGGTCGTTTATGCAGCGACTTATGCTACTCATCTGATCCAGCAGAACGCTTATCGCTCGCGCCGTGTCAAAGTCATCGCGTAAACTATTGTCAAACTCTGTTGTCATGTGCTTCAACTGCGCCCGCAGCGCACCCTCGTCCAGAAACTTTAGTGGCTTTTGGAATAGCATGTAAGCGTTGAGATCGGCATGGAAGTTGATGAATTTTCGCAATGTTTGACGGGCTGTTTGCATTAACTGATCGCTGTATTGCATTGCATTGCGATAATTGGACAGCAGACACGCCATGCGAAACTCATCGGCGGTGTAGTGTGTCAGAAAATCTCTTAAAAGTATGGTATTGCCCAGGGATTTGGACATTTTCTCCTGTTGACCAGCAACGTGGAGTTGACCAGTGTGCAGCCAGTAGTTGACCCATTGATTGGTTTTAAAGTGTGCACAGCACTGTGCTTCCTCGTTTTCGTGATGGGGAAAACGTAGGTCCAGTCCACCAGCATGAAAATCCAGTTTATTGCCAAAGAACATGCCCGCAATGGCACTACACTCAATATGCCAACCTGGACGTCCATCACCGCCCCAGGACGATCGCCAGCTGGGCTCGTCAATCTCCTTTTTAGCTTTCCAAAGAGCAAAATCTGCTGCATTACGTTTATGCTTGTGTTTATCCTTGGGCTCCTCCATGCTAATCTTCTGCAGCTTTCCGTAGTTCGCACATGAAGAAACGTCAAAATACACTGACTTATCTTCTGTAACATAGGCTTTCTGGTCCACCAAGAGTTGCTCAATAAAACGCTGGATAGACGGAATATTGGAAGATACATGAGCACGCAAATTCGGTGACTTCACATTTAACAGCTGCATATCCTGTTTAAACTCTGCATCAAAGTCTCGCGTTAATTCCAGCCAGTTGCGACCAGTTTCACGGCTACGCTTTATAATCTTATCATCCACATCTGTGATATTCATAGCAGTAACCAGATTAAATTTGAAATAGTCCCGCAAGATTCGCTGTATGATATCCACCTTGACATAGGTGCTTGCATGCCCCAAATGGGTTGAGTCGTAAACAGTGGGACCACATGTGTACCAAGTGACCATCTGAGGATTGTTTAACACCAACGGCACTTTACCCCGCATGCTGTGATTGTAGACATTAATATCGGTGAGCTGGCCATAGGGTTTTTGCCAATAGCTGCCGGTTTCCGGAGCATGTTCTGTATTTGAGCTTAGCTGTCGACGGCATAGTCGAAAATTTCGCATAGAGATTTGTATGCATTCGTCCAGGCGGCAACTGATAACAGAGAATGTTGTATTAGCGAATTAGCAAAACTATTTAATCGGCTACAGTATACTTACATTTTAAACATAATTTCTGTTAGTACTTGACAATTTTCTTACACTCTATACGAAATAATTTGTTTTTCTTTAAACGGCTGACAGCGGAAAGCAACAGCTGACTGTCGATAGCGATAAGTCCACGGAAAACGAACTGCAAATTTATCGAAATTATTTGAGCTAGTGGCGGTTGTTTTAATGCAGCCCTGAGTTTGTAAAGTTTTGAAAGTTGTAATATTTTAGACAAGTTGAATTTATGTAAACGACAACATTTTAAAAGGTTATTGGGTAAGTTGATAGCATAGTTTGATATATGTTAAAATTGGCACAGCATGTGTCTTATCTGTAGCTTATATTGTAATAAATTGAGAATTTGAAACTATACAGCAGACGTGCTGATGCTACCTCTCTCTCTTCGTACTCTTTTTTTTCTTATTGCTACTGAGCAACAGAGTGTGAATGTGTATGTGTATATTCGTTTCTTATCTTGATTCATTGACGCTTGAGATCGTTGGCTAAGATTATGAGTTTTTTTTTGTGTTGCGCAGCATTGTTGTTGTCTTGTCTGCGAGCTTACACTTGTAAAACTTTGATCGAATTTTGAGTGTGCAGCGATATGTTAAACATATTGAAAGCATTTTTGTTGTGTTCTCATAAATGTGCAGTGGTGAATGTTTTAACAGTGCTTTCTGGTGTGATTCTGTACGATTATTAAAAAAAGATGGAAAGTTTTACTTTTGCCAGAAGAAAAGTAGCACATATAGTAAGTAAAAAAAAAAAAAAAGAAATTGGGACTTTGGTGGCACAATTTCATGCGGTAAATCAATAGAGGTAACCACTCTTTAAATAGCAAAAATTGTACGCACCACGTGCTTGGTCCAAAGTTTGCCAAACACACGATGCGTAAGCAAAAATAACCAAAATTGGGGTCAAGGATATTAGGAACAAAGCTAGTGGGCAATTCACTTTGGCAGCCAAAAACAAATCAAAATAGGCACAGCAAAAGAAAAAGGAAAAACTGAAGAAAAATAGCCACACTAGTATTTGGGTAACTAAATTAAATGTGAGTTAGCCATTTACTGTGACCAAAAGAAAAATCAGCTAAGAGAAAAGAGGTTAAGTTAAATAGCAAACAAATTAAAAGAGCGTTATAAGTCGACACCGATTTGCCACAATTCATTTCAATCTGGATTTTCCGCGCACATTGTGCAATCATCGTCCTTTAAACGGTCAATTATAATTTCACAGATTTTCCACCCAAAAGGCTTGGCCTTTCCACACTCCTTCGCTTTATGAGCAATTGATATTAATTTACCCGACCCATTACCCATTATCCGTTATCCATTATCCATTGTCCAGTGACCATTGGCCATTGCTTATGTCGGTCAATCCGGTCAGAAAGCACTATGAGCACATCGCGTGAAAATATTTGTTCGTCCAAAAATGAGAAATTAGCATGAACAACCATCAGCTTGTTGCTACGTGTGGCATGCCCCACCTATACTGCAGGCAAGCAGGGTGCAGTTTAAAATAATACAGATTAGATTGAAAGCCAAGTCAAATTGGCTTTGCTTTCTCCTTATTTTTGGGGGGCTGGCTACAATTGATTAAGGTCAGCAGAACGATTACCAGTACTATATGTGATTGGAAGCCTAGCCCGGAAAAAAGTCAAAAGATTTTGGTATGCACAAGAAAAAAAAAATGTATTCGTCTTTAATTGCTGCAATTCCGACTGATTATTGATGGGAAAAAAAAAAACAAAAATTGGTGGAAAAACGCAGCTAGCCCAAATGAATTAAATACGACAAAACTAAAACCAGAAAGAAAAACAAATTCAGATCTACGACCATAGAATGTCAGTCTAACTGAAAGTAACAACAACAACAACAAGAGTAGAGTATACCGCCAGTGGCAAGTTTTCATGTCCAAGGCGTATTTATGTCAACCGGAAGTAGGTTTACTGACCCACGTATACGTTTCAAACGGCGGACTAGCCGACTAACCAAAGCACTCGACTCCGTCACCGTCTTCGACTCTGTCGCCGACTCCTTTTGGGCTAACTTCGGGCTGTGACTGGACTGGACAAGCTCTCAACTTAGGCAGGACGACGCAAGTGCCAAGTATAAGAAGGCATTTTCTTTTAGCGGTTTAGTTTTCCAACGAACGGCGAGTGCATCGGATCGATGCAAAAATCGCGTTGTGCTGAATCTCAACACGTTATAAATAACTGTTTGTATGTACAAAATATACATATAAAAAAAAAATTCCTCCGCTTTTTTGTTGTTGTTGTTTTTCAAAAGCAACATTTGAAATCACAAGTGTAAATTAAGGTGTACGACTTAAGCAACATATAATTAAATCAAAAGTGTGTTAACACACACACACACACACACACCCAAACTTGTGCTTGTGTTATGTATTTGTTGGTTTTGGCCTAAAGTTCTTTATTGGCCCAAAAGTTTTAAAATTAAAGCGACAGGAGAAAAACCAATATTAAAAACGTGAACTTAAATTTGAATTTAAAAGTTGTAAAACGACGCGAAATCGCCAACATTTTAACCTGAATGGAAATTTGCTATCACGACACTAGCCAAGGATTTTTCCTTCCAAGCGCCTTTTGCGGAAAATCCACCTATGACTGTGTTGTTGCACATTAAAAGACTTGCTTCTTCTTCTTCTTGTTGTGGTTGTTGCTGGGCATTTCATTTTCATGTTGCAACAGTGCGCCGTGTCATGGCAGGAGTCGAGCGTTGGTCATTCAAGTGCTGGTTGTTGACTTGTCGGCTCTGCACAAGGCGAAACTCACAAATTGTTGCTACATTTGACCCCCTAAGCCTAAGCCAAAGCCAAGGAGAAGGCAGTTCCACACTTTGTTTACTGCGCCTGTGTGTAAGCTACTCACACACATACATAAACTTAGCTAAGTTGTGTGTGTATTTGTATGCTAACATTTTACATAATTTTAAAGCCGCAACTTCTTTAAAAGTTCGCTGCTGTGCAGATAGCTTATACCTACGCATACTGAGTCTGCCAAGTTGGCCTACATACATACACACACACACACATACATATATGCACAATTAACTGCACATCGCGTGCCAGAGTCATGCCAACAGGTGCCACGCGGCTTGGCATGAAAACAAGTGGACAAACCGCACGCTATTCAAGCGAAACTTTGCAAGCGGCTCTTATGAGTACAATTGACGTCTGCTACTCTTGTGCTTTGCGGCGAAAATCCATAACGTATTTGCGGCGAATTCGTTGCTTCTTATGCTCACTTTATTAAAGCATACTTTCGAGCGTTGAGAGCGGTTGACAAATGATTTATTTTGAAATGTAATTAAATTAGCATATTAATAGCAGCATAATTAGCATAAATTTTTGCACTAAATTAATTAATTTATTGTTGAAAGTGTTTCAGAGTGAAGTGTGTTGAAGTAATGTGCTTTACAGGCATTGTATATACATATATAAAGACTATTTTTGGAAGATTCCAGTATAATCTTTATATTCGTAAAGTTTCAATTAATAGCCCGTAGTAAAAAACAATTAAAATATTTTTGTATTTTATTTAAATACTTTTATTTCGGAGCATGAAAGCGTCTTAACCAATTAATTCATAAGCTGTAAAATGTGATTTACAATTGTTGTTGTTGTTGTTGTTATAGATAGTTGAATTTATTGCACTGATATTTGAATGGAAATGTTCAGTGCAACCGAATGCAGCAATTTGCCACATGCAACTCAAATCGTACTCATAATCTGGACACGCACAAGTTATGCTCTCGTTAGCGAACATCATCATAGAAATGTGAATTGTGTGCTCTACGCACGACTTGTTAAATACCCTGTAAGGGGTGTTAATAAATTAGTTTAAGAGCTACAAGAAAAGCTATTGAGTTGTTTAACATACCCAGTGTGTCTTGTGTTGTACAGGGTATACGCATTCGCTGAACTGTTAAGCTGTCTGGCGTTTTATCAGCTCAACACTATAAGATACGGGGTATACCCATTAGAAAATACACAAACAATACGAATAAAAATAATAATAGTAAATAATAATTACTGTGATTTTTTTTTTATTTTCGGCTTCGTACACGCTGCTGTCTCGCACACTCGTACATTGGCAATGAAAATTTTCAGCTACTTGCTTTTTTTTTTGTTGCACTTGCCCCGTGTCTCCGACTGGGTCTCCGATTGGGTCTGCCACTGGGTCTGAGTCGGGACTGTCTTCAGTCTTCAGTCGGTCCGTGAGGCTTCGCGTGTTTGGTGCACTGACATTGCATTGGCCAGAAGGTCTATCTGACAGTCTGCTATGCCTCTAAAATTGGATATGTTGTGAGTGAGTGTGGTAAATATTTGTACTTGTTTCTATTTCGCACAAAGCGTATTTCACGCCCTTTCACACCTAGTCTGTTGTTTAGCGCCAGGCTCCAAGGACTCGATTTTACAAGACTTGAGTAAAGTATTTAGAACTATTTTAGTGTTTTAACCAAAAACATGTTTTGTTTCTTTGCAGATAAATTAAATAAAACTATGGCAAACTTTCGAAGCTTAGAGTGAAACCAGTGAGTGAATTAAGTGCTTCCCACTCAAGAAACTAGCCCCTTGGAGAAGAGAGAGAGCGAAAGAGAAGAGCACAAATGAAATATATAAATCATGCAGCAGACATTGTCATATTCATCATCGCCATCACCCACACTCATATCGGCGATAACCCATCCAATAAGGTCACCCAATCGACCCAATTCGACGGACACCGCCACATCGAAGCCAGCCATAATATCGGTCGACTATAGCTACGATCCTAATAGCATAATGTCACCATCTGCCCACAGCCATGATAATTACAATCAGCGAAGTTCCGAGGGAGCTACCTCGGAGGTATTGTATTTGGAGAAGGCTAGTTCAAGTAATCAACCGTATAGCAGTCTATTTGGTGACCCTGTACCCCCACCGCAGCCAGAGGATTACTTTGGTACCGCCGCGTTTGAGACAATACGTGCGGGTTCCGTGGACATGCCCAGCTCGGAGGAGGACACACTTCTCGCTGCGGTGGCACTCAATACGCTAATGGGACACGAGGGTCAGCGGAGGCTCTTCTCGAATGTACCCTACACAAATCTGAGCAGCTGTAGGAGTGAAACTGCCACGCTAGTGTCTATACCTAGACTGCAACCGCCCGACATACAAATCCTGCCAAATTCAAGCGGTGGTTCAAGTTCCGAGCAGCTGGACTCACCCAATTTCATGCTTCTCACACCGCAGGATATAGTGAACAAGCCAGAAGCTTATGAGCTTGAATCGGATCAGGCTTTGGCCAGCACAAGTGAGCAGGAGCCCCAGAGTCGATTGAGGTGAGTACCAGAATCTGAACAGCAAGTAGAGTCTTACCAATGCTTCTCTCCTTTTAGACCCATTTCTGGTTCGTATGTTAGCTCTGGTTTGGATTGGTATCGTCCGGCTAGTCAGCACTTTGCCGAATTCAGTCGCATTCCCAAGCTGCGTCCCAGCTCCAAAATGGTCATGTCCATGAAGCACGAAGAGATGCCGCTTTCACCACTTGCCACCATGTTGCAGGACTCGAATGGCTCGAGCAGCGGTGGCGAGGAGCAAATGCCGCAGGCCGAGGAACTGCAAATACCCATGAGGTCACCGGTGCCAAACAGGAACGACACGATTCCGACTCCAACCATGGACATGGACATTATACTCTCGCCAAAACAGTATTTGCAGCAACAGAAACTGGAGCTAATGCGTCGAGAAAGTTACAACACGTCTTATGGCCCAGACACGCCCCGAACACCAAGTCAAGTGCCAGAATCTGGCAATGAGCTGACAGTGACGTCCCCAGAGGAGGACATACGATTACAAACCGTCGGGGGTGAGATGTCACCGGTGGTATTCAAGGATTCAGTTTCCACAGGAGGTGATTATCGGTAAGGCTTAACAGTTACAGTTATTCCTATCAGATCTAACTGTATTTTCTTGCTCTTACAGCGTCGGAGAAACTCGTCTGCATAAGAAGTCATCATTTACCATATTGTCAGTGCGATCTCCAAAGTCATCGCTCACCCACAGTCCCATTGCTACTCCAAAAGCCCAGCGTCGTTCTAGAGTTGCCGCCGGACGACACGCTTCCATACAGTCCACCACTACCTCGTCTAACGCCGTTCCACCTCCGGTGAGGACGCGTCGCAAATCCTTAACTGGATCACGACTGCCGCAACTGCCCCAACTGCCTCAAATGCCAACGCCAGGCCAGTATACCAGTCAGATGGCTACCGATGACTCGCCACGCCCCTCGGTGCAGTTCAATATGAGCGGTGGCTATAGTCCCAGCAAGTTGGCAAAGCCCACGAAGGGTATACTCCAGCAGAGGGATTCGCTTACCTCCTCGGTGGACACGTATACGCCTCGGGTGCAACGCCGGGGATCCATGAACGCACGTTCCGGTCTACTTGAGCCATTTGGTCAGAGAATTAAGAGTATGGAAACGTTGCCACTTATAACGGATTCCTATCGCAGTGGCATACCACGATTCCACCGATCGGCCATGGAACTGGACATGGAACCGGCACATATACCACCGGGCTCACTGCCGCGACCCTTAAGGCCAAATCCGAATCCTACGCGTAAGCAACGTGGACTGCTGAAAGTAGTCAACAGACAGGAGGACTTTTTACGCACTTCTCCCCGCTCCAATTGGCTGAGTTTGGAGGATTTGTCGAAGCCAGGACTGGAACCTATGCGTGTACAGGCCAGACGAAGATCAAGCTCCACGTCTCCAGAGCGTCGCAGTTCAACCCAAACGGCTTCGGATAGACGCAGCTCGAATCTGAGCAGTATAACCACCTCCGACTTTAGTTTCCGCCGACCTTCGCTCTCAACACTGCCAGCGACCACACAACGTCGCAAATCCATTTATTTACCGGGTATGAAGACCACAACTACGCCTAGGCGACAGCCTCTGTCCACCAAGGATCTCAAGCAGCACAATAAGCGTGCTAAAATCGTCAAACCGAGCACTTTGTCCCCAATTATTGGCACTCCGAATAAGGATATTCCCCAGAGTCCGCTGCATGGGGATGCTTACGATGCCGCCCACAGGGACACACCCTCAGAGCTGTCTGTACGTCGGGATTCCATATCCCGCATACCCGTGCGTAGTCGTCAGGGCTCCCAGCCCGGCTCTCGTTCCAATTCGCCGCAGAAGGACTTTCTCCCATCGGGCAGAAACTCTCAGGCGAGTAACAGTCGATCTCCTTCACAGACCACGATGCGTAGCAGTTTTGATACCCAGGGATTGGGTGCTATGGACTTTCGATTAACACCCACCCGATTCAGTACAAGCCGTCCAGTGTCCAGAGGTCCACCATCACGACCAAATTCCCGCTTAATGCAATCCAATGAATTGACGGTCAGTTCCCGGGCAAACTCCCGTACAAATTCGCAAGCGAATTCGCGTGCAAACTCTCGATTAAGCGTACGCTCCTCCTTGCGATCCAGCAGCATTTCACCGGCTAACATATCCCGGAACAGCCGACGAGCTGATACCACGCCAAATCGCAGAAAATCCGTGTCAACAAGTCCAAAAAGTCAGACTGGAAGAGGAATGCTCGGACGTAGGATGTCGTTGAGTCCTGTGGCTAAGCAAGGAAAGCCATCGCCGAAGCCGGAACGCAAAGATTCGACCGTAACTAGCCAACGTCGTAGCTCCCGCTCCCGTATACCAACAAGTATCACTCAGAGTATGAGAATCAAGACCAGTTCGCCGTCCAAAAAGAAGTCGGACAAGTCCAAATCACCGCAATCCCCGAAAGGTAAAAAGGCGACAACCGTTTCGGCCAAGTCCACACCAAAGGCTAAGTCAAACAAAGCTGAAAGTGCCAAAAAGAAGTCCACGCTAGTGAGCAAACCAGATACAGGTGTAAAACGGACAGGGATTAAGCCTTCCGCGACAGTCCCTGCTAAAAAGCAACCAACAACCCAACCAAAAACTCCTCAATCCTCGAAGCAACAAAAGCAGGAAAAGAAATCCGTTCAAAGCAATGGCAAACCGGACAAATCTGTACCCAAAACTAATGGTGGAAATGGTGCTAGCGGAGCTAGCGGCTTACCCAAGCCATTGACCCGCGTCGGCTCCCAGCAGAACACAAAGAAGGCAAACACCGAGGGCACCGAAGCCAAACCCAAGCACAAAGGATCGCCGGATAAGTCGGAGACTGCAAAGGATCTCACAGCTGGCAGCACAAAACCGCTGGCGGTGCACGTGGGCAACGCTGTGTTGCATGCCGCAGAGGTTCTGCCCGAGGTCACCGCACCCGCAAGCAGCGCGGTAAAGCGACAGGGCTCTAATATGTCCAATCTGGTACGAATGAGCTCGAGACTCAGCTTGATTAGCAACAAGAAACGCGGAGATTCGGCACAGACTCGTAAGGTGCCAACGGTGCCAGAAACAGCACATGAATCCGAGGGTAGGTTTAACAGTTTGTCTTATGGTATTTCCTACTAAGGCCAGCTCCTTACTCTTTTGAATTTCTATTTACAGCGTCAAAAGCACAAGCTGCACAATCTGCAGCAAATGGACAACAACAATTGCCCTCCAGTGACGGTGGTTCCGGCCCAACTGCAACAAGTTCAGCCCATACACCGCTGACGTTGGAGGGTGAGAGTCAAAAAACAATAAACGAGCACTTGACCAGCCCCAAAACTCACGAGACCGAATCAGCAGCAGCCACCGAAAGCGGCAATTCATCCACACCCAACAGCATGAGTATGGCTGCAAAGCCACAGGACACCACATCGAGACTCGACACAGCTGACGGTGGTAATGCCCAGGGTAACTCGGCAGAGTTGCAAAAATCTCCCTTGCCACCAACACAACCCATTGAAGCCTCTATCTCCGTGCTGAATGCCAGCGATGCGGATACGCACTCCTCACAGGTCAATGGTCCTGCTGTGACAACAAAACCCGAGAAGGAGAATGAGAGAGCGAATGCTAAGGAGGAACAAACGGGGGACTTTCAGCATGCCACACCTACAGCGGGTAATCAAGATGATTTCCAGGTGGATGAAAAACGGCTTTCACCAGATGGACAAGGCTCCACAGCGGGAAGTGGCGGAGTTGTCAAGTAAGTAAAATACTAGCTAGGGAGTAGGAAAAGAGGAGAACTTATTGGGAGGGTTTAGGACAATCCTTACATTTAAATTGATTATTTTTGGATAGTAACCCAATGGTATTGTCAAAATTTGTATAAAATAACATCAAATTAGCTAAGCTTAGTAGCTAAACCCTAAGCTTTAAGCCCTCTAACATGTATTGGCCCTAGAAATTGGACATTCCTTAGTCCTAACCCTGAGCAAACTTTTCCAAAAGAAACTTTTAAGGTTTCTTTTAACTTGTATATCTATGAAATCAGTTCCAGTAGTCATTATCTAGCTTAATCCATTCTGTTTGACAAATTTTACAAACTAAACAAACACTTGACCTCTCCCAAAAAATACTTTGAAGGATTTGCTCTAGGTCTAATCGGGTTTGCTTAGCAATGAAGTTAAATAATTGTTATGGCAGCAGTTTTTAGTCACAATTCTGAATGTGTACTAACTTTTTGCCAAGTGCTTAAAGTCTCCAAGTGAAAAAAAAAACAATTGGCAAAAGCCACACACATACACCCCTTTGGCCAGTAAAAATTTACATACCCGGAAAGGCCCCAACAACAATTACAAGCGCACAAACTTTTGATACACACACACGACTTTACAACGACTTGGTATGAATATACATATACATATATATAAAGTTTTATATATATATGGTAGTATATGAATATGTATGTGTGCTTACCTTGTGGGCCGCCAAGCCACTCATAAATGCGTCAATAAATCTACGAACCACCTTTTGGTGGTTGTTGGTATGGTTTTGTGGTGGTTCGGGTCGGGTTTGGTCTGGTCTGGTCTGAGCTTGAGACTCTACGAAACGCCTTTAAGGATATCCGTTCGCTGGCTTGTCGTCCTCAAAGCCCGGCGTCCTTCAATGGCAGCACACACATACACACACATACACTCCCAGAGAGGTAAAATGGGTGACGGACCCAAGTAGCACCCGTTTTGGGGTACCTACTACTCTTTTTGTGGCATGTCCAAAGTTTCATGCCGCAATAACAAATCAGTTTCTGCCGGACAATCGCGCCAAGCGCAGCACAACAAAAATTACTCTTAAAAACAAAATACAATAAAAAACAAAAAGGTTTTTTTTTTAATAAAATTTCGATTACTAAACTGTTATTAATCATTTGATTCTACAGTTTTAGCCATGTTAACAAAAAAGAAAAAGAATTCGGTTATCTTCAACATTGATCTGCCGCAGAATGCTCTAATTGATGCGGACAAATATCTGTTTAGGTAATCATCAGACTAAAACCAACAACTAATTACACATACTTCATTTAGTTGCTTTACAACGATTATTTTGTGGTTTGTTTGAAATGCGAGACGCATTTACCTAAAACTCAGTGCCAATAAGTAGTCGACCTTTAAGTCGGTAGGTTTGGTTTATACTTTTGGGCTCGTGAAAATGAAATCAAAGTAAAGTTATTAGCGTGTTGAGTTTTCCTTTTGGCACGTGCTTTTGGCCGGAAAATTGTGTAAGTGTGGCCAAAAAGGGAGGCCTAAATCGTGTGTGTACGTTTAATCAGCATACTAGTACTGGCTAATGAAGTTGGCTAAGTAGTTGCTTAGCCGACCTTGAACTTAAAGTGGGATTAATAACCCTTCAAAGAAAATGCGTGGCGTGAAAATATCACAACCCACTCTGACCTATAGCTATAGCTAGTTATAGCTAGTTACGGCTAGTTGTGGCTAGTTATGGCTATGACTTGAACATGTTTTGTGAGCTGAGCTCACGTGCACTTCATCTTTATCGTATCGAATGCTAAAGTCATTAAAAATGCTAATAGTTATAATAGCAATGCAACGCGGCGGAACACGAAATCGATTTGCATAATAAAAGTCGTAGTCGTAGTCGCAGGACAACGATTCCTTTCCTTTCCATTCCATATATCAAAGACTCTTACTCCAACCACCATGCCTCCCTCCATGACCTATGCAAATCACAAGGTCTATGGTTATTACCTATAGTGTAATTAGAGTTGAATGAATTATTGTATATCATACACTGATAAAAAACGGATTATGTTCTTAAATTCAGATAATATTTAATACGTATTAGTTCATTTAAGAAATTCTAAGCTGAGTTCTAAAGAAGACAAGATCCTTTAGCTCTCATTTTAGGTATAATTTATTTATCTAACGAATTGTACTTACAAGAACAAAAACGCTGATTTTTAACAGTGTACTCTTTGGCAGTGTACTAGATAGCTAATGGGCTTAGTAGCTTCGACTAGCAGCTTTTGTAATACCCTAATCCATTTCCTTTGTCCAGCAGAAGCAGCAGTCAGGAGTTCCTCAAGGATGACGTGCCCAAAGGTGGCATCTGCCGCTGTTGTACCAATTTGTGCATGCGCTTTCGTCGCTCCCACTGCATGCGCTGCTGCAGTCGACGCAAGGGGCGTCTACACGACGCTGTGGAGGAACAGCCTGTGCTATCAAGTGGCAGAAGTAGCGCCGCAACTACCACTCAAATGGAAATAATTGATGAGACCAAATCGAAGACCAAAAACAAACAGAAGTCACGTTGTTGGCCAATGTCCAGTTGCTGCAAGAGTTGTCGCAAAAAACCCATAACTGCTGAGGCCAAAGAACAGGAGACAAAAGTGGAGCAAGTGCAGCAGCATCAAACGGCAGCAATGTCACGACCAACAAAGCAACAGGGCAAATGCGGTCTTTGCCTGCGAAAGTTCTTCTGCTGTCGATCTGTGAACAAAGTGGATCCCGTAACGGGCGATGAGACGGAGCTGAAAAAGTGTTGCTTCTGCATACCCTGTAGACGTAAGCGAGCGGCTGTGAGCACCACAGAGCCCAAAGTGGCATGGCGGGATCATGATCCAGAGCTGGGTATTAGTGCATCGGATGCAGCCATTCTCGAAGGTTCTTCCGTAGCACCGTCCACCACAACAGCCACAGAAGATAGGTCCAAGATGTGAGTATGAAATGGAGTTCACAAATCACTAGTAACTTTATTTAAACCCATTTTAGGAGCTGCTGTCGTCGTTTTTGGTTAATGTTCCTGTGCTGCCGCAAGAAACCGCGACGTGGCTCAGATGCACGACGTCAGAGCATCAAACAACCGCCACCCAGCGAGGTAAGCTTATCCAAGTTAATAATTAACAGGATTAACAACTATATTTTTTGTAGGATACTCGTCGCAAGCTGCATGTGGATCTGGTGGAGTACACATCCAAGATGAAGGGAGCTATTCCGGTGTTACCGCTTTACCTGGCCTGGTTCTGCGCCTTCTGCAACGTCATCTTTCCGGGATTGGGTGCGTTTTCAATACTTATAAATGAGCATAATTATTAATTATGGATTTCTTCAGGCACTTTACTTTCTGGATTGTTCTGCTTGTGCGTTGGCATACCGCGTTTCTCCCAGTTTGACAGCGCTCGTGCTCGTATTGGATCATTTATCATAAATATTATTGTGGCAGTGGCACAATTCTTCTGTGTTCTCTTCTGCCTTGTGGGCTGGGGCTGGTCTATCTGGTGGGGCACCATAATGCTCAGATGTGCAAGTGGGTTTCATTTGTTAACAACTTTCATTTACCATTTCATTTTCAATTGTAATCTTTTTTCAGAGAAACTCAGCAAAATTAAAAAGGTGGAACGTCTTGAGCTGGAAGAGGAACAGCGTCAAGCAGATTTGGCCGCAGCTGCAGGGGCACAACGTGTTGAAACCGAGACGGCTAAATCTTAATTCAAGAGAAATGTTTCTATTTTGATACAAACAGATTAGCTTCCACTTAATTACACACTTCCAAATGAACTTCCTTGGCTAAGTGAGATCGGAGGACAGCATAATCAATTTGAACAAATAAAATCGTCAAACTTCCAACTTCCTTTAAGTGACGTAAAACAAGGAGATTCCAAAAAGTAAAATCCACTTCCACATTGTACATACATATCAGTTTAAGAATTTATATAAACTTTTTGCAAATAAGTGACCTTAACCATAGTCTATTACAATTCATAATAGTTTTAATAAAGATACTAGTATATTCAACTAACATTCAAATTGAGTGCCATAAACATGCATACCAAATAAAAAAATACCAAATTCGATAAGCGCTGTGAATGGCATGCGCCGGCATGATATTGATATTTATCGATAACTGTAATCGATTTCTCCGGCTTGATTGTAGATACTTTGCAACGCCACGCGAATATTATTTCGTTTATTTTGCGCATATAAATTACAAATTTCCACACCCAGATTGAAAATTGTTAAGAATGGCGCACTTGGTGAAAATGGAAAATGGCCAGAGCCAAACTATTCAAGAAATGCTGGGCTGCATTGAACGGTGAGTTTCAATGTTGATTTTAACATTCATCAGCAGGTCAACAAATACAAATAAACATAACCTCCATTCTCTGCACAGCTACAATCCGGATCATCTGAAAATACTGGAGTCGTATGTGCAGGACCAGGCCAAGAACAATTCGTATGATTTGGAGGCCAATCTGGCCGTTCTTAAGCTGTATCAGTTCAATCCGCATATGCTTAACTTCGACATCACCTACACGATTCTGTTGAAGTGCCTGACGAACTTGCCGCATACGGATTTCGTTATGGCCAAGTGTCTGTTGCTACCTCAGCAGATGAAGGACGAGAATATACAGACCATCATCGATTTGGCTGATATATTGGAGCGTGCTGATTTCACACTGTTCTGGCAACGCGCCGAGGTCA
The DNA here is from genome assembly GCA_018903735.1 of Drosophila cardini. Classification (NCBI taxonomy): domain Eukaryota; kingdom Metazoa; phylum Arthropoda; class Insecta; order Diptera; family Drosophilidae; genus Drosophila; species Drosophila cardini. The sequence continues at coordinate 11,578,386 of JAEIGM010000001.1, read as the reverse complement.
ATCGCACCATGTTCCGTCACATAACTGGCTTCCATGATTCCATACGCAAATTTGTATCTCATGTCGTTGGCACCACCTTCCAGACGATTAAGAAGGATTTGCTGAAGGAACTGCTGGGCGGCATTGAGGACTCGACACTTGAGAGCTGGATTAAGCGTAACGGATGGAAGCACCAGGGACATGATTTAGTAGTTGTTGCCACACAGGACGATAAAATTAAGACCAAGAACATTACGGAAAAGATTGAATTCGACAATGTGGGTGCACTAATGGCCCAATGTCTCTAAGTTAAATCAGGTTTTAATTTCTTACGAATAAGGTGATGTCAAAATGCTAATGCCAATAAAAATCAGAAGGCGCACATTAAATACAACTACAATCAGTTTTATTTTTCCGGAACCGTTTTGAGATGTTCCTCGCTAAACACGCACATCCTAATACGATTTACAATTAGTCAACTTTAGGAGTTAAATAAACTAGACACTATGTTGCTAAACTAGACTACACTCTTTAAAAGGCGTTTATGACTGTTTCTTAAACTTTTTCAATATTGGAAATATTTTATCGAACGCATCGTATATTTCCTGTCGCACCTTGGCGCCCGTTAACACCACTTTCCCGGACACAAAGATTAGCAGCACGATACGTGGTCGTACCATACGATAGATGAGACCGGGAAATAGCTCCGGTTCGTAGCTGCTGAAATTGCAATGGGTCAGCACAAGGCCCTCTAGTCGAATGGGAAACTTTACATCGCAAGATCCGACCATATTTTGTATCTTAAAGTCCAGAAACTTTGCCTGCAATGATTTGTTATTACAAATAACAACCAATTCCAAAAGTAATGAATTAATTAGTGTACTTACTGGGAATCCCAATTTTTGTATGATTCGAGCGTATTTGCGAGCTGCCAATCTAGAGTCGTCTTCGCTTTTAGCTCCAGTGCACACCATTTTACCAGAACTAAATATTAATGCGGTTGTGCGTGGCTCACGAATACGCATAATTACGGCCGCGAAACGCTTGGGATTATACTCAGCATTGCGGGCATGTAAGGCAATCTTCTTTAAATCCAATTTACAGCATAAATTCACAGTGGACACAATGTTTTGCAGTTGTGGCACAATGCCTGGATCTGCCGAGCCGGGCGTTGCAGGCGTCATGGGAGTGGATGGACCCATTGTCTGATGTATGTTGCTAAGAGACGCATCGCCGCCAGTGCCCAAACCCACAGCACTTCGTTCAGTCATGGGCATCATGTGTGACATCATGCTTTGCGGTGTTTGTGGCTGCATCAGGGACTGTGGAGTGCTACCGCCGGCGTTGCTGCTCTGGTTCTGCTGTTGATATGACGCTGAGGGCGGATAACTTTGCATTTGTTTGTGCGCCAGTGGTAAAGACGGTTCGTGACCAAACAGGCCACTACCTCCGGTTCCATCTGCCACACTGGTAACATTGTTGGGATCTGATTGTTGCGGCAGTGAGGTTGATGCTGTTGGCGGTTCTGGTGCTGCTGGATGGTAAACTTGGTGTGGTAATGCTTCTATCTGTTGATCGGCGTCGAGGCTGTGGTGAATTGGTGTTGGTGCATGCCCAATGCTGGGTATGGAAAAGTTTGGGCTCAGCATATCATCCATTGCACCGTTCTGTTGTTTTCCTTTTAGCGAGCAAACTATATTTACGTTAAAACTTTAGTGAAAATATAACTCAACTCAACGTAAATGGAAAGCCGCGTCGTTTCGCAGGGTTGCGTTAAACTCATATGTTAGTGTGTGTGTTTGTGTGTGTGCCGATGAACTTAAAACCGAATCAAAGCAACCCTGTTTAATAACAACAAATAAGTATCGCGTTCACGTTTCGGATTTTTCCATACATAATAATATATTCAGGTCATCGACACTCAGAGAGAAAAGAATCAACATAGCAGACGAAATACGCTTCCCCAAATTTGGATATTTAATTTGCTTTTGTAGAACTACAATTTCATTGATTTAAATCAATTTCTTAAATTTTTATCGATGTATTATTCCTGTAATCGATATTAGTTGATCTAATTTATTGGAGTTGAGCAGTAAGGTGATACCATCACAGTGACAAAGAAGTAACGTTTTTTCACTGACAGTGACCGATCATTTGTAAACAAATGGGTCAGTGATTTTTCGTTGTCACTTTTTGTATCTAGTCAGTGTCGTGACAAGTACTTTTTAAAGGTATTAGTAGTGACCGAAGTATCGCTCAACTCTAATATTTATTTGCATGCAACACCATTTATTTTGCCGGCTCAGAGTAGATTCTGCTGTCACAAGCTAAAGTTGATAAAGTGCAAACATACTCATTAATTCAAAATTAAAAAAAGGGGTAAGTGGGGAGGATGTGCGATAAGAGAGCCAACTGATTATCATATAATTACGCCCCACAGTGGAAAAGTGCATTTGAAACAATGAAAAGCGCAAATCATTGCGTGATTTTAATTATCGCAGCTGCTGTCTGCGCGATTTCTGCTGCTACTGCAGCCGCCGAGGAACGGCCCTATAGACGAAGCTTTGTAAATCCGTATCCTCGTTTCAAGTTCTATAGCGATGATGTAGATCCCGGAGAGCCACTGTTCTTAACGCCCCTGATTAATAATGCATCCATGTCCAAGGAGGCAGTGCAGAAAATGGCTCGTGTTTCTGGCTCACAATTCCATGGAGTTGAAAGCTATTCGGGCTATTTGACCGTCGACAAGGGCTACAATTCGAATATGTTCTTTTGGTACTTCCCATCTGAAACCGATCCTGAATACGCTCCAGTTGTATTGTGGCTCCAAGGAGGCCCTGGCGCTTCTTCGCTCTTTGGTCTGTTCACGGAAAATGGTCCGCTGCAGCTGGATGGGCAGGGAAAGCTGCAAAAGAGAAACTATACGTGGAGCAAGACCCATAATCTGATCTATATTGATAATCCAGTTGGAACCGGCTTCAGTTTCACCGATGATGACAAAGGCTATGCGACCAATGAACGCGATGTTGGACGTAATCTGCATGAGGCAATGATGCAGTTGTACGAACTGTTCGAGTGGAGAAACTCCTCCGGCTTTTGGGTCACCGGTGAGTCCTATGCCGGCAAGTATGTCCCCGCTCTGGCCTATCACATCCATAAGGTTCAAAATGCCATCGATACACGTGTATATATACCGCTGAAGGGCGTGGCCATCGGTAATGGACTGTCTGATCCATTGCATCAGCTTAAATACGGCGATTATCTGTATCAGCTGGGATTGATTGATGACAATGGCTTAGTGCAGTTCCATGCAGCCGAAAAAAAGGGCGCTGAATGTATTGAAAAACGTGACATGGAATGTGCCTTTGATGTCTTTGATTCCCTTATAAATGGAGACATGACAAATGGTTCCATATTCAGCAATCTGACAGGTTATAACTGGTACTACAATTACCTAAACACGCATCCTGATGCCGGAGATGCCAAATTGGGTGACTTCTTGCAGGCTGGCAGCACACGTCGTGCCATTCATGTCGGAAATAAACCGTTCCATGATTTGGACAAGGAAAACAAGGTTGAGTATCACTTGAAGAAGGATGTAATGGACTCTGTGGCGCCTTGGATTGCTGAGCTCCTCAACTACTACACTGTTTGCATCTATAGTGGCCAATTGGATATTATTGTGGCCTATCCCTTGACTCGCAACTATTTGAATCATCTGAAGTTCCCAGGATCCGATCAATATAAAATCGCCCCTCGTGAAATCTGGCGTGTTGATGGCGAAGTTGCTGGCTACGTGAAGCATGCTAGACATTTGGTTGAAATAATGATTCGCAACGCTGGCCACATGGCACCACACGATCAGCCCAAATGGCTTTACACGATGATTAATCATCTCACTCATTACAAGCATTAAATGCTTTGTACTTTACTACTGCAGCTAGAAAAAGCAGCTTTATATATTTAGCAAATACTTTTATGTTTGTCAAACGCCCATTTATATTATTCAAAATTGGTTTTTAAACTTACAATAAATTAGACGTTAAAGGGTTTATACTAACGTAATTTTCTTTATTTAAATACATTTTTTTTATTTGAACTTATATTTTATTTTAAATTCGCGCAATAATTTTAGGTTCTCGGGGACGTACAGCTGATGTACAGTATTGCCATATGTCAAGAAATCACACAGCTGTTAGAGTAGCCAGCAGCGTTAAAATTAAAAGGCGAAATTTACATAAATCTGGTCACCTTAACGATTTGTTTACATTTTATCGACATTGACAGCTTATTGGACACAATAAAAGCAATGTAAAAATGTCTAAATCCGATTTAAGTAAAAGCATTGAGATAATTGTAAAATCCGAGGATCTGGCTGATAAAATATTAGCCAACAAGCATGAGCTTATTGACTTGGATAAAAGGCGACAAGACAACCGTGAGGCATTACGGTTGTCGGAAAAGTCTAAGGAGCCAAAGGTGTGGATAACAGTTGGCAGCATTCTGGTCAAGATGAAACGGGAACAAGCAAATGAACTGCTAAAGAAAGGTAAAAGTAATAGGACTCATAAATTTTCGCTAATACTATCTTCTGTTCACAGATCAACAGCAAATCGAACATGAAATCAATAAGGTTTATTCCGATCAAAAGATTTTGGTTAATAAACATCGGAATTTGGAATACAAAGCGCCTTTTTCGGGCACCAACATACAGCCGTTGACGCCGCAGGAAAGAGATGCCTTAAAAGCGAGTCATATTATTCCTTATTAATGTTAAAAATCGTATTTTAGCAATAAAATCTAATTTCCCAAATGTTCTTGCGGCGGTAGCCAAGTTTTATACGTTTTTCAACACTATTGTGGAGCTTTTTTGGCGTAAGAAAATGTAATCGGCTTGGCAACTCTGACTGTGGGCTCTCTTTACGCTCACCATTTGTTGTTGCGCCTCGTAATCGCGGTGTCGTCGTTTTCAGTTGTCTCTGGTTGTTTCTAAATTCTTTGAAATTCATCGACTTGCTAAACAATAATATTTAAACAAACTGAACCCAATTGCGGCGCAAATTGGCCACAACGTTTCAGGAAGTGAACAAAATTTAAAAGTTTGACCGATAATTTGTAACAGAAACGTGCGCTTACGTCGGATTGCGTGTGTTTAACGAATTCCAGTGTGATTGTGTGTGTGGTGAATTCAGACCCCTCAACATTCGCCTACCGCCTCCCTCCCCCTCAAAATCTCCTCGTCTCAAGCGGCGTGCAAAAAGTAAATTTTAGTGCAAATAAATTGCTTTGCTTATCTCGGCGCGCGCGTTCGCTTGATATGGTTACGCGTGAGTGTGTGTGTAAATGGTGTGTGTGTGTGTCTGTATTTGAGTGTTGTTAATTAATTTACAAAGCCGCCCAGCTTCAGATCCGAGAGTGTGGAGTCTTGCAAATAACATATACAAATTTGTGAATTTGTTGATTTCTTTCGCGTTGGCAGCGCGTGTCATAAACAAGTGCGAATTTATACATATTTCTACCCCGCTATAAGAAAACAGCCAAGAGGAAATCAACAACAAGAGTACAAGTTTTGTCCCTGATAAACCAAAGGAGGCGCTGGCGCTTCATGTACTTGAAAACGAAAGTTCTTTCGCATGCAAACGGTTGCGCATAAAAAAGCATACACACACACATACACTCGCATACCCAGAGTCGTACACACAGTAAGAGAAGCACTCGCAGAGCGCGAGAACTGGCAGCAGTAGCAATAACAACAACAAAACAGCACACAGAGAGCGAGAGATAGAGAGAAGCAGCAGCGAGAAGGCGCCGTGGCCACTTGGCCTTGAACTTGTGCGGCGCGGGAGCGCAGCGGTAAGTTGAAAATAAAAATGCCTTGTGCCTTCCTTTTGGTCTTTTGCTAGTTTCTTCACTTCTTCATTTCTTCTACTGCTTCTCTCCCTTTGTTGTAAGTGGTAGAGTCGAGTATATACATAGGCTAAGTTGGTTATTCTGTTGGCTATTTTAAAATTGATTGCTGGCAACGTTGAGTTATTTTTATCGACTCTTTATGGGCATTGGAGAGCTGGGCTAAGACACTGAGTCTCAGATTGAGCCAATACAAAACTTTAGTTACAGGTTGACACATTGCTTTCTTTGTGCAACAACAAACTGCCTTCATCCTCATTTACACTCTCCCTTTGTATGGCCCGACCAGCGTAAACTGCTTTATCAGCACGCTTGGCACTGGTTAAAACTTGTCTATCCACTTTAATAGTTTTGTTTTGCATACCATCACACTCTCTTCCTCTCTTTGTTAGTCTTGTGTGTGCTTTGATTGCAGCATACTTGTCGCATCAAATTAAGTGACAAGCTCACCACATACTCACCCGCACACATACGCACACACAACTACAAACATATACACATAGCAAGCAGCAGCCGGATAGCAGCGACTGATAGCAGACAAGAGCGAGAATCATTGCCTAAACAGTGGATCAACGACTTTTCCCCACAATGCTCTCGTAAATGTGCCAGCCAGCAGTGAGCACAAAGCACTATGGTGCATTTGTCCACTTTTTTTGGAATCATTTAATAACTAAAGAACTAAACCAAAAATTTCCATTTGGTTTCTGCGTTACTCTAGTAATTTTAATTGAGTCGCGGCGCTGGCCCCTTCATAACAGATATAATTTTTCTGTTATTCATTTAAGCCTAGATTTGAATTACGTGTTGGCACAAGCACGTGCTATTCATTAACATTTTGGTTTTATGTTTGGCGTGTTCCCGATGTGCTCGTAATAAAAGACTTAATTCCACAAAGTTGAGAAACTGCACCATAGTGCAAAGAGAGTAATTGCGTTTGTATTGGTGATCCGCAAGTAACTTCTTCGTTCACTTTCGGCAACTGTAATTCGCTCTCAGGGCCAATGGCTGTGGGTACTCCTTCATTTATTCTAATCAGACACAAATGCATGCATCTGTATGTGTATGTGTGTCGGTGTTCTCACTCTCGCTCTTTCTCTTTGCCCATCTAAGATAAACGAAGCAGCAAAACTTTTGTTGTGTTTTGTATGCTTGTAGTTCCATTTTCATGATATATATCGGGAAATTCTTTATCTTTTTGCATTTGTAAAACCCAGAGAGCGGTCATAGTATTTAGACTATACTAACAGTTAAATTATAGCTTAGTGCAACAATATGTTTTTGTTGGGTTTTTTTTTATTCCAACTATTGCATATTGTTATTTATTCACTTTTGTACAAATTTTCCATTTGATTAGCGTACACTGCACGAAACTGTGAAAGCAATTTATCAATTATAACTAAATATTTAACTATAATTATAATGGTTTGCTTTTAATGGGATTTTTTTTTATTGTTATATTAGAATTTCGTTGAAAAGATTATTAAATTTTGTTAAATTCTGATTTCTTACTGTGTAAAGATGAGAGAGAAAATGATTTACACTGAGATTATAGTTTCTTTTTACTATCTTGCAATCTTTGTATATTAGTCATAATAGGTTTGAATTCCATAACTTAATTTCTTACCTAATTTACACTAGCAAGCCAAATGTGGCTTAAATTTGAATAGTTTTACAAAATTTCCTTAAAAATTCTTTATTTGTACACTTGTATAATTTGTAGAGTATTTTGGGGGCAAATCAGCTGCTTCCATGTATTGATTCTAAGTACATTTCTGTTTGCATTTGGAATAACAAATTGTTAAATAGTTTTACAAGCAAAACGAGTTTTCACGAGTACATAAACGAAAAAATCAACAGCAACAACAATAACCACAGATAATACTAATGCTAGTTCCTACTGTCAATTTTGTTGTTGTTGTTGTTGTTCTTGTCTATTTGTTGCTATTGTTCTCTCAGTCTTTATGTTCGAGCTTTAATATAATTTGTAAAAATATGCGAATTGAGTGTTTGAAAACTTGTTTTGACATATAGATTTTTTGGCCACATTTTGGACGCACATGATTGACTGGGAAATATCCTGTAAACGATAATGAAATTTTTGTAGCTTTACAGGGTATATGTATACACAAGTAATACAAGTTATTCGATGCTTGTTATTGTTTTTGTTGTAAAGGATCTGCACGGAATTTGCAATTTGTTGGCTGTACACGTAAATTGTAAATTTTAAAAATGTTGCCTCTAGTCTGAGTATGAGTCCAAGTCCGAGTTTGAGTCCGAGTCTCAGTCTGAGTCTGATTAATTATGGGTTGTCGCTTGTCGTTCAAAACTCAAAACTAGACGTTGCCTCCTCTCTGTCTCTCTCTTTTTCCTCTCCTCCCACTGTGCGTTGAGATCTGAGCCGGTTGCGCATGTGTGTGCGTGTGTATGTGTGTGGGCAAGGCAACAAACAACTTGCAACCTAGTATGTGTGTTGGTTGGTTGCAAGTGCAGCGCCGGTTTTTTTTTTTAAATTCCGCGTTGATTTGTATTTTATAATTTCAGGCACGTTGCATGATCGTTAACTTTTTGTTGTAGATTTTTTGCACACACACACACACACACGTACACTGTCCACCTTTCAATGGGTATCAAAAACTTTTCCATTTACCGAACACACATACACATACAATTGTACATAGACATGATTCCGTGTTTGTGTCATGTCAATATTGAATGCGAATTTATTAAATAATATTAATTGAATTTGAATTTCAAGCTGATTGCCAGCTGTTTGAGAGAGCCCAAAAAGAAAGAGCGCGCGCGAGAGAGAGAGAGAGAGTGTGTGAGTAAGGTAGAGAGCTAAGGTGTTCATAACATAGGCAGACAAACAGTCGCATTTGTTTGGCGTTTTGTTTAAATGCGTCAGCAACATCGACTTGAGAAATTCAATAATAAAACGTAGAGCATGATAATATGATGCACACATGTTTATGGCTTTACATGTGTGCGTTAGTATGTATATTAAGTACAATTACAACAAGAACGCAAAAGAAAGAAAACAAAAGCAATAAGCTCACCACGCGCTATGTTGTTGTTCCTGTTGTTGTTTTTGTTGCCGCTGCTGCTGCTACTGGTAAAGAGTGCCGCACACACAGACACACAATATCGTATTGAGCTAGGAGCAGCCACTTGTTGATGTTGACGACAAGAGAGAAAGAGAGCCCAGCGTAATCAAAAGTGAGAGCGAGAACGCTAACAAAAATAAACTCACCATGCGCGCGCGCTCTCTGGTCTCCCTCTCGCTCTCTTTGGGCATCGATTGTGGTGTGATACGGCACATGCCTCCCCTTTTGTGTTCCACCACACTTCCCCGTTGTTTTGTAAACAGAAAAATGTGTGCACTCCTTTGAGCAGCCCCTTCCAATATATTTTTTAGTGGGCAGTTTCGTGTGCGTGTGTTTGTGTGTGTTTGAGCTAGTGTATGTGAAACTTATCAAGGTCGTCAGTTGGTGTGTTGCTGCCGCGTTTTTTTTTTTGCTGCTGTAAGCGGGTTTTTCTACTTACACATCACAACAGCACAACGCACAAACACACACACAAACACACGCACACACACAGCCCCCTTTGCTTCATCCTTTTTGCGCAAAAATTCTTTTGCTTTTATGTTATTGGGTTTCTTGCCTTTTGCCTCTGGTTTCTATACCCTTTGCAGTGGGTATTCCTCTTGCTGTGTTACTCTTTAGCTTGTTGTCTGTTTGAAGTGGCGCTTTTGAGTTGCTATTGTTGTTGTTGTTGCCGCTTTTCCCTCCATGCTCCCACCTGCACTATTTAATTTATTTGGTTTACCTTGGCACTCGCCAAGTTTTCGCTTTTCTGCTCTGTTTGCTACCCATCACCCACACATTTCTTTTTTCCCTTTGTATTTTTTATGTTTTGTGGCAAAATGTTTGCCATGTCAACATTGCCAACATTCATTATCTGCAGGAATTTAACTTAATTGTTGGTAATTATGTTTACGTGCTTTTTGTAGGTAGCAAGAATCCGCCAGATATTATTACCTAAAGTATGAGAACGTTTTGAGTAACACATTTGTATGCTGGCCACAAAGTAAACTCATAGTTCTTTTTGGCTTTTAAAAATTTAAATGCTCTTACCATAATAAACTTATTGGCCAATTGCACAGCAAGTTCCTCAGCAACTATGCAGAATTTATCAGGTATTCAACCTGTTCTTTGGTGCACTAAACTAGTTCAGCTGCTGAGAGGACCAAACAAAAAGTAGCTAAAGAAATTACTAAGTAACAAAAAACATATAATTTTAACAGTCATTAGTTTATACAGAGCTTAAGCTAAAAATACAGGGCAAATTCTTTCATTATTTCTATCTTTGACTAAGGACTCGGGTACAAAGAAACTTTGAAATGCGAGAATTTAGTTCACTGTACCCATTTAACGCTATATATTTACCTGCTATATTTAGGGGTTTGTGTGTGTGTGTGTGTGTGTGCACTATCACAGTTTATTACGCTCGTTTATTACGATTATTTTTTACTCTTTCATTTTGTATTTTTATTTGTATTTTGCTTATTTTTTGTTTGTGGTATTTGTTGAACGTGAACGTCGCGCTTCAACTTGCGGCTATTTTTAGCCTTTTCTAATGAGAGCTAGCTATTTTTAGACTCCCGTGCAGCAGCGGCAGCGCAGTAGCGGCAGCAGGCCAAGCTCTGCTTTCGTTGTGTTGGTGTAGCTGCGCGTGCGTGTGCGTGTGTCCGCTCGTGTATGTGTCTGCGTGTGTGTGTGTGTGTACGCAAGAGAGCTGAAACTCTTGAAAATCAGCAGAGCACTTGGCATCAGTTTAGTTATCTTAAAACTTGTCCGCTTTTGCTGTTATGTTTTGTAGTTGTTTTTTCATCGTCTCTCTTCCTCTTCCACTTCTTGTTGGTGTTTTTTTTTTTGCAAGATCATTATCATCGCTATTGCAGTTTTCGTTTTGGATCTCTTTTGGGGGCCCCGCGAAAAAGGTACGCGTAATTGTGTTTTGATGGTCAGCTCAAACGGGTTTTTTTTCCTCTTCTTCTTCTTCTTCTTCTGTTGCGATTGTAGGGTATCCGATACACATATTTTCTAGGGTAATCAAGTATGTCAAAAGCATTTATCAGATATCTAGCTGAAAACTGTGTGTAAGGGAACTGTTATTATCAGCAATTAATAGCTAAAAATAGCTAAAGACATTAAGTATCTTTACACTCAATTATCATGTAGGTCATTTACATTTCTAACTGGCCGATAGATTTTGTGGTTGTACCACATTGGTTCCACTTGTGGCATTGAGTGCCAAATATCGCAGACATCATAATGATGGCTGTGAAAGTTTCAAATGGTTCATTAAGCTGCTTAAATATAATTCCACATATACATACGTATATATAAATATAGATATATATATTTATATTTATATTGTTTATTTGTAGACCAACAGTTTGTGTTATACCCTTACCTCAGATCGGATTAAAACGGTCTTATTAACTGATGTCATTTAAGATAATGGATGTAAGAGCATTATCTATAAAGACTCTTCATATTAAAGTATACTATAAGTCATGATTTGATAGTATAAGGCAGAAAGGACTCAGTTTAAATAACAGAACTAACTAAGCCTTAAATAACGTTTATTTATATTGATAAGTATATAGAATTTAGCCTAACTACACATTTACCAACCAATAAAGGGTTAACGGGTATTCCATAGCTGATCAGTATACATATTTAAGCTCTTTGTCGGCTACTTGCTTAAAAGCTTAAATGTTAGCAGGATGTTTGAAAGTATGGTCAAAACACAATCAATATAGCCACTTCAAGTGGACATTGATGGAATGACGCATTGATCAATTGACTAACTGAATGTGAACTACACAAAATGTTCAACCTTCATTAATTGGGTCAATTTCAATACAATAAAATTATAAAAAAAAGTCATAAAAAAGTGTTGTACTTTTGTTGTTTTAACTTGGTGTGGACTCTTTGTGGCACCTGCGTGATTTAACGCAGAGTTACGCCCACTGTCAAAGGCCACGCCTCCGCTATACACGGCTGTCGCACTTCCGTTTGAACTTTCAGCCGCATCGCTCATACGCAACGTTGCCCTGCGCATGACTTTTCAATGCCATTAACAAGCAACTTGTACACATTTCTTTTTTTATTTTCTTTTTTTATATTTTATTTTCCTCTTTTTTTTTATATATATTGTTGTCTTTTCTGTAGTTTACGGACTCTTGTTGTTTTACAGTCCTTTGAAAGCCGCTTTGAAGTTGTTGCCACAAAAGTTGTGGACCGTTTTGAACGCTGTCAACTAATTAAACTGGCAACAAGAACTGTGAAAGTACTTTTTTAAGCCAACCAGAAAAACTTTTAATTAACTAAAGCGAAAGCTGTGCTACGCTTAAATTCAGCAATTGATTTAAGTGCAGTAATTGCGATTTAATTAAAGCGCAAATAAATTCAATTTTTAAACTTTGCTTTTTGTTGTTTCTGTTGTTTCTGTTTTGTTGTTTTTGTTTTATTTTGTGTCTCGATTGTTGTTGAACCTTTTATGGCACAAACACTTGACGAAAACAGAACACAGCACAGAACAATCGACTGCCAAATATATTCGATGCTTGTACTTAATAATAATTTGTTGTACAACGCCATAGCAAAAAATTAATCGTAAGAGCTATGCCCGACTAACAGATACGCTGTAGTCAGGCTTGAGATCTTCCTTTATTTGAAATCAATTAAATTTCCATACTTATGGAAAGCTACAGTCTTTACAGGGTATAACAATTAGTTGTTGCTTGCTATAAATCAAATAAATCAATATTTGACTTTTGCCAAATTGTTTAAGATTCATGATTTTTAATTATTGTACATCTGTGTGTGCATAAATTATTAATCAACTACAGTCAACATCAGCTACAAACAGCAAGTGCCTTGAGATCATTAGCCCGAACTATAGATCTATTCCAAAATCTGTTCTCTGAGTTCTCCAACAATTTGGAGACGTGGCCACTTTATGGACCTCTTGATTTAATTGCTTTCATTGAGCAAATCAACACATTAAAAGACACAAAAAAACCCAAGTGAATGAAGGCAGTTAAATGGAGTCTAGACCAGAACTACATAGGAATGATCTGGCAAAAAACATCTAAAAGATACAAAACAAAAAATATAATCAAATAAAAGATACTAAGAGAAATTTCGTGTGCGTGGAGAGAGGAAAATTCCGCTGCCAATCGATTATATACGTACATTTATTTCATCTATAACGATAATAAAGATGTTCTATTTGAGAAGTAACTACGAAGTAAATTTTGGATGGTACTTAAAAAACATTTATTTAACAAAAACTGAGTTTAAGTAAACATTTGTTTATTTCAAGAAGATTTTCAGCTGTTTCAATATGAAAAAAAGCTGATTGGAATTGAATATGCAGAGGGGGAAATGTTTTTAGCTCATTTGAAACGACTGCAAACAAAACTTCCACTTGTTGAGCTACAAATTGTAGCTGAAGATACAAAAGTATCTTAAGCATCCTGAAAGTATCTTCAAAATAGTTTCATAAACGCTGTAGGGCATTTCTACAATGAACTTATTTTGCTCATCGGTAAAGATCATTAAATAATTAAAAGACAACATTATTTAAGGGGAATTCTTTGCTTTGACAGCTACGAAGACAACACAAAGATTGTCTGCTTCAAATGCGGCCAGGTGATTAAGGTGTCAAGTTAACTGGCCAACAGTCAAAGCCAATGCCAAAGTCAAAGCCGAAGACAATTCACAGACAGATAGAATCAAATGAAAAATATCTTTTGAAATTCCTTCGAAAGTTTTGTGGCACAGAAAATATATGAATAATCATCGGATCAAAAGTTACGCACAAAAACGACAAAAGTGTGAAAAAAATAAGATGAATAAAATGAGTATATAAAAAAAAGAAGAAAAAACAATAAGAAAAGATAAATAATATAATAAATATATGTATGTTTACAAGAAGTTGCGAGTTTATCAACAGCTAAAGAAATAAATCAATAACGAAAATATTATTAGAGTCGACAGTTAAGCAAAGCGTTGTGCGAGTGTGTGCGTGTGTGTGTGTGTATGGGTTTTGTATTTTTTTCCGCTTCTACTGTTGTTGTTGCGGTGCTGTTTAAGCTGCCTTTTTGGCAAGTCAAACTTTAAGCGCTCCATCGAACCGGTTCTCAAGAGATTTCACGCGTTTCAGCGAACCAAATGAAGCGTCAATTAATGTTTAATGAGTATTATTTGTTGTTCTTCTCTGCTCTTCTCGTTGCTGCTGTAGTCGCTGTCATTGCTGTTGTTGTTGTTGTCACTACAGGTAGTAAAGGAGTTCTAGGTTCTATGTTTGGGCACGTGTTTCATTTTAGCCCAATATCAAATACCAACTTAAATATCACATTAAAAACAAAATAAGGGGAGATTCGTTCGAGTCGAATGTAAACAGAAGCAAAAGCTCAAAACAAAACAAAAGCCGTGAATAAAACACGAACAAATCAAAGAAACGGCGAAAAAATGTCAGAAGAAGTAGAAGTTGAGTTTCAAGTATTTCCGAAATTCAACGAAAAGAAAAAAAGAAAAACAACAAGAACAACAACAACAGCAGCAGCAGCAATTGCCGAACACTAAAGTCCAGCTACCTTGCCCTTCCCCTCCCCCCGTCACTCCCACTAAGCTAACGATCGTGCGAGATTAACTGTTAACAAATCGTGCACACGCTGATGTCATACATGCTTTGCTTCTCACTCTCTTGCCCTCTCTTGCTCACGCTCTAGCTCATGCGCTCTCTTTCTGTGTGCGCTGTTATCGCACTGCGCAGCGTCTGGTGTGTAAGGTTTGTGTGTGTGTGCTTGTTGTTGCTGTTGTTGTGATGTCATTTTATGCAGCAGCCAACGTTGCAGAAAGCTGCTTACGCTCTTGCTCGGGCTCTCACTCTCTCCCTCTCGCCGAGAGAGCTTTATTCTAATTGGATTCCGTCTCCCACATGCAAACAACTGTGCTCATGTACATATTTGTTTGTACGTATGAGTGTGTTTGTGTTTTCGTTTGCTTCTTTTCAGTTGAACTCGCAATTTTGTTGACTTTTCGCCGTTTGTGTTTATCACATTTTATTCATTTCGCTCTCGTGCGTTTACGTATGCTTAAGTGTGTGTGTGTGTGTGTGTGTGTGTGTGTGTGTCTGTGCTTTGTATGTGTGTGAACAGTATCGTTTTGTCACTGTTGTTGTTGCTGCTTCTTCTTTGCTTGCAATAAATACCAATTTACAGCATTTTCGAATGTTTACACGTGACTTTAGTTAAGTTGTTGATTCTGTGCCAAGTGCCACAAAAAGCATGTGTCGCAGAAAGAAGCGCACAACAACAGCAAAGCAACAACAACAACAACTACAACAGTAATCTTACCATTATGGTTGACATTTATCTGAGCGCTATTGCTATTTGTTGAGCTGATTAAATGGCTTAGCGCTTTGCGCTTTTCGCTGTTTGTTTATTTGTTTGCATTTGTTTGTGTATCATTTATGATTGTTGCAAGTGTGTAAACACATAATTGCTGAGGTTGCCACGAGCTAGCTTTTTATGCATGTGACGCCAATAAAATGTAGCATATATGTATGTACATATATAAGATATGCAAATATATTCAGTAATATCAAGTATACGTCATGGTGTGCTACTGACAGCAATTTTATAGGAAATATATCTAACATGAGTCAATACTTCAGTCTTTATCTATTGCTTAAACTTTATTTAAAGCTTACAATTATTTAATGGCAAACTTTATGATGTCGTTTGTAATGACATGTAATTGTTTTACGCAAATATTATTTAAATTTTTTATTTATTCGTCAGTGTCATTATACCTTGTCAGTTAATTAAACAAAAATGACTTTTAATCACGGGTTGTCAGATTAAATCCAAAGAGACTAAAATTCTTGTATTTTATAGATTTTATTGTCGAATTCTCTAAATTGTTTGGGGAAATTGGAATTTCCTTACAAATAATGGAATTTTCTTTGTCTCTACGCATAAAATAATTAGAAAACAAACAAACAATAGACAAAGAAGCTGAAAAAAGGGTTTGTCCATGAATGTATAGTTACCCTGTATAAAACAGATTTAGTGGGTATCTGTTCTGCATTAAATTTGAGTACCTATCGTTATGATAGCGATATTATGATACCCTATAGTAATGTCGCTTATTCATTCTATTAAGAAATACGCTGCTTACCTTTGGAATTTACTCAAGCAAGCGTCACTAATACACTCACACTCTCACTCATACATTGTCACTCACACATTAAGAAACAAACTCACTTCTCACCTCGCTCTTGGACCTACTGGGACTGCTGACCGTTACGCCCTCTCACGCCTGCATTACGCAAAAATGGTTGCCGCCTTTTTACATTCTTCCATTTTGCCGCATTTATTGTCGCTTGGCAACTTGTCACACGATTCTCATGAGCGACGTCGTCGTAGCTGCTGCCGTCGTCAAGGACAGCGTCGCTGCATTGAACTTGACTGAGGGTAGTGGCAATGCTGCCTTTGGTACTCATGAGTTGCAGTTAGCCTACGCTAGGGGGCGTGTTCACATGCAATCCCCACTCAATGCGTGTCGCACTCTCTCTTTCGTTCTCTCTCTCTGCCAATGGCGCTCTTCACACATGCTCTTTGTTATAAACTGCTCTGAGTTTCACTCGAATCGCGCCTTCGCATATGCCAGGGAATTTCCAATTAGCTTTTCCAGCTTATGCAGAGTTTTCCCACTGCGTGGTCATTGAATAAAATGCATATTTTAACAGCGAAATATTTGAATATCGCTGACGTCAAGACATAACAAACAACAAACAACAAGCAAGAAAATGCAATCGGGAAATGCTTTTCAACTTTAAACTTTGACTGCTAAAATTAGACACCTCAAAACGGAGGCAGCAGCAAAACCAAAGCACAAATAGAGTTTGTGGGCGTTGTTGTTGTTGTTCTTTTTGGTTGTTGGTGTTTTTTTTATAGCTCTGTTGACTTTTGGCTCTGCATCAAAAATAGTGTTGCATACTTTGTGGCGTTTTATTTTTGTTGCTTGTTCTGCTGTCAAAATTTAGCGCCTGCTGCTAATCAAACACTAAGGAAAAAAACAACTGTCGCCATTTGAAATGTGTGTGTGAGTGTGTGTTTTGAGCGTGCTTTTTGTGTGTGTTTTGGTTTGTTTGTTTTCTGCCATTTCCGGCGACATTTGAAACTCGATTTGAAATGCAAATGAAATTCACTTGCATTTGCTAAGACTCTTAGACTTTTAGTGGGATAAAGACAGCGTTAGGCATAGAGGAGGCGGCGACTAAGGGCGGGGATAGGGGTAATCATGTTGCATGGTTTATCAATTACAGGCAAAAGTTGCAGACAGTTTATAGTCAACGCCACTTGCCACAAGTCCAAGTGGCGTTCACTTCAAGGACACGTATGTGCATAAAAATGAATATAAACTTGGCATTTAATATGCCATAAGCGAGGGTTGCCAGCAAAGTTAAACGACACGGCTTTATGGGCCAAGTGTTTGCTGCACAAGAACTATAAGATTGCCCCTCGTTGTGCCCCGCCCCTTGATGGCTGTCCAGCCGAAGCAGGCACAAAAAGCGAAAGCGAAAACTTCGCTAGCTACCCAGCTGACCAAAAGTCACGAAGTGAATGGATTGAACTACGTTTTGGATTTGCTTGAATTTCCACTTTGGGTGTGGTTTTCTTCAGGTTTGAGTTTAGAGTTCTCTTAGAACCTTGTCGAATTAGCATATCGGGTACGTTGTTGTTGTTCTTGTTGTTGGCGTTTCTTGCTGGCTTGTTGTTATCTGCCGCAGCGGAAATGCAATGCGGCTGCATTTGTTGACTCTCTGTGGCAACGTGTAACTTGCCACATGGAACTGGCAACACACACACTCTTGCACTCTCCGCACTCTCTTGCAAACTGATTGACACCGCTTTGCACGCAGCTTGCATATTGATAACTCAAATCACTCGCTGCCTGCCTGTCTCGGCGCCAACTCCCCCCTCCCCCCTCCCCTCTTCCCTTTTGCCAAATTCGTATCTATTATAACATTTATTTGGCTTTATTTTAGACTCGCGATTCGAGCTCATAAAACTAAATTGCATTTTTCAATAAATTTTGCATAAAAGTGCAATCTTTATGCAAGTCCATTGGAGTGTGTGTATGAGTGTGTGTGTGTGTGAGTGTTGTTGAAAATCCTTTTGCGTGCCTGGCACCTGATGGCGCGATTTTTAGCATATAGTTTTTCGTTTTGGATTTGGTTTTGGTTTTTCCCTCTTCGCACTAATGGCTTGTTATAAGCATAAAAAACGTGTTATCCTTTATAACTGTGCTACTGAGAGCTGAATAAGTGTGCCAGAGTGTGTGTTAGGGTGTGCTAGTGTGTGTGTGGGCGTGTGCACATTTGACAGGCTCTATAAGCTATCGGTTTTTAATAGCGCGTTTCGTGCGCCTCAAAATGAATTTGATGGCATATCATCAATATCAGGCATCAAAAACAGAAGAAAAAAAACTAAAACAAACAAAAAATGTTTGCTTAAACACGTAGGCAAATATCTGTGTGTGTTTTAGTTATAAATTTTAGCATTGTAGTTGTGACTTTAATGATTTAAATGATTTAAAACAAATAGAATTGGTACTCCATTATATTTAATATTCCAAAACGTAGCACCCAAATGAAAATATGCTCAATAAATAAACAATTAAACAAAAAATATACTAATAATCATTATAAACTTTCATTTCTTTGCTGATTCTCATTAGAAAGTTAATTATTAGCATAAGAATAGAACAAATTCGTGGCATTGACATTGAAAGAGCTTAATAAATTTAATTGATAAATGTTTTAAAAGTTATATAACAGCCAAAAGCAGCAGACTATATAAAACCAGTTAATAATTGTATACAAATTTCTTTTATGCACGATTGCAGATTGACAACTTTATGAAGAATCCGTTCCATTGACGGCAGCAATAATCCAATAAAAAACAACAAAAAATCTTTTAATAAACAAAGAGGTAAAGATTTATGCAAATTCAAATTGAACACTTAATTATACATTAGCTTGAAAGCATTGCATAAGCTTTAAATTATTTGATAATCATGCTGTTGAATAGACTATGATCAAAAACGAATCAAATCAAGACAAACAACATGAAAAGGATGCAGAAAAAGGAGGCAGAAAATACAATTATTAATTATGTTTGGGGAATTATGTGTGTCTAATGCTCAATTTAAATAATTATGTTAGTTTGGCTTAGGTAGAAGAAAGGTAGAGCTTATGGTTACCGTTACTGAGTGCCGCCATTTTGTTGTGCTTGCTGTTGTTGCGTTAACTTCCGGTTCAATAGGGCGGCAAGAGAATACACATTTAATCATTTAACGCCTCATTAATTCATCACTTTCAATAAAATTTTACGCTTACGTACATTTTGAGCACACACCTGTGGTGTGCGCAGTGTGTGTGTGTGTGTGTGTATTGCATATTAACCTCAAGTAGTAACAGTAACAGGCAGTTGAGTCGCTCCATTAGAGGGACAGTAATGTCACTGAAGCTTTACAGATGCTGCCCACGTTTTATCCTTGTGTTTTAATTAAGTGTGTGTATGTCTCTCTCTTTCGTTCTCTCTCCCTCTCTCTCACTCTTTCTCTCGTTGTGTAAAACTCATTGAATTTCGC
The DNA here is from genome assembly GCA_018903735.1 of Drosophila cardini. Classification (NCBI taxonomy): domain Eukaryota; kingdom Metazoa; phylum Arthropoda; class Insecta; order Diptera; family Drosophilidae; genus Drosophila; species Drosophila cardini. The sequence continues at coordinate 11,558,761 of JAEIGM010000001.1, read as the reverse complement.
ATTAATGTATTAACTTTTTATACAGCAGCAAAGCAGCGTAAATGTAGCAAATGCGTAGCATACTTTGAGGCGCAAAAGTTGCACTGACTTTAAAATTCGAGCAAAATTCAAGCGTCTAGCACACGTGACCCAAAGCTCCATGTAGGGTGGGAGTAAAAGAGACAGAGATAGAGTGAGATATACTGTATAATATTAATAGATACTGTTGTTGGCCAATTTAACTGAAAGGATTTTGACAATAAACAGACGCATTTCTTAAATTTTTCTCTGCGATTGTCAGTATTCCTTCCCCCTCCACCCCTGCCCTAGCCACCCCTAGACGTATAGGCAATATAAACAGCGAGCAGAGCGTGTGTTTAAAAATAACTCCTTGTTGGAATTTCCATAGAAATCGTGCATATTGAAAAATGTAAAAATATTGATGTTTTCACTTTTGTGCTAATTTTAAAAAATATGTACACAAATTGGCAGCAGCAAAGAAAGTTCATAGTCGCGAGAGAGACATGGAAAGAGGAAGAGAGAGAGAGAGAGAGTGAGAGGGGGGCAGTAGAAGAAAGGAAAAGATTGTGGAGAGTGGCAAAAGGGCAGACACTTTGCCTTGAGAAAACCCATTCCAAATGCAGTTGCAAGTGCAAATTTTGTAGGCGTTGTTGGCGTCGACGTCGTTGACTATAAAAATAAGTAATATTTATTTGAAAAACTCACACACACACACACTCCTCTACAGCCTCTGCGGCACTTCCATATTCCAACTGCAGCCCACTAACAGCAAATAATTATCGAAAACGAAGCAGAAATCGAAATCGAAATAGCAAAACTGAAAATAAAACTAAAAAAAAAACTAAAAAAATAAGACAAAACCAAGAAACAGATGCTCAGGCAAAAGCAGAAGATTTCCTTTCTTTAATTTAGTTGAAGGAGATCGGTAGTCAAAGCAACAACACACACAACACCCCACACACACACTCAGCACACACTCTGTGAGGCCTGTGTGAGCAGAGACTGAGGCAGACAACAAAAATACTTATACAATAACAAAAACAAAGAAAACCAAAAATAATACGTAAAAATTGCTTTAATTTTAAAATATTTCACTGTATGTTTATCTATCTTTGTGCCTGTGTGTGCCTGGTGTGTGTGTGTGTGTGTGTACGCTTCGGCCTTTCGATTTATTTCGAGCGATCCGATCGGACAGAATTAAGAGCTTTATTAGCGCATCGGTCGAGCAATCAAACGCGTCGCGCGTTCAACAAAAACGCAACACAAGAAATCGATTGTCGTTTAAAGCCTTTTGTGCCGGTATCGGTTATCGTTTATCGATTTCGAATGCTTTGCTAAACGATAGACAAAGCAAAACTTTTAAGCTGTGTTCGCGTTGTGTTTTGTAGAGAGTGGAGAGATAACAGTGTGCGGCAAAAATTAATCGAAATTGTTTGTTATCGATATACATAAAGTATGCTAAATCGGTTTAGTTTAAACTGTGTTGGACTGGGGGACAGAGCGAGGGGTCATTGACCGATACAAGACATTTTCAAGGAATACAGAAGCTATTTTTCTACTATACCTTTATCGATTATCAACTTTAGTTATCGATAAAGCTACCTTTCACTCGCTAAAGTCCACTTTTAACATAATTCAAGCCAAATATTGATTGATTTTATATAAAACCCATCTAAGCTTTGGCCCAGAGCTCAAAATGGGTTCTTTCAGTAATTTATTTTTAAGGCCCAAAAGGTCAGTCTGAAACATAATTGATTATTAAAGAATAGGCATTGATAATACGTTATAAACTCATTAAATACTTTTTCTACATTTTCTAATATTTTCTTGGCCTTTTTTCCATTTTCTTCTTGATTCAATCATTTGGCTTTGGGCCTGGCTTAGAAGAGATGTAAGCCAAGTCGCATAAATCCTTTTGTGCAAACACTTGAAATAAGCAAAACGAGGAAAAACCTGAATTTTCGCATGAAAATCCCATTAGAACGCTTAACTCGCAAAAGCTTATCAGACACGCGGTGAAAGTGGGAGAAAGTAGAAAGTGGAAAATGGCACCTGCAATTTTTTTAGGTGTGTAGGGGTGTGTGTGGGGGTGGGTTGTGTGTGTTTTAAGCGTTCTCAATTGTTTTGTAGGATTTTCTATGTATATTTCTTGTTGTTGTTTTTTATTTTGGTATTTGTATTTGTCGAAAGGTGCTTCTGGCCGCGTTCTGACTGCGGAATGGTTGGTTATTTATTTTGGGTTACCTCTAAAATTAAAATGGCTCAAAAACACAAACACAAACACACACACACACACACACTCAAGACCAATACAAACACACACAACAACAGCAACAACAACAACAACAAACAAGAGCGAACAAAAAAGCGTTTTTTATAGAACATTTATTTATAATTATACATTCTCGTTGTATATGCGATTTTCTGCGCCAGTAAAGTGAAGTGTAGGAAATATCGTGCACAGACATATTTTCATTTCGATCCGATACGATCCAAACCAATCCGAAACCAAACCGATCCGTTACGTTAAGTTTGTGATCCTCCAAAGGCGTGTGTACATAAAATTCCAATAAGAAAATCAAGTGTTTAATTTAGATAAATTCCACATAATTAATCTATCAGCTTCTTGCAAAAATCAAATTCAAATTTGCAATTTTTCATACCGAAGGACGCGTCTTTTTATCTCGCTCCCACTTCATGTGTGCCGCTCTCTCTCACACTCCCACTCTCTCCCTTTCTCTTTCTTACACCCGCCGCGCTATTAACTGTGCAATTGTTGACACATAAATTAACAACAATTTGCTAAATAATTCACCATTTTATTTTGCTCTTAAGTGATTCAGTTGAGATCAGAGAATTAATATTGATCTCACGATTTGTGCGTGTGTTTTGTGTTGAAAAGTGAAATTCTGTCAAAGCAATAAAATTTCCCAAAATAAAGTCTAAAGAAAACATCTGTTCTTTGTTGTTTTCCTACGAAAATCGCGCAAAGTGAATTACAACAACACCAACAGTAGCAACAGCAGCAACAACAAGAACAGCGACAGCAACAACAAGAACAGCGACAGCAACAACAACAGGAGCAGCAGCAGCAGCAGTAGCAGCATCAGCAGCGATAACATCAACGATAACATTAGCGACAACATCGTTGCTGTTAATTAACATAATGCTAATATGCAAATTTAAAATGTTGCCAATGCCAAATGTTGCTGACCGGCAGATGGCGCTCAAATTTATCACTGCACACAGATGGCAGCAGCAGCTGCACGATCAGCTGCAACCGAATGCCGCTAGATGGCGCTACACAAAATTGTAAGCTAACATTTATGGGGCAATGTTAAGTTTTTAAAATCAAATAAACTTTAAATTAAAAGTGTGTGAATAACAACAATTGTGCTGTCAATAAGCACTTGGAAATTTACACAATCCTGATGGGAATAACAATAGCCATAAATCCTCTTAGTTCTCCACTAATCCTACAATCCACCTGCAGAGTGTTTTTCTCATTCTGTTGTTGTGCTTTGCGTTCGTTTTATGTGTTGCTGAAGGCTATTACTAAGCTCTTTAGCAGTGTGTGTGTGTGGGTGGGTGTGTCTCTGTGTGTGTGTGTGTGTGTGTGTGTGTGTGTGTGTGTGTGTGTGTGTGTGTGTGTGTGTTGTGTGTGTGCCCTATGACAACAAAGCTAAACTTTAAATGTTTTCATAGACATGAGACACATGCGATAAGTCCTTAAAGGGTTTGCTATAGATTTTAATTTTAAGCCGATAAGCTTAATTATAGACACACAAAACTGCCTTATTTAGTGTTTTGTTTATTAACAAATTAATACAACTGGTTTCTATAAGTAATTGTTTAATTCTTAAGCTGTTAAAGTTTAAGCTTTAATTAGTTTAAGTAAATTAATTTATGAAATTTCCTTATTCATACGATTAGTGTATGCCCCATTCGACTCTTAGACCCCAAACTCTATTGTCTCACAAGTGCCTAGGGTCAGGCTTTGGCGTAAGTTTTCCACGAGTTTTCTCTAGGCTTAGGCGTAGAGTAAGTAGCTGGCAAGTGAGTTGGCTTGGAGAGAGACATGTCTGTAATGCCAATCACATCATACGATAAGCATTTCCGTTTCCGCTTGTAATCCAATACACACACACATGCACACGCACACTCCACTTACTATAGCATAGTCTATGAATCAAGTGTGTATTCAATCGACTCCCGATAGATTCACTTTAGCCACAGACTGTGTCCCCTTTTTTTTGGCACTCGTCTTGTGAGGAAAACTTCGTGCAATTCTTTCTAGAAGAACTAGAAGCATTAACGACTCTTTTCTCAATTGCAACAAAATGTTTATTGTTGTTGTTTATTTACGCAAATTTTGTGTAGACTTTGGCAGTCAGCCAAAAATTACACAAAACCCGCAGAAAACACGCTAAATGCGATGCCATTTTTCTAGCATTTCAAATGCCAGCCAAAAACGCTAAAACAACAACAACAACAGCAGCAGAAAAAACCCAAAAAAAAAAAAAATTTATACTACAAGTTTATTATGGAAATATTTACAAGAAAATTTGTTAATTGTTGTGTCTTGGTCTTGGTCTCATATGAAAAGTGGGCGTGTTGCAGGGGCGTAAAAGGGGGGGGTAAAAGGGATTTCTAGCCAATTTGTTGTTGTTTCCACTCAAAGGTGGGCGGAATGTCATAAAAATCAAGTGAGAAATGAAATAAAAGCAAAGAAAAGCAAAGAAAAGCGCCACAAGAACTGAAGGAAAATGAAGAAAATTGACAAAAAATGTCGAAAATCATGACAAAGAGCCAAAAAGTCGAAGCCCAACAACAATTTATTGTAGACAACTGTGTTCAGTCTGCATTCCGTTTGTATTTTCCGTCTCTTTTGTTACTCCGTCTCTGTCGCACTCGCTCTACAGCACTGTGGAAAAAAAGAGGAAAAACTGTAGACAATTTGGACCCGCTGGAAAAGCTCTCTGTTTGTGTATGTGCTCTGAGGTGCCATGACAACACACACGCACACACACACACACACAGGAGATGCAGAGATACATATACGGCACGGGGCCAGCACTGATCAACGTAGGTGTAGGTGTATGAGTGTATCTGTATCTGTAGCTGTATCTGTATTTGTATCTGTAGCTGTATCTCCGTCTGTATCTGATTGTATTTGTGAATTGATGCGGTTGATGTCGTTGCTGCTGCTGTTGAAGCATTTCATTAGCCACCCACACACTTGACACACACACACACTCAAGCACACACACACACACACAGTAAGCGAGACAGCACAGTCATGCATAAACACTACAGGAGAGCAGAGCGCCTGGCATGTGGGCGTTGAGACCAGCACGCGCATTTGCTCTTCGAAATACCCTGTAAATTGAGTTTATATAAAGTGTATGTGCAGCAAACAAAGCGTGTTGGCTGTAAAAACTAGTTAATCTAACTGATTTAAGCATAATTAAGTTTTATTTGGGATTTATTCTTAAATAGAGAAGACTTATTACATAAAAAAAGGGTATTTTGCTAAAAGTCTCCGACTAAACTTTGTCAACTTTCTGTAGCTAAAAGCATATAAATCATTAAATTGTTAACTAACTAAAATATTTAAGTATTTAAAAGATTTTTAGTGTATTAAAAGCATTTTTTCACTACAAATTTAAGTTCAAGTCAGTTTTGTGTCGACTTAACTTAAGTCATTTCCAATACATAAGCTGTTTACAGGGTATTCCAGCTGTCAAACCTTGTAAACCGCAAAACCCAAAAAGAAAAACTCACAAGTAGGGAACAATTTTGTGTCTAAAACTGACTTGTTGCATGTGCAACATGTTTAGACGTAGGCTTAGAACGCAATCATGACGTCAATAAGGACATAACTTCTTAAGTTTGTATAACAATTTGCTTATTGTCTCTGCCATTTGTCTATTTGCAGTTACACAATTCGCCTGGAGCCAAGGAAAATCCATTGGAAAAGCCAACAATTGTACAACATTCGAGTCAATTGATAACGGAAATCAGGAAATAATAAACCTAAAAGTACATAAAACAGTTATAAGTGGCTGAAAAGCACTAACAATTGCCATATATATATATACACAGGAAGTTAGTAAATATATTAGGAAAACATATATATATTTATAACTATTATATAAAGATGTTAACTAGAAACATTGGACTCTGTTTCTAATGTTGCTCAACAGCGGCATTTGGCAGGTAAGCAGTCTTTATTACTAACATTATTACAGTCTTTATTAATTATATAGACAAATTGAATTACTATGAATCTGGAGTTTTTAAGCTAGAAAAATATTTAACTATATATTGCCTTTAAATATAACCAAAATTAGCTAAATTTAGACTAAAGTTCAGAGTTATCTAGCTTTTTTTGAGGCGTTACTAGGTTTGTGCACTAGATTTTTCATTTATAGACTAATTATTTTATAGAAAATGATTGTTTTTCAGACCCCGTACTCTAAAAAAGAGTAGAGGGGTCTATAAGGTTTGACTGAAGCGAAATGAGCGTAACGGGCAGAAGGAAGCGTGGCCGACTCCATAAAGTATACATATTCCTGATCAGCATCAACAGTCGAGTCGATATAGCTATGTCCGTCCGTCTGTCTGTGTTTGCTAGCAATTATAACTATTCTCACCAAGTTTGATCCGCATCGGACAACTTAGCCACTAGCTCCCATAGGACAAATTGGTCAAAGATGGCTGATTTGTATGAAAAAACGCGCAGTAGAATGAGTACGGGGTCTTTTACAGTCGGCTTGCTCGATGATATTTTTCCAGCTTAAAGCTTTCGATGAACAGTGTTCGATTAGCCTTTAAACGCTAGATTTTAGCTTACATAACTTGATAGCTTTAGTAGTTTAATAGCAGATGAACAAAATGGCGTATTAGTTAAATCAATGGATACTTTTCCCACTCGAGTTCAAGCAAAAATTATCCAAAACTTTTGCATAAAACTGAAATTTTCTTTATTTTCCAACACAAAGTATTTTTCTTGAGTTAAGCGCTTGAGTTACTCATTGAGATCTCTAGCTTAAGGCCACTACAACGAGTGCTCACTGTGCTTCAGCGATTCTGAAGAATATATCAAGTGTGTACTATGTTATGTAGGTATGCATGTGTGTATGTGTGTATGTGTGTGTGTATAGGTATCTAGTATGTTTTGTATCTTTGGTATTAGCGGGGCGAGACCTACAACAACAGCTGAGCATGTATTGTGTGTGGACAGGCGGACAGAAGGACAAACAGACACACGCACAACACATAAACACACACACACTCTGACACACACACATACATCGATACACAATCGGGCGATGGTATTTCTTGGCGTTCAATTAACGTAAAACATTTGCCAAGAAAAATTTCTTGAGTCTTTTTGGCTCGTTGGCCCGTTTCATTGGATGGCTTTAATGCCATGGCAACAGCGGAAAAGCAAGAAAAAAAAAAAACAAGTAAGGCTAAGAGTAACGCATAATCCAAAGCGTTCGATTACAGTTTTAATGAGGAGCAGCTCAAAAAGTTCTTTGGATTTATTTTTTTTTATCTCGAGTTCAATGTACGCTCTAAATGTGCACTGTAAATTTATATAATTATAGTCATAATAAATATATATACTTGTATATATTTTGATAAGAAACTTTTACTTTTCCAAAGACGTTACTTGTGCTTTTCTCCCACAAATTTTCCTCAATTTTTTCCTCAAGGAGGCAAATGAAAGTGCGTCATACAAATATTTGGGAAAATATTGAACGTCATTGCAGGCAATTTAGTTGAAATGTATCGCATCTCTCTCACTCTCACACATAGAGGCCATCTCGCTTACACCCTCTATGTATGCTATAAAATATTCATGTGTGTGTGCGTGTGCGTGTGTGTGTGCGTTTGGGGGCAAATGTGGTTGGAGGCAGGCGGAAAATCATCAAAAATTCAAGCACGCGTCTTGTGTAATACTCACACATGAGTGTATATGGGTGTGTGTGTGGAGGTGTGTGCGTGTATTTGTATACCTGTAGACACATCTCATAAAATCTGGTCGAAAACAACAACAACAACAACAACAAGAAAACCAAATCAACAGTCGAATTTTCATGTTGTTGTTATTGTGTTTATTTGCAATTATTGCGCGCGACGACCGCAATAAAAGAAAATTAAAGTTTCCCCCCTACTCCTCCTCCTCCCCTCCTTCACCCCTTCCCCTTCCATAAGTTGTTGTTGTTTTTCTTTCAATTTTCTTGCTGTCAGTCCGTGTCGCATCTTTTTGGCTCGAATTTTATGCCTTAACCCCTCTTCTTTTCCCTCCCATCGTCTCCTTTTCCTTCACCGCACTTCCTTCGTTTGTTTTTCCCCCTCTTGATTTTTCCTTTTCTTTCTGCTTCATGCCTGACATTTGTGCATTTTGCATTCTACTCGACGTTCTGCCATTTCATTTGCAGCATCAAGTATTTTGGCCCTGTTCCAAAATGTTTGTGTCTTGTTGTCTTCTGTGTCGCCGCAGACGTTGTCGTCGCAACGGCAAGGGGGCTGCAAGGGGTGGTAGGGGTGCGGCCGTGTACTGGCAGAGGGGACAGTTAGTGATTAAGCGTGAAAATATCAGACTCATCATATAGTGCACAACTACTCGGTGTAGTCCAAAGGAAGAGCTAAAGAACTCAAAAGCAAAACACAAAAAAAAAAAAAAAAAACATTCTCAGCGCCAAAAGACTATGCAAAATGGCGACACTTTCATCTTGTTGTTTTTCTTTCTAGATTTATTTGTTTATTTGTTCTTTCATTTTAGTTTTTTTCTGTTTTTCTCTCTCGATTTAAGTTATGTTTTTTCTTAGTGCGAGCGTTTGTTGTTGTTGCCAGAATTTGTTTGCAAATTAAATTAGTTTTTTTATGTTTTGTATGCTGTACTCAAAGATCTTCAAATTTACCACATTTGAGTATTATTGACAGAATATAATTGGGGGATTCAGAATCTTATTCACAAGATTTGTTAAATAAGAAAATGTTAAGTTCAACGTGCAGGGTAAATGATTAACAGCTGTTAAGCTTAACCATTTATGTTAAAAACATGATCAACAGCTGTTAAGTGAAACATTGTTATGTTAAATACGTGTTAGCTAAGTAACTGCTGATTGTTAGCTGTTAAGCATAACATGTTATGTTAAAGACATGTTATGTTACTGCTGTTAAAGCTTTTTAGCTATGCGATGCCGAATAGCTGATCAGATATGATCATAGCGTTTAAATATTAAATCATTTCTATATGTATTATGAGTATCATGTAGCGTTCTATGCCTGCTTCTTCTTCTTCTACTTCTTCTGAATATTTACTGAGTTCTCCATGTGTTTCAGTACAAAAAGTGAACAACAAATTGTAAAATACAGTGTTGTATACAGAAATGTTTATACAAAACGTCAGTAGAAGAACAAAACAAAAGAACGAAATCTGCTGGTCGATTTGTTGTGTAGGTACATGATTATGCATGAGTGTACGTGTTGGTGCCTGCAGCTGCGCAAATGGCGACGACAGACAGCAGATGCAACATATGAGAACTATGAAAAAGGGGCTTACATACACACACACAGATAAAAGTATAAATTATTTTGCAACTGTACATAAGCACAAAGAAGGAGGTGTAGGCGGTGTAGCAGAAGGTGGAGGGGAAAGCGGTGTTTTCGTAACGCCTTTCGGCAGCACCTGTCTTGGAGGCCAAACGGGCCGAGCTAGTCATGCGAATGGGCAACGAGTAGGCAGCATTTAGTGTGGGGCATTTGAGAAAAAAACGAATAAGATTTAAAATTTCGAAACAACAAAAAAAAATGTTGTTTTTCAAAAGCAAAAAGCACTGTAATTTAATCAGCAAGCAGAGCGGTGTGTACACAGGGGGGCAGCAGCACACACATACAAATGAGTGACGTACATGGGCGAGACCAAAGCAGCGACACAGCACAAGCACAGACACAAACACACACACACGCAGGCACACAGCCGCGCGCGCTCTCTCTCACTCGCTTTCTCTCACTCGCTCTCTCTCACTCGCTCTCTCTCACTCGCTCTCTCACCTACGAGATGATCACACGCTTTGCCGCAGCCGCAGCGTTGTCTATATTTAGACAGAAAATGCAAATGGCGGCACACACACAAACGTAGAGCATGCCTGGCAGAGAGCGCAATCGAGAGTGTAGAAACGCAAGAGCGAGCAGGATGGCCAGAGCAAGTGAGAGAGTGAGTGAGAGTGAGTCCGCAAGCGAGTCACATGAATGCACTAATACATTGATAGAGCTTGGCAGCTTTTGGCGCATGCGTGTTTTGCTCTATCGAGAGGTGAATGCAGCAGTGGAAGGGGAAGGGCAAAGGGGAAAGGGAATGTGGTATGGGTAGAATGGGGAATAAGAACAAAACAAAAAAATGTGAGCTGATCGCGGCAGCCATTTTGAATAGTCGTAATGTACGGTTAACTAACGCTTAAGATAAATGCCTGCAAAAAGGCACATTGTTTTCGTTTCATTTCGTTTCGTTTCGTTTTCAATCAATTTGTTGCGCTTTATAAATAAAAATCAAAATAAAAATAAAAATAAAAAGGATAATTTTTATAGATTTAATTGCAGCTGCGAGTGTATTTATGTCTGTGTCTGTTTACCCCTGTGTATGTGTGTGAGTGTTTGTATGTGTTTGCAACACAAAAATATCCATAACTAAATTTAACATTTGTTTTTGTTTTATATTTAACTTTGCCCGTCTTATTTTGGCCAACTTGTTGTTGTTATTCTTGCTGAATGAATGGCAGACAACAGGTCGCAGCTTATAAATACTTACAGCCACGGAACACACACACATACACTCATATACTGGCACACCCAGTCCTCCCTTACTCCCCCTTGAATCGAGCATAGTAAGAAAGTTATCAATTAAATTGCATTTCGGCTCATTTGAAATAAACAATTGATTACTCGCTAATTGTATTTTTATTTTATTTTTACACAATTGTATTTTAGTATTCTGGCAATTTGTTTTGTTTTTAATAGATACATATTTTTAACAAGTTGGCACGTGCCACAGCTAAATCTGAACTTTTATTTATGCAGCGCCACAAACACAAATACAAATTCATATAAACAGATAGACAGACAGGCTTTTATATAGACATATATGTATCTGTATAGCCAGCTAGTCTCTATAGACGTCTGCATCATTGAATATATTGTTTGTTTTCATTATCTTGTGTTATCCATGTTGTCTCGCTTCATTTCGCAACAGTTTCCTACTGGGTGGTCCAATATTTCCAGCTATAAAGGCTGTAAATGGGCCCCAAATGAAGTCGTATCTAGTTGAGGGCAATTTCTGCACACTGTAATCCACTGGGTAAATGTATCTATAGCTAATATGAGGCAAAAGTGCTTTAATTAAATATTGTTTTAGGTAAGAAAAACGACTTTAAATAAAGTTTCCTTCTAGGTACTCAAGTCAAGCTTATATTTATAGATTCCTTAGAATAGGAAATCATGTCGAACATACTCTTTGCTGTAATACAGTAATACAGTGTTCTATTTCTAGTTATTGCCTCCATAATTGTCATGCAATCCAAATTAGGAAATACAATATGACACATCAACAAATTATAAAAATTATGAATGCGTATGTGTGACCAAAAAGGGGGAACCAGAAGGTAAGTGAAGGAGGAGGAGGAGGAGGAGGAGTAGGAGGAGTAGTAGGAGGAGGAGGGGAAGGAGTAGTAGGAGGAGGAAGTGAGTGTGGAAAGGATTGCATGTGCGCCACCACAAATTAAACGTGTTCCGTTTGCTCAACTACATTTACGTATCCCAAAAAATAAAGGGGGGAACCCAACAGACTAAACAGATCCGACAGCTACTACATAAATACATACATACTTACATATATGTATATCGTGTATATATACTTCAGCTGCATATTATGTACTTCCTTAAGTGCGTTTTCCCCAGTGTAGTTTTTACCTATACACACAGAGATGCAGCTACGTCTCTCACTCTGCAAATGCCACGTAGAGCACGCGTGAGTCGGACAGAGATTTGCTCTGGGATTACGAGTACTATATACTACTATATGGGAAGACTGCTCAGTTTACTAATTGCTTCCGCTACTGCAGCGCTTTGTGGCTGCCACTGCTGCTGCTGCTGTTGTTGTTACTGTTGTTGTTGTTGCAGCATGAAGAATTTTTAGGGGTCTAGAGATTCATTTTAATTGCATTTCTTTTAACGGTAACATCAGCCAGAGTCCCAACAAGCACAACTGGTAGAAGGGGCTGCAGTGTGAAGAGATCGACTCGAGGAAGCCCTGTAAGAGATGATTTATGTCCAAAATTGTTACTTCTAAAACATTTTAGTTTAATCGTTGGTTGATAAATCTATAGATAATGAGTAAAAAGAGTGAAAAGGGAAAGACAGTGTTGTAAAACAAACTATTTATGCTTAGGAGCATACATTTACTGCTATTTCCCATCGAAGGCATAACTTACCTTACCAGTATGTAGGTTTAAAATGTTAGTTTGCATTTTATAACTATTTAGAATAATACTTAAAGTATGACTAAGTTCTCAAGTGAAAAAATAAATCTTAAATACTTGAGACTAATATTAAAATATACCTTAAAACCACCCGTACTTAATCAAATGTTCCAAATTAGTTTTAAAACATGCGGGATTATACCGATATCTGTTAAAGTTTGAAATAGATTTCAGCCCGGTATCCCCTATACCATTTTTCTGTGTTAGAATAGGTCGCTTCAGTCGAATATACCCCTTCTCTGGTTCAAGTACTGGGTCTAACAACAAACAGAGCAGCCCCAGTCCAAGTCCCAGCCGCAATCGCAGTCGCCGTCGTCGTCACAGTCCCTGAGTCAACGTATGGCCGCTGTACGTCTTAACGCCCCTACTCCCCGCCACGCCCGCTGCTCTGTGTATTGCTATCGACGGTGCCCGGACGGCGACGTCAATAACATTTGTGTCTGCGGGCTCACACACACACAAACACACACACAAACACTCACACACACACATATACTTGTACATGCATAACGAAAATCAAAGGAAACATATAAAAGATCTAGATGCATACATATATAGTATATTTTCCTGCTACTAGAGAGATCTGAGATCTGTTTTGAAATGGACGTTGTCTGGCGCTGTAGCTGTAGGTGAGAAACACACACAGAAAGAGAGAAAGAGAGAGAGAGAGAGAGAGAGAGACAGCAGCTCGGCCCGGGTCATAAAATAATTTCAACGTAGTGCTGGGCTCTGCAGGCACTTGAGCTATGCAATACAAACCGATTGCTCGATCGGAGAATCAAGAATCGAGTATCGTATGCTAAATGCCAGCACAAAAGGAAGCCAAAGACAAAGCCAAAGGATGTGCACACTTGAGACTACGGCGGAAAACGGAAAAGGGCAGTAGGGGTGGGGTAGAGCCCGGGGTTGGGCCCGGGAAATGCGCTTGCTTGAAAACTAAATATTTGTTTCACGCTCCCACTCTCTCTCGCTCTCTCCCACTCTCTGTCTCTTTCTGTCTGCCTGTCTGTGTGTGTGTGTGTGTTTTGTCTATCATTGACTTTTTGGCACATATACGGTTCATTTCATGAGCCGAATCTTCAGCCATGTGCTGTTCGCCAACAATAACAACAACAACAACAACAAATTGTGCACACATGTTGCGTATGTTTTTTGGTGTTTTGTTCACTTTACAGCACACAGCACACAGCATTTCCATAGCATAATAATAATAATAATACTTATCGAGCAGACAGTCGGTAGTTCCTGCTGTTTTCCCCTCCTCCTCCTTCCCCTCTCTCCCTCCCCCCAACAGTAGTGTAGTATCTTTTTTTTGGGTCGACATAAAGCCAACAGCTGATTGAGCATACACACTTTAGTTATAAATAAGTATCTGTAAATCGCGTGCAGGATTTCAATATATATATATTTTCCTGTATAAAATTATACATCAACAGCTGAGCAACTGACGTCACAATTTGATTTTCTTTCTCTCTCTTTTTTAAGTAGAATTTTGAACTTTTGGTTTCAGTTGTTTTTGGGTGAAGTGTGTGTGTATCTAAAGTTGGCTGAAAGGCGCCAACGTTGAAAGATATTCACTTTCCATTTGTACTTCAAAGTTTATGTTCATTGATCTGGGCATGAAAGGTACTGAATGAGAGATATATTGACTGGAAACTTGGAAAGTTATAGCTGACTTGTTTTAAATTTAGTTTAAATTTATAAACTACTTCTTATTAGCTCTCGCTCTCTCAAATTTATTTAAAAGTTTCTTTTTTTTGGCATTAATTTTTTATTTTTATGCTGCCAACTCTGTCACAAGGTACATGTCATTCAAATTGTGTATTTGAAATGCGCAGTGGAAGAGCTCTTCCAGTAACTCCCTAATGCCACATCAGTCTTAATTCAAAGCATTGCGCACTTTTTGACGTTATGCAGAACAGTCGAGAGACATGTCTTTGCCTGCACAGTTCTGTTCTGTTTTGACTCTGGCTTCGGCTTGGGCTTGGGCTTTATCCATATGAGACACACTAAACCCAATGCTGTCAATGTGCTGCTGCCAAGCCTGCCTCACGATGAAACGCGAAGAGAGGGGGGAGAGGGAGAGACGAAGAGAGAGGAAGAGTGGGAGAGTGGAAGAGAGAGAGAGAGTGCTAGTGTTGTGGCTGTCGCTTTGCATCAGCCTTTAAAGATTTATGGTATCCTTTCAACTTTAAACTCATTTCTGCTCTCACTGCATAAAGAGACAATGCCCCTCACTAAGTTGGACTCATGCAAAGTGTGTGTGTGTGTGAGAGAGAGTGAGAGAGTGTGTGTGTATGGCATATGTGCTTATACCCTGTTAATGAGTCAAAGGGTTTAACAGTCTTTTGAAGTATTTAAACTTATATAAGTTTACTAAAACTTTGGAATGTCGGAATTGAAACAGTTTTAAAGTAGAATATTAGTTAAAAATCTGTTTAAACTTTTTATAAAAGACAGTTTAATAACTGTAACTAAAGTGAGGATTTCTTTCTTAAAATTGAACTATGTTTCTATCTCTAAATCTTTCAAAACTAAAGTACTTTTTAGTTGACTTAATCTTCAAACAGTCTTCTTCGACTTTAAAGGGTATATACAGGTCGATTTACTTTACTTAAAAATACCCTACTAAGCCCACTCAGGGGGGCACACTCTTTTGGGAGCCGTTTGTCGTCTTGGGTCTCCTTAGCAGGAGGTTACAGGGTACACGATCGTCATAAATTGCAGTTGTTGTTGTATTAGTTTTCTTATGTTCTGTCTGCTTGAGGGGCGAAAACACGCCCACACCATCGACAGTTAAGATTAATTTGCTGACTGCGTAGTGTTGTCATGCCAATAGAAAATTGAGTAGTTCGAGAGAGAGCACTCGATGTATTTATTTAATAAACTTTTTAAATATAAAATCTAAAGTTTATTTTTTCTGTTTTTCTCATTTTTTGTCATTTTCTTTGCAGCGAAACTTTTTGTACCTGTTGTTTGCGAACGCAAAAGAAAACTTTAACAAGGTGAGTGTGAAAATTATATATATATATAGATAGATGGGTATATAGTATTTTCAGGCCATACTAGCGGAAAATTCTCAATTCAGTGTTGCTCTCACACTTATTTGTTTAGCTCTTTGTAACTACAGAGAGAAATGAAAAGTTTTTTTGTATCTTCTTCATGGCTTAACTTAAAACGCAGAGCACGTGCCGCGTATTATGGGGCATCTTCTGTTACTTCAACTGGTAGGAGTGTGTGTGCCAGTGTGTGTGAGTGTGTGTGTTTGTTGTGCACAAGGCAAATATTTACACTCAATGGAACATAATAAAGACATTAAAAATATATCATATTGTGTGAGGCTTTGGCAAGCGTAGCTGTGTGTGCCCTGTATGTGTGTGTGTGTGTGTGCCCTGTATGTGTGTGTGTGTGTGCGTGGGACACTTTTCTTTATCGCCCACCCATAAGCTGTCAATTTCCTCCCCTCTCTCTTGCACTGTCTACTTGTCTATCTGTTCCTTTTGTTGTTGTTGTTGTTGTCCTACACCTGCCCATCGAAGCATAACAACCTTCTTTTACTCCAAACAGTTAAAGTTTTTTCCTCAACCTTGTTTACCTTCCTTACCTATAGCTGTCTCGCTCTTCCTCTCTCCCTCTTTGCCTCTCCGTCTCCCTCTGTATGACAGACAGTCAAGCAAAATAGCATAGTCATAATGATTGATATGCATGGTAGCGAAATGTGATGCTGATTTCAAAATGATTACCTGATGTCTGCTTCTGGTCCTTTGGCCCATGACAGTTCACATAGCCGGAATGAATATTCGAATATTCAATATATTCAATTAACTGAGTGCTATACATTTGCTTGAAATATGAAACTCTAAGTTGACTAAATTTGCTACTTTTGAACTATGTTAGTAAAACATTTGAAAAGCCAGATAAATCGGCTTTAAAGCTAACAAATTTACATAGATTTACATAAAATTTGATATCTTAGCTATTTTTTAAACAAATTGGAAATGTTTCCCGTAAAAATAAGCTAAATTCTGACTAAAATCTTTCGAATTTCCTCAAAAAAACTAGAAATACTTTCATTTAATATATATAAGATTTGTAAACTAACTTTTATTTAGTATTTAGTATAGTATTTAGTTACTTTTATTTGGTATATACCATTTATTTTGCTTAGCTAAACTTAAATTTAGATTATTTTGTTAATTGTCCTTGAGCTGATTTGCTTAGCTAATCAAACTAAATTTAGTTTGTAACATTTGCTCAGTCACATTTCACTCTAATCAAAACGTAGTTATCAATGAATTTTAGATGTATCAAATTCGACATAAAACCCGAAAAAGTTGAGAAAGAAGAAGAAGAGGAGGTGGAAGAAGAAGAAGAAGGAGTAGAAAAATCACTTATTCACTTGTCCAAATCAATTAAGTTTTGTTCGAACAATTTTGTAGTTTACCTTGAAGTGTGTGTGTGTGTGTGTGTGTGTGTGTGTATGGCTTCTACTATAGATACTGTATCTACGATTGTGATGGAGATAGAGATATAGATAGAGATACGGATACGGATATAGTGAGTTGATTTTGCTGGCTGTACTTTTAAAAGCATCCATTTCAATTATAATTTTGTGTGGCATTTTGTGTGGGCAGCGGGAAAAACCTGGGAAAACCTTTTATTGCACGTGTCCTTGCCAAGGTATTTGCATGAAATATTCGTTCTGGCAGCTTGTACAACTTTTATTTGTGCCATTTGTGCGCTGTCACATCGCTTGTTGTCGAATCGGGGGATAAATGTAGGTTTATCAGCTACAAATCCCCCCCTCCCCATCCCACAATCCCTCTCCGCTCGCACTAAACTCTGGAAATTCCCACAACATTCGCAGTGAAAGTGAAAATGTGTCAGTTTGTCAAAAGTTTGGCTTATTTAAAGCCAAAAAAAATGTAAAAAATTAAAAAAAGTTAAGTAAAGTTTAAGTTTTAAATGTGAACAGTTAACAATTGCAGCTGAATGCAACTGACAAGCATTTACTGCATCATATCATGTCAAGGGGATTGATGGTGAAGGGGGTGTGTGACAGTGTGGGGTTGGGGAGGCGTGTCAGCCTGTCATGGCCACATTTTGTAGCCACTTTAAGAGCCTGGCGCGTCGTGTGGCAGCAACAGCTTCTCATCTGCTCATCATTGATGCAAACAGTGAAATGCTTTCACCGCTGCTCTCTTGGCTACCCGTACGCCCCCTTCACCCCCTCCACACACACACACACACACTCACATACATGTCAAGGTAGCCTTATTGAAGCTGACAGGCGGCTGCCTCTCTGGTTGCCATTGTGTGGGCGGTGGCAGCAGCAAAATTGATTAGATTAGGCAACTCGAAGTGAGACAAACCATGGAGTATTTATGCCAAAGGAGCAGTGACAAGGCCAAGCTTAGGGGTAGTGTGGAAGGGGGAGGGGTGGTGGTAGCGGTAGGGGAACTCCTCTAGACATACTTCAGTTGACAAGAACAGTTTTGTGCCTTTTTTCTGCTTCACTCGCTTTTCTTTTATTTTGCTGTGGCTGCTGTGCTTAAGCCAATATCTAATCACATTTAAATTGTGCTCAAAGCACACACACACACACACACACCCCATACTCCACACCCCCACACACACTCTTATTTTGATGAACGATTGAGAGTTTAAGCGCCTTTTAAGACATGCGATTGAAATGTAATTAGGCAATGCTAATGCCTCGATCCTTTGGGAGATCTCTCTATAGCTTCCATTTTTTTTCCTTTACCAATTTGTGTGAGCCACACCCACAAGTAATTACAGCCCCTAATTGCTTGTGGCAAAAGCGTTTCCTTTCTTATTCTGCCTTGACTCGCCTTTAAATTAAGTCAACAAGAATAGGGAATAATAAAAAATAAACTTGGTCAATTGGAAATGTTTTTTCCACAATTGAGAGATTGTAATTTAAGCTCTGTTCTTACTTTGCTATTATGCTAATATTTGGGCTAAGAATAAATGACAGAATTTCAAAGAGTCATTTATGAAATGTAATCCTTAAAGGAAAAGTACAAGTAAAGTTCAAGTTTGTTAACTTTTTTTAAATGTTAATACTTTTAGCTTGAATTTTATAAAGTAATTAAAGTGTTTAGAAGAAAATCTAAGTGGTGATTAGGATAATATAGAACTTTAGTCGATTTCAAACAGAATCTTCATACTTTCCTACCTATACCCTAGACAAGCAGTGTATATAGGGTATGTAAAACATGTTGTTAAAGTAATGCACTCAAACTGAGACGATTTGAATACAAAATATGTGAGGAAAACTACCTACGCAGCGTTTACAACAACTTGAACTTATTATTGTTGTTCTTGTAGTTGTAATGATTGCTGTTGTTGTTGTTGTTGCTGTTGTTGATCTTGGTTGGGGTGCCACGTTGTAGAACCCTCTGCGTGGTGGCAAAGACAACACAAATGTCGACTGAAAAGGAGACAGGGAGAAGGAGAGTGAGAGAGATAAAGCGGTTAAGTGCCTTGGGCAAATGCATTCAAGTCGGACTCAACACATTGCCACTGAAAAGTGCGCATGTGTCGCCGCATGTTGCACATATGTGTGGCACGGCTACAACTGCAGCAGCTAAGACGACAGCGACTGCTACGGCTACGGCTACGGCAAACTGACTCTGGACATGGACATGCGCGAAATGCGAGCAACGTTTTTATTGAATTAACTGCAGAAGGCGACGACGACGACTCGCACAAACTCTGCAGACATTGGCAGTTGTCGCCAGCAGCAGCAGCAACAGCAGCAGTAACTTCAGCAACATCATTACGATCAACTCTCTGGAGGCAAGGGTGTTAAAAGTCACAAGGACACACGCACGTTGCAGTTGCAGATGCCATTTCGAGGTCAAATGCAACATTTGCATTACCATATTGTCATCTGCTTCGACTACTGCTAATGCTAAAGTTCCAGACTCCTACTCCTGCCCCTACTCCAACTCCTTCTCTAGCTCCTCTCGTCGCTTTCAAGTCTGCTACAATGTGTGGCGCCCCTTGAAGTTGTTACTTGTGACGATGCGTGATTTTTACAGAATTCCATTTAAGCATTTTCTGCTGAAATATTAGCAACAACAGTTACAGATACAGGGTTTGTAGATTTGTGCTCTAAATGGATACCATTGATATAGACACGTATCTCAAGAATAAACTACTACTAGTCATACCCTTTGCCTAAGAATCGACTATTTCCGGTGTCCAATATGGAAAGCCTATAATTTATATATAACTACCAATCGATATAACCACTTATACATTGAGTAAGTTTCTCATTTTTAAATTATATGGTTATTGCACCTTGAACCGATGTCAGACCCTTAAAGCCTTGCATGTTAACTAATGGGTTTCAAAGTTATAGTCAGCAGTCCCTGAACAATTAACTACTTAGATACACATACGAATAAAGTAATAAATGTCAATACTATTGAATTAGATTAAGAAAGGTTTTGGTTGGGGTTTCTTCAGGAATTTCTGAGATTTCTACGTTTTTGAAGAGTTTTACTTGCTTTTAAGTTCAGTTTTGTTTCAAGAACAACTTTATTCACACTCAAAACAATTGATTGTTTAAACTCAAATACAATTTTTTATGGTCTTTAGTGTTTATATAGATTAATAAGGGTTCAAGACCAACAAATACTATAGTAACCTCTTTTTTTTGTTGTCTGGTAATACTAACGTATTTAGGAAACGTTTATAGAGCAAATTGTATTTATGAATTCGTGAATGAACCCAAAGGACACTCAGTGCTTGTGGGTCACATTGTAATGCCGTGTGCTTTCGTTTTTTTTTTTTATGCTGCCACACGCAGGTTAACAAAGTTTTTATGAAGCAAATCGTCAGGAAGCAGCCTAAAGCACTCGAAAGTGGGCCCAAAAACAAGGACAATGAGTTGTGTGACATGACAGAATAAAAGCACGACAACAACAACCAGAAAGAAACAAAAAAACCAAAAAAAAAAAAAAAAAAGATGAGAAATAACACAGAAAGTATGAAAGGAAAACTGAATGAAACGAGAGTCGAATAAATAATCAGACAGACGGACAGACAGACAGACAAACATGCTCGAATTTGATAAAGGGCAGAGAGAATTAGCGGGGAGTGGAGAATACGGATACAGAGATACCAAACGAAAACCAAGGAAACGTATTGTTGTTGGAGGGGGGATTGAGTGGGCGGTACGCCTTTGGGGGAGGCAGCTGTACATCAAAATGGATAATTAACATTTATGAGCAGGCAATAGAGCGAGAGCTGCTTTCAAAAGCCCAACGAGAGTGGCAGAGCGAGAGAGTGTAACATGTATGGTTAGAGGAAGGGAGACGGGGGCAGGTGCGTAGCAATCGAAGTGAGCCGCAAAAGGAATTTCAGAAAAATAACTGTTGCTGCTGGAGATGGACAACAACAACAACAGCAGCAGCAACAGCAGAAGTACAACGAACGGCTGTTCCGCCTCTGACTGTGTGCATGAGTGAGTGCAAACAAAAACCATATGTTTCTTGTTTGACTCTGCTTCTCACTCAAACGTTCGGTCGATTTGTGAGGCTTTTGCTTTCGTTATGAGTGAAAAGTTTACACTCAATTCCACAGCGACTGCGCGCTCCTGAGTGTGAACGCAAACTGTGCGTGTGGGTGTGAGTGAGCTGGAGCGCCAAAGAGAGCGCGTGGGAAAGAGAGGGCCAGTGTGAGAGAATAAGTGAGCGTTGTGTTGATGTATGTGTGATATTTTGTTACACAAAACAGAAATCTGTTGCACTAATACAGGCACAGGAACCGTTAGAATGCCCGTGTGCCTGTAGCTTTTGCCCACTCACTGCTCTCACTGTATGTGTGTCTGTGTGTGTGTGTACGGCAGAGTGATTATGCATATGTATGTGTGCTGGCTTCGTTCGTTTGCCATACAACGACGAAGAAACATTACGAGATTCATTCGACATCCTCACTGCATTCTCGACTCGCGGGCTACACACAGTCACACACAACATAATACACTCAAACAGTTGCTCGCACACACTCGCGTTTAGCGATACCGATACCGATAGATACCGTGCCGTATCCGTGTGTCTCTGTCGGCCGTGCGACTACGTCAACGGCTCTGCTTGTCCGTCAGTACGTTCGTACGCGTTCGCAACGCCGCTTCTTTAGTTCTCAGATCTCCGCGTTCCGTTCGCGTTTTGTGCCGCGTTTTCTTGCGCGATTGTTTCATTCGAAAAGAAAAAAAACGCCAAATCAAATAAATAATACATCAAGCAAAAGCCAGCATAAATAAATACAACAAACACATAAAGAAAAGCGAAAGAAAAGAAAGAAAAAGGAAAAAAAATTAAAGAATAATAATAATAAAAGGTGCAAGCAAATGAGGCAAATTATGCCGCTGCGCGCTATAATTTATTTTTACTCCAATCTATAAACAATTTTGACGTCTATTTCCAAAAATACATTTTTTTCGAAAAGGAAAATATATACACGAAATAAAAATAAAACTAAAAACAATGCGTATGCCACTTATAACATTTTATTTTTAACTTTTATTTCGCGAACTGTTTTGTTCCGCCCGCCCCTCGTCACGCCTCCGTTTAGCTCTCTCCCCCCGCATTAAGTGTTTGTTTCGCCTATCGCGACTTTTGTTTATAAATATTTACAATTATAACAATTTCAATTCGAATTTACACAAAAACCAAAATAAGAGGAACACAAAATAAATTTAAAAAAAAAAAACATTTTTGCATTTGTGTGTTTTTATTTGCCAAATAAGCATAAACAAAATAAATAAATATTTAACAAATAACAAAAAAAAAAAATGAAAGTAAATAGAGTTTAATACAAAATCGTGTACAACTTTTGAGAGACAATTTAAACGATTTAATTATACAGTAAATTTATTTTGTATTTAAACATTTTTGAGACATTTTAAATAAACAAAAAACATTTGCTCAATTAAAGTGGAATTTCAAAGATTGCAAATCATGTAAGTTTGCTATAAATATAAATAAATAAATACAATTTTAGTTATAAGAAAATTATTGGTAAATAGTTGAAGCAACTTCATGACGTTCTAACTAAACAAGTTACTTCATTTATTAGCCGCATACTGACGTCATCGTGTATATCAGTTAACATTTGCAATCAAATTTCTTATTGATAGAGGCGAACACACACACACGCACACTCACACACACACACACACACTCACGCACCAATTTATATCGCGCCTTTTACTTTTCTTATTAATTTCGTTCTCTTTTCATATTTTTGTGTTATTTTTTTTTTTGCATTTAATGCTCAAATGTTTCAAAACTCAGATACACACAAACATCTGCTCATTTCCAGCAAGCGTGTGTGTGTGTGCTTGTGTGTGTGTAGACTTTTGCCAAAACTGATAAGCTGCCAATACAGTAACAGTTACATACATGAACATTCATGTTTATATGTATGCTTTCAACGAAGTTCAAATCCATTTCCACTGCTTCACACGTTATCAGTTTCTGCATGTAGTTCTTGCTGCTCTCTCCCTCTGCCTCCCACTTCTTCTACTCCTCCTCCACTGCCACCTCCCAACTGAACAATTGACTGAATGAACGAATTAATTATTGACCGAATGCCTCTGATAATTGTCCCGACTGTTTGCAGTTTTTGCACTGCATTCGCAGGGCTCTGTAAAATGCCATGCAAAAAAATCTGTCACTCACTTTGTTTGCCTTATCGACGACATGTCTGTGCATGAGACATTGCACTTCCCAGTAGTTCTGTCCAGCACACTGAAACACCTATAAAACTTGGAAACTTCCTATTCCCCCTATGAGCTAATAGTTTGTCGGAAAGACTTTAAGTTCATTAACAGAGTTACAACTGTTAACCAACTGTTAAGTGTAGGTAATACTGTTAACAGTATATGAAGCCAATGTTTCTGCTCATTTTAGTTCTTCGCATATTTTGAAACTTAATCTTTAAGATAACCAACATCTGATAGCATATATAATCATAGACTTTTGATGGGCAGGGCGGGGAGTGGTGTGGGTGGGGAGTGGTCTTATTGACCAACCAGCGGGGGTTTCACGTTCGGGGCACAAAGGCAAAACCTTTGGCCTAGGCCTCAAGCGGAGTGCTAATCACATCAAACAACCGAAAAAATAACAAACCCAAAAAAAAAAGGAATCGAAAATCGCAAAAAGAAATGAAATGTGAGAAAAAGCGAAGTTTTTTCTTATCAATCAATAATTTGGCAAAAGAAACAAAGTTTGAAGTGTGCTTGCGTTTTTACTGCTTTTGCTTTTAATGATAACAACAAAATTTGCAATCGAATTTTTTTTTTCATTCGCTCTACAAATTGTTTAGATAAGGATTGTTGTTGTTGTTGCTGTTGTTGTTGTTGTCGCACTATCTGAAACGAGAGGGAGAGTTTTTCGGCTCGTTCTTATCAAAGTACGGCAAAAGGTACCCAAGCAAATGCTATACAAATATATAGTATATAAATTATATATAATATATATTAAAGCTTATTGTTGTTGTTGTTGTTTTTGTTGTCTTCAGTTGATGAAGTATTTGTTGCTGCGATTGTGTCATATTTTAATGATTATTATTATGATTTCTTTATTGTTTTTATACTCTCTGCAAGAGAGAGTATATTGTGTTTGTGAAAAGTATGTAACAGGGAGAAGGAGGCGTGGCAGACCCCATAAAGTATATATATTCTTGATCAGCATCACAAGCCGAGACGATATAGCCATGTCCGTCTGTCCGTCTGTCCGTCTGTCTGTCTGTCTGTCTGTCTGTCTGTCCGTCTGTCCGTATGAACAAACAGATTTCGGAGATGGTAAGAGCTACAAGTTTGAATTTGGTCTCAATCGACTCGATATTAAGTCAGTCAATACAAGAATCTTTTTTTTTTTCGATGCCACGCCCCGTTCGCCCACAATGAACAAAAAACTAGAAACACCTCGGAAAAAATTGGTGTTTTAGGCGAATATCTCAATAACTATAGCACTTGGGAATACCCTTTTTGGTATGGAGGTTCCTAGAGACGGCATAAATGCATTGTCATCAAAAATTTTGGACTGCCACGCCCCCCTTTCCCACAAGAAATAAAATAATTTGCAAACTTCAATGCCGATTTTAAGGCATATGTTCTTATCGTACAGTTTTGTTATTTCGCACTCATTTGAAGACAAAATATATTAAACTATCCTGAAAGTTGCATCTTAATCGGACAATAAACAAAAGAGCTAGACATGTAAGAAAGTTGATAATTGAACGCAATGCCAATGCATGTGTGCGAGCGAGATAGAAACATACAAACATGTGAGCGAACGTTTTCGCTGCTTGCGTAGCTTAGCGGCAGCGCTGCTCGCGAATGCTGGCTGTGCCGAGCAATTCTGTATGTATAACATATACACAAATACATATGTGCGTGCATACTTTTAATGTCAAATGTATATGTGTGTGTATACATACAATCAGATGTTTTTGTTTCAACGTGTTTTGTTGCAAGTATCAATTGATATATGTACTTGGATACCGATTTTATTAAAATGATCGGGAATAAAATGCAGAGAGTATTCTACGGTCGGGCGTGCTCGACTGTACTTTTCTTTCTTGTTATATTTTTCTTTCTTTTTTTTTTTGTATACATTTGTTTATTTTGCACACTCTTCCGCCTCTCTCTCTCAGGTCTCATTCTGAGTCTTAGTAGTTTTTTTTTTTTGTTAATATTTTTTATAACGTTTGTAGCCCTGATAAGATATGATGCCATAGAGTAGTCTCTGATAGTCCCGTCCCCTTGTTTCTCATTTGAGCATAGGACGCGCTTCTTCCAAAAATACGAAAAAAAATTAAGGAACCTTGAGTCTGCTTATCGTACATCGTTAATGCAATTGAAAAATGTTTGCAATTGCAAAAATTGATAAAAAATAGTAAGTAATAATTGGCAAAGAGCTGAAAGAGCATAGGAAGTCAGGTTGGAAGTATTAGATCATCCCAAGAGAAACGAATTGTGATTTTAAAAGAGATTTTAAAGAGTTTCAGTAGTTAATTCTTAATGTAATCAATCTGTATAATCCTTGTCCTTCCACAACTTTCACTTCCTCATTAAATTTATGCTTTGCATCTACAATTTCCAACTACATAAACATTTTTCAGACTTTAAGGATAAAGTTTCAGTTGTGTAACTATTTCCAAGAGGGGATGGGGAAAGAAAAACTGTCAAAACATTAGCGGAACTAAAGGAAATGTATTCTCGCCTTTGATGCGGCTCAATGGCAGCGGCAACGAGGCGTTTCAGGCGCGTTTTAAAACGCGACGTTGCGCGTGGCGTTAATTAAATTGAGATTTACGAGTATAACAAATCGTCAGATGCGTGCTGAGTGCGAAACCATTAGCACTACACAGCGGCGGAGATATATACAGCATCCAAAAAAAATCTCGGAGTACATCCCGATCAGATCGTTACCAAAAAAAGAAAAGAAAGAAAAGGACAGAAAACAGTTGATTAATCTCTGGTTTAAATTGTGGGCGAGTTTGAGATTTGGTGGCCATTTGGTAGCTGAACTTCAGAGAGCTCCAAAAAGTAACCAAAAAACACAAAAAAAAAAGAAACAGAGCGAAAGGCAAATAAGTAATATAATTTGTAATGAATTGAAATGAATTTGTTGCAAAAACGTGTTTATAAATTTGTGTTTTTAAAAAAATTATTTATTTAATTTTGTTGCTGCAATAAAAATGAATTTTATTAAAGGTCTCAGTGTGTGTGTGTGTGTGTGTGCGGTGTGTGTGTATGCCATGTCAAATATTGCTGTGAGCGTAACAACAGCTTTAAACGACGAACTGGTTTTCCAACTCACCCAAAAGTTCATTCATCCAAATAATACGGAAAAGTTTAAAATTTGCATAAATTACTTACAGTAAATCGTCACAGCAACAACAACAACAACAACAGCAATGTTAACAAACTGCTGCTAATTGCAAGCGATACATTTAATGGTATTAATTTAAGATGTTTCATCCAAAAGAAAACCACGAAATCCAAACAAAATGAATCATTTCAATGAATTGAAAAGGAAATAGGAAATTTACATGACTTTCGTTGCTACCCTCGTTAAAATGTACTTGTATGTATATACTTGTATTATGTGGTTATTCGTAGAATTATAATTACTTGCTAATCGAATGAGTTGTGAGTATGTAATTAAATTTGATAAATAATTAATAAACACTCATTTTTTGGTGACAACTTCCTCAATTAAAATGCGAGTGCAAAATTAATTCACAAAATTCGTATCTCCAACAATTTTTGGCCAATTGCCTAATGATCTGTAGTTAGAGATCTCTTCTTAGAGGTTTCTTGTGGCCTTTTAGTTTGGGCCCAATTAAAATGCCGCTTCTAATTGCCAACGCAGCAAAGAACTGTAATAACAAGTCGTCTTGACACACATGTAACCAAAACAAATTCTGTTCTCTGTCTCTGCTAATTTCCGTTCTTCCTTTCTTCGTTGCTTCCTTCCATCCTTCCTTCCTTCCTTCCTTCTTTTTGTTCTTCTCTTGGCTCTTTTGGCTGTGCTCAAGTGGCACAAAGTTTGTGGCGGCTGCTGCTTCTGACCCAGTCAACTTGCAACTGCAACCACAAAATGTTTAATTGTCGCCGTCTATGTAAACAAACTGTGTTAAGTTTTGACCCCAGGGCAGCACTTTTAACACTTGCAACACACAACAGCAGTTAGAACAGCAACAACAACCGCAACACTTGGCAACGTCCATGTCCGGGTTGATTAGCAAAATGTTGCAACGTCACTTGCAATTAGCCAAAGCAACTTTTGGTTCTGCTTTGCACTAAACACTTGAAACTTTATTGTTTCTTTCTTCCCCTTTTTTTTTGGTAACACGCATTCCAGTGACGTGTCAGTTTGATGTATTGCCGTTTTTTTTTTATTTACTTGGCCACTTGAAGCGTTTAAGTGACTATCTAATCGCTAAGTGGCAAGTGGCAGCAGCAGCAGCGGCAATAACAACAACTACAACAACACTGTGAGAGCAGAAAATGCAGATTTCGATAAGAAGCTCGCATCGATAAGTAAACGAAGCAACTACAAATAAAACGAGCAAAATGATAATAACAAAAGCAAAGAATTTAAATGTTTTCTTCTGATATTAATTGAGAGTGGAGACTAAATTTAATCCAAGCACAAACATAGGTACTAAGCTGAGCTTGAGAAGCAGCTTGGCTGAACACTAATTTGATTGGGTAAATGGTACTCAAAGTGAATCTTAAAGCAGATAAATACTCAATTTTGCATGTCAACTCAATACTCATATATTTATTCAAACAGTTAAGACTCATGCTAGCCACGTATTGGCCATAAATTAGTTGAGATAAATGGTTTTTTTCTCTGCTCGCCTATCAAACAAAGCGCACATAAGTATGCTATAAATTCTGTATAACCAATTCCTGTTAAATTATGAAATATTTTCAGTTTTTTTTGCTGACAACGCATCGTATTGCATTCGTAATATTAAATTAATTTTGCAGTTACATTTTAATTAACATTTTTAACGTATCAAATGACTTGTCTGCGAGTGTGTATGTGTGTGTGTTTGTGTGTGTTACACATGCGGAATAAAATACTTTAATTGCCAGCTGCTAAGCGACATCTCAAAGCGAACTCAGTGGCCCCGCCTTCACCAAGCTACACTACGCTCCCCTATGCCCTCAAGTGTTAACCGCTAAGCAGCTTCAATTATTCATGTTGCTCGTGCTCTGTTCAATGACGCACTTCTCTTTGTTTCTCTTGTTGTTCTTGTTGTTGTTGTTGTTGTTGTTGTGGCACTTTCAATGCGGGTATTAATCGCGATTGTAGGTTGAGCTTCGATTTGTTGTTGTGTGTGTGTGTGTGTGTGTGTGTGAAGGGTATGTATGATTCGAGTGTGTGTGTGTGTGTTCATCTGGTTTAACTCATGTGCGTATGCAACTTGAGGTCAATGCTTATCGACATCTCTTTGCTAAATATATGAACTCTACGGAGTTCTTACTCAGTCATCACTAATCGGATACAAAGTACGCGGTTTAGTGACTATAAAGGTACCCATATCACTCACAATGATTACGTTGATTGTTGAGGCAAAAGCAAACAAAAATCTTCTGTTTATTGTCAATATTCAACGAGTATCCCTTTTAGACCCAAAATTTAGATTATACGACAACCCTTTTGACAACTTAATTAACACTAGTTAAACTGTTTGTTTAACTACTTAAATAAGTTTCTTAACACGTGCCTTTTTGAAAAAATGCTTTTGGTTTCTTGCGTGTTACGCTGCGTATGCGTAATGTGCCAATGACAAATTAGTCAAAGAATTCGCAAATTCATTAAATTTACTTACAATACTTGAATAGCTCATGGGGCAAGTGACTAAACGAAATCTTTTGCTCACTCAACAACAGTCAGCAAACCAAAGTATTACTAAATAATGGAAAAGTATTAACTATTTATAAAATACTCTTTCTTTATCGGTTTTATTTGGGATCGCAGCGTCATGCGTACATTATCGATACTGTATCGATTCCAAGTATGTCTTCCGCCTTTGTGCCACATAGTTCACATTCATATCCTTTATTTCAATAATGACAAACATATACGAAAGGCACGCACGCTTCAGATAATCATTTTCGTATCGAATTTTCCGTTTTTCCTCCGTTTTTTTTTTGGGTTTCTATTCGTCCTTTTCCCTACCGTATTTATGTTGAAATTGAGGGCTCTACGTCAAGGTTACCGCACGAGGAGTTCTCATTCCCTACAACAAGTTTTTTACCCGATTTTCACCCATTTTCCCCACCAGCTGACTGGCTGGCTGGCAGTCCAGGGTTGAAAGCTGAAACATATTGCGTAGGACGTCGTTCATATTGTTGTCCCACTGTTGTTGTTGTTGTTGTTGCTGTGTGAGGCGAACACATTTCTAAGCAAACGTTGCCAAGGCAGCAAAGTTCCTTTTTGCCGAAGGGAACAAACAAGCACAACAAGAAGTACACACAGGCGACAAAAAGGACAAGACGACAAACGGACCGGCAGTAGGAAAGTGGCTGGGTTGGGTAGCAAGGGCAGCAAGAGGAGAGCAGAGTACTTGGAGCTGTATGCGAGGGGTGTAAGAAGCAATTGAAATTCATCTGCCTCGATTTCCGGCATTCGCACTCGGAAATTTGCGCTTTCCCGCCGTGCCTGGACCTTTTTCTGAGTGGGTATATATATATATGTGTGTGTGTGTGTGTGTGTGTGTGTGTGTGTTGCGTAGCGAGCAACAAGAATTGTCATGTTTACACAGCCAGACAAACGTACACACACACACACACGCGTACACACACACACACACACACACACACAAACACGTTAGTCTGCTCGCGTTTTGAGCCACGTGCCTTGTCAGTAGCCGCAGGCAGCTTATATATATATATATTTCATGCCCTGTAAATGCGCACAGCTGCAGGGTATATATGCTGTTAACACAAGATGAACTAATAAAAATGTTAACAGCAGTGGTATGAAATGTTAATAACAGCTACTAAACTAAAGCACTTAACAGACTGTCTTGAAGATTAATAACAGCGACTGTTAGATTAACAGCGGTTAGGCACTGTTAACATACTGTAAGCAGAGTATGCTTATGTTAAAAATATTGCTTTTTAAGGGGTATTCAGTAGCATACCCTGCTGTACACATTATTTGGCAGTTTTTGTTGTTCTTGTTGACAATTATTAAGTTAATAAACATTTAGTTGATAGAAATTTGGAAATTGAAGGAATTTATGCCAGGAATTTCCACTCTATATAAAATTGTTTGCGTTGTTATTGTTATTATTTGTCTTCTTCTTGGTCTTCGTCTTGTTCTTCCTCTTGTTTTTTCTTTACTCAAGCAAACAAATAAAATTGTTTTCATTTTAAACTTGTGCTAAACAAGTTTTTGGTTTTGTTTTCTTTTTTATGTAATTTCTTTGTGCTTTGATGAATAAATAATGTACTCAGTGCGCTTTGGAACCTACTGATTTGCCCTGTGTGTAGTGTAGTATGCGTTAGGTGTGCGTGGGCACCTGAAGGACATCAAAGCGTGCACAGGAAATGGCGCTAATCACGCGTGAGAGCGTGTCCAGCGAACTGCGTGCCAATGAAGGGCAAAAGCGATGCCAAGGTAAAAAGTTGTTGGCTAGAAAGCAAAGGATTTGCAATGGTCACTGTGGGCACATAAATTAACCCAAGTAATGTCCTTAATAGGACACAGATACAGGCCCAACCACACACTAAACCACATCTATAGAGCTAAAATGGGTCACAAATGCCCTGGACTTTGGAGGTGCATTGAACTTTCGGCACGTGGCCAATGAAGCGTCAACAAGTTGCCTGCTCTGACCCTCCCTTTGCCCAGAAAAACCGCCCTTCTGTTTACCTTGGAGCATCCTTTTGAAGTTAGCAACTAAGTGGGTTAACCCACTGTGGCCACTCACCCCTTATCCCCTATCAGTAGGTTCTATTAGATGATTGCTCATCCCTTTGGAATTCAGGATGTGCTTTGTTTAAGTTGTCCACATGGTTACACTCATATCAATTCATTTTATTCTCTATTTGCAGATACCTGACAACACTTTATACAGCAACATATTTATTTAACTAAAGAAAACAACAACAATCACAACTGCAAACAATAAAAGGAATTATATATATATATAAAGATATATATACAAACAATTGCCGTTTCGAGAAGCCGTCCAGCAGTTATATACAGAGCCATATTTAAATATATTGAGAGTGGTTGCATTATAAGTATATTAAATATGCCCAACGTCTGCCACAAGAACAACAGCAACAACAACAACAACAGGATTTGGGACTAAGGTTTACTCCTACCTAGCTTATCAGCCAAGATAACAACAACAGCAAGAAGAAGCAGAACAACAACTTCAGCTTGAAGTATAATAGATAAATTCATCATTATTATTTCATTTGAGTAACAAATCTGAATCGAAGGAGTATCTGTTGCCATGGGTCGCAAAAAAATTCAAATTTCACGCATCACCGACGAGCGCAATCGACAGGTGAGTTTAACGCTGCGTATACTTAATTTCATTAACAATATCCTCCAACTTCCATAGAAATTGTGTGAAAATTTATTAATTAAAAGAAAACTTATAGAGTCTGAGTAATTTCAATTGAATTTAAATTGTATGTTTAGTCGGAAAGAGGTGAGGCAGCTCATAAAAAGAGCTAATAGTCAGTAGTAAATTCAATCGCACACCCAGTAGGAACGTGACTCACTGGGAAGCCCAAAAGTGTTT
The DNA here is from genome assembly GCA_018903735.1 of Drosophila cardini. NCBI lineage: Eukaryota > Metazoa > Arthropoda > Insecta > Diptera > Drosophilidae > Drosophila > Drosophila cardini. Next base: position 11,526,881 of record JAEIGM010000001.1, on the reverse strand, counting down.
AGTTTAAAGTTAAGGAACTAGTTTAGCTAGTGAAAACAAACACTTGATTTAGTAGTCTTCTAGTGAACTAGTTCCGTTGAACTAGTTAAATAACTCAGATTCATATCAGTTCCATTAGTTTCCTTAAACCTTAATTGATTACTTTTCAAGTGTCTTCCTAGTTGTAGACTTGTTAAAGACTCTTTGCGGGCAACTGTTGCTTTCGGTTCATTTGAGCCACTTGCACATGACGTGCGTGACTGTGTGTGGACTTTCCCATCATACAAAGGACATTTGTGGCATCGTAAAGGTTAATGCCTAACCAAGTCGTAAACGCGTCATAACTGACAACAAAACGAACACCATTACTTACACACACACACACGTGTACACACACACGACGCGCACACACACACACACACTTGCACAACAATAACTTGTCCTCTGGCCTTGACTTGGCCATAATCGATTCATTACCAATCGCAGTTAGCGTTCAAGGGGCTAGCGTCTAATTACATAAATATTTGAGCAGGCAATTGAAGAATAATTTTCTAAACTTTTCCTTCATTTTCTTCCTGTTCTTCTTTACTTCCTACCGTCTACGAACTGTACTTTAGGTGACCTTCAACAAACGCAAATTCGGCGTTATGAAGAAGGCCTACGAGCTGTCGGTGCTATGTGACTGTGAGATCGCACTGATCATCTTCTCGTCGAGCAACAAGCTATATCAGTATGCCAGCACCGATATGGATCGGGTATTGCTCAAGTACACCGAGTACAATGAGCCACATGAGTCGCTGACCAACAAGAATATAATTGAGGTAAGTTGGAATTAATACTGTGATTGGTACTCGTTATTCGTTACTCGTCGGGATTTACTCGTCCCTTTGGCACTCGGCGAACGTCGCTTCTTAATATTAGTGGACTTTGTGTGAAGCTACTCGCTGTTTTACACTCGTTACTCGTTACATAAGAAACTCGTTACTGATTTCTGTAAATCGTTACATTAAAAACGCAGTTTTTCCTATGTTCTAAGCAACTCGTTGCTTTTTACATACTACTCGCCGCTTGGCAGTACCAAATTAAGTTAACTGTTACCCTTTTCCCGCAGATAGTAACGAGTCTTCTCTGTCACTCGTTGCTTTCCACTCGTTATATGTTAAGTACTGCTATCGGTTTTTAACTGTTGTGTCTCTGAACGCTTGACAGTTGCATAAAATTATGAACACTCAAGTGAGCTGTGAAAAGCGCAGCAGCCACGCGGAAAACAAACAAAGCAGCCAAACAGATAATAGCAATAACAACAACAACAACAGCAACAACAACAGCAACAAAATGTTTAGTTTTGGGCTCTAACAACAATGGGAATATGCAGAGAGCCAAGCAAAGAGAAAGACGAGAGAGAGGGAGATAGAGCAGTAGAGGGGAAACGGGAGAGAGGGGAAGAGAATAAGATGGAGTAGGGGCATAGACGGCAATGTATTTTGCATTTCTAATGCGACATTGTCGCTGTTGTTGTTGTCATTTCACTGCTGTTGTTGTTGTTGTTGTTGTTGTTGTTGTTGCTGTCTTTTGTTTGCTGCCTTTTAAATTGTTTTGTAATGTTAATGCCGTGCAGAGCGTAGACAAGATTTACATAATTTAGCACATCAACAGAGTGGCGACGTGTCAAGTGCCAAAGCAGCAGAGAACCCACCCTACCTCCTATCCCCCACCCCTCCCACAATCCCTTGCGTCACGCCCATGACCCTACCACTTTTTCGCGACGGCCAATTACGAGTACTTGCCACTGCCTCTGTTAAACCCCACACTCATTCTTCCTCTCTTTTTGCGCTCTCTCTCTCTCTCTCTCCCTCTCTTTCTCTCTTTGTGTTTTTAGAAGGAGAACAAAAACGGCGTCATGTCACCGGATTCACCCGAAGCGGAGGCCGATTACACGCTCACCCCCCGCACCGAAGCCAAATACAATAAGATCGACGAGGAATTTCAGAATATGATGCAGCGCAGTCAAATGACCATTGGCGGTGTCACAGGTGGTGCCGGTGGTGGAGGCGGCGGCGGCGGTGGTGGCGGTGGTGGTGGACCCAATAGACCCATGCCCAATACAAGCTATACGTTGCCGGTTTCAGTGCCAGTGCCGGGCTCCTACGGTGAGAATATGCTGCAGGCCAGCCCACAAATGTCCCACACAAACATCAGCCCACGTCCATCGAGTTCGGAGACGGATTCAGGTGGGATGTCCTTAATAAGTTAGTACAGTGTCGCGGGTGCACAATTTTCATTTATATTTCTGTTTCAGTTTCTGTTTCAATTTCTATTTTCGTTTGCTGTTTCTGTTGAGTCGGTTATGAGTAACTCGTTACTCGTTACTCGCTACTCGTTACTCGTTGCTCGTTACGAGTTTTACTCGATATTCTTTTGTTTTGTCTTGTTTTCTTTTGTTTTATAATTTTTTTGCATGCACAAACCGTTTAGGAATATAACCCAGATCTAACAATATATGTTTTAAGCATTTATTATCATTACTTTTTTTTTTTTTGAGTCTTTCTTTATCATTTTCTAATCCTTAACATTGAATGAAGTATTTAGTTTTCTGTTCGTTCGTTCGTTTACTTTTCACAAATGGTGTTCAGGTTATTAAACTCTTGCATATCTCTATATATATTCTTATATATTTCATTCATCAGTCTATCCATCGGGTACCATGTTGGAGATGTCAAACGGTTATCCACATTCACATTCGCCGCTTGTGGGATCACCCAGTCCAGGTCCCAGTCCTGGCATAGGTGGGCATAATGACTATATTCATATTACCGTAGAGAGTTTAATCCTCCCCCCTTACCACTCACTTACACACACACACACCCACACCCACACACACACACACACACACACATGTACACCCATTAATTATAACAAATGAGTTTAGTTAGCAAAATTCTTTACACTCCCTCCCTGACTGTCTATCCACTCGATCACTTTCATCCATTTTAGTTGCACTTGATACCCTACAATTTGCTTAATAATTAATCCCAATTTTGCAGCCCATCATTTGCCCATTAAACAGCAATCACCGGGCAGCCAGAATGGCAGAGCTTCCAATTTACGTGTCGTCATACCGCCCACCATAGCCCCCAATATGTCGGCTACAGCGGACGATGTGGCCTATGCAGATGTAAGTCTACTCAATACTTATGTCCAAGAGCAACATTTATCTATAGTTTAACGAATTTACTTTAATTGATTCCATTTTCTAATATTTATTTATTTCCCTTGTGTTTTGCAGCAGCGTCAGAGTCAAACGTCGCTCAATACGCCGGTGGTGACGCTACAGACACCGATGCCCGCACTGACGAGCTACTCATTTGGGGCCCAGGACTTCTCGTCGTCGGGTGCAATGAGTGCGGATATAATGAGCCTGCCGCAGTGGCATCAGGGCCTTGTACAGCAGCACACTAGGTGGGTAGTCCAGGCCCCGAGCCCGGCGAATAGCAGCAGCAGCAGTCCCAGCAGGCAAACACTTAACGGCGACCAACATCATAATCTGCCTTGCAGTCTATCGCACTTGGCTGTCTCGAATAGCACACCGCCGCCCGCCAGTTCACCCGTCTCCATAAAGGTGAAAGCAGAGCCACAATCGCCGCCACGCGATCTCTCCGCCAGCGGTGGACATCAGCATAATAGCAATGGTTCAACGGGCAGCGGTTCCAGCAGCAGCAGCACCAGTAGCAACAACTCAGCAAACGGTGGTGCTGCCAATACCGTTGTTGGTGCCTCCAATGTCATCACACACTTGAACAATGCCAGTTTGTTGTCTGGAGCGCCTGGTGGAGGAGGCGGTGGTGGTGGTGGTGCCAACGGTAGCGCCGAACAAGCCACCAATTTGAGCGTCCTTAGTCATTCGCAACAGCATCTGGTCATGTCAAATTCAAGGCCCTCATCAACAGGTCATATAACACCGACTCCAGGTACGTTCACTTTTCAAATTTTCCGAAGTTTTCAATTTGGAAAAACTTTTCCCTTTCGCTTGTGAAATTGTTTACTAATTTTGCTCAATGTTTTCCTTTTACGGCATGTTTTTTAAATGCTAAGCTAAAAGCGAAAGTTATAAATCCGAAAGCCGACACAAGCGGCGTATGCTTAATATTTGTGAAATAACACATACGCCGCGTGTGTCATGTTCAAAAAATGCAGCTGTTTATCTATCCTTCTCTCTCTATCTCTCTTACTCTTTGTGCTGCTGCTAAATTTTGTGCGTTTAATTAACTGATTAAAAAATAATTTAATTATTATTAACAATAACCAAAACACATAAATATATATATGACAATTTTTAGGGCATGATAAGTATGAAGGATATCCGTACCGCGCGCTTATGGGACATAATCCTAGATGGAATTTTGCCGGTAAATTGGCCAAAACACCAAAAAAAAACACACACACACACATACAAAATCGCATACAACTGCATAAATACATATATATTCACACATACACATACAAACATAGAGAAACACAGCGTTTGAGATGTCGATAAACAAGCGATAAAGTTATCGATTGCAACTTTAGAGTTGTTTTCTTGAGGGAAATTGATTAATAGTGTTGTTTTCAGCACTTATTTTTGACTATTTACTGTATGTATCGTTGGTCTATAAGCTGTTCGGCTTACGTTTCTATCAAAATTTGTGTAATTCTACCGATTACAAGACGTTAGCTAAGGAATTTTATAACATTACTATTTTTAGTTAAGGCTTTCAAGCATTAAAGCCAGCGTATCGATAGCTAGAAATATATATGGATTTGCCTACAGGGCTTCAGACAGTCTATACGTCGGCTTCTATACCAAATTTTCACTCAGTTTCGAAAGCTTTCTTACTGGAAGTTGATACGAATAAGACTTTGTTTTGGAGTATATAGAAACTGAGCTGTATTTTATATAGCTACCCTAAAGAAATCACCTTAAATTAACTAAAAAGTATAAAGAAATTGTTAAGTTATTCCAACTATACTTTAAAGCTTTAATGTTTGAATTTGTTTTAGCCATTTTGGTAACTTAATCCAGTTATAATAGCAACAATTGCTTAAAATTCCTTCTTGTTTTTATTTCGAAATAAATTCTCTAATTAAGTTAGTGAATAGAAACTAATAATTGCCTGACTTTTGTTGAATTACTGTTAATCCTTTGACTAACTCGATTTGACACATACACACACACACACACACCCATACATACATTTGCATACACTCATAGACTCATATGTTAATCCGTTGCCAAGCGTTGAATGCCATTTGCGTCTCTGGCCCTAAAAACAAACGCTCCCCGCCCCCCGCCTATCGTTTGCCTGTGCCACACACATTTGACTACAGTTCATATCAAAACTAATAGTTTAACAGATTTTATTATCTTAAACGCAGGTGCGCCCAGCAGTGAACAAGATGTGCGTTTGGCTGCTGTAGCAGTACAGCAGCAGCAACAGCAGCAGCAGCAACAACAGCAGCAGCAACAACAACAGCAGCAACATCAGCAACAGCAGCAGCAGCAGCAGCAACAACAATTAAGCGATTACGATGCACCCAATCACAAAAGGCCAAGAATATCGGGCGGATGGGGTACATAGCCGGCACGTGGCAACTATAAGCTACAGTTACCACAGCAGCAACAACAGCCACATCACAACAGCAACAGCAACAAGAAGCCAGTCAACAGCAGCAGCAGCAGCAGCTGCAGCAGCGATAGCGAGAGCAACAACGATCTGGTAATGATGCCACCGCCACCGCGTAAGGAGACAACAACAGGAGCAACAACAACAAGTCGCCCCTTTTTAAATGCGGTACACTATGGGCGTGGCAGCTACGATAGTTATGGCCAACATTTAGCTGTTGGTTATGCGCCGGAGCAACAGTAGCAACAAGTTAAGGAGTATGAACCACAACAGCAACAACAACAACAGTTTCCAGACCAGTGCAATAGTAATACCAAGAAGTGGAAGAAGAAGAAGAAGATAGAGAAGTTAAAGAAGAATAGGAAGAGGAAGAAGATTAGGTCAAGCTGCAAGCGAAAGGTTTTGTTATTGATTTAAGTTTTAAGCGAAAACAAGTGACAGTGTCATATCTACAATTATTGTCTAATGTGTAACGTATGCTTATAAGTATATATATACGATATATATATATATGGTATATATACAAATATATATTATATGATAATAGTTATAATTTTAAATTATCTGAAAAAAAAACACAGAAAACATTTGTGTGTCTCCTACCTATGCCTCTCCTCCCCTTCCTACCCCTACCCCCTACCCTACCCTGCCCTGTGCCTCCCTAAATGAGCCGTTGAAAGCCGTAGTTAGTTAATTACATACATGATACTATTATATAAATTGAAGTTAATAATTAAGCGCAAAAGAGAGTAAAATGAGAGTAAATTGAATGCCGAGACTCGACTCGAAAGGAGCATTAGTTAGTTGTTAGTGTGTTGAGCTGATATTTAGTTTAAATATTCAATTAAATGTTAACTTTAAGTCAACAATACACACTCACACACACTCACACACACACCCACACAGTTGAATGTAAATATTTTATTTGGTTTTTAGGCTAAATTGATCACTGGCATTAGAAATGAAATGAAATTACAATTACAAAATACGTAAAACTTGCAAGTCATAAGTCTATATATATATATATAATAATGTGCACACACAACACACACACACCCACACACACACATACGCATAAAAATGTACTCATTTTAAATTTATGCAAAATGTTTATATATTTAATTACTTTTTTTGTTTGAATTATTGTGCAATTTATACGTTTGTTTAGCTTCAAATACAAATGATTAATTATTTTATTCAACGACTCAGTTTATTACATAATTTAATGGCTTAAGTTTAAAGAAAACAACAACAAAAAAAAAAAACTAAACAAAAAAATATAATTAAAAAGTAATTGTAATTGTAATTGTAATTTGTTTTTAAGCCCTTATTTGATAGACTTTATTCTCTTCTTCTCTAAGCAAAACGAAGTCATAATTTGTAATTAAACTTAAAGTGAATTTCTGTTCGATTTCGCCTTAAGTTTTTTATTTTTACAATTTACAATTTACAATTTGAAAATGCAGTTTGTAAAACAAAAAACAAATAAAAAAAAAAACACAACTCAAACATGAAATATAATTTAAATAAAATCAAATAAAATTATTTTCAGTTCATTTTATTTTGCTCTGAATTCAATTTCTTTATTTAAATTTTTTTTTTTATTATTTATGCAGACAGAAAACGTGTGTACCATAGGAATGTGGGCGTGGCTGTCTACTTGTCAATTGCCCAATTTATTTAAGAATTTGTATTTAAAGAAGTAAACGCGCTCTGTAAATATTTGCGCTACCAAAACATGACCTGTTGCACTTTATACAGCAAGAAAGATAAAAAATATTTAAAAATTAAATTAAAAATAAAAAAAGAAATATATTTATTGTAAAAAAGAAACAAACAATGTGGAAAAACATATGCAAAAGATGAATATAATCGTATTTACATATGTACAATGTGTGTACCTATACTTATGCCGCAGACTGTAACAGCTGTGCATATATACATATAGCCCGAAATTGTACGATCCGAAATGCACACGAACAATAAACATTTACACTTTACAGGTTTCCCAAAATGAGAGAAGATTAAACAAGCTTTAGAACAAGTATATATATATATACATACATATATGTATTATATATATGTATGTACCTACCATATACATATATGTACTATAAAGTAGCGAGTGCTACATATTTTCTAGCAATATACTGATTATAGTAACGATATTATAAGAGACACAGATTGGTCTGAAGACCCAAAACCAATTGAAAATTTTAACCGATTCGCCAGAGAGTTGAATAATGATTACCGATCCCATTAAATACCTAATAAACTTGTATCTGGCGGAATTACCAGAAATCATTTGCTCCCAATGAAAGATAAAGCAAAATATATATAGTACGATAAGTATACTGAATATAGTATAACAGTGAGTGTTAAATGTAATGTTACAGTTGTTATGTGTACAGTGTTTTACAATTTTTTGTTTATTAACAAATCAAATGAGTTTTCATATAATTTGCAATGAACTTTTCCGAACAATTTCCCTAGATTTGGTTATATTACAATTCTTAGTTTGGTGTATATAAATCCTGGTAAAAGAAACTTCACTCTGTAGTGTTGCCTTAAAAACAGTGCCTCTTAAATGAAATAAACAGAAACAAAAACATAAAAATAACAAATTAAATGTTAAAACAGCGATCAATTGCTGAATATGATATATATAAAATGGAAAAAACTTGATGGTGAAACATTTCAATACAGGTGTTATTTGTGCTATTTAAAGAACGTAGTTAATGCAACCGAAAAAAAATATATAAAAAATTATTAAACTATAAACAAATGTAATTAAACTTTAAGCTTTAAAATTTCAAATGGAAAAAGAAAATCAAGTCAAGAAGAGCAGCACATAATGTACAAAATCATTGAAAAGGCTAAATTTGAATTGGCATTATAAAAAGGTATTGGCATAAGAGTTAAGAGTTCATAAATATGTATATGATAGATAAGATATACCATATATAGAGTTACATATATGTATATAGATTGGATCAGTGCACTGTATAGCTGGCCGTCTACAAGGCGATTTATGGTCACAGGGACCACAACAAATGATATATGATTGGATATGGTAATCAATGTCTACTGTTTCGATCCGGTACGGAATATATATATATGTATATGTTTAGTATAATGCACTGTTGTTTTGGAGATAGTAAGTTTATATATGTGACACCCTAAAATTTAATGAGAATCCAATTGAAAAAGGCAAAAGACTTTATGCATTAAACATACTTCTCTATATATATATGTACTATATATAATCTCACCTATCTCACGTATAGCAAAGATTACCTTAAGTTTAAACATATTTAACGTTGTACTATTTGTGTTATGGAAAATGATGTTGTTCATCATTAGAATCACTGAAAGCACAACTTTGGCAAAATATTTAATGAAAGCTTAGCAAATTTTTGAGGAAAATGCGTTGAAAATGTTTATAAAACCTTAAGAACGCTGACATTAATCTATAAACATTATTATACACAACATAAGTGATATGCATATTGTTAAGATATCTATATAGAAGGCGCTCCAAATTGATATTACTTACGAGTACTGAAACCAGTACAGATATAGATATATATGTATACATACATACATACATATATTATATATTGTATTAACCATCGATGTATCTCTGTTCAAATAACTTACAACTAAACTATAAGCATTATGTTTAGGGCAATTACTTAGTTACCGTTTTGGTGAAAAACATCAAGAAAAGCAAAAAATACATAAAAAAAAAAGAGTAAAATTATAAAAACATAAATAAATAAATGTACTTATAATTATTAGTTAATAACTGTAAACAAGTTTTATCCGTGCACTGAATATGAAAGGTTTTGAAAATTGATTGTGGAATAAATATTTACCTATTAAGTTGATGTTTTAAACAAATGAAAATGAAATCAACAAAAAAAACAACAACCAAAAATAGCAACTTTTAAATAAAAACCTTTTTGGCAACTGAATTTCACAAACTATCAATTCTTTTTATTATAACATTATGTATGTATACGTAATACATATACTATTGAACTGTTAATGGGATTTAAAGAAAAAAAAAAAAAATTCCTATTAAAATTTTCCATCCAAAAATCGCTTGGAATTTTGCCAAAAACACAAAATCCTTAATAATTCGAAAACTATCAGGACGATCGGAATGTCCTTTGGCCCATCGATAGTTCTTGTCAATAGCAACCGATTGGTGTGAGTCACGACAGGATCCTTCAAAGGACCTTCGAGTTATCGTTAAATTTCTGTTTTCGAAATTTACATTATAATTTGGCTCCTGTAAGGACTTTCGTCCTTTTTCTTACATCAACGTGTATGGTTTGACTAGGGCTATCTACGTACCAAAGGACATTCGTCTAGTCCTTGAAATGGCCGAGTTAAGGTGCCATATGTGTATTTTGGCCATTTTTCCAAGGCCTCCCCCTATAAAATTTTTCGAACATTTTTTTTAAGAAATCGATAAATCTTTGGATGCCAATCGATAGAACTACTTTCTGGACGAACAAAAAGACGTGTCCTTTTGCCAGGATACAGTTGGAAGGACGAAAAAAGTGAAAAACAACGTGAAACAAATTAAGACTGCGCCTTAAAGTAGGCAATAGTTTTTCGGTGGTAAGACACATGCAGTCGCAGGCCATTTCTATTGTGCAGCCATTTTCCTGACATTAAAAGGACAGTGGTTTAAATTCTCGACTTTCGACTTAAACATTTAATTGTAAATTTTAAAATAATTTCATAGCAAATTTTGTTTGTTTTAATTACAATCTAATCAAATGCAGTTGTGGTATAATTGACAATTACAATCCCATGTTCCTTACAAGGAGTGTAGCTTACATGCCATTGTAGGCGGGACCACCGCCTCCCTCGGGCACCACCCAGTTGATGTTCTGCTTGGGATCCTTGATATCACAGGTTTTGCAGTGAATGCAGTTTTGTGCATTGATTTGTAGCTTCATATTGCCGCCCTCCTCGTTGGGCACGTACTCATAGACGCCTGCGGGACAGAAGCGCTGCTCGGGTCCCTCATAGATGGCCAGATTGTGGTCCACGGGTATGCGATCATCCTTCAGGGTCAAATGGGCTGGCTGGTCGCCCTCGTGATTGGTGCCCGTTAAAGCCACCGAAGACAGCAGGTCAAAGGAGATTTTACCATCTGGCTTGGGGTAAACTATGCGTTCGCTGACATTTGCTGGCTTCAGTGATTCATGATCCTGGGGTCCATGTGTCAGAGTCCAGGGCTCACGTCCGCCCATGAAAATTGAGAAACCACTAAGCACGAGTCCACCATAAAGACCCAAGGGATTGTGGAAAGATGGGTGCACATTGCGCACCTTGTACAGATCCTTCCAGACAAACGATTCCTTAATTCTGCAAGCAAAATGATTTAGTTTAACAAAATCAAAGAATTCAATTAGTTTTCCACTCACTTCTCTGCATAACTGCTGGGTTCAACGCCCGCTGTTGTCTGCGTATTCGCATTAATGGCCTCCAGAGCGCTCTCGGCAGCGAGCATGCCGCTCTTCATGGCATAGTGAGAGCCCTTAATGCGTGGCACATTGAGGAAACCGGCGCTGCAACCCACCAAGCAACCGCCTGGGAAGGACAGCTTCTTTGGCAAACTCTGGTAACCGCCCTCGTTGATGGCACGTGCTCCATAGGCAATGCGAGTGGCGTTCTCAAAGACGTGACGCACTTTGGGATGTGTCTTGAAGCGTTGGAACTCCTGGAAGGGACTGATCCAGGGATTTCTATAGTTCAGTCCCACAACAAAGCCGACAGCTATCGTGGGCGTGGGCTCATTGAGATGGTACAGGAAAGAGCCACCATAGGTGAACCGATCCAGAGGCCAGCCAATTGAGTGCTCCACAAGACCAGGTCTGCAGAAGATTGAGCAATAAATACCAACTATTTTGTGAGATCTACAGGTGTAACTTACTGATGCAACTCAGGAGCAATCTCCCAGACTTCCTTCAGTCCAATACCGTACGTTTGGGGCTCACTACCGGCGTTTAGACCAAAGTTTTGCATGATCTGCTTGGTAAGATGTCCACGACAGCCCTCGGCAAAGATTGTTGTCTTCGCATGCAGCTCCATGCCACGTGCAAAGGTCTCCTTTGGTGCTCCACTCTTAGCAATGCCCACATCATTCGTGGCAATGCCCTTAACACTGCCATCCTCATGGAAGAGCACTTCAGAGGCAGCACAGCCTGGGTAAATCTCTACGCCCATGGCTTCTGCCTGATCACCCAACCATTTAACCAAGTGACCCAGACGCACAACATAATTGCCATGATTGTCCATGGGCCAGCCTTTGAAAACCGGGATGGAGAACCGACCCGTGGGCGTAAGGAAAGAGAAGGTATCCTTTGTCACGGGCGTGTTCAATGGCGCTCCTTGCTCCTGCCAATCAGGTATGAGCTCATTGAGCGAGATCGGATCAATAACAGCACCGGAGAGAATATGTCCGCCCACCTCGGCTGATTTTTCAACAACACAAACACGAATCTCCTGTGAAACAATAAAAATATTCAAATCGATAGAACTGATAGTCTAAGAGTTTCTATATACCTGATCCTTCTCGGCAGCCAATTGCTTGGCCCTTATGGCAGCTGACATGCCAGCTGGTCCACCACCAACAATAACGATGTCCACCTCCTCAATGCAACGCTCCATGTCCACCTCCTTCCATCTCTCGTCCTTCTCGCGGGGATTCAAGGTGTAGTGTGTGGTAATCTTGGGATACTTTGCTGCCTCTGACACGCTCCGCACTAAGGCTGGTGTGAATAGCTTATGAACTGGGAAAGGTCAGAACGGGGCAGAGATAATGATAATGATTAATCAATGCTGCATGGATAATAGACAAAGTGCATTTTCTGATAAGAACTCTGATAAGACCAACAACAATTACTGTGGAATGTTAATAAGGTTTATAGTTTAAATGTCTGCTACTGTTACATAAAATGTCTAAGTTCATTATCTCTGCATCTCAGACGCTTTAAGTGATTGTTTAAAATCATAAAACATTTAAATTATGTAATCAATCCAAAGTTTGTTGTTGTCTTTTATTATTAATCAATGTTAAACTTACCTCTGTGTAGTTTCAGTAGCGCCGACATTTTCGTAGAAAATAATATGGCCCGCAACTAATTGGCTTTATTGGAAGTTCTAAATCAAATAAATTATTTAAAAAAATTCATTTGTATTAATTTTATTATTAGCAAACAAAACCAAATACTGCCGACGCCAACAGAGCAACAAGTTGGACTTTAGACTCGGCAGGGTAGAGCGGCTATTGCTGCGGTTAATGTGCAAAATCTTTAAAAAGACGCGTTGATTACTTTACCTATTTGTAGATTTGTCCTTCCCACTTGAGATTTGAATGCCAAATAAGTTTCTGCAGACGTCTGCAAACAAAGTTAGAAATAAAACAAACGCGAGAGCTCAACAGTTGGATCAGCTGTGGCAAAGAAAAGCAGAAAGCTATCGATAACGTCAGCAAAATATCGATTATTTAGAACAGGGGCTTGTTATCGCCGGCAAGTGAACACTCATTTTCTTCAGCTGCTACTCATAGTTAATGCTACGATGTTACGTATACTAATTTTTATACAAATTCTGTAGTTATTTAGATTTTATAATACTGCGCGCGAGTATTTAAATCAAAATTATTTGAAATAGCGTTGCCAGTGTACAAAAAGTATGCGCGCACGCTTAACTAAAAATTCTCCGGCAGCTCCATTGTGTAGTAACACCACTGACCGACAGATGGTGCTGGCAAAAACCCAAAGTCAGGTCAAATTTGAATAATTTAATGCAAGATCGCTAAGGTCAATGCCAATGTCCGCTTAATTAGCGAGTCTTTATCAGTCCAAATAGATAGCACCACAATAGTTAGCGATTTATCTTTATTTAAAAGATTTTTTCACAACATTTCATTGCGTCGGGGGAAGTACATTTAACATCGGTTATTACACTTAATAAATATTCAAATTTGGTTATATTTTATGTGTAATAATAGTTTGTTTTATATTTGGTTTTGATCAGATCAAAGTGTGGTGAATTTTTAATCCAGCCCCATTAAAAATTCAAAAGATATTACAAGTGTACATGCATTTCAGAATAATATTAATTATTTGACATAGTTTTTAGTACATTTATCAATAGGATTCAGCTTTGTCCAATTAATATTTACAATTTTAGCAATAATTTGGGCCAGTTTATGGCTCAAACAATTGCTCCACACTGCTGTCTTCCAAATTAACCTGTGAGTCAGTCTGTTCGCTGCTCTTCTGCTGCTGTTCCTCCTGTGGTTGCTGTTGTTCCTGGTCCTGTTTCTGGTGCTTACTGAAGAGCATGGTTATGGCCTTGTCTAGAGGATGACTCTCCTCACTTGGCTTGCCTTCAGCTGTCTTTTCTTGTTTCGACTCGGAGCTGGTTGATCCTCCCTCTGTTCCAGTTCTGGCTTCAGTTCCTTGCTCACTCTTTGCCTCGAGTTCTGGGGCTGTGGAGCGTCCGAAGCGCATGAAGTTATCCGGTCGTCCGAAACGCATAAAGTCCTGTTTGGGACTACGCAGTTCCTCTTGAATGTTAATATTCCTGCCGAAGCGCATGTGGTTATTGGTGCGTCCCATGGGCATAGAATCTTCCTTGGGATTACGTCCGAAGCGCATGAAATCTTCCTGAGGTGTACGTCCGAAGCGCATGAAGTCCTCTTTTGGGTCCCGTCCAAACCGCATGAAATCCTCCTTGGGATCACGTCCAAACCGCATGAAGTCCTCCTTGGGATCACGTCCGAAGCGCATAAAGTCCTCTTTAGGATTACGTCCGAAGCGCATAAAATCCGGTTGAGGACTTCGCCCGAAGCGCATGAAATCCGCCTTAGGATCCCGTCCAAACCTCATGAAATCCGCCTTAGGGTCCCGCCCAAACCTCATAAAATCCTCCTTGGGACTACGCCCAAACCGCATGAAATCCTCCTTGGGATTCCTTCCGAAGCGCATGTAATCCGACGAGGAGCGTCCGAAGCGTAAGAAGTCCGACGGAGCGCGACCAAATCGCATAAAGTCCTGCTTCGGATCCCGACCATATCGATCCATAGGAGATCGCTTCACCGCATCAAAGTAGTTGTTACCCATTGCCTGAGGCAGTTGCTCCGCCTGCCGCTTGCCAAAGTGCATGAAATTGTCCTTGAGGGATGTGCGCTTCATCTCGTAGTCCGGATCGTATTTAAAGCGTTGCTTATGTGCATGTTTCTGGAATCTTAAGACCACCGAATTCTTGGCATAATCAATACCAATCGCAGAGATTGGATAGCGGAATTCCAGCTCAGTTTGCTCGGGATTATCCTCTAGCAGGGTTTCCAGTAGCTCACTCTCCACAGGCTGCGGTTCATTGCTATTGTTGGGCTCCTCGTTGTGGGCATCCCCGAGCGCATTGTCCCCCAAAATGGGCGTCTCAATGATCTCGCTGTGGATGGCCGACTGCATCTGGTACAGGGCCAAGAGGAACATCAACGCAATGCCCATGACAGCAGCTGCTAGCAATGGGAAGGGCAGGAGGCGGAGGGGGGTTTAGGCCTGAAGAAGTAGTGAAAAGAAAAAGGAAATAAAAATAATTATGAGCTGCTAAGTAAATCACTTGCCACATTATCTATTACCAACTTTTAATCACATTAACGGCCAACAGAAACTGTTTTTTTTTTTAGTTTAGTTGGCCAAGAACAGGAGCAACAATGAGCCAAGAACTTATCCGGTAGCTGGTAAATGTGTTAACGCCTTTACTTTCATGTTCTTCTTGGCCAGACAAAGTGTCCCGCTAATTAACCATAACAATATTTATGCCATAATCTGACTTGGCCAAGAGCGAAATATGAATGTGCGCGTAAAAAGTTAACCAAGCGCATTAAAAGGCAACACGAAGCAGCCCTCATCTCCATCCCCTCCAGGCATATCCCTACTCCACCCCACTCCACTCCTCGACTACTTGTTGAAGGCGTTAACTGACGTGTTGGCCAAGCTGAAGCCAAAGCCATCGCTGGAGTAGGTGTTGATGTATGTGCGTACTACCTCAGAGCAGGCCATTAGAGATGCAAATGATTATGGCTCATAGATGTGGCTATGACGATGGCTAGCACTGTGGACGGGGCTTTGATGGAGTCAACTTGAGTTGCATTAGGATCAGGTTGGTAAGTAATGCAGCTTATGGGCAGATGTTTCAGCCAAGTGCAGTACAAAAATTCGTGTTAACGCTTTATTTTAAGCCTAAGTGAATTGCGGAGAAAAACCAAGTTAAGCTTAAAGGGAAAACTAAAAGTTTTCCCAATGGGAAATCCCCTTTACACAAATAACTTTTAACTGAAAACAGTGGGTACTACTTAAGACCCTGAAAAACTGTTAACGCTTTTAAGTAACCGTCTATTTGTGGGCCCAAACTAAACTTGACATTAATCTTGGCCAACTTATTGCTTGGCTTTAAAACTGACGCTGCTCTGCGAATGAACGCATAAAAAAAAAAATACTGAATACTGAAATAAAAACGGTAACAACAACAGCAACTTGGCCAATAGGTTTGACCCCAGCTACCAAAACCAGCCAACGTCTGATGAGTTGGCTACCTGAACTCATTAACATACATTTCGAGTACTGGCCACATTAATGCACTCATTTCACAAACACATTGTGAAGAAAATCGCGATTTTCCCAACTTTATATATATGTAAAATTATGTTTTTGTTGTTTGGTAGCAGACGCAATCAGTTTACATTCATTGGGGCACATACAAATGTGGTCCAAAAGGGCTGGCAGATGCGGCCAATTTGTTAGCCAAATCAACGAAATGAATTGCCACAATGCAGCAGTTTGTGGCCCAGCTACCAATTTGCCATTTACAACTTGGGTTTTTAGCCAGAATTAAAACACTGCAAGTGGCACTTGCAACACGACAAATTGTGGGCCAAAAAGACTAAGCCAAAACTCATATTGTGAGTTAGACAAAATTAAAAAAGTGGCAGCAACACTTGAGTCTCAACACTCAAGACTGAAGAGTTGAGGATGTTGCAACATGCCAAGTATCGCGTATGTGGCACGAAGTACTTCTCATTGACAACTGTCAAAGTTGGCTGATTGATTCCCCTCATACCCCACAGCATCAAAGGTGTATTGAGTACTTAAAACAAACACTGACAAAATTCACAGCTGTGGGCAGTAGTATCAAGCATATATATACTATATATACAGATATATATATACTTACTCACATGCTAGTAAGTAACTTGGGATTACGCATACGCCGCATTGTCGCTTTGTCTCTCGTATCAATAACACACTCGTTAATTCGTTTAACAGCGACTTTTAGGCCTCTCACAGCCTCTTAGCCTGGCTTGAAAGACGACACTTCTTGTTGCTGCTTTTGGGAGTGCACAAAGTACTTTTAATCAGATTTTCATATCTTATGAATGTTCCGCAATGCGATACATTTGAAGTGCCAGACATTGAGCTATAGCTGTACCCTGTATCTGTAGACATACCTGTAGTCATACCTGTAGCTACACCTGTAGCTGTCTCTGTAGCTGTGTCAAGAATTATGTTTTTGGCAAGCAAATATCATACGACTTTGGATATTTAAATATAATTTATCAGCGACAGCTCAACAACTCAACATGGCTCAAAGACAAATGATTGTTGTGTTGTGTTGGTGTGTGAGTGTGAGTGCCACTTGTAGGTGCAACACAGACACCAGTCCCAGGTGAGGAGCGGGGAGGGAAGGGTAGGGGGTAGAACCTCAAGTTGTCAGTGATAAATCAAAAATTATTCATGCTTTGCTGCAAGCTCTTACCAAGAGCCATTCTAAAGGCAACAACAAGAGACAGAATAAAAAAACTAGAGAGGAAAAACTAAAGGAACAAATATGAAAATGGTGAAAATGAAAATTTAGGAACGCGTCGCGTCGCTTTGTCGCTTAGTCGTTAGTCGCTTTGTTCCTGCTGCTTCTCTCCAAAGTGCAGTCGTAAACATTTCAATTTGCTTTCATTAACCCCAAATGAAAGTGGTGTGTGTGCAGAGTGTATCTAGGTGTGTGTGTGGGCAGGTGTATTTTTGCAGCAACTATTTGCCAACTTCAATTGTTAAGCTATTTGCAAGACACGTGCATTCATGTCACTTCAGGTCGTTACCTTTGGCCCCAAACTCAACAATTCCAGAGTAAAAATGTAATTTAATATTTTTCAATCAACTGTTTTTTTCTTTTTTAGCATATTCTAAATTTAGCTAAATTTATGAACTTTAAATGGTTTTGCCTTACGGGTGAAAGCAAAAAGCGCCTAAAAGAGGTTTGGGAATTTTTAAAAGCAACAAACTAACGTTAAAAATCAGAAACTTAAAAAAACAATATAATTTTTAAGTTTTTTAAAAGAAAATCTTTACTTAAAAACAAAATTTAAACCGAATTCGCCAAAATATTAAATTAAATTGCCCTCAAATTACATTAAAAATCCGTTTTTACTCCTTAAAAATAAGTAAAGCTTCAAAAACAATAAACGAAAATTTAATTTTAAAAAACCATAATTTTTAAAGTCAATAAAAGAGCTGAAAGTAAGCTTAAACTGAAGTGAATGGTAAACTCAAAGTGTTAACTGAAAACGCTCACTAATTAACTATTTGTCAATACAGATTAAAGCTTAAGAATCTCATTAAAAAAATCCAATAAAAATTGGTTTATTAAAAGCTTAAAATTAGTCAGTGAAAAACAAGATTTATTAAAGTTTTTAAAGACTACTAAGCACAAAGGTTTGCAGTTAAATTTTGCATACAATTTTTATAGATTTTTCTTTACGACATGCGGAAAATCAACACTTATTCTGACATTCCAACACTACTAAAAAGACAACACTACTAAATTTGAGCTAGATTTTTGAACATTTGCAAGGCTAAGAAACTAAACTTCACAATGTTAATTGAAAATGAAAAAATCAATTAATCATTCAGTGAATTTAATGAAAAAAAAAACTATCAAAATAAGCGTTGAGTTAAAGATTTCTTAACTCAAATAAGTTCTTGTTGCCAAAATGACAAATCAAAAAAAGTTTTTGACTCACTTGAAAACTAGTTTATTTACGACTTTTATACACTTTGGTCTTAAAAGTGATCTAAAGCACTAAACTCACCTTTGAGTTGGAGACTTAAAAGCCGTTAGTTGCTTTAACTAAAATTTAGAGTTTTCTTTTTTTTTTGGTTATTGGCACTGGTTAAGGATGTTTTGGGCAGGACACTTGTTGACCGCGTAAATGTGAAACACTTCTGTGCCCATTTTGGCCATAACATCCGGTTTTATATGTGTGTGTTGCCGACAGAAGACAGCCGACAGAATACAGCCGACAAGCGACAGAGGACGAAGGACAGTCGACAGTCAACATCCGAAAGCCGACGTTATCCTTTGTTTAGCAAAATGCTCGTAGGCAGCCAAGAGGCCAACAATGGTTGGCCAAAAAGACACGGCTTGTTGTGTGGGTGTTGCTGCTGTTGCTGGTGTTGCTGTTGTTGCAACAGCAAGCAACAAGTGTTGCCACATCATGTATCCCAGCAACAAGCGCTGGCAACACTTGCGGTAGTCTACTGAAAACAAAGGCTAAATTCTGTTGCAACAACCTTGACAATGTCAGCCTGCAACTGGCCCCGTTCCTGGCCCTGTTCCTGCTCCCCCTCGCCACCCTGTACTCCTCCCCTTCCCCCTCTGCCTACCTCTGGCCATTGTCAGTCGTCTGCTGTTTGCTGTGATATGTTTGCTGTGTTTTGTGACAGGCTCCATTCAGCAAACAATGAATCTCATTGTGTTTCACATATTTTTTTTATCTTTTTATTAACTGTATACACAGATATAAAATATTTTTATAAATATATGTTTTTTTTCTCTATGTATATGTTAATATATCATCTGGCTTCCGTTTTTGTTACGCTATTTTTCTTGTGGCTAACAATGACGCAGCAACATTTTGTCGCCGCTTTTCTGGTAATCCAAGCGCCAAATTGTATGCAAATCGCCCACAATTGTTATATTCCGCCCAGTTTTAAGTTTTGACTACAGTTTTAATCTCCGCCCATCTCCTAACGCCCCTAGCCGACACGAGCATCAGGCTCGCGTCCAATTAGCCTGGTCGA
Organism: Drosophila cardini; assembly: GCA_018903735.1. Classification (NCBI taxonomy): domain Eukaryota; kingdom Metazoa; phylum Arthropoda; class Insecta; order Diptera; family Drosophilidae; genus Drosophila; species Drosophila cardini. Next base: position 11,507,068 of record JAEIGM010000001.1, on the reverse strand, counting down.
TACTCAGATACTCGACTTGGACTTGGACTCTGTCTACGTGTGCGTATGCATTATAATTTGGCCTCGTCGCACAGCCGTTTATGGAGTTTTATGGCCATGTAACGGGATACATTGTGGCGCCTTCAGCATCCCGATTCATTCGTCTGTCTTGCCAGTTTGTCACTCTGCCTGTCTGTTGTCTCTGTCTCTTTTCTTGGTCTCTGGCTCGGTTTTGGCCTCACCCTTTTTGGCCATTTGTTGGGTGGGCACTTCATTTTCGTAAGCGGAAGTCTGTAATTACGGCCTCACTTTGAAAGGCCAAGTTTTGTGTTTTTTTTTAGCTTTTTGTTTCTTTCGTTTGTTTCTTTTATTTTATTTCGTTTTTTTCTTGTCTGGTCTGTTTTATGTATTCATCTTGTAGCTGAATTCAAAGAACATTCCCAGCTTAAGACCAAGATGACTTGCCACAAATGTGTCAACTAACAATGGTTTAGCAGGTTTAGCTAACGATCGTTGAAAATCAATACACAATCAATATACACTTATTTGCATTGATAAATATGCATGACAAATATTCACACACACACACACACACTCTCATATGTGTACCAATTTACATAATACACACACACACTAAATATAGTTTCTTAAACTAATGCTGAATAACGCTCAAGTTCAGAGACGTTTCTTGACCAAGAGATGTGATGGTCGTGTGCCAGTCCCCAAAGTATTTGTTTTGTGCGACCTTCAAATACCCTTTCCAAAAACAACATGGAATTTTACTGACAAACAGCAATTAAAACACAATGAAACTGAAAGTTTTACTTTTACAGGGTATACATTTGTCTGTTACGCTCTCGTCGGCCGTCAAACGCCACTTGGCAACCAATAGTCAAAAATATCGTGTTATTAATGAGCCAGATAAGCTCTCAGCTATAATTTACCTATCGCTCTCATTATCTATTTCTCTCTTTCGCTCTCTCTCTATGTATATCTTTAAGAGAGCGCTTTATCGAATTCGATGTCAATGCCATCATCGAATTTTCGAAACTGTTTTCATCTCGATTTTTATATTAACAAAACTGTAACTAAAAAAAAAAAATAATGAATAAACAATGGAATCTCCATAAATGTATTGTAATAAAAGTTTATAATCCAATTAACATAGATTTCAAATGTTTGCTGCAGTTGCGTCATGTTCTAAACTGCATGTGTAAACTGCAGCAGCTGAGCAGCAGCAGCAATAAACAGTAACAACAACAACAACAACGTCGACAATTTTGTGAAGCAATAACGGTAAACGTTGTTGTTGCTTTTATTGAAAGAAGCTTCGATCGCTTCGTTTACTTAGAGCGCACGCTGACAATTACACACAGCCAACTAAAACAAAAACAATACTGAGAAAGCACAAAACAGTAAGCAGTTGGACCTCTGACCGAAGAGAGAGAAGCCCAACAGCCACGCCAGCTTGGGCAGTGACTGCAGCAGCAGCAGCAGCGACTGCGGCAGCACAGCAGCTCAACAGCGCTATTGACTGCAAGCAGCACTTGTTGTTGTTATTCGTATTGTGTGCTTATGCATATATAGTAACTGAATTAACAAGTGTGTGTGTACGTATGCGTTTGTTTGTATTAGTGTGTCACTTTTGCTCTCCATATGCCTGCGCATATGAATATGTATGTATGTTCGTGTAGTTTTCAGAGATCAAAGCCTCTGTCAGCAATTGTGTCTGTGTCCATGCGAGAGAGTATATGGTGTGAGTGTATGTGTGTGTGCCGATACATTACGATGCTAAGCTCAGCTTTTTCGTCGTAGTATTCACTTAGCTGTTTTTGTTTTCTATTCGATTCGTTTCGTTCCGTTTCGAGGCTCTTTTTCCTAATTTGAAGCCGAGTTTAGTTCAGTTGCTGTTTAGCATTCATTGCGCGCGTACTACGATTAAACGAATTAACACCGCATCCTGCAGCAAAGTTTAAATCAACAGTTAAATTCAAAACTCCATACTGTAAGGAAATCAGTCTAACAAAAAGTGTTTCGATTAAAAATCAGATGATTTCATGATTTTAATTTATAATTTATGCACATAATTTTTATGAATGATTGTGACTGCCTAACAAAAGAATTTAAATAGTTTCTTTAAGCGTGCTTTAATATTTTGTAGCTAGTTGTCAAGTGAATTTTAGGCCTATATTATTAGCCAACTCGACCAGACTTAAACATATCAAGTCCTTGACACGGTTTTTCTACTTCAGTCGAGAAAACGCCTAATGCTTAAATTAATTACATTTTTGGCCACTAAAATTTGTGTTTTATTTACTACTTCTACTTCTTCCTTCGTTGACATATCAGACTTGGCCAAAACAGGTTGCCCAACGCTTGGCTAAATACCCAAAAATAACAAAAAACACGAAAAAGAAAGAAAAAATGCAATGAAACAACACGCTATCGGATTTTTTATCTTGGTAATTGGTCAAACCCATATTTAAGTTGTCATTGTTCCCAACTCCGAATCCAAGTCGTGAGCCTTGTCTTCAAGCCATACTCTTTTAAGCCTTTGGAGTATATCAGTTTTAAGAACACGTTAAAATCAAATACTGACAAATTAATTAAAATTTCACACCTAAATGGAATTGTTTGCAGCCAAAAAGCAGTTCAACATTTTATTAATTCTATTATACATTTTTGAACTTGTTTAGGAAAGTGTAACTGGTTTAAAGAGTATTAAAGCCAACGACTTTCTCAGTTTGTTTGTCTTTTATCTCTAAATCTTGTGGATTCACAACTGACTCCAACTAAGCCATTAGAAATAACAAGCAGAAATGCAGTCTAGAGAATGGAGTACACTACACTACACTCCAGACACACACACACACATGTACACACATAAGCACACACGTACACACACGTATTTGATCGCTATGAACCTCGAGGCAGTTTCCGACCTGTCATGCCTGGAAAAGTGTTTTGGAATGACGTGGAAAACGTTTGCATAAATACTACTCTTGTTGTTGTTGTTGTTGTAATATTGTTATGCTATCAATTGAGTTTACTATCTGATTTGGCCAAGAGCGTAAGTGTTAACATTAAATGCCCATTAAATTTCAATAAATTGTGTTAAACTCCTTTTATCGCTCCCTTTGCAAGTCATCTTTTAAACCGAAATCGAATCCATGTCCAAATCCGATTGGTTTGGTAATAAATTTTAGCCACATTTCACTTTCCAAACGTTTGTGGCTTAAATCTTTTGCTTTTCCAAAAGCCCTTCGAACGGGAATTGCTATCAAATTGGCTAATTGTCTTATGATTTTGCTCTTGGCCAGTGATTTTTGATTCTTGTCGGCCAATGTTAAAGCTATTAACAGATCTCTCAATTGGACCCAAGACATTTAACAGTTACGTAACAACTCATAAACTCATTTTATTGATCGTAAATGAAGACAGAGACAGAGACAGAGACCAAAACAACAATCAACCCTGAATGTTGTTGTTGTTAGTTAGTTAATCTGGGTAACTCAACAGCTAGATAATAACAGTAGTTTTGTGGGTTAATCAAAGCTCAAGCGCTTAATTTATAATTATATATATGAACTATAGACTTTGACATTTTCGGTACATAGTATCAAATGGGTAGAAAGATAGAAAAATCAGTTTACTTTATAACTAAGGCACGAGGACATAAACTTGGCTTGTTAACTAACACCCAATTTGGGCAAGAAGCATGACTAGATAGTGGGTGGAGGCAACACTTGGCTGCACAGACAAGCTCACTATCATGGCACAAAAGGTGACCAAACCCAAGTACCAACTACCGAACTACCCAACGAATCAAGTGCCAAGTGCCAAGTTGTTAATGTTGCAATGGCTAATTTAATTGGCCCACATAAGCCACACTGCGGATACGCATTACTCGACTTTGGTGTCACTTTTATTGGCAACTTGTCCGCGCTGCTTGGCTGCTTGTTTCTAGCGTGATGGTCATGAATCTGTCACAGATCTTGAGGACAGCAACTCAAAACCAGTTGAGATCACACAGCCAAGATCAAATTAAATTATATTGCACTTGATTGATACCACTTAAGACTGTGACGAGGGCAGTTTTATACTGTTCACAGCTCTATACTTAATTTATAACTCTTGGCTTTAATTACAGCGTCGCATCGGTGGAGCCAAAGATGACAGCCAAACCGAGTTTTAATTTTGAAAAGGAGGGAACTTTGACCATTGGACACGTGGACGAGGATGAGGTCGATCGCATTGCGGAGAGCTTCAAAGGACGTTCCCTGTTCATTACAGGAGGAACTGGATTTCTGGGCAAAGTTTTGGTCGAGAAGCTGCTGCGGTAAGTGGTAACAAAACTGGCTATATTTGGACTGAATTAGAAAGTAGTTTAGTTACTATAAGAAACTATAATCTACAGTTATGTAATATACAGATTTCCCCAGTTTAAGCCCATAAAATTCTGGCTACATTAAATAGCTTAAATAAATGACTGATTCATACCCTTTATAGCCAACTCCGCAGGGTATAAACTATTTACTTTAACGTTTAAATTACTCAATTAAAAAGTCTAGTTTTTAGCATTTTTAAGATTTTTAATGCCGTCAGAAGGTGGGCGAGTCGGCTGCTTGGTTAACTTGGCTAATACCGTTAGCTGTTTGGGGGGTTACTTGTGACTTGTGTTGGCCAAACAGCTGCCAACACACACAAACACACACTCACACACGTGACCTTAATAATTCTTAATAAATTGTGATTATGCGTTTGTTATTAATTTGTGCAGCTCGTGTGGGGAACTGAAGCGAATTTATCTGCTCATACGACCCAAGAAGGGCAAGGATCCACAGGAGCGCATTAAGGATATATTTCAGAATGTGGTAAGTAAACAGTTAATAAACTTGGATAAATTATGAAAAATCCCACACACAATTATTAACCATTATGGTCACTTGCAGTTGTTCGACCAGGTAAAACAGCTGCGTGGCGAGGAGCATATATTGAACCAAGTGGTGGCCATTGGGGGAGATGTGCTGCTACCAGGATTAGGCATATCCGAGCAAGATCTAGAGACCCTACGCAAAGAGGTATCCATTGTTTACCACTGTGCCGCGACAGTTCGGTGAGTAGCTTTAGGAATCACAAGTTAAACTTGTTCCAACTGATTTATTACCTTCTGTTAACCAGTTTCGATGAACCACTTCGCAATGCCGTGTTCATGAACACCCGTGGCACCAAGTATATGCTGGAATTGGCTGGAACACTGAAGCATTTGGATTTCTTTGCCTACTGCTCCACAGCCTACTGTCATTTGCATGTGAAGACCCTGTACGAAAAGCCATACGACCCACCAGCAAATCCCCACAAGGTGATTCAGGCCTGCGAGTGGCTTAGCGATGAGGAAGTCGCCCTCATTGAGCGTAAGATTCTGGGAGACATACCCAACACCTATGCCTATACCAAGTCCCTGGCTGAGGCTTTGGTTGTGGAGAAGTTCAGTGAACTTCCAGCAATCATATTGAGACCGTCCATTGTTATACCCATTTGGAAGGAGCCCATTCCCGGCTGGACAGACAATATTAATGGACCCACGGGTCTGCTCATTGGCGCCGGAAAGGGTGTCATACGCACCATGTACTGCAATTCCTCCGGTTACGGTGACTTTTTACCCGTGGACGTTGCTGTGAATGGAATTTTGGTGGCCAGTTGGCGTAACATCACCGCAGGCACGAACAATACAAATCGTGTTGCCCATATGACGTCATCTAATGACATTAAAGTTTCCTGGGCGGAGATCATTGAACTGGGACGTTGGGTCATCGAGAACAAGGTGCCGCTGAACGGCGTTGCCTGGTACCCAGGTGGTTCCATGAAGTCCAACTACTATATTCACTTTATCTGCATGGTACTCTTCCAATGGATGCCAGCCTTGTTTGTCGATGCTCTGCTCATACTCCTACGTTATCCGCCAGTGTAAGTGGAGAGTCCCTAGGAGACTTTCAAGCGGATCACTCTATTTCCTCTTGAATTTCAGACTGTGCCGTGTCCAGAATCGTATTTACAAGGGTTTCGAGGTCTTCGAGTACTATGCGAATAATGTCTGGAGTTTTGATAATACAGAGGCCGTGAAGCTACGAAAACTAATGAACAACAAGGAGCGAAGAACGTATGTCATAGAGAAGATTGATTTGGATCTGATAGACTACTTCACAAATAGTGTGCTCTGCGCTCGTCGTTTAATTCTTAAAGAGTCCGATGAGTCTATACCAGCGGCCAAAAGGCATATGAAAATGTAAGTAATTTAAATCATAAAAAATATATTTAAATCCATTATAATAATAAATAAACCTTTTAATTTCGTTTTAGAATGTGGGTCGTGGACAAGGTCTACAAGGGCATGTGGTTGTTTGGAATATTATATATACTGTATAGATGTTTTTTCACTAGCTAAACTATTCATAAACTTAGTTAGTTAAGTGCTTGAGACCAAAAGTTGCTCCAACCGCTTATGAATGCCGTACAAGATATATTTTATTAGACCTTTAAGTATATTCATTTTACTTGGTGCTGATTAGCGTTTAATAATGTGTTATTATTTAATCTTAAGTTTTGAAATTCAGCAAATAAATCGTTGGTTACTCTAAGTCCGAATGGATTTCTTTAAATTTTAGCGCCACAAACTTGAATCATGCTGATATACCAACGTTGCTTGTCCATTGTTATCGATAGAACATCGTGTAGTTTAGTATGCACTGCGATATATCGATAAAGTATACATCGGCATACTACGCGATTTATGTTTTTGGTGTGCACACACTTTTTCTTCAATAGACATTCTGCGCTCGCAGTTTTACATAAAATTCACAAGTAAAATTAACAAAATGTTGGGCCGCAGCAGTGTTATTGCACGTAACTTCTCGCAATCGATGGTGCGCTTTAGCGGACACGGCGGAGTTCCCGGCGAGGTAAGCATTAAGCGTTTGTGGCGCTCGAGTGTGGTTACATAATTTGTGCAGTTGCACCTGAGACATAATCCTGATAGAAAATCGATGATATCATTGCAAAATCTATTTTGTGCCTTATAGAACCTGCCCTTCAGCATCCAGAACAAATACAGGGTCACCGCTTTGTTCACCATCGGCTGTGTGTTGGGCTTTGGATCCCCCTTCCTGATCGTCAGACATCAGCTGTTGAAGAAGTAAGCGATCGCCGCAGCCCTCGGCAGACGCAACAACAACAACAAACTACACAAAATGTAAGGTTAGTTTTATTAACCATTCTCTATGATAAATAAATTATTTAAATATTTCCATGATCTTTTGCAGATTTCGTTGCTTGTTGTAGCAGACATGTCGTGAATTGTGTTACAGATTAACATTAAGTCAAAAGTTTAAACGTAATCAATAAAAGTTACCCACAAACTGTAGACATAAAGTGCGTTGTTTCCCTTTCCCAAGAGTAGGCAGTGAAATCTCTTTCACAACCCCCTTCCCAGCTGTATTTGTGCTCAAAGCGCCTGCTCTCATATAGTCTTTCGTTGGGAGAACCAGACACATCATTTATTAAATTTTTTCCAACATTTGAATTGTAAAAAATATTTAAAAATGTTTGGTACACGCCCCGAAGTACGCAACATATTTTCCCCAATTGTTCGGGCAGCGCACGGTTATCCCGGTGGTGTTCCAGGGCTGGTATGTATTTGAGTAGTGTATTTAAATAGTTAACTCACTGGTGCACTGGTGAGCAGAACATGCCCTTTCGAAGAGGAATGGACAGTCCAGTGCGTTTCACGATCTTCTGGACAATTCTGGGTGTTTTAGGCTTTGGTGCTCCCTGCTTGGTTCTAAGGCATCAAATGCTACGCAGTGCTGCGGCTGCAACGTAATGTGTTTGATTAGTTAGTTAAAACATTAAACTAAACATTCTATTTCAGTGAACCAGAAGCTGACGCATAAATAACATAGAAGAAACTACTAAATACACTGTAATTCATTTCTGAGGATGCAACTTGTACGTCATGCCAACTAAATATCCATTTTACACCTATTCCACACAATTTAATGTCACACAAACTAGCTAGTTAATAAACGAGAAGTCGATTAAGTAATCTTTCGCTGCTTTATTGTCTGGATTCGCATATTTAACAAATATATGCATACATTTATTTTAGTAGATCAGTTCTGTGAGGCGTCTGTTGCAGACGATCTATAACAATGATTATGATGATCATGGAAATTCGCTCAATTGACTAGGCGACTCAGAATCACAGCTCTTCCTTGCCTCCAAAGTCATACTCCTCCTGGACGGGCGCATCGTCGCAGTATTTGGCCTGCTCGGAGCATAGTTTAATATCCAAATCATTGCCCAGTTCTTCAGCTTGGAACGCTTTCAAGAACGTTTCCTCGTTATCCTCAAGCACCTCCAGGCAAAAGTGACTCAGGCTCTTGTTAAGATCACCATCCTGAACGAAATCGACCAGCGAAGACTCGGGATTCATTTTGCCATCGACAATCATCTTGAGTAAAGTGAACTTTCCGTTGTTCTTGTATGTGGCCTTAAGGTAATCCTCCATTTTATCACCTATATAGGAAGAGACCCTAATGAACTCTAGACGCACTACAGTGTTACTTCTCCAGTTGCTTACAAATTTTTTCCATGAGCTCGGTCAGGTACATCTCGGACTTGATGTAACGTACTCGTTTGGTCACTGAATTTCCACTGGCGTCAATCCGAAAACCGCTCACATCGACCATCTTTTTAGCGTCCTCATTGGAAATCGCTTCCTCCAGCTCCTGCACCGTTGCCTTGCACACTGTAATTAGCATTTCGAGTTGTAATTCTCAACAGGTTGTGGCATTTATATGTATTAGTTACCGTGGCACTTGACCTCCTTTGATGTAAAGCTGTAACCTTGCACTTGGCTGAGCGTTAGAGCCAACAGCAGAGTGGAGCACAATAACACTTTCATTGTTGATATAATTTAACAATACTCTTATTAATTTAACACAATTGATATTTAAACCACGTCAGCACAACGCAAACTATTTGAAATGTGCTAGAGTTGAGTGATAATTATTCGACTGACTGATTATGACGACAGCTAAAGCGCGTCTATGTAAAAATAACTTTTTTAAATACTTAAGTGTTCAGTTGGCCACATAAACTCCAAACCCAGAGATAAGAGAATAATTTAAGGTGTTTACTGTCCCTCTGCACACAAACATTGCTGTGGCTACGGTAATACCAGCGGTCGGGATAATAGTGGGACATAAATTATAGTGGCCGGCATAATAATGGGTAATTTGAAATGTTAAAAACTAACAGCGCTTGCTGAGTAGGCAACTCACTTTTGCAGCGCCTTATTCAAAGTTAACAGAGCCATTACAAAGCGACTGTAACATCATCCTATCGATAGCCCCACACTCTGTTTATTTTCGATAGAAATCGATTTAGTGCCTAGTACACTGAGCGCGCATTTGAATTGCCTGCCACAAGTTGTTGCCCACGCAGTGTAGAATTCTTTCAAGTAAGCGTCTCTCGATCACAGTGTTAGAGCACATGTGGGTTGAGATTAAAGATAATTAGTATATGTTTGAAATGCGCCATACTGATAACTCAAGTCTCAGTGTACATAGAGAAAGTCTCGCGTGCGGTTCTCTGAAACGATATTAAAGCTCCGCTGGCAAAAAAACGATTCGCGCGATCAACAAATGCAATAAAGCAATAAAATAAAAATCCAATCAGCAGCCGGTTGGTTTAGTTTGCTTAGTTGTAACAGAGCATTTGATAAATTAATGCCCACGACAATCGTAATTTTGTATTAATTCCAATAATTTTTATTAACAAATATTGCTTCGAGAGCACGTATAATTGGCGTTAATTGAGTGTGTGTTTGTGTTTCTCTGTCTCTGTTTGTGTTTGTGTTTGCGTTTATGTCTCTGCTGCAGACTGTGCACTCTTTACTCCAGATGATGTGTTCATTTAATTGATAAGAATAAATGCTTGTATCGTGGTATTTGTATGTATATTTACTGAAAAGTGTTGAGCGTATGTTTGCTTTCATTTCATTTGTTTAGCCACTTTTATTAAATGTACACCGTACACTAATGTATGAACATCATGTGAATGAAATAAAGACTTGCTCCTGATCCCTAGTCAACTGTATTATTATTTAGCATTTGCCTCTTTGACCCGCATCTTTCATTTCGGCACATTAATGCGATAAGCTGCTTTGCTTTATAATATAATAAATTATCAATTCGTACATTCCCAAAAAAAATCACTTAATTTGACATTTGTAGCAAATAAATTCCAAATTTCAAAATCCAAATAAACAATTGCACTTTAAAGTCAACTCGATAAGAAGTGGGTTTCCCTTTAATTAATTTTGTTGTTAGTATACTTTGAAATGAAAAAAGGTTTCTTTGAGCTTTTCTAAATATATATTTGTTAAATAGTTAAATAGTAGTATAATAGAATAATACAAAATATGTACAATATAAGAAAATATAAAGCTTAGCTTGGCTCTTGGCTTAAGTCCTCCTGCGAGCGCAAACGCAAACTACGCGACGGCCTCGTCTGATGCAGCGACAAACGGCGCGTTTTTGCCGGCTATGGGAATCGACTGAGGTCTCAGCTTCATCTGCTCCACTTTCCTGCTCCTGTCGAGTAAGTTCCCCCATAGCATCTGCCAACTCTGGTGGTTCTACGACAAGAGTTTCATCTGGTTGTATTTCGTCCACTGTATCCATGTTTATTGACTGATCCTGAGAGTGATCTTGAACCAGTGAATCCTCTTCAAAGACTGGTTGTGCCTTGGCCAAAGCCATCAGCACAGTCAAAGCCACCACAATGATTACGAACTTCATTTTAATTGATTTTGCGTTTAGATTTTGTTGCCAATTTTAGGAGTTGATAGTAGTTATTTGACTCAAGAGCTTGTAATGCCCATCTGCTGTGGCTGCCAGCTCTTAAATATCAGAGAATTATCTCTATCTGTGCGTACATACTATTAGATCATTATGGGGACTTCCATTGGGTGATTTTCTTGATTTTCTTAGCAAATACGGACACTTATCAGCGGAGAGGTACTGTCACAATTATCTAGTGTCACGTCCGCGGGATTCACTTAATTTTAACAATCAAATATTAAATTTTCATGCAAATTTGGATTCTCTTATACTCAGTATTTGTTGACTTCATATAACTGTTGGAGTCATCATTTATTATATTCTTCCTGGACTTTCCTATTGCACACAGATCGTGTTGAAACAATGTCAAGCCTTGGATATGACCATTTCTTATGATCCCTCTTTATACTCAACGTAAATTATAAAACTAATTACTTCCCAGTAATCAATCAGATATCGAACTCATACATTTAAAAAGCTGCATACTAATATTATTTTTTCATTGAATTAAAACAATTCAATCAATTCGATTTGTTTGGATAAATTTTTCAAACGGATTCTTTTAATATTGCGTACGATCAAAAAATGTGTTCGATTTCTTGTTAAATGTTTAATTATTTTGCGAGTGCGCAAAATCCATTCTGACACTAAGATACGGTTACAAATACAGCTACAGATACAGATACATATATAGCTACAGATGCATATACACCAAATAAATTCAACTGAAAAGTTTCTTCACAAAAAAACAAACAGAGAAGAATCGGACAATGATTAGTTAAGTACATGAACGAGGCGCGTGTGTGTGTCATGTATCTTTGTATCTGCATCTGTATACGTATCTGTATCTATTCATAATGTATCTGTATTTGTATGTTTTCTTTTTGTGCTCTGTGCACACAAATACACACACACACACACACACACAACAACGGGGCTACCAAATGCGTCTTCATCCATGGGTATTATTATTGACACTCCTCAAGTGGTTCCTTCTTGTAGGTCTACCTCACCTACTCTCTTCCCTCACTTTTTGCCTTTACCGCCCTCACTCCCTCCCTCACTCACTAGCATGGGCTGTTTACCTTTGTTATCGACGATGTTGTATTGAATTTGGCGTCATACTGTCTGGTAGTCTCAGTCGCAGTCCCCATCCCATCCCGAAACTCCCTAATATCTATAGCATGTTCGGCCATAAAAGAAGACCACAAAAATACACGTTGAACAAGCCAACGAAAACAATGAAAGACAAGGGCCAGTCTGGGGCTGAAGCAAATGGACAGACAGAAAAACAGGCGGACAGACAGACAGATGCAACAGGCAACAGGGCTTGGGACGCTATCGTTGGTTGCCGTCACACTGTCTGGCAGGTTTCACACAGATACCGATACCGGCAACAACCATCGGCAAACGACATCGACATCAACATCGACATCGGTACCAAACACCGGCATCAGCAGCGGCATCGACATCGGCATTAACCGGCCGGTCCGTTCAGGCAGCAGCTCTATAAATCACAGACGTGCGACTGACTGAACGGCGAGAGTTGCAGGAGTTGCCTTATTCCCAGCCCCATTCCCAGTCCCAGTCCCATTGGTAGTGCCAGTTGTAGTTCCCGTCTGTGAGACACAAGAGCGAGTACATAGCTCACGTTTTCCTTTTCTCCTTTTACTTGCCTTGTTATACTTCTTAGTTATGATATTAGTAAAAGGGGTATGCTAAACTCTGTAGATGCATATCAAGAATGCTGCATATCTATGTGTAGACAGCTTATACTTCATGTCTTTAAGTAAGCTCTGATCTTGAGCAATTACTAGTACTAAACCTTATTTCTTGTATAATGAATAGTTTTTAAGGTCTTAAACAGTGTACATGTGAAGCTATACAGGGTATCTTTTAGCGGGGCACTTAATAATCTATAGGACCACTACCTCTTTTTTTTTACTCAGTCGTTTTTGGCTTTACCTTTGGCAGAGGCACAGCTGGCCGGGCTCTAAAGATCGCTTAGCTGATCCCACTGGCAACTGGCATTACCAGTGGCTTGTTTTGTTTTAGGTGTTCGTGTTCGTATTATTGGTGTTTGTGAGGCAACCTCTTCAGATGTACAAAGGAAGATAAATTTCACACTTACACACACACACTTCAAGTATGTGTGTGTGTGTGAGTGAGTTGAGGATCGTTCGTTGCTGTAGAACCTTTATGCTGACCGCTGTCCAGGCCGCTGCTCAGACTGCTCAGCCGTGAAAAGAAGGCAAAGAAGGAAAGAGAAGAAGAAGAAAGATAAGATATGGCAGTAGACAGTAGACAGCACCAGACATTGTGGCGACATCGGCATTGTCGCTTCCCAGCGTTGACCAACTGTGAGCTCTGCACGATCATTGTCTCTCTCGCTCTCCAGCTCCTTACTTCTCTCTCTCGCTCTTTCTCTGTTACTCTGTTGCGGTCTCGCTCGTTTACTCACACATACAGGCACATATACACAGAGAGACAATCGCTCTCTCGCGAGCCACTTTAGGCCACACTCTCGGCCATAATACGTTCCCGACTACTCCTATTGAACTGCTGAGGTCTCAGTCGTATTTGAAACTTGGCGACGCACGGTTTGGTTTGATTTGCTTTGGATTTTAGTAATTCAGTTTTTCACTTTTTCAATTTTCACTCGCTCAAACGTTCTGTGTTTCTATCCAAGTGTGTGCGTTTGTGTATCTGTGTTCGTGTATATAAATTGTTGCGAATAAACAAACAAACAAACAACAACAACAACAACAATCATAAGTTCATATTAAGCAGAAATCCATTATACTTTGCTTATAAACAAAACCCGAGACACTCACTGTGTTCTCTATACTCGAAACTGGCCAAAGTCACTAAAAATAGCCGCGGAAATCGATAAATAAATAAAGAAGAGTATAATTTCTACCACACCTCAGAAGGCCTCTTCCCCCTCTCACCTATATACCCCCCCGCGATCACCCACATCACAATTCCGCACATTATCCACATCATCCCATATCGAATATTAAATTGCGACGTTGTGTGCAACAGAAAACTCAAGATCAAAGACTTAAATAATGTTACGCCAATAATAATTTACAACAATTGTTAAATTAACAAATTGACAACAACAACAACAACTACAAGAGCAACATCAACAACAAATCAACATTAATTATTGACAATATTAAAATGTTTGGAAAATGTTTTCCATTTGTACTGCTCCTGTTGCTGTTCCAGCTTTGTGCCGGCGAAAGGAACCTAAAACGCGAATCCCGTGATAATCAACAGGTAAGTGCGGCCATCTTAAGTGCCGAAACGGGAGGGGGGAGTACCAAAGAAATGCAGTCAAAAATCAGCGTGTAAATCCCAAGAAAACACTTGAATATTCCAGGTATTAAAAGTTGTTCTCTTCGAATTCTCACCACAAATTGTCTGCACAGACAAACCCAGAGCCTTTTCAGCCTTAACATAAACTCTTAGCGACTTCTTTGACTTCTCCTTCTTCAACTCTTCCCACTTCTTTCCACTCCCCATCCCCTTTTAGCCATCTTCAAGTCGAAGAGTTGCCGCCGCGCTGTCTGCGCGAACTCGGTTTGCCGGCAAAGTTCGCCATACTCCAACCCAGTTCGTCCCAATCCAACCTATCCCGTTCCCTCTCTCCTTTCCTTTGCCATAGTCCATTCCCAATCTGCTTTTTATTTCATCTGCCGACGAACGTGTTTTGAAGAACGTGCAAAGCAAAGCAGCAAGAAGAAAAAGATGCCAAAAGAACTGAGATGTAAAATATATAAAAATGGTCACAAGTCAAAAGCGTTTTTGGCTTTTTGCTTGCTGTGGGTGCAGGTATTCTGCTCAGTCTTTTAAGCCCTAGAGCAAGTGGGAAAACGGGAGTTGAAAGAGAGGTGGAAGAAAGAATCTGAGATTTACCATTACCAATGTCCAGTTTAAGGTCCCATTGCCCATTGCCACTAAGCTGTCTGATGATGACAAAGTGTGAAGCGGTTTTTTAGCTTGTTTTTGTTATTGTTGTTCTCGCTTGGGTTCTACGTTTTTGTCCGTGAAACAAGCTTCGGTCCACAGTCTACAGTCTCCAATCCCCAACGAGCGTGAGAACTGTCACTCAATAATTTTGTCGTTATCGTCGTTCGAATCCTTGAACTCTTTCCATATATCAATGATTGGACAGCATTGATTTAAATACTTTTATAGCTATAATCATGTGTTTATGAGGTCTGCTTTCGTCACTAACGTGAACTGTTGTTCGCAGTGATTATGTCTGGCACGTTTTGGAATAACGCCCTATTTTGAGGCTCCAACTGCAAATGCCATTTGCATTGCCAATTAGAAATGACGCGATTTATTGGCGCCTTTAATTTTAGATGTCATGTAATAAGCTCGTTTCCCATATATGTACGTAGATGCCCTACTCATGGTCAGATATCATACCTGGAACTGGGCATATGCTTATCGAAGCAATAATTGCAATAATGGTTGAATATTTTTGGTTATTTCATTGCTCAGAGTCTCAAATGTGTTTGTCAACAAGACAAGAGGCACCTGTTTAACTGTTCCCAATCAAGCGATCCAATTACAGAATAAGCGCGTGCTCCAAATGTCCACACATTTCAAGAGTTTGGACTGTATTAATATTTATATTGCAATTCGATAGAAGTGAGACATCAATTTATCTATTTCGCTCGTAAAGCATTTCCTATTTGTGCGTCTGGTGTCAGTTTCTATTTTAAAAACGCTGATTCACAGTTGTTTATAGTAAATGAAGTATAGTTTTAAATAACTGTGAGGTTAGGAACGTGGAATGAAACAAGTTATTTGAGTTAAGGTTTAGAAAGCTTCTTTAAATATGCCTTAATTCATAATTAGAGGCTTGAAAGCCTTTTTAAATCCTTACTTTGGTTAGGAACATGGAATGAAACATGGCATAAATTTGTCAACTGTCGGCAAATTTAATTGAAAAGTCAACTACATATGTAAACCCGAATTTGTAATGTGCCCGTTATCATTTAACAATTTCTGAGTCAATTACATTGCCATAATTTTACATCGAACAACTTTGTAGCTAATTAACGTCATAAAATTTGAAGTTTATCTAAAGAGCCACAAACTGGCGGCAAAAGCTGCTGCAATGGCAAAACGTAAGTGCTACGCAATGCTTAAGGAATATTAACAAAAAAAAAATGCAGAAAAAAAATTTAAAAAAAACACGAAAATGTTTTAATAACTTTTGGAGTTAACAAGAATCTGCGCAGTCAGCTACTACAGTCGCCTGGCTTAGTCAGTTGACCATAATTTTTGGACAATTTCGCTTTGGCTTTTTAGCTTTTTGGCTGGGAACTGGCAGACATTCAAATGGTAACAGTGCTGTGTATGTGTGTGTGAGTGTGTGTGTACGCGATGCTATTCAAGTTATGGCCTGACCACTTTGATTTTCATATTAGCCACGCTAACCACCTCCCCTTTCTCCCGCTGTCCATCCCCTGTCATGTGAATGCAACTGATTCGTATTCAAGTCAAGTGATCGAGACGACTGCGACTTGAATTTGGCGACCATAAACGCTATAAATCATTTAACGCGTGTTTGATATTATTTACGATTTTGGTCTGTAATCGCATACAGCGAATACTTCTCACATGCCAATTTGACACCTTCCTATCCCCTTTCCCACTCTCGATCACAGTCTCAATCTCCATTTCTATGTCTCACTCACAGCTCTCGCTCACGCTGTCGGAATGCGCCGCCAAGCAGGGAGAGTGCAATGAGAGCGAGGGTCCAGTTTGTGGAACCGATGATCAGACATATCCTACACGTTGCCACCTGCTTCGGGTGCAGTGCAGCGGTCATTCGGTCAGTTTCAAGCATCGTGGTAACTGCAAGGGTAAGTTCAACCTAAACTTATTTGAACTATAAATATTTCCAGTACTTAAACTCCTCCAATTTTCAATAGGTTGCCAGGCAGCTCGTCAATATGCGATTAGGGAAAATGTGCGCAAGACTAAGATCTTCCTCCCGCGCTGTCGCAGCGATGGCTACTATGCTGCTGTCCAGTGTCTGCCTGGATCGGGCTGCTGGTGCAGTGACAACAACGGACATCCAATTAAGAACACGTCAACACGTCAGGGCAAACCCAAATGCAAGATCCACAGACGCAACTATAGACGTCGCTCTCCACCACGTCTGCTGAGCTCCGAGGTGGATGCTGTTAATAGCAGCGATGGTGGTGGTGGAGGAGGAGGACATCGTCCGTGCAGCAAGACAGATCGTATGGCGTTCAACAGTCATCTAATCAATGTGTTTCGCAGCGAACTTGTGCGCTCCGGGCAAAGGGCAATTGCCAGTGATGCCGCTGTCTTGGATTGGAAATTTGCCCAGTTGGATGCGAATCACAATCAATTGTTGGACAGACAAGAAGTGCGTGAGCTAAAGAAGCTAGTGAAGCGTGTAAGTAGACGTCGTTTAGTCCCCCAAAAGCAGCACCCACTTAGCTGACATTGTATTTTATATGCACCACCAAACACCACTCAACACACACATACACACACTTGCAGGCGGTAAAGCCCAGACGGTGTGGACGTGCCTTTGGCAGGTACTGTGATGTCGACAGAGACGATAGCCTGTCGCGACTGGAGTGGAGCAGCTGCCTAGCCAAAGATGCCAGCCATCGTAAGTATTGGTTACCCCAAAACACTTGCATGAGAATCGCATAGAGAGGTGTAGGCATGAAAAAGTCCATGAGAAATGCATGAAGTTTTCGTCTGTTTATGTGTGTGTGTGTTTATCATAACTATCAATCATCATTCCTATGCAGGTAAATCAACAGTTAATATATTGAACAGCAGCACAACGACCAGTTTGAGCACACCACGACGTACACACTATACAAATGTCCATATTCATCATACAAATACCAACCATGATCATACCAATACCAACAACATCAACAGCATTACAACAAGTAACAACAGCCCCAATACTCATCCAAATGATTTTGGCAATGAGAGTGAGGAGCACGAGGAAGAGTATTTTGGAGAAGATGAAGACGATGGCATGTCATATTCAAGTGCAACACGATTATTACCATCGACATTTAATTGTACGTACTTGTCGGGCGATTAACTAACCTATTATCGAATTGAGTAATACCTAAGTAACATCCAATAGCACTTGGCAAGCTTTCAAAGGCCAAAATCGAATCTATTCTAATGGACCTCTCACCCACAGTTCTGAATCCCAAGTCTGAGACGTCAAACAATGAGAGCGAAGGCGAGACCAACTGCTGGACGGATCGGGATATGGCTCGTGAGGAACAGCGCGTAAGTGCGATTCAAATTGAGTTCCCGCTCTCTGACCAACATTTCTCCAGGCTCTCTTTTACTTGGCTATAACATATATTGTTGTCTTCTTCTTGCAGCATGGCGGTAATAGCTCTCTCTATGTGCCAGAGTGTACGTCCGACGGTCGCTATAAACGGGTGCAGTGCTACAGCAACATCTGCTGGTGCGTAAACGAGGAGACGGGCATCAATGTGCCCGGCACATTTGGCAAAAAGCGACCTCAATGCGATGAGGTTAACGCAGTTAGAGCCATGAAGGGTTGCACGGGAGCCCGCAAGACGCAGTTTCTCAAGGAGTTAAAAGAGTTCCTCAACACAAAGGTGTTGCCCAACAGTAATACTGGGTAAAATATATCTGTTTGTAAACCTCTATTATATATCTAATTGATATATATTTACTGTACACAGTAGGGACTCGACTGTGTGGAAATCAGAAGATGAACGCATCGCATCCCTGAGTTTTGTGTATTTGGACAAGAACAAAAACAAATCCTGGGAACGAAAAGAGTGGAAAGTCTTTCGGGATCTGGTCACTGGTGCCAGGTATATAAATCTACTCCATTTAACCCGATTTTGTCTTAAATATTGAAACACTAATTTTTCTTTTTTAGCAATTTGAACAAGTGTGGCAAGAAAATGCCTCGATATTGTGATGTGAATGCCGATAAGAAGATCTCGTTGACCGAGTGGGTCAACTGTCTCCAATCTCAGCGATTGGAGATTATAACCACAGTAAAGCCGCCACAGTCAAGTAGAATCTTAAGCTAAATTTAATTGGTGCATTTGCTTACCATCTTGTTTTCATTTTAGGTGAGATGGGCACGTCCCGGCTCCAGGGATCAAATCCATTGGAGCAATATCTTAAAGATTAGTTTGTAATGAAGATGATTATGATGATGATGCTTGTTTTGTGCTGCTACTCATTAGATGTCGTGCCATGTTGCGTGGAGGAGTTTGAATATATCCACCTGCTCGTATACACTCACTCACTCACCCTACACCAACACACTCACATTCCTAGCATATAGATTCTACGATTTACATGTACGTGTAATTAGTGTTGTAAATATTATTGGATATAAATGTTTAGGTTATTTGTAAACGCTTTGTATTTTATTCGACGGAGAAAAACTTTCGATCGCGGGCACTTTTTTTTAACATACTGAAGATCGCAGCCAACTTTACTCAACGCAGAAATGCGATGGTTCTCCTAACGCAAATTTGAGTCACGTGAACATGCCGCACTTATCGATAACACTTCAATTTAAAATCGTAACTTGTTTATTTGGTTGAAGTTAATACTACTTATTGCAATTAATTAGACTGGCTGTGTGTTGTTATTATATACAGATTAAACAATAAACTAAATGCACTAGGTTTGTTATAAAACATTGTTCACAGAACAGTTGATCACAAGTTACGTAGTTTTTGCTTTACTACTGCGCCTCAATAGCAAACTGGACAAATTACTGTAGGGGACCTCAAATGCCATGGAGTACACAATAGACGTCAGGTAGACAATCATAGTAAAACCGCAACTGACAACACCCTAGTGATAAAATAATTCAATATATTCAATTATAATTACAAGAACATAAGCTTACTACATACCAGCATGAAGGGATCCACATGAGTGCTAGCGTTTGTAAGGCTATAGACAAGTGCTATAACCAATGGATTTAGTAAATATATAGCATAAGTAAGCCGATTCAAATGCTGAAATATAGAAGCCTCCAGCAGTCGAGACCACCAAACGCCGCGTCCTCTTGCGCTGCCTGCAATCATCCAACAAACGCAAAGCGAAAAGATAACTCTACCAAGCACAAACAACGAGATCGTTATCAAATATCCCAAATCCCGTTTGACAGTCGAATAGATGCAGATGAAAAAGGCCAAAAGACAGAAATGCCAAAGACTCCGCTCCTGCAGATCGCTCAGTTCGCATTGCAAACGACGCTCCACCAGACACCAAGCTGCGATAGAGCCCACAATGTAGGGCAGTATGCGAACAAAGGAGCTGGTGTAGATAAGAGATCCCGTGGCGTAAACCGAGTCAAAAGAGAACTCAAACTTGTGGTTGATGCCAATGCCATAGGACCAAATGATGGTGGCCAATAGACCACCAACAGTCGCCAGACTTGCCAGCTTGGGACGCCTAAAAAAAAAGTTTGATAATTATTAAAATTCTACTGAATCTAATAAATCTTACTTTGCATAGAGGAACAACATCGCGTTGGCCAGCACAAAGAACTGCATGTCGCAGGCTAAGCTCCAGCTCCAGTTGAGGCACATCTCCCGATGATCAAACAGATTCTGTATGAAGAGCACATTGCGCCACCAATGCTGGGTGCAGAGCTCATCAAAGCGCTCGTTGATGTGGTACAGTGAAGTATCCCCAATGTAGGCGAATGCCAAATCCACGCTGCCCATGACAATAAGATAGAGTGGACCCAAACGTAAGTAGCGATGGAATAACAGTTTCCCATACAGCTTGATGTTTGCTACAAAACCATTTTGACGCACTGCTTCTATTTGATTTGTGTTGCGCATGAAATTGTAGGTCTGTAGAAAGCCACTGAAATAAGATACAGATAAGATAGAGGGGAGACAATGATAACTCTTTGAGAAGAATCATACCTGATGGTAAAGAAGACATCCACCAGCAATGGAGCGGATGAGACGTACTGAAAGAAGGCCTGCTCCGCATAGGAAATAAGCACGGTTTTGTTGTGCACCGTGAAGTACATATACCAGACGACATGGAAGATTAATATCCAGACGGCACACACCGATCGCAAGCCATTGAGCAGGGGAATGTCCCGTGAGCTGGTTTCCCGCATGGCAAACATCTTTTTCCAATTGCTGCTTACGTCGAAACAGCTGACAAAGTTCTGGAACGGATGCCACTTGAGCATGGAATGCAGTGCTCGCCATAGTTCCGATTCAACTGGCGCCAATCCAGCAGCATCCTCAGGCCCCTCCGGAGGCAACTGCTTGGCCACGCTAAGCTGCTGGGCGCACAACATGAAGGCACAGGTGGCCAAAACGGAACCGACAACAAGCTTGAAGCTAAGGCGATCATAGAATGCATCTCGTAGTTTGAGATCCTTCATGTAAAGTACTTCGGGTTGCATCTCAAAGATGTCGTTGTCGAGAAAACTGCCCGTTACATATTCGCTGGTCAATCCTTTGATCTCCGTAGACTGACAGGAGCTGGGCAAGCATAGGCCAATGTGTATGATTTGCTCCGACATGACCTTAATCTCCACCTGCCATGGTGAATTGTGACGCAGATAGACAACCCGATAGTCCATATCAAATGGCGCCTGCTGTGTTATCAGTCCGTAGTGCATAACACGATCATAGTTCTTGGACAGCGTTACTCCCACCTGTTGCTGGACACCGTGGCAAGCCTCCCGAC
Source organism: Drosophila cardini (assembly GCA_018903735.1). Taxonomy (NCBI): domain Eukaryota; kingdom Metazoa; phylum Arthropoda; class Insecta; order Diptera; family Drosophilidae; genus Drosophila; species Drosophila cardini. The sequence continues at coordinate 11,485,418 of JAEIGM010000001.1, read as the reverse complement.
TACCCAGCCAATAGTTTTGGCCAAATACAAAGCCCGAAGATTTGCTACCAGATGCATCAAGCACTGCAATGTGATATACATTAGAGAGCACTTTAATCAAACGATTGACAGAAAAGGAAGGGAGCTTTGAACAAACCTTTCATGGCCCAAGGTTGTTTGCTGAGGATTCCCCGCTGTATGTGCTTCAATTGAGCATGACACACCGCATTTACATTGCTCGAGTTGGCCACTTCTGTCAGGCCATAAATGATAGAGCTGCGTGCCAGATGTGCTCCATGGCTGCCAGCTGCTGTGACAAGCTCCACAGAGTCCTCGTGCGTCTGGAGAGGCACATGCAACGGAACAGACCAAGCACTCGTGCCATTCAATATGTTTTGTCTATATCGATGAAGCTGTATTGAGTCATTAAGCACAGTTTGACAGTGGCAAAGGTGACATAGCAGGAGGAGAAGGAGGAAACTCAGCCTGAGTGCTATTGTTGTTCCATATCCGCGTCTAGTCATGGCGCCAATGACCAAGACTGCGTTCAAGCGGTTTCAACTGAAAGCCAATGAATAACAGCAATTGTCAATGCTATGGATAGTTAGTACTTGTATTCGTTAGTAATCATACTGAGACTCTTATGAATATAGTCGCATCGAGTGTGCTCATTGTTGCCCTTACAAAATGCTTTTACCTGCCATTATATGTCATATACAAACACAATTAGTGGACATTTGACGGAGTATGAGTACATAGTTACGGTTAGAGACTTGCCCACCGGAATAGACTTAATTCATTACTGAAAGTGTTTGAGCGCATTAATAAACCCCCCGAAAGTGTTATCGAAGCCAAGATAAATAAATGGATGTCGGCTCATTAAGAGCTACTGCACGTGTTCATGACACTGACCATAGATCGAACGGGTTTCACATTACACCTAAAAACTAAAAAACAAATCAAGTTCAAATATCAATTACCCCTTTACCCATTTATTTCTCTTGGACATTAAGTGCGTCTCAAGGTCAAGCTATATACTTACAGACATTTCGTCATATTTGTATAAACATATATTGCATTGGATTAGTTTATAGCCCATTTGGAGTGAGAAAAAAATAAAATAAAATAAAATAAAAAATAAAAAAAAAATTGTAAACAAAATACATAAAATCACAAGTCACTCGAAGGTTAATTGGGGTGTCTGTCAAATTCGCACTGCCAATTTAAGCCTCCAATACACATATCTTTAAAGATCAGTACAATAAACAAAACTAATTAACTCAAGAGGTTTGTTTATCAATCCCAATTGTCAATCAAGTATTTATTATTAGGTATTACATCTACAGCCAATTAACAATTTCTTTAAAAAAATATATTGGCTTTTTAATGATTTTGGCAAATTCTTCTATTTATTTGCAGCAAATACTACTTATCCCGATTCATCAATTACGAGTATTATTTACTTAATTGTTCAGTGATTTCTAAGTACCGCGGGACAACGAAATAATGATAAATAAGCCGAAGGCACCTTTAGGGGTTCATTTGTGTGGCATGTGCCAAAAAAAAAAAGGTAAAACGTGTCGATTAATATATAGCCATAGTATATATAAATTCAAACATATTTTAACTATGGAGAGTCTGACATGGTTTCCAGGCCCGTTTCGATTGCTGGTTAGTTAATTGGTTTTGGTTGAAACTGAAACCATTTCAAGGGCAAACCGCCTTCGGGTTTTGCATCTCTTTTATTTCTTCGCCTTCTTCTTTTTCTTATGAATTTTTTTTTTTACTTTAATGGTTATGATTATATTCCATGCAAATGAACCGGCACCTTCACATTCACAGTGGCATCCGTTTCAATAATGCCCATTTTTGGCAAGTTTTATAAACAAACAAAGGTTTTGTAATCAAATTTGTATTTGGCATTTCATTTCGGATTCACGATTGATGCTATATCCAAACTTTTGTGATGGGTGTTAATAATTCGAATTGAATCGTATCGAAATTAGGCACTATTTCTGTTGCACACCTATGCAGATTAGTATATATGCATGTATATGGGAAGGTCATTCGTAATAATTATGATATAATAATCTTTTTTGGCCATATTAAATGGAAATGCAATTAATTATTGATTTGTTTTTGTTGTAAGTAAATTTAACCACTTTTGAGTTGTCTGAGGAAATTAACTTACTCCAGCTAAAGCACCAACTAAAATATTTTGGATTAGTTCCAAAGCAAATTGCACTTCACTTTCGTTTAAACAAATATATGTATAAGTAAATGTAGGTAAAGTTTTCACCTTATTGCAGTTCGTATTTATTATGTCTTCACTAAATTTCTGGACCAATCGTTAGTGTGGATTTAAAGAAGAAGAAAAAACTATAAAATTATATGTGAAGCGTCACAAAAACCCACATTAAAACTTAATCTAAATTCGCTTAATTTTTGCTTGAGTTGCGCACGTCTGAGTCTGAGGTTTACCGAGAAACTGTTGCGCCCTACGTCTCGTCTCGAACATTTATAAACTCCGAACATCGAACGGCAGCACGTGAACAGGTAGCAGCAGCAGCCGCAGCTACAGCGGCAGCAGCAATCAGTCGCCGCTTTGTCACTACAAGAGATCAAGCGGCAAAAACAACAACAACAACAACCATAACACTTCATCATCAACGCCATCAAAACAAAAGGCGAGATAGTAAGCAAAACGTTTTCAGGTTTCTTGGTGACTTTTTCGTAACCATTGCTTGCCAACAATTAAAGCAGCGTACATTTTGTACATTTCCGAGCTGTCTTTTCTGGATGATTGAAAGTACGTCACAAGGTGAGCGTGCGATTCTTGTTTATCATTGAAAGAAGATGCGTTCATTGATCTGCCGTGATAATGGGTTACTGCCATTTCCGCAAATTAATATATAGGTGTGGTAAAAATTATAGCTTGTTAAAAGGGCACTGAATTGATCCCTACAACTAATGTTCAATTAAATTTATTGATTGAGCTATGCAATTACCAGCCTTGCCTTACCCACTATTCTCGTTCATGAACCAAAAAGTTCGTTATTCCAGTTATTCCACTTTTTAGTAATTCTGAGGTTTAAATTGCCCGCGTGTTGAATTTATAGAAAATAAACCAGGTTTGAAAATCAAAACTCCACTACATTTATTTCATTTAGTGGCAACGCCCAAAATAATTAAGCTGGTCACACTCAACGATTCGACATTCAGGGCTGCTGTGGAACTTGAAGCTATGATTATCGTTATCGGCAGTCATAGCAGGTCGAGAAACCATTATAAAATAGCAAAAATTAAAGTGAAACGACGCGAAAAATACAATCGCAATAAAAATATTAAATTTAAGTGCAAAACGACGCGCAAACGATAACTAAAGGGTGCAATTGCTAATAAATAATCAAGTAAACGAAAACGAAAATTGCGCAGCATATAATACCAGCTTCAGAAAAAGAGCCATAAAAATCGATTCTCCAACGAAGTCACAGTCATACACACACGGGACAAGAGAGTGACTTTTCGCGCGGGCGTCGGTGGAGCGCCCAGTGCTTACTTTTTTTGCCTACTTACTTGCCAAAAGTCCACCCAAGAAACTGTTCGTACTTGCATGTCTGTGCTATAGTGTTTGTGTGTATATATTTGTATGTGTGCGTGTTGTTGTTTTGTTTGCAAAAGCAGCTAAAATCGGACAGGATAATTCATAATTATAATTAGGCAACAAAGCAACTAATTTGAAGTAAATATTTGCGTAAAAAAAAACGCATATACGACGATTCAGTGCAAATAAAGAAGATTCCTACACAATTGAGCGGACAACAAAATATAATAAAATAAATACCCGTGTGTACAATACATATACATATACGCTATGCACATATGTGTAATAAATAACAAAAGTCAAGAATGAAATGGAAATATTTGCCCAGTCACAAACTGCTCCACATGACGTACTACAACAGCAACATCAACAACAACAACTGTTAGGCGTGTGCGTGGCGCTAATTGAATCGCTCACTCAATTTGGAACTACATACATATATAAATATAATACTAAAGCAAGTTTGAGTCCCTGTTTGTGACTCACCTGCCCCGAAAAATAAGTATTGCGTGCTACTGTGCCACACATAATTCTCTGCGGGCTAAAAACGAAAATAAAAAATAAAATATCAGTCAGCAGCAATAGCTAAAATACCGTCCCATTCGTATCCCTCTTGAGTATATTTTCGGGGAAGTGTGTGAGGTGGGTGCATGAATCAGACGCACCCACACTCCTGCCACACACACTACTACTACTACTACTACATAGTCACATCTTTTGAAGTGTAAAAGTGAGAGTTCGTCAAGGCCTTTCACGATGTCAAGTGATAAGATCAAAGTTGCTGTGAGGGTGCGACCCTTTAATCGCCGTGGTAAGTACAACTACAACTCACTTTAAAACTATGTTATCTATAATGAAAGATGATTTCCATTGTTTTCCATACTACCCATTTGGGGTAAACTCTATGCAGTAGGGCTTTATCTATTTGTTTTACTCTTTTGTCTGAGTTTGCAATCAATAATGCACAAGTCAGCAGTACAGAAGACTAACAGCAGTAGCAGTAGCACTCGCTCTCACTCTTACTCTCTATCTATTCGGGATAACAAAATTTGCATACGCTATTTTCTTGCTTGTTGTGTTTTGTTTTGTTTTCGATGCAAATGTTGTGTTTCCTTTGCTTTTTTTTTGTTTTTTTTTTTGCTTTGTACAAAAGGTCGCCTTGTTTTTTCATTGCAACGCCAGCAAGTTTTCAGCGCTGACAGCCTTGCAGAGCAACTAACTGAATGGCTGACTGACTAACTGGCTAACTGACACTCTAGACTGACAAACGATTTACATTTCCAGCTAATTTTTCTTGGTTTCTATTTGGCTGGAGGTGAAACCATCGTTGAGTGTGTGCTGCAAGTGCTAAGTAAATGCAATAAGGCGAAAACAATGTTTCCACTTCCAATGTCAACCGACGATCATTCATTTGGTTTATCCATGACTCACACCCATGTGCAGAGTGCAACGGAAATGTGTGTAAGAGTGAGAAATGGGGGGGAAGAGAGAGAGAGACAGGGAGAAACATGGAGAGACAGACAGGCAGGCGGACAGACGTACGGATAGTCAATTTGAACCCCTCTGCAACGTCAAGTGGAAGTCATTTGGCATTTACTTATTTGTTTCGCACATGTTTTGTATTGTATCATCCACATGCATATGCTATACAGATATATCTATATGTATGCTTGTATACTTCTATATACTTGTATTCCTTTTCGCGCTATTCCCATCTGCTGCTGTTGCTTCCACATGTTGCCAAATCACTTCTTTATTTGGGGCTGGTTTGTGTCATGTTTCGCTTATGATTCGTTTGTTATTCGCCTCGCTTGATTCATTGACAGGTGTGTATCAGTGTGAGTATGTTTGCGTGAGTGTGCTTGTCCGCTTGATAAGCTTTGCTGTATATAAAAAAAATTGTTATCAGTGCTGATAATACAGGCATTCTACACTTGTAGTACTAATAGAGTGTTACACACACTCTTCATTTACCATGAAGCTAAAAAATCTGTTTCTTTCGACCATTTCCTCATCAATTTTAGTGACATCTTACGCATCGACCCGTATTTGGGCCATAATATCGCTGATGGCGCGACCTCTTCCAAGTCGCAATCCAAAGCAGCAAAGCGTTAAATGTAAACTATGAAAACACACACACGCACAAATGAACAAATACAAACACAGGTACAAAAACAAATACAAACACAAGGCAAATGACCAGACGTTTGAAATGAAGTCACAGCTCGAAAGCTACCAAAAAGCTTAACCTGTTTTTTTCCTCCGTTTCCCCTTCTAACCAACCAAATGTCTGTTGTTTGATTATATTAAGCGTCTATCTCTTTTACTCTCTCTTTCTCTTTTTCTCTGCTTGTTTGTATTTGTGTGTGTGCGTAAGTTTATGTTAATTTCAACATCGGACAATGGCAAACGGCAAACGCGTAAGCAGACTTTAAGTTAATAACAGAGAAATGGCCAAAAGTCAGTTTTAGCTCCATCCACAGCTGACCAACTGACCAGAACTCATTCACTCACAAATTGGGGGCAACTCATCAAATAATTTATGGCAGACCTTTGTTGCAAGCAACACACACAAAGACACATACAACCCGTCAATGATGTTCAATGTTGATGTGCGTCCTTAGTGGTTTCTGGGCTTTCTCTTTCTCTCTCTCTCTCTCTCTCTCTCTCTCTCTCTGTGTGTCTCTGTCTCTCATTTATGCCCTTTTCGGCATGTCCATTTCCATGTCAAGTCGGATTTATTTTTCAGAACGGATGTGTAGAGTGACCAACGACAGGAACATGTGTGCAAGTACAGTGAAGCCCAGCCAAATCGTGCATTTTGAGGGTTTCATTGAAAAATACTTGACTATTAAAATTAATTACTAAATGCAATTATTACACATATTAAAAGTGAATGCAATTATTATAAAATTTTAACGGTAGTTATGCAACAGTCGAAAATAGCTATAGCTCGACACGGCAACCTTGCCAACCCATAGAGACTTTACTGTATCATTAGTTGACCTGAGCCAAGCCTTCTTGTGTACCTGTTCTTAGTCCGGGTCTATGTCCGGTGTTTTTTATCATGACACATGAAGGACATTGGCCACATTTCTCAAATATTTCCAGCTAGAAACATTTTCCAGCTATTTCTTTACGATTCTTTTTGTTTCTTTGTGGTGCAATGTCCGTGCTCGTTTTAGCCATAAGTAGTAAATATATTTTTATGCCAGAATATTTATTACGCTGCACGTTTTTGGACAAGAATTTATTTCTTGGTGTTTCTTTTATTATTATTTTTTTTTTTTTGAATAACAATTATTTGAAAGGTTCGCGTTTTTTGTTTATGTATGTATGTGCTCAGAGATTGCGCTATAGCATCGAACTTGTGTATTCATATACTTATATTTATCGCCTTGATTATACAATGTACTATATGTATGTATGCGTTTATGTGTTTAAGAAGTCTATATACTATAATTGTATGTTATTTTCACACTCATATACGAAAGCTACTGACAACCGACAGCCTCGCATATCTATAAAGCACTATATATTTATTTGCGAGAATGTGAACTTGTTATCAACCTTGGACTAAAATAACTCAAATTTTATACACATTACACAAATATAATTTTACATCCTTTATTTTTGTATTTTTATTTCCTAACAGAAATCGAATTGGGTACAAAATGCATCGTGGAAATGGACAAACAGCAAACCATACTCCAAAATCCACCATCATTGGAGAAGATGGAAAGGTAAGTTTAAACTCAGCCTTACACAATTGTGTTGATAACTCCCACTGTAATCACGTTTCTCTGATTCACGCAGAAAACAACCAAAGACATTTGCATTCGATCATTGCTTCTACTCGCTGAATCCAGAGGATGACAGCTTTGCGTCACAGGAGACAGTCTTCGATTGTGTGGGACGTGATATACTGGATAATGCATTTCAGGGCTATAATGCATGCATATTCGCCTACGGCCAGACAGGTAAGCATACCTATTATAGCTACAGCTGTACCCAGTACTTTAAAAGTGAAACTTTATCGTGATTTAATTATTTGCAGGTTCTGGCAAATCGTATACGATGATGGGATCACAGGAGAGCAAGGGCATTATACCGCGTCTCTGTGACAAGCTCTTCTCAGCGATAGCTAACAAATCGACACCAGAGCTCATGTACAAAGTGGAGGTATCCTACATGGAGATCTACAACGAGAAAGTCCACGATCTTTTGGATCCCAAGCCAAACAAACAGTCGCTTAAGGTGCGCGAACACAATGTACTTGGCCCTTATGTGGATGGATTATCCCAGTTGGCTGTAACTTCGTACCAGGATATTGATAACCTCATGACCGAAGGCAACAAATCCCGTACCGTGGCTGCCACTAATATGAATGCGGAATCCTCACGTTCCCATGCCGTCTTCTCGGTGGTCTTGACACAGATTCTAACCGATCAGTCAACAGGAGTTAGTGGTGAGAAGGTGTCACGCATGTCTCTCGTCGATTTGGCTGGCTCCGAGCGTGCAGTCAAGACTGGAGCTGTTGGTGATCGCCTTAAGGAGGGTTCTAATATTAACAAGTACGTTTTACTACTAATATTCCATTAAAACTTCTACTTAAACTATTTAATCTTGTTTTACAGATCGCTAACTACATTGGGTCTGGTCATCTCAAAGCTGGCCGATCAAACAAATGGCAAGAAGGGCGGTAACGATAAGTTTGTGCCCTATCGTGATTCAGTTCTCACTTGGCTGCTTAAGGATAATCTCGGCGGTAACTCCAAGACCGTAATGGTGGCTACAATTTCACCCTCAGCGGACAACTACGAGGAGACACTGTCAACTCTGCGTTATGCGGATCGTGCCAAGCGGATTGTTAATCATGCTGTTGTTAACGAAGATCCCAATGCACGCATCATTCGTGAGCTGCGTCATGAGGTTGAAACACTGCGTAGCATGTTGAAGCATGCCACCGGCTCGCCAGTGGGTGATGTGCAGGATAAGCTTGCCGAGAGCGAGAATCTGATGAAGCAAATTTCGCAAACCTGGGAGGAGAAATTGGTAAAGACGGAGCGCATCCAAAACGAGCGGCAACAGGCACTTGAACAAATGGGAATCAGTGTGCAAGCGAGTGGCATCAAGGTGGAGAAGAACAAGTACTATTTGGTCAATTTAAATGCAGATCCGTCCCTCAATGAACTCTTGGTCTACTACCTAAAGGTAAGAACTGCTGGACGGCTCACACTACATAGAACGTTTACTGACCATAACAATACTTTATTCTAGGAACGCACACTGATTGGTGGTCGCAGCATTAGTGGTCAGCAACCGGATATTCAGCTTTCGGGTCTTGGCATTCAGCCAGAGCATTGTGTTATCACCATCGAGGATAGTGGACTGTTTATGGAGCCCGTACAGGGTGCTAGATGCTTTGTTAACGGTTCGGCAGCGTCAGAAAAGACACCACTGCAGAATGGCGATCGTATTCTATGGGGTAATCATCACTTTTTCCGTGTCAACTCTCCCAGGGTTGGCAACAATGCCAGCATGTGCGCTTCAGAGCCTCAGACACCTGCACAGCTTATCGATTATAATTTTGCACGCGATGAGATCATGCAGAATGAGCTTAGCAATGATCCTATACAGACAGCAATCGCAAGACTTGAACGACAGCATGAGGAGGACAAGCAGGTTGCACTTGAGAAGCAACGTCAGGAGTACGAGCGACAATTTCAGCAATTGCGAAATATTTTGTCACCAAGCACACCGTATGCACCATATGCTCCCTATGATCCCTTGCGTATGGGCAAAGTAACGCCCAATACGCCCACTTCACAGATGCGTGTTGAGAAATGGGCACAGGTAAATGATTGATTGATTAAGTATGTGAAAGTCCCTAGTTACTTATCTAAAACTTTTACAGGAACGTGACGAAATGTTTAGGCGCTCCCTGGGTCAGCTCAAAACGGACATTATGCGAGCCAATTCACAGGTTCAGGAGGCAAACTTTTTAGCCGAGGAAATGGAGAAGAAGACCAAGTTCTCGGTTACACTGCAAATACCGCCAGCCAACTTGAGTCCTAATCGAAGGCGTGGCGCATTTGTCAGCGAACCGGCAATTTTGGTGAAGCGCACAAATTCAGGCAGCCAAATTTGGAGCATGGAGAAGCTAGAAAACAAACTGATTGACATGCGGGAAATGTACCAGGAGCACAAGGAGCGTATACTCAATGGCCTGGTGCGTGTCAATTCCATATACCGAATCACCCAAATTCCATTTGACTTTTTTTTTCGTATCGTACTAACTATAAAACTTTATGTGTACTCGTATAATTCGCACACGCATTCAATTAACCCCTGCTACAGCCCCTTATAGAGACATTCTCAGATGATGAATTTGACGACAAGGTAATTAATGAGTCCCCAAACTGTCCATAAACCACACACACCTCTTAAGTCTAGAACAACAATTCGGATTAGACTGTTTCAGAAACTTGATATTAATTTATTTATCTAATACATTATAGGACGATGATAATGGAAAACCACAGGATCCTTTCTATGAGTCGCAGGAGAATCACAATCTCATTGGTGTGGCTAATGTTTATCTGGAGGTGCTCTTCCACGATGTCAAGCTCGACTATCACACACCCATTATAAGCCAGCAAGGAGAAGTTGCCGGTCGTTTGCAGGTGGAGATTCAACGCGTTGCTGGACAAATGCCACAGGATCGAATGTGCGAATCGGTGTCAGAAACTTCATCAGCAGATTCTCGGGATGAATATGATGATCCAGTTGATCCAATGGCTAATCAAATCACTTGCCGCGTTACCATTAAATGTGCCTCGGGCTTGCCGCTTTCATTGTCCAACTTTGTCTTTTGCCAGTACACGTTCTGGGGTCACCAGGAGATGGTTGTGCCCGTGATAAATGCAGAGACAACAGCACTCGATCAAAATATGGTATTCAAGTTTGAGCATACACAAGATTTTACGGTCAACATCAATGAGGAGTTCCTGGAACACTGCATCGAGGGTGCACTTTCCATTGAGGTCTGGGGACATCGCAGTGCCGGCTTTTCCAAGTCCAAAGGCTGGGAAGTCGAGCAGCAGCAGGCTAAAGCACGTTCCCTGGTTGATCGCTGGGCGGAGCTATCACGCAAAATCGAACTTTGGGTGGAGATACACGAGTTGAACGACAACGGAGAGTATTCGCCCGTCGAGGTAACCAATCGCAATGAGGTGCTCACTGGAGGCATCTATCAGCTGCGACAAGGCCAACAGCGTCGCGTCAATGTGCGTGTAAAGCCAGTTCAAAATTCAGGCACATTGCCCATCATCTGCCAGTCCATAGTCAACGTGGCTATTGGCAGTGTGACGGTTCGATCTCGGCTGCAACGTCCTCTGGACTCCTACCAAGAGGAAGATCTCACTGTGCTTCGAGAAAAATGGAGCGAGGCACTGGGCCGCCGTCGCCAATACTTGGATCAGCAGATACAAATGCTTATCAAGAAGGAGGAGAAAAATGAACAAGAACGTGAACGTGAACTGAGTCTTGTGCATCAATGGGTCTCACTTACCGAAGAGCGCAACGCAGTATTGGTGCCGGCACCGGGTTCAGGAATACCGGGTGCACCTGCCTCTTGGGAACCACCTGCGGGCATGGAACCTCATGTTCCAGTGCTGTTTCTCAATCTAAACGGCGACGATCTCTCCGCACAGAATACCAACGATGAGTTGTCCATATCGGGCATTAATTCCATTTTATCCAAGGAACATGGTCACAAGTTCTATACGCTGCAGATCTTACAGCATCTGGATAAGGATGTCTGCTGTGTGGCTAGCTGGGATTCCTCAATGCATGACAGTCAGGCTTTAAATCGCGTTACTGAGGCAAATGAGCGCATTTATCTAATCCTACGCACCACAGTGCGACTATCACATCCAGCTCCAATGGATCTTGTGCTTCGCAAACGTCTCAGCATTAACATTAAGAAGGGACAGACTTTAACCGACCGACTAAAGAAATTCCGTTTGGTGCGAGGCGAGAATGCTATCTGGCAGAGTGGTGTCACCTATGAGGTGGTCTCGAACATTCCCAAGGCATCCGAGGAGTTAGAAGATCGCGAATCGTTGGCCCAATTGGCAGCCAGTGGTGATGATTGCTCCGCCTGCGATGGCGAAACTTATATAGGTAATTGTTCATATATTTATATACTTGAAATAATTTTATTCAATGAATTTAACAATCTTCTCTACTGTTTCCCACAGAGAAATACACACGTGGTGTCTCGGCTGTGGAGAGTATATTGATACTGGATCGACTGCGTCAGAATGTAGCTGTCAAAGAGCTGGAGACGGCCCACGGTCAGCCGTTGTCGATGAGGAAGACCGTTAGTGTGCCGAACTTCTCTCAGGTATGTGGTATCCATGGAGCTAAACAAACAAAGCTCTGCTTCCTAGTGAATTTTGTGCTGCTTTCCACCTTGCCACCTATCACCTGCCAGCCAAATTCAATTTGTACAAATAAAATATTTTACTAAAACGCAATTCTTTCTCTTTTCACATTTTTCTATGCGCTTTCACCAAAACTAAAAATCTAATTTAATAAATAAACAACTACAACACACCGCACACAAAACTAAACTAAAATCAACTAACAAAAAATATTATTAACAATTTAATTCGGCGCGTCTTTAAATTGCAATCTGTATATTGACCTCTAATCTATTATCAATGTATGTGACTGTATGCGTGTGTATATGTATGTGTGCGTGTGTATGAACTGCTTTTCACTGCGCACTTAAAGGCGGTCAAAGAAACCACCAACACTGGGAGTGTAAGTACTTTGTGTGCAATATACTCTGTACCACTGTAATCTATGCTTTCCTACGATTTGTAACTTTAATCCTTTTGACTTTTTCGCCTATATGTATTTTGTTTATGTCCCTCATCCTCGCCTCCCTCCACCCAACCTGAGACATCCAGTTGTATCCGTGCGGCTTTCAGTTTGCCAGATTTGTTTTTATCTTTATTTCCATTTGTTTATATTTTTATTTTCGATATTCTTTTCATTCATCATAAATAATATTTGTTATAAATATGCACATGCGATTTATGACACAAGAAACTCATAAATAAACTTATGCAGATTATGCGCTTCGATGCCTCCATGGAGTCCTTGCTGAATGTGGGACGCTCCGAGTCCTTTGCGGATCTAAACAACACGGCGTTGGGCAACAAGTTTACGCCAGGTTTGAAATTTAATACCATTCCCGTTAACATTGTTTGCATTATTAATGGATTTTTCCTGTTTTGTTTGCAGCACACAATGGGGCAGGTACAGGAGGTGGAGTCATACGTAATCGACACAGTTTTGGTGGCAAAGGCAGCTCCGATGATTCTCCAGGGAAAGCCTTCGGCATTGGTGTGTATTTCTTTAGGGAACTAACAGCGAGAACTAACATCTTTTATTTGATTATACAAAATATTTACTCACCATTAATTTTCGAGCAACTATTTGCAAAACATATAACCAAAGTTATTTTTGATTCACATCTATATACTTACCTAATAACTACAAATTAATTAATGCTTATGCGCAGCAACTTGTTAAACAAAATGAAATTCAAATCGTATTGCGATATAGTTGCTGTCACGCTCTAGAGCAAGGGATTTATCTTTGCTGAATTCAATATAAACTTTAAATTTATTTAGCTTTATTTATTTTGGTTTTCTTATCTTGTAGCGTACAAAGTATATATCTTTAGACACAATCTCTTCCAGTCTATACACAAAAGATAAATCCTTTTCCAAACTGTGTTATCACACACACAATTTGTCAATGCTTTTCAACTGATTTCAACTGCAAAAAAAAATAAAACCAAATTATAATAATTAAAAGCAAGCAAACTCCGCTTCAAATTGTTTCTTCAGCGGTTTACAGTTTACAGTTTACTTCCTTGCTTATGCATTCATGCAACACATAGCAAAAATATTATTTACAAATAGCAATTATAACAACAACAACAACACCACACCCACTCGATCTGATGACTCGAGTTGAAATGCACATTAAATAATTAATTATTTTCACCAGAGCTTATCATATAAATTGACATTCTAAACAACTTCATGATTCAACCAATGCATTTATTCATATATCATGTGATCCTTCTGATTATAACTCTGGTTTCTTTCACATGCCATAACGTACTCTTTTCTGTGCTTTCTTAACCACTAAACTATAAAAAAAACAATTTCAAATTTGATAGGCTCTATACTGTCAGGTAAAGGCTGGCCCCAATATAAACTGATTGAAATTCATTAATTGTTAGTTGGAGTTTAAGTTTTGTCTGTTGTTCATTCATCTACCCAATCCCACACTCACACACCCACACTCACTCAATGTAACTCCATTGTCTTCTCATCTTAGTGGGCGTAAAGGGTGGGGGATGTTCTAAGATTTAGTATGTATTTTAAGTAGTTTTGTGTTAGATCTGTTAGCCTGTCATCATCATAAACTCTTAAATATCGATATCAATACACTGACAATTACCATCATTCATTGTAGTTGTATTGTAAATATTTATATATGATCGATGACCATTCATTTACCATTGTGTGAATCCATTCGTTGTATTCATTCCATCATTTATTGTACACTACACTCAACTATTCAGACAGTTTAATCCCAATTCCAATTTGGTGCACCATTCACAGCAGGCACGCACAGCACGAGATCCGCACGAGCAGCGCGTTTAGTAAATCAATTAAATTAAGTTTAGTTATAGTTTCTAGTTATTGTTTTAGTTTTTCTATTGGATTTTGTCTGTGTATTTTGTTGTTGGCGAATTAGTCGCTAGAGTTTTATAGAGTTTATTGAATCGCTCTCATCACATGTTTGTATAAATCATTGTAACTAAACATTAAACATAATCATTGTCTTCCTTGAATCCATGGAATGCAGCGCGTCCAACATTTTTGAATCTCAATTTAAACTTGAACACTTTGAGAATTGCGCCAACAAAACGTATGTGGTTTGTGTAGCCCTAAGCTCCAATATTTAAGCTCTGTTTATTAGAATTTGAGGAGAGTAACTAATGATTTTCTTTCTTAATCTTGTATAGCTTCTCCGGCCACTAGCAAATTGCTTGGCATGCGCATGACGACGTTGCACGAGGAACCCTTGGGTGGACATCGATCATTGGATGAGGAACCCGAGGACAGTTATAGCGACTCTGAATATGCTGCCGAGTATGAACAGGAGCGACAACAAAACAGAGGCTTGGGGCCTCGATCACGGCTGACCGCATCCAAAACCATGGACTCCTTTATGGATGTTAGCAGTCATTCGAATCAGAGTTATTTGAGTTACACGTCCAGTGCCAACGCGAATATGAAGCATCTGACTGGACTTGCCACGCTCAGCATGAGCTCGTCTACCAGCAGTGGCTACGGCTCCCAGGCGGTGTCCTGCAACAATCTAAGCAATGAAGACATCACTTCAATGCGTTCCATGAGCATTGATGAGACGCCAGGTAAATAAAATCTCCCTAAAATACAGCAAACACATTTGTTATAAATTATTTTCTTATTAGATTTTGACCGTATCAACTCTAATTCACCGCCAAATCGTCAGGCACGTGTCAATCCCTTCCTTAAGGACATGCCAAAAGCCAAAACGCTTGATGCTGAGACAAAGAAACTGCAGCAAACCTTAACGCATCCGCTGGAGCAGCTAGAGCCCAAGGATAGCGACGAAGAATGCGAGCAAATGCAGCGCAATAACAATAACGATCTAAAGGCCAAGATTCCCACACCAGAGGTGCCCCAGAAAGAGATGCAGGTAGAACAGCAGGAGCAGGTGGAGCTACAGCAGCAGGAACACCAGCCGCTGAATCATGTCACTGACAATCAGAATGGCAATAAATCGCTGGAGAATGATCTGGACACTTCCGAGATAACAGAGTCACATGAGCAGCAGCAGCTTGAGGGTGATGGCATTGTTAGGGAGCAATTGCCCGAAGGCAAAGTGATGCGCCGCAAAAAGTCAACAACGAACAATTGCGATAACAGCAACAACAACAATGGCAACACCAACAGTAACAATAACGGCAATGGCAACAATACTAACCAAGTGACACGCAACAACCAACGCGCCTCCGTGGCCAAAATGGAGGGGCTAGGGACCTATTTGGATGTCAATGCCAGCATTATGTCGAGCAGCTCAGAAGTAGAAGGTGCGTCTTACAGTTTAATTATAGTAAACTCCATTTAAATCATATTCTTTGTGCACAGATGAAGGCAAGGAACAGGACATAACGTTGCCTGAGTGGATTGTCGTAGGCGAATCGGTGCTTATACGTCCGTATAATACAAGTGGCGTTGTTAGCTTTGTGGGCACTACACACTTTCAACCCGGCGCCTGGATTGGCGTTGAGCTAGACGCGCCCACAGGCAAGAACGATGGCACCGTCCAAGGTATTCAGTATTTCCAGTGCAAACCCAAACATGGTATCTTTGTGCGTGCCGATAAGCTGCTGCTAGACAAGAGGGGCAAGGCGATGCGTGCCTACAAGGCAGCCGAGAAGAGCAACAGCATCAGCAAAGGTAACTACAATCGATACTGTTAATTGATGCACTGACTGTTAATAATGCGCTTTTGTTTCTTAATGTAGAGATGAGCAGCTCCATGACTCGCTCCAAGAGCCGTGGCGAGTCACTAAATACTTCGGCACGCAAATGATTATACCCAAAATGTTCGCATCAAATGCAGCGTTGGACTAATTGCAGGCAATCGACGTTGGTTCCAAATGGAGTTGGGACGACAGCGAATGCAGCAACTCCATCAACCTGCCACAGATTGCGTGCAACCAGTGGCGCTGCAGATGCGAACACAAATGGCAAAAAGTGCTATGCCAATCGACGCTCGACGGCCTTCTAAATGCAAATTCTTAAAGGTCGGGCCGTCAACGATGCACATCGTCCAGCAACGAACAATGCGGAGCATTAACCAAACCACATGCTAGCTTAACTTAACACACAAAAAACACACGCTGCCGCACACACACACACGCGCTCACACACACAAACACATACACACTGTTAACCCGAAGCTTCAAAACGTTGTTGCTCGGCGGTGTCTATGAGCAAAACTAACAGAACAACAACAAGAACAACAAACTAGCAATTAACTAAAGGCGAATTCTCCCCGCGCGTCTCCCGCTCTTAAATGATAGTGTAGCTAAGTGAAGCGTTCGCGTAGTTGCATAAACCAAGTGCAATACCACGAACACTTTGATAACACTTAGAGAGTAGAGTAACTAATTAATCAAATCGTTCAAACGTGTATGTATCTATATGTATGTATGTGCGAGTATGTTTGTGTACTATATGTTTCCAATTGGTTTATTGTATTATTCCTAATTCAATTGATTTGAGTTCGAGTGTAGTTAATTGATGTTTACTGATGTTTGCTTTTTGATAAAGCACAATTGATTATATACATATATATATATTTTTGTACCGGTTAATTAATTGTCTAGTTTAATTACATTGTTTTTTTGATATGTACGACCTTTACTTTATCTACTTATACTTATTATCTATGTATATCAATGTGACTTGGTTAATCAACTATGAGCTTATTTTAATTATTGTTATGGACTATATCAAATATAAAGATAAATCAAATCAGTTGTACATATATATATGAAAAAAATTAATGCAATAAGTTTTACGAGACATGCAATATTTTGATTTTGTTTTTTTCTCTATATATCTCTTTTCTGTTTAGCGCATTTATACGTATCTATATATACATAAATATATAAATATTTCAATTAAAACAATACAAACCAATACAATATTAGTATACATACTTGTAATAATAAAAATAATAATAACATATTCCATATTCGTAACAGCGTTGCATTCACGTTGCAAATATGTTAATTGTATTATTTGATGTGATGTATTTTATAATTTCTCTCCATTTATAAATTAAATAAATTTCATTTTGCTACATATATACTTTAATATATGTTTTCATTTATTTACTTAATTTATTTAGATTCAATGTGATTAATATATATAATGTTTATCATTTAACTTTTATGTATATTATTATAATTATCAATGTTGAAGGTTGTGCGACTATGTTTGTGAACCATTACCCAGAAGAAAGGCTTGCGTTAATCCAAGATGTGAATAACGTGGAATTAAACAAATGAAGCAATAATTGCCGATAAATATTCAATTTTATTGTTTAAGAAATCGTACACTTATTTACAATATTAATAATAATTATAATAATAATACAAGATCGTTTCTAGGGGAAGTTAGCAAGCAAATCGGCTGACTAACGTTTGTACGTAAACGTATCCATCCATCCAAAAACCAAGACATCCAAGACACTCCAAACTGAGTCTGAGATAAATTGCAATTTACAAACAATAAAAACAAAAAAATATAAAACTTACAAAAATAAAACTACAAAACCAACAAGAAGCGATTTACACTTAGAAACCGAAATCCAAAAAGATTATAAAAAAATAAATATAATAACATTTGAAGCAGATGCATAAGTAGATCCCTACTGGATAGCCAGTCAAACAGTATTTACTTCGATGCAAACATGAATATAAATATATATATAGATATATATACATACATATGTATATTTTCGAACTGTGTTTTCTACTTGCATCTACTACCAAAAATATAAATAAAAATAATAAAATATATACTTGAAAATACGTCCAACAATTGAAAATTACAAGAAATTCAAAAGCAAGATGAAAAGTAAAATATATTAAATAATATAAATATTAATAATAATATATACATTTAATTGATAATTATACACATACATATGCATAAATATTTATTTAATACTTTGGCATGATAAAGTTCAGGGTATTCCCAGCAGCTATCTCCCAAAGATTACAGTAATAATCCCGAGTAGATGCCAGATTATTATGTTGATATAGATTCATCACAGCGTCCCGCATAAATCTACAATTACATAATATATGTATTATCGTAAAATTACTGAAATTTAATGCATTTAATAAGCGTAAAAAACATTCAAAATAGAGCTTGAAATTATTGCAAATTCTGAAAGAAATTCGTTGGGGAAATTTAAGAGATAAAATTAGAGGCACGCGTAAAATGCACATAAATTTATGTAAAATAGATGAGAAAATGAGATTAGAATATGCTTGCTTGCATCTTACAGATAACCGAAAAGAAACAACTTATATAGTATATATATATACATATATTTAATAATCTAGCTATAGGATAGATCATCATCAGCATGCACGAGCGTAGAAATTGGTTCAAATGGTACCTTAAATAGAGCATATAGAATCTATGGATCTTTATGTTTTAAGAGCTACTTATTGCCCAGGGCTATCAAGCATTTTAATTGTAGATACATATATGATTTGCAAATCATACTATAACACACACACACAGGCACACACTACGCACACCCAACAGACACACACACACACAAGCAGAGGTAAATATAATATATATATTATAATATTTATTATAGAACGATATCGATAGATGTTGTGGGTAGTCGAATAAAAATAAACATATATTTGTGCACTTTTAGAGCTTTTAGCACGGTCAACGAAATAAAGATAATGTTATAAATGCAATACACTAAAAATACAATTAATAATTATTAATAAACAATTACTGACACAGCAGCAAACCAGATATTCCATGTTAAACTGCTATCAAAAATAAAATCAAATAGCTTTTATTGTGCAAACCACACACCTCTTCACACCCAACACAACACACACACAGAGACACACACTCACTGACTTAAGCTCTTCAATAACTAAAGTTGTTAATTTTCTTGTAAAGTTCACTTTTTGCTTGTAGTTGTACTTTTTGTGTATTAACAATCGTAAAACAGCTGTCAAAAAGAGAAAAATAACAATTTCTGTAATTTATACTTACTTATTTTACTCGACAACTTTTGGTAAACTTAAATGAAAAATCAGCAAAATATAAAATAAATGAAATGAGAATCACTTATTCAACCGAAAATTCAAGCTATAACTTAACAACTACAAAACTTATGTACTTTAATCTATAAATATATACAACAAATGTGCAATGAACTGTTTTGAATTAATCGTTTCTTTTCACAACAATTTCAGCCGGGAATCACCTCACCTGGAGGCCGTAAACGTAAGTACTTATCTGTCATATAGGGGCATACCCCTTGTATGTCTGGGTATATAGTTTCGTTGGGACCTAAGAGCTGACCCGCTCTAAACTTAAGTTAAAGCCTTGCCTAGTGACCCAAAAATGACAATTGCTTGTTTTTATGTGTGTTTTCTGTTGAAACATTTTATTTTCAAATAAAAACAAATGGCAAAAATAGTTGCAGTTTGCAAGTTTTGTAAGTTATCAAATGCTTTACGAGATTGGTTAGTTAGTTTGAGACTTTTCAAGTAGTGTAGTGTTGGAATGCAAGTAATATTTGTATTCCATTTAATGATCACATAGCAATTATAATTACAATTATCAAGCATTTACATAGGAATATTATGCACATGAACCGATTTTATATATATATTTTTATGATTCTATACATCTTCATCTATTATTCTTCATATATCGCTTATTAACAAATCCACAACACATTAATTACCATATTTGACTTTTATGTTTTGATTTGTTGTGTTGATTTTTGATATTTGCTAACTACAACTTACACATTCTATATAGTATAGTATATTGTATATCAAATAGAAAATATATATATAGATATATATATTTCTAGCATTGATTTTTAATTGATATTTATTTACAGTTGTTTGTTTAGTATGTTTTGTTTTCTTTTGTTGCATTAATTCGAGTCTGTTTAGTTGAAAACGTTGCGTTTGTTGCTTCGCTTAGTCAGTTTCTCTCGGTTGCAATTGGCAATTGGTCCGCTGGCGTTACCCACACCTTCATGTTTTGTTTCAGTCGTGATCGATGGTCCAACGCTGCGTCTCACTGGATAGGTTGCATGGCGCCACTTGGGCATCATCCATGCTCTTTTGGCCGCCATAATCAAGGCACATGCCCGTGTTGCTGTGTATCAGTTGATGATTCTGGTACTTCCATTGTTCATTGTAGTCGTCGTTTTCCATGCAGGGTACCATTACCACACGGAATGGCGGTGAGCTGCTATGTTGCACTGTGGCACAGCTTAGTTCGTTACGCAGCACATTATTCTTGGTGTAGGAGAAGAGCTGAGACTTTTGCATCACCTTGCCGCAGGGATACAGGCCCATGTTGAAGGGCTTTTCGTTGTTCTGCAGCAAATCGTCGAGGCACAGATTGGAGTTAACCGTTTTCACTCTTCCCCAGGCTTTCATGTCCTTGTTGGGCACAAATTTCTCCGGATAGATGTTCTTCAGGTACCACTCGAAGTTCTTGCAGCGCAATTTCTTGCGCAACATTACTCTATGCGTTACGTCGCCAATATCCGGATGGAACTTAAGATCTGGTCGATTCAGGAAGAATATGTTTATGTATTCATCCATCCAGACCAGCGCCATACGAGCTGTGTTTATGCCGTGTGTGTCACGTTCGTTGGGAAATCTGAGGGAGAGAATTTTTAATGTAATTATTAATGGTTAAGATGAGTATTGTAAACGCACTTGTAGGGATGGAAGTCCCGGAAGATATGCCCGACTCTGGAGCAAGGTATCGTCTCGATGGTGCCGCCACATTGCCAGATTCTGAATGACATCTCCAAGTTTTCACCACCCCAGCCATCCATCTATTAAGTACAATCAATTGTTAGTAACTCCATCGAAATATATTTTGTCTGTGGCTTACCTGCTCATCGTAGCTGCCCACCTCCCAGAAGTATCGACGATCCATAGCAAACAGTCCGCCTGCCATAGTTGGGCTGTAGGCAGGACAAATCTCTCGTGGGTCTTTGCATTCCTTGCTCTGTCGCCTTTTCTCACGTTCCGGCAGATTCACCCAATCGAAGTGACCATTCCACTGGAAGCCACCCACCTGGAATGACTTGTAGCCATTGGTGCTGTACTGAAAGTCGTTGGCATCGATCACATCGATGATGGGCACCAGTACACTGGTACGTGAGTCCTTAATTCGCTGCAGGAGCGGCTCACACCAGCCCACGTTCGCCTCACAATGAGCGTCCAGGAAGATGAGTACTTCCCCGGTGGCAATTCGAGCGCCAGCCAAACGGGCACGTATAAGCCCCAAACTGTTGGAATTCAACGAAACAAATTCAAACTTTCATTTAGTAAAATTTTACATTTTTGTTTTTGTTTTTGAGGTTTGTGGTAAAAAAAATAAAAAAGAAGAGAGACAATATTATTGGGTCAGTGAACAAAAGCGCTAAGCGAATAGTGCACGACGAGATCCGAAAGATACAAAATACAAAATAAAAAGTCAAAAGCATAATCGTAAGTTGACGAACAGGTTTTACGGTTTCATTCTATACCCTATTGCGGCCACATGCGGCACGACGGGTATTTCGAATTAAGGTAGAGAATGTCACACGTTTGTTCACACGTTAAGTTTATGGATCAATTAACACGAATTTCTAACAAATAATGAAGTTTAATTGTGCTCCAATTCTAATTTTGAATTTCAAACAAACGAAAACGCAAATTGTATTAGGTTTCATTAAAAAATCAACGGTGAATTGGCTTAGAAGATCTTTTAAGCCAACTAGGCTCTAGACTCTTGGGCTCAAACTAGTATTCAAACCATTGAATAGTTATAAATTTCGATATATTTTTAATTTCTTCCACTAGTCTCACTTCAAACTAAAATTAATGTTAAACTGTTCCATTTATAATTAACTTTTAGACACACATATTATAAAATAAACTGCTATCGGTGGTTTATGCTAAATTTAGGTATTAGTTTTAGAATTTAAGAGGTACTTGTTAGTCGAGATGTTGCCTTGCTTGTTTGACTTTTAAAATTTTGAACGTTTTCTTTAGTTCTTCAACTTTAAGCTGTGAAGAAGACGCCTCAAGACACTTTGTCCGTTTCCTCCTCTCTCCACCCCGTTCCGTCTCTGCTTCCTATTGTGAGTCTGTGCCACAAACGAGTTATTCAAATTGGAGGCAAAGCAAAAATGATCGCCACATGAACGTGCGATTCGTGTTAAATTTACAGCACAAAACACAAGTTGAATGTGCATTCGATTAGCTCAATGGAACTTTTCCCAGCCAGCTCTAAATTTCTAAAGTGTGCCATCAATAGAGATTCTACTGCTCCATGTATTCCCCTCCCCTCTCTTTGGTCTATCGTTTACAGTTTGCCCCTTTTACTCACCGATTCTTAAGACGAAGTATTGATACCTTGCCGTTGGGCAGACGCGTTCTCACATAGTGATCCAGTTTGCCACCTAATTCGGCATTATCACTGCCATCGTCCACCAGAATGATCTCCTTGAGCGCCTTCTGGTTACATGTGTTGAGTGTGCTGTGCACAGTACGCACGAGCACTGAGAAGGGTTCGTTAAAGAATATGATGACCACACTTGCTGTGGGCAATGTGCTGGGATCATCGTACTGTTGTTGCAGGCACAATGGATTCCGATGATCACCCACGGTGCGATTGTAGGACAACTGTTCACTAAGCTCCTCATTCAATGCGATCTTCTTGTACACCTTTTCGCCACGTGCCTTGGCTGCACCTTTTAGGTGAACTGCCGCGCCATCGTCACCAAGTCCCGCCTGCTGTTTCTGCAAATCCAGTTGTATACTGTGTTCATATGGCGATTGCGTGGCTGGGCGAATTTCATTCTCTGCGTCATCGGCATGTAAACGCTCCCGTTCCCGTGATCTGCGTACTGCAGCCGCTGCGGGCCTGGGTCTGTTGGGCTGGTTAGGATACTCCTCGCTGGCAGGCTGCACCTTCAGATACAGTATGAAGCAGAGTGCCACGAGTATGAATATTATGACTTTGCCATAGAAGGAACGAAACCGAGGCAGCATATTGGTTGTGTTGGTCTTGTTGAGGTAGTAGCACTATGACTATCGTTGCTCGCTGTTCACTTTCAATTATTACTTTGCTGCGTGGACGTGAACGTGGACGTGGACAGTTCTTTCGCTGGCTTCTGGTTTCATTTGCATAAATTTATATATATATATATATATATAATTGTTTAATACACACAATAGCGCAAGCGAAATTTTTAAAATATTTACATACGCACAGATGTTCGTTAAGTTCGTATACAACTGAAATACCAGTTTATTTTCGTTTCTTTTCAGACAGCCCCCACGCGCCACTAGCCACTGTTCTCCCGTGTTGCTTTGTGCTTATGGCTGTGGCTTAAACTAGACTAAACAAATGTTAATTCTAGTCGCTCCGCTCGCAGTCGCTCTTGCTTTGCCGCTCCACACCGCACCGCAACGCTCTGCTCCGCACTGCACCGTCCATTGCCCGCACCTATACCTAGGCACACACATACACACAAGCGCTTGCATACATGTGAATATAAATACATGGATTGTATGATTTAACTGTTGCTTCTTCTTTTGTTGCCCGCATTGAGTTCATTCAGTTTCAGCTGTGTTCCGCAACACTTACGATTATTAACAATGTGTCATACGTCAAACGTTTTCTATTTGTTCGTTTTTGTTGTCTTATCGAGTGGGGTTTTTTCAATATTTCATTAAATATGGTTTTGCGAAAATAAAAACACAGACAGCGAGCAGGTGATTTGGCGTTGCCACCTTTTCAAAGGCAATTCAAGTGGACGCGTTCAGCACAACTGTTTATTTGCAATGGAATGCAGACTTTAATGTAAGCAAATTATAACTGTTTTGTTTACTTTAACAATAAAACTAACTACAACAGACATTTTGAAGTCACGCATATTAAAATATTAGCTTCGTGCGCTGTGATTTATTTTATTTTTCTTATACTCTGGCAGCCTCTTACCCAGTATTGAAAGTTTGTACGAAAAGTGTTGTAAAATGGTAGCAGAGCGCGCAGGTTTAAATATATGAAACTGCACAAAATAGGCTTATAAACATTGAATAAATATAAATAAGCGTTATTCCCTTTTGTTTCACATAAATATTTGAAACCTTTGCACTGCATTTAATGTAGAGTAGGCGGCATAAATGATGATTTATATGATAATTATTCGAGAGCAAAGTGCATTCAAGAGCTGCTTCAAAACGAGGCTGAAAACGAAAGGCAACTACCGAAATGTGCCCCATGGGCTTTGTGGAAGTATTCAACTCAAAACTGTCACACTTGACACTTTTGTTGTCACTTAATGCACAAATTGCATGCTCGCTTGTTATTAAAATGAAAACAAAATGAATTTCCTATTAAAAATTCAGTGTTTGAGTATTTGTCTTGACTTTCCTATGGCTTGACATGCGATGACACCTTGTAGCTGCCGTTTGTTGTTAATTGAAATAATATTTTAATTTGAGACTTTCATCAATTTGAAAAATTGAATCGGGTCAAACAGATTTACATTATTTTTGTCCCCTTTTGCCATTGTGATTAATTTCGCTAATTAGCTTAGGTATTTCATTTATTGCGAATTGTTGTGATGTTGTGATGATCCCATAATTAATACGTTACGTATAAACCAGAGAGTCACTGCGGGAGATGCCGCAGGTAAGCGGCATAAAAGAGTTCAAAGTGCTCCCCAACCTAGGTAATTGGAGTTTTAGGGGGAAAGGGAGGTAGGATGGTGTATTGTTGAAGGCAACATGTTGGCAGCATTGTGGGAAAGCAGTGGGACAACCACCAACAGCTAAGACATCGAGACGCCGCAAGGTGCAACTGTCTTATTTACAAGATCTTCACTAACGCTCTTTAATAGCTACAAGCGACAAAAACTAGGAAGGAAATAAATTACTTTGTTAGTCACACACCGTTTGCCAATGTTTTTCTCCATCTCTACCTCATTTTTTTGGTATTTCGCATTTGATTTGTGGCTAATGGTTGAAATGTAATATGAGTAAAGGCGACATTGAAACAAATTTAGCCTTTTTTGGGCTTTAATAAGCCAAATATTAAAAAAATTAACACCTTCCATTTTAATAAATGCAATTTTAGCACATTTTTATTAATTGTCTTAAGGTCGAATTTGTAAAGTTTTATGAGGCGCGGCCAAATTAACTGAAAAAAAAACAGCAAAATAAAAGTGGTAATCAAAATCTAAATCAAAATTTAATAAACTCAAGGCATAATTAAAGTAGTTGCTTCTTTTATTACAACATAAAACTCAAATGTTGTGAGATTGGTAAATTAAAAAAAATGATATATAAATATAACGTATAGACTCATCCGTGTATCTGTATTATTGAGTCTTAAAGCGAGGCCTCATTAATAAGCACAAACAATAATAATAACAACAAAACAGTTTAACTATTGTTCAAATGCTGACCATAATGATATAAGCCGCAAAACCCATTTAATCTATATGACCCTGGGTCCGGGTCGAAATCGGTATTTGCTCTGGTTTGGTTTCGTTTTGGCTTTTGGCTTATGGCTGGTCTGGTCTGGTCTAGTCCATTCATGTGTCTTATAGATAAGCTGCCCGAAATGCGCAATGCTGGGTTTTTGGGATAATCGTCATCCTCGACCATCTTCATCATCATCTATCAACAACAGACAAATGTTAATAATAGAATTTGAAAAGCGTTTGCAATTGAAAAATTGTTGCTACAGTTAACATTTATTTACTTAAAGTTTTCTTTAGTTTTTTTTTTCCGTTGGTTTCGCTTCATTTCGTTACGGTTTTCTGTAAGTTCCGAAAGAGCCGTCATCTCTGCAATCTCCAGTGATGAGTTGCTCTGTAAACTGTCAAAAGATTGGGCAACCGAACGAATTGTGACTTACAAAAGGAGTCAAGATTTGTAGCTACACATTCCCATGGCCAATTGCCAACATTTTATGCTACAGAAATTACAGCATAATTTAAACAATTTATACTCGATGCCAATAAAAGATTTATTTATAACTATAGGTTGTTAACTAGTAGAATCGTATAATGAGATTTGATTTCTATTTGAAACACTTGTGAAATATTAACCCAATCAAAAGTTGCAAAATCGTAAATTTCGAGGGAGTTGCTTGTAAAATTGGAAAGTGATTTTATGATATCCTCCTCACCAGACAGTTTTAGCCATTGTTTTGAGCGACATCACCCACTGCGCTAATGCCATATACCGTTTAACTATAGCTTGATCCGATCTGAAGGTCGTCGCAAAGGCATTGGGGACTGGAATGGACAGCACGCGTCAAAGAAGTGGCGCCAAAATGCCGTCACACAAAAATTATGATTAAAATAAATGATGCGGTTAAAATGTTGATGATATGATTTTTGGTTTTGGTATTTCAGGTTGTCACGGCAGTTTAGTGTTGAGGTTTGAGCTTTGAGTTTTTTAGAGCTTTGCATAATCGTCACAGACACCCGCATTGTTTGGCATTTATGGTCAGATTTGATGCAACATTCAAGACAATCGTTACCATCATCCAATCGAACAATCATCAAATTTCGCCGATATTGAATGTGCTGTCATCGACATGATCGTCATCAGGGAATGCACAACATTTCCATTTTCTGTTTCCAATTTGGTTTTTCACAATCGACCCGCAAATTGATTCACAGATAACATTGAGTGCCTTTTAAAACCGCATCGAAATCAATATCTTTCATTGATCATAATCAAAAAAATCAGGCAGAAACAGAAGAAAAAAACTGTAGACAAATGAAATGGCCAAAAAGAGACAAAATCTTTGTGCGGATGTTCGCAACATTTTGCTGTTTTTTATGATATCATTTGAATGAAAATGGAAGCATAAATAGAAATAAAAAGCCAAAAAAAAAAGGTAAAAGAAGTAGAAAGAAGAAGCAGCAGTTGATAAAGAAATGCGTGGTTATATATATCCGCATTTATGAGGCGGAGGCGTGGGTCTCACATAATGCTAATGGAGTTAAGAGTTCAGCGTTCGGTTCAAGATTATAAAACAAATATTTGGGTAGTAGGCTAAGATAGTCGACTGAAGCATACCCTGTGTGCTGTGGGGGAAATAGTAGAGGCAGTGAGTTGAATTTTTTAAATTTTATGTTGAGAAAATCGGTATTGGTATATTTGTCTATATTTGACAAAATTTCAAAGGTCAAGTCTCATCATTCAATTTGACAAAATGGGTTCGATTTTGAGAATTTTAGATTTTGATTGCGATTAAATCTGCTAGTTATCCAGATTATAAAAAGGTATGACTTTTTAAGATATGACTTCATTTGGCTGAGTTATGATCAGTCAAAGTTGGGAATATTGTGAATTTTAAATATTGAGCTGAGGACCTCAGATATGTGGACTCTGGCATCCAAATTTGACAAAATGGGTTCGATTTTGAGACCACATATCTGAGGACATGCAATGAATAATAGCTGTGTCCGACTTTCAGTAACCCTGTAGTGCACCAATTGGCATAGCGTCATATCTCCGACGACATATCTCCGCCTAGTACATTTTCTTGGCGGAGATATGTCGTTCCTAAACGACATAGCTCCGCGATGATCCTCGGCGAAGATATGTCGTTTTGGAACGACATAACTCCGCGGATCAACTAACGACATATCTCCGCGCGAAATTATGTTGTTTCAAGGCGACATAACTCCGCTGAAAGGTCGGCGGAGATATGTCACCCAAAGACGACATAACTCCGCTTTGAAATCGGCGGAGATATGTCGTTACCCCCACCAATTAATTTATTTAATCATTTCTGTTTATTGCTTGCATTAAAAATTTATTATTTAATCTTTGTAAGTCACTTAATAAGTGAATAAAGCTATGTTAAAGTAGAATTATTTAAATAAAACTAGTTTTATAGGGTATTTTCAAGTTGACTATATACTGTAAAACCTACACAGTATAGCTCTCTTAAGCCAACCACTGCAGGGTATAAACTAGAGCACAAGATTGTAAGCTTATGTCATTCGTGGCGCTAACCACGCCCCCGTGCCCTGGCCCTGCCCCTGCCTCTTCCCCTGAACAACTCGACTGCAAATCCGAGACAGGCGGCCAGATACCCCAACCCTAAGAAATAAAAAATCCTGGTAAGATCGCGCAAGAAGAGAGCATCCTCTACCGGTTTGGGAACGCTGTAGTCCTTAATGGGCGTATCCTTCAGGATGACCATATCGTAGAAGCTTCTACTCAGCCAATAGTCGAGCATGCCAAAGTCGTGCATAAGCTGCATGTGCTCCTCGAAGAGATGCCGATAGGGTAGGTGGAGTCGGATAGGTACACACAGGTAGACAAACCGATGCAGACAGATGTCATCGGAATAGTAGAAGACCGGATGTTCAAATAAATCCTGTTGCTCCGCATAGGTGCGCCAACGTAGTTCCGTCACCGGGTACACATAGCTGGCATTAAAGGTATTCCGTAAACGAATGAACTGATTGTAATCCTCCAACAGGTAGGCATTCCTAGCATCATTTGTGCTCAAATTGCGACTCTTGAGCATCAGGTTTGCCTCCTTACGGTGTACGGCTATTTTGTAGGGTGAATTACGTATATCCTGGAAGGTACGTAGTGTTGGCTCGGGCGGGGGATGGGTGAAGTATGCCTGCAAATAGGCATTGTACATGGTGGTGGTCATGATGCTCGCAAAGCAGATGAGACAACAAATCGCCTTTAGGTGACGACCAGCATTCGCGGGCCATGGAAACGACTGTCCAAGGTGTCCACGCAGACAGCGATCGTTGAGCAGCAGCTGGGACAGACTGAAGTCCTGCCAGGACAGATGTTTGCTGTAGATCAGCAGCAGTGAGAAGATGAGAAAGAAGAGGAAGAGCAGCGCCAGTACCACAGGATCTACAATAATGGTATAGATCTGTTCGTAGGGCACTGGAGCCGGCAGTGGTACCATGAAGCAATACGAGGTAACCACATACGGATAGCTCAGGTAATCTAAGTTGTCCGCTAAAATGGTGGCGCCCAACGCGGTCGCCACATCCAATTCATTGCTGTGCGTCAGTTCCTCAAGCTGCGCAAAGTAGGAGACTTTCCCAATCTCGTTTACGTCTCTCAGCTTCAAAGTGGCATTCAGTCGCTCCACAAACGTGTTCACCAAATTGGCCACAAAACCCACCATGCGTAACTCTCCCGTCTGCTGATCCCTATAGAGTATGGAACGTGGCGCCAACTGATCTGCCTCGCTTCTAATGACCGCTCCCCGCATATTTCGAAACTGTTCCACGTAAATCGGTCTGGAGTCGCCAGACTCCAGCTGTAGTTCCACATGGGGCTCGAAAAAGCGGCAGCTGTACAACCTACCTGAGGAGGAAAGCTCCGCTTGGAACACGGCCACATTGTGCTGCTCCAATCGAGCGTAGCGCTCACATATCCACTCCCAAGACACTGTAGTGTCTCCAGCTGCCTCCAGGTAGACCAACCGTCTCACCCGCTGCAGTTTGAGCAAAGTACGTGAATTCTGCTCCTCCTCCGCTTGGGCACCACAGCTCAGCAGCAGCGTCTCAGTGTTGAAATTCCAATCCTCTAAGCTACTTCCTTCCGACAGCAGCACTTGGGGCAGCTGCAGTAGGGGCAACACCGTGTGGAACACACAGGGTGCTCCACCGTACACCACCAATGTGTCGTAGTGCTGCTCCAGGCGTATGCGCTGCAAGAGTTCCAGCAACGATTGTTGCAACTGCAGCTCTGTAGCTACAGTGGATTGAGGTAGGCCAACCGACTGCAGGCATTGACTGCCCAGGATGATGATGATAACCAGGCTGGCGAACAGCATGACTCTCGGATACCCTGTGGCTAGCATGCAACTGTGTTTAGTCCTGGCCAAATGGTCAAATGACTGGCTTTTGTTGTGCCCCTTGTGGCATTTGGTTTGCATGTTGTGCACAACATGTTAACATGTCTAAGCGAACAATTACGCACATTTCTGCTGATTTCCCACTTGTTCGAACCAATTAACCACAGCAAAGTGCTGCATTTATGATGGCCAATTAGTCGATTTTTACCACTGTGTTTAATACAGTGGCACAATTTGATTTGCTTAATATTTTATAGCAACTTGAGGTAAGAAAATTATATTATGGGTTAGAAATAATAAAATTTTGAAGATTTTCTTTAAACACCTTTTTTTTAAATCAACAAAAATCTTAAATTTGTATAGCTAAAATATTAAAAATATATTCTGTAACTGAAAATAGCAAGATCAATCTATCAATTCATATTCAATTCATATCTTTTAGTTTATTTACTTATGTGTCAGTAATATTTATCCAACACTTTGACTAATAACTTAAAGTTAACTCTTTGTACCAAACAATCGCATTACAACCCAGAATACCTGCAAATTGCAATAGGCCAAATCATCTGCCAAGTTAGCCTACATCAAGGTCTTGAGCTTGGCTAAGTAAACTGGTTTCTACACTGGCAAAAACTGAGCAGACTTAATGAGCACCCTTTGCACCTCATTCGCTACACACACAACACACCACACACACAACAATTTACACATGAGATTGCTGCAGATTGGTGTAATCAAGTGTGCAAGTGTGTGCAAGTGTGTACGAGTGTGTGTGTGTGTGTGTGTGCGAGTGTGTGTGAGTTGGGCTTCATTAAGGTAATTGCTGCACATGGCTTACAAGCTTACAATCAGCTATAATACGATTTATATAGTTAGAATGTTGTTGCCATTAGTTTGGTATGGTAATAAGGTCTGTTCGAGTTTATAGTTCCAGTTCCAGTTCCAGTTCCAGTGCCAGTGCCAGTTCCATTTGGGATTTAAGCTTAGCTTTTCTTTCGCTCACATGGTGTTTTAACAACTTCCGGTGCAGCTTTGAGTGGAGTGTGCGGTGTGTGTGCTGTGTGCGGTGTGTGTAGCGTGTCTCTTGCAGAGTCATTTGTAGCCAGCAACAAGAAAACAATTCGAATTCGTATCTCGAATTCAAGTTGAAGCTGAAACTGAAGTTGAAGTTTTAAAGTTTCGAGTTGGGAGTTTGAAGATGGAGCTTGTAAGTTGGAGTTTTTGGAGATTGAGCGAAATTTTCCGGCAATTAAAGCGACTGCATTGCGTTCGACATGTAGAAATCAAAATATGTTTCGTCTCATGTTGTGCTCTTAATTGCACTGCAAGTGCTTTTCAATTATTCAAATGAGTCTCTTCCACTTCAAAAACAAAAAAAATCAAAAAAACAAAAAAAAAAACTATTCCCAATTTTCGCCTACTCGCAAAAGAGTTGCTCTTGATTATAGCGTGTTCGAGTTATTGTTGTTGTTGCTGTTGTTGTTGTTGCTGTTGTTGTTTGTTATTTGTTATTTGCTCCTGCTCCGGTTGCTGCTAAAAACTGGTCTAGACTTTGCGTTAATAGCCGCAAACGAGCCAAATGGCAACTGAATTTCTTCTTCGGCTTCATCATTGGTTTTTGGCTTTGGTGATGCTATCGTCTCGACGCTTTATCTCTTTGCCTTTTGCCATTTCAAGTTGTCGTTGTTGTTGTTGTTGTTGTTGTTGTTGCTCTTCGAATGACGTTTCAGCGAAAGTTGTTACATCGACATCGACAACCAAGACAATAACAACAACGACGACACTGAAAGCCTATGCAAAACCGGTCGGTCATTGATTTTTGGCGGCTGCAAATTGTCTGACCATGGTCATACTGCAAGCCAGTCAGTCACCCAGCTGCTCATCCAGTCATCCAGAGACCCATAGCCAGCTCTTCTGCTCATCTACCCATCTACTCATCTCTTTGGAGCTCTTTAATGCGACATGCATCGCTAAGCTTGACAATTGTCGTGGCACACACACACACACACACACTGCGTATGCTTGATATTTATGAAGATACGTGTGTCATGTATGCTAATTGCAACAAATTGTACAACAATTGTAACTGCACACAGTTAAGCAATCACTTTCCATCCACAGCTCAAGAAATCAATTGTTTAAATATTAATTGTGTTTCTATTTTTTTATAAAATTTTTATTTTTAAGATCACTTTCAGCCTTCATGCAACGGAAATAGTTTAGCTATTTTTTTTATGGCTGACATAAATAAAATTTTGTATTTCCTGTAGTAAGTGGAAATAAAAGATTTAACTGGAGTGCATAAAACAGCGACATATTTGTAAGTGGGTATGATGAGCTGGCAGGTTTACCATATAGAAATACCCTACATTAATAATCAAGAGTATATTATTAGATTTTTTAAGGCATCGAAAGAGCTGTAGGTGGATTAATTAGTTTAAAAAATATAGTAAAAGTAATTAATGTTTAAAAGGAAATAATTATAATAATTAAATATATATTGGCAACGAAAGCAGCTTAACTATTTTAAGTACATGATTAAAATAATAAAAAAATATAGTTAAAATAAATGATTTACACTTTTTAAACTTAAGTTTTATTAGACAAATATTTTGTTTATTTCATGGACAAATATTTACTAAATGTCATTGAAAATAAATCATTAAAAACTAAGATGAATTAAACTAATTGGGGTTTAATATAAAGTTTAAATAAATAAATTTATTTTTTATAAGCAGCTTAAAAGCTGATTAAATGGTCTTCACTACTTGATTACAGTCAAGAATTTAAAGCTTAAATTTAATAATTTTTTTTGCTTAAAATTAATAGTTAAAATAATTGGCTTACAATTTTTGAAGTAATCGCTCTCTATTTAAATTTTATTTAAAAATAAAGTAAACAAATTTTTAAAGTAGTTTAAACTTAATACATTTGAGTACTGAATTTATAAATGTTTAATAATTATGCACATTAAATTATAATTAAATAAATTGCATTTAAAGCTGATACAAATAAATGACCACACACAAGAAATCAAAGCTCAAGACATTAAGCTTAATATAAAAATTAATAAACATAATTTTGTTATAAATAAAGGTTTTAAAAAATATATTAATTATTGCAGCTGTAGGAAAAGGTTATTTTTAATAGCTATTAGTGATAGTGTGGACATAGAATTCATTAGTCCAACGATGACTCCGTCTCTGATTCCGACTCTGACTCCGTCTCTGACTCCGTCTCTGACTCCGTCTCTGACTCCGTCTCCGACTCTGTGGAGAAATGAATGTAAATCAATCATTCATCAATGTTGTTATTAACAATTTGTGTGTCGGGGTTTTTCTATCTTTGTATCTTTCTATCTTTGTATCTTTTTGGCAACTGCCATTACGAGTATCTTTTACCGCTCATTTGCGATCATCGATTGATGTTTATTACTCGTAATGAAACAAATCGGCATTCGATAACTGCTCATTATCTAAGTCATTGTGATCTATGATCTTTGCGCACACTTTTCATTTCATTATCGACACAAGTAGATACAATTTTATTTTATTTTTTTAATTTTTATGATTTATTTTTTTGCCTAAGGCGGAATTGCAGCTACTCTCTAAGCTTGTTTGCGCTTATCGTAATTGTAATAATGATAAAGTACTTTTGTTTTTAGCCAAATGAGCTGTAATGTGCCACAGTGTGTGTGCCACAGTGCGTGTGTGCCTGTGTGTGTATGTGTGTGTATGTGTCTCTGTGTTTCAGATTCACTTTCTGCGTGAGATTTGATTGAGAATGCTTAAGCTGCGGATGGTATTACGGCCAAAGTTGTTGGCCAACTCACCACGAGGTGAGCCACAAACGTAGCAGAGTTTTATTGTGTCTTCTTCACACACTCACCCTCTCTCTCTCTCTCTTGCTCTTGTCTTGTCTGCGCTCTCAAGCGCTTGCTCTCTCTCTTTCGCTCTCTCTCCGTGACTGTTCGAGTTGGCAACTTGGCAAGTTGGCTTAAAGTCGTGAGCTGCGTTTTGCATCAAGTTTCAGTTATAACACAGCCGCGTTTCGGTTTGGACGCGTTTTCTCTTACCAACAATCGTCGCTTTCGACGTCTTTTATTAACGCGTTGCAACAAGTGGCCAGGATAAGCTCAAGTGTCGCGTGTGTGCGTCTGCCTGTGTGTGAGTGTGTGTATAAATCGTTGTATTAGTTTGGTGTGCAGTGTAGTGTTTCAGCTTTCAGCTCAGTACAGAATTTGGCTTGTTTTCTGTTGCACTTAGCGGATTAACAGCAACAAACACTGAGTATCCTTTTGTGGCAAGATGCGTTTGCAACATTTGCCTTTGTTGGTAAGTAAAACTTAATTTAAGATATTAAATTTTAGTTGGACTTAAGTTTAGATGGATTTTGGTATGTCAACGCTTGACCCGCCACACGTTGACATTGATTAATTATGTCACCAGCAGCAACTCAGGTGTGAACAGCGGGAACAGTGTGAAGACTGTGTAAACAGTCTTCCGGCTGTGCGGCATGTGGCACGCAGTCAGGCACTGTGAAGTGCAGCAATTGCCGCATCGCAGTCTTCAACTTGCCACTTAATTGTCTGCCCAAAATATATGTATATGTGTGTGTGTGTGTGTCTGTCTGTATGTTGCATGCAACTTGTTAGCGCAGCTTCAAACATAACGCTTGTGTAATCTCGAGCGTAAGATTTGCATTGTCAGCCAGTCACTAAGACTGAGTCTGAGTCTCTGTTTGACTCTGACTCTACAGTCTTGAGACTGGTCCATGCGGCGTATGCGCAATGTGCATATTAACTGTAATGACCGTTGCAGCCGTTATAACCGTTGCACGTCTAACATCTTCATCTGCTAAAATCAACATGCAACTTGTTGTAAGTGTGCCCTCCTTTCCATTTTTCATCTCAGTTACTGTTGGTGTTGCTGTTGTGGCTGCCTTTCAACTGAAGACACCGCATGGCCATCAACATTTGGCGCTTTGCTAAGCTTTTTAGGCCAACATTCAATACCAATCATTAATGGCCATATATTTCTATAACCTTTACAAAAGATTTGCAACTCTTCTCTATTTTTTCTACTACAGTTTTTCTATAGTTTTTCGGTTTTCTGTTTTCTGTTTGTGCAACTTCATTTGGCAGATGATCGAGCCACAAAATAATGTATTTTTATTGTTGTTGTTGTTGTTGTTGTCGTCTTCTGACCGTTTGTCAATAATGCGCATCGACATGTGGCCCAAATGCGTTTCATGGCTAATTGCAAATAGCCAAACAAACAATTTGATTGTCATTGCGAGTAGAATTGGCCAAGTTATTTGTAGACAATAATTGTTAAGCGAAGCTTTCCGTTTTGTCCAGCACTTGGCTCAGGGCTAACCACAAAAGCAACAAAATATCACTTCAAGCACCTGTTTCACATACCTGTGCGTACCTCTCTCTCTCTCTCTCCCTATCCCTTTCCCCCTCTCTCTCTCTCATAGGCTGGGAGTTTGTTTGCTTTTTTTTTAATATGCTGCACGCATGCAAACCAACAATTTGTGTCTGAGTGTAAATTTGGAGTGTAGAAAGTTGATTGGTTTTATTTTCTTAAGTATTTCTTATTTCTTATTCATTTATTCGAAAACTCCAAACTGAAACTGAAAACGAGAAAAGTTACAATTGTGACAAGTGTAAAGAGCTGAAAATAAACATAGACAGAGACATAAACAGAGACAGAGACAGAGATAGAGACAGAGACTAATGATAATCTCTTTGGGATTCTTTACAAACATCTCTACATTTCTTCAAATTAGTTTTCTCCCACATTTCAGTCTATGATTTGAATTAATTATGCAGTCAGTAATTACATTTAATACTACTATATGAGCACATGAGCACACGAGAGAGTTTGTTTAACATTTGTTTCTTTCTCTTTTTATAACTGGCAACTTAGACAACTTGTTAAAAAGTTGGTAGTTGAAAAAGGTTTAAGTTTGAATATATTTAAATATCTTAAATATATATTTATATCCTATTAAATTATATTATTATTATATTTTATTTTGATTTTATTTTTTTATTTATATATTAATTTTTATTTGATATTCAAACATTGCAAATGTTTTAGATTTGCTTAATATAGCTTAAAAAAATTCAAATTATGTTTTTAATCGAAGCTTTGTTGCTTATTATTTTTCTAAAAATTATTACATATTTTTTCAATTTAAGAAAAAAAATATTTTATATTTTTAAATATTTTTGGCAATAATTTTACTTAAAAAAATATTTTTAAATTAGTTTTTTTCTCTGAAAAACATAAAATTTTAAATGTAAATAATTTTTTTATTATAATAATATTATTTTTATTTATAATTTTACTTTAATAATATAAAATAACATTCTTTTAAATAAAAATATATTTTTTTTTAAATTTTTTTGAGTTAAAATATAAATTTTTTTAATATTTTTATTTTAACAAATACATTTTTTTCAAATTTTTTTTTTTTTTAAAAAATGTTAAAATTTTTAAAAAAATTTTAACTTTTATAAAATTTAAACCTACAACGATTTTTCTGTTCATTTTCCTTTGTCTAACAAGGAAACAACACAGCTGCAATTATTACATAAACAAACAAACCACGAATAGCAAATTATATAAAAAATAAAATAAAATAAAAGAGATCTTAATGCACGACTTGAACATATCCTGTGTTAAATTTGGTTGTAATACTTTAATTTATTAACAATATAAATACATAATATATTTTATTCCATATGTTCAACCAGTTTTCTATATTTAAACGTTATTTTAACCCAAATTTAAAATTGTTTTTAATTTTTTTATATGTTAAAAACTGTAGATTTTTAAGCCAAGCTAAAAACTTTCGCATTTTTTGCCAACTTGGCCTTAAAGAATTTATATTTGCTAACTGTTACATAAAGAAAGCGATTTTTACTACGTTTAAAATTTTTTGTGTTTGTTTTATCGAAAAGGGAAAACTTTAAAGCTGACCAACAAAATATATATACAAATTAAAAAAGTCAATATATAAATTGTTTATATATGTATTTAGCAAGACTCCTACTTGTTAGCCTTTCACTTGGCAGGCGCAATTATTTATTTTTGTTTTCGGTTTTTGGAGATTTTTTTTTGGGCATCGACAAGATTGAGAGATGCGCTTTTGGCCACAACTGTTGGCCAGTGTTGTTGCCGAAAGGAAAAGGAAACTTTTCGTTGATTGCAGAAACATCAAGAGAGCTCAAATTGAAGACGAGTTGCCTGCCCGTTTGCAGTTACTGGTTTTTCTAGCCTTTTGCGAGTGAATGGCGACACACGAAATATGAATTTTACACACACTCAGGCACACACTCACACACACATACACTAACACACACACAGCTACACGTACGCAGCTCAATTGTGAATTTTTACATGAAATTGGAATGCGGTTTTAGTTTGACCACAAAATAATTACAACTGCAGAGACTTTTGGCTGCTCACCATCAGCATAATGATGATCATGAGCATCAGTTGGCCTGGTCGATCTGCTAAATGCGGGTCTATAGACCCGTATTTATTTTAATTAAAAGTTACTCAAACGTTGCCACCGCTTTGGCTGCTTCTGGGGCAGCATCTTTTCAGTGTTTTTTTTTGGCTTTTGGTTTTAAAAACAAGTTGGCATATTAATGACCCAAATGCGGCGATTAACTTAACTCTAATTTGTGACTAGGCCCCTCTCTGCCTTCTACCCCTACCCCTTCGTATTGCTGGTATTTTAATTAGTCTGGTCAACAGGCTCTTTAGCATATGTATTAATTCAGAGTGCACGACTTACATAATCGCTAGAGTTCACTCGCAATGCGTCACATGCGAATGCCAAGAAAGCGAGACGGCAAGCGCAGGTGTGGGAGAAAGAGGGACAGAGAGGGGGAGAGAGAGGGCCGGTTCCGGCTACTACTACGTCTTCAAATCCGACTCCGACTCCGATTCCGACTCTCACTCTCAACTCTAAGTCGTTTATTTATTTGATTTTTATGTATTTTATGCAACGACCTTGCGCATCGTTTAGGCCATCAGCAGCTGCCAAAAATCGTTAACTAATTAGAGTTAACCAAATGCATATTTGTAGTGTGTCTTTTATGTTATATTCATTTAAGCATATCGAACGCCAAACGAGCAGGTTCGTTGCTCAAGTCATCAGTTGCCACACGCCCGCTAAGCGCTCAGGCCTCTCCCACCTCCCACCTTCGCCACTCCCCTCCCCACCACTACTAGCCATGTAATTGTCAACGTTGGTAGCTTCTACGCTTGGTCACTTTTATTTGTTGTGTCTCACTCATTTGCTGATATTTTGCATAACATTTGTTGCTGCCACGCGGCGTATGCGCAATATTTCGTTCAATTGCATTTCAATTTACTTGGCGTAATTTGCACAACTGCAGTGGCGACAAAGTTGCTCAAGAGAGGGAAGAAGAGGGAGAGAGGGGTAGAAAGGGAGAGGGAGATAGAGAGGGGAAGAGGGAGTTAAGGAGCGGAGAGTGTTAGAAAGAGAGGCAGGTTTAAATTACACGCTGTTGTTACTGCTGTTGTTGCTGTTACTGCTGTTGTTACTACCTCTGTTGTTGTTGTTGTTGTTGCTGCTATTAAATGACAAAAGTAATAACAATTGTAAAATGCATAATGAATATGAAACTGTCCAAATGTTGGCACATTTATCATTCCATTCGATTGAAGCCACAGGGAAAACAAATCCATTTGCATCATAAAATTTTGTTGTTGTTGAAAATTTGTTGAATTTCATTTCAATGACATTCTTTCGACTGGTTCAACAACTTTTACATTTCTTGCGTTTGGTCTTGGTCTTGCTGTTGGTCTTAAAATTGCTGATGCCGCTCACAGCTGCAGTGCATGCCTTTGTGCTTTATTATGCAGATGAGTTTTGGAGGCATCTTCAGTGCTGCCCACACGACTAGGGAGGGGGTGGCGAGTGGAGAGTGGAGTGGGGGGAAGGGTCACTGTTGCTACTTGTTGGCACGTTGCCGCCACCAAAAAAAAAATACTCAAACTTGGACTTGAAGTTCGCTTTCTCATCGCAGCAGTATCTGTATCTAAACTTATGCCCTGCCAATGTATCTGTATCTAAAGCTGTCCCCTTTGCTGTTGCTGTTGCTGTTGCTGTTACTGTGCCCAATTCATGTCACGTTGAGGTAGATTCAGCTTTAGCTGTCCGGCTGAGCAGCAGCATCATCATCATTCGCTTGACTGACAGAAAAAACACTTTCATTTTTCATTTCATTTAATAATTCATATTTTTTGTCTTCAAGTCGTCGCTGCTGCTTCAGTTATTTCTCAGCTGCTGTTGTTGTTGTTGTTGTTGTTGTTGTTGTTGTCATTGTTGTCTGCTCTCCAAGTGTTTATTTGGGTCTAAATTTTGCCGCTTGGCGCGTCGCTTACTTCCGTTTTTGGTGTCAGGCCGTGCAGCTTCTAGCTCTGGTAATACAAACACACACAGACAGACAGACACACACACACACACACACAGACAGCAAGTTAACGGCATAAAAAAAAGATTAATTGTTTTGCCGTGTGCTTTTGTTTTTGGTATTTTTGTTGGTATTTTAACGCCTTTTAGTCGCGGCATGCCAAGTTTGTCGCTTAAGTCTTTCGTTTGTTTTCGCCAGAGTTTCACGTATTTTGCACGCCGTCAGTTTAACACTCACACACACACACTGACACATTCACTTCCTTTCATTCCTGTTGTTGTTGTTGTTGTTCCACATTCGTCAGAGCAGCGAGAGTCGTTATATAATCGCCTCTTTGGTGATCTCTTTAATTATAAGGATTATTCGCAATTTAGCATTTACTCACAATGGCAAGCGCATTATTCACATCCGCAACTGCCTGTATCTGTATCTGTATCTATACCTGTAGCTGTATCTGTATCTGTATCTTTTATGCCTTTCATGGACATTTTTTTATCACTTTTGTTTTCTTTTTTTTTTGATTACTTTTTGGATATTTTGATGTGAATATTAAATATGCATTGTGATGCGACGAATCGATTGAGGACATCAAAATGACACTTCATAAACTTGATTTGAAGAAAAAACTCTAAAAAACACTAAAAACTTATATCGAAAACGCCTTGAAAATATGCAATTTCTATGACACGTTAATCGGGGCTTTAACGCCCGCCATGGCCATTAATTGGCCAACAAAAAAAAAAGCTAACAATTTATGCTAAAAGCTGCATCATTAAATATTTATCTCAAGAGGAAACGCGATACATTCTCGATTAATTAGTGTATCTTTTGTTGGCCAACAGCTAAGAATGGCCCAAAGTCAATAAATTGAATACTAATTAGCCTCAATAAATACAGGGTATTTGTAAAGTGAAAGCACAGTTTTATTAGCCAACTATAATTAAGCCATGTTTTAATTTTGTGCAAAATTATAAGTTGTTCTCATTGTTGGCCAAGTTTTAATTATGATAAGCAATTTCCGCTGCTGACTGGCTTAAAACCTATTGCCAAATATCTTCCGCTCACTTGTATAATTGGCTGTGAGCCGAGATGACTTTCAGATCAGACTGAGAGCAGAATAATTGTGCCAAGTCAGTATAAAAATAGTTTAAATTTTAGTTTGCAATCTATTCACATGACCAACAATAAGACAATGGCAGATCATCTGCCACATATCATAACTGTTCATCATCAAGAGGCAAGTGGCAAGTGGTTGGTGGCAAGTGGTTGGTGGCAAGTGGTTGGTGGCAAGTGCCTGGTGGCATGACGCTGTGGCCTTAGATTGCCATCAGCAGTTAAGACCGGAGACAACAAAGCAAATGCATAAAATGGCTAATTGTAAAATTGGTAAGACACAAGACATGAGAACCCAAAAGTGCCAGATCCATTTGTCATCAGTTTACATGTTGATATGCTAACCAAATGCGATTGCCAATCAACAATTTGCCACAGCAACTACAACAGCAACAGCAACTGCAACTGCAACTGCAACTGGTGTTGTGGCAACAAGTTGTCATCGATTTCACTGCAACAAACAACAACAACAACGACAACAACAAACAGCTGCCACATGCCACAAGCAGTTGGTCTATTGGGCTGTTAACTTGTTAACCAGTTAACAGTCCTGTTGCAGCATCTGCCTAGTAATTTGGCCAAACAGTTTCCCTCCGTTTTAGCCACAATTTAACATCGAATTGCATTACACAATTCGCTTAAAGTTTGCACTGAGCTACTAACAAACACAAATACACACACTAACACACACACACAAACACACACACACACATGTATTTATTTAGTTAGCCTGGTCAACAGCGGCCTTAGCCATTGCATAATGCTGTGCAAAATCTGCTTTGAGCCTCGATGAAAAAGGGCCATAAACAGTTGCTACTCATCATATTTATTAGCTTAACTTGGCTTACAGCTAAGCTGAAAGTGTTAGTGGTGTGTGCGTGTATGTGTGTGTGTGTGTGTGCTTGCTGTGTGTTAACTTTCTCCCATTGTTAGCATCTTTCTTTTTGGTTATGCGCCAGTTTCTTTTTAGCCATCAATGAGCATGTTTTGGCTTTGTTTTGCCCACAAAACTCTGTGTGTGTCTTTGACATTTGGCCATTGTGTGCGCTTAGCTTGCTCGGGGCTTTCATTGTGCCACGCCCCTTAGCTCCCCTGTCCCCTGCTGTGTTTCTTTCTTCTTTTTGGAAGTGGCATTCATGTGTTAATAAATCTGATCTGCGGCTACTGAGCAGCATCAGCAATCACTAGGTTGGTAGGTCAGTGTGGTATGCTAATCCCAATCCCCCTCTCCCCTCCTCTCCCCTCTAGCTACCCCTTTGACCCTCACTCCCTTTCTAGCTCAATTCGCGACAGAGTTCAAAAGTGTTAAATAATCGTGTTTATTTATGTGTGTGACTCGTGTGGGTTTTCTTTAGATAACTGTGACAAAGTTAACTGATTAGCATATCTTGGTCAGCTCTAATGTCGTAATAACTTGGCCAGAGTTTAAGATAAAGTGTGAGTGCGTCTTAGAGTATAAATAGTTGGTCTAAAAGCTGTTAGAGATAAGCGAGAAGCGACTTAATTATTCCAATTAAAAGATGCGACACTGCGAGTCATGAATGCTGTCAAAATGTGTGTCAGCAATCACAACTGAACTGAACTGAGGCGACAACTAGCAATAATAACAATGACAGCAGCAAAAACAACAACAACAACAACAGCAGCAACACAAACAGTTACAACCAAAAGCAGTTAAAACAATAGCTTTTTGGCCCAAAAGTGCTGTCAAAAGACTTCGCACAGCTTCCGTTTTTTTTGTTGATGAACAAGCGTGTTTGGCAGCTGCAATGATGTGACAACGATGCCATAATCACAGCACACATACACACTTCTACACACACACTCTTACACTCTGTGATCTTTTGCGTAGTGACAACATATTGCGCATACGCCACCGTACAATGTCCAAACTTACTAACAACATTAATTTTGTTTCTTTTGTTTCTGTGTGTAAGTTTCACTCGATGTGTGTGTGAATCACAAACACACACACACACACACGCACACACACTACAACACACATTTACACGTTCACATAAATCAAATGTCAGCGCCCACAGCGCTGACATTTGCAGTCAATAAAAAAAAAACAAAAACTTTACTAGAAATAATCTTTTTTTTCTTTTTTTCTATTTTTTCTTTAATTTTATCTTTTTTTTTTACATATTTTTTATTATTTTTTTGAGAAAGTATCGCAAATTAAATTTTATAGCAGGCGTTGGCAATGCCAAATGTCAAATGCCAGTCCCAATTGGGGATCAGGAGGGGGGTTGGAGGGGGCGTGGCCACAATAATCGCAACAATTTCTCCACAGTGAATTTAAGTTTCCAGCTGCATTTCGGCCACTTGGCAGTTGGCCAAGTTAGCTGCGTGGGCGTTGCTGCAGTTTAGCATTGTCATATTAACAAAAGAAGCCAAAAAAACGGAATTTAACTGATCGCATTTCTTGTTGGCACGTCAAACTGACAGTCAAGCTACGCTAAAAAGAATTCCAAGTGGGAGAAATTGTGAAAATTGTTGTACGAAAGTTGATTGATGGAGAAAAAAAATTAATCAAGTACAAAAATTTAAGAAATTTCTAACAAAAGTTGAGGAAATTATTTTAAAATTTAATTTTTTAATTTATTTTTTATAGTTTTTAATTTATTATATGCTACAAAATTTATTTAAGACTTCTTTTAGATTCTATAGTGTTAGAAATTTGTTTAAAGCTTAAATTTGAATTTTAATATAAATAAAAAATATTTAAAATATTTGCTGTAGAGTAAATTATTTAAATTTTAATTAAACATTTATTATTTTAAATATGGGCTTCAAATTGAGGTTTTTAAAAATTGTTTAAGCATATTAACTTTATTTTTTTTAAACTCTATATATACTTATAAAATTATATACAGTTTATATTCCTTTGTTTGTTGTTTTCGAGCAGTCATAGTCTATGATTAATTTATTTATTTATTAGATTTCTCACATTTATGCATAACTTATTAATAATATAATTAATTTTGAGTGTTTTAAATTATATTTTTTATTATATTTAATATAAATATTTAAACTATTTGCCAATCATTTGTATGGCTTCTGCATAAGTGGGCGGCGCTGGACGGTATTCTCTGCTATTTGACCGACTGGGTATACCCTGCACCTTTTCATATACCCTATGAGGGGGCGGGGCAGGTGAGCTACGCGACGGTCTCCTCGTTGCCAGCACAACATCTTGGTTATCATATCCTGCACTTCTGCTTACTCTTCTCTCTGGAATCTCGATGATGTATTCGTTTGTTCCCTGCTCCATTTCAGCACTTAATTCCCGATTTTCAATACATTTTCTAAACATCAGGGCATTAAAGTAGAGCAAATAGAGAACAAATGCCCAACTGAAGGCAACAAGTATTATAATTCCTATGCATTCTTGTGCATTAAGGGTTTTCCAGGGTATTAACTCCCGATTAATGCTGAAGATTAAAGTTGTCGGTGTTATAAAAATCCAAAAGAATATCACCGACGCTTGAACAACAACTTTCGATGGCATTTTCTAATCGCAACTGAGCAGAGTTCTTTAGTTTTACCGATAGACCCAGTACTCGTAACTCCCCATATGTGTGGGGAAGGCATGAATAATTCTAGATTTATTGTGTTTATTTTAGGCGTCTTTGCGGTTAATCAAGCAATAACAGAGGGTTATCGATACACATAGTTATCGATCGCCTTTGCGGTTAATCAAACAATAACAGTGGCTTATCGATACACTTAGATATCGATAGGTTTTCTTTATCATATCGAGTTCATTTAAGGCAGAG
Source organism: Drosophila cardini (assembly GCA_018903735.1). NCBI lineage: Eukaryota > Metazoa > Arthropoda > Insecta > Diptera > Drosophilidae > Drosophila > Drosophila cardini. The sequence goes on along the minus strand of JAEIGM010000001.1, from coordinate 11,440,649 downwards.
AAATTTCATTACTCATTCCAATTTACGTGCATGTATGTTATACAGGGCATTTAGCTGCCTTGCTGACTCAGCTCCTTGGCATTGCTATTCAAATTGAAATTCCAGTCGTCATTTGAGCACAACTTTCACGGCTACGAATGGCAAATGGGCCGACAAAACTTCATGACGTCACAAAGGCGCAGCGATAACGATTACTCAGTGTGCGAGTGTGTGTGTGTGTGTGTGCGTGCGTGTGACACACATTGGTGTGATTAAGATTTTAACCCAACAACAACAACAATAACAATTAACATAAATACAAGTGAGCAGCACACAAAATGCATAAGATTGATGAGTTTCGATGATTTCGAGTTCGTTTTCGAGTTCGATTTCGAGTTCGTTTTCGAGTTCGTTTTCGATTTCAAATTGAATTCCGAATTGAGCTTTTGGCTCCTAGAGTTTTGTCTTAAGTTGAACCCATTAGTTTGCCTAACTGAAGTCAACTTGACATTGACCCAATGCCAAAAAGACGGAGATGGAGGCGGAGATGGAGATGGAAACGGATTCCACACACGTCTTTGGCTCAGCTAATTTGGCCAACACACTCGAAATATGGCTGTGATATTGCTGCTTTTCATTGCCCTTTTTGTAATACATATTTCTGTTTTTTTTTTTTTAATTTGGCACTTTTTGGGCATTCACCAATTTGTTTAGCCTTTTGTAGCGCCGTTTCGCCGTCTTCATTTTTATTTTTTTAATATTTTTTATTTTGCCGACCTTGCGACGCAACAACATTTAATTATAAAACTAAAATGTTTGCACATCCAAATCGTGTGCACCACAAAAAATTGTTAATAAATAATTTATAAATTCATAAATTGTTGTCTTTGATTGCTTACAGTTGGCGCTGTTCCTGTTTGGAGCAGCAACAGTTGCTGCCACAGCGAAGCCAAAGATCGAGTCGAAGACCAAAACTGAGACGGCCACCAAGAAGACCACAGCCACGCCCACCACTGCTGGCTCCAGCACTACGACAACAACAACAACAACAAAGACATCTCGTCAGTCGAAGGCTTTGAAGTCTGTGCCTGGAGAGAATCGTGGCAAACGAACGCTCTATGACTTTGGCAATGCCGGATATCTTTATCCGGAGGTGGCCAGTCGTCGTGCTGGCTATGTGGATAACTATTATCCGCAGGCGGGTTACTACAATGGCCAACAGGCCATAGGTAAGAGCTGGAGACACCTGCTCCCTGCTTATAGCTAATCTTCCTTGTTTTTCAGCTCAATATCCAGGTGGCTTTGCCAGCGGATACGGTCCTTATCCGCAGTACTTGGAGGCACCGGAGCCCATTATTGAGATCATCATTAAGGATGCGAATGAGACCCTGGCTGGAGAGCTGCCCCAACCCGTTGTGACCAAGAAGCTGAAGAAAAAGAAGGAGAAGGTTCATGTCTTCTATGTGAACTACAAGAAGGATCAGAACAACAAGTTGCATCTGGAGACACCGATTGCCTCGCTGAACAACGATGACAACGAGGAACCCGAGGAGGAGGAAGAGGAGGAGATCATTCAGTATCCAGTGACACCACTGCCACCACTCAAGGCCACCACACTGCGCACCATCATCCATCCCGACTCGGAGAAGTATCACAGCAACAGCGGCATTCACGTCTCCTTTGGCGCCGAGAACAAGCAGCAATCTGGGCACATTCTCGAGGAGCACGATGCGGAGAGCATACAGCGTCAAGTGGTGGCACTTCCTCTGACCAACACAAGGGCTGAGTATGGACGCGAGAGCAACTTTGCGAGGGGATCTAGCTCCAATTTGCTGTTCAGCGGCAGCAACTATCAGCCACAGGTGCAGCAGCAGCAGCAACATCAGTCACAGCAGCAATTGCATTTCTCCAGCCAGCAACAGCTGCCAACGCAGCACAGTAACAACTACTTTAGACAGCCAGCAAGCAAGCCACAACAGCAACAGCATCAGCAACAGCAGCAGCAGCCACCGCAATTGCAGTTCTATCAAAAGCAGCAGCAGCAGCAACATGTCTCTAGACCCAGCATTACACAGCAGCAATTGCCATCGACCTCATCGCAAACAATTTTCAACAAATTGGTGCAGCAATCGCAGTTCTATGTCAATCACAATCAGCAATATTCAACGCAGCAGCAACCACAGCAGCCGCCACAACAGCAGCAATATCAGAAGCCACCTCATAAGCAGGTGCAGGTGCCATTCTTCCCTACAATTCCACCTAAAACTCAGGAGCTACCCTCGCGAGCCAGTCAAACGCCATATCAGCCCATCAAATTTCGACCGACTCCCTCGCCAGCAACGCTCATAAAGCCGCTCAAACTGGATAATGTTAACTATCAGCAACAACATCAGCAGCAACAACACCAGCAGCAGCAGCAGCAACATTATCAAAGTCAATCCCAATCCCAAACTCAGACTCAGACCCAAACGCAGTCCAAGCCACAGCCGTATCAGTTTATCAGACAACCGCAGTTTGTGCAGCAACCGCAGTTTATTGTGCACTCACCGACGCCAGCAACAACCGATTACTATGCACAGCAGCAGCAACATCAGCAGGAACACAAGTATTCGCTGCCCACACTCAGCTACTTTGACATCAAACCTTCCAAGGAGACGGAGCTACTCAAATCCATACCCAAGTATGAGCAACATATCACAGAGACTGTGCAGAACTCACCTGCACAGGAGCAACATCAGCTGTCACTCCAGCAATTTGCCTACAGCAATACGCGTAATGAGGTGATACATGATGTACCTGCTCCCAATCTTGCACCGCTTGCTGGCACCGTGGCTCAGACTCAGGCACAGCCACAGGTACAGACACAGGCCATAACCGGACACTACATTACAGCCAGCTCCAATCACGTCTCCCAGCAGCAGCAGCAACAGCAGCAACAACAGCAGCAATCGCAGTACAGCAGCTTTGCCAGTGAAGCACCACCGGTTTATGCCGAGTCCACACATGGTCAGAAGGTAATGGTGGTGACACCAGTGCCTCCTTCGGCCAGTTATGCCAGCTACAATCAGTACAGCAACGAACAGGTGATTCAGGTGCATCCGCAAGTGCAGCAACCCAGGCAAACACAGGCTGGAGCACAGATCAGTGCTGCTTCAGCTGGTGACAATTCACCCTTCAGTGTGTCCACTTATCACTCGGATGTGTTCAAGGAGCTGCAGCAGCGACAGCAGCAGGAGAAGCAGCAACAGCAGCAACAGCAGCAAACTCCCTCCTCTTACGTAACGCCCATTAAACCAGTAGCTGCTCCAGTTTCCGCCTCAGCTGCTTCGGTTGCTCCTGCACCTGCCCCTGCTCCTGCTTCACTGCCAACTGCTGAACCCAAAGCCAATGGCAAAGCAAGCCAAACACTGCTGCAGCTGCCCGACGAAGTGCCCGATGATCTTCGCCAGCAACTCTTCTCCTCGGGAATTTTGAACAATGCCGATATCTCTGTGCTGGACTACGACAAGCAGGGAGACATAGCCCTGGAGAATCTGCCGGCGGAGCATCTGCAGCATTTCTACGGTGCAGGTGGAGGAGCACAAATTGCAGAGACCAACAAGGTGCTCACTGTGGTGAAGCCAAATGGTGACAAAGTGGCACTCAGTGAGAAGCAAATCGATCGTGTCAAGCAGACAAATTCTCTGCCACAAAAACAGAATCTGGATGTGAAGGTTGTGCGCTATGATGCAGCCCAGGGACAGAGTGTGAGTGAGAAATACCTGCGCAGTGATGCCACAGTGGTGACACCTGTAGAACTGGCAGATCGCCAGCAATACAATCGTTATCTGCCGCTGAAGATCAATGGAGCACAGTTTCCCATACCCGACAGCGAAGAATTGCTGGGCAAGAAGATAGTCAGTGTGGTGGTGCTGGCTCCAGTGGAAGCACAACCACAAACACAGTCACAAACTCAAGCGAGTGAGGCACGCAGCAGTGTGGATAGCAGAGAGGTCAAGTTTTTGGGAGGCGAATTGGTCAAGACGCTGGTGAAGAAACCCACTAAGGATAACTTCAAGCGTTGGCTGGAGAAGGAGGCGCGCACAGACATCGAGCTGCAGTCGGTAGTGCTGCTGGTGGCCAAGTGAGTAGCTTAACAGGGTACTTAACAGCACAGCTAACATAACAGTAAGCTGAGCAGCACAGCTAACATTACAGCACTCTGCTGTCTTCTGATAACAGTCATTTTAACAGCTTTAAACTCCCCGTGTGTTAATGCCACTCTTCTCTGTTACTTTACAGAAGCAGCGATACAGCAGAGCAGGAAATCTTCATGTACGACATTGCCACGGGCAACGTTAACAAACTGAATGGAGAACTGTCCAGCACCTTTGTGAATGTCGCTGAGGAGAATGCCAGCAGCGAGGATTTGGAGCATGCTGCCACTTTGGATTCCAGTTCGTTGGAGTCCATGATGCATTTGCGTCGCAGATGAAGTAATCGCCGTAAATCACCACATGCCATTTAGATACTCGATCTGTAGCTGTTTTTTTTTTTCCTCCTGCGCTATAAATCTACTTCTTTCCTCTCTCCTCTTCCCCTACCCAATTGGGCGCACATTTTTCACATGGAAAAGAGAGAAATCACACATTGATCGCGGGTCATAGCAACGTGCATGCAAATTCCTTTTCGTAGTATTTCAAATGTTGTAAATATTCTGATGATTATTGTAATTTAAGTTAATTTACGTGAACAATAAAATAAAACAATTTTAAAATGTAACAATATTTAACTTAACAGCGAGTTAACAGCGGGTTGCTGTCCACGCTAAGTTGAGCTTTAAGTTGAACAAAAGCTCAGCGTAACAGCTTTTGGTTCAGAATTGAGCTTTAGTCTTAGAGCTGCTTTCAGTCTGTAATGTCTTTAGACTCAGCGTGTGCTGGTCAACGGCGTATTTAGGCCAAGGTTGGCGGCCCCAAGAAGATTAACACACATACGAGCACTTGCGGTGGGTGTGTCTGTGTGTGTGTGTGTTTGTTGATAGCAGGACAAGATTTTGTATAGCCAACAACAGCATTCACTAATCATTATGCGCATACGTGACCTATCAAACTTGGTCCATTGCTGCTGCTGCTGGACGACGTGACCAAAGACCATTCAAAGAGCACGCAGCCAATGCTTCGCTTAAGCAGAGTGCGCTCTTTAAGCACGCACCTTGCTCGCGCTCATTCTCACGCTCTTTGGTTCAGTCTCTTTGACAATTGCGACGCTCGTTAAGTTTACTTTTTGGGCATGGCTCTTTACACGCACACACACACACACTCAAGCATATGTGTATGCATGTGTGTGTAATTATGTATGTACGTGCGTGCGCAAGTGTAAGTGCAACAAGTCGCAGTCTACGTCTATAATTACATGCCGTTTATTTTTAGCGCACAACAACAATAACAGTGTGCGGCTAGACAACAACAGAAACAACTACAACATCCAAAAAAGTCGATAGCAAACAACTAAAAGTGCAGTGCATAAATGAGGCCTGCTTTTTTGTTGTTATTGTTGTTACTGTTGTTGCTTTTGTTGTTCACAAACTGAACTTACCGGCTATAAAATTGTTATTGTTGCCGTGACGGGCGATGTTGTCGTTGCCGGATCGAGTCAACAACAACATGAAAAAAACATGCCTGCATTTGCACACAAATACATGCAAGTGCATTTGTGCATGTGTGTGTTTGTGCATGTGTAATTCCAGCTGGCGAGGTCTTCTCCCTTATGCAATGTTCGATCGTTTTCGCTTTTTTTCTCTCTCGTTCGTCGCCTGTTGCCAGGCGCCAAGTGACCCACGAAAACTCAAAAAGAAGTGGGAGAGACAAATGCGAGTTGAATGTAATGGGTTAAGGTTACTGTAAATTTATTAAAGCAGCGGACAAAGTAAACAAAACTATATGACATTTTATTTATATACATATTTTAGAGTCATAAAACTTTAAATTTGGAATACAATGACAATTTAATCACAAAATTTAGTGTTATTTCGGAGAATATTTATTCGAAACTCGTTTTTCGACTTTAATTTTTATGTCTGTATCTATTTTTAAATCCCAACTTTAATTAGCGGCAACTTCACAGTACAAATTATCACATTTCATATAAAAAATTGATAAACACATAATTAATATTACACATTCCTTTATGATTTGTCTCATTTTATGTTTATTTACCGAAATAGGTAGTATAATTAGTAATCAATGAATAGATTGATTACCCGATTTAAATCCTACACTTAAATTCATATGCGTCATAAAATCGACTATAAAGTTTCCTATGAAAAAAAAATGTAAGTAAACTGTTTTCGTACTTTGGTTCATCCCCCAAGACATACGATATGTGTGTTTTGTGTACACTTACATAAATATGTGCATGTATGTGCATGAGTCTGCATGCACACACATGTTGTTTGAACTGTTTTCGATTTCTTACAATGCCTTTCGCTGTAATTTTCGTATTCTGCTTCTCATGCATTCCCACGTTTTTTTTTCCTTTTCGTTGAGCTTTTTTTTGCGACTTGTTTTAAAATTGGGTTACAGGGCCCCAAACCAGAAAAGAAAAGAAAAGAATAAAAGCAAAGAACAAAAAATATATAAAATGCAAAAATCCGTTTGACGCCCGTAATCTTCATGAGTCAGAACTGTTGCACTGATTGCTTAAGGAGAAGTCGTTGTGTTGTGTTGTTGTGGGAGGGAGAAGCTTTAACTTGGACTTTATTTTGTGTGTAAGAGATTTCGATTTCTCCTTTTTGTTTTGCTTCTTTGCTCATGTCTGCTTTGTTAGCTGATTTGTAACGTTACAGTTGTCCGTCCGTCCGTCCGTCCGTCTCTCTGTCTGCCTGCCGAACGAGCGCGTTATTGTTGCTACATGCGAGAAGTTGTTTACGAGCAGCTTTGCTAAATTTAAGAGAGCACAAAGTAAAGCAAAGAGTTAGCTTAAAATTTTACAGCTGAGCTTAGGCGCTTGACTTTGCACTGAGGTGACTGTGGTATCAGCTTTAAAGTAATTAAGAGGCTAAACAAGATGTCATCCTATGCAATAAAAATAAATTAAATAAAATCTGTTAAATTTAAATTACATGTAAACTTCTTCACAGATGATGCTACAAATCAATTGGATATACTTTTACACGCACACGTAGTACAATAATCTCTTTCTACTGCTTTCGAAGAGAAAAATGTTGGCTTTAGCGTTAAAGAGAGCGAGCTGACAGCTTTTGCCGCACCGATCAACGAAGCATCGTCGTCTCTCAGCACCGTAAGCTGCGCTCAGTTCGTTTCGATCATTCGTCGCAGCAAGTCAAGACGTCATCGGGCTCCCCACGTAGTAGTGCGTAGTTGAGAGTCGAGGGTGGCGCAGAGCTTGGCCCAAACTCAGTCTCAGATCTGATGGAAAAGGGCGCGCGAGTGCATTAGCATTTGAAAACATCGTAGTATATTTTAGTAACATTTCTGCACGCTAAATTCGTAAATATATAAATTCATATTATTTAACCAAATCGTGTTTGCTGTTAATTAATGTGTAGAAAATAGTGTTGTGCGTGTATGCGAAATCGAACTAGTCCGGATTATGCAATTGGCCTTTTGCCGAGTGAAAAGCCAAACTGTGTTTGTGGTGCGCCAAAGAAGCGAATAAAAATTCAAATAAAAGTGAAGCTGCTGCTGCAAAACTACTTAAATCGAAACCACAAACAACGGCACTGAAAAAGCCGTTTTAATACCGAAAGCAAATACAAATAAAAACTACGAAACAAAAAAAAAAATAACTGAAACTTAAGACATTCAGACTAAAATGGCGGCTTGTAAGACTGCAACGGCGACTGCGACGGCGACTGAGACGAACTTTTGCGTCAGCTGCGTACGACAGCAGCATCAAAGTCGACGCTGCGCCGGCGTTAACAGCGGAGTCGGCGTCGGTGCAACCGCAGCTGTTGGCAGAAGTGTCATTTTGCAAATTTATGGCGTCTGTGCGCTTGTCACCCTGTTGTCCGCCAGTGTTGTCATTGTCGAAAGTGCTGCGGTTTTTGGTGAGTCGATTAACTGATAAGCTATTAACTTAAAACTGATCAACTATGCATACTTAAATTTATATTAGCGTATAAACTGTTAGCTCTCTTTCTCTCTCTCCTCTCTTTCCTCTCTCTTTTCCATATCTGGTTCCCAAATTTGCCAACTCGCCATGTGATTTTTTGCTGTTTCTCCATTTTTTTTTTATTTTTTGCACTATTCTATTTCAAGGTGCCTTTTAGCTATGTTCTTAGTTGTTTCTGGTAATCTCTTTTTGCCTATTTGTACCGACTTACTGTGAACCACTGTCATTTTTGTTGTCTTTTTGTTTGTTGCCTTTGCTTTTGCTTTTGCTTTAGAGCTGTGACAATTTATGAACGTGAACCGTAAACCGGTTGGCTCTCTACGAATGTCTCAAATCTTTTCGTTGTGCACATGGTTTTTATTACTTTATTTATAGTATATACTATATACATAAACATTTTGTTATTGTTATTGTTTTTTTTTGATTCGAATTATTTGGTCAAGCGGGTTATTCGCAATATTCTTCTTAGTGTTTTGGCAGTTGGTGTAAGGCTTTAAACAAAGTATTACTTCTTCAATTGTATTTTCTTTATCCGTTTTGAGCTATGAATCAGTTGAAGGCCTAGACATAATAACAATAAACTTGTCGTGTAAACTTCACGCGGAAGCAACAAAAATGAAACAAAATACACAGCTAAAGACATGTGAAAATAATAAAATAATTATTTATATACATAATAAGATAAAGAGAAAAACAGAAAAGAAACAAAAACAACAACAACAACTACAGCTGAAATACACACAAACACGAGTCAACTGAGTTTAAAGAAGGAAAAAAAAAATAAGAGAACAAAAAGCTATGAGAATTACACAGACAGAGAGACAGAGACAGAAACACAGAGAGGGAACAAACGCGGCGACCTCATTGTCATTGAAATACAGTTACGCCGCAAAAGTTGGCGCGCAGAGAACAAAGGCAAAGGCAAAGGCAAACGCAGCGATGCCATGGAGTTCACCAGTTGGCAGTTACCGTTATTGTACCTTTCCCTTTCCCTATCCCATTTCTTATTTCTCATTTGCCATTTCCCCAACCGATTGCAACAAGCGAAGCTTTTAACGCTGTTCCGTTCAACTTTTTAAATTTTATTTGGCAACTATGCCAATTACATTTCAATTAAATGCACTTTAATTACTATAGCCAGTCAATGTAAAGTGCAGGTGAGGCAGAAAAAGTTAGTAAGAAAGACTGTAAAAGACTTTGTAATAATTTTGTTAATTTATTATCTAAATACTAATACGAACTGAAAGTTAATAGTAATTTAATTAAATTAATACATATTAATATTTAATGGACTCAGCTACGCCTCCAACTCACTTCTTCACCTGATAAACCTAATAAACCCCTCTACTCCCTTTGTGTACGCGGTCTAAACAACAAAAACAATGCAAGAAGTTGCCAGATCTGTTCAATAAATGTGCACACATATTCATACGATGCGTGTTCGTATGCGAACCGGTTACTGAATCAATTTGCGTATGAAAAAGAACCAAAGCACAACAAAAAAATAACAACAACAACAACACTCACATATTCATAAACTGATAAACATCCATATGTGTCCAAGCAGCTAAAAGTGATTTTTTTTTTCTGGTTGATGTTTTTATTTTTTTGCTACCAGTTTTAAAACATCAAGCAAAAACTAGAAGTCGACGCACCTCAGGGGATGCCTAAAAGCTTTTGATCTGTTGATGTCATAAGAGTTCAATTAGATGCAACACTCGCAGCCGTTTACCCGCTTCTACCGTTTCACCCGTTTCTCCCGTTTCCCCTCAACCGTCTCAATGCACTGACCAGAGCATACAAAGTTCTTGCAAGTTTTTGCTCACAGAATGAAAATAAAAGAGAGTGCAACAAAAACAAAAGAGTTTGGGCAGCAACAGAGACAGAGTGCGAGTGAGATAGTGTGAGATGACAGAGACAGCTATATGTAAAGGCAATAGTTTTTGTTTTAGTATTTTTTTTTTTTTGGTGTATCAAGATGTGCAGAGCGTCAACAAGCGCTCAATTAAAATGCAAATTGACCGTTATCTGAGCGCAGCGGTACACCCACTCCCACCCTAGTTTTCTCACTCTAACCACACCTCTCTCTTTTTACGCTCTCTTGCGCTCTCGCGCATTTAGACGACACTTGAGGATACTGTTTTAGTTGTTGTTGTTTTACGCCCGACGCCCACTCTAACTAAATTGGCGCAAACTATTTTAGCCAGCAGACACACACACACATATACACTCAAACACATATACACACACACTTTCATGTACTCACAGGCTTTATGCAAGCACTTACTTTGTTGGTAATTTTTTTGCTAATTGCTAAAATGGCCGCCTTGATTTATGTATGTGACCGTTAGAAGGCAGCAGCCAAGTCCAACTCGACTTTGTGTGTGTGTGTGTTTGTGTGTGTGGAGTCATGTTGAACCGGCTTTAACGACGGACATTGCTCGGTCACGCTGCTGTTGGCAAAATGAGACTTACAACTGGCAACAGCAACAGCAACAGTTGCCGTTAGGCTGTCTGCGATAAAGTTGTTGCTGCTGCACGCGAACAGCAACGGCAACAGAAACTGCAACATTGGCAACAGCAACACTAACAACACCAACTAGAATCAGTTAACGTAGAATGCATGTCAAGTTCTTTGCAGTCGCAGTTGTAGTTGTAGTTGTTGTTGTTGTTGTTGCTGTTGTCTTGTTTTTTAGTGCAATTTATTTTATTTAGTTAGTTGCTGCTGCTGTGCAAACAAACAGACAAATAGAAAGACAGACAGAGAGACAAACGGAGAAACGACGACAACATCATATACGCTTGACCCAAAAGCAAAAATTGGCCAACGGGAATTGTAGCGTTGTTGACCACTGTTAGCGTGTAAGTGTGGGCGGTGAGAGGGGGCATGGCAGGGAGTTGAGGGAAGAGAAGAGAAGGAAGGTAGTCAGCCACTTAACCCTTGCAGTTGTGACTTTGATAGTTGACCTAATTTTCAGTTGGTAAACAAAAACAAAAAAACATAACTACAACTACACTTTTAGCAATTTTTTTTTGTTTTTAGCTGTTTGTGCGTCAAGTGTTCGCTGTTCTCTGTTCTCTGTTCGCTCTCTCTCACACTCTTTCTCTCTTGCTCTCGTGTGTGTTGTGTAATTTTTTTGAACAAGTTTTTTATTTCGAGTGCCCATTGCTGTGGTCTGTGCGTTTTTTTCTGCGTGTATGCAACTGTGCGTAATTATGATGAGTGAGCTGTGCACGCAGCAACTTGCAACTTGCAGCATGACACATACCGCATGCCACATGCCACATGCCCAACACAGGCACTCAAAACAGATGCTTGACAATCTGCATGCAAGAGAACCTCTGCTTAACACATGAGCGAACTGGCAAACCCCAAAGAGACCAGCTTCTAACCCTCCTCCTTTCTCACTCCCCCTATAAGCCCCTACAAACCTCAAAAACCGTCAACACCGCACCCAGCCTCAATACACAAACAAAACCGAAAACAAAGCCAAAACAATTGGCCGGCAAACGAGGCCAGAACTGAATATCTAACCGACTAAAGTACACTCTCCACACACGCTGAAGTGTGTGTGTGTGTGTTTGAGTGTGTGTGAGTATGCACTCATTATGGGCACCTGTAGATCAGCATTGACTGCCCTTCAGCTCAGTTTTGTTGAGCTCTTTACACTCACACACAGTTGGCTCGTTATGGCCAGAATACACACACACACACACACTCTCACGCCAATCGACCGACCTTAAACAAATTGAGATGCACTTTATTTATTCATAAACAATATAAAAATTTGTTAAATTCTTTTTCTATTACCAAAAGCCAAGACTTAAGAGCTAAGAGCCAAGAGTGAACACCAAACACAGTTAACAGTTTACAGCTCTTGACTTCGTTCTGCTTTCGAAGCATTGAAATAATGGAAACAATTTCAAGTAAACTATTCATGTTATGCTCTAGAAATTGAGACAAATTATTAACGGCACATTAATGGTGAAAAATCAAGTGAAATTATAGCCCTTTCTTGGCTGCTGCTGTTGCTGGTAGTTTGTGGTTCGCTGAGTTCCCCCACCTCTAACCTTTGAACCATTTCTTTGTTGCTTTCCCTGACTCCTCGTTTGCCCTGTTTTCCTCAGTTTTTACCGCTTTCCCCCGAGCTTCTTCCTCAGCCTCGTCAACCTTAATGCGTCTCTCGTCTGCTGCTGCTGCAGTCAAGCAAAACTTGTTACACGTGTGTGCGTGTGTGTGTGTGTGTGTTTGTTGGTGGTGAGCGTGCTTTTAACCCAATTAGCCAAAGCTAGAGTTCAGTGGCATAAGCCTCGACTTTTATAGCCGCCAGTCAGCACACACCACACACCAAAAAAGTATCTGATACTAAACCTCGTTTTTTGTGCTTTTTCCCATTTTTTTTATTACTAATGGATTAAACTGATGGCTTATGGGTCAATTTATCAGTCAGACAGACAGTTAACTGTCAGAATAAATAGTATTTACAAAAGTTATTTCAACAAACGGATTAATTTGTGAATCTTTGCGATTAATTATGGGTCAACAGGTGGGTCAACGATGGAGCTCAATGAAAGGCTTTCGAAGCCTTTGATTAAGTGTACTCAATTTATGGGTATTATAATTTATAGTTGTTAGTTGTAAGTTGTTAGTTGTTACATAAAATCATTTAAGCCTTACTTAAGCTATCATCACATTAATTAGCCAATTATAATTGATCACAACTTAAGCTTTCATACGCTTACGAAAAGCGTTAATTGAACAATTGCAAATGTTGAGCAACAATTGAATTTTTTACACGATTTTTGTCATTAACAAATATGATTCAGTTTAAATAGAATTCATATGTTGACCCTATTCATAGTTACCAATTTCCATTGGCCATTAATCAAGTTATGTGTTGGACAATTAAAAACATAAATTCATTTTTAAGTGCACTTTATGTTAAAGTGCAGCACGTGTCAGCCAAGTTGGCTAGTTGGCTATTAATGTCAAGTTCGAAACGAGAATTAGCTGCTAAATTGCACACACACACGTACGCACACACGCATACACTCGTTCGCACAACAAATGCAAATTGTTTTTTGCAGTCAGAAAGGCGAATACAATTTTTTAATGAGCCAAAACAGAGCGGTGGTAACTGCAAGCAAGACGACGACAAGAGTTGGTCAAGTAGTGGAGGGACAGTGGTGGCTGGAAGAGGTGGGGGGAGGGGGCAGAGGGGGAAACTGGCAGGGGCTTCATAAAAAAATGTTGCGGCAATAATAAGCGACCACAATGCAAGCATATAAAAGTGTTTAAGAGTGTGTGTGTGTATGAGTGTGTGTGTGTGAGTGTGTGTGAGTGTGTGTGTGTGTGTGTGTGTGTGAGTCAGTGACCCAGAATATAATGCAAAAGTAGTTTTACTATGGAATATATATGGCATCGACTCTCCACATTGTAAATAAATATTTCATATTTAACAACAACAACAAAAACAACAACAAAAACAACCATAAAGTGTTGTCTCATGTGTGCTTTATTAATTCAACTAGTGTGTGTGTGTGTGTGCATGTGTATCTGTATCTGTATCTGCATCGGTGTTGTATCTTTAACCTCTGGCGCGCAAAGTTCGACTGCGAGTGCAAAATAATTGAGCCGAGACTCTTGAAACTCTGAACATGAACAGCAAACACTGAACAGTGAACACTGTACAGTGAACAGTATTTTATAGGTATCGCTAGTTATTCAATTATACAATACTATATGAAATTAATTGAATTTTCAAATACTCAAAGTATCTTATATATCTGCAACTGTATCTGTATCTGTATCTGTATCTATTTTTAGTGACATTGCTCAAAAGATTGTCACCGCAATTGATCTTGTAGTTTGTGCTCTCAATTAGCAACATTTTGTTAAGTTTCCTATGCTCCACTTTTACCATTTTACTAACGTTTTGTGTGTGTGTTTGTGTATCTTTTGTATTTTACAGGTGGTCTATTGCCGCATCCCACATTTAAGCCTTTGTGCAGTGCCCAGCATGAGCATTTCATGGAAAGCGATGGCAAAGAATCTAGTCTCATCATCGAGCTTAAACCGGGTGCGTATGGTGCCCAGTTTAATACCTGTACCCGCATACTGAGTGCCCCGCCCAGTTACGGATTCATAGTGCGCCTCATACTGCCCAAACTGCGACATATTCAACACACGGCAGACACTGATAACATCCATGCCCACTCTGCACTACCACACTCTGTCACATCCACATCTGTGTCGAGCATCATGTCCTCTGTTGTCAGCACGGTGAGGCCACAGTCCCAATCCCAGTTCCAGTCGCAGTCGCAGTCCCAGTCAACTGGTTCCATGTCCACGCTGATTGAACGACTGAATACGACAGTAGCTGGCGGTGGAGGAATGGGAGTGGGAGTGGCAGGAGTAACTGGAGGATTAACCTCAGCCGCAACCATTGTGGGACGCACTTGTCCCCTGAACATTGTAAGTGGAATACTCATTATAGATTCAGATTGAAAACGAGGCCTCGATAATATTGATTACTAGCCCAATGACATTGCTGTTGATAGACTGCTAGATACGCTGTATAATTTATATAATATAATTTAGAGTGAGTACAGTTTTGTAGGAAGTATATAACTTATAGTAGTTAACATTAGTTAACTTTTTTGATTATTTACTCTATCATAAGATACCCCTTCCCTACCACAAAACAATCTGATTACTTTCTACCTACGACAACTATCTTTATATGGTAAATCAGTAGCTTTATCTTGGGCTCTATTATAGGGTTTGGCAAAGGTGTTTAACTGAAGGTTGCAATTAGAGTTGGTTCGACATTTGTTGCACCTTCCCATTTGCTTTTAGCTGACCATCAATTTTGACTGTTAACTGGTGACTGTTGTTGGGTGTGGGTGTTGCTATTGTTGTGCGTGTGTGTGTATGGGTGTGTGTGTGTGTATCTTGACTGCGCATGCGTGACCACCGAAAAGTGTGAGAATTGTTGTAGATTGTAAACGTATTTAGCATTGAACTCAACTAAAAGATACAGATACAGATACAGATACACCTAAAAGATACAAATAGAGGAAGAGTGAGAGGAAATGATTTCATCATAGATCTGTTAAAATAATTCTAGTTTGTGTTGACTTTGCTAAGGTTTTTCAACTTGGCTTACAGTATGCCAGGGCCAAGTACTTTCGCCAATTGTCAGTTTGGGCCAAATGTGATTAGTTTTTTAGCTTTTTTTGTTGTACAAATGACATTGTTTTCAGTATTTGTTAGTTGTGGTTTTTATATAATTTGTTCACATGGCATTTTGACATTTGAAATTGTCGCCAATTACAATTAATTTTGCTGTCAATTGAGAAAAAGTTCTCGTTATCGTTAAATAGACTGCAAGTTATGCGGTTTTAAGGCCGACATTGAACTGAATATTTAGCTGAATTATAGATAACTTGAGCCCGCATCTCAGTTGGTCTTTGGTGGAGAGGGAGAGGGAGATGGAGTGGGGGAGGCAGGTGTAGTGAAAAAGATAGAAAGAGATACATATATATATATATATATATATATATATATATATATGTTCGCAACGCGTGCGATTTGCATAAGCGCGCCCGTTTCTAGCCATTTTTGCAGTTTGGTGCGAGTTCTTGGCTTTTTGCGTATTTGAAACACGTTTGTCTCATTTGGCCAGGAGGAAAACGAAACGCGACAAAAACATTCAAAAAAGCCAACTGAACAGGGAACACAGCGAACACTTTCAGTTGTGACGATGCGATGCCATAAATTCAACAACCACTGGACAAATTGACAAGTTGACAAACTGATGAATTGAGGGAATTGAGGGAATCACTGACAGGCAGACGGATTGATGCGAACGTGGACAGTCCGACGGCTATAAAAAAAAATAGAAGAAGAAGACCTAAAACTATCTACGCGTCGCATATGAGATGGGCTGTATATGTATCTGTATCTCAGGGGCTTTATAGGTATCTGTATCTGAAACTGTATCTGTATATAAATGGGATTTCTTTGTTCGCCATACGTAGAAACTGCATATATGCAAATACGTAGTATGTTTATATGTGTCACAATCACAATCAGAATAAGAATCGGTTAATGATAAATATTCTCATTTCTCATTTCCCATATCGTCATATATATATTTATTTATCTTTTATTTGTTGAGTATTCAGCTTTTGTTGTAAACTGCTAACTAGTGTAATTTGTAGTTGAATAGACACACCTGTTACTGAACCCGACCCTTAATTAAATATTGATTTACTTAACTTAACTCACTTGAGATTCCGTTTTCATCTCTGTGATCACTTGAACCCTTTTGAGTACGATTAATTACAAGTGTTGACGTTTAGTTATCTAATCTTAGTAATCAATTCTTTGAATTCCAAACATTAATTAGTGTTGTAAAACAATAACAAATAGTTATTAACTATTACACAAAACTTAAACCTTATTGAACTTTTATTATTATTAATTATAAAACAAAAGCGTTAACAAATTGTGGAATGCTTGTCAGGTTCCGTTTTGTCGATTAATATTACTAGGTATTTTTCTTAAATTAGTTTAATTCATTAGCGTTACTTAAATTTAGAAATTTTTAAAAAATTTACAGAAATTCATTGACGCAGACACTGAACGAAAGTTACTAACAAAATGGGTTTAAAGTGCAAAGAAGCAGCATCAAAAGCTGTCTAAACATTTAAGCCAAATTTAAGCAAATTTTCATTAATTTATTGTTAAAAGTTTAAACTTTTGAGTGTCAAAATTTATTTATTAAAGAATTTCTATAACACATTAAACATTCTTTACATAGTTATAGCTTTTAAATATTAGATTACTAGGCAAATTAATTATTTGTTTACTTTGATACACTTAATTGTTTTATGTTAATACCCTGCTTTGATGGCACTTTAGGGTAGCTTAGAGCAGGAAATTCATAATAACATGTTTATCAAAAGTTAATTCAGTTGATAAATTTAAATACTAGTCAATTAGGTAATCTGTTTGACTAACTTTAGAATTTGCAGTTGCTGTTAAGTTAGATAAGTTTTAAGTTAATTTATAGGTTAGTTTTGCTTAGATAATTAGAGCGGATACTATTTATTTTAAGCGAACTAAAGTTTATATAAAAGATTAACAAAGCTTAATTAAATTTAAAAAATAGCTAAACAATTTTTTATTTAATTTCATTTAATAAACAATTCTTTTTGTAGTTTTATTTGCTCAACAAAAGGTATTTACAGAGTATTACGTAGTCGTGCAGCTTAAATAAATGTTATTGAACATGCTGTGAATATTAAATTGATTTTTAAACAAATTGTTGCTGTTAACTTTGCATATTAAACCCGTAATATAATATACGTTTATAATTATGAACAGCGTGGAATTTCGTTGTCCGTGGTAGGGTAGGGTAGGGTAGGGGTGTTTAGGGGGGGTGGGGGGAGACATGTGCCATCTAAAACTGCTTTTTTTTGTATGCGATTTATTTAAGCAGCGTAAATATTTAATTTGACATTATTCCACTTTTTTACTCTCAAATTTTAAATGCCAAAAATGAATTCGCAGTTGATCGTTTATTGTGCACGTTTTGATCTTTATTTGTTTAAATAATTTATATCACGTCGTTCTTTGTTTGTGGGCGTGAAAAGCGTTGAGTGCTTTTTATTGTACTATATTTAATCTATTTATTTTGTTGTTATTTGCAGTTCAGTTCCTCGGATCCCCATACGGCACAGTGGCGTGTAGATCCCTGTCAGCTGGAGGATACAGCCTCGGAAATGGAGGATCCTGTGCGTTTGTTCCATGGACGCGTGCGCATAGTTTGGGAGCATGGACATCATGCTCTAAAGTCCAAACTGATGATCACGGTGCTGGGCAAGGGGGAGCAGTGCAAGGACGAGAGCAGGCACAATTGCCTGAAAATTGGGTAAGCAAAAGTTAATTAAATAAACTTAATTTTATAGTTAATAAATAAATTTCTGTTTCTGTTTTTCCTGTTAGCGATGAACCCATTCTGTGCATTTCCAAGGAACTGGCCTGCGATGGGATTCGTCATTGTCCCTACAGCAATGAGTATGACAGTGATGAGGACTACGAGCTGTGCTACAAACAGCGTCGTCCTGGTGGTATACCATTGCCATCGGCCCAAGAATCCGATCTATTCGAACAGTTTGCACTCGAAGTGTTTCGCAATTTATTCATACACGATGCACCCACAGAACCGGAGGATCTGCCACAATTTGGCAATGGAACGAACGGGAATTCAACAACTCAACTGCATAAAGTGCACACCAAAGATATGAAGAAGTCGGGACACGAGGTCAATGGCTCACCGAATGCCATTGGTGACGAGCATGCGATGGACACGAATGGCAAGGCACACGATAATAATGCCACCATGGAGACCAATGGAAATGGTAGTGGCAATGGCAGTGGGTTGACGGGAGGTAGTGGATACACGCGTCGCAACTCGACAAGGAACGGCATCCACTCGGATCTGTCCAAGTACGGACCGTGGGGGTATCTAATGCTCGGCATGCTTCTATGCGGCGGAGCTTTGCTCATCTGCGGTCTCTGGGGTACGTTCAATTGCACAGTTTTGTAGCCCAAGTCAGACATAGACATTTATATTTATGTGAGTTCTTTTTTCTTCGTTTTGTTTTTGTTTTCTGTTTGTTTTGTATCTTTCGCGCATGTATCTCAACTTTGAATTCTTTATGTATCTTTCTGTATACTTTATGTATCTCAACGGTATCAATGTCTATGTCTATGTCTAACTTTCGCTTTAAACGCCATTAATCCTCATCCCTCTCATCACTCCCATCATTGCCATCCATCCGTCACGAATCCAACAGTTTCCTGTTGTCGCTTGAGCTCTCACATTCAATCCATACGTTCACTTGCAGCTTCCGCATCACAGCATGCGGTGAACAATGAGCGGGAAGCGGCGCTGGCAGCCGCCAATGCAGCTAGCCAGGAATCAGGGAATGCTAGTTCACCGCCCAACTACGAGGAGCTGGATCCACCGCCGGCATACTCGGTGCTCTTTCCCAATCAAAAGGCAGCCAGCAGTAATACACTTAATGCGCTGGATGGTGTTGTTGCTAGTACAACAGCTGCAGCGGCAGCAGCAGCAGCAGCAGCGACGGCAGCAGCAGCTGCAGTAGCGGTAGCAGCAACAACATCAGCAGCCGAACAACCACAGCAGCAACAACAGCAACAACAACCAGAACAACAACAACAACAAAATCCAGGAGAGCAGCCGCCAAACTAGCTATATAAGCCTGACAATAAGGTCGCCATTGGTCACATTGGCGCATCCTGGCAAAGTAGTTTAGGTTTAGGTTCCAACTTCTTTGACTGACTCTGATGCAATTAGTTTAGAAAACCAATTTGATAGTTTTAAGCTCTAGCTACTAAGTTTTAATCTATGTTTAATGTTAGCTGGTCAACACAATGTACCCGAATTACCCAAAAACAAAAACTAAACCATGAAACTAAAAAAGGATTTAAAAAACAATTTAAGAAACGTCCAAGGTTCAAGCGACTCATGCCAAGCATTCAAGTCGAACTGATAATCCTACTTTAATCGCATCCAAAACCAATTCTCGTACTATACTTTACTTTATACATACATATATATATATATATTGATTGTAAAAACACAACGACAATTAACAACAACAACAACGACAAGTCGCATATATTTTGTATCTTTGTTAATGTAAAATTTAATGTGATATAAATTTAAATCTTAATAAAAAATATAAACAAAACAAGACAAAAAGAAAACCTGTAAATCTAAATTGCCTTTAAATGATTTTTGAGTGCTTTAATTAAATTACTTTGGCACTTGATACACTGAGTCAGCGAAAAGCTTAATCAATAACTTTTGGAAAGTCCTATGGTTGTCCGATCTGTATCAAACTGGTGAGGATAGATATAATGTCTCTCTAGCTCTAGCAGGTAGCTATAGGTAGTAGCTATAGGTAAGTATGGAAAGTAGAATTTATGAATATTACTTATAAATAATTTTTCTATATCTTTTCAGAACCATCTTATCGCCGACTGCAACTAATTAATGTCTATATATATTATAATTCATATTAATTTGACTATAAAACATAGCATAAATATTTATTATAAAATTTATGTACCTTTATATATATTTATGTACTTTAAGTATATTTTATTTAACATATAATAATGAATAAAGTAGTATATAAAATAGATATATGACTCAATGTTACGATTTAAGAATAGGATTTTAAGAATAAAAGGTATTTAAAAATTAAAATCAGCTGTGTTTTTGAATCTTTCATTGGAAACAGGGTGGGATGAAAATTTAGTGACCTGAAGTGCTTGTAAGCAGTATAAAATTTAGATGAAACACCAGGCAAACAGAATTAACAGTAGGCCGCAATTTAAAAAATTATTACCCTTAACATTAGCTCTAACAGCTGCAAAGCTGTTAACTACCCTACTGTTAATGCGCTCACTTGAAATTCTGCCGCTGTTAACTCTCTACTTTTGTATTGCCTACTTTGAGGCGCAGTCCTATTTTTTTTCACGTTGTTTTTAATTTTTTTCGTCCTTTCAACTGTATCCTGGCTAAAGGACACGTCTTTTCGTACTCCCAGAAAGCAGTTCTATCGATTGGCATCAAAAGATTTATCGATTTCTTTAACAAAATTTTCGAAAAATTTTATAGGGGCAGGCCTTGAAAAAATGGCCAAAATACACAAATGGCACCTTAACTCGGCCATTTCAAGGACTAGACGAATGTCCTTTGGTACGTAGATAGCCCTAGTCAAACCATACACGTTGACGTAAGAAAAAGGACGAAAGTCCTTACAGGAGCCAAATTATAATGTAAATTTCGAAAACAGAAATTTATCGATTACTCGAAGGTCCTTTGAAGGATCCTGTCGTGACTCACACCAAACGGTTGCTTTTGACAAGGACCATCGATGGGCCAAAGGACATTCCGATCGTCCTGATAGTTTTCGAATTATCAAGGATTTTGTGTTTTTGGCAAAATTCCAAGCGATTTTTGGATGGAAAATTTTGTTAGGAAAAAAATTTTTTTTTTCCTCCAATACCAAATCTGGAATGTTCGCGGTCGTCAGCAGCGTCCGCGAACAACCACACAAACAGCAGAACTGGTCGCTCTGAGCACGCTCTTCCGCTTTAAACTCTCTTTTTTTCGATTAGTCCGCACACACACAACCATTGAAAGGGATCAGCAGTAAACCGAAAATAGAGAGAGAGAGAGAGAGAGAGAGATAGAGAGGAAGCAGCGGCGAGCGGCACAGCCCGCTGACTGCGCGTATTCTGAGTGCATTCAAGTTGGTACTCACACACACATACAAGCAATAAAAGTGAACAGCGTGCCAAACGAAAATAGAGAGAGAGAGAGAGAGAGAGAGAGAGAGAGAGCAAGCAGCGTCGAGCGGCAAAGCTTGAGCGCAGTTAACATAGGCTGACTGAAAAGCAGAATGTTATTTAACATTTGCTGCCTCTGTGCGTAGAAATGCCCATCTTTATACTTTCTCTAACTTACCTCAGATATTTTAAAACCACGTGAAATAAAAATTCAGTTTAAGAATTTCACATCGAATTTCAACATCATTTGTTTTTATTTTCAGTTAAATTAAGACTTTGGTCAGGGCTTAGATGGGGGAGAAGTTTGATGAGACTGGAAACGGGTTAAGGAAGGGAAATGGAAAGAGGATTAATTTCACATTTAAATTGCATTTAGTGCTAAATGAGTTAAATTTATCATTCCGTTTTCTTTAAATTATTACGTTTTGTATGTTTATTTGTTGCTCTAGTTGTTTTTAATTGGTTTATACGGTTTGTTTTTTAAGGTATTAGTTTTGTTTGTTGTTCTTGTTGTTGTTGATATATGTAAGTTGCTTTGATATCATTTTTTTGCAGGGGACACTTAACTATACTATATGCTGGTATGCGTATGTTTTTGTTTATGTTTATCATTATGTTTATGTATTTTCGCTACAATCGTTCTATGTCTGCCTTTAAGGATACTTCTCTCGCCTTGCTACACCGAATGCCAAGTACTCTATACATATTTTATATATATATATATATATGTACGCAATTCAAGTTAAGCAATAACATACAAGTACAATATTATGTGATTCTCAATCTCAATCGTAATCGGTAACTATAACAATATTATATACTAAACAAATTGAAGCATTATGTGCAATCCACTGCGTACAATCCAATAATTCGAATCAATACAATTTACCAGCTAAATACAATTATTTTTATATATATATGTATATAGTTAAGGTTTCGCAATTATTACTTTAATTTACTAATTTACTTAATTGCCAATTTCAGCATTTTTGAGTTTCTCCTGCGACAGAGCAAACGTTTTCTAGTATTTTTCTTTAGATTTCAGTATTATCTTCATTTAATTTTATATTTTTTTATTCATTTGTTTTCATTAAAATTACATACTCATAAGATTTGGGCGTTTTCATGTTCATGTTCATCGATTCCATTCATTTTACACTTGACTTACATCCACGTTTACACAACTAAATTATAGTTTATTATAAATATATATATATGTATATATATAAGTATAGTCTAAGTATCTATAGATCGTATCATTTAAGTGTGTGCTCAATGTGTTCATTGTTTTTTTCATTGTTTTTGTGTTTGGTGCATTAATCATTCCTGTCTGTAGTTGTTGTTCTTATGTTTGTTGTGTAGAAAATTGGATTACTTATATACTAATAGGCCATAGGGGTACACTTAGATTAATAATACACGTCGTACAATCTTTGTGGATAGAAAACGTTGTCTAATAAAATGTTTCTAGTTAAGTATTTTTTTCCTTTTGTAATTTCCCTTTCTTCTTCTTTCTCAAAAGTCGTTAAAAATAAATTCAAATTCAAAATTGTTGTTTATACGATAAAACTGTTTTGGTTTGGTTTCCATAGCTTATAGACTACAAAAACGATTTCAATTTTCTCGTTACTTTGCTTACTCGCTACTCGTTACACTTAACTCGCTACTCGTTACTTTACTTGCTAGCATCTAAGTTAGTTGTAATACTTATGCTCATGTAAAATTGGACGCCAAAAATCAATTAACAAAATTAACTAAAAAAGCCTTAAAATTGTTTCTCGAGTGCGCTCAAAAGTTTAACGCAAATAAATTCACATATATCAAGTGCAAGTATCTGTATCTGTATCTGTGTGTCTATGTGTGTATCTGTGTGTGTTTTTAGACCCCGTACTCTAAAAAAGAGTAGAGGGGTCTATTAAGTTTGTCTGAAGCGAAATGTGCGTAACAGGCAGAAGGAGGCGTGGCCGACCCCATAAAGTATATATATTCTTGATCAGCATCAACAGCCGAGACGATATAGCAATGTCCGTCTGTCCGTCTGTCCGTCTGTCCGTCCGTCCGTATGAACACCTGGATCTTTTAAACTATAAAAGCTAGAGCCACCAAATTTGGAATGAAAGTCCGTTTGCTTCGCGAGCAGATCAAGTTTATTTCAAATCTTTGCCACGCCCCTTACCGCCCCCGCAAATTGTAAAAAACTATGGTCACCTCGGAAAAAATTGATGTTTTAAGCAAATATCTCAGTAACTATAGCACTTAGGAATACCATTTTTGGTATGTAAGTTGCTAGAGATAGCATAAATGCATTGTCATTAAAATTTTTGGACTGCCACGCCCCGTTTTCCCACAAGAATGAAATAATTTTCAAACTTCAATGCCATTTTTAAGGCATTTGCACTTATCGTACGGTATTGTAATTTGAAATTTGTTTGGAGAAAGAGTATAACAAACTATCCTGAAAGTTGCATACAAATCGGACAATAAACAAAAGAGCTAGACACGTAACAAAGTTTACAATTGCACGCAACGTCAATACATGTGTGCAAGCGAGACAGAAGCATATAAACATGTGAGCGAACGTTTTCGCTGCTTGTGTAGCGACTGCACTGCTTGCGGACGATGCACGCACATGTATGCATACGATACGAATTATCATATATCGATATTCAATACCATAGTAATTATAATTGCGACATAATACCGCATGCGATATTTGGTCATTATGTCTATATCTATAGCGATATATCGTATTTAAATTCAGTTGTTGATAATATCGATATTTGATTTGATGTGATATTTTAATTAATATCGATATCGGCATTTTCTTGGCGATTTGCATCCCTATTACAAATTGATGGTTTTGTTTCAAAGTGTTTTATTGCAAATACTATGAGTACGGGGTCTTTTACAGTCGGCTAGCTCGACTGTAGCCTTTCTTACTTGTTGTAGTTTGTTTTATATATATTTTTTGGTTTTTTTGAAAAATAAGGCCAGTGGATACGCATACATCATAAAAGTACAATCATAAATACAAATATTCATATTCATAGTATTTTTTATAGTATTTTTTTTTATGTACATACAAATCTATTGGTTTTTTCTTTGGTTTTTAATATTTTCATTTAATACTAGAAGCCGCAACATATATAGAGTCAAGCTTTATAAACGTTCAGTTTCCGTTTCCACTTCCTTCGGTTCAGTTTTTCGTTTCATATAACATATATTACTATATATGATTCTTTTCTATATACTTTTATTCCTCGCATCAAAGTTTGTTTGGTATAAAAAATAGAAAAAATTTCGTGGCAATAAAAACGATGTTTTCTGTCTCAAATCATTAATCATTAAATCGTAAATCGTTTGACGTATAAACGTTAACGACTATAGTATTTAGTATTTTGAATAAAAATTCGCTTAGTAGCTACAGTTTACAAGATTACAGGGTATACAATGCGGGTATACTATATGCTGTTCTGCTCTGTTCGGTTCAATTCGATTCTGTTCGGTACAATTCTTCTAAATACAATGGTGAAACACGGATATGAATGTCTTACTAACTATCATATAGTTATATAGTACATCTCATCATATATATATATATATATATATATGTATATATATAGTATTTAAGAGTACGCCTGCTGATTGCTTAAAAGTTGCTCGAAAAATTAGTGGTACACATATACTATATATCTCTATATATAAGTATACATCTGAACTATATGTTTTCTTTATCTATAAACTAGATGCGGCGATTTCTCAAGCGGATTTAAAAGCACATTTCATGTGATTGTTTGAGAGTGTGTGTAGAGTGTGTGTGTATGTGTTAGTGTGTGTGTGTGTGAGTTGTAAGCCGAGCTCACTATGTTCTATCTCTTTTATGCTTATACTTTGTCTCATCTAAAATCTTCAATCAGTTTTCTCTTAAAATTCTTCTAAATACTCCAAGTCGAGTCTTCTATATTCCTCCTACTTCTTCTTCTTCTTCTGCTTCTTCCTAGTTTCCAATGGTATGGCGCAGTTGTTGTTGTGGTTGGTGTTCTTTTGTTGTTGTTGTTGTTGTTGTTATTGGTGGTGGTGGCTTTTGTGGATTTGTGTCAGACAAAACGATGAAATGATGCTTCAACCTATACCAAAAGCATTTCCGACGTCGACAACATTTGTAGTGGGAAAATTTAAGTTTAAGGATAGGGAACAAAGGGGAAAGAGGAAGAAAGACTTAGAGAGAGAGGGTGAGAGAGAGAGAGGGGGGAGAGGGAAACTGCCACTACAACATTAGTTGAGCCACTGGGTTAAAGTTGTGCGTTTTTGTTGTTTTTGGCTTCTTTGCTTGTTTGCTTCTTTGCTTATTTGCTTGTCTCCAAGCGAGCTAGTCTTTTTGGATTGTTGTCGTCACTGGAGAGAGAGTTCATACGGCATACGTCGCTGTGGACATAACTAACAATAATTACCATTACCATTACCATACCAAGGAAAGGTCCAGCACCATCAGTGTGGAAGCATCAAAGGTCTGGCGGTGCTGCTCAGTCTGTGATGTGACTTATCACCGCCTCCGTACTCATCATAGGCCAACAATGGTGATATCTTCAGGCCCGTCTTCTCGGGTATGATCTTAAAATGCGGCTGCTCTGTGCTCACCAACAGAGGGCGCTTCATCGACGAGTGCAGGTACTCGTGACCGGGCATGTGACCGGATATGTGACCAATATTGCTGGACACAGCGCCGAGTGGACGACGTGTGCTTGGTACATTCATCTTTTTGCATGGCTCCGGTTTGCTCTCGTAGTTCAACTGACAGTTCTCAGGTGAGTATTTGTTGGGTTTGTAGATGGAGAAGATGTTGTTGATCAGACTGAGAGCGGAGTGACCGCCGGCAGAGGCGTGATGTATGCCCGCAGTGGGCTGCTGGGTGAGCACACTGCCCAACGTGGTGTGCTCCGGATAAAAGTTGTTGTACTGATACGAGGGTAGGGTATCTGCGCTCGGATATACCTTATGGCCATAGCCATGGCCATGCCCATAGGCGGTTGAAGCTGCTGGCGCTGGAATACCATGATGGCGTACCTGATGGTGCTGCGGATGATGGTGAAGCGGCTGCTGCTGTTGTTGCTGCTGCTGTTGGTACTGTTGGTGGTGCAGCGGTGCAGCGGCCGTCTCAAAAAAAGGATAACCCGTCGTATTATTACACGAACCATTCGAGTCCAGCTGCGGCGGTGAAGGCATCCCCTCCAGCAGTGATTTCTTAATCATTAGACGCTCATGCTCACGATCGTGCATGTCGATGGGTTGACCGTTATTGTAGCAACGCACATTGACATTCTTGACCTTGAGATTACTGTGCATATTCCGACGCATGTCCATGTTGATGGGACTGGGCGGTTTGTCCAGCTGCTCCCAGTACTTCTCCAGATCAATATTAAAATCCTCGAGATCTATTTCAGTCGTATCGGAGCAGCTGTCGTCGTCAAAGAGACTCGGAGGTTGAACCTCCAGCAGTGATTTGCTGCGCGTTGGACGCTGCTGATGCGGATGCTGGTAGTGTTGAGGATAGCGACGTCCTGGACTGGACACAGCATGACTCTGGGCCAGATAACGCTCGTCCTCGTCGAGGAATTTATCCTGGAGCAGCAGACGATCCCGTTCGGCGCGTATAAACTGCTCCAGATCGGTATCGTAGCGGCAATGCATATGCTCTTCCTCCTCCGCAGCCGGATGATGACCTGGACAGTGGGATCTCGAGGGTCTCAATGATCTGGCGGTGGCTCGATGCTGTGGCTGGCGATGGCAGCAGCAGTCATCTGTCGCACAGCAGCAGATCACCGTGGGCGGGGGCACTGAAGCACCGCCCAAACGCTGGCCACGCCCCATGCCCATGGCCATACCCATGCCAGCACGATGATCCGCCTCTGTGCGCTCCTCAAATAGCCAATCCGCTGGCGAGCGTAGATTTCTCTGCAGATTCCTGCTGCTGCCAGCGCTGGCATCCAGTCGTCGCCTCGATCCCGCATAGATATCATCCAGCAGACACTTGGCACTGGTGCACTGCTCTCGGGCACAACAGGTATGCGCCAGTGTACGCTCGTCCAAGCTGTTGCTATAGAGCATATTCATGCTGCGTCTGTAGGCTTCCCGCTTTTCCCGACGTGTATTCGAGGCGGGGGGCAGCTCGTAGTCTATAATGTCGAAGGGCATGGTCTTTGTGGAGGCGCTAAAGGAGTAGGATTTGGGCACACCCGTTCGATTCTTCAGTATGGAGGTGGTTGTAGTCGCCCCCGAGCCGCCTGCTTCAAAGACATTACCCTCGAAGCAACAGCTTTGGGATTTGGGATACTGAAACTCTTTGCAGCTCTTCGAGCGCTGCAATCCGTAGCCAGGAGATCCTTCGCCCTCCCCACGACGCTCCCGCATGGGCAGTGCATCCTCGGGGTACTTCTCGTCCTGCTCGTGTATGTCGCGCAGGATGCGATTCCCGTAAGTGCCGTACTTGAGGCAATCGGGCACATAATCCTCGTCCAGGTCGTCGGAGCGATTTGAATATATGTTGTCTGTATACCAAGTGGAGTCCAGCTGCTTTGGCCTCGGCTTGGCCAACAGCATTTTGTCCCGCTTCGACTGGCGATAGCTTTCGAAGCAAATGTTCTTCATCTTCTCCAGCTTTTGCTCCCTAATTCGCTCCCAATTCTCCCAGTTCTTGTCGTTCTTATTGCGTCCCGAGAGTATGAGTATATCCTTGTCCTTATCCCAGATGAGACCGCCATCTCCATCACCGTACTCGATGTTCAGACGCTTCGTTTCGTGGCTCGGCGATGTTTGTGTGGTTGGTGTAGGTGCACCAGGTGCTGCAGGTGGTGCGGTTGGGGCGCTACTACTGGCTAAATTGTTATCAGATACTACAATTCTAATTCTACGCTTGGTCTTGTCGCCTGCTCCGGATCCTGCAGCACGCGACGTTTGCATGGATGACTTAGCAGGCGGCTCTTCCTCTTCTGGCTGTCACACCTCCTGCAGATACTTGATGGGACAGTATCCCTGACGATTGTCCGCCGAACGCACCATTACCATGCCATTCACCTCATCGCCAGTCTAACAAAAGGAAAGAAAACCAATTAAAATTGATTAGGAGACAAGTTGAAGGCTGGAAATGCTCACCTGTATGACAATTTGATCTCTCAACAGTGTCATGTTCTCGCCACGTTCACCGTCGGACACCTGCAGATTGTGTGTTACCTGCAGCGGCTTCTCGTTGGCATTCAGACGCACACAGTACTTGGAAGGAAAGAAACCCACGCGTCCTAGCACTTTGCCCTTCCACCAATCCGGATCAGAGGTATCGATGACTGTTACCTGGAGGGTAGAGAGAGAGAGATGAGGGGATAAAGAGAGAGAAAAGCACTGAATTTAAGCAAACACCCAAGTAGTTGTTCTAGCTAGCTAAATTCTGCCAACGGCCTTCGGGGCGTATACGCAATCGCAAATTACAATCGAAATGACATTGGCAATCAGCATATGCACACAATTTCTACCCATAACTACATGTTATATTTTTACAGTTTTTTGCTTTTCTATTTCTTAACCCCTGGCCCTACCCTACCCCACCCCTTATCCTACCCCTTACGCCGAGCACTTTCCATTTGCCTTTGTTATGCTTTTGTGTACATAATAAAAATGCGATGTGTACATTATAAATGAACCAGTTATTTCTCGGATTGTTTTTGTGCCCATATTGAATATATTGTTATATAAACACAGTGAATATATATACACATATATATCCATATTTGTCCAGGCCATTTAAGCATTTTTCTGGCATTTTCTTTGTTCAGCCACAATTCGCTGTGGGGTGTGTGTGTGTGTGTGTGTGTGGTAAACTCTGAGTTTAGCGGATTAAACAAAGCGTTTTATTTATTATTTATTTACTGCAATGCAAAAATATGTGCAAAGCATACAAATACCCTGTAGCTTGACTAAAGGGTATATAGAAGAGCTTTTGATTTCATTTTTTTTTAAAGAAAACTTTTTATTGTTAAATTTTGTTTTAAAATTCCCTCTTTTCTTCGACTTTATCTTACCTTATATCCAGCTTTTAGGTCCAATTCATCAGCGTGTCGGGCCTTAAAGTTGTAGAGTATTACGTACAGATTGGTGGGCAGCAGACGATGTGATTTCTTGAAATTGGAAGCACATTATAACTCAGGCATAAACACGATAACACATAGCCAATAAAATCATAACAAATAAACACAGATAGAAACAAATAAAAACAGAGAGAGTGAGAGAGAGAGAGAGGGGAGTTGTGGAAAATTGGATGGAAAAGTTTTGGGGGGAATACCTGGGCATGTCTTACTGGTGATAGGCAAGGCGAAGTGCTGGCCGATGATTGTGACTTCTCCATTTCATCCGGTAGATCGACGCTACCGCCCCGCATGCCGCGTGTGGCATAGAGCAGCTTACGGCCCGGATGCGAGGGGCTTGAGGGTGCTGTAATGGATATGGATAAGAGAGAGAGAGAGAGAGAGAGAGAGAGAGAAAACGGCCAAATTGGCAACGTTAATGGCCAACTGTGATGATATAAAGCACATGCACACACACACGCATACACACACACGCATACACACACAGACACACACACATACAATCACACTTAATCTCAATGTGGTTGCTTGTTTGTTGTCTGTTAATTGAATGCACGAATATACTAAATGATAGAAAATTACAAGATACAGATACAATTAGAGTAACAGTTACAGATACAGATACAGAAAATAGCAGGAAAAGTAAAAACGCATTTGTTTTTGGAGTAATGTTTCTTTTTTTCTTTGTTGTTGTTGTTTTTTGTGCTTCGTGACGTTGACTGAAATTCAAATGAAGCCTTAAGTTGAAAATATTCGAAGAAAAACTAATTGGAAAATGCATTTTTCTTGTACTTGTATGACTGTATTGTGGAATTGTGGAATTTTCTTTCAACATTTCTTTCAAAATTGAATTTTTTTATCTACATTTAGCTAAAGCTACATAACGAAACATACTAAAAGATACTTAACAAACATTAACTACTTGTTTAAAACAATTGATTAAGCGATTTTGTTACTGCAAAATGTATGTTAAATATATATTTTTTTGTTGTTTGTAATTAACTTTATTTAGAGTCAAGTTTTAGTATCTGAAGCGAGACAGAGACAGATTGGAGTGGGAGGGAAAATAGAGATTTCTAGTTGAAGTTGTTGAAATTTACTTCAGTTTCGATTTCTTTCATTTTATTCTTTATTCTTTTTGAAGATTAAGGTGCAAACTCTCCGGTTCGGTGTGATCGGGTACGA
The DNA here is from genome assembly GCA_018903735.1 of Drosophila cardini. Classification (NCBI taxonomy): domain Eukaryota; kingdom Metazoa; phylum Arthropoda; class Insecta; order Diptera; family Drosophilidae; genus Drosophila; species Drosophila cardini. The sequence continues at coordinate 11,409,839 of JAEIGM010000001.1, read as the reverse complement.
GGGGGTGAGCGGGAACTGGTTTGCTACTTACAGTGCAGCCGGCTGTTGTTCGATGGTGGAGTACTGTGCTCCAGATGGCCTCCAGAGCCGCCATGATAATAGCCGCTGGACGTAGAGGCGGCGACTGTCACCGGCAGATGCTGGCGACGCCTAAACTGACCGTGCAGCTCCGAGGATTCAGGTGAGTCCAAGCTCAACGATTTCATGCGTAAGTTCAACTTTTGACGTCGCGGTGAGTGCGGTGCTGTTGTTATTGTCATTAAATGTTGTTGTTTGTAGTGTTTGTTAACAAAATTGTTGTGGTTGTTGAAGTGTTGGACAATAACGCGACAGACACACGCAACACAAATTTTGTTTGGGTTTAATTGTTTTTGTTTTTGGTATTTTTTTTTACGAAAAAAGCAATAAAATTGATGAAAAGAAACATTTGCAATTTAATTTCGTTTGTTTCAAATTTCAGTATAAAATGTATCTAATAAGTATATTAAGTAGCTACAGCACTAAGAAGAAATTATAGAAAAATAGTTTTTGTTCTAGAAAGTAAAACAAAAAAAAAGTTTTAAAATAGTTAAAAAAATAATTAAGATAAACTATAACATTTAGTACTGTTCCTTGTACAGAATATATACTGTAGTATAGAAAGTATATAGAAGTATATAGTATTTGCAACAGAGCAACATTCAACACACGTTTTTACTATAGTTTTGTCTGTGTGTGTGTGGATTTTTTCAAGTGTATTTTTTTAGGCGCCCCGTGCATAAACTAAGTGCGTGTAGTTCAGTGTAGACAATAACATGGCTCATAAAGACAAAGAGAGGAGAGTGAGAGAGATAGCAAGTGTTTTCTTGACTCACAGCTGAAATATACTATTTTTATTTGTTGTTTAGGGTTTTTAATAAATATATATAATATTTTTTATTGTTTGTGTAATATTTACAACATCGATAGAAACGTACAGAGATAGTTATAGTGCATAATGAATAGAATACGATTACTAAAATACTTTAAAATACATTTAAATTGTAGCAATGAACATTCTCACTCTACTTTAATAATTATCATCATATAGAACTGAGAACTAACTAATATTTATTATAATTTATTTATGTAGATAGATTAGTTGAGTATTTTATAATAATTACTGTGCTGCAATTTGCATTCGTTTTTTAAGGCTACTTTTAAGGACTACATTTTTAGAGGGCAATCGAGAGAAAAAAAAATTAATTAAATAATTAACTAGTTTAAATTAATTAAAATTAAATCAATTAAAATAATTCAAAGTTGTCAACTAAGCAGCAAATATAGATTTCTTGGGTAGAAATTTTAACATATAATTAATTCAAACGGAGTCGTCTCTTGTTGGTTTTGGCCTCATCTTGACTGGGCTCAGGACTCTTGGCCACGTTTCTGGTCAACATCAGTGGCTCACCAAAAGGCCTTACAATGTCCGTCTTTGTATTTGTTGCTATATACACAGTATATAGATGTATTATATAGTAGATATATAGTCATTTAATATTTTAAGCTCAAGTTTTGTTAGTTGCGCTGCTTAGTTAGAAGTCGGGTGGGTCGATTTAACGGCATGCGAAGGCAAATTAAAACTAATTAAGTTAAACGAAGACAAACCAAAAAGTATTAAACATTAAGACGCTCAGCGTTCATGCATAAAAGAAGCAAGCAACTCGGCTCGACTTTATCCCGGGGCCAAAATGTAATAGACCAAAGAAAATAATCCCGCCAACAGAAAGGGAAAAAAAAAGAAGTAAAGTAAAATAAAATAAAATAAATGCACAGAACTCGCTGCTCACTGTTCGCTTTTGGCCATTCCCTGTTCGCTGTTTACAGCCTCTGTCTTGGCCATCTTGAATGGGCCCAAAAGAAAAACATGCAAAACGTACAAAATGCGCAGAGCGAAAAAAGCTCGAGATGGAAAAACGGAAAACCCCAGTCGTAGTTCCAGTCCAAAAAGCAAGAAAAGATAGCATTAAAAAAAAAAAAAACAGGAGGAAAATATTTTGTGGCACAACAAATTTTAGCATAATTATGTTGCAAGGCAGCTTCCAATTGAAATGGAGTGGCGCCAGGCGTGGCATGGACTCTGAGCAAAGACAAAAAACTTTGTTGGCTTCCACTACAGACTCCTGGACACGCCCCGCTCCCTTCCCACTGTCCACACTGCGTCAAAGTCCGGCAAAGATTGAGAATGCCATTAAAAATGCGGCAGACATTAAGCATAAATGAACTCGGCTCAGAGTTGAGCACAACTTCAATTTCGTGTGTACAGTCAGTCAGCGAGGCAACTTGCCACTTGCTACTTGCAACGTGGAACTTGCAACTGTGCAACCGTGCAACATTTGTGTGCATGTCCTTTATATTTCACTCGCTCGAGGTTTCTTCCTCGTTTACTTTTTGTTCTCATACCCTTTCAGTGGGTGTTTAAATATTGTAAGGACACTTGTGGTGCTTTGTGGAAAGCCTGGCCGATTCTATATAGCATATAACTTCTTGTTCAACAGCAATAGCTGAGTTATATGTACCCTGTGCTTACATCTCTACGTGTTTAACAGAGCTCACACTAAAGCATGTACATTAACATAACTCTGTTAGAAGTCTTGATTTTCTTATGTTAACATACAGTCACATACATCTCCCTCTCTCTTTTATGTTAACTATCATAGTTTTCGTGTTTAACAGAGCTCTCACTAATGCATGTATGTTAACATAACTCTGTAAGATGACTTGACAACAGCTTTGTTCCTCTGTTTAATGTTAACTATTACAGTTTTCGTGTTTAACAGAGCTTTAATGCTTAATTCTGCCCTAAACCGAAACACTCTTTAATATAGAGTAATAATACAACATATAGAGTACTCTAAACTATAAGGTGAGGAGTTTTAAAGAGTCTTATAGAGTATATATATACCAAATAAACCACTACACAAATACTCCTTACAGGGTATATCTGCTAGTGTATCAAGTCTTTGCTATTCCCTCTTACTTTCAAATTTCTTTTCGCTTTCTTTTTTCTTTCAGGCTGACAATAGCGCGCAATTTACACGGCGGCAGCAGTTGCAAGTTGCCGTTGCCGTTGCCACTGCCGCTTTAGTTGCTGGCAACACGGCGTATACAAATTATGGCAATGTGGCTGAGCTTGTAATTGTTGTTGCTGCTGTTGCTGAGTCGGAAATGAGCCGTTTGCTTCAAGTGTAAACTGGGTTAAGACTAATTGGCGTGTTCGGGGAGGGCATTGTTTAAGCCAAGTTTGTCTAGCTTGAAATTAAAGTAATGTTTAAATTGTGTAAGGTAATAAGAGGGAAAAAGGTTTTGGTGCACTTAAGTAAGCTAAACATATAACACACATACACACACACACGCACAACCAAACACACACACACACACAACATTTAAGAGATGCGACACTAAACAGCAATAAAACACAACCAATTGGAATAAAATGCAGTACAATTCCAAAAAGAACGCTTGATTGTTGTTGTTGTTATTGATGATGTTGTTGTTGTTGTTGTTGTAGTTGATGAAGTTGTTATTGTTGTAGTAGAAGTAGAAATATTGGTAGTTGCCATTGTGGCTGCAACAGAATCAAACGAATAGTTGCCGCACAAATCGGTGACAGAGCGTGTTGCACGTTTCGTGCGGTTGCAAGAAGAAGAAGGTGTTGATGTTGTTGTTGTTGTTGTTGTATCAAAGTAATCGTGTGGATTGTAATGTTGGTGATAGTAGTAGTAAAAGTGATGTTGCTTGTCTTGTTGTTGTTTTTGTTGTTGATGGACATTGTATGTGACGTAATTACTTTCTGGCAATGATATGGAACGATGTTGCTGCTGTGACGAACGCTGCTGTCGCAACCTTCCAAATCCGGACAATGGTCGAAATCCGGCAAACAGACGACGTCGCATTCCCGGATCATTCTGCAAATAGCTGCCGGACATCTGTTGTAGTTGTTGTTGCTGTTGTTGCGGTTGCTGTTGTTGCTGATGTGCTGGCGATGCTTGTTGCAGTTGCTGCTGCTGCTGCTGATAGCTGCATGCTGCTGCTGTCATCTGCTGCTGCTGCTGTGCGCTTGCTGTGTAGTAGTTTATGCCAAAACCACTACTGATGTATGCCGAGCTGGACATATTGGCGACTGTTGCATAAGGCGCAACATAACGTTGATCTTTCTCAATGTAGTTGTTGTTGTTTCAAATCATTTGTTGTTGTTGTTGATGTGTATATCATTTTTTTGGTTTATATATATATGGTTATTTGGATATTTGGTTTGGTTTGGTTTATTTTTGGCAAGCGAAATAATTGTGGCAAAAAGATAACACGAGAAAACATTTTGTTGTGTGTTAATTTCGAATCAATAGATCATATACATGTGTGTGTGTGTATGTGGGTTGGTGTGTGGGTGTGTGTCTGTATGTGTAGGAAACATAAATTTATATACGAGTACGTAATCAGCACAGGAAAGTCAGCGTTTACTAATCTCTGATCAATTATAAACATATTGGCAAATTATCCAATTGCCAATTTGCCGAACAAACCATGAAATATTGTCCAAAATGTGGGGCAGTTGGCTGCAGTTGTTAGCACACACACCCCCATTCCCCACACCACACACACACACACACACTTGCCTAATTGCCAGCACAGTCACAGTTGCCAGTTGCCAGTTGCTAGTGACGAAAGTGTTTCTAATCATGTGGCAAGCAAAATGCACTCGAGTGCAACTAAAACTCAGCGACAGATTGCAAATAGGCTTTGCCATTAAATCTGATCGCTCTCCAAGGGCGTATGTGTGTAAGATGGGCGTCCAAGGGGGTGTGCCCATCTCTGTGTGTGTGTGTGTTTGCTGAAAATTTGTGTTGCCAGCTCGCTGCGTTGCTTTTCAATTGAAAATCATTCTTGCATGGTTGCTTTTGATATTGTAACTTGGGTCCACGATAAATGTGCATACGAGTAGTTTAGGCAGACGACACCGACTAACCCCAATACACTACCAACAATCGAGTGTTTGCTTTCAAACTATATAAAATTTGTTACGACAACTTAAAATTATAAATATTTTTGATCGATTTTAAAGTGTATTTAATATTCGACGTTGTGACGACAACAAAACTCTATTCAATTGTTATATGGGTCATAATAATAGATACAACGAGAGAAATTTCAACACCAGAGATGTTCACACATACACTCACACTCATACTCACACACATACAAATGCAAAAAGTATATGAATATATATATATGTATATATGTAAATATATTTATATTTAATAAGTGACCTATTTAAGCATTAAATTACTTTTAGTTTGAGCTTATAATAAAGGTTTTTAATTAGGTTATTAAGTAATTTAAGTATTGAACTAAGTGTGTGTGTGTGTGTGTTTAAGTGTCTCTGTGTGTGTGTCTCTTTGTGTGTGCGTGAGAGTGAAAAATGAAAATGCATGATTAGCATAGACAAAATACAACTAAATACCAAATAGTTAATAGATAATAGTTAATAGCTATGGCTAAGTTAATGCTGCTACTAAACGCTAGTTAAAAAGAACTAAGCTAATGCTACAGTTTGACAGTCGCTATGCAAAAGCTTTAATATAAAGTATTTTTATGTTGGCTTAATTCATACACAAAATGCATAGCTACATGTGTGTGTGGGTGTGTGTGTGTGGAAGTGTGTGTGAAATTTATGTTGTTGTTGGAGAAAATCTATAATCACAAGCGTAGGAGCGTAGCAGCAACGACAAGAGCGAAGCAAACGGGGCGTATGCGCAATATATTTTGAGCAGTAGCAATCGAAATTGTATTTAAACTAGTTTATGCAATTAAATATAGTAAATATATGTATATATATTAAGATAAATGTCTTAACGTGTGTACAAGTGTGTGGGTGTGTGTGTGTGTGTAAATGGGTGTGTGTTTGAGCTACTGGGCGATTAGAGATGTGCAGTAACAGCATTTAGCAGAGAGTTGAGGTGAAATAAAGGACTTAAAGGGCACGACTGGAGCTTATTGATTGACTATGCGAGTGTGTGTGTGTGTGTGGGTGTGTGTGTGTTGTACTGGTAGAATTACGTGTGTATGTGTGTGTGTGTTTAATATACTTTCAACTTTGCTTTCGAGTATTTACTTAAAGTTCAATTTGAAGTTCAACGAAACGAAATGGTAGAAATGTTGGCTTGACTGATTGATTGATTGATCGATTGAATGCTACTACGGCACTGGATGAATGTTGTGTAAGAAAACGAAACCAAGACAGACAAAGAGAGAGATAGAGAGAGAGAGAGAGAGAGAGAGAGAGAGAGAGAGGGGTAGAGATATCAAAGTGAACTCAAAACTACAAACCATAAAATTGACAAAGAAAACGAAGAAAATGATGAGTAGACTCAGTTAGAGAGAGATGGAGATATAGATAGTTAGATAGATAGAGAGAGATAGAGATAGATAGATAGATAGAAGTAACAACAAGCTACTTTGTTGCAATTATTATTTTTTTTGTTTGCTGTTTTTTGATTTTTGTTTTTTGCGGACCTGAACTACTAGAGATATCTTGTGTGGGCACTGGCAGACCGCCACGCTGCTGCTGCAGCTCCTGTTGTTGCAACTGCACGCCCAGTATGGGCATGGCCACTGGCGGTGGTCGAACGCCGCGACCAGCTCGTACCGCCGCCGCCTGCGCCACCGATGCCAGACTCCGTTGATGTGTCTGCGGATGTGTTTGCGTATGCGGATGCGAATGCGGATGTGAGTCCTGCAATGCCATCTCCGATGGCACATTGACAATGGGTATCTCCGGCGCTGGCGGTCTTTCATTGCCCGACAATGGTTGCAGCGGCAATGCTGCAGGAGCTGCCGCTCCAGATCCCGCTCCAGCTCCGATTCCAATTCCAATTCCGACTCCAGCGTTGATGTCCAATGTTTTGCCCGGCACATGGACGGATTTGTCGGCGGCTGGAATATGCCCGGATTTGAGTTCTCCGGCTTGTTTCAGCACACGATAAATTTGATCGATTTCGGTAATTTCTGATTTAGTTTTTTTTTTTGAGTTTTTTGCATTTATAAATTGGAATTATTTTTGGTGCCGTAGCAGTTGATAATTTGCCGTATTTTTTTGGTGGTGGGCGTGGACGTGGGCGTGGTCGTGATTGGTGGTTGGCCGTGGTGGTTTTATTTTTTTGGTTCAATTTCAAAACGTTTTTCGATTTCGATTTGCGATTCGATATACGATTCGATTGTTTGTGATGATGTGCATTTTTGAAGTGCATTAGTTAAATTTAGCAAGTGGTTGATCGGTTCGATTGATAACGTTATCGATAAATTTTGTATGCTGTGAGATTTAGGTGGTCGGGGTCGGGCGGGGGGCTCTGAGGGGTGTTATGCTCTATGTGAATGTATGTGCGTATTAATGTGGATGTGTGTGTGTGTGTGTGTGAGTGTTTTGAATGTATTTTCATTTTAGATAATACTTAAATACCTCTACTAAATATATAAGTATGTACTTTAGTTAACATTTAGTTTAATCCATTTTAGATGAGCTTTGATCGCCTGATGTGAATGATCGATTTTGAGCACTAACTGAGAAACTGTGAACGCTAAAATTTTGGGGCGACATCAAAATGTTATCGAATGCTAAATGTGTCGAAGATAAGACCCAATTCTTACAGTACGTATAGCCACAACCGATGTGGAAATGATAACTAATAGTTAAAGTAAGAAATTTGTTTTTTATTTTGTGTTTTTTTTTGGCAATAAGATATACTTAATGACAGCTCTAGAACATGCTCCACTACGTAATCTTATTGTTTTGTTAGTTATCTTATTAGAAAAATCGAAATAAATTGTTTCTATCGATTAATCGTTAACGAAATAACTTCCCTGTTGTAGAAAGTGTATCGATTGTGTGTGAATTTGGCGTATGTTGAGCTGATTGTGTATAATTTGCGAATCTTGTATCATATATGTATATATATATTAATGCCTTATAGCTATAGTTATGAATCGTTTGGTTTTTTGGTATAAAATTTTCATTCTTGTCTCGCTAGGTGAATCAAAGCGCAACAATCAATCATTGCAATAACCGATTAATAAACTATAAACGATTAAATTATAAATGAAAAACAAGATTTACACTCTTAAATAAAGAACATAAAAACAAATGATAAATTTATTCAAGCGCATGGCAAATTGAGTATCTTTTTGCTCATACAATATAAGTATGATAATATACTATATAGAAGTATTATACATTTGGTACCTAGTTGCGCAATGCGATTGATGAGTGGCGTCTTTTGACGGAATTTCAAATTGGTTGAAGTATTGGTATTGGCATTAGCATTGGCATTGGCATTGGCATTTGCATTGGTATTGGTATTGGTATTTGCATTGGGCACATTCAACAGATTTGCGCTTTGATTTAGCTCATCATTTGCCGCTGTTTGCCCTGTATGTGGGCTAACCATCGACTCCTGTGGCGATGCTTTATGTGTTTTATGTCATTTTGGGTATTCATATTGGTTTTTTATGTGTTTAAATGGTGAGGGGGAAGAGGATTTTATATTTAACATTTATTGAGTAATTTTTGGTTTTGGATATTTTATAAGTAGCAGCTAAAAAGCTCAACATAAATAAAGAAAATTTCATTTTATTTTTAAAGTTAGCTTTAGATTTAATATTCTTTGTTTATTTCAAACTTTTTAGCTGCTTTAGTTGACTTTTGTTTAAATGATTGCAACGAAATATTTAATGATTGAGCCCCAAAAGAATTTTACTGCTACAACAAATAGGATTATATATCTGTAAAGTTGCCTAGTTAGCTATATATATATACCTAGTACAATTAGAAGTTAAAGAGTGTCCTTGTTAAAACCACAAATCATCTACAGCAAACCGAATACAATGTACGACCTTTGATAACAAAGCATAAAACCACTCACAAAAAACGAAAATGTAATAAAAAATGACAAAATGAAACCTAAAATAAAAAATATATATATATAAAGATATATACTATATATGTTTGTTGTTGAAATGTTGCGAATTGTGGCGGAAATCAAAACTGACGCAATCAGTTCGTCCCACGAGTGCCATAAATCCATTGTGAAATCAAGTGATGCCCCAACTTCGACACTGAACACGGTCAAATCAATAGTCTGAACAGGATGTGTTCCTGCTACTCGACAATTTGACAGCTGCCAACTCAACTCGAACTGACTCGAAAGTACTCAAATGGTTACGGTTTATGAATTACAGGATTTTTGATTGGCTCTGATGCTGAAAGTGGCATGCAACCAGTTAAAGTTTCACAAACTCACAGAGGAACCTCTTCAAGCTGGATATGGACAACAGTAAATACAATTCTATCTAGCAGTTGGTATAAAATTAACACAGTAATATGAGAAAAACAATTAGATAAAAACAAGAAAAATACAAAACTTAGCAAAGAAAACAACAAGAAATGCAATTTGAACACTCGATTTGGGTTTGGCTGGCCTCAGTTAGTACAGAGTCGGGAGTCCGGAGAACGGAGTCGGAGTCAGAGTATACAAATAGGTACTAAAAACCCAGGACACCTTTGGGTAAACCGTTAATGACATCTCAGGGTTATAATACTGGGCTCTCTCACGTAATGGCAAGCGTATTTGCAAGTGTTATTGTTGTTAGTTAGTTTTATTTTTATATATATATTTTTTTTGGGGTTCAAAGGGGTTTTCATTTTGGGGGGCAGGGAGGGTGGGAGAAAAGCGCGTGATGAGCTTGATATAGAGTTAAAGAGGTAGCGAGAGAGAGAGAGAGCGTGAATAGAAATGCGTGGAAAATACTCACTTTCTTCCTCGATATCAACACGATTCTCCAGCTCTGAGGTGCTCTTCTGGCGACGCAACAGCTTCTGTTTTGGCTGGCAACGTGGCAAATTTGGAGCACAATCGCCATGGGCATTCAGCTTACAAATGCGACACCGCAGACCCTGACGTGTGTGACCTGTACAGGTAAGTAAGTAACACGTTAAGTTAATCAAGCAAAAGGTAAGCAAAGACAAGACTTGAGAGCATGTAATCCATATATATCGTACATACCTCTCAGAATTTGAGAGCAGACATCACAGGCCGTTATCTTCTTGTACGTGTACTCCTGCAAATGATGGCTGCCATCCAGATTGGGACGCAGCGACTCCGATGGGGCATTCGAGGCACCATTACGCCTGTGAAGAGTGCAATGGACATGGTATTAGACTCACTCTTTCTCTCTCACTCATACACACTCTTACAGTTCTTCTAAAAAATACACCAAAATGATACCACTAAAATATACGAGTGTTAATACGAGTATGCATACTCGTTTTGGTATTTTTTATATACTTTTTGTTGTATTTAAACCAATCCAATCAAAAAATCGTGTCAAATGTTGCGCGTTTCGCTTTGTTTCATCCACTAAATGCAATTATTATGTCAACCACAATACAATAATGTTTATATATGTCTATATAAATCTGATTACAAACACCATATGTACACACAAAAGTGTAAATTTGCATTTACAGGCCTCGGGTGGTAGTACAGTATATGTACCATAAACTATATAGTAGGTATATATATGTATATGTATATACAGTATATCTTAAATAAATATGCACACTGACAACACCAAACAATGGAAACACACAAAGCCAAATGAACATTAATCACAGGTCTCTTGTTTAAATTCCACACAACAAACATGTGTTTAACAATTTATAAATAAAGTGAGACAAATACCATTTAGTTTAGATTAATTAAATACTCTTGTTTGTTCAAGTATTTATGAGGTGTGTGTGTTGGAGGAGGAGACGAAGAAGTCTACTTTTAATTTTCTATCTAATTTTTAAGACAAAGACAACTTTTGAGTAGCTTTAAGATACATATTCATACATAAATTAATTCAACTTAGTTTTAAAATTCATTTAAGAGCTCTTTTTCTTAACTATTACTTTTTAAAAAAGTACTAAAATTAATGCATTTTCTTTTCTTGCTCACTTTACGTTGAGCTCTCTACTTTGCATACAGTTTGTTAAAAAAAAAAGGGAATGAATACATTTATTCATTATTATCGATATATACTCATATATTTGTGTATGATGTTATAAAAAGCATTTCTCGTGTATCTCAATAATTTGATGTCATATTTATATGCATAGCATTTGCCCTCGAATATAACCAATTTGTTGTTGTTTTTGTGATGCTGATGTTGCCAATGTTGCCCCCTTTCGACCCCCTTTTGGCTCTGTTTTATTTACCAGAAAAATATACAGCCAAATGGCTGGACGGTTGGACAGACACGACAGACAGAGGAGATGGAGGGAGACAATACTACAATTGTTCACAGCGGGCAGTCGAGTGGTAGAGAAAGGAGGGAACTGAATGGAAGGACCAACATCCTTGACAAGTGGTAATGGAAGTGGGCCAACTCTCGACGCTTATTGTTTGTAAGTGGCTTATATTGTGCACAATAACGAACAAACAAACAAACAAACAAACAAACATACAGAGGAACAGACACAGACACAGACACAGAGACAGACATACAACCAACAATTCAGTCGAGTTCTGTTGGCTTATAAAGTTGTTACAGATGTGTGTTAAATATACAAAATTTGTGTATTGTTCTTTTACCTTTTTAAGTGAAATTAATTACATTTTGTTTCATTTGAGTTATAAAACAAATGCGAAGTAGCGCAACATTTGCTACAAATTATCCAAAATATAAACATTAATTTCAATTCATTTCATTTATCTAGTTTTAAATATTTAAAATTATTTTGTTTACTCGGAAGTCATTAAGCTTAGCTAACAAATTATGGTAAATTGTTATCAGTTTGTGTAAAAACTTTCATGTAATTAGACATAAAAGTTAACTAGTATAGACAAAATGCTGTAAACTACAAATAAATTAATAATAACGTTTAAAAAACCCAAAACTATTGACTGTAATTTACTTCTATTAGCATTTTTGGTCAATTGAAATAATAAATAAGTTTAAGGATTTATTTATATTAACTGATTTCTAACTCGATCGGACATAAAACCCCATAAATCTGTCATTAATATTTAACAAGTAGTTTTCCATAATCACAAACATTCCATTTAGATTAATTAAACTTATATTTAGTATTATTATTGCCATTTATAAGGTTATATATACAAATAAATACACTTACATAGCTGGAAATATATATAATTTAACTATAAGTATTATGCGTATGTTTTTACAGGGTATACTAAGTGATTATATATTCATTTATATGTATATAGAAAAGGGTATATATATATATTCATAGTGTTTCAGTTTACATTGGGGGAGATATTTATGCTCTTGTTACGAGGTGAAGGGATGGAGTTGCGGGCTCTAGCAAAATGCGTGTACTTCTATTTATCAAACACCAAAAACAAAAAATAATTATAAAATTTTCATTAATGCACAACTAAAAACTTTTTTATTTTTGTTTTTGGCAAGTAGAACAGAAGCAGAAAAGTAAAACGATGAAGTGGAAAAACACAGAGAAAAAAAAACTGAACTAAAAGGCGGCTAACGGGGCGTGTTAGTAATTTCGACGCGAAATGCGAAAACTTTTGCAATATAAGAAAAGTTCAAACTGTGATTTTCTTGTCACGTTTACAATTGTTTATATTAAATTGTTTAACCATTGCAGTTGTATTAACTCGAGTTCATACACTCTAAAAAATAAGACAGTTGAACAGATCGTGAATGAGTAGCATGGGAATTAACTATAAATATTGCAAATGTATTCGTCGTTACATTCTGGCCATAATGCCATAGCAAGCAGACGAGTTATCATTGGACAACTCGCTTCATCACCTTGCCTTAACTATCGCTATCTCGCTCTAAGCCGAGAAGATTTTCGATTTATCATCGTTTGCAGCACAAGCTGTCGGCATGGTATTAAGTATTGTTGGTGAATGCTATCAAAAAAAAAGTGCAGAAAAAAACTAGTACGAAAGAGTATAGTCGAGTAACATGACTGTAAAATACCCTGTACTTATGCTGGAGTAACCAAGGGCAGTACTAAATGGTTTTTCCTAACAAATTTAGTAGAAAACTGCAAAGATTTTCATACTGAAATTGATTTTCTTAATGATATATATAAAATTATTCAAAAAAGTCTATTTAGTTGAAAGTATATACACTTCTAGTTTATAAGACACTTTCCTTCTACCCAGTACAGGGTCTCAAAACAGAAAAATGTCGGCAATGGCCCAACGGGAATACCATAAACGTTGGCCAATTCGATGCGGATGCGAGTGCGAATGCGAGTACGGATGTGAATCCGAATGCGACTGCGGATGCGAATGCGAATGCTACTGCCGATGCTACTGCGAATGCCCAATGCAATTTATCGGCGAACCAGACGTTCAATGTGCGGGTGTCTATGGCCAACTTGGAAATTTATTGCCAGCAATTTTTCGCATATTTTTCAATGTTTTCACTTGGCGCCAAGTAGAATTTACTGAGCCGAATGCAGGACACATATGGACAAACTGCACAAGTCTACTTTTTTCAAGTTTTTTATACTTTTTTTGGAACAACTCCAGCATAGAACTTGGCTCTAAGTATGTTTTCAGTTATCTGGAATTGTTATAGTCGCTGCTTGTTTTAGTGCAGTCTTAATTGATTTACAAACACATGTGATTGATGATCAACGGGCAGCAGGTGCAGTTTATGGCATTGCAAAAACAAAAAATATAAATTAAAATTATAATAAAACTAAAAATATTTAATGTAATAAATCAAAGGCTTAAAGCAGCTTTCAGCTTTTTAGACTTTACAATCGAATTGTCCGAGGTTTATATATATATATTTTGTTATAGTTTTTATGTATTTTGGGAGCTGCTAATTCTACATTTAGCGTGCAACATTTACAGCGAATTTATTATTGTTTTTTTTGTTCAAGCGCTAAGCAAAAGCAAAATTTGTTTTTTGTTTAAATTTGAAATAATTTAAAGTTCTTTGATGTACCATATATGTTTTGTATATATATATATATTGGAACACATATGTATATTGTTTAATAGCAAAATGATTGATAGTTAATTTGTTAGTTGCTTGATTAATTTTGGTTACCTCAAGGTCAAAACGGTCGATACAGCGTGGTACATTTGATTTTGTCGGGGTGGTAGGCTGATCATATGATTGTATCGATTGTGTTTACACAAATGTGTTATCGAATAATTGAATATTATTGTTTAACGAATTAAATATATATCACAAAATGTTATGGGAAAGAAGTAAGTGTATATATAGAGAAACATTAGTAAATGCAGCTCACTCGTAAGTAGATGCATATTTAATCTAAAATTTGTACCTTAACTAAACTTAACTCTTATTCGGTTTCTGGATAGGCAAAGGGGGGGATTTGGAGGTGATGCAGTTGCGGTTAGGTAACTGGAAAACTGTAGCTTTTACACCCATTGCCCACTGATGAAATTACTAGACAGAAAGTGCAGCCAAAAATTTGAATTGTTGCATAAACAGCGAGAAAATGGATTTGAAAATGTTCCATTTTGCCAGACTTTTTTAGACTCCTCTTTTTGGCCTTAGTCTGTGGCGGCTTTTAGTCATATTAAAGTGGGCGTGAGTGTAGGTTAAAGGGGGCAGAGATGGAGGGGTGGAGGGGATTTTAAAGGACTTTAGTTGCGCTTCATTTGTAGCTGCAGAACTGCATTTTTCCGACTATTTTCTGAAACGTTTTTCTGTTGATTTAATGTTAGTGGAAGGATTTGGCGTGGTAGTTTTCTTTTTTCTGACTTAATGGAAATGGGAAGCTTATACACATAAGAGATATATATAACTATAAAGTTTTATATTTAATGGATAGATACATAAATAGCAGAGGTATAGTGTGTGGGTGTGAACTCACCTATCTGATTGTTGTGCTGAACCAGAACCCGCCGGCTTTAGGCTCTTAAATGCTTTCAGCCACTTTGTTTTCATCGATGGCGCTGTGGCAGCGGAAAATTTGCGTTCGTTTCGCGGCGAAGTTGGCTCAACTTTGCTAACGAATAACTCCTTCTGTAAAATAGATAGAAAAGTAGAAGCAGAAGTTTAATTTTAGTTACAATTCAGAGCAGTTAAACCGATTGTAGCAGATTACATTTAAGCAAATCACATTGCACTTTAATTACAGTCATTAAAATGGGAGCGATAGAGATAGGAAAAGACAGAGAGAGAGAGAGAGAGAGAGAGAGAGAGAGAGAGGGAGTCTTGCTTGTTATGGCATAATTACATGCACACGCAATTTAGAGGCAAATGTTAAATATTTAACTGATATTCTGATATTTTGATATATGTTTTGATAGCAGACTCAGCAGCTCGACAGCCATTTGTGTTGTGTCGTGTTAAATAAAGCTATTTTAATTAATAATCAACACTTTGCTGAATTCCACAAAATGTAATTATGCCACTCACACACGCACACACACACACACGAACACACACTTGTATGCACAACACTTTGTAACGATAATTAAAACCACGTGTGACATTTGGTCACACTTCAGTTAGCCCTTTACAACTACTGTCGCTCTCTCTCCCTCTCTAGCTCTCTCTCTCTCTCTCTTACGCTTGTTACAATCCGATTTTAGTGCTTAAGTGGCCTTTGTAATATAAATACCAAAATTGTTTATTCTGTGGCTCTTTTAATGGCATACACAGCTTCGATTAAATGCGATTTAGTTGCAACATTTGGTATTCTATCGCCTCCTCAATTTGGGCGCATAAATCATCAGTTAAAACTGATTCTGACTTGTGTTAGCAGAAAACTGACAGCTGGACAGCTGAACAGTTAAGCTTAGCAGCTGGAAAATCTTGTGACACTGGCTGAAATGTGTTTAAGATTAATCTAGAGACAGCAATAAGTCAAGAGTTAAAGCTTCAAAAATAATAAAAAAAAGCGAAAAATATTATTAAATTTTATAAATTATTAAATGAAGTTTAATTTTAGTTATAAAAATATTAAGCGTTGCATAAAATATATTTATATATATTTAGCTCTTTTTAGAGCCTATTGTATCAAATTATAACAAAATAAAATTTATAGATTTCTTTTAACATTAAAATAGCAGTATTAACAGCTTTTAAATGAAACTGGTTTCTCTACAAGTTTAAGAAAAAATATTTAAAAACTTTGCCAAGAAAGTACTACATAAACTTAAAATACAGATATGACAGCCACTACAATCAACACACACTCTCACACCCACACACACGAAGCACGAAGATCAACATAACTTTGACAGTTTCTGCAACTTTCATTTTGTAGGAATGTAATTGAAATTTTCAATGTCAGTTTCAGCCAGTGTCATTTTGGCATCGATGAAAGTGTTGTGCAATTGGCAGAGAAATATAAATACACTAGTACAAACATAGATGGGTATTGACTCATCGCGTGTGTTTTCAACTCAGAGACAGACAAACAGACAGGCAGGAAGATAGACAGACAGACAGACAGGCGGATAGACAGACTGACAGACATGTCAGACTTTGGTATAACCTTGCGAGGACAAAAACAAAAGTACTAACTTAAAATTCAGCACTCTCGCAATTGCAACATTTATAATGCAACGAGGCGCGTGCAACTTTTGATATGAGTTGCGAGTACTATTTTCGACATGTTATATCTGCTTCTCTGTTTTTGGTGTTTTTTTTGGTATTTTGTTTTTTTTTTTTTTGGAGGCAACTGACAGTGGCATGACAGTAGATTGGCACCAGAGCGTGAATTCATTCTCATGCCTGACAGCAGGATATTAAGCTTGCCAGCGAATCTGTTCCACAGAGAGCAGAGAAATATATATACATACGTGTATATATATTTATCGATATGAGCAAACCAACCATTTTATTGGCTTAAACCAGAAATGCGTTTATACAAACGTATAATTGAGCTGATGCAATTAAAAATGTATTTCAATTTTGGCCTGACAAAGCGACGTCTGCCATAAGTTCATATAAATTCAATTTAATTAAATTGCCAGCATTTAAATGAAGATTAATTTCAAAGACCTACAGCACAGTTCAGTTTAAAGGGCGAAGAAAAAACGCTGTAATGAAGGCAAGTGTAAGACAAAAAGTGTAAGGAGAAAGTGCGGAGAAAGTAAGGCCAAGATAAGAAGCTGTTGCCTGACGTTGAGCACCAGCATCAGCAGCGGGACATTTAAGTGTCCCTGACTATCTGTGTGTGTGTGTGTGTATGGGTGTGTGTTGGCCGTAATGGACATGTGCCTGTCATGTTGCCTTTGTCATTGTCGTTGAGGGCGTGTCCTGTGCCATAAATTTATGCATGCAGTGCATAAAATTCAAATTAAAGGAGCCGCCGCGTATCCTGCCAGCGACAAGTACACGTTTTGACACTTTACAACACTAGTGGGCTCCTGGCCGGGCCAAAATGGGTCTGGCCTCCTGTCGTCAGTCGCCAGTCACCATCTTTGCTTTGCTTTGCTGTAACCCGCAGCTGAAATCGGGCCACAAAGTTCGCTCGGCTTTATCGTCCCGTTTTGCTGTCAGGGCCAACTAACGCCACAAAACAGGGATCCCAATGTGGGCGTCATTCTCATCGTCATCGTCATTGTCATCATTATTATTGCTATGATCATTATTATCCCCATCCTCATCCTCATAGTCATCGTCATCATAGTCCTTTTCTCTTGGTCTCAGCAATCAACAGCCATGTGACGAAGCACAATGAAAGGAATTAAATGTTGCCCTTGTCTCGGTCTCTTTCCCTTTCAATCTTCCTTTCTCCCTCTCTTCCCCTCTCCCTTTACTCTCTGACCCTTTTTCGATTTGACGTTTGTCTTTGGCCGTAGTTTAAAGTGCTTTTGAGTGCAACTTCAGTTGCATATAATGCGCTCTAATTGATTTTCTTGCAACTTGGCAAAAGTGGCTTTTAGGACCACAGTTAGTTAACATATTTATAGCAACAAACAAGAAAGAAAAGTACAGTCGAGCACGCCCGACCGTAGAATACTCTCTGCATTTTATTTTCGATCATTTTAATAAAATCGGTAGTCGGATATATCAATTGATACTTGCAACAAAACACGTTGAAACAAAAACATCTGTATACACACACATATACATTTGACATTATATGCATGCACGCACATATGTATGTGTGTATATGTTATACATACACAGTTGCTCGGCACAGCCAGCATTCGCGAGCAGCGCTGTCGCTAAGCTACGCAAGCAGCGAAAACGTTCGCTCACATGTTTGTATGTTTCTATCTCGCTCGCACACATGCATTGGCATTGCGTTCAATTATCAACTTTCTTACATGTCTAGCTCTTTTGTTTATTGTCCGATTAAGATGCAACTTTCAGGATAGTTTAATATATTTTGTCTTTAAACGAATGTGAAATAACAATACTGTACGATAAGAACATATGCCTTTAAATCGGCATTGAAGTTTGCAAATTATCTTATTTCTTGTGAGAAAAGGGGGCGTGGCAGTCCAAAATTTTTGATGACAATACAATTATACCGTCTCTAGGAACCTACATACCAAAATGGGTGTTCCTAAGTGCCATATTTACTGAGATATTCGCCTAAAACATCAATTTTTTACGAGGCGTTTCTAGTTTTTTGCTCATTGTGGGCGAACGGGGCGTGGCATCGAAAAAAAAAAAGATTCTTGTATTGACTGACTTAATATCGAGTCGATAGAGACCAAATTCAAACTTGTAGCTCTTACCATCTCTGAAATCTGTTTGTTCATACGGACAGACAGACAGACAGACGGACAGACAGACGGACAGACGGACAGACGGACATGGCTATATCGACCCGGCTTGTGATGCTGATCAAGAATATATATACTTTATGGGGTCTGCCACGCCTCCTTCTGCCTGTTACATACTTTTTTTTTTTGCACAAACCCAATATACTCTCTCTTGCAGAGAGTATAAAAATACAGGTTATACAAAAAGAAAAAATGGGAAACTTTTCATGCTACTTGGATGATAATGAGGCAAATGGTCAGCGTCTGCTATCGCTTGACTCACGGGAATTTTGGTACAAAAAGTCCTACGGTAAAATTTATGGCTGTCACAATTTTTAATTATGTTGCTTCACTCTTTGCATTGCGATATTGAAACCACAAAGGTATCATAAATTGCCATGCCCCTTATCGCAATCTGTTAACGAAAAACAAAAGGCCGCAAGAGGGAAAGGGATAGCAGACAGAGAGAGAGAAGGACAGCGAAACGCAACTAAAAAATTTGCTCATTAAGACCACAAACAAAAGCTCTGAGCATTTTATGAAAAACAAAGAATAAAAGACAAAACAAAAGCAATCTCAGTTAGTTATTTCGCGCTTCATTTGCCATCTCTACTATGCTCAGCTGAGAGTGGGCGTGGCAGGCTATACACACCCACACACACACACACACCCATACACACTTGTAATGAGCTATTCGAGCGCATAGATATGCGCATATTTTATTGCCACTTTGATGAGCAGAGGGTCCATCATTGTTAACCCATATTTCTTTTTTTTTTTGCTGCCATTTTGTTGTGCCCCATTCTCAGTCATTAGTGTGCCAGGGTATGTGTGTGTGTGTGCTTACTTCATGGCTTTTAGAGCAGCCTCAACTAATTGCTGAGCCGAGCATACGGCTTGAGTTTCATATGAGTCCCGTGCAAATATGCTTAAGACAATTTAGCAAACATGAAACGACACACAAAGAGCGAGAGTCAGAGAGACAGAGGGAGAAAGAGAGAGAGATAGTTATAGAGCAAGATGGGTATAGGATGCCCAAACAAACATTTCCGTAAATTACACGCATTTGTCAAAACGAAACAATGCGCAAAGTGTTTATTTGTTTTAGTGAGTGCTTTTGAGCGCAAAAATGACTCAACACAAAAAACTGCAAGGGGGCGGTGGGGGGTGGTGAGGGTTTTCTGGAGTGTTGTAGCTTGTCTGACTACTGCCACACCACCTCTGCACTCCCCAGCAGTCACCCACTTGTGTTTAGAGAAAATGTAGCAACTTCTAATGGGTTTGCTTGTTGTCGAGATCATTGTTGTTGTCGCGTTGCAGCAGCCAAGCGCAAAATGTAGAGCAGCGATTATGCAACCACATGCAATGACAATGCAACATCGATCCACGCCCCCTTTACCCCCAATCCCTGTCCCTACCCCGGCCCCTGTGTAACCACATTGCAGCATCGTTCAAAGCGCGCACCATGCGGCGTATGCGCAATTTGTAATTTTCATTAACGCCTAAAAGCAGCAATTAGTTTTTCCCATATCCATTCCCATTTCATATCATTTCCTCTTTTTTCTCAGTGTAATACTTGCTTTGTGATTTCGCTATCATTGTTGCATTGAATTAAGTACAACTTTTTGTGTTTTTTAGCTACACAAAGCATGCCACATGCTGTCAATGCGAATTTTACAAATGACACAAGCTTCAAATGGGCCACAAGCCATGGAAAACTTTTCATTCAGCAGCAACTGCACTGAATATTATGAAAGTCAGTGGAGCTTCAAGCTATAACAGTCTGAGAATCTCATTAAATATAACTTAAACTATATTTATAATTTAGCTAGCCAGCTTTAGTTAGCCAGCTAACGTATTAAGCCAAGTTAGCAAAGAGCTTAAGCATTTCAGCACAAGTCTTATGCTCTTTGAAGCACTAAGTCTAACAGCTTAAAACTTTCATCTGAGCTTATCAATAATATTAGCTCCATAAAGTGAACGACAATAGAAACCTTATGATATATTTAAACTCCAGAATTACTTCAGTCAAGTGGGCTAAAGGCGTTTATGTAATTCACTGAAGGTATTCAGGAATTTCGAGCATAAAAACTCAATTTATGAAGTGTTGGAATGCCTTAAATGCAGCTCAGTTCTTTGACCAAACAATCTGCTGACACTTTACAACACTTAAGCGAATGCCAAAAGGTAGAGCACACACACATTCAGTTGCAACACTTAAATAGGTAGTTTGCCACACAGCCGAGCTGCATTACACCGAGTTGAACTAAAGAAATATGTAACAATTTATGAACGGCAATTAAAGCCAGTAGCAGAGGAAGGTGAAGAGCAGAGGAAAGGGGGGAATTGGGAAAGAAATGCGAGGGGTATCTGTGCCTGTAACTGTAAGCAGCAAAAAGCAGCTCCATTCCGGCTGGCAGCCAAGTCTGATAAGTGCGCGTAATCGGCTCACGCTTAACGCCTTCCCAGGCAGACTTGGCCAGACCCAAAGCAAACAGAAGGCCAAGACGCATATGGGGGAGAAAAGAGAATCGGAATGGAAATGGAAATAAGTAAGGGGAATGCCAAAGGCAACAGCATCGGCAGGAATACCAGTAACATCAGCAGTACTAGTAGCAGTAGCAGTACCAGTGCGAGTACCAACACCGACAATGACACCGGCACCGGCACCGACAACCGGATGCGGATACGGATGCGTAGCGGCGCCATTTGCATGGCTTGTTGGGGCTTTTATTTATTATTTTGTCCCAGAGCTTTTGGTCTTTTGGGGCGTGCGTATTTTATGGGTGCGTGCCGCAATTTCATGTCATACTCGCATGAAGCCGCCTTTTATTGTCCATATACAGACTGTTTAAGGGTACACACAAAAACAGTAGAAGTACGAACTTAGAACGAAGAACTAACTGCCAGTCGTGCTAATGCACAGTTATGGCTTTCATTAGGCAGTTGCCTCAAATGCGACAGAGGAAGAGCAGCATCAGTTGAGTTCAGTTAAGTTCCCTGGGGCAAGTTGGTTAAACTGTGTGAAATGCTGCAAACCAGTGTAAAGAGCTAAAGAAGTAGGCTGAATAAGAAGGAGAAGGGAGAATCAGTTGAGAGGAGGGAGGAGACAAACTGGGCTCTAATGAGACTTTAACTGGTTGCAGCTGCAACCTTGTCAGTTTGCTGATGATGTTACTGCCTCTCGCTTGGTCACCTGAAAACGTTGCGTGCGCCTCTTTTTCTCTTTACGTTCTCTCTTTCGTTCTTTTTTTTGCAATTTGCATTTTCTGCTTGTTCTTTTTTTAAACATTTCTTTTTAGCACACCCAGAACAAAACGCAGCACTGACAGGTGGAAAGGTGAGCGGGATGGGGAGTGGAGGGGAGGGAAGAGAGGAAAACAAAACTCATATGCTGCCCTCAAGTTTCTACTTGTGTTTTATGGATTTTCTTCTGGCTGCCTGACATTCTACGTGACTGCCATCAATTTTCTGTGGCATTGCCGCTTCATTTTGCATACAGGTGAATGGGTACACACCCTCACACACACATTGCTAGCCCCTTTTCCCCCCGCATACTATGTGTGAGCATGTGGGTGTGTGTGGCATGTCCTTGTGCTCTTAACTCGATTTGGAATTGGTTTAAAAGGCAACGTGTGCGGGAAATGCTGATCAGCATACCTCAAATGGCATTGCATTTTCTTTTTCGCTGCCAGCAACAACAGTAACAACAACAACAACAACAAATTCTATACTCAGTTGCTGCTGCTGTTGCTGATGTCCTTTGCTTTTCTGCGTTTTCTTCTCTTTTTTTTACAATTTTCCACATTTTTCTCTTTCATTTTTGAGGGGCGTTTTTATGTCGCTTTATTATTATGGCAAGTGTAAATGTGGAAAATTGTGTGCGTGTTCAGGCGACTGTGTGTGAGAGTGTGTGTGTGTGTGTGTGTGTTTATTGTCCTATTTCTTGCTCAGCATGTCCTTCCAACTGTCCCTGCTTCCTTCTGTCTTTCTGTCCTCTTGTCCGACTGTCTGCTTGTCTGTTTTGTATGTGTTGGAAGTTGTTCGTTGGTCCAGTTTGTTCTACCTTTGCTGCTTTGCTGCTGTGCAAATTGATTTTCAATAGCTGAGTGGTTTTTGATTCAATAAAATGACATACTCAGTTGACTCTCAACGAAGTAGAAGGCCACCCAGTTACGTGCTCTTAACATATGTATATGTATGCGTGTGTGTGTGTGCGTATGTGTATTCATTTCTATGAATCTTGCCATAGTCTGCAGAATCTGTGGTGTGTGGCATCTTGGCATTGGAATTTGTTTGGTTTTTGCAACTACGCAACTCAATTCATACGAATCTAATAAAGCTGCTTATTTTTTACCTTGCTATTTATACACACACACACACTGAAATACATATAAAAAAAAAGAAGCACTGCCCTTGGTATAATTGATGGGCCTATAAATATAGACACCACATCGATTGGCCAACCACTTGGCCTGGTCACTTGGTCTGGCTTTCTGATAAATGGTCACTCTGCTTACTGTGTTTTATGCGTGACAGCTTAAAAGTAATTTATCAAACTTGAATTTGCCTTTTTTCTTCATTATTGTTTTGCTGCTTTGGTTTTTGTAAACTTTTCTTTTCACTGTGCTTTTGTGGCCTAATCGAATACCTAACTAACTAACTAACTTATCAATCAAGTCGCCCCCAATAAGTAGGCAACAATCAATTCGCCACCAATAAGTAGGCAACATAATTTTTACTGCCGTTGGATGGAATCTCAAGGATTGTCTCTCTGGTCTATCCAAAGCGTTTCTAATTAAAATATGGCTAACAAGCATAGAGTGGTAGAGTTGTAGAGAGTGAAAGAGACAGCGGTTTTCTCTGTTTGCTATCTGCTTAATTACTTAGTGGCAGGCAGAAGCTTGAGCTGTCAGGGATGCATAATATGCATAATTTAAAGTGCATATGTCCCAACACGGCACATCCCCAGTTGATTAAGTCGACAACAGGCCAACTCTCAACTTTATTTCTCCCCACCTACCTCCCTCCCTCCCTCCCTCACACTCTTTACACCTGCCGTATTCCCCGCCAGGCATTTCACACGCAAACTTTTATTGCACTGACAAAATGCTTGCTGCGGTTTTTCTTCTTTTGCTTTGTGCAAATAAAATGAAATATAAATATATGACTGTGACCGCAGAGGGGCAGGTGGAAAGCGGGCTTGGGAAATGGAGCGGAAAATATGCTTGTGCCAAAATGGTTTTGGCGACGCTTGAGCCATTTTAACCGGCAACAACAATAAGGCCCGCATACACACACCCCCACACGTAGAAGTGGAGCTAAAAAATAAAAGGAAATCAAAATATTTCCGCAACTTAAATTGAAAACTGTCAATTGGTTTTTACGTGCAACTGTATGTGTATGTGTGTCACATGAAAAACACATTTAGCGGTATATTGAAAATGCTTTTTATCATCAACGTCACTTCTAGCCACTTTCGTGTGCCTTAAGTTTTGGCTACCTTCTTGGGGCTAATAAAAAATCAATTAACTTGGTCATGTTCGTGCTACAGCTCATAACTTCAGCTGACTTAAAATCGATGAAGCCAATGGAATTACCCACACAATTACATAAACACAAACACACACACACACACTCACACACGAAGGAGGCTTCGAAAGTTACACGAGGCGCGATAATTGATGTCAAATGCGATGTGTACGCCCATTGCAGTCGTTAATCATATAGGTACAGGTATGAGCACGAATCGAATAGGAACTTAATAGACACACACTCACACACACACACACACATGTCTCTATCTCTGTCGCACGCGTACGTGCATAATTAGCGAGTAGAAAGAAAATCAGTTGCTGTCATGGCAAACGTTCGCTGATTGAGTGTTGCAGATTAACAAATTCAGCCTCCAGGCAACAGTACCAACAGAAAACAGTATAACAACAACAACAAAAATACTCAAAGAAAGTATTTAGAAGCTTAACCGACTTAAATATACCCAGTAAAATGGGAAACTTACTGTTATGAGCTTTAATTATAGCTAAATGGGGTTAGAGACTGCCAACAAGTTAAGTTAACCCTCTTTGTAGGGTATAACAAGACTCATTGGCAGTTGTGGCAATGTTTGTGCGTCAAAGCACAAAATACACTTGAGGCGAACAATTTAATTCGTTTGGTAAACAGCACACGGAACAGAAAACGTGCAACAGAAATGTGAATGAATGAGATGCCAGACTCGGGCCAAAGACTCTGAATAAATACTCAACAGCAAACAGAGACAGCAAGAGGGAGAGAGAGGGAGACAGAGCGTGTGTGTGTTAGAGTGGGTGTAAGGGACATGACTACACTGAGCGCAAAGACCACTTCCTGTCATGGCCTAAGCCATGTTGCCAAGCACCACTAACACTAGCACTACAACTTGGCCAACACCTACACACCATCACACACTCACTGTCTGGGCCGAGGTGTCACTTTTGCTAACACGAAACTTTTAATGCCGCTGCCGCTGCGGGTCGCGACCATAAAAGTATTCATTTGTCATTGTCAGGATGCAGCCTGAGTCTGTGTTCGCTTTTATTTCTTTTCCACTTTTTTTTTTGCTCCTCTTTTATTTTTGGCCAGAAACATTGCTTTAACAAAAACGCTTAAACGGCGGAGTAATTCAACGAGCCAAGTGCTGAAAACTGCTGACTGCGAACAGCTCTTAGGCTCATTAATATGCAATAGAGTTTCAGCTAGAAAACAGGCAGAGGCAGAGGCAGATAGACAGAGATAGAATATCGAATAGCAACTTTGCCTATCTGCCACATTTTCACCTGCCAACCAGCTGCTGGCAATGCTACAACACATTCAATTATTTAAATTTTCATTAAGATGCCTCTGGAAATTTCATAAAGTGTTAAGGCAAAAATATTGTAAGCAGAATCAAAACAAAACCAAAAAAAAGGAAAGGAAAGGAAAGGAAAGGAAACCAGAAAACTGTTTGGAGAGAAAACCAAGAGGAAAAACCAGAGCCAAGGAAAAAAGTGGTCAAGTAGACGGTGGGAAATGCAAAGCTATGCGGAATTTATTAAAACGCCGAGGTCGATGTTAAGAAATTGCTTTTGACACGAGCAACATAAAAAGAAATGAAAACTTTCCTAGTCGAATTTAATATACCCTTTAATTACAAGTAGCATTGAGTGAGCCAAAAGAAAGTGCTGTTGTTACATAGTCTAGTCTACCCTGTTGTAAAATTACTGAGGGTATAAGAAAGGGCAGCATTTTATGCATAAATACAGCCGCCAGCTGTTAAATGCCCGCTGTGCACAAACTGCTGAGCTGTCAATATTGCAAATTGCATAAATGTAGTCTTACTTTATTTTTTTTGTCTTTTTCTCCCTTCAATTTCTCTGGCATTTTATGTTGTTGTTTTTGCGTGTTGCATCACATCACAGCAAAGATCACATCATTTGAATTTGATGGGCATGAGATGGGTGTGTTAAAAATTCAGTTGCTCTGAATATAGCACTCATGACATGTAACAAGCACATACCTAAGTCATAAAAGCACCCGCGGCCAACCAACAAAAAGGAAAAGAAAATACTTTAACAGCTCGCACACACATTGCGTATACGTAATAACTTACTTGCAAGATGGTTTCTGTGTGTGTGATGGGGTTATTTTTAAAGGACGATCCTGCCCTACTGACTGCCTGGCAGGCGTAATCTTACTGCCAAGTGCCAATAAGTCAGTTATAAATTTGATATTAAATTAAGCAAGTTGTGGGCGACGTTGCTGACTACAAATTGCAGGTCTTGCGATGCCAAGAAACTGCAGACAAGACTCTCGCAGTTCACATACAGTAGTTTGCCTTCTGGCCCTTAGTTATGGGCCAGGCTTTTGCAGTCAAGAATGCAGCTAGTTAGCGTAACATATACACTGCCTCCAAACAGTAAACACACACACATACACACACACACTCATAATACTTTCATACTCGTATCGTTACGAAATCACAAACTATACGTATATGTCTGTCTGCCTCTTCACTGTACGTAGTTTAATAATAGTCATATTTATCGATTAAAGTTGAAGAAATGAACGAGAAACTAAAAAAATATTTACTGTGGGAACTTTTAGCAGTGGCAAAGTTGACACATAGTTTTCAAATACCTTTGACATTTTTATGATGTATATGCCATGTCAGGACAAACTTTCGTCAGTCAGTAATATTGAATTTCTGTTTAAAGTTCTTTTAACTCTGGGCCCAGGCCCAGCAAATGGAAAAGTTTATAGATCTGAAGATAGTCAGTCCATTGGGATATTGATAAAATTTTCAACGAGTCCCAAATGGAGTGTAACCCAATTTCATAAAAGCCAAATTCATATACTATATTTCATATTTGTGTGGTGCCCAAGGTGGCAAAAGGGAACTTTAAGATTCGCTGTTGCTAGTCAAGATTTATGTAAAATATTCTCTCTCTCATAGCATCCAAATAAATTTACTTAACACACAGCTTGCAATATAATACCTAAGTAATATTGTCTATGCATGTGGCGCCCAACATGAGCCAAATCAGCAGCCATTCTGGCTTTTATTTAATGTGTACGTAAAGAAGCAATAATAATTTAACAAATTTAAGTCTAAAACTTTCTAGAATGTGTCTGAAATTTAGCAAATTTTCTCTCTGCCCAACGTGGGACAATTGCTCACTTGTTAAAGTAATACGTAGTGCGTATAAATTTCAGTTTTAATTGTTAATGTACTGTGAGAAGACAAGTTAACCATGTAACCATTAGCACTTTGCTCATTGTTTGTAATAGAATCATCAATTGGTAATTAAATAGTTTTCTCTTTGGCATCCAGAGGAGTTTTCTAGCTACTTTAATTGCATATTTTAGCTGGCATCGCTAGCTTTAGAGACTACATAATTGACTGCCAGCAGTGCCATTAAAAAGTAAGCTGATATTACGCGCAATGGCTGCAGGGACACTCAGCCTTGTCAGTCACCCAGTCAGTCAAACACCCATCTACCCAGGCTGGCAAACGGGCAACCAGTCAACACCCAACACCCGACACCCAAAAAAAAAAAAAAGACCCTGCAGTTCCCTTAACCCAGCAAAGCAGCCACTTGGTAAGTGCAAGTGAGAATGAGAGTGTCAAATTTCCGCTTCTAGCAGCAGTCTCTAACCTCCTCTACACTTTCTTCTCCTCTGTCCTCTCTCTCTCTGCTTTCTACTTTCTCCCACACAGCAAGCAAACACTCTCAACTAAGCAAACAGTTGTCAATTTCTGCCAGGGCAAATATTTTTTCGCATTCGCCTTTTGCACTCACAGAGCCCACACTTGTGTTGACTTCGTTTTCTCATCTTTTCTTTCACTAATACTGAGCGACACTTTTTTTTGGCGATATTTGTAGTTGTTTGTTGTTGCTATTGTCTGAGAGTCTGAGTCTCAGTCTCAGTCTCAGTCTCAGTCTGTGTCTGATATTAGAATTGCAATGGAAATTGAAATATGCCAGCGATATTGAAAGTGAGCTGCGAAATCTTGTACAGGTTTCCAGTCATGCAGAAGATGCCGCGAATATTCTGCACAGAATTCAACAAAGTGTTCTTGCAACGTGGTCAACATTTATGCAGGTGGAAAAAGAAAGAAAGCGAGACCGAAATAGAGAGAGAGAGAGAGAGATGGAAACATATGTGTAGCTGAATACCGCAAAAATTACATTTTTGTCTCTGGCAAATTGCGGTTTGCATATTTTGGTGCACAACCCAAAAAAAGTAGGAGAATGCAACGATTTGTGGTGTAAAAGAGGAGTGAGAAACGCAGGTGGAACAGAAGCTGCCACACAGGTATTGGTATTCAAAAGCAGACAACACACATGCTCTCTCTTTCACTCCCAGTCTCTTCTTCTCGCTCAGTGTCTGTTTCTAGCTTAAATTTCTAGAAACAATGACACTCAGAGCGCACTCAACTACATGTTTGTAAACGTTGCTCAGGCACAAGGACCTCTTGCAAGAAAGCCAACAAAATGGCAGCTGTGCTTGTCCATATTCGTGTTGTGTGCCATTTGTGTGTGTGTGTGTGTATTATCTAGAGATAAGCGCATATAAAACAAGCTGAACGGCTTGAGCCGCAAAACAAAAGCTGCAAAATTCAGTGCAACGCACTCGACACGCCGCACAGTTGCTGCAGTCTCTAGTCTTGGGTGTGTGTGGGTGTAATGTGTGTGTGAGTGTGTGTGTGTGTGTGTGGGTATGTGAGTCATTTAGCATAGCCTACTCGGATGCGCTGAGGTGCAGTAAACAACAAGCAGAGGTCGAGCAGAGCACGTCTGACATAGAGTAGCTACTGACAGCAGGAGTATTACAGGGTATATAGCCTACAAAGGGTATGACAATTCTTTAATGTAGTGTGTAAATTAGATTAGAATGTTTGTTAAACAAAACTATTACTTTTAACTAACAACTAAGAGCTCAAATTTGATTCCCTTACTTTATAATCACTCCCTCTTAAGAGCTAGAGTATCCCACATTCGGTGTGTCACAGTTTAAGTTGTCTTCTTTTATTTTTACCCCTTTTTTTGCTGTGAGATATAGACTGTGTGATATCCGGCATATAGGATGTTTGCACTGATGCTTCGGCATCTGCTGCAAGCATGTTAAGTTGCGATTATAAGCTGTTAGTGCAACTGCCGTTGACGATGAGTAGCACACGTCACAGGCTAAAGCCCCAATCCCATTCCCATGAACATGCTCATGCCCATGCCCATTCCCATTCCCATACACTCACCGTCATCTTCATTCTGATGACTGAGCTTGAGCCGAACAACAGATTTGCATTCTCAATTGGCCACATGAAGGACGTGCCAGCCTTCTGGCAACTGGCTGACAGCATACCTCCTGCTCAAGAGGCAAGAAATGGGGGAAAAGAAAGAGGAAGAGTAGTAGGAGTGGGAGGAGGGCACACAATGTTGATCAACTTTGCAGCTTCTAAAGATCTAGATAGATGAGCTTAACGAGTTGATTGCTTGATGGCCATAAAATCGATGCACATCAATTCATAACGAGCGCAAAGCAAACTAATTAGCGGCTTATAAACTCAGCCGGATTTCCAGTTAACAATCTGGCTTAAAGCCAAAGCTGACTCATTTACTCATTGGTCCATGCATCATTTATCGCTTGGCATTTTGATTGGACTTGTCGAATAAGTTTAACATTTGCTATTTACCATTTACCACTTATTTCATTGCCTTGTGACAGTTAATTTTGTGCCAGAAATTCATTTCATTGAATGTTGCCACTTCTTGTTGCAGTTGCCAACATAATCGCATTGAGCTGTCATTAGTGTGACATTAATTAAGTTAATCGCTTTGTCCTGTCCATTGTTATTGTTGTTTGTTGTCTCTGTCTGTTAACTGCTAACTGTTAACTGTTGTCTTGTTGTTCTCTATTGTTTCAGTGCGTGCCACAAGTAGAAAATCGAAATCCAATTAAGCAACTGCGTTTCAAAACAACTAATGCGGCTACACACCATGCCACATGCCCTCATTCTACATACATAATTCAGTTGCCAAGTACATGGTGTACAAACAAATTAGAGTCGCGCGCGCCTTTCAGAGGCGTAACTAGTGGGTGTGGCCCAGATTCTAAGTTGTCCTTTAGTCAGGTGAGTCAGCTAAGTGGCAAGTGGCACTGGCTTTGGCCTTTGCCAGCGACTAAGCAACCAGATTCATCATTAATTCAAATGTTGTTAAGCAAACATCATTTAGCTTCCCTTTTCCTTTCTCTTACAGCTTAGAAGAAGTCGAGGGCTAAGTTCTTCATTCTCCGTTCTTCGTTCTCAGTTCTTGGTTTAAGTACAGTTTATAGCATACTTATGGGCGCGATGTTTGGCAGTTTACCCAAGGTAAACATATGCCAAGCGAACTCGCGATTAATAAGACCCCAAAAGTGTGCTAAAGAAACTGAGCAGCCAAGATTCAAGAGCGAGAAGTTTTCTTTATCATATCTTTAACTACAATTTTCCTACCTTCATATTGTCATTTAAAGTTTCAACTAAATTAAGTAAAGAATCTTTTGAGTTAAGACTAAGAATATAAAATAACATTTAGTTTGTGTTATAATTCTTTAATTAAAGCAAAGATTTAATTTGAAATGTTTTCTTGAAATTGCTTTTAGCCCAAAAGCAGGTTAATAAATACAGTTTAATGTGCAACAAATCGTTTTAAGAAAGCGATTCAACAGTTTAGCATTTGTATACAATCGATTGCCTGAGGCAACTGTGATTTATGTCCTTCTATGTATATATGTATATATTGTATTTTATCAAATAGTTATTCAGCTGGTGTATTCGCAATTATTTTACGGCCAATTTGTTTTGCTTGGCGTGAACTGCAATAGAAAATCAATTGTGTGTGTGTGTGTGTGTTCAAGGAAAGTAATTTCATTTGCTGCTTTATGGACAACATTTAACATTTCAGCATGACTGACCGCAGACTTTAATATAAAGCTCGATAATGTTGTTGTTGTTGCTTTACTCAGCACTCAGCACTATTATGTAAATCTCACTTGAGTACAGGTAAAAGGAAACTGCCAGCCTTTGTGGCATTTACGAGAGTTGTGCCGAAGGTTATGGACATTTACATTGCGGTTTCATTCAATTATGCCATGTGAAGTGCTTAAATAATATATCTACGCTACGTAATCAATAGCTGCATTTACTGCCAAAAGATATAGATACATTTGCAGTTGCTGAGAAGTTGTCAGCGGTATCCATAATTGAGCAACTGACAGAGTGAATGCCAAAGTCAGCTGAGTGCAAGTTGCAGACAGACATCAGTCTGGAACGTGTGTGTGTGCGTGTGTATATGTGTGAGTGTGTCATTTATACGAATTTAGCAAGAGATACTTAATTTAATATGCAAACACGTAGCTCGAGTTGAAGGCAAAACTTTTAAACTAAGAAATTCCCTCGATTACTTAAAGCGAGTGCACAAAAAACGGGTGAGTGGGAGTGGGAGGAAGGGATCTCCAGTAAGACAACAACATGAATATTTCACACACATGTGCATACACTTACACTCCCACTTACACTTACATATACATATGCATATTAAGTATGCGTGCGCACAAAAGCATGCTACAAAATATAAAAAGAATGTCGTGGCTGTCATTGTCTTTTTGCTGTTGGCAGGAACGCTTAAACGCAAACAAATCATATGGCAGCAGACAATTGAAAGTGTCTGTGTATGTGTGCGCCTGTCTGTGTGTGAATCTGTGCTGTCGTTGGGTTCTTTCGTTGGCTCTCCAAAGTGCACTCGAGCGTTAAGAAATGAAAATACTATTTAAGCCATTTTATCAACATAATCGTAAATCATTTTGCACTTTTCGCATAAAAGTCGTTGGGCAATAAAGGACCCAATTGTCTTGTGCATATAATTTGTTATTGGATTGCTCGCAGCGACTCTCAAAGCCGTCGTCACCTAAAGCTTTTGGCTAACACACAGACACAGGCACAGGCACAGGCACAGCCACAGTCACTCGGAAAAGCATTGAGAGGCAGCCCAGCTGCTTTTCCTTGGTGTTGATTTTCTCTGAGTTTTCTTCTTTTATTCTTTTCTTTTTTCCCTTATTTCTGGTATATTTCCTTTTTTTGTTTATTTTTTTGTGCTGTCGTGTATATTTTTAGCTCATAGTCCCTACAAAATATAGAAGCACGCGTTTTAGCTCCCGTTACAGCTTCAGTTTCTGCTCTTTTTGTCATACATTTCACGCTTGAGAGCACACAATGGCCAAACTGTAGGGGAATTGAAGCTGGAGGGGAATTGAGACTGGAACTGGAGACCACATCATTATATATGAACACACGTACACAGAGCTCGGCTTCAGGCTGAAGCTGCTGGCCATAATGACTGCCAATGTTCGACTCTCTGTGTGTGCGTGTGTGTGTACTTGAGTGTGTGTTGCATGTTGCGAGCGAGAGAAGCTATCGCCCACGCTTACACTTAGCGGCTTATCTATGACTAAGCAGCAACTTAAGGCAACACTAAAATATATTTGTCTATACCCCGCAATTTGCACACATAGTACATAGTTAACTTATGAATTCATAACATGCCACATCAAATTGGCACGTGGCATGCACTAAAAATCATCCAATTAAAATTCCATGCCAATGAATTTAACACATGAACTGTTTAAAAATATTTTCCTTAAGCCCGGTGACAGTGCAAGCGAGAGAGAGAGAGAGAGACGGCTAGATGGAGAGAATAAGAGTGTGACCGAGTTAGTGAGCATGAAATGCAAAATGTTTTCTTTGAAAATATTTGCGTTAACACCACCCACTAAAAGCAGCTGGCAGCTATTGGCCATAGTCAAGCCACAATTTGGCCAGCAGCTAGCTCTCTCTCGCTCGCTCATGCTCTGTGGTTTGGGTTCCAACTAAGGCTAAGAATTCCATTAACACACAGAGTGTAATCAACATCGATTGCAGCTTGTTTGAGCATTTGTAGGGTTGCCACCCTGTTCCAAAAACCAAAGGGAAAGCAATTAACTAAACTATCGACAAATGCAGCTCCGAGGAGCGCAGAGCAAAGCTAGAATGTGGCATAAACCCAGCTAAAGTCATGACAAGCAAATTAATGCAGCTGTCCCCAGCAGTATAATAGAGCAGTATTACCAAATGAACGACTAACAAATACCCTTTAAATGAAGAAACATGTCAGACAAAACATATCTAAACAGTCTGTGGAACTTATTTATGTTAATAAAACCGAAACTTAAATATTTATCGAATTCTTTAAGATCTTTTATATCATAACTTAAATAAAGCTAACAGTTAGCCATAAGGCAGTCCGATAAACTATAGTTAACAAGCTGTTAAACTGATTTATGAACACATTTATTACACCAACGGTATAAAAATAGTCAATTAGGTATGCTAAACCACAATTTTACACGTGCTTGCACAGCAAATGCTGAATGCTCGATAGATTGTAGGGCATTAAAAAAAGTCTGGGAGAAAAACCCAAGAAAGCAAGGCAAATATATGTATATGTATGTAGAAAAATATATGCTTTTGCTTTTGCCATTAAAGGCGATTTTCCGCTCGTTTTCCATTAAAGCCAGCCACGTTCTTGGCTTTGAGATGGTTACCCTAAGGCGCATTTGAGGCTTAAATGCGACACGCCCACACACAATCACACACACATACAGATACATATATACGCAGCACTTAGAGCAAGATATGTATGAGAGTAAAACCTGAAAATATATATGTATATAAGTGTGTATAAAAGAAAAGGCCACGTGCTGTGCGTTTTGTGCCAATGCTGCAAAACTTTTGGCCTTGTAACACTTGCACTTGCATACACACACACACACACATATCCACTTGTATATACATATATATAGTTACAGATATAGAGTATTTATTGTATTTTCAACATGTGCTTCGCGAATTGCCAGTTGCAGTTTTCGTTAAGGCTTGAGGCTACCAATATTGCCAAATTTGCGGGCTGGTAACGATGCTTTAATTGAAACGTGCTACATTTTGTCGTTGTTGCAGCTGCAACAATCCTTTTCTCGATTTCTCCTCCCCCTCCCTTAGTCCCTTAGTCCCTCTGACTACGTGCCAAAATACGAAACTGGCAAAACTCAGCGGCACAAGCTGCCACAGCACCTGCCAACTGTTAGTTGTAGCTGGATTTGCAATCAAGTTGTCACATCAATTGGCAGCTAAAGGCAAAGATTAAATGAAATACACAGAAACCCAGGCGAACAAAGAGAGAGGGAGATGGTGAGAACGGTTTAAAGACAGAGAGACAAAGCGAGAGATACTTTTCGAGTTGATATATTGCAAATTGATGGTGTTGCTGCTCCGTTGCTGTCTCCCAAATGCAAAATTGCTTGTCAATGCAACGCACGTGGCATCATTTAGCACTTGCCCCACTCCACACCGCATTATCCAACCCGAAACTCACGTGAAACATGAAAAATGCACCTGAACTGTAGCGTAATTGTTTCATTGATTTCGCAAATGTCCGATGCCAAAATAAAAATTCGTTTTTGGTTGCATTTCAGCTCAACTGGAAATCGTATGTTGCAATTTCGTGGCCAGTTGCGTGCCACATGCCTTTTGCACAACTGAAGTATAATGTATGCAAAGCACTAACGACATCAGCGATAAAAATTCATGACTCTAGACCAACGATTTTTGGGTGTGGCTGCGTATGTATATACATATGTGTGTGTGTGTGTGTGATTTGGCTGCCTAATGTGCAAATGAATATGGAAAAGCTGGCAGAGAAAGAGATACAGAGAGAGAGAGAGAGAGAGAGAGAGAGAGAAAGAGAGAGTCGACACACTAGAAGTTGACTTTTCAAGTGGTTCGTGTTAACAGCGTGTTGCATATGCAACGCGGCGTATGCGTGATTTCAGCTACGGCGCGCATAAAAGCGCCGTGAAGTATGCAATAGTTATTGACCACACCATATGTGGCAGCCACAGCGGCTGCTGTGGCATAAAACTCGCATTTTTTTTGTTCTCCTCTTCAACAGCCACAAAAGCAAAAAAACAATATAAAGCGGTAAACCGCAAAAAATACCAGATCAAGAGAAAAGGGGCGTAGAGAGAGGGGAGGGGCACAACCAGTGTTGTCTTCGTTTCAAAGCCAGTTTTAGTATCCGGAACAAAAAAACACTTATAGCTTAAATCATTTAACATTTGATTGGTAGTAAAAGTGTTATGGAGACACAAAATTTGTTAAATAAATACTGGATTTATTTTAATACCACACAAGCTTTATATTATCTTAATTCACAAGTTAAGTTCTATGAAAACTTTCCAAAAGCTAGCTATAAATTAGCTAAAATGCCAACGCTGTCTACGACAATAGTCAAAAAACTATGCAGACTAAAAGAGTAGTATTTTTTTTGTGGGGCTTTGTAAAATTCAAACAACTGCTACCGCCCAGAGCCACGCCCACGCCCAAGCAGTTGTATAAGTGAGTGCATGAGAGGCCGTCGCCACATACACTGCAAACACAGTGATAATTAAAGTTTCGACAACAAAAAGAACAACAACAACATGAAGAAGAACAGAAGTCACTCGAGCTTTATTACTTTGTGTCCTGCTGGCAACAACTGGACTGAGTTTTGGTGTTTTTCTTTGCTTTTCCTACTTATTTAAAGCACGTCTCTCATAACACTTGTGTGTCCTGTGACCGACCAGACAACATGTAGATTCTTGTAGTTCCCCCAACAACAACAACAACAAAAGTTGTAACAACATCCTTATGCGATAACAAGGCAAAAAGCGTCAGAGTCAGATCCATAGACAGCGCACCCAACAGGCGCTCGACGCAAAACTTATTTGCATAAATAAAAATTGAAAGAGCGCAAAAAAGAAAAGAGAAAAATAGGAAAAAAGAAAAACTATATGCAACAGAGCAACTGCAACAAACTGAGAGCGGGCAACAACTCTGGCTATGTAGTTAAGTGTAAAGTAAAAATAAAAGACAAGTGCCAAGGCAAATAGTTGAAAGTTTTCCCTTTGAAGGGAGCAACCCAAATACGAGCATACAACTACCAAAATATACACAAGGAAAACATTCAAAATGAAAACTGAAAAATGGGAATTGCTACAGAAACTCAGAGAGAGAGAGAGAGAGAGAGAGAGAGATAAAGTACGATAAAACCAAAGTAACTGGGCGTTGCATAGATTATCCGCCCCATAAATGTTATTATTTACTTTGCATTTACTTGTTTTCTCTTCACTGGATTTCACCTCAATTGTTCAAACTGCAAATCAAAAACAGTTTCAATCGTTCATTGAAATAAATTCACAATAAATTCCAAACTGCTTTCCAGTTATATATTTTTGCCAACTATTTGACAATTTGAAGCTTAACAATTTATTGGCAAAAGTTTCGTTTCTAACAGATTATATGAAAAATTCTATACGATTAGCAGTAAGAGGAAAAGGGGGAAAATTCTGAGGCTGACTCTGTTATTCCCTCTAAAACTTAGTCTGTGAAAAGTTTGTCATTTATTAATAAAAAGAAGTTACTCTTCTTATATTTTTTATAAGATATCTGCTAGTCGATCCACACAAACATTCACACAATTCCACTGCTCCATTGTTCTACTTTCATGTATATTTTTATTCTGTTTTGTTTTATCTTGTTGGCAAAAGTTTGACATCCGAAGTAACGCCTGATTCTCACGCTGCTTATTGGATATGGAATGTTAAAAATTAAATTATATTTTCCACGCAGTGACTGTCGACTTGGCTTAACTTTGCCACAATATTTTGAAAAACGAGTCAACAACTTACACATACATATGAATACAACATGTGTGTGTGTGTGTGTGTATTGTATATGTATATTTATTTATTATAAAGTCAGCGGCGTAACGAAGCCAATGTCAATGGCAAAATCCGCAAACCATTTCGTGGGCGTAAAATACAAACACTTATAGCAGTGTGTGTGTGTGAGTGTGGTTATGGAAGTCTGTGTGTGTGTGTGTATGTAAATATGTGAATATATCGCATGGGGAAGTTTTGGGCCGAAAGCGACACCCGCTCATTAAATATACAACGAATGAAATGTCAACGTGAAAATTAATTAACTCGATTGCGCAGCTTTGACTTTCGCTGCTTGTGGTGAGAGCTATAGCGGTGACAGAGGAGAGGGGAGAGGGGCGTAGCTAGGGGGAACGGAGATGGTTTGCTGTCGCGGTCAGAGCAAATTTTGGGCTCATATTTCAATCAAAAACAGCGACAGCTGTGAGCCAAGCAGCATAAGCTGCAACATAATTTTGGCAAGAGTCCATCAACTCTCTCACTCTCCCTCTCTCTCTCTCTCTCTCACTCGCGCTCTCTACCGTCTATTTCCCCTTGGGGTCGGTTGTAACGCCTCTGCACTGAGCCACATGGGTAGACAGACAACCAGCGAGAGCAAGTGAGAGAGAGAGAGAGAGAGAGAGAGAGGGGGAGTGTGAGAGAGACAGCCACAGCGTTAGCCTCATCAATATTTACAAGCGGCGTGCCGCAAATTTTTGGCGCAACCAAAACAAGGCGTGTTTATGGGCGTAAAGTTAATTGCTAAATGACAAAATGTTTGGGAATTAAGGTGGAATGGGCAAGGAGACTCGAGAAAAAACCACAAACAGAGACATTGATATAGAGATAAAAACAGAGCAAGAGAGAGAGAGAGAGAGAGAGAGAGAGAGAGAGAGAGAGAGGGAGAAACAATTGACAGAAGGCAACAGAGTTGCCAAAAGCGTCTCTGCTACGTTTTGGCCACGTCAAGATTAATGAGCGGCAATTAAACGTTTAAGTGTTGATTAATGTGACTTTCTGTATTTTAAGCCAGAAACAGAGACAGAGTCAGAGACAGGGCCACAGTAAGAGCCAGAGCCAGAGCCTTGGCCAGCTGTCTGTCAATCAGTGTGGCCAAAAAGCTAAGAAAAGAAATATGCAAAATGTTGGCCTAATTCGGGTCAGCGGCATAACCATAAATTTTAGCCCCTTTCAAGCGGCGTATAGGTGCAAGTGGCAAGTGGAAAGTGGCAAGAGGCAAGTGGCAAGTGGTAGGAGGTAGAAGGCAAGAGGCAGCAATCGGCAAGCGGCAACTCAAATTGAAAGACATTCGCATTTATCATCTTTACGGTTTAACTGCCAAAGTGCTTTGAAGGGATAACCAGCCAAGTGTAAACCAGAGCAGAACACAGTAGAGCTGAGAGTAGACCAAAGCAAACATAAAGAAGAGGTAAAAGCCATTTTGGGGCTAAAGGGGAGCCAAAAGGGGAAAAGGATTTTACAAAGTCAAACAATGTTGTATGCCATACTATCTCTACTCCCTTGTTCAGCTATGTTTTCGGTTGCTGTTGTGTTTATCTTGACAGTGCCAACAGTAGAACAGCTACAACAACAACAGCAAAGATTGGTTGCAAAAAATACGAAAACTTGGAGTTTTCTCTCCAAGGTGGCCAAGAAAAAAAAAATGGAAAAGCATAAACTATGAACGTCAAATAAAACGCATAAAGATAAGAGCTTGCAGCAATTAAATAGACAAAAATATGGCATAGGAATTTCGGATAAGTCGTAAGTCCACAAAACCCTGTAGTATTTTTTACTCGCAACTCTAAGCTCAACGTTCTTGCACTTTTCCCCTCAACAACAACAACAACAGCAGGAAAAACAACAAAGCCAAGTGTCCATCAAGAGACTTTGCTGACAGAAATATTTGCTCAAGTGGCAGTATACAACGACGAGAGCCAAGACAATGAGCCTGGCCCAAATGCTGGGTAAAACAAATGGCTAGAAAAGATTACGGCAGCATTTTCCTGATTTTCAAATGAAATTTTAATGAATGAAAACACCCAGAAAACTTACCAACAACAGCAACAACAACAGCAATGAGAATAACAACAGCAATCAGTGGCCAAATGGAACGCATTTTTGTAAATCTTCAGAAAAGTGCTTCTAGCTGATCCAAGCTACTCAAATCAGTCTACCAAAATGCTGTTGCTGTTGCTGCTGAAGGGATTCCACAACAAAATAACCATAAAAGCAGCTGCCTGCCACGCTAAAAGCAACTCACAGTTCACTCTACAGATTTCACTCTTAAATATTTATCAGTTTCGAACAGCAGTCGCAGTGGCCAAAACTGAGCTGCTGACAAGTCGAAGATTTAATACTCTTTCCGCTAATTTAAATAAATGGAGAATGGGAGCACCAAGGGACAGCTGATCTACAAATAACAGGG
Organism: Drosophila cardini; assembly: GCA_018903735.1. Classification (NCBI taxonomy): domain Eukaryota; kingdom Metazoa; phylum Arthropoda; class Insecta; order Diptera; family Drosophilidae; genus Drosophila; species Drosophila cardini. The sequence goes on along the minus strand of JAEIGM010000001.1, from coordinate 11,370,317 downwards.
AATAAGTAGAACCAGTTTAGATTAAACTGATTACAACTTGGTTAACAAAAGTTTACATTTGTTTTTCCTCAACTATATTTAAAATAGTATAGAAATTGGTCATAGTTATGCATCGCTGAGTTTTCGGTTAGTTTTTTTTCGAAAGCAGGAAATGCAGGCATTTATTTACAGTCCGCAACATTCAGCAAATTAGTTGAGGCAAACATCCGTCTGATAAAGTTGGAGCTCGCGAACAGGCCTGATTAATTGAGAGCAGCAGAGAAGAGTGGAAGATAACAACAAAGCAGGCAGAGAGTAAAAGAGAACAAGAGGGAGAGAGAGAGTGAGAGAGGGGGAAAAGCAGAGATTCTGATACAATGGAATGATGAGTTTAATTAAATTTCCTTGGACGGCAATCCTTTTATGGCGCTGCCATTTCCACTGCCAACAGACTACCAAGCCATTGTATGTATGTGTGTGTGTGTGTGTGGCAGAGCTAATGAAAATCAAACGTTGCACCACATTCATCTGTCCCAGTGGCAAAGCAGAATGAATGGCACCGACTGCTGTTGCGACCTCCGAAGCGGCAGCATCTTGTGATTTATTATTAAACACGAATATGAATTTCTCAGGACAGCTTGCTAGGCAAAATGAGCAACAACAGCAGCAGTAGCACCACCAGTGAGATAAGGCAACAAAGAGCCAGCACAATATATGCCACAAACCTGTGTCATTTTGATGCGCACACATTTTTATGATTAATTAAAATTTATGCGGTGGCAACAACAACAAGAAAAACAACAAAAACACAAAAAAAAAGAGCGAAACAAATAAGAAATTATGTTATGCTTATATGACAACCAATTCAGCAGCGACACATTAGGCGCCCAATTAAGTTCTGGCCTGTTTAAGATTAAGGGGAGTCCCCAAAATTAACCCCACAACGCCACCAACACATTTCGAGACACTAATTGTGCTTGAGATTGTGGCAAAACTATGTCGAGTTGCACGAGCCACAAACCGCAAAGGAGGCGGAGAAACAGGGGGTAAGGGAAAAGAAGTGTTAGTGTGGGTGAAAGAGAGCGAAAGAGCGACAGAGAAAAAAGAAAAGCGAAACGCATTTTATATTTATTAAAGCAATAAAATAAAGTACAACCTGGCCACCCAGTTGCCCAGATAACGTATCCCGGCAGCAAAGCGGAGAAATATCGCCATGTCATAGCCGTCATGCAGGTCGCTCCCAGAACACTCAACTCACGTACATAAATTCAGCACTTTGTCCCCTTTCACTTCTCTGCACGTGTGTGTCTGTGTGTGTGTGTGTGGCGTTTGGGTGCTTGTGTGTAAATTGTTGTTTCACCATTTTGGACTATGAGTACGCCTACGCCAATGCCAACGCCATCGTGGCTGCCTTCGCCTTTTGGGCAACTGGAGCGTCCCTTTGCATGGATTTGAGGGCATATGTAACAAGACCGTAGCAATAAATTTAAAATTAACCCTTTTTCGGAGCACAGCTTTTGACCTTAGCCCTCTGACAGACAACAACTACAACGACAACGACAACTACGACTGTGGCTACGACTACGACTACGACAACGACTACAGGCATGCGTATGCCACAAAGGTTGCCAAAGAAGCCGTGCATCAATCTATTCCGAATAGTAAGTGAGTTAACAAAAGTCCCATGACCATGCCCTCTTACTCCTTTCAACCCATCTGTCATTGAATTGTTGTCAACTATGTTGAGCAAGAAACGCAAAATTTATTTTATTTGCATGTCTTCAACTTTTTTGTAGCATACTTTTAAGGGCAAACAGCAGGAGCAGCAACAAAGTGTGCATGTGTGCGTGTGTTAGAGTGTGTGTAAGTGTGCTTGTGGCAAGATTAGTTGATTTTATGGCATAACAAATTAAAATTCAATTTGCACCTCATCGAAATGGTGAGCAAAAAAGCCTATTAAAAAGTTGCTAATAATTAAACATTGATTTAAGACGAGCTCGACTTGAAGATACTCAGTAAAAATTTTTATGAACCGCAATTTTCACAGGAATTACAGAAGAGAGTATAAAGTAAACTCAAGGTATAAAGTTAACAGCAGTTAGTAGTATAAGTTTACTGTTAAAATGTATAAATATACTTAGTTCACAGGGTATTTTAATGCCGGAAATTGCCAACATAAAAGACAAGCAATTAAATCGCAACATTTTATTTAAACTCTTCGTATTAAATACATTTAATATTGAATATTTAATCGACAAATTGCATAATTACTTCAAAAATTAACAATATTATGAAATCAACTATGGCAATTCGATTTGATTTCATATTATTATTCGTTATTAAATTAATAATATGCAATAAATTCATGTTTCATAACTTAATTCAAAGGAAATGATGTGCCACTTATTGTATTAAGATGACGTGGCTGAAATAAATGCTATGTAAACGTTGTCCGCACACAGAAGTAAGTTGTCATTGTCTGAACAACAACAACAAAAAGAATAATCATGAAACCAAACAACAATAAATAAAATGTGGCTACACACACACACACACCACACACACACAGCGTAAAGAAGTTGAAAAGCTGTTGGTAGAAATGGCAATCGGAAAAATGGACAGGAAAGTGAAAAGGAGAAAGGAAAAAAAAGAGGAGAACGAAAGCGGGGTGAAAGGGAGACTTGAGTTCAAGTGGCCAAGTCAAGACAATTCGAAAAATGCTTTTAAAAGGAAATCAGTAAAGAAATTTCGCTTATGGCCAAGTGATTGTGCCAATGGCAGCAGAGGTAGTAGCTTCAGTAGTCAAGGCTAAAACTGAGGCAGAACAATTTGAGACAGCGCCAAAGTCTAACTTACGAATGAAACAGATTCTGGAGCAGAGTTGAAACGGACAGAGTACAGAAGCGAAGAGAAAAGAGAGAGAGAGGACAGAGGAGAGAGAACAGGGATGTAGATAGAAGACCTCACGTTTGACGTTTGGAAAATTGAATTGTTTTAGATTTCGTTCTCATTTTCCGTCGCTTTTCGCTTTTCGTTGCGCCAAACAAATAAATCAAATTGGATTTTCTTGTGCACTTAATTTTCAAATAGGAAATTGCACAAAACTTAATCAAAACCGGCTGGAAACAATTGTCTAAAACACTAAGTAGGCCTTTTCTATTATGTACTCAGATAGCTTTAAAAATTTTATATTTTAAGCAAAACAGTTAAAAAGAAAACTTTTGCCCAACAAATTCAAACGTAGAATGTCTTTGCCAAATTTTCTGCGTAACGAAAATCGAAATAGAGGAGATCATGTATTGCTCTCCATAATGCCAGAATCCATTAAAAATATACAGAGTTGTTGTTACTGTTTTGATCTGCAACTGGGTTGTAAATTGATCGCAGCACTCGATGGATTATGTGGACTGGCTCAGACCATATTGTCCTATAAGGCATTCAGACCTCTTCTAGACGAACTTTATAAACCTGGTCAATCAGCGCTTTTTAGCCGTGATCCAATTTCTAGCCTTATTTTTGGCATAATCACTATCGTGTGTGCTCAAATACTTCTGGCTGGCGTTATATTGGTAAGTTTTACTAAAGAGTTGGTCAAATTGAAACAATTTTTGACTTAGGAACGCAAGACTTGTCTGTTATTCTGGATCTATGTGATAAGTCTCAGCACAACTGTCTATGCGATCTACAACATAACTGAACTAGTGTTCTATGACTACTTATCACTGGGTAAGTTGAGGTTTATATATCTTTAGTTATAGCTCTTAAACAATGGTTTTTCTTTAGTCATACAGGCCTATTTCATTATGATCGTACTCGCATATTATTGTCAGCTAAGAAAATCTGAAATCGCTGATGACGAATTCGAAGTTCTTTTCACTGCAAGTAATCCACAAATTGTGGATTAAATTATTATATATATATTTGTGTTATAAAGAATACTTAAAGCAGTAATATAGCTTATAATTAAATGCTTAATAGTTATGCATAACTTTAGTTAATGTGTTAATTTAGCATGCCATTAAATTCCGAAAAACTACAAACAATTTTTGAGCTATTAAAATTGACGTTCCATTGGTATTTGTTACTAATATTTACAAATGCAATATCATATCGAAATTATAGTTAAATTGTACTAGTTAAACATGCTAGTTATGGTTGCTGATGTAAAAATGTTATTATTATTTTACGCGCGATTCAATTGCATTTTTCTATGGTATTTTAATTTCTCAAAAATTGATTGCATTCGCAATTTTGGCCAAAAGAGGAAAAAAAGAAAAACGAGAAGAAAAGTAAACAATTTTATCGTCGTAGAAATAATAAACAGAATGTGAAATAACCAATGTTTAAATTGAAATTGAAATTGAAATAGAAATTTCATCAAATTGTAACGAATTTCTTACTTTTGCATACGATTTTTTGAGCGGCTCTCGCGAGGAGGATGATGCCGTGGGCGTGCCGCGTTTATTAGGGCGATTCTTTTTGAGTACGATAACGCGCATGGTGCACAATTATATATAGATATATGTATGAGTTATATATTTATATATATAGGGTATTTGAAATTTCGAAAACGTTGTTGACACGTTATGTCTTTTGGTCTCTCAAATGATTTGCCGTTCACAAACGGAGTTGCACATTCAGGACACACGATTAGTTGTAAGGACAAAATGCAATGCGAGCCACTAGTAGGCGATAGTCATTACGAGTACATAGTTAAATACTAGTTAGATAACTACTTTCTATAGATTAGCAAAGTGGATTAGTTGTTATATACAGTACATATACAAGTTGCTTGCGTATTGTATTTGTATTTGTATTTTTGTTGCTTTCTATTTATAGCGTTTAAGTTAGTTAAGTGGTTCTAAAAATATATATATTTAATTGTAGTTGTACTTTGTAAATTGTTTGGTGGTGAAAGTGTGATAGAAATACAGATAGAGATGAGTTAGTATAGCTTTAGCTATTGTTATTTGCTATTTGCTGCTAAAATTAGTTACAAGCATGTGTTTTTTTTTTTTTGTTTAGTTTTTAGTTGCTCGATTTGATTTATGTCAACCGATTTGGTTTTCTATCTAATCGAATGCACTAGGATTACAAGTACGAGTACTTAAAGCAAGCAAAACGTTTTGAATTTGAATATAAACTGACAGTGCTACATAGTAAAATTATTATTATCATTATTTTTAATTGTTTAATTAATATTGTTTGCTTAATCGCTTGTCGCACGGTGCGTATGATATTTATTTTTGAGATAAAATAAAAGTAAAGCTATGAATATTGTTAATATTAGTATTTTACATATGGTTTGCTGCCAAAGACTACACTGCTCTTGTGGTTGTGGCTTTACTTACGGTCAAGTCAAGTTTTAGATAGATTTATAGTTTAACAGAGTTACAGCTACAGAGCTACTCGATGGCGATTCGAGTTAACTGAACACAAAAGCCTGCCTGTCCTGCGCTCTGTCTGCTCTACAAAAAGTACGAGTACATTTATATTGTCTTTGATTAACAACAAAATTTGTAGTGTGTTTTCCTTTTGTTTTTTTACTACTGAGACAACGCCTTAGACTAAAACAAATGTCGTTGCATTTCTCATGTGTTTAATTCGCAGAGGATTTTTTTTTTTTATTTTACGCGCTTTTTCTATTTCTTTTCTTTTTTGGGTTATTTCGTTTGTGGTTTTGTTAACTGTGCCGCTGCAAGTGGCCAGTTGGCAGTTAGCTGTTGCAGCCAATCAAACGTCAGACGCGACGACAGCGACGGTTTAATTTTGTCGAACGGATGCGGATCACTCAGCAGCAGCAGTGGCAACAACGTTAACGCGAAGCGCGCTGTGAGCAACGTTGGGATGCAGGCACGTGACTGACTTGAAGCGACATATGCAGGCTGCTTTTATAAACAGCGAAGTGACTGCAACGCGACGATCTGGCAACGCTACCCATGCACATCAGTACACTCGCACTCTTACTCGTGCTCGCACTCGCTCTCGTACTCGAACTCGGACTCGCTCTCTACTTCCACTGCCACTCTCGCTCTCACGCTCACGCTTACGCTCTTACACTCTCACACTCTCTATGTCTGGTTGGTAAACAGCTGTTTTTGGGCACGACGCTTTGCTTGGGGTTAATGCTATTTGCGTTGGGGTTTTTCCCACCAATAACAACAATTCTAGTCAAAGTTTACACAATTCGTTTAGCTGCTCGTCCTACCAGCACGTAAATCGCAATTAGGCTGGCACAACAACAAAAAAAATCACGCACACGCACACACTGAGACACACACAAGAGTTTGGCAAATATTTGTGCATTAAACGCATAAATCAAGTTAACAATTCAAGCACGTGCATGTAGCTTTGGCATCGGTAATTGTCGTCGTAATTCGTCGTTCGAGCCACAACCGTCGTAACACAGACCAAACGCAAGCTCATCTACCGCAGAACTAAACGAAGGACGAATGTTTCCGGAGTTATGCTCCGTCTGGCAGCATTCAGGGAATCCTTTGGTCACATGCGCATTGATAGAAATTCTCAAACTTAATGTCAAAATTCTACAGCTGTTTGACCTACATAAACTGAGTGCAAGTGTACTTTCAAGCGTGCACATCGGCATATATAGCACAGATTTTGTTAAGAAACAGGTAACAATTGGATCATAGGACACTTTCTAAACAGAATATTATGCAAAAAATTTGGATAAGCTAAGTAGAAACTCAGCTGTGTCTCTCATTTTAAATATATGCCAATAAGAAAAGCTCTCTCTCTTATTACGCTCTCTCTCTCTCTCTCTTTCTCTCTCTTTGTCATCAACAGGTGCCCTATAAGCTACAAAAGCTTTCGGGATGGGTAACTTAAAGCTATGCAGAGCTTTTACTTAAGGTTCCTGCACTGACTAACAAAAGCTTTTCAACACAAACTCACCTGAGCCCGTATGGCAGCCAAGTGTATTTGTTTGGCGCGCAAATCAAATTTCTTCATGGACAAATCCTCCTGTAACTCGTTAACCTTGTTATACAGCTGTCCCTCAATGCCTCGGGTCTGTGTGCGATTCAGTGCATCTATTGAATCCTGTGTGGAGTAATCGCACAACACATGCAAATACATGTTACTATAACTGTTGGCCATGTTTACACATCAATTTCTTACACACCTGCAGCTGACGTATTTGCAATTCCAATTCAATGGACTCACGCTTAAGTGACTCCAACGCCGAGCGCTGCGACAGTGTCGAGTGGCGGTCAAAGACGAGTTCGTTGCGCAAAATGGGCGTCATCTCCTGCAACGATTGCATGATGCATGAATATGTAACTTCTCTAATACATATATGTTTACATAGGTGTGTGTGAGTGTGTGTGTGCGTATTTGTACTCACGTTATATTCGCCTGTTTCCTCAGCCGTCTCGCCCGGCTGCTGTGCCTGCGGCGGTGCAAAGACACGTCTGGGCACTTTCTGAGCCTGCGATGGTTGCGCCAGCAACCGCACAAAATTAACCAAATCCTGTTGCGGCAATACGCCACTGCATTGATTTGCCAAGCTCGCATAACGCTTCGACTGCTCGGTGGCCTACCAAAATATATAGGGATTTAAGTGATTAATAAAGGATTGATACAGTATATATATATAAAGTTTTGGGTAACTGGAAAGTTAAACTAACTTTAACTTCAAAGCTAATAAGCTGTTTTTGAAGAAGTTATGGAAATTGGAACATTTAAGAGGATTTCGTTGTTTAAAAATAAAAGGGAATAATTGAAACTTATATAAATTGAATTCAAATTTAAAGAGTACGGGGTCTAAAAAGCCAATACATTAAATAACTGCCTTGGAAAGTTCCACAATTCTACCATATATATATTTCCTTTGAACGAAAACATTTACAGGACCTGTTCTTCATGTCGAGCGCCCACTGTATTATTAGTATTATTGCGGTTGTAATGCTCGATGATAAACATTTAATCGCCAAAAGCATACCCTGGCGATTGTTTTGTTTGTTTCTTTGTTAGTTTGATGTCTACGCGCACGCACTTCACATTATATAACATTAAATAAATTACCTGCGCAAATTGCGACCACGGGAGTCTCAATTATGGAAATTATTTTAATAATCCTCAAATTGTACATACAAAAATAACTGCTTTTGTGGTTGTGGTGCTGCAGTTAAATGAACTTAAATTCCTGTGTGCTGAAAAGTGTGTCAAGATGCAGTAACACTAACCACCTGTTGCTGCGAATGCAGGTACATTAAAAAAGGGCAGAGGACACTACCACAATAACCACAATGGCCAAAATGTATGAACAGTGGCAACAAATTGCGTAAGCTGCAACTACAGTCATAAATCAGTTGGTTGACTCACCTTGGCGGCAATTACATCGGCGCCCTGCTGCAGTGAGTCGGACACAATGTTGCATAGATCGTTATGTATCTCCTCCAGTTCCTGCATCAATTGTGGCAACGTGTCGCAGTGGTAGGCCTCGAGCATGCCATTGGTTGCATGCAACTGCTGCACATACGCATTATGGGCATCAATGTATTCGGTTAACGAGTGTTGGCTGGGATTCTGGCGGTGTGCCATGTGGCATTGCTTGTAGTCCAGGCGACACTGTCACAAACACACAAGACAGATACAGTTAGTAATACACACACATATATGTATAAGTACATAATTAAGTGGCATGTGGCAACTAGGCGTATGCGTGTCATATTAATAGCTAAATGTGTGTGTGTGTGGGTGTGGGTGTGTGAGTGTGTGGCATTAAGCACAGTTTTGTTAAGTACTTAAGACTCGACACTCAACCAAGGCACTTAAGTGTGTTTGTGGGTATGAGTTAGTTGGTGTGTGTGTGTACGTTCCTGCTCATAATACACACCTTTGACAGCTTCTCTTCAGTCTTTGCGATAATAGTCTCAAAAGACTCCCTGTGTGTAAATATTTTGCGACTTTGAACTTTACGATGAAAGGATTTATCCAGCATTGGTCTCGACACCTGCAAAAATATATCGAAAACCAAATAATTAGCAAATTTAACAAGTACTCATGACAGCTACTTAAAGACTCCTTTAATTTAAGCAACATTTAAAGATTCGTAATGATGGGCTTTTGATCAAATATGCTTCAATTCAAGGCAATGTTTTCATTATTTTCTTCTTTTTTTCAGCGGTAACAAAAAATGCAAATCATCTGGTAAAATGCAAATTAAATGAAACACACAAATAAAATACAGCAGCAAAAACAACAAAACAACTCCGCCGAAAAAAGAGGAGTAATAATAAAACATTTAAAGCGGCTGCTGTGAGCAATGGCTGGCTAATAAATACCCTGTAATCATTTGCTTTGAGTTTATGTTACAGTAAAGTAACTAAATCTGACTATTTAGTACTACAAAAAATACTAACAATTGTAATAAGTAAAACATTATAAATAACAAAAAATACAGTAGCTATGTTAAAAATAATCAAAAATTAAATAAAAAAATACTAATTATACTTAAATATATAATTTATATAACTGCTGTAGCTACTTTGTCTATATTTCAACTGATTACAGGGTATACATGTAAAAAGAATTACGTTATGCGTCACTCGCGCATTACACATGCGATTTCCCAAGGTCCCAAAGCTGTAGACACCCATACACACACACACACACGTATATACCCAGTAACTGCGAGCACATTAACCATAATTAATCAGTGTCTGCCCGCGGTCATGAGTATATATGTATATGTATATGGTATGTATATAATTGTATGGTTAGTCGAGCGATTGATTTAAGGATGTCCATTACTCAATTAACGCATACGAAACCCACAATCTATTTTAGATTATAATGCCTCTCTCACTCTCACCCTCTCTCTGCCTCTTCCTCACTGTGGCAGAGCTTAACACAACTTATCCATTAAACTGTCAACACTTTATAAGCCCAATAATAGTTGGCAATTTTTGGCCTTTTCACATCGATTTTCATGCTCACCTGGCGAGAGAGCACGCTGGCCACATCGTTGCAGGCCTGTGAGTCGGTTTCCGCTTCCTGCAGGAATGTTTCCCATGCCTGAAAGATGGCCAAATGACAGGCGGGTCTGTCAACATAAATGTAAAGAGTTTAATGAATTAAGTGCTTGAACTAGTAGTTAAAATATCAACTATATATAGATAAAGTCTTACCTTTCCTTGCGCAACTCGGCATTCTTTTTGCGATAATTCGACACTAAAGTTTGAAGGGCAGTTGCATGTTCCTCATACAATTGGGCAAGTGATTCATTGAAATCGGATACTGGAAGACAATTCAAATAAAATTAATGATTTGCAGTTAAAATAATTGTTTTTTAACAATCAAATGCGACATTAAAGAGCTTTAAGTTAGCTTAGTTTCTACTACAGCAACAAAACTATAAAACTTTGTGATCCTTTTGTAAAACCCAATTCCGTTTTTATCGACCCAACTAGTGCACAAAGAACTTCGATGCATCGGAATCGCTTGGATAAAACCTAAAACTGAAAATCGATGCCAAAAACGAGCAGCAAAAAGGAAATATTTCGTTTCAATTGTCTCTTTAAGAAATCTTTAAGCCCAAAAGTGTTTTATGAGCTACACAATTTATCAAAAAAATAAAAGAGGATTATTTTTAACAAACTTGGAAATCAGTTGAGCTTAAAGTGCAGTTTGTTTAAGCAGATATAATGAATTCATTGTTAGTTTAAGTGTTTTAGTTTTTAACTAAAATCCAGAAATGCGTAGTTTAAGCTGTGAAAACAGTAACAAAAATTTTTAAACCTCTTTTAAAAGATTTGTATAAACACATTGCTTTTTTGCTGCAAAGTGCATTAGTGTCGGCTGTTGAGTGTGTGTTTGTGAGTGTGTGGAAAGCTATTTTCAAGGCTTTTATGCTTAGCCTGGCTAAAAAGAAATCACTTTAAAAGTGGCTTAAAAGTGTTAACAGACGGTTTAAAGCTTAAATAAGCTATACATTTACTCACAAGCACTCACACACATACACACACTCTCACTCACACACTTTGTACTGGCTATAACCGTGTGCGTATACGTAATATGAAAAGGCTGTCTCGTAAATGTTAATCGCACTGAATATTTAGCTACGTCATATGAGCACAACTGTCTGTCATCACTGTAATCCATCAAATTTACGACTATTTAAATATATATGAATCTGCACTGGCTTTTAACTTTTAGCATCTTAGCCTTTCATTCACCTGCTATCTGCCAGTTTATGAGTCAACCTTCGACCATAAACAATTTTATTGACTCTTATGCGCAGCACACACTCACAAACACACACACTCATGACCTCAGGAATGCGAAATGCAGCAACAAGTTGCCTTCAAATGCCTTTAGCAATTTGCATTTTATTTCAAAAACCAAACAAAAATGTCAAGAATCGAAGCTAATTGTAGTGTTGCCATTGAAGTGCAGAAATTTGAATTATTCAAGAGCTGTTGCAACAGCTTCATCGATATTCTAGCTAGAAGTTCTTGTCTTCAATTTTACTTTACTAAAATTGTATTAAAAAGTTTGTGGAGCCAACACAGCACAGCAGTGAGTGTTGAAATTACAAAAGTGGGACACCAAATGCAATTTCAAAATTCTAGTTTCTATTGCTTTTGACAGGATGTGTAAGTTTCAAAGGAATCAAGTCCAAGTAATGCCTCTGCAGTGAGATCATGTGTGTGGACTAAACAAGTTGTGTAGAGTTTGATAGAATGTTTGTTACCCTATTTCCTTGGCTTATAAATCTTCCTTTTTAAAAATGAGAGCAGGATATACAAAGTTGTTGTAAAGTTCAATAAGGCATGTGTGCAAAAGTTAGCAAAAGAAATGCCAAAGCAGCCAAAAAGACGCCAAATAGTTGAAAAGTTAATGCCAAAAGTGTGACTTACTAAAGTCACGATTTGCAGCTGCTTGGAATGTATGTTATTTATAGAGTGGGAATTTGAAACGTGTGCACATCAATTGTATAGATTTATGGCCAAATCAGAAGGCAACACACACATACACGTGGGCCAAGACAAAAGGCACAATGCGATTGAAATCAATAAGCCATAAAGCGAAGCCATCTAAATATATTGACGCAAAACAATCGAAAAAAGTTATCAAATAAAACACACACTCCCAATGCTATTGTTTTGGGGGCATACAAATAGGTCCCCAGACCCTAAACAAAAACTTTTAGCTTTATTTAGTTAAACACACACACACACACTCATACACATCCATCAGTATAAACTCGTATTTATTTCTCTGCATAACTTACCTGTTTTAATTAACTTAAAGTTGACATTGTTTTGGGATTTGAAAGCCTCATTCAAACTGCTGTGACTGTAATCCTTTAGGACACCATTGTAGGACGCCATGCTGCCCTGTGGGCTAAGGGAACCACCGCGTGGTCCCCTCCACCCAAAGAATCTACGATTTTTTCGACCACTTGAAGAGTTTGCCAAAGAATCTGTATAAATTCAAAATCAATAAAATTATTAATACCACAAAAGTGTATGAAAGAGTAATAATAATAATTGTAATTAAATCAACAATTAATTCAAATCAGGCAAAATGAAATTAATATAAATAACAATTAAAAGGGGGAGAAAAATGAATGAAAGAAATAACGAAATTCCAAAACGCAAACAAACGTAAACAGAACGAATGCAAAACAAATTAAATTTCATATCAAATCTCAAATCTTTTGGCCAAAACGAATCCAATTCAATTGGCGTTAATGGCATTCGAAGAAGCTGTAAGAAATATAAGTAAATAACAAAAGTAACTCAAATTAAAACAGTAGCCGTAGTCTGAGTTAGATGAGTTCCGTATACGGTTCGATTTATGTCCTTTATTTTCCGGTCTTACTTTTTTTGGTTGGCTTTCTACAATGGCTGGCATGTCAGGAATTTGTATTCCTCTTTTTTATTCAGTTCGTCTGTGATAAATACAAAAATATATTGGTTTGACGTGCCAGACAAGCTGTCACGCCCCCTCGCTACCAGTCGGAGTACAGGGAGCAGGGGCTTAGGGGGTTAGGAAGCGGCAGCAGTGCGCAATCAAACAAATCGCTGCCTCTCATATTTATGCATAAATAATGAGACTAGGTGGATTTTGCTTTCTTGTTTGCCATTTCTTTGTATTTTCAGTTGAGCAAACGGAAATTTCAAGTGCTTGGTGCTTGGGCGCCCATTACAAAAGTCAACAGAATTGAATCCTCTTTCCTCCATCCTCCCCCTCTGAAGACATTGTAGAGCCAATTCTTAAATTGAGTCTCATTTCAAATTCAATCGATAGCTCAAGCGTAATATGCTATTGGCTTTACGATTTTTGAGCTAGCTCTAATATTGCTTTTGGGGTTATTTGTCAGCTCAATTGTCCAACTGTCCAACTGATTGTTCATACAATATATTTATATAACATTTTATTGTATATTTTGTTGAAGTGAGCAGCACGTGTCGTTGGAGTGCTGCTTTTGGCCACAAAGTACGCTATAGCGTTTATTTAGCGACGTTAAATGACGCTGAAAAGGAACTGAACGACAGCAGCACGGCATGTGCCATGGTTATAGTTATAGTTACAGTTACCATTACAGTTACACTATATATATGAGACATATTCCAACTGCAATATCAAATGGAATAAACAAGACTTGCCTGAGATTGCGCTACGCAGTGTGACCGACAGAGAGGAGAGAGAGGGAGAGAGCGAGTGTGCGTGTGTTTGTGCTTCATGTTTGCAGCTGGCACTAACACAACGACAAGCGCACGTAGAACACGCTGTTGATTTAGTTTTAGTCGAGTTGAGCTGAGTTGAGTTGAGCTAAGCTGAGCTGCTGCTGGTCATCAAATTTGCCGCGCTGTGAACTTTTAAATGAATTCCAAGTGGGCGACAAGTCGGTTGCCATCCTAAGGCGTGTCTCACGTGCCGTCGACGTCGACGTCGACGTTGATGTTGCCGTGTCGTCTGCGTGTCTTCTAATCTTCGTCTCCTTCGTTTCGTTTTTGCTGCTGTTGCCGTTGTTGATTACACTTCACGCCCAGCTAAGCTTGGCATTCATTTTGAAGGCGTTCATCACTGTAGCACAGCAGGATGTGCTTTGCAGCATGCAGTCTCCCATTCTTCTTTCCATTCCTCGTTCATTTCTAGCTCCTTTGAAAGCACAGCCATGCATTGCCAAGAAATTATGTTCGTGCCCATTTCGCAGTGCAAAAAAAAAAAATGAAAATAACGCCAACGAGTGCGCGCATTTTCTTCACAATCTTCTTGCTTGGGGGCAAAGTGCACGCAATGCAAGGTTAAATCCGACTCTTTGCGTGTAAGTGAGCGAGCAAGAGAGTGTGAGTGCGAGTGTACATATGCGTGAGTATTTGTTTGTTTGTATGTGCATGGGTTTGTCCAGGGCATATGGAGGCATGCACATAATCCTATTTGCATGCAAGCAACTCAGCAAGGGACCGACATCATTGCATGTGTGATAAGAATTAGGATAAGACGTCAGGCAGGCCAGTCAGGCACTCGGAATTCCATTTAAAGTTGAGCGGCTTAAACACTCGACTCATATATTCTTTTCTTCTTTTTGTTCAAAGTTAACTATGCGGAACATGAATGAGAAGTCATCTCGTTGGCATGCGAAAGCGCTTGCATATCCTTGCAGAGATTATTTTGAGACTTTTGTTAAACTATCCATTGCGATGCACACAATTGCGTTGCTGCATAAAAATGAGATCAAATCAGTGACACTTTTAAGAAAACTTTTTGTGCCAAAACTAAAACAAAATGGAGTTTTCAGAATTGCAATTATTTGTGGCGGCATGTCGACTGAACTATTGGCATTACCGATAATTATCGATGTTGGTTACAATTGATCTTGTTAAACAGCTGTTTACTCAACACTGGTATTTCAAAAGAATTAACTGCTCAGTAATAAATCAAATTGTTTTATGCTGCTGTAAATCCGGTTGCAGCTCAACAAAGTTGCAAAATAATCTCTGCAAAGTCGTAAAAAAATGTTATAAACTCATCTCAGAAACTGCAGTTAAAAACTAGCCGAACTTCACACAAACAATCAATCAAAACGTACGCAACATTTTCTATTTGTATGTGTATGTGTGTGTGTTTTCTTATTTGTGTTTCATTTTTTTTGGCAGCTTGCAGCGCAGCAGCAGCAGCGGCAGCAGCAAAAATAACTGTAAACAATTTGATTAGCTTGTGAAAAAGTAGTTTTTGGGGGCACCTGTCACCTTTGGAGTGCGCGCCGCCACCAGCATTGTTACCAGCTGGCGTTCCACTGTTTTTGCCACCCACCGCACCCGCACCACCACTTCCACTGGCCTCATCCCACTGCTCGGCGCTGCGGGAACGCGCATTGAACACACGCTCGCGTTGCTCCCGCGGTGAACGTGCAAAGAGACCGCCTCCGGAGCTGCCAGCTGGACTCCGGGTACGTGGCGAGTCATAAACACCAGCGCGGCCCTCCAGGGGTGGCGAGTAGCCACGCCCGTCGGCTGGCGCCGTATTTGGCGTACGTGGCTGCACTTTGATGACCGGTTCACGTGCCTCAAAGAACGCATCAAAGTTGTTCTGACGTAAATTCTCGCTGCTAAAGACCGGATTCTCCACATGGACATGGACATCCTCACGCAAACGGTTACTCTCACGTTCCCGCGTATCCGACGACGTAGAACGTCCAAGTCGTCCCAACGGTATGTGTAATTTGGGACGTAATCTCGATTTGCTTGTCGGCGACTTGTTGCCCGCACTGCTGCTGGTGGAACGCTCTGGAGGCAGATCCATGGGCGACATGGGTCTACCCCAGCCGGGACCGAAGTGTGCATGTGTTGGATCTGGTGTAGGTGGCTCCAAAAAGATGCTGGGACTGCGTGAACGTGCATCGAGCCCAACGCCCGATGCACTTGCTCCCGTTCCATAATCGACTAAACTACGCTCCTCGTCGTAGGCGCTGCTGCTGCGCTGGAATGGTGTTGAGCGTCCTGGTGCTGAGCTGCCTCCTTGCATGCTAGCGTCATTATACATGGACGTGCTCAGCGTACGCTGATGTGGCAGCAACGGCGTCAATGGCCTCGAACGATTGCTTCGAACGCTGGAACGCTTGCTGCCGCTGGAGTGATTGTAATTGGAGTGCGTGAGGGAGGCGCGTGAAGTGCGACGTATGAGCGGCTCCGCAGGTGCTGGAACTACTGCTGGTAGACACGGAGACTGTGGCTCCTCGAAGCTAAAGAAATTATTGGAGCCGGTGCTTTGTGGAGCAGCAACGGTTATTGGCGGTGTTAGGAGCTTGTGTGGTGAATTTGGCGGTGTGGGTGCGGCAATGGAGGTAGGAATGCGCTGCGGAACAGCTATGGACTCTGATGCTGTGCTAACGCCTGGTATCCACTGTGCTGGATATGTGTCAGAGCTGGTGACGGCGGCGCTGTTAAAGTTGCTGTTGTTCTGATTGGTGGTGCTCTGGTTGTTGTTGTTCTTATTGGAGTTCGATCTGGCCGGATACTCGATGGGCACAAGGGGCTCTTGCAGGCAGTCAAGTGAGGGACGGGGTTTCACACGTGGCGCAAAGAAACCATAGGTCATCAAGATGAGCTCATCGGCGGGATATATTACGTACATTCCTCAATGTCCCCATGTGACATGGTGGCAAATCTCTCTATGAATATTATCTCGCTTGCGACTAATCCTTAACCCTAAGTCTATGTTAATCAGTGGGGCGTGTCTGTCTGTCTTTTTGTCTTTGATTTTGTTTTTTAAATAAGTTAAGTTAATTAATTATTACGCTGCAGTGTCGATTTGTCTTTTATAATGTTCAATTTCTGTCTCAAAGTCTCACTAACTGAATTTTCAATAATATATAATAACTAAAAAGTTTGTTTAACTAAAATTTATATACATATAGATTGTTAATTAATTAAGTTAGTTTTAGGTATTAACTAATTTATCGCGTACTTTATTCAACTTGGGTTTATCACAAAGCGAGTTCGAACTTTTTGGTATCGTGTTGTCATTTAGAGCGCTGCATCCTCGAAAATATCAAAAATATCTGCAAAAGACACAAAGACAGAGCCACAAATTAATTTGTTAATTAAAAATAACATTAATTAAAAAGCTGTTAACGCTTAAAGCCAAAATAAAAACGCATTCAACTTGGAGTAGAGTCATTAACATGAAATTATTTGGTTATTTCACTACCAATTCACATGTATTTTCTTGGCTCATTAAATTGTTTATCATTTGAATTCATTGCGTGGCAAGTTTTTGGCCAAAAAGTTACGGCCAACATTCGGCAGCTGGAGAAACTTTTGTGCCAGTCAGCAGAAAGCAGCAGACAAAAGTTTATGCCAACTTTTCACATGTCTTTTGGCCATGGCCAAGAGGGGCGAGCCCAGTTAGTTAAGGCAGCTTATTGACTATTCAATGGCTCGCGAACTGTACACCGAAATTAACACACAAATTAGCCAATGCCCGATAAAAGGCCAAAGGACGAAGCACTCAAATTATGCGCATAAAAGGATTATTATTATTATCCTGTCCATTATATTAGAAAATTAATGAGCCGGATTAATTGAAATAATGTTAATGATGGCCAATGAGCTGATTGATAGAAAGCAAAGATTTGTGGGGCAGTAAAAACGGGCTCAGAAGTTGTCCAAAGACATTGAAAAAGTCTCAAGAAAACAAAGCGGTGCTACAGTTGGTAGATTGACCAGAGCTCCTCTCTGATCAACGTGCAGCAGAAACGTTAAGAGCGTGGAGAGAGTGGAGCTTTAAATAAATCTATGAATGGCAGGCAAGTATTTCAGGGGCTAAAGGACGATATCTCCTCAGACGAGCGATAAAACACTTGGCTCATTAATCAACGCGCAGCAGAAACTTAAAGAGGAAGGAGCTCTAGTAAAATAATGGATGGTAGGCAAGGCTATTAGACGACATCCTCTCCTTGAAGAGATCTTACTGAGTCTTACTGATCTTAGCGCAGTAGAAACGTAAATAGGATGGACTTGCTCAGCGATGATACAATATCTCCACATAAGAGAGACACTTTACTGATCTTCGCACAGCAAAAACGTTAAAAAGGTGGAGATTAAAATGAAATCATGGATGGTAAACAAGTATTCAGGGACTATTAAGTGACATTTCCTCATTGGAGAAACGAAACACATGCCTCACTGATCATCGCACAGCAGAAACGTTCGGATTATGGAGCTTTAAATAAGTTAAATTAAAGAAAGCAAAGCTTAGCTAAAAAGCCATATGAGCTTTTGCACGAGGATCATTAATCCCTGATCATCGGCTAGCATAAATGTAAAGAGAACTGCAAAATTTGTATTTTGTATAGATTTTTGCCAAGTTACCTATATAAAAACCTATTTAAACTACTTTGTCTTCAATTTAAACGCAGCTTTTAAATTCCTTCCACACTTCAAACCCTAAAACTTTCGTCTCTTCAGCAGCTAAGCCAACCAAAGCCAGTAAATCCCCTCACTCCCTACAGGGTATTAACTAATGATTGAAAGCAGAAGCGCAGAATTACAGTAATAATAAATCGAATGGAGTGAAAAATGTTGCATGTTCATACATTGCACTTGCCCCAAGTGATTTATGATGAAAACGCAGAAAAACAAACAATTTTCATACTAAAATCGCTTGACTGATGATTAAAATAGCAAGACAAGGATTTAATCAAAGCCACTAAGACTTTAATATGCGACTGCAGTTGAATTTGAATCGAAACCAAAGCCATTTCAGCCCCAAAGAAAAAGTATCTTAACGCAATTGATTTATGGCCAAGACCTGAAGCTAAAGAAGACGTGAAAACATAAGTAATATTGGCATTCCTTGGCCAATGTCCAAATGAAATCTAAACGGCATTGAAGGCTAAAAGGCTGAAAGGCTGAAACCAACGATTAAATTCGTATTGTCATAAGCTGACAGACCTTGCCACAAATAGTTGCATCTATCATATAGAAATCCCAAGCTAAATAAAAATACAACAAAATTTGCATCAATAAATAAATAAATGAATGCGATATAAATCATGAATTCCTTCCTATATGTGAAGGCAATACTTATAGCAAACTGAATTATTTATAAGTTACAAGTACAGCAGCGGCCATATAAATAACTACAGCTAATTTTGCATGCAACTAACTGTTGCAAAGTGGCAGAAAGGGAGGCAGAAAACTTTCAACAATGATAATGTGAGTTTGATGTGATGCGTTTAAACACACACACAACACACACACACAAGTGTATGCAAATATTTTTTTTCCATTTGCCCTGCAGTTAGAAACACACACACCTCTTTATACACACCCACACTTATCCTCGATAATTGAATTGTTTTGCAGCACTTTAGCAGCTCGTTAAATCTGTCAACATTGATCAATCATCCAGTTGAAAGGACTCTTCTGAGTAATGGAACACCTTGCCACCAACAAGGGGGTAGAAGGGGTTAAGGGAATGGGTGAGGATAAGAAAGGGGCACTCTTTGCCACCAAATGACATTGAAAATACGCTATGAATTTCCCACTATATGGGTGTAGAGGGCAGAGGGCAGGGAGGGCGGCGCAGCAGAATGCTCTCGGCAGCAGCAAAGCCATAAAGCAAAACACAAAGTGAAAGCAATTTAGCAAAATGCACAAACACATTCACAGTAGCAACTACAACAACAACAGGAACAACAACTACAACAACCCGGCAACAATGAATGCTCTGGGCTACTTTGCCGACATTTGTTGTGCCATAAAAGTGCAACGGTAACTATATAAAATTAATTAACTACAACAAAACAATGAGCCAATCTGACACAGACTCACAATGGCTATGACAGCGCCGGCGGTGATACAAAAAAAACACACACACACACATAGACGTAGAGACAGGTAGGAGTAGGGGTAGGGGTAGGTTAGCAGAGACAGGCTGAAGGGTTGTGGGAGGAATAGCGAAAGGGGATGGAATTCCCAAGTCAGACGATTGCTACTTTGAAGTACTTGTGCTTATCATTCATGACAAAGACCAGCATGAAAATGAATGCGAAAAGACAATGAAAACAGTGCGGGAAATTTGTAACAACACAGACTGTTAAATACCCTGTAAAGGGAATAAAAAATTGAGTTAACAGTGGTAAAGACTGGATTACGACTGGAAAAGGTTTATTTTGTAGAAGATACATATTAAAAGATTTTATATTAAAAGATTTTTTAATTAAAATGTAAAAATTTATATAAACTCTTTGATAAAGAAAGCCGAATGACTATTCAAATTAGTTATTAATTATTAAAGAAACTTTTATAAATGAAATAAATTTCAAAAACTATATTTTTCTCAACTTTATTAATAAATTTTCTGTATTAAAATCAAAATTAATTATTGAATACTGAATTTTAAATTAATTATTAATAAATTAATTTATATTGCTAGAGCAAAATTATAAAAATGATGCAGTAAATAACTCTCCTGTTAAGTTTTCTAAAACAGTAAGGCTTAAAATATACTCCTTAATTCTCTTCCATGCCAACAGGCTTTTTTGTGAAATTAATTAAATCAAAACTGTGCAGGCAAAACTTGTTATTTTTAACAAATTTGTAATGTTTAAGAAAACATTTGCGAATCTCCTTGAGTTTTTCACACATTCACAACTATGGAAGATGAATATTTGGCACATTCAACTCATTTATATGCTCATTGCATGAATCTTGAATGAATCATGTTCATATATGACTTATTTCAGACAGCAAACACCACACAATCAGACACAACTAACAATTAAATTAATGAAATATACTAACATACTTATATATATATATAGTTATTTTTTCAACTTTTCGAAGAAATCAACTAATGACTGGCTGTCAGAAAGTTGAACTGACAGTTTGGACATGTTAATGCCAAAGGGAAAAATTTGTTGCATATTTAATGATAAAGCCAATATGCCCCAAATGTACGCTGGGGCGTATCATAATCAGGAAGCGCGACAGCAAACAGCAAACGGCAAACGGCAAAAGAGTAGCAAACAACAAAAATGTTATAAATAAATAAAACAAGCAACGCGTTTGGCTACTACAGCTGCTACACGGTGTTTGTATCATGCTTTGGCGTCTGCCCCAAATACCCTTGCCACTCCCCTAGCCCCGAGCCCCGAGTCTTATACCTCCCCATTGCTCATGCTATGCAATTTTGGCAGCCTCTGCATTGGCAGCGAAGCGACGCGACGACCTGACAGCGCCCAAGCAGAGGAAGCAACTTGACTCAAGTGCACTGTCAAGGTACGGGCAACGAGCAGAGACAAACACACGCACACACATACAGCTAAAGATACAGATACAGCAACAGCTAAAGATACAGCTAAAAAGCTACTGAGTTGCATAGATACATGCATAATTGCATGTAGTGAATTTCTAGCATATTTATTTATTTATTTGTATTTAGATCAACTGAATTGAGCTTTTCTTTTCTTCATTGCATTTCTTTTAGCCCAAAGAACAAAATTCTTGAAATTCTTACAATAAGCACAATATATAAATCTACATATATATGTATATATAAAGGCTAATCAATTGCGTAAGCTTCCTTCAAGCGCACAAATGTTACCTCGCATAACAATGAAGCATTTCCATTCATTTTCCTGCCTTTATAATAGGCATTTTCCATCTGCAAAGCGTGCGAGTATGTGTGTGTATTCCTGTGTGTGTGCTCTAATGCCTCATAATTCCCTTATTGAAATGAGTTTGGCTTACGAGTGGTTCTCATTCTCTTTCTCTTAGATTCAGATTCAGATACAGATACAAAAGTCGCATAGCAATGAAAAATGACAGGTAGTAGACAAAAGGGAAAAAGAAGGGGAGTAGGAGAGAAGAAGAGAAAGGGAAGTAGTAGGAGAACGCCTCAAACCCACAGCAAAGCTGTCGAAAAAAGCAAACTCAATTTATGAAAACATTCATGCAGCAAAACACGCACACAAATTGCGTATACGCAGCGTGGGCCCATTTTGAATCAACATAAGCTTCAGGCACGCCCCAAACCAACCACCACAACCACTCCATAGCCACAGACATAGCTATCACAAGCTGTACATAAATAAGTGAATAAGTCTCACAGACTTACAGAATCACAGTCTGTTATGCTCAAACTTGAAACGGAGATGGACAGTGTAACTTTTTTCTCTATGCCAATGCTGTCCGAGAGACACAAAAGGCAGAAAGGTAAACGCATTAGGCTAATTAGTCCTTGGCCAGATTATTGTAGTCGTACAGTCTATATAGGAAATGAATACTCACCGTTTAGAGCAACTGCAATGGCATTGAATGAAATCCTTTGCTTGAATTTATGGCTGACATTTTAAGGTTTTTTTTTTTATTTGTTTTCAACGAATTTCGCACAATTTTATTAGTGTCTCGTTTATAGCACGTAATTTGTTGTATGTATTGTTTGTTATTATTGTTGCTTTGTTTGTTTGTTGTTTTGCAATTTTGTTTGTTTAATTTATTTTATGTTTTTTTGTTGCTTTCGTTTCGAGTCGATCACTTTTTTATTTAGTGGCGTGTTTAGCGCCAGTAACACATACAACTACACACACTTTCACACACACACACTGCACACACACATGCACGCACACACACAAGTTTTGAGAGTGTGAGAGGCACACAACACCAAACACACAGCACACACAGCGCGCACAGACGCCGATCGACGATGAATTTAGACTGAGGCTCAGCAGCTGTAAATTCTATTTTGACAATTTTTTGTTTTTGTTCCGCTTTTCTTTCTTTTTGCTGTGCTTTCGTGCGATTCTCATGGCTCTTCGTGTGTTTACTCTTCGCATATTGTTATTGAAAGTGTGTCTATTTAAATATATATATATATATATATTTCTTTATATATATTTTATTTTATTTTATTTTTTTTTGTTTTGTGTTTTAGATATATATTATATTGGATTGTTCTTTGATCTTATCAATTCACAATTACTTTGCCACATTTTGAGCCACACACGAGTTGATAATCTCTTTACTGTTTGTTTGTTTGTGTGTATGTGTGTGTGTGCGCGCCAGTGTGTGTGTTTATTACGCGACGTATACGTGATATATAGAATTTGTTAATGACGTCGCCAAGAGCGCGTCGCTTGTCTATCCAGCCAATGACGTCACCGTTTGTCACAGCTGTCACGCGCACAGTATACACTATTTTTAGTTGGCACGGCCGATGCCACACCACCAGCAGCAGCAGCAGCAGCGGCAGCGACAGCGGCAGCATCAGCAAAGCTGCTGCTAATTTTCGCAAGTGTTTTTCTTAGCGCTTTTCTTGGATCGGCCGGTTCTGAAAATAGAAAAGCAGAGTAAAAAAATCAAGAAATTGCTCTGTACACATATGTGTGTGTGTGTGCGTGTGTGTGTTTGTGTGTTTGTGTGAAACTCATTGAAATGTTTGCGCGTACTCAATTTTAATATACGTAAATAAAACTGGCAACAGTTGCAACCGCAGCAGCGGCAGTGGCATCAGCAGCACCAGCACCAGCAGCAGCAGCAACCGCAGCAGCTGATTACTCATACGTCCCGTTGGCGCACAAATTAAATTGCATTAAAATTATAAATGGCATCACGCGCGTTCATTTCCAACACAAAACATTTTCCATCGTCAGAAATGCGTGAGTGTCAAGACACCCGCACACAGATCAGGTGAATGCATCTTCACTTTTGGTTTTTTCTGAAGGCTTTGCTAGCCCAATTTCTAATTATTATTTATGAGGCCTGTCATCAGGGATATATAGTTATGCAGATATGTTTATGTTCATCTCAGTATGATGACGACATGCAAATTTGCTGCGTGACAAGCAAACAACAACAACAACAACAACAAGAACAAGCAGCTTGTTTGCAACTACTCAGCACGTTTCTGCCTCAGCAGCCACAACAGAAGCTGAACTCGACTGTTTGGATACTCAAAAATTCTGAATTCCTTTGCGAACATTTTGTGCAATTTTTGCTAAATATAAATTACACATTATTTCAGCTAATTGAATTTAATTGCCACTTTTCGCTTTCAATAACATCTGTTGTTTCCCCATAACATGTTACTAACAGCTGTTTAACAGCGGAAAATGCATGATTTTCCACAAAGTTACAGAAAACTTTATATAGAAAGTTAGATTTCTTTCCAAATCAAAACTTAATTTAGTCTCCTGCACTATTTTCTATTAAACAGTACCATTTAAGCTGTTTAAATTTATGCAAATTTAATAACTTTTAACTAAATAGATTTTATCTTCATTAACATTCCAATTTGTCAAGTTAAGCGAAAAGTTTGAGCTCCGTTTAACTCAGATTATTACTCAAATTAAGCCACAAAAAAAGTCCAAAAACAAAGTTAAATAAAAAAGAAGTAAGAAAAGCTACAGCAGAGCAAGCCGATTGTAAAAGACCCTGTACTCTTTTTAATGCGCGTTTTACCATATAAATTACCAATCTTCGACCGATTTGTCCTATGGGAGCTATAGGCTATAGTTGTCCAATCCGAATCAAACTTGGTGAGTATAGTTATAATGGTACTATACACATAAATTGTAAATTTGGTCTCTCTAGCTCTACTCGTTTTCAAGTTATGGTGATGTCAAAATTGTTCTTACGTTTTGCGGGGGAGGAAGGGGGCGTCGCAAAGAATTGAAATAAACTTGATCTGCCAGCGAAGCAGACGAACTTTCATTCCAAATTTGCTGGTTTTAGCTCTTGTAGTTTAGAAGATTCAGGTGTTCATACAGACGAAGGGACCGACAGACTGACAGACGGGCATCGTTATATCGTCTCGGCTGTTGATGCTGATCAAGAATATATATACTTTATGGAGTCGAAAATGCCTCCTTCTACCTGTTCCGCACATTTCGCTTCACACAAAGAGTAGACCCCTGTACGCTTTTTTAGAGTACAGGGTCTAACAAACTTTTCAGAGTGTAAAAATTCAACTAGAGCTGTCAACTCATGACCGGAAAAATGTTCTGAAATGAATTGCAAATAAAAAGTTGTTCTAATTGGTTTTCAAGCGCCCGTTTCCGCTCACCCAAGTGAAACAGGTAGATACTTTTGTATCTTTGTATCTTTTTTGGCCCACTAATAATTAAATTATGAATTCACCTTTGATATTAAGTTGACTTTAATCGTATTAAATTAGACTAATGTGTTAACGACATCAGCGTGTTAGAATCTCATTCCCCTTTGTGGATTGGGATTATAGGGCGATGGTTTGGGACGCAAGACATCTGGTATCCGGTATGTGGCCGAGGTCAAAGCCAGGCCAAGTGATAGCAGCAACAGTGGCAGCCACAAAACTTTACCCACATTGAATTGCATCTTTTGACTGAAGGGCTGATGAAAGTTGATTGATGCCAGTGCCGCAAATCCGTCTCGCTTTTATTTGCTAAGCCCGCATGCTTATCAGCTGAGACGGGGGATTCTTTGTCTGTGTTTCTTGATAAGACAGACAAATGTCGGCGGCTGCTAAACAAAAGCTGATAACTGATGCTGAGACGATGGGATTCACAGCAGGGACAAAACCGCAATACCAAAAAGAAATTATTAAAAAATATGTATATTTTTCTACTTTTAAATGTGTTTAAGTTTGCTGGAAGGTCATCAACACACTTGCCACTGTGGCACCGTGTCACCAAGTCACCGACTCACTGTGCCCCTTATGCCCTGTAGCAAGTCTCGACTGCCTAGTCAGCCACTTTATGTTGTTTTTGCATTGCAAATTACGAGCAACAAACGACGTCATTCAAAAGGCAACGTCAACGTGCGTCAACACAACGCAACGCCACGCCACGACAAGCCACGCCACGACAAGCCACGCCACGCCCACATTAGCAGCCCTCTTGCCCTTGTGCCGCTTGTGTTGCAGCCACTGAAAGTTGTTGCTACCGATAATGCCCCTTTGGCTCTATTAAAGCACTTTGTTAGTTTTTGCACAGCTTCAGTTACAACCAAAGTGGGCACAAACAAGGGAAAGGACTACACTGCAACAAAAGAGGGGTAAGGAAAGGAGTTGGACTGTGGAAAATACAGATTTTAGCGCAAATTTAGGTAAATAGTATTGAAAATTTAATACATATTTCAGACCTTAAACCTTAGCAAAACATATATATAAGAATATTTAAGCATTCTAAATTTTTTAGAGTGTATGCTGGCATCTTTGGTACTGACAGCTCTTCAGTTTGGCGCCCTCTTAAAAGACCAACTGAAATTTCCAGCGATTTTCCCATGCACTTTACCACTTTGCGGTTAGTTTTCACTCGCTGATAACGTAAGTAGGATGGGAGGGGAAAGGGCGTGTCAGGGGCGGATGGTGTAAAGTGCAATGTGGCATGCCTCATTAAGCTAAACAAACTGTTACCACCAAAATGCTCTCACTATGTGCAAAATCAATAAGATGATGGAAATGAATTTATGGTCTAATCAAATATACAAAGCATACATCAATTGAGTCTACATAAATCCCCAAATGGCTAAAAGCCACAAGATCAACCAGCTAGCAATAACAATAGCAAAACTTTAAAAGCGAAAATTCAACAACAACAAAAAACGAGAAACAAAAAGAAAAACAAAAAAATAAATTGGTAAATGGTAAATTGGTAAAGAAAAGCGAAACTTTTATGGAACTAAACACAAAAAAAAACTTAATGTTTACTTAACAATCGATATAGCTGATGCTGTTGTGTTGGCCAAAATGTGTTGGCCATTGCTTCCTATAACCATAAATCAAAACAAATGTGTTAGCAGAAAGAAATATTCGAAATACATTAATCGATTTTCATTGCTAACGCATAAAAAAATACATTGGGTATTGTTTACACGCCAACTGTGGAGATAAACAATTGCCCCACAAAAATTATAAACAATAGAAAATACAAATAAAACAATAGACTATATAGAGAAGTGTATAGGGAATCGAGAAGCAAGTCGAGACCCCATATGAACATTTATCTATTTAGCAATTCATCAATATATATACAAAATTATATATACTTATATATAGTTTACTTGCGTCATTTTCCCAGTCTTACATAACTACAAAATAGGCTTAGTTGTGGCGCAAGATACTACAGTGAAAATACACCAAGGAAATGCTGGAAAAACCAAGGTTGCTGCACTTATTTCCCAAAAATTCCTTGACATTTTTCTTCAGCTTGGCATTTTCCTCATTGCTGTGGCTGACATTTTGAATTATTTGCTGTAAATTTGTGTTGTTGTTGTTGTTGTTCCTGTTGTTATTGTAAGGACCTATCCCGAGGCTAACGACCCGTAGCAACGCAAACAATCCAGTTGGAAAAGCCCCCCCCTTTTTCTCCTACCTACCCATGAAAACCCACTCATAGTCAAAATTCGTCAAATCAGCGCCAGTAAAAAGTTGAAATTTTCATGATAAGCAAAAACGAGAGTCGTTTCAATTGATACATAAAAAATAAAACGATTCGCGATTCAATTTAATAGCAAACGAATACAATTTTAGCTTAAATACTGTGAGTGTATATATGATAATGAATCGAAATCAATTCATATCTTTATGCTATTTGATTTTATAGAAAACGACATAATTATTCAAGCATTAAAATAAACAAATATTCTCTTTGACAATTGCTTTGCAAAATTATGTTAATTTAAATGATTCTATTCAACAGAACTGGAAAGAAAATTAAATTATAACAAACTGATTAAACTAATTTATATACAACAAATAAGAAAAGACAGTCGGGCACACCCGACAGTATAATACTCTGTGCACTTTATGTTAAGAAAATCGGAATTGATATATTTGTCAATATTTGACAAAATTTCAAAGGACAAGTCTCATCATACAATTTAACAAAATGGGTTCGATTTTGAGAATTTTAGATTTTGATTGCGATCAATTCCGCTAGTTGTCCAGATTATAGAAAGGTATGACTTTTTAAGATATCACTTCATTTGGCTGAGTTATGATCAATCAAAAATGGGAAAATGGTGAATTTTGAATATTGAGCTGAGGGCCACATGTCTGAGGATTCTGGCATCAAAATGGGTTCGATTTTGAGAATTTTAGATTTTGATTGCGATTAAATCTGCTAGTTGTCCAGATTATAAAAAGGTATGACTTTTTAAGATATCACTTCATTTGGCTGAGTTATGATCAGTCAAAGTTGGGAAAATGGTGAATTTTGAATATTGAGCTGAGGACCACATATCTGGCATCAAAATGGGTTCGATTTTGAGAATTTTAGATTTTGATTGCGATTAAATCTGCTAGTTGTCCAGATTATAAAAAGGTATGACTTTTTAAGATATCACTTCATTTGGCTGAGTTATGATCAGTCAAAGTTGGGAAAATTGTGAATTTTAAATATTGAGCTAAGGACCACATGTCTAAGGATTCTGGCATCAAAATGGGTTCGATTTTGAGAATTTTAGATTTCGATTGCGATTAAATCTGCTAGTTGTCCAGATTATAAAAAGGTATGACTTTTTAAGATATCACTTCATTTGGCTGAGTTATGATCAGTCAAAGTTGGGAAAATGGTGAATTTTGAATATTGAGCTGAGGACCACATATCTGGCATCAAAATGGGTTCGATTTTGAGAATTTTAGATTTTGATTGCGATTAAATCTGCTAGTTGTCCAGATTATAAAAAGGTATGACTTTTTAAGATATCACTTCATTTGGCTGAGTTATGATCAGTCAAAGTTGGGAATTTTGTGAATTTTTAATATTGAGCTGAGGACCACATATCTAAGGATTCTGGCATCAAAATGGGTTCGATTTTGAGAATTTTAGATTTTGATTGCGATTAAATCTGCTAGTTGTCCAGATTATAAAAAGGTATGACTTTTTAAGATATCACTTCATTTGGCTGAGTTATGATCAGTCAAAGTTGGGAAAATTCTGAATTTTAAATATTGAGCTAAGGACCACATGTCTAAGGATTCTGGCATCAAAATGGGTTCGATTTTGAGAATTGTAGATTTCGATTGCGATTAAATCTGCTAGTTGTCCAGATTATAAAAAGGTATGACTTTTTAAGATATCACTTCATTTGGCTGAGTTATGATCAGTCAAAGTTGGGAAAATGGTGAATTTTGAATATTGAGCTGAGGACCACATATCTGGCATCAAAATGGGTTCGATTTTGAGAATTTTAGATTTTGATTGCGATTAAATCTGCTAGTTGTCCAGATTATAAAAAGGTATGACTTTTTAAGATATCACTTCATTTGGCTGAGTTATGATCAGTCAAAGTTGGGAAAATTCTGAATTTTAAATATTGAGCTAAGGACCACATGTCTAAGGATTCTGGCATCAAAATGGGTTCGATTTTGAGAATTGTAGATTTCGATTGCGATTAAATCTGCTAGTTGTCCAGATTATAAAAAGGTATGACTTTTTAAGATATCACTTCATTTGGCTGAGTTATGATCAGTCAAAGTTGGGAAAATGGTGAATTTTGAATATTGAGCTGAGGACCACATATCTGGCATCAAAATGGGTTCGATTTTGAGAATTTTAGATTTTGATTGCGATTAAATCTGCTAGTTGTCCAGATTATAAAAAGGTATGACTTTTTAAGATATCGCTTCATTTGGCTGAGTTATGATCAGTCAAAGTTGGGAAAATTGTCAATTTAAAATAATGAGCTGTGAACCACATATCTGAGGACTCTTTCATCCAAATTTGACAACTTGAATATTTTTGCTTAAATCCCATGCGTATACTTAATATATTTTTTAATATCCTCATTGAATGCTTAATGAAATTGCACAATTTTTCAATGAAACTCATAAATTTCGCTCTATTCAAATGTTGTTATAATGTAATAATGCCAATCAATTATTTAATGCTTTTGCTTTTGCTCTGACAGCTTTGAGTGAGTTATATTGATATATATATATATATATGTATATATGACTACTTATAAGCTTAAGGAAAGCAACAAAAACATTGTGTAGAGTCGACTCATGGAGTTCAAATCATATTAAGAGTGAGCGCGTTGCACGTGCAACACTCATGCATAAACATGTATATACTAAGTATGTGTATGTGTGTGTGTGTGTGTGTAGATGCCACAAGGTGCTTCAAATGCCAACTCTCCAGTGGCATAAAACTAATTTACAAGTTTTTGGCGCTTGCAAACGAGTTTGAAATTTGAGCGTCAGTTAGAAAGATGTGAGTGGAATACTTTATACACACCCACACCCACACACACACACACACATACATATATACTTCTGCATATTTAAAGAGTATTTATAGAGTATATAGTCAGCGAAGTCAGACCAATAAAAATGCCAGAGAATTGTGAATAAATAGTCAGCCCAAACAAAGGCTGGCATAAATATGCATTTTTCTACATTGCGTTCATAAATAAATTCGGTGGGAAAAATCATTTGCCTCTGATGGAGGGAAAAGGAAAAGCGACTGACTAGAGACAAGAGTCATTTACTGCTGTTGTTGCTGCTGTTGCTGTTGTTGCTGCTGTTGTAACGGAAAGGCAACACCAAGTTCATTAGGTATGTATGGGAAGTCTAGTCCGGGGAAAAGGTGCTTAATGCCATGCTCCAAAATGGCTGCCATAAATGTGCCAGCTCATTTGAGGGGTGGTCTATGGGGGCTGGTTTTCTGTTGAGTCTGGAGAGGGTGTGGCAGGTTGCTGCCCCTAATGTTATACAGACAAGATGAAGCACTTAAGAATGCGTTGTGCGATGTCAGCGATGGGATCTTCCCCTACCAAGCCACCCCTCTGCCTACCCCCAGACCAACCCCCTGCCTCCCATATATTTATCTAATATCAGATGCTTGTCTGGACAGACAGGTGATAATGAACACACTTAGCTGGCAGGTAGCCTGCAGGAGCTGTTCTGCCCCGACCTCCAACTGCTGTACTGGAATTACACACATGCTGCCATTTAAGCAGTTAATGGTGTGTTTAAAGCTAATTGCCGTTGCCAACTGTTGGTTCTTTTTGGCCTCAACAAAGCAGCTACAAAAGCCGTCTTCTTCTCCTTCTTTATTAACTTTGCAATTTATTTTATGAACTTTTTGTGTCGCCTCTGCTTACCGCAAACAATGCAAAATCTACTGAATAATGTATGGCAATGTTTTATTGTGGTTTTTCAGCTTGTTTTTCATACCCTATAATTGGCATATGGGCAACAATAAAAAATCCTCATTTATTTGGCATTAATAAACCATCGAAAGGGAATTAAATTAAAACTTAATTAGTTTAAATCACACAATTAAATTGCAATTTTGTACGTTGTTTTATTGGTAAATTTATGAAATATTGCAAAAACGTGATTTATGCATTTCTTTGTCAATTTATCATAAATTTTGTACTTTAATATAATTAATGGCAAATCAGTTGTCAGCTTTAAAAAAATGTCTGTAAATTTTATTTAATTAGCTTTTATGTTTATAATAACTTTTATAACTAAATTCTGCTTTTAACAAATTTGTTCGTCAACTAAAATTATTTTTGTAACATTTTTTGTTCACAAAATTTGCTGCAGGATAACTTTCAGTCGTTGCCTGTTTGTGCCACAATTTCTGGCTTTTGTTTTATGCAACCAGTGGGAATATCTCATTTGCTTGGACCCTGTTGTCATAGCGGCTGTGAAAATGTTATTGTTTGTGGCCCAAATGAGTCTGGAGGGCAGAAAAATGTGACTGACAGCGACAGCAGCTAACGCAGTCATGGCCATCAGTTGGGGATCTTGCTCACCTGACAGTTAATCAGCACATACACAAACACACACCCACACACACACACACACCAGCAAATTTGCCCTAAAACCCACCCAAACACACACATACACATAAGCTGCAAAATGCTGTTTCAACATTTGCTCTGCTTCAATTTTGTGTTTTCCTTTCTTTCTTCGGCACTAAAAAATTAGTTTTCCTTTATTGAGCCGCCAGTGATTGCCACAGCGAACGTGTTGCCAATTTTGGCAGGCAACGTGCTGCCAAAAGGTTGCATACAAATTTCAAAAGCCTTCAAAAGGAATCCAAGCTTTTGTTGGACAGTGTTTGACAGCAGGCTTTTGTGTACTCTGTGCTGTTTGCTGTGTGTTGTCTGGACAACACGTTGCGTATACGCAACGTAAATCTAATTAAATTCCATGCAGCTGGACAAGCAGACACTTGTTGGCTTATTTACAATGTTGGCAAGTGGAAAATATCACCAAGAGCAATTATTATGCTGTGCCTGCGGTGTGTAGTTCAAGAGCGAACATTGATTGGCATCTTGTGAGATCAGCAGCAGATTGATGTGATGTTTGCCGGCTATTTGGGGAATAATGTGAAAATGGCAGCTGTGCTTAAATGCTTAACATGGCTATAAGGCTATAAGGCTGCTGGCCATTGCGGTCATTGTTTTCTTCCCACACCCAAAATAAATGCTCCGTTGGCGCTTTTTTAGAAAGGTGGGCGCGGTTGTCGTTATTAGCATGCCATCAGAGCAATGGAGACGACGACGACTACGACGACGATGAGGACGAGACGAGCAATTTATGCAAAACGTGCTCAAGTGGGCCACATCGCGTGAGTGTTGCCAACTAACGCGTTTGGGCCACCTTTCCACTAGCCAACAACACTACTAACGGCTCATTATCAGCAAGCATGAAAGAAATGTCTAAATTATATATGGTATATATACCTATATATGGTACATAAAACATATATTTATTTTCTTTTATGTGTTATGTTATTTGGCCAGGAATATTTGGCATTGCTTTAAAGGTTTCCCGAGAAGTACTTTGAGTTTCAATGCCAAGAGTCGAAATAAATGTTAAGGTCAACAAACAAGTCTCAAATATTCACTTTTTGTAATTGGATGCTGTCGTCTGTGACTCTGACTATGCATACCTTTAGATGCTGTCACACACACACACGCACACACTCACACACACTCATAGCCATTGTGGCACTCTACAATCCGCGCCAGGGGCAAAAAATGAGAAGGAAATAAATCTTCAGTAGTGTGAATCGACTGTTGAAGACCTTGTACTCGTTGTGAAGCATACTATTGGGAGAATTGATGTATATTAAGCTATAATAGTTCGATTCATACTAAAATTTCATAAAAGTTTGCTTGAAATAGCTCGACAAATACAGCACTTTTCCATGCAAAGGTTTGACCGATTGTTCCTATGGGTGCTATATGATAAAGCTGTTCAATCGAAATTAGGTCAGGCTATAAAGAGTTCTGCTGTTCATAAAATGTGTGAATTTTGTAAAGATATCTCCATAAATAACAAAGTTGTGCTGTTTATTCCACTAATTCCCCACCGATTGTTCTTATGGGAGCTATATGATATAGCTGTCCAATCCGAACCAAATTTGGTCAGGCTATAAAAAGTCATGCAGTTATTCAAATGTGTGACTTTCTTTGACCTATCTCAACTAACGACATAGTTTTCCATACCAAACGCATATTTTCCACTGAGTTTTGCTGGAATTTTTAATCTTTTAGGCAGTCAAAAGTGGGCGTAACACAAATTTTAGATATACTAAATCTGTACAACGTCTAGACGGAGTTTTATTAAAAATTTGGTAGCTCTAGCTGTTATAGGCTCTGAGTTACAGTGGTGTTAACAGACGAGCACCGCTTTACAGAACTGCTGATCAAGATACTTATACCTATACACTATAGCTTCGACCACGCCTTCTACTGCCCATTACACACACTTCTTTCTAATGAACCTATTATACCACTGTTTACGTTTACAAGTACGGGGTCTAAAAAAAAGGAAAAGTAAAAGCAAAAAAGGAAAACAAGTTCGTAAAAAGCAAAACTCAAATTGTATGTGTGTGTGTATGTGTGTGTGTTGTTGTTCTGTTGCCACCGCACCCAATTCGTGTTGTTGTTGTTGTCATAAAGTCCGCGTATGAGGGGAGGAGGTGGGGTTCCATGGTGTTCTTTGGTGTTCAGTTCTGTTGTGTTGTGTTGTTATGCTCCTGTTGTGCTCCTTTATTCTTCTCAGGATTCGAGAGCATTGTATTCTGTTTGTTTTATAGTTATTGCTTTTGTTTCGCCTTCAACAGTGACACCCCCACCCCCCCTCTAAACCCCCTACTGCCCCCCTTTATCGCAGTTTTATGCACATTTAATCTTATGACAGACAAAATGTTGTAAAATTGTTTATGGCACTTTGTGACATGGTCAGTTTTCATACATTTCACAGTAACTAAAACATTTATACGCACATGTGCATCGGTATACAGCAAGAAAACAGGATTCAAAGGAAACTGTCAGGTGATCAGGTAAATAACTGTACATAATGCTTAGTTAACTTTAAGCTGAGTTGACAACCCTATGTGTTAAAATGTAGTAAACTTTCTATAAACTCATAAACTTTTAGGCTTTTACAACCTTAAGTTCTAGTGAAAATGTATCTACACTCCAAGAATAAAATATTAATAAAATTAATTATTAAACGCTTGTTAACATTTTCCTTATACTCATAAACTATTAAGCTTTTCTAAGATAAAGTACTAGAAAAAAATGTATCTATACTCCAAGAATATAGTACTATATACATCAAATAATTGGTTCTAATGAAAATTGTTTGTACCCCCGTGTTCGCAGATTAAAAAGCAAATTTTCTTTACTGGATACTTTTGCTTTCCACTTTTCCCATACACATAGCTGAATTTAGTGTGTGTTTCAGCAAATTTTTGTTTGTCACATTAATATTAATTTTTTTTTTGTATCTCAAAGTATGCAAACTACTTTAAAGCAGTTTGTTCGCAGAGCTATTTTTAGTGCCCCTTCCCCTTGAAACATTTTCTTTTTAAATTTAAAAAGTTGAAGTACAAAAAGAAAGAAAAATAATAAAAAAAATAAATATATGTTTAAATTTCAAAGATCAAATAATTTTTTGACATAAGCAATTTCAAGTTGAAAGTTTGGGAATTTGTGTGAAAAACTTTGTTAATTATTTTAATTGAAAAGTAAAATATTTATGAACTCACCTGATGAAATAGTTTATTGTTGGCTGACAACCTGTTGGTTGCAGTAGCTGAAAACTGATTGTTGTTGGTGTTGACCACGTTGTTGTTGCTGTTGTTGTTGTTGCCGTTGTCAGCTGTTGTTATGTATATGAATATTGGCAGACAATACAAGAATCCACTCAAAACAGTTGGCACGCTATTTGCTTTTCATGTCAGCGCAGTGTCCAGTTCAATTTTATTTCGATTTTAATCGAAATATATATATTTATTTAATTTTTTTTTATCTTTTCTGTTGTTGTTTTTTGGCCAAGCTGTCTGCTCATTTAGCCGATGCTCTTTTCATACTAAATACATTTGTATGGGAGACTCATCGTAAATATATATATTATTATATATTTATATATATGTTTGTATGGATATACGCGTATGCGATGTTTATTCGTATAAATTTGAAAATTATTATTAGTTATTTGTTGTTTGCTTTACGCTTTACGCTTTACGCTTTACTCTGTGTGCTTTGTGCTTTTTGGTCTGCAGACACGTTTCATTTCATTTTGTTCTATTTACTCATTTATCTACTACGTGCTTCATCTATTAACATTTTCTATATTCCAATTTTTTTTCACTTTTTTTTTATATATTTTATTTGCTTTGCTTCTTTCTGTCTGTTCGGGGTGAAAATTGAAATAAGTTTTCTTGTCGAAAAGTCAAACGTCTTCGATTTATATTTTATATATTTTATTTAATGCGTTAATTTATGACTGGAATTTGTTGCCAGTTAGCTCTAGATTTAGTATCCTCTATTCAGCTGTTGTATTATATATATAGATGTATGTATATATATTAGGTGTAAGTAGTACTTCTCCAAAAATAGTATGGTTTTCTTAGGTTTCCTGTTATCAATTTGGTCTGCAGTTTAGTTGAGTAACGAGCTAGAGTTTTAAGTTGATTTAAGTTCCAGTTTCCGTTTAGAAAATTCGTTGTAGCCAAAAGAGAAATATATGTTTAATATTCATATTTTTTGGGTTTAGGTTAGGAAAACGTGAACGTAACTCATTATAGCCACTTTGAAACCGAGCACACACACGGCACGACACTTAAAACGAGGCTCAAATTGCTTGATTGCATTAATTATTCAGCTCGAAAGGTAGTATGAATATTTTTGTATATATATATATTGTATATCGTATATAGTAAAGGGTATATGTATATGTGGTGGGGTCACGGAAGGCGTGTCAAACTTCACAAACGAATTGTTAACGCTGCGCGCGCGATAATAAAATTCTAGAGCATACTTTCTAGCAATGCTGCACTTTTTGATACCCATCTACACATTGCACTTGTTAAACTCGAACACACACACACTTACACTCACACACGCACACACGGAGTGGCAACATACACACGCCACACACACACACACCACGCAAACACACCGACACTGACTGTAAGGTACTTGTTGTTTCAGCGGCAAAAAAGAGCTGCCTTTAGGCCAATATCTAGTCCTCTGGTCTTATTGTGTTTATGCCGTGTCGCCCTTGCGGCCAACATCACGTCCAGCTAACGACTGAGACAACGCTGCGTATACGCAACAACGTTG
The DNA here is from genome assembly GCA_018903735.1 of Drosophila cardini. NCBI lineage: Eukaryota > Metazoa > Arthropoda > Insecta > Diptera > Drosophilidae > Drosophila > Drosophila cardini. Next base: position 11,333,772 of record JAEIGM010000001.1, on the reverse strand, counting down.
ACTGACAAACTTGCCTATTTTCGGAGTAACTGCAAAGCGCCTGCGCCGTGAGAGCAGCACAAAAACAACAGAAAACATAAAAAAATAAAATAAATAAAAATAAAGAGCGTGTTGCCAAACAGAATCAAGCAAGTGGTTTGCATTTGGGCCAATGGCCCAAAGCGACTTCAAGCATGCTTCAGTCAAACACTAAACAATTCTTTCATAAATTAACAAACGAACAGACAGAAACACACACACACACACACACACACACACACACACACACACACATACACACACTAATGTAATCAATAATCAGCAACTAATTTGTTGCAACCAAGAGGCATTTAATTACCTAGCAACATGCGGTGGTGCAGTGGTGCGAGTAGTGCCACAACACAGCACCGAATCAATTGACTGCCTGTGGTGATATTTGGCATTTGCTGTCATGCAGTCACACATAATGAAATGTATATACTGTATATATATTCCAATATATGTATATCATAACAATGCACAATGCTTAAGCAGCGTCTTCAGCTGCTGCTGCTCCTTGGGAAAACTGAATTCGATGAGAAAATCGATGCAATCGAAGGGGAGCTAAAAGGGAAGTAACAACATCCGTTGTTAGTCTTGGTCTTTTTGGGTCCTTTTACCTCACTGGCGATTATCTTGGTTGGGTAAAATGTGAGTGAAACTTTTTAATTAAAATTCACACGCAATATGTTGCGTATACGCAACGTTGTACATTCATTCAAGTTGAGCTAAGCTTGAAGCTCCTTGAAGCTCATTAGCGTTCAAATTGTGCGCGTATCATGTAATTTAGATTAAATGTAAATTGAAAATGTAAAGCGATTGTGGTTTTTTTGGTTTCAACTTATTTTACCTGTCTACCTTAGTTACCTTAGCGACTACCTGGCTCCCTATCACCCTGTCTCCCTGTCGCCCCGTCTCTCACAGTCTGTCTGTTAATTTTTCGCGCGCTCTGCCTGTAAAAGTTTTGTCACCTAGATTCACGGTGAGTGACCAAACAATTTACAAACTCAACTCAAGCGTTGCAGCTTAGTTAATGTTAAGTCAAACACTGACATTAACCTCTAAGTTGGCATTAGCAAAACTTGTTTAAAATATCTTGCGATTAAATTATTAGCAACAAAAGTTTTCTCCATATTGTTTGTTGGACACAGGAGCAGCTTTTATAAATATTAATAAAGTCAAAGTGTCCAGCAAAATGTCCTTCTACTACACCTGCTTATATATATCTACCTGACTTTATAAGTATACCAGGAGTACGTAGCAGTAGTAAATTCATCAAGTAAATGGAGTTCGTAAAGGTAAACTGCAAAATTGCTTTATTAAGTGCGCTCTTTAAGGTCCTGTAGAGGGTAGAAAACAACAGTTTATTTGGAGTGGAAAAGAGAAGACTTGATTCACTAGGAATACCTACATATAGGAAGCTTGAACCATTTAGAATTCATGTGAATTAAGTCTGGTTTTGCTTTAAATTAATTAAATAAACTTAAGTGAAGTTAAATATATTTTTAAGCTTTAATTTAAACCCCTCCAACTGTAGTAGTACTTTGCTATTTGCTTCTGTTTCAAGTTAATACAATATGGCCATCATGTTTTATGGCCAAATCGTTTTCCCAACACTTAACACTAAGCTCTTGAATAATTAAAGACTTGAGTTTTCCATGTGAGACGCAACTTAAGCACAAAAGAATAAAAGTTTCGATTGCTTCAAGGGAGTAATACATGGTTTGGTTATAGATTTACCAAAAACGGAGCCAGGAGGGCACCCGTTTTGGCCACATAATTATCTATTAATTGGTCGGCGTGAGTAAGTCAAAGTACTAAAGTGCCCAAAGTGGCAGGAAAAAGTCAGTTAACGTAAATTTGTGGCACGTATTGGCACTTGGAAAGTGCAGTTATGGCCATTATGGCTAACTAAATGAATTGCATGCTCGATAATTGGCCAAAACTGCAGTGTTGGCCACTTCAAAAGAAACGAGTAACTTTTTACCAGCTAAGAGCATTTCATGCTTTTGGGGGCACTTTAGCAATGCCAATGTTTAATTAAGGAACCAATTAGTGTTACCAACGTTACCAGAAGGAGATGGCTAGGGAGGGAGAGGAAGGGAGATAGACCGAGAGAATTATATGCCACGTGTAATTTTTAAGTATTTTCTGATGAGTTATGAAAAGCGTTAAGACCATCAATTAAAGCACCATTAGCTGATGCCGCCTTCTCAGCCAGGCCAAGACAGAGAGCGACAGAGAGAGATTATCGCTATGGTGTTGTCAATCAGTCCGTCAGTCAGTCAATCAAGCATTTGTTATTAGTGGCATTAAGGCATACAGCAATTAGGATTTATTTTTGGGTAACTCTGGCGACACATTATCGATCCGTTTAGGCCACATTCTACTTAGCCAAACTCTAATTGCGGCCATTTATGTTGCGTATCACAATCGTTTCACACAGTCAACATCAACATCAAACCAAGCCATTTGACTTGTTAAGCCGTGTTTGATATAACCAAATATATATATATTTATATGTATATATTGATTTTGGCCTGGCTCAAAACAAACACAGCCACAATAGACACACACAAGCAGCTCACAAAAGGCAACAACAACAACAACAAGTCAAGTCAAGAGTCGGTAAATGTGAATGACAATTTCAATTTAACAATTTGCATGCTAATGTTATGCGGCAAACTTCCATTCAACTGTCGACACACTAAACCACACCCCCTCCTCTCACCCCCACTCCTCCCCTACCCACCCCTACACACATTCACACACACGTGGCAGCCTCATGCGTGTCTGTGTTTGCTTGAATTATGTGTTGCCTTTTGGCCATTTTATGAGCCATCTAAATATCTGCTTTGAATAAAGTTTATTAATCCCAAAATACTTTTGTTTATTAATTAAATTATAAATTAATATTTGTTTAAAACAGACTGGCAGGTAATTAAACAGTTAATAATATAAAGTCTTAAAAAATAATTAACTGCTGTTAATAAATATTTAATCAAATTTTGAAAATTAATTATTTTTAATTTGTTATAATTTTACAATTTAATAATTTTTTAAAAATTATTCCCTTCTAACAATTAACTGAATTTAGTATTTATTACCATGAATAATTAATTTTAAAAATATTTTAAGTAACTATATTAACATTTATTTAAACAAATAAATAAAAATTACTATTTATTATATATTTTAAACACAGAGAACACCCTGTATTTTATTAATTTCCAGTTATTCATCAAACCCTTTACAGTAGACACTTTACAGAGTATTCGCTGTGTATAAAATTGTTTGGGCCAAAATGAAAATTCGGTTAATTATTATAATATAAACATTTTTGGCAACAACCTCCTTTGAAAAAGGAGCCTTTTGCTTAATCCTGTTAGTTTGTATAAAGTTTTGAGTCTGTTTTGTTTTCGATTAGCCAGGGCTGGAGCATAATAACCCGTGTCCTTTGTTACAAATTCATTAAATTACAACATTGAAGCGAGAGTCCTAGTCAAAGCCCACGGCTCTGTTCACAAAATAATTAGGTTTTCCAGGCAATCTGTGTACTAACTTGGCTGAAACGAATGTTTCCAATTTATTTGGACTTCGACTTCAGTTCAGCCAGGGATGCTGTAGACACTCAGCGGCAGTGGGTCGTTTATCTGGATCCAATTCCAGTAAGTATTCTAGGAAAGCAGCAAAAGTCATGGCATCATAGGCTGACCAGTAATAAGTGTTTAGTAGCACATTCCTGATGCTATTGCGATGATCGCACATATTGAGTAATTGTCCATATTTATCGAATATCTGATACGATTTTCTGCCCCTCATGATCAGATGTAGCGGTATATAGCGTAAGTGCTCGATAATAGATGCGACATGAAACTCATCCCGATTGGGTACATTCTCAGGACGTATACCAAAAAGATACTTTCCTGTGGCCAACTCAAAGCTCACACAAGCCACACTCCAGATGTCCGCAGAGGTCGAATACCCAACATCCAAAATTGCCTCAATGCAACGATACGCTGGCGTCTGTATCTCCCAGTTAATGGGTTTCCCCACATAACAGGCATTACCCAGATCAGCAATCTTAACGCGTAAATCCTCTGGCGAACCATTGCCACTGGAGTACAGCACATTCTCCGGTTTGATGTCCGTGTGTATGATATTAAAACAGTGCAGATAATCCAGTCCCATTAGCATCTGACGTGTTATGTTCTTGACTATGGCCAACGGTAGACTATCATGCTCCGATTTCTTGGCCAGATTCAGCAATGTACCATCCAGCAGCTCCATGACCATACAGGGTGTGACACCCACCGAAGTGTCTAGGTTAAAATCATCGTATATTTGAATAACATATTGTTGCCTTGGATCCGGAGGTTGTTTCCCATGTAATTCGCGTAACATTTTTATTTCCATGGCAACCATGGCCACATTATCCTTATCCTCTCGTGGTATTTTAACAACCACCTCTCGTTTGCTGTGCAAATCCCAGCAGCACAACACAGTGGACATTATGCCATCATAAAGCTCACTCAGCACATAGTAGCGCTCTGCAAATATACGTATATTTAAAACTTAATTATTATGTTTAAAATAAATTAATTGAATTTACCATTCAGCAATTCACCGAGTTTAATTTTTGATGGCTCAAAGTCCTGATCTGTTTTGTAATTCATTTCCAAATCTTCAGTTGACTTTTGGTTTAAATCTATATCAAAAATATCCCAGCAATCATTGGATTCCAAATTCACTGCATCAATTTGTGAATTGATTGGATTTTTAGACATTTGTATAGAGTTTTCATCGGCTGAATTTATGGGCTTTTCTTCCTCAGGATTAATTAGCTTATTAGCCATTTGAAAGTGTTGTTCTTCCTCTGAATTAATTGGCTCATTTGCCATCTTGAAGCCAAATTTATTCAAACAATCATCGGTGTTCTGCTCCATGTCTTCATCCTGTTGTGCTTTTGGTAGACTCTTTGGCTTTTCTTCAGTGTCCTCATCCTGTTGTTCCTGAGAAACTACTGAAATCTCGTGTGCTTTTGGGTGACTCTTTGGCTTGTCCTCCATGTCTTCGTCCTGTTGTGCTTGTTGTAGACTCTTTGGCTTGTCTTCCATGTCTTCGTCCTGTTCTTCCATGGAAGTCTCTGCCAACTGTTTAGGCAATTCATTCAGCCAACTATTGGAATTCAATTCCATTTCAGTCTTAGAATTGTCTTGTAGATCCGCTGGCTTGTCTACCATTTGGAGATGCAGTTCTTCATTTGAATCCTTTGGCTCTTTAGGCAAACTACTCAAATCTATTTCAGGGGAATTGGCAATTACGGAAGTCTCGCAAGCAACTGTATCTTGTCCCTCTATTGGCCTATCTGCCATCGTTAAGTGCGATTCTTCCTGTAGTTTCATTGGTTTATCTTTCATCTGCATTACATAATCTTTCCCTGAAATCCCGCAATCTTCTCCCTCCTCCTCAGGCTCATCTCCCAGCATTAAGTTCAAGCTTTCCAAGCCAAAACTCCGTTTGGATGTCATCTTTGAGTAACAAGGTTTCACAATTGTTTTTATTGTCACTTCACATTTTTCATGCATGTCCCAACATAGCCAATAGTTGTCCGTCTTCTTCTTCTTCTGCAGCACAAAATACCTGCCTATATCGGAATGGAAAATACAGTTAACTTGATTATATATCTTTAATGTATTACCATCGAGTAGTTTTCCCAGTGGCTGTACCATAGGCACCCATCGTAGCTCCACAGCCTCCAAGTTCTTGTGAATTTTCTTATCATTCTGGAATTCTGGACTTTCATGGCCTTGTTGCATGAGTTTCTTTGATGCCACATTATTTAATCGAGTAAAACTTTTATTTTCACGCGTTTTACTTTTAATCTTCATAATAATTTTACGTTTTTCACTACACACGCTGTTGACATCCGAACATAACCAGAGAATTCTGTATATATTTTGTCACATACTCCAGTGTTGGTTAACGCAAAACAATCAGTTTTGAAAGTTACGCAAACTGATAAAGTTGTCGACAAAGTTGTCGACAGATGTGGCAAGCAGCCAAGAGTCAAACTACTGTAATTGCAGCACATGCAACAACTTGGCATTGCCACATTTACACATGGCCACTACTCAAAAGTTAAATCATGACGAATGTGGCATACACATCGTTCTTGCCACATCCTTTGTTTTTTGCCTTGTTGTCTTGTTACTGCAACTGTCTCCGTGGGGCACGTGCCATCTTCAGCACAGCACTTATCACAAGGTATGTATGAGTCCATTATACCCTAACTATCGCGGGGTAAAACTAGTCAAGGACTTGTTTTACAAAAATAGCAAACAATACTTGTAGCAAATATTTGCTTCATATTTCAACATTTCCATCAAATATTTTTATATAGCAAATATTTGCTGCTAGTTTAAGCAAATATTTGCTTTGTGATTAGTTATCAACACTTAAAAACAGTGTTAATAGCAGCAGATAGCTTTTGCTTGCTATCGATGCAAACGTTGTGGGCATTCCTGCATTTTGAGAGGTTGATTACTGCTAGAAGATTACCAATGAAAAAGTTTGAAAGCCATTTTAAAGAGTAACACCTTTGGTTAATTAAATAGATGTTTTTTTTACTCCGACTAGGGGTTTAAGGAACTACCCCCTAGTCAGTAATCTTTTCATGTAGCGAACACTGAAAGTTTCCTGTTAAACTCCAAAATCCGCAGGGTAAATAAACTTTGGTCTTGCCCAGGTGAGTGTTTCCCGTATTCAGTGCTCTTCAATCCCAAGTAAATCCTTGGCAAGTACGCAGCAGCGGGAGAGAGTGTAAATAATGTGCTGAAAATCCCGCTTAATGAACTGAAAATAGAAATACACAAGCACAAAATGCTGTTGAAATGTTGTATGCAGCATGTGGCAAGTGGCATGTGGCATGTGGCAGGTTCAAGGTTATAAGTATATAGTTGACTTAAGTAGTCTTTTTCAACTCGAATTGAATACAACACTGCTTAAAATAACGAATGCCTCGAGTGTAAAGTTTCAAAGCGAACAGAAACAAAAACAAAAAGCATAAAAAAAACACGCGAATGCGTGTCAAAAGGAACACACAAAATGGCGCCCAAAACTTTAACTACAGGAATGGGAAGTGGTGAAGTGGGGGGGGGGGATGGGCAGATCGAAAGAGAGTCAAAGTTTTTGGCTTAAAGTTCGGAGAAAGTGAAATCAAAGGCTTTAAATGTAGTGCTTAATGAATGAAATCGGAGTACTTACTTATATAGCACAGATATATATGTATGTATGTCTGTGCTACGTATTGTTTAACAGACTGATTCAGTGGTCTATTCATGAGCTGTCAATTTGCATGCTGATGCAATTGCGTAATTATATTTGCCACGATTGTTGTGCTGTTTGTGTCCAACATTTATATGCAGATTGACGCGTTTGAATGCCAGCTTGTATATAGGATAGAAAGTAGTACAGTACTGATTCTGTCCGAAGGGAGTGTTAGTTGTGCAGAACAGAGCAGGGACCTCAACCTAACTGACTGGCATGCATAGCATTTTGGTTAGTTTTGTAAGTACACAGTGAGAACTTTCGTACTTCAAAGTAAGACTAAAGACTTTACTTTAAAACATATTTATATAATTAAGATATTATAAGACTTGTACTTAAGTATTTCATACAGGGTTTAATCATATACAGTATTACCCAACTGTTTTATCGTTTAAGCATAAGTTTTAGATCTGACACCTAGATTTTTTCTCAGTGTAGTTTCCCTGCTTGTCAGTTTGACACTAGATTTGCAATGTTTTGAGTTTTCTGTTGTGCGGTTTTCTGCATGTTAACTTTCACTTTTGGCCTTTTATGTGCTGGTAACTCTAGAGGCCAATTAAGTGAATTATTCAACGGACAACAGTCGAATCTAAATCATAACAACGTTCTGGGAAAAATCTTGAAATTGTCTAAGCTGCATTGCAGCTCTCGGTTAAGTCCCCGTTAGTCCCCAAGAACTTTATCATCTACACTGTTTTACTAAGGATTTCAGTTCAAGACTTGTCGAAATGGGTATGTGAGACTATAAGTTTGTCTTACAGCAGTTGTAGTAAATTGTTTGTGCATACCCTTTGCTCAACTATGGTACAGGGTAACATTGTAAATGCTGCAAGGTCACGTTCTTCGTTTTGTTAAACATTTCGATACCATTCACGTTTCATCAAAATTGAATATGCTTATTTATTTATGCGACTGTTTTAATATGCAGCACAGCCATTTCATTGGAATTGAATAGCACAAACAGGCAGTTGGGACATTTGGGACGGACGGAACGGAAGGAACGAGTAGACGGGATAGACAAGCAAGCGGAATCAGTATCCTCGACAGAGAGACCAAATTACATAAACAATATGCACACGACAAGGACAAACGATGTTTAGTTGTTGCCTCAATTAACAAATAACCAAACAACGTATGTATCCACATATGTATGTATCTATGTAGTGCTATCATTGTCAAAATGTTTCGTGTTTCACATCATTACTAGTTTAGCTTGTTACCCAAATATGAAATACATACAAAATGTACTTAATTCTGACTGTGTTCCTGTCACCGCAAACGTCTACTAAACGTTAAAGAGTTTTTATAAACTACAGTCTCAGAAAAATATTTTTAGACGCAATTGATTATTACCTTTTTCTTTACTTTAATTTACAAAACTTTCTTCACTTCTCTTTTTGTTGGCAAAGTGAACTCTCTTCAGTTACTACTTTAAGCTCGATCGCCCCCTCTTACTTCATGCGTTAGAGTGAGACAACTATCCCACTTGCCTTTACTAGGTATGGCAATGTTAATAAACTAGTGATGGCAATTTTGATGATGACAGCGTTAACATAACATTAAGACAGCGTTAACATAATAATGGTATTCCCATTAGCCTGCTACATAAACAAATTACATATACAATATAACATAGACACAGCAATACACAGTGGTATTTACACTATATATATTTGACTTTGTAAACTCAGCTAAAAGTTATGGCTGCTTAAAAATTGCTGACTTCCATGTGTGACTTCTCCGTAGTGAGTGGGAAATCGTGTAGAAAGTGTATGTGGGAATGCGCTTTTTAACAACATTTCATGTTTGGTGAATTACATATTAACAGTGCAAACAGACTTAATGTGAGTGTGAGAGAGTGTGTGGGAGTGTGTGTGTGTGTGTGTACAGTTAGCTGTAGCTATATATGGCCATATATTTTATCTATTCAGGTAGTTACGTCACGGCATGTAACGCCTTTGTAGCTGCAGTTGAAATGTAAATCGAACAAGCATTCGGCAAGGACAAGCGCCAGGACCAGCAGAGAAGGGAGTAGAAGAGAGAGAGAGAGAGGTAGAGAAAGTGTGAAAGAGAGAGGGCTGACAGCAATCAAGTGGAAAGCTTACAGCGTGTACATTTTAGAATGGCTTGTTCTGGTAATGGTTTGGGTTGGGTTGAGTTGCTTCTGAGTCCTTTGCTCTTTGCTGGTCTGGGTTGGTTTGGGTTGGTTTGGGTTGGTTTGGGTTGGTTTGGGTTTTTTTTTGGTTATATTTAATTCATTGACGCTCTACTTCAACGTCATTGCCCCCGCAGCTCCACACCGCAGAGGGGCGAGGAAGTGGGCGTGGTACTAGCTACTTCCTAGGCAGAGCACGACAAACACGACAACGACAACGTCAAGCTGTCTACAAACTTAACTTGGGCTACGACTAAGACATCGACTCCGACTACGACTTCCACTTGGTTTTGGTCCTCGTCTTGGTCTTAGGCTTGAGGTTCTTGGGGTTCTTGGGGTATTACATATTTACATTTTTGATGGCTTCTTCTTTGGCAACACTGCGGCTGGCAAATGTTTTTATTTCTTTTAACTTTTTCCTATTTTGTTTTATATTTTTTCCTTTTTTTTTTTCGTGTTTGTTTTCTGTATTTTTGTTGTCTCTTCTTTGCAGTTGAATTTTTAGAGATATGTGGGTTGGAAATAAAGGGAAACAAAGTGCGAGCATTTCCGGCAGCACTTTACCAGCTCAATTAGTTGGCTGACAGGACAGCGAACGGAAATTGTTTGTTATTTGCATGGTAAATAAGCTGAAAAATAAAGGAGTCAACTTAAACTTAATTGCTGTTTTAAGAGACAGGTGTCGAGACTCAAAGAATTGGCAACAAGTGTAACTAAAGTAAGTACAGTAGAACTACCTTTATAATGAATGGAAAGAAAACACAGTGTCATCTTCATTTGCGGACACGAAAAGTGCAATTTACACGCCAGACTCGCCACGCCCACCAACCCAACCAACCCACCCACTCACCCACCGCCCAGTGGAGTTATAATCGGGCCAAAGGCACTTGAATATTCTGCCATAAATCCACTTGGTTTGCATGGAAAATATGTAAATACACATAAAATAAAAAAGAAAAGGGAAAAACGGAGAAAATGTTAAAAAGAAAGCAAGTAAAAGACCTTCGGGACAGGTCGAACTTGAGGTCTGAAAAGGCTTTGGCTTGAATCAAGCCAACTCATGGCTGAGTTTCAGTCAGCACAATGGGAATCGATTGAGCAGCGCAAAAGGAATTTATAATGGTGCAATGACTTATGGCGCAATTGCTGCAGTGCAAATAAAATCCAATAAAATTGTATGACACATACACCCACACACACACACACTCGCACACACACTCGCACACACACAAATCTTTACTTAAGCCGACTCAAGTCTCAGCTCGTGCACATTTGTCAAATAATCGTCAGACATATTTGCTAGGGTTGCCATTAACCCCAAAAAAAAAAGAAGTAAAATATATATGAAAAAAGGATTGTCGTTGAAATCCTTAGATATGGTAACACATGCCATGTAATTTAATATCATATAAATCACTTGAAATTTGACTAACAATGAGAAAATACGACTGACACTTTCCACCTGGCAACAGGTGTGGCAGTACCTGCTCCACATGTCGCATGCGGAAATGCTTGAGATGATTCTGAAAATACTGCAAAGTGAACACGGAGTTTCAAGTATATTATGCAAAAGCCTAAAAAAATCTTGACATTTCAAATTGTTGGCTTAAAACAGCGTTTAAATTATTTACAGCATTTTATAAAATGTCGACATTTCGAAGTTTAAACAGCTTAAAATGCTTTCAAATCTACAATTTTCATAGCCTTTGAAACTTTTTCATATACAGTGAAAGCTTCCTTGGCCGAACAGCTACGGTTCCAGTATTTCCGCTCAGGGAAGATGTCCGCCTGCGGGAAAGGATTTTGTATTTTAAAAAATTCCTGAATTTTGTGTATTTTAAAAAGTTTCATTTGATTTGAATAGAATTTGTCATCGAATGACTTTTTGCACTCAAAAGTTAAATAAATATTTGTGTATATTTACGAGTACGAGTACGAAGGGAGTACGAGTACTTATGAAAGTTGATTTTCATTTAAATGATAGCGGTTTTTCGATTTTATTTTGCACTTTACTATATACTGTTCAGTGAACGATTTCAATTATTTACGGCCTTGTCCGCATCAATTTTCAAGCCCATTTTGGTCTCATTGCCCACTGACGCCATTTTGTCGCTGCTGCAGTAATAAATAATTGAAAAAAGTTGGCTTAAACCAACACAAACGTGGGCGGTACTTTGTGTGTAGAATTACCTTTACTCTATATGGCTATAATTGTCAGGTGTAACCTCTCAGTTCCGGCAATTTCCGGTCGTTGCGGCGCAATTTACCAAAGAAAAAGACACAAAAAAAATGAAATCAGGCCATAAAAAAACATTGCTATAAATAACAAAAATATCAATATGAATGGGGGCAGGGGGCTCCCCCACAAAATGGAATAAAAAAATAACACGCTTCGTCCATTAAGAGCTTAAACTATCTATAGACAAAGCGGCTCATAAACTTTTACCCAAAGAATCAAAAATTCAAAGTCTAAGCAACAAATTGAATTAGGAACCACCAAAAAGAGCAACAACAAGGAGACTGGGTTAGCAGGCTTAGGGTGGATTGGTAGTACGCCCACCCAATTAGCCGGGGATGGCTTAAACAAAGTTTGTACACTGGAAAAAAAAAGTTTTGAATTTTAGCTGGATTTTTAGAGGTCGAAGTTTGGCTCTAAATAAAATTTAAATAAAATTTCTAAATAAATTATTTTCTGTTTTACCTTCCCTCCAAAATAGTTAATGACTAAGTTTAGTCAGGAATCCAGTATTCCTTTTTTTACTGTGCATATTTTTAAGTCCACGCCACGCCGGCTGTGCAGAAAATTTGTTTGATTAGCTTAATTAGACAGGTGTATCAGAGCAATGCCAGCGACATTTATTAGACAGCAGTTCGACAAGCGATCCCAGTTGTACCCCAAGCAGCCAAAACCAAAGCCAGCGAGAGAAACATCTTTCATTGGAGCACGGGGAGTAAGCGTTATATAGAGCAATGTCATGCAAATTGAGAATGTCAAATGCAAACAGTCAAGCGGACAGTTGAACAGACTTCAAGGGTGGGGTAGGGGAGAAGGGGGTAGTAGAGGGGAGAAAGCAAGAAGGACAGCTAGATAGACAGGGAGACAGTTTAACTGGCAACTGGCAGATGCTTGTCAAACACACAAAACCCACTCGTAGAGGACACAAATGGAAGGACAGGCAGACAGATGAAGAGAAAGAGAGCGAGAGAGTGAGAGGGAGGGAGGGAAACAGGCAGACAGTCAGACGCTGGCGACCGCATTGAACCGTTGTATGCGTTTGAGCCATCTACATATAACCACAACAGTTTTGAAGGTCACTCGAGGATTAGGCACACGTTTCAAAGTGCAGAAGATAACCAGACATCAAGGACACGTCTCTGTTGCAAGTCAGAGCGCCATCTCTGTCTCACGTACATACACTCCCACACAGTCTTACTCTCACTCTCTTACTCTCTCTCTCCCTCCTCCCTGCCTCTCTTCATACTTCTTTTTGTGCATTAAGTGTGTGGGCGTTTGTCGTGTGTGTGTATGTGTGTGTGAGTGTGTGTGTGTGTGTTTGCCATTTAAAACTTCAAATTGTAAATAATGTGCATGTGCAAACACGCTTAAACATGCACAGTCATACATATACAAACGGGTTACATATTTAGAAACTTCATGCAATTAAAAGGCAATTTTCCATTTCCGGTTTAGGACTTGTGTGACACATAACGATTACTTTTGAAACTTTGTGCTAACAACACAGCCAACTAATACCCTGTAAAAATGGGATACAGATTAAGTAGAAAACTTTTGTTGAAAATACTGCTTAAAATACTATTTAAAAGTATTTTTAGCAGTATTTTTAACTTATTTTAACTGCCTAACTTTTAACGCTGCCTTTTTGGCCTAGTTGACTAAGTTTTTGGCCACCTCGGTCAACTGTTGGCTTATTTATACTTAAGACTAAACATGTTAACATCATTTTAGGTATAACCAGCCTACCAGCCTCAAATAATCTTAAATTCTAAAAGAAATACTGCTTTCTCATTCACAAATATGTTAGAGAAATACCCTGTAAATTCTAAAACTAGCCTAATACTGTAACTACAGTACATAAACTACCTACTCTACCTTAGAGTTAAGATACCCCACACTCTATACAGTGCTACAGGGTATACACAATTCTTTGTACACTGCTCCCTGTGGCCATTTTATTTGTTTAGGACCATTGGCCCTGCTTATGGAGCTTCTCGAGCTTCTGACGTCGCGTGGCCTCTTTGTGGTCGCTTTTAAGTGTAAATATTGAGTTCTGGGTTGGCTTGGGTTGGGTTGGTTAGAGTATTGGATGGGTAGGAACTGGGTAGGATTGGATTGGGTACAACGATTTCGTTGGTTTGTTTATGGGTTTGGCCTCAAATTAAAGTCAGTTAAACGTTTCAATTTGTAGACAAAAAGCAGTCAAGTGCACTGTGTTTTTGACAGTTCTGTTCAGTTGAGTGTTGTTAGCCAACACTGCTCTGCTCAGTTAAGTCAATAACACTGTGCGTGCGACATAAATCTAATCAAGTGGATTCTGATTCTTGGTCAATCCTCTCAACGTTTATATGCTTTTCATAGCTACAAATTCAATTGAGAGTAAATTTTATTATCTGACTTTCGATTTCGATAGGAGTTGTTGTTGTACTTATTATTACATGCCCTATATAGGAAAAGTTTATATATATTCTGTACAATTTATGATGGCACATTTCCTGAGGGATTTTCGTAAAAGTAATAAATATGAATAGCATGTAAGTATGTAGCTTTAAACGTTTATTTCTTAGCTTTTATTTACAATTGAGTTTTTTGTTCCTTTTCTTTGGGTTCTGTTTGGCAGTCTCTCATCTTTCGCATACCTTTTATCCGCTCAGAGACATTCCGTCTGTGGCATTTCATTGTTTGCCCTGCCCTCATATTTTCACATTTTCACATTTCCACATTTTCACATATTTTCCTATTTTACCGATTGCCGATGAGCTTTATTTAAGTTTGCAGTTTATTAGAACACGCTCTGGGAAATTCCAGCAAACACAAATACTGTAGTGTTAAGTAAACCATTGGGGAATTGGTCAACAACAAGAAGGAAAAAAATGAAGAAGAAGAAGAAGAAGATATAAACATGCCACATACATTTTAATTAAGTTTTTCTTATTTAATATTTACATAGCTGGTGTTAAACAACAAAAACTTTCTCTGTCCCTCTGTTGCAAACTTAAAGTACTGCACAAAAGTTTCACCGACTTGAATGTTGTTTGTTTTTTGCTTTCTTTTATTTTTTGTGTGGCTCAAAGAGGGTCCTACTTATTTGCCATTAAAATAACGCCAAAGTCGCAACAACTTTAGGCCGTGTTTCAAAACGACAACAACTTAAGAGCACCAAAGTCCTCACCGAAACCCGCGCGCTCTCCCATACGCGCTCGCTCTCTGAAGCGTTCGCTCTCTTTAGCATTACTTTTCGGAGTGGCCCTAGAGCAGCTGAGCTGACTCCGAAAACGCAGTGTAAATCTATGTTAGCCCACAAGTGGTTGTCAAGCAGTAGCAGGGGAGTGAGCGGTAGCGACAGAGTGCACGAGAGCGAGCGAGCGAGGTAGATAGCAAGCACAAGGCAGCGAGAGTGAGCGAGCGAGCGAGAGTGAGTACGGGAGCGGGAGCACAAACTGCAACTGCAGTTTACAAACATTTCTACAGAAGCATACAGAGAAGCATTCCAAAAGTTTTGTTGCATTTATTATGTTCTCTCAACATAACACAAATTCAACTCATATTTTGTTTACACACACTCACGCATGCACCCTTAAACACACAAACACACACACACAGCGCGGGTGCCAAGAAGCTTTTCAATTAAAAAACTTCAAAAATATTTCAGCAAATTTCATTTACAACTATGAATGCTTTGTCGCTTTTAAGCAATTGTGAATGTATTTTGAAGCAAGAGCTTTAGAAGTATAATATTTAAATGGTAAATTAATTTACTATGTAACAATAATAATTTAATTTACTATAACAATAATAAATGATAATTTTGAATAAATTTCATTTAATAAAATTCAAAAATAACAGTTCACTTCCTAAGGAATTTAAAGTACCAGAGCAGAAACCCTACAAGAAAAGGTCACGGGTCAACGGTCAAGGCCCTCAAAAAAAGAAAGAAGCATAAAAAAGTATAAAGTGACAAGTGTATTCAATCAAAGGCAATCCTTAATTAATTTGCAATTTCAATATGCTTTTAATGAGTCTGAAAAAGTTCTCAAGTTGTGCAAAACTTGTGCATTAAGATGAACTCCAAATGAACACAAGAACTTTTACCAAAAGGTAAATGAAAAGCAAAAAGAAAAAGTAAAAGTAAAAGTGAGGAAAAGAGCAAAGAGAGTGTGTGAAATAATAGAAATGTGAATGAGAATGGAAATGGAAATGAAGCAACGCGAATAGATTGAGTTGAAATGATTAAAATGCCGACAGTCACTCTCGCAACGGATGTGCGATGAACAGAGACACAGAGAGGGAGAGAGGGAGAGAGGAAGAGGGGCAGAAAGAGAGAGGGAGCAAAAGGGAGACTGTCTCGCGGCTGAGACAAAGGCTGAATTCGCTATTGTTTATCTACTTTAAACTAACATCAGGCACTTTTGCTATCTAATCCTAACCAAACCGACAGCTACTTAATGTCATCAGTGGCACTCGCTGGCATTTTGAGCATCATGACAAGGACACGATGACAAGGACTCCAACAACAAGAGATAGAAGAAGATGATGAAGCTTTAAAGTGCACAACACGCTCTGTCTGCTGATTGCGTGGACTGTAGAGGGGGGCGTGGGCAGTCGAAACGGGCTGGTGACCCTAACCTACGGGTTCTCGGCTCAAAACGTTTAACGTGGCCGTGTCCTTTCAGTCTGAGGGCTAACAGCTCACAGCTCACAGCTCAGAGCTCAGAGCACTCAACACTCAGTCTCAGTTCAGACTGCAAATTGAATAATCGTTTGCGCTTGGTCGCATTTAAAAGAGGACCTCTTAAAAGTTTCATTGTATTCGGTATTGTTGTGCTTTGGGACAACACACACACACACAAGCACCCAAACACACACACACACACACAACACACAACAAATGTGAGTAATATCGATCATTCAGACGGACACAATTTGCTTGGTTTAGTCTACTCTACCACATTAAACTTCAAACACAGTTTGTCTGTCTTTATTTTTTTTGGTAGTATGCAAAATATAAAACTTGGTCCTTTTTGCAAGTCTCATCTTGTCTTGTTTCGTCTCGTCTTGTCTCGTCTTGTCTATGCCTGTTGTCATTTGTTAGACATTTATAAGCAAATCCGGGTCTTGTTAGCATACGTTCAAGTTGTTTCGTATTTGTTGTTAAACTTTTGGCCAAAATCAAAATGAATGAATTGGCCTGGCCCATACGAATGAGCCTCAAACCAAACGAATTCAACTGAAAAAGCTTTCAAAGTATTACAAAGTTCATAAATTTCCTACAAGTCCCTTTTTGGCCAAGAACATTTTAAATTGATTTAACATCCGTTTTCTATTTTCAAATTTCTTTAACTGAACATGGATACAGGTAACTCAAGTGGAATAAATATAGAAAGAGACAGCGCACATAGTGCTGTCTCTCTCATCTAGATCATTAAGACAATTAACCTGTGTTTTTAATTGAACCTTAATGAACTCGAACACGAACTCGAACTCAAACTCTGTAGAAAATTATGGCAAAGGAAAAGTATCTTTTCTGCAAAAAAGTATCTTTTTATTGTGACTTTAATCCTGGCGTGTTTAAGGCCAAAGCTAGCAGTTACTGTTATCCTATCCGATTACCTTGCTGGCTTGGCTGCTGCGCCTACTTTGGACTCTCTGTTAACTTCTCGGTTTTGCAATTCAAGCTCTTGGCAGTTGGCCAAGTTATGCACGCTTCGATTTCTTTTGCGTTTGTCTTGGCCAAGTGCGCTCTCAGTGTTGTTGACATTAGAGCCATGAACCGTGAATGACACGTTTATTTAACTTCTGCTCGATTCCCATTCAGAGTGCTTGACTCTAAGAGCGAGAGAGAGGGAGAGAGCGAGAGGGAGATGCAGAGGAAGCAGGAGAGAGGGAGAGGGTAGGCATATAGATACTAGTTTGCGTATCCTGTTGGGCCAAGCTGATTTTGGTCAAAGGAAAAACCACAAGAAATTAATCTCTGGTCAGATACCAGTGTGCACTTGTACCAAACGAGGGTAGCTTAAAGAATTTGTCCATAAATTGTCTTCTAAGTTGTGTCACTAAAATACAAAATATTCTTGTATATACTAAGACATACCTATTAATTTAAGCGCACTTATTACTTAATACCCATTTTATACCCCACAAGTACCCATTAATTAAATTGATATTTAATGATTCATCAAACGACCCTCGCATTTGATGAGACATGACATTTGTACACGACCAGAAGACATAAAATTCAATTTCCAGTTTAGCCATATTCAAACAGACGTGATATATCCCAAAGGTGATGCTGTAAACTTCATGTACCATGTCGAAGGTCGTACTGCGACCTGCGACCTTCCCACCACCACCACCCCCCGTCCCAGTCCCACCTTCTCCCAATGGCTGTTGGCCATGGTCGTTGGTCGTTGGTCGTCCAGTGTAGAGCAAATGTCCTGAGCCCATTTTCAATTTTCAGCTGGAAGCAGGAAGAACTCAATTTGGATGCTTTTGTGATTTTTATGTGGCCATAAATTGTCGACACGAGCAACTCATCGCAATTTTTCTCTCAGTGTAATTGCATACAATTCGTACAGAGCAGAGAATGGCTTATAAATGAATGCCAATGGGTTACATCTTGCCCCCCATGGCACCCATGCCACGCCTCCCTCAATGCTTCAGCTGCCGTCAACGGAAGTGCAGCAAAAGGTAAAGAAAAGTAAAATTTATACGTTGAATGCTGAATGTTGAATAAGATACATATCGTACTACCACTATTTGTAATGCAATAAAAGATACATTTGTCGTTTTTCCAATTTGTGTAATTTGTTTTTATTTTCTTGTTGTTGTTGTTGTTGGTATTGTTTTGTTTTGTTTGTTTATAACTACATCAATAAATTATGTATCGTATAATTTGTATACTTCATATAATATATACTCTTTGAAAGGAAAATTGAATATTATTGGAATTGCGCTTTTCAGTTGCTAGAGTTAATCAGCTTTTCATAACTTTTCTTTTCTTTACTTTCATTTCTTCTTGATTTTTCAAATTTGCTGCATTTTGGAATTATAGAATATAGGGGGACTGAGGGAGTGGAGGATACAACACTTGAAGCTCTAAGCATATGTCAACTTTTCTAGGGTATCATTTGTAAAGCTATTAAGTTGTTTTACATTATCATCATTTTATCATCGTATATCGTATATAACATAATAGCCCCGATTTTAAGTGATATCTACGTAATCCGCTTTTGATAGTTTTATAGTTTACTTCAAAGAGTATTTTCATTATTTCTTCTTCCTCTTCTTGTTGTTGTTGTTTGTGGTTATCTTCGGCCAGCCGAAGACTGAAGGACAACTCGTGTGCTCATTACAGTTTAAGGTAAGAATTCAAACTCAGTTCACAACAAATGTGTGACGTCATTGTTTCATAGATTTCTAAGTGCATGTGTGTGTGTGTGTGTGTACGTGTGTATAAATTTGTTTTCTTTTTTTTTTAAATTTTTAATTTTTAAGTTTTATCAATTAACTTTTAGTGTGTTGTCTCTAGAAGTATTAATCGTGAATGTCTATGCTTGATATCATTTTAATCCTTTAGTTAATGCATTCATCAGTTAAGTATAATATATGTATGCGTGTGTGTGTGTGTGTGTGTGTGTGTGGGTTCAAGTGTGTGTGTTGGAGGTGCAGAGAATCGAATTAATAAGGCCACTTATCATAGTAAATGTTCATACACACAAACAACAATTTAAGCATATTGTTTTATAATTTTTATATAAGTTTTATCTTCTTCTTCTTCTTGTTTTTGTGTTTCTATAAATTTAATCATGCCATCAATAACTGTTAACTTGCCGCTTAACTCTTAGACTAAAGTGGCCTTTTCATCTGGGTTGGGTGCCAGTTAAACGGATTAGAGTGTGTGTGTAT
This sequence comes from Drosophila cardini, assembly GCA_018903735.1. Lineage (NCBI taxonomy): Eukaryota > Metazoa > Arthropoda > Insecta > Diptera > Drosophilidae > Drosophila > Drosophila cardini. The sequence continues at coordinate 11,314,129 of JAEIGM010000001.1, read as the reverse complement.
ATGTGTGTAAAAGGTGTATGTGTGTCTCTTGTTTGTTGGTGTTGTTGTTTTTTTTGCTTTTTCTACTAATTTAATACAAATATTTCTACCACAATTGTTTTTATAGTATATATATATATAGCTTTTATCGCTTGATTTCCTTCACTGCATTTCATATTTAATATTTTTACGTCTATTGAACAATTTAAGTGATAATATTTCATTAAATTTTAGTTGATATTTTCTTGCATATTCATTTAAGGACTGGTTGGTGTTGCTATTGTTACTAAAACGAGGGGTTAAACTAATTTAACTACTCTCATTATTGTTATGTTCAGCTCAAGAATACATTCGAAACAAATATGTATTCATAATCTATGTTCGTATGCTTAAAAACCATTGGGTCACATGCAGTCTCCGCCACAGTACCATATATATTCAAATATATATATATTATATATCATACGATATTTAACTATATATGCTAGATGCTAAGTATGTTTATGTTATGTTTATGTATGCTCGCCTCTTGCTAATAAATGTACAATAACAATTTCTATTCTGAACTGGCTGTTCATGTTTTATGTTCATGTTTATGTTTTAATGTTCGATTGATTAAATTATCTGATTGATCGGCTGATAGCATAAACATAGTATTTCTCTTGGAGATCGTTTTAAACAAAAATAAACGTATAAGAAGCAGTGCAATACTTTTTGCCCTATTTACAGAGTCAAAACTTTGTGTTTTCTTTTTTAAGCGAAAAAATAGCAACCAAAATTGTTTTTATAATATAAAATCATAAAAAAATGAATTCCAATTATAATAATAATAATATTACTAGTATAATTGTATAGCATTAGCCAGACAATTAAGACAATTTAATGCTTAGAATTCCAAATTGTATTTAAGTAAATTGTCTAATCGGTGTAAAACACAGGGAATAAATAAACTTGGATTTTTTTAACAACTAAATCAGATCTCGCATAAACATTTTTCGATTAACATTACATTGTAGATGGGCGTACTCGAGTGTGTTTGTGTGTTGGGTTGTGTGTGTTTGTGTGTGTTTGTATCTGTGCAGAGCAAAGCAGAGCGGAGCAGTTTTTGTATTCGTTTTGTTTTCTTTGCAGTTAATGATTGCTAAAGTGAAAATTATTGTTGCGTATATTGCCACGTGTCCGCCAACGGATGCAACTGAGAAGTGCAACCCGAGCCGTACGTAATAGAACCTGACCATAGGCACAGCAGGCGCAGATGCGACGCAAGCGTTCAGCGAAAGTACGCCGCCGGCAGCGACGTGGACGCCAACGAGGCAAATCTTGCCGTCGACGCCGCAACTGATGTCACTTCCGACGCTGAAAGACACGACGCAATGCCCGACGCCAAAAGAAACGTTGCGTTTTAGTCTTGCGATACTGCGACTCATCCAAGGCAACGGTGAGTCCGTATTCCTGGACTTCATCATCTGCATAGAATTTCTTGGCATTGTGCTGCTGCTGCTGGTTCTGGTCTAGATTCTGTTGCTGCTGTTGCTCGTAGTCACTTCTGGGATCTTCTTGTCGTCGCGTTGGCGTTACGGGCGCTGTACGTGCACTGGACATGGATTTAGAGGATTTGGCAGCAACAGCATGTGGCTGTGGAGTGGGCGGTGCAGAGGCAGTGGTCACATACGGGGCAACCAAATGGGGACGTGCGCGCAGCGCTGCCATAGCTGACGCCGATGTGGATGCAATGGATGAGATGGAGGCCAATGTGGCCACTGATGCCGTTGACTGCATATAATCTGATGATGCCGCTGCTGCTGCATCTGCTACTGCCGCTGCTACTGCTGCTGCTTCTGCTCCTGCTGGCTGGCTGGCTCGCAGCCAACAACCAGGCTGCATCGTATCTTATCTAAGCCACGGATGCTGCAGACACTCCGCAGCGGTGGCACGCTTGGCCGGATCAAACTCAAGCATTGGTTTCAAGAACGCTGCAAACGCTTCAGCATCACGTTTGGACCATTCGTATTTCTCAACGAGCACATCCATTAATCCCCATGGCTTCAGACCGGTTATGTTGCGCAGTTCACCATTCAAATAGAATGTCTGCTGTGCATACGTGCCACGGAATACAATTTGACGTGGAATGGGACCAAGCAGCTCAATAATATGAGCTATGTGATCCTCATCCCGCGTATATGTATCCCCCGAATGTGGCTCAAATAGATAGTCACCAGTGGCCAGTTCAAAAACCATGCAAGCGGTGCTCCAAATGTCCGCAGAAGTATCATAACCAGCGCCCAATATAACCTCCAGTGAGCGATATTGACGCGTCTGTATGTCCTCGGTGAAATGTCTATCCACCCAGCAAGCATTACCCAAATCAGCGATCTTCACCTGAACATTGCATGTCTCCAGCGCTGGATCACGTCGATTGGGTCGATGCTTGGCCATCGGCGGTGGCGGTGGTGGTGGCAGTAATGGCTCCGAATATGGACCACCGTTGGTCGAATTGCCCGACGAGGAACGCTCTGCGGATACATTTGAGATTTTCGAAGTGCTATTCGAGTTTTTCTTCGAATTGGAGTTGTTATTGTTCAGCTGTTGTTGCTGCTGCTGCTGCTTCTGATGCTGCTGTTGCTTATCCTGCTTGGGTCGTGGTGGTGGCTTCTTATTGCCTCCAGCGGAACCATTTGATTGTCCTTTGAGCGTGCTCGTTGAGTTGCTCGTGTTGCTAGCGTGACTGTTGCTGTTGCTGTTACTGGTACTGTTGCTGCCATTGGTCTTTAATGCTACACTGCTGCTGTCGCCGCTGCTTGAATTTTCCAGCTGTTGTTCCTGCTGCTGTTGCTGCTGTTGTTGCGCCTGAGATTGCTGCTGATTGGATTTGTCTAAATAAAAAGATAATTATTAACATTTGTTAAATATTTCACATTGTTTTAAACATACTCTTGTTCTTCTTCTTCTTCTTTTTCTTGGCCTTCTCAGTGCCCTCCACGGCTGGAGCCGCTGGTTGGCTTTCATCCACAGCAACATTCGGTAGTTTCTGTGGCTTCTCCTCTATTGGCTGTGATTGTGGCTCGTCTTCATCCTCCTTGGGCTGTTCCGCTGTGATCTGCTGTGGGTGCTCCTCTCCACCAGTTTGCTCCAAGTAATCATGCTGCTTCTTAAACAATTCCATACGCTTCTTAGCCTTTCGCTTCAACTTCTTCTTCTTGTTCCTGCTCATCTTGCCCGTAATGATGGGTTCACGATACTTCTTAGGCGCACGACTGACCAAAGATGGATACATCTTGGAGTTCATGCAATACAACTGAGTTGCCTCAACGGCCAGCGAGCGAACATGTGGCTCATCCACACAGAGTAGAACATTCTCTGGCTTGATATCTGTATGAATGATCTTACAGCAGCTGTGCAGATAGTCAAGACCCTCTAGAATCTGTCGTGTAATGCTCTTGACATTCTCTAGAGGAATGCCACGATAATTGGACTTCCGAATGAGCTTTAATAGATTATCGCCAAGCACTTCGAAGACCATACAAATATGAATACCATTAACGCCCGAAATTTTAAAATCATCATACATTTGAACAGTCTTCTGACGTCTCGGATTCAAGGGATCCGTTTCCCGAACTGTTCTGAGTATCTTGATTTCATCCTTTGCCGTTTCAGCGAAATGCTGAGCCGATTTAACAATTTTGATGGCCACATAGCGTTTCTCCGTCAGATCCCAGCAGAGCCATACGGTCGAGAAATGTCCCCATCCCAATTTGCGAATGACATGATAACGACCTGTCAAGGAAATGTCATTTATAATCAAATATTTTGTCGAACGAGTTGCGACAGGTTAAAGGTCAAATGTGTGCACCATCAGCCAGAAATATGAAATCACAAATGTTTGCCTTTGATGGCAATAAATCCATTTAAATCGCTTTTGAGTAACTATTCGCTTGGACACTTGGAAAGTAACTGATACGATGGGCTCTTGTGGAATATTCAATTACGAGTGCAACGAGGACTGTCAGCTGTCCATTCTCACAGTAAATTGGCATTGTGTGCAAAAGTATTATATTGAAATAAGTATATATACTATATTAATATATATGTATAGTTAATAAACAAATAGAAATTTTTGCATTTGTCTGACTAGCTGTTATCATTGGGACTCTTCCTTATCGCTGCCAAAGGTTATGCGGCATTTTCTTTGATTATAAATGAGCTGTATGCATATCCGTCTTTTTTTTTTTTAGTATAACAAACGCGAATTTCTAACCACCTCCAAGTGAAGGGAGGGGGGGAGATACCTATATCATGTCGCCACCAGCAACCACAAAACCCACCAAATTCAAATACTGCCCCCCTGTGACCCTCTTAACCTATTCATGGCCCACATAAACAACCCTTGCGCACAGGAATATCCAACATGGACACATAATTGTGTATCTATGCATGTGATAATGGGAGGAAAAACAGTTCTACATTGACAACCTGTTGTTGTTTTTGCCCCACAAAGGCAACAACGAAACATATTTTGAGGGGGGACCGACAGCAGAGGAGTTGTATGCGTTTCCAGCACGAAATGAATCCTATTGTGCCCCAAAAGCAATTACACAATGTCAGATGAATAAACAACAAAGTTGTCAGTTGCTTTCAACGTCACAAACATGAAATTCTCACACAAAATAGTCCAATAATCAATAGAAGGGATCAAAGGATTTTTACTGCTCCTTTTATGAGGGGGAGAGACATTTCAACTAAAAGAATACAAATAAAAAAGTAAAATTTGTGGTTCCCAAATTGATTTTAAATTCCAAATAAATTTGCTTGACATAAGTCACACAACTACTGCGTTTATAAGAGTGTATTAAGAGCTCTTGACCAGTTTTAAATACTAGAAATGTCGTGCAGTAAATTGTACTACTAAAATTTGGTATGAGGTGCGAACAGGTGACATAGCCATGGCATTAAAATATGGTACTTACCCTGAAACAAGTCACCAATATTGACCGGATGATAGCCACCCTTGCAGTAATCCTCCTTGAGTTCCTGCTCCTCATTCTCGCTATTCATTTCCGATTCATCAGATTCGTTTGATGAACTACGTGGTGGCTGTTGATTGTAGATGTTGTTCTTCATCTTTGACTGCGACTGAGATTGGGCATCGGATGTGTGGCCGGAACCACTTGATGTCGATGCGGTTGCATTACTCAGGGATGTTGCAGTTTTAGAGTTTAGCGCATCCCCAGCACCGCTGGCATATAAATGTGGCTTGCCGATGCGATCTATATGGCTATTATTAGCATTTTCTGGTGCTAAAGCTTCTGCTGCTGATGCTGGCATCGTGCAGTTCTGTTGTTGTTGTTGCTGCTGATTGTCTTGGACGGTAGCAGCAGCTCCATTTTGCTTTCCACGTTTCTTGTTGTTCTTATGACGCTTCTTCTTAGCTTGAATCGCTAGAACGCGGCGGTTGACGTCAGCTTTTGAATTCATGTTGCTACTATTACTATTCGCCTTTTAGTTGTTGTTGTTGATATTCGCTTTTTTTGTATTTGTTGTTGCCTCGCGCTTTCGCCTCCGCTAATTTTCACCAAGTGTAACAGCTGTTAAAGAAACAACAACAAAAAATGTGCTCAAATCTCAATAAGGCAATGCACAAAATAAAAAAACGTTTACGCTTGTATTGAACGTATTCTATTATTGTTGTTGTTATTGCTATTTGCTGTTTGTCTTCTTCGTTTTGTTCTTGCTGTTGTTGTTTTTGTTGTTGTTAGTATGCGCACGCCTTGTCTATGCTGGGGCTTCGTCAACCTCAACCTCAACCCCTCGTCTACTTGCCTCGGGCTCCCACTTGTTCCAATTGGCACTGCAGCTGCTGCTGTCACTTCCTTTGGAATTCTGTTCAAGAAATCAATGCGATATTAACTAAAATAAATCTTTTTTGCAAAACGAGCACACGAGTCTAGTCTCTAGTCGATTAATCACAGATTTCGCTTTTTTTTATTCGCAGAAAATCTCAAACAAATGCTGGGCGAGCGAGCAAAAATATGCCAAATGGGACTGCCAACTTAAACGTTTTTAATGTAGTGCAAAAACCACTGAGCACACAAGTATCTTATAATAATATAAATTTTTTCTCATCTACGATAGTATTATATTTCATTACAAGTAAAAGATATGGTCTATTATTTTTACAACAGATTTCGAAGTGTGTGCAAATATGAAGTCGAAGAGAATCAAGTTAAGTTGGCAGCAATTGTCGCCAGAAGTTTATTCTTTGCGTGTGCTCACTAACACAGTCAAGCTCACGAACACTCACACACACAAACAAACATATGCACACGAAACTGTATTGCTTACTCGCTTACACAGTGGTTGTAGAACACAATTAGATTTTGCATGTTTAAGCGGCCCTTGTTTACAATCTGACGAAGTCCATTTATTATATCAACTTACACGTCTTTGATCGATCCAGCATGCTAATCCTAATACATTTCGTTGCGGAAACGTATGGACATATAGCCAAAACGTTGCTGCGCACCTTAAATTCGCGAGTGGAAAAATCTACTACCCAAAATGCAACACTGAATACCAGAGTTGTTAATCGTCCTTAGTCAGCTGATCACCACGACATAACAAAATTTTATGCAAAATCCTACATAACTCAACTCAACTTATAAATAATTTAAATAATATCCGAAGCACACTGCTACTGATAAATAGACGAAGTGTTTCCGATAGATTATTTATACAATATCGATTTTTTTCTTCTATCGACGCATTTCCCACTATTATGACGGCCACCAGTATTTAAGGATTTGGTTTCAGTTTGTCGGATTAATAGCCAGCAGCCACAATGGCTAAACAAAACATCTTCATGTAATTTGACGTTGGCGCCTCTTTGAAAACAAAATCGATTGACTTCCAATCCCAGCATTTATAATAATGAATATTTAAAAACCGCTGATAGCAATGATACCGAGTGTGGCCACATATTTAGTTATATTGACGATAAGCTTCATGGTCACTCTGTTGAGTTGTTTTCGTTGTCCCGTTGTTGATAGTCGTGTGTCAAAACAGCTGATTGTATTTTAAGTGTAATTAATGTCGTTTAAGCGCTTATTAATACATAATAAGTGAATTTATGTTAGTACAATCATGAAATATGTGGCTAATGACCATTCGTTTCTGTTGCTAAATAGTGCTTAAATTTCACTACGTAAAAAATACTACCCTAAAAAAGAGTGTTGGTAAACAACGAAATTCTTATCAGCTGCACATACGTCGCTATGCAACACACGAGCAATGGAAATGGCGCGAAAGTAAATTGGCGCGTCGGTGGTGAACATTTGGAGGGAAACTGCAACGTCGTGGCCCAGTTGTAATTTGAGCAGTGGTAGTGGCAAGACGTGTATATGGAAATAATAAGAACATAGTTAATATCTCACACATAAAACCATTGACCAAAGACGTGCCAAGAGTGAAATAGTTAAAGCAATACAAAATACTGATAATAAATTCAAATTGCAATCATGGCCCAGCCATCGGTAGCTGCATTTTTTAGTAACCGCAAACGCGCCGCTGTGGATGATGCTGCCACAATTAAGACCAGGGTAAGTAAAAGCATGTGGTTCATGAGGGTGTTACCCTATCTATATGTGATATGCCCAAAACGTGATCCAAGAGCAATAGTTCAAGTGCAAGCAAATCTTGCAGATACTTTTGTATCTTGCAGCAAGCTGTGTGTGTGCGTGTGTATGTTTGAGTGAAGCGGCCTGCGGCCATTTTCTAATCTCAAAAGTGAAATGCTAATAAAATAGCTGTTGTTTTCCGATTTCCAAATTGCAGCGTCTTGCAGAACCCGCTGAGGTTGCTGCTGCATCACAGAACATAGCGCTCCCTGGCGCAGCCACAAACCAGGATGTGGACCTGGACGCACTCAAGGGTGGCATACGCACACGATCAGGACGCACGATCAAACTTATTGGCGTACAGCCAACAACAACCGCCCAGGAAACCAAAAAAAAGCCCAACAAAGTCGAGGCAAATATCAAGCAACCCAAACTCGTACAGTTCATACGCAAGGGCACCCTCTCGCCCCGCAAGAAACCACCACCCAGCCAGGATGAGGACGTACAGACGCTCAATGAGCAGACACCCAAGATGAATCTAGGCTTTGCCTCCATGCAGAATGCAGCAAATGTGCAGCGTGGCATGCGCACGCCCACCAAACAGATTCTAAAGGATACCTCCTCGCCAGTCAAGCACACAGAAATGGCCAAGCGTGGTCTGACCTTTGACGAGGTCAAAACCAAAATATCGCGCAGCGCTAAGATGCAAGAGCTCAAGGCCGTGCTGGCTCGCAAGGCCAAATTGGAGCAGGAGCGTAAGGCGCAAGAGGAACGCAATCGTCGGCTAAGGGAGGCGGGTCCATCGCCAGCGAAGCCAAAGAGTGTGCAGCTCAAGGAGTTCGATACCATTGAACTGGAGGTGTTGACCAGGTAACAATTAAACCAAACACTTAAACTCTTTCGACGCCTGCCACAATAATTTTGGCCTAGAAACCGAAAAACAAATGAGCCAGAAGAGACAGAGAGTGGTCAAAAAAGAACGCGGTTAACATCATTAACAAATGAAGACCTTTTTTCATTTATTTATTATTATAATTTTTTTTTACTGCAGTTTGCTATCGAGGTCGTTTTGGGGCTGCGGGAATGTTCTATCCCGCTCCCTCTCTCACACTAGCAGACGCTCCCTCTCTCTGCCTCTCTCGCTCACGCAAGTCTGTTATTATTCAAGCGACCAATTGCTGAAACTGCAGTTATTTGGCCAAGTTGTTGTTGTTGTTTTGCAGCGTGACGTTGTGATCTATGAAACGTAAAACTCGTGCTGGGTCAGTCCATGTGTGTACTTGAATTTATGCTGCATTTGCTCAAGTAACAAACACCACGAAACAAATACACACATACATGTGTATTGTGTAGTTATTTCGCGCTCTCACTCTTACTCTCTTTACATACATATGTATGTGTCGTTATGTCTGTAGTTTTGCGTGTGTGTGTCGCTAATTCTGTAGTTATGCGTCTGTGTGACGCTATGTCGGTAGTGGTGTGTTTACCCTTCGCTACGACAAACGTTAAATTCTTGCCTGACCTTTCTCATGCTCGGGGGTTGTTTTGTATGTCGATCTTTATACAAATGTATTTCTAGCTGCAGTTGTAACTGCATGGGAATGTTCGACTCTTGACTCAGGTAGGCAGACGGTTTTGTAACGGCTTTTTTTTTTAGAGGGTTGCAGGACAAGTTTTCTAATCGGTTTTGTTTTGTATTTCTTATTCACAAATTCTTACTAATTTCTTTCCCTTTGTTTTCTTGCAGCCCCCTGAAAGCATTCAAGACACCCACAAAGCTACCGCCTCCAACGCCGGATAAGAATGAGTTGATGTCACCACGTCACACGGACGTATCGAAGCGTCTGCTGTTCAGTCCGGCCAAGAATGGATCACCAGTTAAGCTATTGGAGACGCCAGCCTATAAGCGTTATGCAAGTCTGGTCGAGACCAGCAAGGCGGGTCAACTGCCTCTGCCGTACAAGTATCGTCATTTGTTGGACATATTTAAGGGACTGGACTCGGTGGTGGCCATGTTCCATAATCGCAAAGAGTGCATCACCTTCAAGAAGCTGAAGCCCGCGGTGCAACGCATGTTGCGCAAGAACTTTTCGGAAACGCATCTGGCCCAGATTAAGCATGTGTATCCAGACGCATTCATCTTCTCGCAGATGAAGATGCGAAACTTTGGCTCCGTCTCAAAAGCTGATTACTTTCAACTGGTGATCAGTCCGAATGTGGAGCCGGTACCGGAACAGCCACAGCAGCGCCTAAATAAGATCGATGAGAATGATGTGCTCGCGTCGGCACAGTCGACGTCCATGAATCCACACGTCATGACGGCGCGTATGCAGAAATTCCAGAATCTTTTGCTGCAACGTGTAATGCAGGAACATGATCGTTTTGTGCGCTCATTGGATCCACCGATTATCATTAACAAGATGTTAACGCGCTGGCATCCAGAGTTCGATCTGGAAGGCTGTGCTGAGGTGGAGCTAGCACCATTGCCACAACCACCCAATGTGGAGAAGTATTCCTCAGCCAAGGATATACTGTCAACGGCAAGGAATCTGTTCAATTGTGCCACGCCTATGGAACGTGCAATGGATCGGTATGAGGCGAAGCTGGAGGCAGATAGAAACCAAGCAGAGGACTCAGGTCAACACAAGGAGTTATCCAACCCATCGGCAACTGCAATAAAAGACGCCAAATCATCGACAGCGGAAGCGTCCACGTCCACGTCGACATCCACATCCACTGGTCAGCCAACGGTTAAGGAATGCACGGCCACTAGCACCACTAGCACCGATGCAACATCCAATCTACTAAAAGGTCTGCCCAAATCCCTAATTGAAAAGATACGGGCCAAGCAGGCGGCCAAAGCACTGGATGCCATGACGCGACGGCCATCACAGGACCAGGAGGCTACAAAATACTCGCGCCTGCCGGAACTGGCGCGTCATCTACGCAACGTATTCGTTACGGAGCGGAAGAGCGTGCTGACCCTCGAGATCATCATCAAAAAGATTCAGAACAGTTTCCGGGCGAATCTAACTCCCCAAGACATTGAAACCCATCTCAGATTGCTGGCCAAGGAGCTACCAGCGTGGGCAGCATTCCATGAAGTGCGTAAGACCATGTACATCAAGATCGCCAAAGATATGGACATGAATAAGATTATTGAAAAACTGGAGGAAATCGCGAATGAGAAGAGCAAATAATCACTGGAGATTGAGAGATAAATGCAAGTTTTGCTAATCCTAGACCCTGTGGCTACATCCAGCTATCTGTATGTTTAAGAAAACGCTTACCTACACTCAATTAAACTAGGAAAATCTATTGTTATTCACAACTACTGACATAATTATTGAATATATTTTTGACCATACACATTCACACAAAGATTCATCACATTTTTCATACCAACACTCAACTAATTTTGTACACCTTAATTTTTTCACATTACATTAATTATATAGCAGACTTTTATACTTATATTAAGATCATTTTCATGTTGTATTACGTTGATTAAATAAATGTTTTTCTGGAAAACAATTTAGAGTTTTCAATTCAACTTTTTAAAACCTAAAATACCAACGATCATTGTGTTGGTATTTTAATTTATCTTATTTTGTTTTTAGGGCAGCACTGTTTCGTTCCTTTTTTGTTTTTGGTTGCGTGTGGCAACACTGTTACAGATGCGCGGGCTTTATATTTGTTGTGTTATTTTGTGGAACAAAAGATGAGTGAAAACGAAACAGAAGAGGAGATTCCAAAGCCCACAACAGCTGCGTCGGGCCAGATCAAGGCTATAGCAAAGGATACTGTGCACAAAATCTGCTCGGGACAGGTAAATTGTCAAAAAAAAGATTGGTTTTGAATTTTGACTCCACTGTTACCATACATTCAGGTGGTGCTCAGTTTGGCCATTGCTGTGAAGGAACTGGTGGAGAATGCTATTGATGCGGGTGCCACGCTAATAGAGATTAAGCTGAAGGATCAGGGACTGCAGGGCGTTGAGGTCTCTGACAATGGGAGCGGCGTAGAGGAGGCCAATCTGGAGGGCATGAGTAGGTTGTTATGTGTGTGCTGTGTGTCCATTTATAAAACGGCTTTAATTGGCAGCTGCTAAATATCATACGTCCAAGATACGTGAGTTTGTTGATCTGCTGGGTGTGGAGACCTTTGGCTTTCGTGGCGAAGCGCTTAGCTCTCTCTGCGCGCTCTCCGACATGGAAATCCAAACGAGACACAAATCCACGGATGTGGGTAAGTTCTAGCCCATGTAATCCACTTTTTTAACTAAGTTTTGGAACTTGTGCAGCGGTGAAAATTGAACTCGATCACGAGGGTAAAATAAAGAAGCGTTCACCCTGCGCCCGAGGTGTGGGCACAACAGTCGTCCTGAGTAATCTTTTTGCCACGCTGCCCGTGCGTCGACGGGATTTTACAAGAAATATCAAGAAGGAATTCACCAAGATGTGCCATATACTGCAGGCCTATTGTCTGGTCACAAAAGGTGTGCGAATTATTTGCAGCAATCAGACGCCAAAAGGTGCCAAATCCATTGTGGTGCAAACGCATGGTGCCCATGATGAACTGGCGAACATTTCAGCAGTATTTGGAGCACGCCAAGTGGCGGATTTAGTGCCACTCAAGTCACCGTTCGAGGCTGGTCAGCTGCACGAGGAAGGTCTACGTGCAGAGCTGCAATCCTCCAGTGATGTGGGCGACACCACAGTCACCCAGTTTAGTGCTGAGGATGTGGAGCGTTTAAATCAAGCGGACTTTCAACTGGAAGGCTACATCTCCAGTTGTCGTCATGGTGCCGGCAGATCCACCAGAGATCGCCAGTTCTTCTACGTTAACTCCCGTCCCTGTGATCCTAAAAATGTAAGTTTTAAGAGTCAACCAAGTTATGAGATGGACTGATGAACTATGTTTACAGATAGCCAAGTTGATGAATGATGTATACCATCGATATAATGTGCAGCAACAGCCCTTTATCTATCTAAACATAGTGACGTCTCGAGCGGATGTGGATGTGAATTTGACACCGGACAAACGCCAATTGCTGCTCAACAATGAGAAGATTCTTCTGCTAGCACTGAAGAAGTCACTGCTGGATACCTTCGGCAACCTGCCGTCCACATTCCAAATGCAGAACACTTCCATAGCCAGCCTGCTAGAGCCTAAGGGTAAGGTTGAAGCGGAGATAGATGATGATGTGCCCGTTAGCTCGTCACAGCGCTTCATGGATGTCTTGAGCCAATGGCGACGCACGGGGGACACCAAGGGCATGGCAGCGCCAGCTCCTGCGAAGCGACGTTGCGAAGAAAGCGAGAAGATCAAAGCGCGTGCCATGAAGATGCAAAAGATACAAGATTTTCTGAGCAGGGAGTCGCCAGTAGAGCGTAGTCTCAAAAGCGAGTCCGACACGGATGAGGATGTGGGCGAAAAGCGGGATCTGCAGCAGGAGCAGCGTAGCCTTGACAACAGCTTTGTAAACTTAGATCAGCTAGCCCAGGAGTCAAAAGGTATGTGTTTGTGTGCTTCACCCGACCATGTTTCAATTTTAAAACATGTCCACACTTGTAGCTTACGATGGACTGATTCAGTCCACAAAGGAAACTCACGTAGTTTGCAGAACATTGACGCCAGTGAAGCTACCAGCCAGCATAGCAGAGCTGAAGCCAAAGATTATTCGGCTGGAGAGCAAGCCACCAAAGGAAGAGGATGAGCAGCCAGTGGAACAGCCGCTGGAGTCCTCGCAGACAAATACTGAACACAGCGATGATGAGATTCCGATGCCAACACGCATCGAATTCGATGACAACGAAGAGGACTTGGAGGAGCAACCAACACAAAACTTTGAAGGCGCTGAACTACGCACCACGCTGGAGGAGATTGCCGCCGGTCTTCAAGCCCAGGAGCAGCAGCAAGCAGATCGCCAGCGGCGTGCCAAACTACAACGTCTGCGCTTCAAGAGTGAAATCAATCCCAATCAGAATCAGAACGCTGAGGCGGAATTACAAAAGGAAATATCCAAAGCGGACTTCGTGCGCATGGAAATCATTGGACAATTCAATCTGGGATTCATTATTGTGAAGCTCGATGATGATCTGTTCATTGTGGATCAGCATGCTGCAGATGAGAAGTACAACTTCGAGGAGCTGCAGCGAACCACGCAGCTGGAGCATCAACGGCTCGCGGTGCCACAGGCGTTGGACCTGACGGCGGTAAATGAAATGATTCTGCTGGATCACTTGCCGGTCTTTGAAAAGAATGGCTTCAAATTCGAGATCAATGAGCAGGGTGAGTCCGCCATAACTCTATCGAGGATTGAGGCTTTAATGGTCTCTTACATTTAGCACCTGCTACGAAAAAGGTGCGTCTGCTGGGCAAACCCTTTAGCAAAAACTGGGAGTTCGGCAAGGAGGACATCGATGAACTCATTTTTATGCTGCAGGATGCACCCGAGGGCACCATCTGTCGTCCTTCCCGCATACGTGCCATGTTCGCCTCACGCGCCTGTCGAAAATCCGTCATGATTGGCAAGGCTCTTAACAGAGGCACCACAATGCGCCGACTTATCACCCAAATGGGAGAGATCGAGCAGCCCTGGGTAAGTGCAGAGAGTATCAGGGTAGGAAAGGGAAATCTTATGCTAAAGAGGCTTAGCGATCTGCTAACTGAGTAAAATCTTACAGAAAGCTAGAAAAACTAAAATACAGTTGGCGGGAGGGGCTACAGTCATGTTTACCCAGTGCAAAAGACCCTGTACTTCTTCTCATTGGAGAGTTTATTGAAAGAGGGTTTAACAGAGCTTCAGCCAAGCCTCTGACAGCCTGACAAACTTAATATACCCCGCAGTCTTTGTAAGTACAGGGTCTTAAACTTGTTTAACATAGATTGAAGTGTATTTAGACTAGAGATTAACTAAGATTAGTTCAAACGTTGCTACTTAAAGTACTTTGCTGCGGAAACCACGTGAAACGAGCTCCGCCACGAGGGAAACCTCCCGATTACGTGTCTCGGGCAGATAAAACAAGGTGAGCAGATAAAGCAGGCAACTAAAAACGGAGAACACAATAAAGATCCAGAAGCCCAGCAGCGAGTGCAGGCTGGGAAAGAGAAATCCCACCAAGAAATTGCAGCCCCAACCCACTTGGTTGCCTAGGGAAAGGGCCACGGAGCGGGCAGGAACCTCAAAGAGTTCTATAAATGAATCCTATATTAAATAAACTTCTAGAGGATTTTGGAGTATATATACCTGCACCTATGAAGGACGGCATGGGACCCAGAGCCAGCTGGAAGGTCAGCAGATAAAGCAACACGCTGGCAATGGAACCAAAGGATAACCAGGGCACTGCAACCTGTGGAAGAGCATGATGAGTCACAGTCACTGAGGATTGGGAATTGATTCTAAGCTTACGCTATATTCTACTAGCCAGCCGAAGGCGAACATGAGTATTCCACAGCAGGAGCAGGAAATCAGCATCAGTGTGCGTCTATTGAATCTGGCCATGAGCAGAGGACCCATAAGCGAGGTGCCCAGATTTACAGAGCCCGCCACAAGATTCAGCCACTCCGCAGTCTGAGCCGAGAGTCCGCTGCTTCGGAAGATGGATACAGAGTAGTAAAAGATCTGTCCGAAACAGATTAACAGATTAAAAATGAAACCCAATCTTCTCCAGACTTCATACACACCGAGGAGCAGCCCGAGAGCTGTTGTCCGCCTTGGTAGGAGCAGAGCAGAATCAAGGGCAGCAGCATCTTGGAATCCCGGAGCAGCTCAGACAAGCTACGTGTATTGGATTTGCTGTGAGTTTCCTGCTCCATGGAGAGTATTTCCTGCTCCAGGCCAAGATTGGTACCACGGAGTCGGCTGAGCATGTGGAGTGCCTCCTCCCGCTGTTGCTTCACAATAAACAACCACCTGGGACTCTCGGCATAACAGTGGAATGGAGCATAGAAGATGGCCATGAAAACCAAATAGAATCCCAGAGCAATGTGCCAATCCTGCTCACTGCCAAAGAGTGACTGAAGAGTAAAGATTTGAGCCACAACCATGCCAATGGAGAAGCCCACGGAACAGCAGACAGCCAAGGTGCCACGCTGGCTCAGAGCAGCAATCTCGCTGTGATACATGGGCAGCGTGGTGCTAATGAGTCCACCGCCAAATCCCACCAGCAGGCGACTAAGCAGCAGCAGCTCCACGGAGCTCAGCAAGCGGCAGGTGAGGAAACCCACGCCCGCCAGGACCAAGAGTGCTCCACTGAGCTGAAGGCAACCACGTCGTCCAAAGCGATTCGCTGCCCAGCCAGCGCAGGCAGAACCCAAGACCCCGCCAATCAGAAAAATGGACACGATCAGCGCCCAAAGTGTGTCCGAGGTGGCGGGACTTAGCTCTAGTCCATAGTTCTTGAGCAGAGTGGCTGCGCACCAGGAGCGCATGTGCTGCAGGATGTTCGAGGATAGAAGCTGGAGAGGCACAAAGGGCAGAAGCTTACCACGGCGGGACTATTAATGACGCCCATGCAGTAGCCACAGGGCAACGCGACGCCAACGGTACTGCCCAGCGTGCTCCAGACAAGCAGCTGTGTCCACTGAGGCTTCTGCTCTTGTCCAAAATCCATGATCAACTGTCCATGCGATGCAACAACGGCATGAGTTTTAAGCAAAATCAAGAGATAAATATTTTAAGATAAGTGATTAGATTAAATCCAGGGGATTAAGCAAAGCTTAATATTGATAACAGTGAGAGTGGAGCAATCTGAGAGAGATCGGAACACCGCGGTTCTGCCCCTCTGTTAATCTCCTCCTGCAAACTAATTCTAACTGTGACTAAAATTTTGTTCCTTTTTGCAGAACTGTCCACATGGTCGTCCCACCATGCGTCATCTAATCAATATCACGATGCTAATGGATGAGGAGACTGATAGCAATGAGGAGAACCATAACAACTGAGGCATCTCATCTTTGTATCATTAAAACAGAAGCCATCTAATAAAAAGTAATTCAAACAATTTTACGATTAGGTTTATTGTTGTCTAGTTGCTAGTGGATTATCGGATTATTACATCATCTGACAATTCACACGCTGATTGTGCGGAAGATGTTAAAGCCACTGTGCGCCGTCGATAGCATCACACCTGGCAGCTGTGGATGCCAGTGCAGCTCCTTGATCTCCTTCTGTCCCTGGTGGATGAACAACAGTTGAGGCGGCAACTTGCTTATCTCCTCTTCGTTTTGTGCCGGTGCCTGGGCCTGATCGGCATCCTTTTCTACAGCCAAATCCCAGAGAGCAATCTGATCGTCATCGCCACCAGAGGCCAAAACAGTCGCCTCATTGGGATTCCATTCGACAGTCGTTATGTGATCCGTATGATGTTTGAATGTGGCAATGGGTTTCTGTGTCTTGAACTGCCGCAAGTCCCAGATGTGCAGGAAACCATCGTCACCGCCGCTGGCAATGAAGGGCTCCGTGTGGTTCCAGGAGATCACATTAATGTCACTCTCATGGGCATTCTCACAGCTGAGCATGCAGGCTTTCTGTGGAGCCGCACGGCAGTCCCAAATGCGTATGGACTTGTCCACAGAGCAGGAGGCCAGAACGCTGCGCTCGTTGGGACTCCATTGCAAATCTTCTACAGAAGCGGTGTGACCCACCAGCGGACGTTGATCTACCTTCCACGTGCCGTCCTCGAGTGGGCTCCAAATGTGTATATCGCGGCGGCAATCACCCGTGGCTAGCACACCCTCAGCACTGGCACTCCAGTCAATGGCGTATCCCTCCTGCTGATGTCCACTGAAGGTAAATGCTGGACGAGATGCGGTTGAGTCATTGCTGGCACTTTGTTGCTCATACTGCTTGAGCAGCTGGTTATCCTCGACGGCCTGCAGTTGCTGTGACAGATTCCAGATGTTGACACGCCCTAATTCACTCCAGGAAGCTGCATATACATTGTTTCCCAAACGACGGGCACGGACACGGTTCACACATCCCTGATGCTTGATAAGAGCGCAGGTCATTTGTGGTTTCTTTAGCTCACTCTTGTCTGGCACTTCGTCCTGGTCGTCCTCCAGCTCTTCATCGTCTTCGTCGTCATCATCATCTTGCGTCTTGTGCAGATTACTCATCTTCATCACAATCAGATTATTGACATGGGTGCGAGCTGCCTGAGTGCCGGCTACTATGTAGGCGGTCATTGGGAAGGACTCGCGGCCAGTGCCCAGCTCGTCGGGCAGAATGTCAAAGCTCAGACAGGGTGCGCCTGTGGAAGCCTGATGCAACATGACGTAGGCACTCTCATCGCACACCAATTCCTCGTCCTCGCCTAATTGTTTGCCCGGCAAATACACTTGTTTGGGTTCTGCTGGTGCTCCGTCCTCGCCTTCGGCATCGTCGTCGGATTCCATGTCACTTTCCGCATCCTCGGGCTCCACAACCTCCATTTCAACTTCATCATTTGTGTTGTCCATGGCTGCTTAATTAATTCTAATTAAACTCGCAAAATCTCTTGTTTTGGCGCTGCACGTGCAACTGGAACTGTTAACAGAGTGACCAGCTTTGAAATTTAGCTGCTACTACTTCAGTGTTTTGGTATTGAAATATACTAGAAATCCGTTTTGAATCTAGTGTGCATTTGTATATTTTATAGACTTGTTCACTCTTGTGAAAGCAAAAACAGAAAAAAGCAAATCTGAACTCAATCGTTGTATAAATAAATAAAAAAAATTATATTCCAAAATGGCGAAAGCTGGAAATCCGTTTAACATTTTGCGTAACATTTACCAAAATGAATTTCAGTGGTAAGTGAAGAGAGTGTTCATTTCATTCAGAGTACTACCCATTGCCGCATTTATTTACATAACCAAACTTTTGGCCCTTAGGATGTTGGTGAAGAGCTTCGGTATGTTTTTTCTGGGAGTTCGCATTGCCAAGGAGTTCGTCGGCGTGGAGTTGATGCCCAGCGTGATGCCTGCTTAGTATAACATTAAAACCAAATTCGCCATGTATAAAAATAGGGCAGTTAACTAATTATAATTTACACAAACATTTATGTACAAGTCGTATTAATGTATTCTAGTTTTTTGCTAGCAATAAGCTGCTTTATCTTTGACTCGTCCATGTCGATCTCGTGTATTAGGCTATCAGCAAGTATTCGAGGAGTCATCTCTCGTTGCAGAAAATTGGCAACCAGTTTCCGACTAGGTACAGCACCTCCATGCGCCAGTATCTCGGCACGATACTTTTCACCGGCCTGGCGATTGAAGGGATTCGCCTCAAAGTACGTCTGCCAAATCCACGAGGCAATCGTCTTGGATATCAGATAAGCATAGTACTTGGCGCCATAGCCCACCAAGTGGGAGAAGCGCAGCTGCCACGCCGTGTTCTCCACGTAGGGCAATCCGTAGTATTGTTTTTGCACCTCGCGCAGTGTTTCCGTTGTGTTTGATCCTTGTTTGGCCATGTCACCATGGTAGACCTGATCCAGTGCGGAGTAGAACACCTGCAGTTGAGTCTCGCTGGCTGCGAACAAATGTTTCGAGGCGCACAATCGATACAACATATCCTCCGGGATGGGTTTGTGTGTCTGGAAATGCCGTGCAAAAGTGCGAAGCACGCGAGGATCACTGGCAAAGTATTCCATCAGCACGCTAGGCACTTCGGCAAAGTCTGTGGCACAACGAGTGCCCGTCACATGCTGATGCTCCGTTCGCGCCAGCATCGAGTGCATTGCATGGCCCATTTCATGGAAGAGATTGTCCAGCCGAGCCGGGGAGAGCAGTGTGGGACCCGTCCAACGGGGCTGGGCTAGACCTAGCATGACTACCACGATAGGCAACTGATAGGTTCCGTCGGGCAGTCGCTTTCCGCCCTGTATAGTGAAGTGACAGTCCTGGTTGGGCTTTCCACTGCGCTCGAAGAAATCACAGTAGATGTAACCCAAGAGTCCCTCGCTGTCGTGCACTACAGCCAGCTTGTAAATGTCGCTGTGCCAGCTCTCGCCAGGCTCCATTTCGGCGTTTTGCAATCGCACTCCATAGAGCGAGTGGAGCAGGTTGTCCAATCCCTCCATGCAGCCGCCGAGTGAGAAGTAGGGAAGGAACTCATTGGCCTGCTCCTCCAGCGATTGACGCTTGAGTTGGGTAGTAAAGTAAGGCGTGTCCCAGATCTCGACTAGCGATTGCACTTGTCCGCTTTCCTTGCGCTTCATTTGGGTCATCAGTGTAAAGTCCGCATCGGCACGTGGACGCAGCTGCTCCGAAAGTTCATCAATGAACTCTCGCACCAGCTCCGGACGCTCCATGGTGCTGCCGTTGAGAGCACGGTGCGCATAAGTTTCAAAGCCACAACTACGCGCGAGTTCATTGCGGCAGATAAGCAGATCTTTAAGCAGCTCCTCTTGGCTATCCGAAGGCTGCAAGTACAAGCGATAGGCAGCTTCACGCATCTGGACATTGGACGCATTTGTGCACAGGCCTGTGATAATGATGTTATCGCCAGATGTGGGGAAGCTGCAGAGGATTCAACTTAAGATTAGCAAAAGTCTTTCCAGCCTAGCAGAGAAAATTGTCTTACTAATGTCTTATGCTCTCCGGAATCGTGTTTCGAGGTAGGACGGTTGGCTGTGAGGCGCCATTCATAAATTTCTGGCCAAGCTGTAATATATAATCATTGAGACGCACGACACGCAGACGCTCCTGTTCCGGCAAATGAATTCCGCACTGCTCGAAGTCAAATAGAAACAGTTTGGCCACATGACGGTCCACATCGGTGGTGGGCATGAAGTCACCATTCTGCACAACCTTACTAAGTGCCTGATACAATGGCTTGTGCGTGTTTAGGCTCTCGACGATGCCACAGATGCTGATGCAGGCCTCCTCCGCTGCTTGCATATACTTGTTCTTGGGATGGGCAATGCGCACGAACTCTGCCAAGTCGGCGACCTTGCACAGTGAGTCCGAGAGCTCATCGAAGATGTCAACCATTTTGCGCTTCCTTTGGCTGGACGTGGCCTCAGCAATGAGATCCTGGGTTGAATTCTCCACATTCTCGCGCAGCAAATAGAAGCCATCCGAAGTACGCAGCTCCTGCATTCGAAAAAGACCCTAGGAATTCAGGAGAAACAAAGACTTGGTATAACTTTCACTTGAGTTTAATTTGGACAGTTTGTTTTGGGCACTGACCACATCGTCGCGGGTGAAATTGATTCGCTTGGCTGGCGGCGCATTGAAAGCGGTGGCAAGGGGTGACCAGGTGGAGACCAGTTTCACTTGCCGCCAACGCTGCAGCATTGCACTTGCTGTATTGCGGCTTATTTGTAGCATTGTTTTGGACAGAATAATTGTTTTACTTGTTTAGCCGAATGTTACATATTCCCATAGCACTACCAAACAGCTGTTTTGCAGTGAATATGCAAATGTCTCTCAGTCACTCTGTTTGCTCGTGAAATAGGGCTGCCAATATGTGTAAAAGTTATCGATTAACAGATAACATAAAGCAGAAATCGATAACGAGCCCCTATTTATGCCCACATGCTCGACAGATGGCGCTTTTAAAGCGCGAAAAGTCCAGTGTTTTAAACTTTATAAAAATGACACTCTTGTTCTCACCCAATAAGCAGTTATAAAACGTTTATTATCTTACTACTGAGCAGATACATATTTAATTTAAAAAAAATGCATTTGACACAAAATGCATAGATACAGTGAGATCATACAGCGGTTGCCACTAAGCGCGATCACATTTCTTTCCACCCACTTGGCTACATGCGAGAAATTGGTAAACTTCATGAATTTCTTGCCCTGACAGCCCATTGAGCCCCCAATAATGCCAGCCAGCCAGTCATTGCAAATCAATGGACCACCCAGATCGCCAGGACAGATTTCGCCATCATCATTTGGCTCCACGCAGATGTTACCGTCCGACGTAAAGTAATCCATTTCCTTGCAAAATTCCGGTGGACGTATTACTACCTCCAGGTACATGATCTCATTGGAGTACGGGCCGTGCTATGGGGCACGGCGTGAGAACGTTAATACAAATATTAATTCCAGGGTATCACAGGGTATACCGGGTAGATCTGACCCCAGCCGAGAGTCAAACACTTCATGCCAACTGGAAGAATTAAACGTTTTCGCTTCACAATCGGCTTCACATTACGCAAATTGGTAGGAATACGATTGGTAAGCTTCAATATGGCCACATCGTAGTTCACATAGCGGTGATACTTGTCATGGATAACGATCTTGGAGACATGTCGTATATCATCATCGTTGTAACGCTCCAGGCGATAAATGGAGCCAAAGACAATCATGAGTCCTCTCGGATGCATCACCGACTTGTGAATGCTACAAAATCAATAAAAAGTAAAATCAGCAGCACTT
Organism: Drosophila cardini; assembly: GCA_018903735.1. Classification (NCBI taxonomy): domain Eukaryota; kingdom Metazoa; phylum Arthropoda; class Insecta; order Diptera; family Drosophilidae; genus Drosophila; species Drosophila cardini. The sequence goes on along the minus strand of JAEIGM010000001.1, from coordinate 11,292,164 downwards.
ACCGTTTGTGCTGCACGATGATCAGTGTAGAACTCACTCTGTCACACAATGAGCCGCAGTAAGGATTGTCATGCTGGTCAAAATGACGCCCGTACAAAAGTGATTGTCTCCATGGAACTTGATGAAATTGAGTGTTCTAATGGATACCAAATTTCTGACATATTTTGCATTATTGGGCATTATGCCACCGGCGATTAGCATCTGGAATTGATCATCTTTGGCCCTGCTAAAGGTACCCCGATCGCCACAAACAAGCTGAGCAAACAACAGCCAGAAAAAGGCCAGACAACTGGCTGTTTTCATGCTGCGGCGCTTGCTCAGTTCAGAGTTCGAGTTCAGAAACAAAGTAAAATAAAATTTAATTTATTTAAGCAACTGACGTAAAACAACAATCAAATTTAAACATTTAGTTTTGGGTCCTTCAAAAGAAATCTCTGAATTTGAGGGTGGAAACGGTTGACTCGTTAAGCAGCGTTGGGAATGCAATGGGGCTTATAACGCCCACTGGGCGTGGTTAGACAATAATATATGACTAGCACACACACACACATACACATACACATAAATATATATAGTAAGTACATCTAGAGTGGGAATAACAATATATAGTAATTTGCTCCATTTCAAATTGTCGCCTTCTTTTTGTATCTTTTGAATGTATCTTTTTCTTCGTTGGCCTTATTTGCGCTTTGGTAGTTTGTAGTTTGTAGGCGGATGCAGCTTGAGGTGGTTCAAAAACACGGGCTGCATATCGGCACACCAAGAGATCTCCTCCCGCACCCGCACGGGTCCGTCCTTGCAGGTCAGCCAATAGGTGCTCATGAGTCCTTTGCCCTGGGGAGCATTACACAGACAGAAATGCGTTGTACTTAAATTAGTCACCAAATTTCTTTAGCTTGTAGAAGACGAAGTACGAACCTTGACATCGATGAGCCCGCGATGCTCCGTCTTAAATCCGCCCACCTGCTGCAGTGCCTCGTTCATCTCCTCGGTGATATGTATCTTTTGTGCCTCGCCGGTGCTCTCCATACGCGATGCGGTGTTCACAGTGTCACCAAAGAGGCAATAACGGGGCATTTTGGTGCCCACAATGCCGGCCACAACGGGCCCAGTGTGCACGCCGCAGCGAATCTGGACGAATTCATCGCCGGCGCGGGGAAGTCGGAACACAGAGGAGGCGTCCAATAAATCCAGTGCCATTGTGGCAATTTCGCTGATGTGTTTGTTGCCTGGCAAGAGAGCGAGAGGGAGAGAGAGAGACAGAATGAGCTTTAAATAAACATATGTTCAAATATTCCATAGCATAAATTAAGGCACATGTGCGGCCAAAGCCCAAATTAGCGTAAGAACTAGGCTGAGGGTAGGGGAAGGGTGGAAGAGGAAACAGCGAAAGGGAATGATTGACAGCAAAATTTGCATAAATTACCGTTTTTCACTGGCAGCCCAGAGGCAACCATGTAGGAGTCCCCAATGGTTTCCACCTTGTAGACGTCATAGCATTCAATGCGTTCGTCAAACACGCGATAGATTGAATTGAGAAAGGTCACCACCTGCCAAATATGTTAAAACATCAAATTTCAATTTAATAGACCTTTAATGCCATGCCCCCATCTGTCCCTCTCTGCTTTACCTCCAGTGGCGTGCACTCGGCGGCGATTTCGGTGAAGCCAACAATGTCGCTAAAATAAATGGTCACTGCTTCGTACAGCTCGGCGGGCACCTTTACCAGAAAAAGAAATCATTTATTACGCGTTAATACAGGTGTGTGTGTGTGTGTGTACGCTCACCTGTTGTGTCTGCTTGAGCTGCATAGCCACACTGGGCGGCAGCATTTGAAAGAGCAGCGAATCACTTTTACGCTTCTCTCTCTTTAATTCCTTTGCCTTTATTGACAGATTCATGGCGTACAGCTGTATAGAGGTGGAGATAGGAGAGCGTAGAAAGAAGAGAGCAGAAAGGAGAGAGCAGTGCTTAGTGCGTAGAGAGCTTTACATTTATAGTTACGCGTGACGTCGCGACGTCAATGCATACCTGTATTGTTGCAGCTGCATTCTTGACAAGTATAATTATTACTGGCGACACTAACAAAACAACTACCAATATGGCTATGCCAATTGCCTCCTTGCTATCAGCCTCAACCAGAGTTTTGTCTACATATTCTCTGCAAAAAAACAGTCACAGATTTAAATTAATTAATAGTTCAGTATGTTTGATAATCGATTTCGATAAGTGAACCGAGTGATCTTATTGGGCTTCTATCGGTTTGCTGCAACCCTCGCAGTCACAGTTATCTACATTTTGTGAAAAGTGCAATTTTATGCTTACTTAATTAGACGCCGTAATGCTTTTTGCAATATTCGTAAATCGTCGGTATATGTGTGCATAATATCGTTGTATTCTATAGCGCTGCGTTCATTCGATATATTGGGATTATTCTTCAGCACATTATTGCTTCTGCAAAAATAAGAAAAGGTAAGTGAATTTTTTTTATTTCACGTGTGTTTGTGAGCGCATGTGTGTGTGTATTGGTGTGCTTACAAAGTCTTCACGCGGTGGTATTTGATGGTATTGGTGATGTTGGTATACATCGATTTTAGCTGTGGAGCATAATTTAGAGTGGAATTAATCATCTCACGTGCCATGAACTCGTAACGCACATAGGACACAAAGTTTTCGGCCGTCAGAGAGCCGCGTCCATAGTAGCGTATGCCAAAGGAAGTGGCTATATTTTGGCACTCAATGCTCTTGAGTAGATTTTTAAAGCCAACCAAATAACTGCAAGGAATTTGTTAGTTTTGATGTAATCATGAAAACATTCTCTGCTCACCGCCAGACACCGCTGTTGTCCGTTTCCTTGATCTGCTCATTCAAATGATGCAACAGACCGCGATTAATGGCTGTGTACCAGTTCATGACTTCTGTTATGGAACTGTCTTCTGGCTCCAGTCGTACGCGCTGTCGGAATTCATTCAGACGACTCTGAAAGTCGTTGCGGTTCAACATAACCTCTCGATCGTCCTCATCCTCGTCGGGCGCTGTCGGTACACTAATCTCGCTCCAAGTGGTCATGTTGTTCAAGGCATAATCCGTGTTGGCAAAACGCTGTGTCAGATTGGCACTGAGGAAGACAAAATGCAGTTGACACAGTGTTATGCCCTAACGTACTGTAGGGTATATAAGACCATCTAGGGACGAAGGCTTGAGCTAGTCAAACTTAGAACTGTTTTGAAGGGTATTAACTCTTCGTTCAGCCAACACTAGGTTTCTTTATATTGTCTTTGCTCCTTAAAAGGACTTTTCTGGTAGGAAAATCAACTCACCGTTGCTTGCTGCCATTGGTGAAGATATAGAAGGCCACCTCGGAGCGTTCCAGTTGAAGGCGTGTGACAACTTTACCCAAGTCCGTTGCAATCGTCACCTGACGTGGGCAGAAACACATAAGATTATCACAATGTCAACTCGTGTGTGCGTGTGCTTGTATGTCTGTGAGTGTGTGTGTGTCCATTTGCGCAGTTTTTCCGCAAGTTTTGAGCTTGGTGAGGAGTGGTCTTGATTAGTTAGTCGTTTGCTTTGCTAAAGCACTAAATAATTCATCATACTTTTTTCTTAAGCGGAGCAAAAGGGAATTCACTTATGCAATGTAATGAAATTGATTTAAGTAAGGCAATATACCCTGTAATTTTGTACATGAAAGAGCAAGGGAACTGAAAATCATTTGATGAAGATTTTAGTTTAAAACTTGATGAAAGTTTTACCTTCATGGGATTAAATTTAACATGAAATTGATTAAAGTATGGTAAACCACCCTGTAACTTTGTGCACGACCGATAAAAGCACTTAGGGAACAGGAATTCATTTAAAAAATGCATTATTATTAGGACTTTTTGGTTTGGGAGTGTATAAATAGCTTATCTTTATAGGATTACATTTATTTTAAAGTGCTATTAATTTATGCTTTTAAGTACTTCATAAATCTCTGTCTGCTGCTACTTCAAGGTCCTGTTTTTTAGAGTATTTGTCTTGCGAGTTTCGAGATTTCTATATTTGCATTATTTGTATTTTTGCATTCTCAAGTACGTGACTCGGTCGAAGGTCGGCACTTAAGTACGTACTTCCTGCTTGGCACACCCGCAGCCCCCTCATACCCATACACCCCCACACACCCCCACACACCCCAACACACACAGACTGAGCTGTAAGTGTGTCAATGCATAACATATTTTGCTTATCAATTCACTTTGCTATCAAGCAATATTTTCATTTTATTATTTCCATCTTTTCATATTTCGCGTACGTTTTTATTTCCATTAAGCGTGGATGGAAACAGGATTGTTAAAGGAGGTTTTCGAGGGGGTTCTGTAGTCTGGAGAGTGAAAACTAGACCAGGACACTACTTTCACGCGTAAGTGTCAATGCCAAGAGACTTCTTTTCCTGCTTCTTTACTGTGACGCTGACCACTTACCTGAGTATATTTGTATTGCCAATTGCGAAGTATTCCCCCTATTTCCTCCCCCTCTATTGTACTCTGCCCCCGCCAATTAAAGCATTGGCATGACAACACACCTGTTTGCTGGTCAAGTGAGCATTCAATTTAGATCCTTGGCGTATGATTGAATTTCAGTAATAAATATTAATTACGCAACAAAGGACACAACTTTGTGGCACATTGATCCAAAGCCCTGTCTTTTCGGGTGTGTGTGTGCTACGCTCTAAAGGTATTTTGTTTGCTCTCCACTTACCTGTGTCTCAATGTCGGCCACATCGGCCCTGTATTCCAGTATCTCCTGCAGTGTTAGCGATGTTTGCACAATCAATGCCAATATTGGTATAAATGGTAGAATTATCATCTGCGAAATAAAGTATACGCCACTTTCAATTCTTGCACTCTGTTTTCATTTGTCGCAGTGTATTTGTGTGAGTGTGTCGGTGTGTATCTGTGTGTGATTAGTCTTTATCGTGGTCGGTCCCTGCTAATCGCAACACTTCATTAGGCGACGCACGTGACGCACAGCAACGCTTGCCACACAGATCGTGTGCTAATTAAGATGCATATGCTTGGCTAATTAATGCCACGCCCCCCTCTTGACTCACCTGCATCAGCTGCAATCGTCGTCCCGTTTTTATAGCCGGATTCCTTGCTGCGGCACTGCAGCATTTGCCGCTTCCGCCTGTGGATATATCCTCGGAACTAATCGAGCGCACGGATATTTTATCGAGCTGCAGATTATGATGTGTATGTGTGGGCACCAGAAGTAATCCCGTAGAGCCACCACCGTTGCCACCACCAACATCAATGCCACCAGCACTACGTGCAGCGGGATGATTCGATTTACAGTTGCTAATGTTGATCTTAATACATGTGGATGCAGATGCCGAGGCAGTTGCATCCATACCAGTTGTCTCCTTGCTCCTCTGCATTGTCAGCTATCCCAGTGTCCCCAATATCCCGATGTATCCTATTCAATTTAGCATATTGAGTACATTGGGAACGCTTCATAAACCCAAACGTTTATGGCTGCATAAAATGTAATACATAATTGTGTGGTTCGACTGGTTTGGGTTCGGGTGATTTGGGGGCGGACTCAGTTCCTATATGTTTCTAGCTGTTGGGTGGACACTTGTGGAGTTTCTCCTCGATGCCCCGATACCCTGCAGTAATGAGAAAGGCGCATAAAATAATTGCGAAAACGGATAAATAAACACATATGGGGACTGAAATACTCAGTATTACACTTCTACCCATTTCCGCTCCTCTTCCCTGATCCCTAGACAACGCGTCATGTCAGCGCACAGCAAATTTGATGGATGAACAGACAAAGCGTTGGCCAGCGTAACTTAGGGTGGCCTAAAGGGGGTAGGGTGGGAGAGGCAGAGGCAGTAGAGCATGGCTAAGGGGTTGAGCTGCAGTGTCCAAGGATTTGCCATTGTGTTGTAATTGAAGGCACATGACTGGTTTTGACGCGGGAAAACAATGCCAAGTCAATAAAGGATTATTACGCTAAACACTACTATCTCAACTGTTTCGTTCAGTGTAGCGTTGGACAAACAATTTCCGCAATGGTCTTCAGCACACACCAACACTCCGACACACACACACACACTCGTATCCATTTTACTGTCTTGTTTTTGCTCTTCTTGTTTACTTTTCACACACTCATCAAGCGCATTTATTGATTAAACTTTTAATTGCTTTGACAAATTGCCATTAAGTGAGTGAAAATAAGTAATCACTTTAATGTCAGCCATAAACAAAAAATTACAAAATATTTATTTCAAATATTCTTAAATCGAAATATAACCTCAAATGCATTCTAAATGCCATAAAGTGCTTTCGAATATTTATTACACTTTCTATAAACTTTAACTGCATGCACAGCATGAAAATCATTGTATCATTTAGCGCATCAAATGTGCGTGCACACAACCAATAAACAATAAATAATATTATTTTTATTACCACATTAAATGTCGCACAGAGCACAAAATTCAATTATCTATTTTCGGGACTTGGACACTTTAATACCGTTAATATCTCGTACTCCGTTAGAAAATGCGACACAAATATCCGCGAGGAGCTCACAAAAGCAACTGAACTTAAACCTGTTGAGTTTCGTCTGTTTATAGACGTTTTTACATATGTCCTTTGGGCGCTGGGTCAAGTGCCGCCCACTTGCCACCTCCACAAATGTTAAACTGTTAGCGGTCTGTTAAAATTTGTGGCGACTTAAATGCTATTTTTAGTCCGAAATTAGTGAGGTTTCTTACATTTCTGGGCAGCAATTGCTTTTAGCTAACATTAAGATATATATAAACATAAGTATAACTTTAATTATTCAATAATTTGACAATTATTTGCTGACGTTTGAACTGGGTTCAAAACTAACGTTCAAGCGCGCGCTGTTAACAGTGTTCACTGCTTGCTTCTATGCATTTAAACTGCTTGTCGCACAGCAGCCTATCATGCACAAGCTGCTTGCTACAAGTGAAGTTAAGCTATTATCGAAAAGCTGTTTGCCATGACGAGGACTCTGCTCTGTTGCTTTGTATTTCTTGTGTGCAAAGACAATGGAAATTCCGCTGGCTAACTTGATCAACGCGTCGTATGATTAATATCGGGCCATTAAATTGAGTTATTATACAAAACGTACGACTTGGACTTGGACTATGTAATTCAAATCGACAAGCATTGTCACGCCTTTTTAAGAGTGTGTGTGTGTGTGTTTTGAGTGCTGTGTGTGTGGCGAACATGAGATCATCGTGCGATAGACACACTCCATTGTCGCCTTTAAAGAGCGCCCAAAGCAATTAAAGACTTTCCAAATCGGCCATTTGCATAACTAGCTGTAAAAGTGTTTAAAACATTAACAACAACAATCGACAGCGATTGGCTGAATTTGAATCCGCAAAACGAACTGATATTCGATACCAAACCAGACACAAAACTATATAGACAAAAAAATAAAAAAAGATAATGCCAAGACCATGGCGTGGTAACCAGAAACCAGTTCTAAACAGTAGAATGAGCGAAAAAAAAAGCTAAAACACACACACACACACAGAGACATTAGCAACGCTGCTGTTGGTCGGGATGATTGGGTGATGGGAAGATGCGACCACATCATTGGGACCACCTTGATGTCGCGCTGCACACTTCATTCCTGGCTCCGTCCCTGTTTCCCACTCCAACTCCGACCCCGCCCCTGTCTCAGAGCCGTGAAATACAATTGGATCGGGTAACTTTGAACTGGGCGGCTGTCTAGAAGGTGTTTGCCTGCCAATAATGCTGCTGCTGCTAATAGTATGTGGTGTCCAAATTGATGTTTCAATAAAGACTATAAATTTATGACTTACGAATCAAGTGGACGCCCCAAAACACACACGAATGAACCAACAAGCGAGTAGGTGTCGCCATTGGTGCCACAATGAATTAATTTGGACAATTTATGAGCCAATCTGCCAGCTGACAACTGACCAGCTGGTCATAGGAATGGGAATTGGAATGGGAATGGGAAGGGGAAGGGGAATAGGAATAGGAATGCTGATTGAGTTGGGGCTTTTCACACTCTCTGTCCGGTTTGAGTCCGCTCCGGTGGTCGATCGTTTTCTATTCGAGAAATTGAATTATAATTTGATGCCCGATGACCAAACGCATCTGCATACATTAACGGCTTTGATCGGGCCACATAAATCTGGCAGCTGCGACACAATTAGCAGCACCAACGCCACCCAAAATTGACAGCCATTCCAGGTCTCGATCTTTTAGTCAGTTTCAACAATATGTTGTGTGTGTGTGCGTGAGTGTGTGTACATAAATAGTCGGCATTGCTCGAAGCTCAAAAAAAATCGAGATAAACATTAACGTAAGCAAGAAGATTAAACTAAAGCAAGACGAAGGGGTTAATACACTAACTAAACACAGACTAAATGAAGAAGCGGGGAAATTTCCTTAACTTAGTAGCTTATGTTATAATATACCCTTTTCCTCTACAAGAAGAAGAAGAAGCTTCTTAGACACGTTGATTAAATTCTTCTTCCAAAACTCACAGACTCACTGATCAGCGTGCAGCACTGTCACAAGCTTAAAGTTTTCACCTCTTAAAGCTCTGTTTAGCCTTAAGCTTAAGTTTAGTGACAACCAAGCTATGCTAGCAGTGCATATACCCTGTTATTTATGCACTTTTAGTTGCAACCAAGAGAACTGTCCACATTCTGTGCTGCCTTTTGCGCTGCGACTGACTCTTAAAATGTCTCATTTAAATAACTTGCATGCATTTAGTCATCCTTTTTGTCCCAACTTGGACTTGGACACACAGTCGGCGACAGTTTGCAGGCAGAGGGCGTGGCGAGGGGAGGGGGCTGCAGAGGCAAAGCAACGCTGACGTCGGGACGTCAACTTAAGTGGAGAAGCCACGGACAACAACGCGTCCTCTCAAAAGTGTCGAGAGTATGTAAATCTTTAGCCATTGCCAATGTGAATGCCATTGCCATTCTTGTGTGTGTGTGTGTTTGTGTGTGTGAGTGTCTCTGCTTTTGTTGGAATTGTCTCTCTTGGGTTGATCGATTTTGTACACGTCAGTTCAATTGTTGGCCCGGACAAAGGGATACATATGTGTACATGTGTTTCAGTTTCTGTCTCTGTTCTTTTTTTTTTGGGGTCCACAAAGATGCCAATCTCTGTGGACATAATGGAGATATTGTTCGTTGAACTTGATGCTGTGTGCACATTTTGATCTGACAAATTTTGTCGTGTCGCCTGCTCGCTCGCTCTCCTACTCCCTTACTCCCTCTCTCTGCCTCTCTTTCCTCCCTTTCTGCCTGTCTCTTTCTATGAGTAACTGGCGCATTTTAATTAATTCAAATGCAACTCAGCTGCTGTTTGTGGCTGTTTGCGACTGTTCCTGCTGCTGCGAGTGAAGATGCGCTGATTGAAGCTGAAAGCCAACACGTGAGTGAAGAAAGAGAGACAGGACAGTTAAACTGTCAGACAGACAGACAGACACTGCACACCACTGTCACTTTTTTTTCCTTCAATACTTCTACCAACCAACAACTGCCGCTGCTGTTTCCTCTGCTGCTTCCTCTACAGACAGTTGGACGCTCATTCAGTAAACGTTTGTGATTTGTAACGATTGTGCAGTACATAAATCAGTCATGGATTTATTGCGAGAAATGAAATTTGCCGTCTTCCAACTTCAACTACAACGTGGCTGGCTGAAGGTGAAGCATCTTCTCTTGACTTGGGTTTCTTGCTCTCGTCTCGTCTCGACTCCACTCGTCTCTTCATCTCTTGGTCTGTTGGTTACTTGGTTTTGTTGGCTTCTTGGGTCGTGGTCGTGTGAGTGGCGCTGCGTGTGGGTCGCATAAATTTCACGCTTTGCGCAGGCGCTGCTACAAATCGATGTTCTCTTTTTTTTTATTTAGTTTCTCCACTTTTGTTTAGCTGTTTTTATTTTCTGTTGCTCGTTTTTTTATTGTTTTTTGCTAGCTTTTTTTATGTGGCACGCGGGGACGTGCAACGCCGTTGGCTCCAATCGATAGACTCGAAATGAACCAGGAAGTTTCTACTTTGATGTCTATTGCCAACATGTGTAGTACACCCTAAAAACCAAATAAAACTCTGACCTTGCATTTGGAATGCACAAGTCATAAGAGCAGATCACGAGTGTCTCGCTCTCCCTCTCTCTCTCTCTCTCTCTCTCTTGTTACTTGGAACTTGCAACACGCAATGGCGCTGCTAATTGCTGTGCCACAACAAATGTTTTACTGAAATGCAACCAAAAACCGACTGAAAGAAGCGACATTTCGCATCATATCTGATTGCATGACAGTTCTCAATTACTTCACGTCCAGTTCCCCTCCAGTTTGCCCCCTGCACAACATTTATCAAAACTCAACTGAAATATTAACATTTTTGACATTTTTCATGAAAATATCTGCAAACAAATGACTCAAATCCAATTTGTTTTCAGTTTTTGGCTTTTTGGGGTTTGGGGTTAATTAACATATGGAACTTTGAAATTGGACACGGTTTTGTGGTGTAATTACTAGAGTAATTGGTTCAGTTTATGTCCGTGTCCTTAAAATGGGTTCATTGCACTCAGTTTCCCTTTTTACTCCGTTTCCTTTTCGTCTAAACTGTTTTTCTTGGCCCGTGTGAATTCCCGTTAGCTTTTGCCCAAAGCTGCCAAAACAGAAACTTATAATTTATGGCTGGTAAACTTTGTCTAATCCCTGGTCTAATCGTCTGCATGCCACAAAGAGAGTGGCACTCTCGAGTGTGCAACAGAGACAGCCACACACTGTTAGAGTCTAAGTGAGAAAGAGAGGGAAGTCAGTCACCTTCGCGAACAGCACGTTTCTCTGGTATTTTACTTTCTTGTGTTTCGTTTTCGTTTCAGTTTTTTTTTCAGTTTTTTTGGCTTTATAATTTATTATCGCTTCAAAGGCATCTCAATTATGGCTCCTGGCAGACATGAAACCCAAACCCAAAACCAAAATCCAAAACCGTAGCCAACTACCAAGCCGTACAGCAACTGAAGTTATAGCCACAAATCTGTGGATTGTATCTGGCGTATCTTTGGCGAATATAAATGCGTTCGTTTTGTAAATCAGCAATCGAGCAATTACAAAAGTTTACAAAGCTTTATTCAATTAACTGTTGTTTGACTATGTCGTAATGCTTGCAACATTGTGTGGCAAGTTGTGCTCTGCTCTGCTGTTGTTGTTGTAGTTATTTGTTGTTGCTTTCGTTATGAACAGTTTATTGGTGTGAAAATGCGAGACGCCTCAACGAAAAAGTTGCAACCGAAGCAGCTTCAATTTCAACCACATTGCAATCGTGACGTGATTTTGATTGCCGCCAGCAAGCCCCTTTGTTCCCCCCTGTATTTCTCTGCTCCTCCCTACAGTTTCCCCTCTTATATATCCCCAAAATATTGCTGGCAAGTTTTTGTTCTGGTTGCATGTTGCACGTTGCACGTTGCACGTTTACAGAGGCGGGGCAAAAGAGAGTGAGTCAACCAACCGCAGCACAGCGCGTTGCTAAAAATCTTTTTTGCACACTTTTACTTTCAAGATCTTTTCGAGCATTGTTTCTTGCCTCAATCCACAAATCTTTGGGTGCCCTCTGACAAACCCGGAACTATAAATCCATTGGCCATATCATTACTGTCTGTGAGCATAGATTAATCGTAGACAAATTGTCGTCATGTCTGTGTGTTGTCTTCTGCATTTCAATTGATCCAAACGAAGACATAAAAATCATACACTGGCAGGTGCCGCAAATGCGGCTCTTTCTTTACTGACTGTTTTTTGTGTTAACTTCTTTTTCTTTGGTGTATGTGTCTCTGATTTATGCGACTATTCAAAAAGTCAAAATTCAACACTTCAATACTTGTCAGAAACCTAAGCAAATGACAAATGTGTGAGCTGATTAGAGACAGGTGTGATCGACTATAAGCATATCTTGTAAATAGTTGATTCAAGTGATGGGTTGTTATAGAGAATAGTTTCTACTTTTATAAAAATATAGAAGTCTTAGAAATGTTTTATTATAAAACATCTACTGAATAATAGCTTAATCATAGTTCCTAAATTGTTGCCAATAGGTTTACTGTACTCAAACGCTGTTCTTTTAAGTTAAGAATACTCCATGCTATTCCCGTCTAACACATCTCAACTTGTCTACGAAATACCCTATGAAATTCAAGCTAAAGGGTATGCATTTACAAATTCCAAGCGTTCTCGACTAAAGCACGCTTCGTTATTATTAGAAATTCCAGGCATAGAACGACTCTGACTACCCAATGAACCATTGAACAATTGATGTATTGACAACTTGTCCCTTTTTGCCGCACGGGGCAAGAGGAAGTGCCACATACAAGCACTCGTTTATTGTTCTTGTTGTTGTCGTTGTTGTTGTTATATATGACAAATGGCTTCCATTTCCTTCCAGTTGATCGATGCTGATATAACCAAAAAGAGTAAAAAGAAAATAAAAGAAATAAATAAGAGGATCGCGAGAGAACTGAGTTGAGGATACGAAACGATACGATACTTATCTTGGAGTATGCCAAAATTGCAGAGATCGTGTAGTTTGTTTCATTTTCGGTAAAGGCATATGAACAAAAATGCGCTAATTACACGCAGAGCACTGGTTAATTGAACTTGTCAACGGACATGTCGAAATATTCCATGTTTTCTCGACTTTTTCGTTAACGGACTAAATCAAAGAGTCCATCCGCACACACACACTACTTACTCTACCCTTCGATCATGGAACAATCTTGATGTCCAGCAATTATCTGTGAATTGAACTTAGCAAAAGAGAAATGCCTGTGAGAGTGGATGGCAATGGCGCCATTAATTATCACAAAAACGGATACATTTCTTTATAATTAAAGCGGTTGAATGACATGCGTACCATGGTCACAAAAATATATCCATGTTAGACCAAGCCAACCAAAAAAAGAAGAAAAAAGAAGAAATAAAGGTGACCATCCTAATGACCACATCGCTTCCGACTCATTGCACAAAATTGCAACTGCTGCAGTTTCCAGCTTTCAGCTTAGAGCTCTTAGCGATCAGTTCTCAGCTTCCAGTTGGAGAGTCTGTAACTCCAACTCCAACTTCATGGACTCCATTAGCAGGAGTGATGCAGCGGCTAATAGAGAAGCATTACTCATGCTCAGCAGGACATCGTTATGGAAGCGTGTCTAGTTGGTATACGCTTAACTCTCAGCTCCCAGCTCTCAGTCGCAGTCTCAGTCGTAGTCTCAGTCTTAGTCTCCATCCTCCGTCTTGGGTCTATACTTCTCGTGCTCAGTGTGCGTTCGAGTTAAACATGCAATTGAGAAATTTATTAAAAATCATTTTCATTAATTTGGTTATTTATGCACAGGATCAAACATTCAATTAGGCTGATGTTATAAATCTCGCATTCATTTTTCACATGCTACAACCACGCGTTGTGTCTATAAATCAAATACAATCGCACACACACACACAGCCACACACACACAGACTTGCAACTGCAACTGCCCACGGGACACCGGGCAACTCATCTGCAGCTTCAATTGCTTTGCCGATCTTTTTAATTGTCAATAAAATAATATAGAAAATCAGATATCATTCGATTTTTTACTAAATTTCCTTTTTTCCTACTTTAGTTGAAATTTGTTTTGGTTTTTTGTGAAAAGGTTAAAAGTGAAAGATCTCCTGCTGACTTGGCCACAATGAGCTTGTTGTTGTATTCATTGTTCGATTTGTTTTTTATTATTATTTATTTGTCATGTTCGGCACGAAAAATGAGAGTAATAAGATGCACAAAGCTAGATAAACCTAAAAAATAAGCAAAAATAAACTTCAAATAAATCTCTGCTACAGTTAAAAAAGCCAATTGAATGCTCTTTAATTGAGTGGCTTAAACAGTTGTTGAATGAGAGTCTTTTTTGGCCAAATTATAGCCAAAAGTATTAATTAAGTTTTGGCGAACTGTAGCTGAGTTCTTGATTCAAATTTCTTGTTTCTTTCTTGATTCTTCTACTAAGTTTTCGCCAAAAATGTATCTTTATCTACATCTCTACAACTTCGTATCTTTAACTAACTTTTCTGCTTTTATTATATTGAAATTTTGCAAATGAAAGAATGTTTTTTTTTTGCACTAAAATTGTTTAAAATCATTTGATTTGTAGACCATAAATCAGCAAACTGTTGGAGCAACCCACGTCATGTTTTGATCGGCAAATCGCTGGCAATAAATTGACAAAGGCAAATCAGTTAACAACAAAACACAAAGAAAATATAAAAAAAATACTTTACAAATTTGGGACATTTGTTGAGCTGACCTATGAGTGACCTTTTGAGTTTTCTTAGTTTTTTTGTTTTAATGTTTTGGCCATGGCTAAAACAAATCTCAGCTGCGGCATGAACCTAATAAGTCAATGCAGCTGAGCAGGAAGCTTGCCAGTTGCTTATCTCTGGCTTCCATCGAACTTGGGTGGGTAGACATGATTCCCCTCTCCCCTTACTCCCCCTCTTCCCTTACTCCCCCTGCATATTTCACCCTTTTTAAGAGATACATATAGTTAAGTTGAGCTTGTTGCTAGATCATAAAATAAACTTCATAAAAGTAAAATCAACTGGTTGCTTGCCAGTCTGTCTGTCTGTCTCTCTGTCTGTTTGTCTGGCTTTCTGGTTGCTTGGGCATCATCAAAAAGCCGACAAAATGGGCGTGGCGGGACTATCAGCACGGCCAGGCCCCTTTTTACCCTGTGTGTGTTTGTGTGTGTGTGTTGGGCTGTGTTGCTGCATTGGTTTGTGGCCAACAATTTTGATATAATAAATTGCATAGAAACATAAATTTAATTTTTAACGCCCCAGAACGACAGAGTCTAGCTTACCGCTTAGCATAACAATTAAGATATCATGCACGAGTGAGAGTGAAAGGGAGAGTTGAGTAGTGAAAGAGATAGAAAGAGACAGATAGAGAATGAGAGAGATAGATAGACAGTCTTTTGACAAAATGGTGGCTGAAAGTTACAAATTCCATGAGCAGAATAAATGGCGCTTTAGTTGTCGCTTTTCGCACTCTCACATTTTTCATATTTTTCACACAAGTGGACACAAAAGACGCGCCCTTGATCCGCCCCAGCTTGACAGTGTTTGTGCTGTGCTGTGGTGTGTTGTGTAGTGTTTGGCGTATAGAGTACTATAGTCTTGACTGCAAAAAACCCATAACGTTCCGCGCATGTGCACTCTCCACTCATATGCACGTATTTCTATATTTGTATATTTGTTGTTTGTTCTCCCCCCTTTAGTCACCTCATCGTTGGTATCTCTCTTCACTTTAGTCACCTCACCGCTCTCGCGATCTACGCTTTCGCTGTGCGGCTTCGCTGATTGATGACTTTCATTTGCCATTCGGACAGGGCTACATTAATATCAACAACAGCGTCCTACAGCTAGTGAAACCCTGAAGCCAAAGACGCGACGTTGCTGCTCATCAGCGGTTACTCTTTCGCTCTCATTCACTCTACCTCCCTCTCTCTTTCTATCTGTCTCACTCTGTGTGTCTCTCGCTGAAGCATCATCATCAGCGAAGGCGTCTACTCGCTTTCGGGGCGTCACAATTGCGTTGAGAACACCCAGGAATTTGTGGCATTTTATGGTCAATGTTTGACTATTGCATTGCCGAGTGTTTGCACAACCATCCAGCAACATCCAGAAACCAACATTCAACATCCAATATCCACAGAGATTCGAGAGATCCACAAATCTACAAATCCACTTTCCATTAGGTACACATGCGAGCATAATCGTTCTGGGCCGTGTTAAATTTATGAGTACTTCTATTTAGTTGTAGTCACTGTTTGTTTATACTCTTCCCTTCGGAGTAGGTGTATTAGTTAATACCTGAAGTTTGTTAAAGCTTAGAAAGCGGTCATGAAAGATTGTAGAACTAAATCTACTACTTTAGTCCTGAAATCTTTCCAAACAGAAAACGTTTAAATTGTTCAAACTTAGAGGAGTTCCAATAGAGCAAATAGAATTCCAATAAATCATTTTAAATATAATTTTAACAATTAATTTAATAATTTTATGTATTAAGTTAAGTGTAGAGTAGAGACTTTTTCGTGGGTGCAACTACAGCTACAGCTCCATTTGGCCAAGCTTCCTGAGTAGTCAACCAAGTGCGTGCTGCATGCTGCAAGCTGCAAGCTGCACATTTGGCGTTGCAAGTCGCTGGCATTGCGATCATTACTCACTCGCGCTAATCCCAGCGACTCCATTTGCCAGCTGTGGAGAGTTGAAGCCACGAAAAGAATAAGGAAAAAGAAAAATCACATGAGCAGCATTTAAAGATTTTTGGGGAGCGAGCGGAGAAAACACTACGAAACGACAGAGCGTCGATAAGCAGCTCGAAAAAACTTACCGCAGCAGAGGCAGTAAGCAGTAAGCAGTAACCACTAAGCAGCAACCAGTAAGAAGTAAGCAACAACCAGTGAGCAGTAAGCAGCGAGCAGTAAGCCAAGGAAATTGAGTTGTTCCCCTGGCCAACTGGTTGCTCCTTTCCTGCTGTTGTGGCTGCAGCAGCTCTTCCTCCTAAGCATGTGCTGCACGTAATGGTGTTGCATTTATTAAAGGCTTTTGTGCGTGCGGGCCGAGCTCAGACTGTGGCTCAAACCATGTGCCTCCAACTGCAGCTTCAACTCCGGCAGTGGCTCAGAGTCCACTCGCTCTCTCTCTCTCACATGCTTAATCCATAAATGGAAATTAATGGTTTAAATACGAATGTATTACCTCCCGAGAGACTGAGAGGGAGAGAGTGACAGAGAGAGAGGGAGCGACGCTGTTGGAGCCTGGACAGGCTAATGGTTCTGGCCTCGTAACGGTACCATTTGAGTGCCACTGCATTTGTGGCTCGCGAAGAGCAGTCACAAAAATATTAAGACATAAATGTCGTCAACAATGATACGGACAGTGTGGCACAGTGGAGTGTGCTTGAGACTACGCGTAGGCGGCACAGTGTTGCAACAGTGACAATTTTGTGCTCGAAATGGGTTTTCAATTAGGCTTCGAGCGTTATCCATATATCAAACGATTGACTGTCCGTAATGAGCACAACAATGCTTTAAATGCCCTAGACACACACACTCTAACACACACACACACAGATAATCAGTGTCGGAAATGGGCAGACAGATTAGCGCCCACCTTCATAAAGAAGAGCAGGAAGATTACATTGTGGTGGGCATTCGATTCTGGCCCTTTTCTTGGGTCATTTGCTAGGTTAAGTCACCACGAGGATTGCCTGTTTGCCACATGCAACACATACACATAAGTGCATATAAAAAATGATACCACAATTTATGGACGACATCTAATGGCGTTCACTTCATATGCTCCATGCCACAAGCAGGGGCATGAAGGGGTGGTAAGGCGTAAGGGAAGGGAGAGCGTAGAGGGATTGCTACAACAGTGTTGGCGGATTTGTGGCTGGCAGCCGTGTTGCATGCAGCGATGCAACGCGTTGCGGCACATCTCATAAAACATAATCAAGTTCACATTCACCAGTCGCCAGGCGACAATGGCATTCGCATCCTGCCTAGACTCAAGTCTCCAGGTCTTCCATGTCTCCTGGTCTCCTAGTCTCCGATTCTAGGTATCTCCTCCCGCTTGACTATGCAAGATTAATTTTCAGGCATATTGTCATATTTTGCTGTCGCATGCGTCACTTTAGTTGTTGTTGTTGTTGTTGTTGTTGCTGTGGTTGCAAGTTCCATTTTTATAAGCGTTTTGATTCCATTAACTCACACAGCTGCAACTTGAATAGGATATCAGTTCTTTGCAGCTTACCACCAAGTAATTTCCATAACTTTTGCTCCAAATTATTTGCCGATTCCCGATGCCACTGCTGCACCGCTGCACTGCTGCACCGCTGCGGTGAGTGCATTTATCATGTGGCACGGCACGTACTGCCTGAGCTGGACTGAGCTGAGGTGTGTATTAATTGTTAACCATTTGGCATTTGGCAATCGCATCCATTGCATCTTTTTAGCGCGTGGGCGTAGACGTGGGCGTGTTTTAGCTTCAGCTGCCATAAGCACTTCAAGGAGCATTCGACTGCATTAATAATGCCAATTGGAATGCATTTAATGCATTCTCACAGCTCAATGGCAGCTGGCAATGAAACCTGCTCTCAGACTCTCAGCTCTCTCCTGATCACAGCCCCATAGCCTCGTAGTCTCCTTAGGCAAATCCCAGCTAATGAAGTTGAAGATCTTTGCAAATTATTTGCTTTACAATTGAAAGAAATTTCCATTATAGATTCTTGTAATTGGACACATAATGAAATGTAGCATACAATTCGATAATAGATAAAGGAATTTTAACTGATAAGCTGATTTTGTAGGAGCAAGAAAATTATTTGTAAATTATTAATTTATTTAAATTTATTATCAAAGCGATTTTTATAATATATTAAAATTTTGTATACTATTATATATTTATATACAAATAAGTTACTACAATAATTTAACAAGAAAGAAAATTACAGTCGGGTACACCTGACAGTATAATACTCTCTGTATCGGTATTGGTATATTTGTCAATATTTGACAAAATTTCAAAAGTCAAGTCTCATCATACAATTTGACAAAATGGGTTCGATTTTGAGAATTTTAGATTTTGATTGCGATTAATTCTGCTACTTGTCCAGAGTATAAAAAGGTATGACTTTTTAAGATATCACTTTATTTGGCTGAGTTATGATCAGTCAAAGTTGGGAAAATTGTGAATTTTAAATATTGAGCTGAGGACCACATGTCTGAGGATTCTGGCATCAAAATGGGTTCGATTTTGAGAATTTTAGATTTTGATTGCGATTAAATCTGCTAGTTGTCCAGATTATAAAAAGGTATGACTTTTTAAGATATCACTTCATTTGGCTGAGTTATGATCAGTCAAAGTTGGGAAAATTGTGAATTTTAAATATTGAGCTGAGGACCACATGTCTGAGGATTCTGGCATCAAAATGGGTTCGATTTTGAGAATTTTAGATTTTGATTGCGATTAAATCTGCTAGTTGTCCAGATTATAAAAAGGTATGACTTTTTAAGATATCACTTCATTTGGCTGAGTTATGATCAGTCAAAGTTGGGAAAATTGTGAATTTTAAATATTGAGCTGAGGACCACTTATCTGAGGACTCTTTCATCCAAATTTGATAAAATGGGTTCGATTTTGAGAATTTTAGATTTTGATTGGGATTTTGCTAGTTGTCCAGAATATAAAAAGGTATGACTTATATAGATTTATAAAGCTTTTATCTTGGTCGAAGAAAGCTTTTTAGACCCCGTACTCTAAAAAAGAGTAGAGGGGTCTATTAAGTTTGTCTGAAGCGAAATGTGCGTAACAGGCAGAAGGAGGCTTTTCCGACCCCATAAAGTATATATATTCTTGATCAGCATCAACAGCCGAGACGATATAGCGATGTCCGTCTGTCCGTCTGTCCGTCTGTCCGTCCGTCCGTATGAACACCTGGATCTTTTAAACTACAAAAGCTAGAGCCACCAAATTTGGAATGAAAGTCCGTTTGCTTCGCGAGCAGATCAAGTTTATTTCAAATCTTTGCCACGCCCCTTACCGCCCCCGCAAATTGTAAAAAACTATGGTCACCTCGGAAAAAATTGATGTTTTAAGCAAATATCTCAGTAACTATAGCACTTAGGAATACCATTTTTGGTATACAGGTTGCTCGAGACAGCATAAATGCATTGTCATTAAAATTTTTGGACTGCCACGCCCCCGTTTTCCCACACGAATGAACTAATTTTCAAACTTCAATGCCATTTTTAAGGCATTTGGACTTATCGTACGGTATTGTAATTTCAAATTCGTTTGGAGACAAAGTATCACAAACTATCCTGAAAGTTGCATACAAATCGGACAATAAACAAAAGAGCTAGACACGTTACAAAGTTAACAATTGCACGCAATGTCAATGTATGTGTGCAAGCGAGACAGAAGCATATAAACATGTGAGCGAACGTTTTCGCTGCTTGTGTAGCGACAGCGCTGCTCGTGGACGATGCACGCACATGTATGCATACGATTCGATAAATCATATATCGATATTCAATACGATAGTAACTATAATTGCGATATGATCTCGAATGCGATATTTGGTCATTATGTCCATATCGATATTTGATTTGATGTGATATTTTAATTAATATCGATATCGGCATTTTCTTGGCGATTTGCATCCCTATTACAAATTGATGGTTTTGTTTCAAAGTGTTTTATTGCAAATACTATGAGTACGGGGTCTTTTACAGTCGGCTAGCTCGACTGTAGCCTTTCTTACTTGTTAAAAATACATTTGTCAGCAATAAACTTAATAATTACTTTAGCTGATTTTTGGTTATTAAAAAAAACACAATTCGAAATTGTTTTGACCCAAATTGAAACCGATTCACAAGGTGAACCATTGAAAACACTTTGATTCGATTTGATGGCTGTTGTTGTGGTTCCCGTTGTTGTTGCTGTTGTGTTTTATGTAAATTAGGTGGCAAGTACATTATCATAAGTATTTCATTTCTGTTTGCTTTTGGCCAATAACAATAGTAACAAATTTTTGGAATTTTTTTTTTGGCTTTTGTTCATCTGCTTTTCACGCCAGTTCGTTGCCTAAGTCTTTTGTTTGCAGACCACACGCACAGCCAACACTCGATGGGGCGGAGCAGGGGACAGAGGCGGGGTTATAGGCGGTTGAAGGGAGCATTGATTTCACTTATTTTGAGCAAAACGAAACAAGTCCGTTAACAATTTGCGCAAAACATTTGCCCAGCCCCAAAAACAGGCCAAGTCAAGAGAAATAAACAGAGCCAAGGTCCAGGTTCTTGGGAGTTCCACAAAAGCATGAGATGAGTGGTGGGTTAAAGAGAGAGGGGAGAGCAGTGGAGGCGGGTTCGCAGGGGGCGGACGCATCGACAACGCACGCCTGTTCGCATTCAATAAATAAAATGTCAAAACAATAATGAAATGAATTATGAGCGCGCATCAGCAGCGACGGCAGTCGTAAGAGCAAATCGAACGAAAGGGAGCACAGAACAGAGAACTGTTGGCCAACTGTTGGCAAACTGTTGTGTGTAGTTGCAGTTGCAGTGTTGTTGGGGCAGCTAAAGCAGCTGAAGCAGGGCGGCGTGGGCTACCATTGCGGTCTTGGCCTGGTCAATTTCTTGTTGCTTTTATTTATTGATTTCGTGCGTATGCACAATCAGCGCAAAGCCACAAAACTGACTGCAGTTCGGTGGTGCTGCTTGGTGGTGCTGCTTGCTGGTGCCGCTTGCTGGTGCCGCTTGCTGGTGCATCCGTTTCCATGACCGTTTCAACGTGCTTGCAATTGTCAGAATGCTCGTTTGGGCCAACGATTGGCAACACAGGCCTCAGGCAGCAGCGTAATGAAATCTTGTATCTGTATTGGTGTCTCTCATTGGATTACAGTCATATACTGAGTGTGTTTGTGTGTGTGAGTGCTCACTGCTAACGCCACGCGAAACGCAATCAAAACTTTCGCTGCCAAACGAAGAAAAAGCAATTATTTCGATAAAAATGACCGTTTACTGTCGTTTTGTGGATATTGAGATCCAATTTATGTGTACACTGTGTATATACATGTACCTCCTCCATATGTGCATACCAAGAAACCCAGCTCAGCACAGCACGGAGCGCGGGAGTATGCCGTTAACTTGGCTTTAAACTGGGTCAAGGGAATGTACATAAAGAAATGTTAATAAATAAATAAGAAATTTGTTCATTCTGTTAATGCCAAAATCAACAGATATTCAAAATATTATACACTCATTAATTGAGAAGTATTTTTGAGGAGCAGTTTCAATAATCTCTTACCCAAAAGTGACAAGAAAAAATTCCTTAAACAAATTTAAAGCTAAATTATGAATTTGTTTATTATTAATCTACAGAAATATTTGATTTTCTTTAGCTTTTTTTTGGCCAATTGATTTCCCATTCCCGTTGCTATTTAAGATTCTATTGTTTTCCTATATGGTGTGACGTATAAAAATACGTTATATGTCTCATATAGCCAAGTTAACATTCGTTTTTAACAACTTGACACATTTGCTATAAATTTTTTTACCTTATCTGTGCATGCTTTTATTGTTATAAACAAATCATAAAGCTCGCAACGAAATCGGAGGCTCATGAGCATATATATATATATATAATATCGGTTTCATATATGTTTATGTGATTTTTGGAAGATTTATGCGTTCAGCTTTTTATGGTGCACTTAAGAGTCGGCCACTTAGCCATTTTTGGAACGCAAATTATTAGCCACGGATATCGGGGCGACAAATAAGGCGTAATATTTGAAACGCCCAAAAGAAATCGATTTGGAAATATTTTGATCACTCATATATATGTATATATGTATGTTATATGGCGGAAACTCATTTGTTGCTCAACATTCATGAATACTTACAGTCAAATATCTCAACTGACCACGCAGGCATAAAATATTTTAACGATCCTCAGTTCAAGCGGGTTTCTTTGGCCCTAGGCTGCAGTTGTAGCTGTAGTTTGGAGTTTGCAGTTTGGTTAGCCTTATTTGGATCAAGATAAAAATTATGTATGATCAAAAATCAGTTTGACAACAAAATGCTTTATGTGCAGCAATTCTTAACGCTGCAATTTAACAAAACGGCACATTAAGAACAGGAACAAGAGCGAGAGCGAGAGAAAGATCATGATGATGATAATGACGACAAAGTGACGCTGGAGATAGCCAAGGAAAAGGAAGTGGGATAACCCAATTTTTTGGTTTCGGCCAAAGCCAAGGATTGGCCAATACGTTGCTGGCATGCTAATAAGGGCGACGGTGGCAAATTTGCAGCTGGGCGAAAGTAGTCAAAGTTGAATGGCCCCCTCTTTCCTCTGACCCCCCTCCCTATCCCTCCCTACCACCATTCGGGCCAACGCCCGCAATCATTCATCATAAACGCGGTAACCGATCGGCAGCCGCATCAAGACAGCCAAGGACAGACAGGTAGGCAAGACATGGGGCATACGGCATGCGGCATACCGCATTTGGCAGTTGCCTGCCACCATATCTTCAACGTCGATCAATGCAAATTTTTGTGCCGATCAAAACTGGCCAACAGCCTACGCAGCCGCAGCCGCAGCAGCAGCAGCAGCGCGCAGAAGGCTCAAGAATTATTATTAAATTCGATATAAATAATATTTTGTTGCCCTTCTCTGCCCTCTCTACCCCTCTCCTACCACTACACCTTCTTGCTGCCCTCTGCTGCGGCTGCTGATTAATAAAAGACGGTACTGTGGCTGCCGTGGCAGCAGAAGCAGCAGCAGCAGCAGCAGCAGCAGAGCTCGATGGCCTGCGGTGCTTAAATTCTGAGGCATCTGTCAAACTGAGCGAAGGTGCACGTTTTGTATGCACAGCTTGGTGCCAGGGCCAACTACAAGACCAAGTCTGAGTCCTGGCCTGGTCTAAACTAAACTCAGAGCACAGAGCTCTCTGAGCTCAGTGCTTGAATTGGTGTTCAAATATTTTTAAAAATACTTTGCATATGTGACACTCGCATAATAACGCTTCAATTAAGCTCCACTCGACTCGACTTAGACTCCACTTGACTTGACTTGTCTCGGGTTCGGTTCAGTCCTTTGACACGATTTTCTTTTGTGCACCCCAAAACAGAAAGAAAGAGGGAAGAGGAAGAGCTGAAAAAACTGCTCTTCCAGATGCATATCAATAAGATCTGACGTCAATTTTGATAAGCGAACGCATATTATTATTGTTATTATTAGCAATATACTCGCATGCTGCAGGTCCACTCTCAGTCCCTTACCCCTCCCCCTACGGAGGGCAGTGAGCAGGGGGCGAAGGGTGAGCCGCACTTATAATAAGCAGCAAAGAGCAGAGAATCCCTTCGAGCATTTCGCTGCTTCAATGTCCGCCACGGATATCAGCCAACAATCGACATATGCAAAAGCAAAAACAACAAGAAAATAAAACATAAAAAACAACTAAAAAGTATATAGTATATATATAAATATATATATATATATATACATATATATGTAAAATAAAGCAAAAGAAAAAGGAAAATTCCTGAAGCAGCAGCAGAGGCAGCGGCAGCGGCAGTGAAGCTGAATAAAATAAGAATTATGCTAAAATTATGCAAGGCACAGCAATTTACAAAGTGCCCGATCTGCTGCACAGTGGTGCAAATTATTAAAATAAATTTTATTAAATTTCTTTAAATATTAAACAATTCTAAAAATATGTTAAAGTAAAGTTCAGTAAATATCTAGATATATCTATAAACCTATCTATCAACTATAACTATAACTATGATTCCAGGTGACTTTTACACCGAAGTTCTTAACTTAAATTAAGAATTTTAATATTCTCTATTTAGTACAGTTAAATTAAAGATCTCTTTACTTTATCTCCTAACGTAAGCTTAGTTTCTAGTAAGCAAGTTTCATTGCCTCTGGTCACACTGTGCCAACGATTTGGTGGAATAGATAAAAATTGACGTTTTGATCGATATTTATTGTTGGTTCACATGGTTGGTTCACATAGCTAGGATGATGCACATGATGCCAATGATGGCGATGCTCCCGATGCTCCCGTTGCTCTTCCAGTTGCCAACTGTTAACTGGTCCAGAATAATGTCCTGCAGTGCTGGCAAATCGACAATGATCTTAGACAGAAGCTTGGCCCAAAACGCAAAAGGGGCGTAACTGTGATTTAAGATTTCATTTGTTAGTTTGGGGGCCAAAACAATTTGTTACTGTTGCACGACAAGCGTATGTTCTCTGGCCCCTTACCAGTCCCCGGTGCCCCTTCTCCTTCCTCCTTCCTTTCTCCTGCTCTGCTCACTACATGGGCAACATGAGTGCGTCCTGGCTTTGGGCAGAGTTGAGTTTTGGTCGCTGCACTCTCGAATACATTTGTAGTAATCACGCGTTATCGTCGCATTTGGACATTTTAAAAGGTCATAACTTAAAACCTTATCGCCGGAGACTGTCCCTCTGTCTCTCCTTCCCTCCGTTCGTCCGTTTGTCTCTCTGCAGACTGTTCAGACGGACATAGGCGACACAGCGAGAATCCCCAGTGACATGCGACGCGAACACACGCACACACGCAAACACACACACTCACACACTCACACACACACACACACAGTGCTGCTAAGGTCGTTGTTGCGCCCAAAAGTAGCCGAAATTGAGCACAAGGATAACATGAAATGCCAGAGTCGGAGTCAGAGTCGAGAGTTGGAGTCGAGAACCTGTGCCAGTTCCAGAGTTGGTAACACGCAACTCAAGAGAGAGCCAGAACGATGTGTAATGGGCTCTGAAGATGTTACCATTGCATTCCATTGAGCGCGCTCTGATAATGAGCCAGACACACATAAACACACACACACACATACACTCACACACATACAGGACACACTCTTTGTGAGAGGTTTGTGCTAAAAGCGAAATGATAAGCTGACAGCTCCGAAGTAGGCGACCAAATCTTGTGTCCACTTCCTTTGGCAAAAACCAGCGCCGACAACGCCATCACCATCGCCATCGCCTTGATTTCAGTTTGTTTTTGTTTTTATGTTAGCCACGGGGGGGCAACAGACTTGACCATGGGTTCACTCATGGATTCACTTCTATGACTCAGCCACTGGACACGGGACGCTCCCAAAAAATCTAAAAAGAGCGAGACAGAGCTATAGTTTTGAGTCGAAAACGTAATTAAATCGAGTTTTTTTCTTGGGTTTTGTGGAAATCAAACACATAAAAGCCGACATTTCATTTCCATTCATGATTCTCTGCGCTCCTCCAAAAGCTGTCGAAGTGTTTATAGTTTTTTAAATTTATACAAATTTATAAATTTATAAAAAATTTCAAGTTTTTACGAGCATAGGAGCAAGGATTAAACCGATTAAACATTTGAATGAATAGGAATTCGCAGAAAAATTGATGAAAACTTCAATTTTGAAGAGCCGCAGTTTAAAAAAACTGAATTGATTTTTATATAATTAAACAAAAATTATAAATTAAATGAAATTTAAATGCAGATAGTTTAATTAAAATGGTTTAATGGCTGTTAATGCCTTGACTTTGTATGGAGACAAAATTAATCCAATGAGATCTTAAAAAGAGAACGACTGCAGCTGCTGCAGCCTAAGGACTTTCTACGATACGAATGTTGTTGATCCTTGAATCGAAGAAAGGAAGTTAATGAAGCGCATAAATGCTGAACGGTTTTATGCCCGAATCGATAAGTTTTTATATTATTTTAAAATGCCTTCGGTTCTGGCATATCAAGGGAAACAACAGCAGAGACAATAACAGCAACAACAACAACAGCAACAACAACTTTAGAGTTTTTCTATTGTTACCAATTTCATTTGCGGCCTTTTATTTGGAAATGAGATACCCATTGGTTATATACTCCGAGCAGCGATCCGATTATCATCTAACTGTGTACATAGCTTTCTTCTTCTTCTTCTCGTAGTGTGCGTCTGTGTGTGTGTGTGTGTGTGTTGACATTCCTTTTTTCTTCTTTTTTGTGACATTTTCTACGAAAACTCAATACAAACATATCGTAGTTGTCCCTAGATGATGCCCAGCACTCCCATTCAATGACAAGCCTTAAATTTACGACAATGGGCACAAACAGGTAAAAAATAAAAGAGCACAGGAGTTGGGGTCGGTGTCGGGGTCGGGGTTCACTTATAGCCCTTCAACGATACGCAGATGACTATCGCAACTGGACGACGACAAAAGTCGGCACAGATGACTCATCAAATTAGCGTCTCCGGGCGCGGGCGATAAGCAGCGACCCGAAGGATTAGCGTTTAAAAAATTACCAAGTGCCATCAATGGGCACAACGAAAGAGACGCAAAGAGAGAGGGAGAGAGAGAGAGAGAGAGGAAGGTAGTTCGTCTATGATTGTAAAAGAAAAGTGCTCATATCATTTTACAAACAAAGTTCTTTCCACTCGAGAATTGACACTGACTGGACAGAGTTTCAGTTTTTATGACCCTGCTGCGTTTTTTTTTTTTATTTGGTGTTCATGGTGTCTGGGAAAAGCGATTGCAGCATTTCCCTGGGACCACCCTCGTAAAGAAAATGTGATTGTCAAGTGATTATTAATTGCTGGACATTTGTTATTAGTTAATTGAGTGCAGGTTAACAATCATTAACCAAAGAGAAATTCTCTCTCTTACTCTCTATCTTCCTGATTCTCCTTCTCCCTCTCTCGTCCTCCCCCTCTCCCCCTCTCTCTTATTAATTTCTCTTCTTATACTTATTTTCTTTCAGATTTTTAGTAGCGTGTTTTTACAGTTAGTCGCGCAATTATTCGTTCAATTTACACAGGAAGCTTTTGTCGCTGATGAACGCGGTACGGGCGATAATCCGACAGCAAAATATGCGAACGTTAATTACGCTTTTGAGAACGTTTTGCCAATCAGACGAACGGACGGACAGCGAGACAGCGAAGGAGAGAGGGAGATGCAAGGCAGAGATACACTGAGAAAAACAAACAGGTAACTATGAAGCAACAAATTGATAATAAAAAGTATTTTTAACTGAAAAATCAGAAAATATTTAACTTAAAGCAGTTTAAAATTTAATCAGTAAGTTAATGATAGAAACTAAAACTTAAATAGGTATTAATTTAAAAATATTATATTTAACTTGAAGCAAAATTATAACTGAATAATTTATTTAATATTATTAAAGCTTTGAAACTGGCAATTAATATCATTACAGAACTGAATCGTATCTTGTAATCGAAACACTCCGCTTTTTGGCCAGTGTAGCGAAAGAGAGATGAGTATTGGGATGCACATTGTTGGTAAGTATGACTCCTTAAGCATCGGGTCTGATGCCTGACGGCAGATAATGTTGATCGCATGAATGATGGAATCGAACGCGGCTGCCACAACATGCGGCTGCCATACGGGTTTTGATCGATTAGAGCCCAGTCTCAGCTCTCAGTTCTCAGTCTTAGTCCCCAATCCCAATCCGAGTATTCAGAATACAGTATTCAGTTAGCAGAATACTGCCAGACTACAGAGTCTCTCAGGCTTAGTTGATTGAAAGCTTGCAAATTGTTTGAGAAAATGCTGCACTTACGCATCGTCAATGTTTGATGGGAATGTGTCATGGTTGGAGACAAGATCTCAACTGCTTAATGTCGCCTCGTAAATGTTTAGTTTCCTCCTCTTCTTCTTCATGTTCTTCTTCAGTCTTTATTCTGTTTTTAGAATCGATAGTTGTGTTTATAAGCCCTCACACACAGCGTCCTAAAGGCATTTATCTTATGGCCTAAGTGCTGCATGTGGCGTTACTTTCGTTTCTGATTAATTTGAGCTAATTTGTTAAGTAATAAAAGGCTAAAAAGGGTTGTCCAAAAACCAAGTTGTAAAAATAATATAAAAACAGTTTGAAACAAATTCCCGTGATCTTCATTGGGCCACAGCGATTTATTAACACTTAACATGGTACCCAACTACCAAGCAACTCAGACCACGTCCCCAACTCCAACTCCAATTCCAAGTCAGATTCCGAGTTCGACTTCATTCGCCTTGGACTGCGTAGGAGCTGCTCCGAAGTAGGGCGCCAAATTGTGCACGTTGTGGCCTGCGGGTTGCCCCGATGCATTAAGACGGGTTTAGTATTTCGATTATTGACTTCCATCCTTTCATGCAACATGCAGCAGCGGGTGGTGTGCCATTGTCCAATGTATATATACATATATATATATTTGTTTCTGCTGGTTGCACCAATGGAAAACTCTTGACTCTTAATTGAGTCTCAAGTACAAAGGCTAAAGCAGATGGGAAAGCGTTAATGTATCTTCTCTCTGCCTCCTACTCCGACTCCTACTCCTCCTCCTTCTTCTCTTTCTTTAATGCCCTTTTGGGTAAGTTTTTCACTTCGACAACTGACCCAATATTTGGGCCATTCTTAAAAGCTTAAATAGTATATATTTGAACAGATCGAAGATAGTATTATTAACTTTATAAATAACAATCAATGAATGAATTCGCATTGGGAGTTAAATTTGCCAAAGGTTGTTATGATTTTATGCTCGTTTCTAGCATATAATTCAACGAATCAAAAAACATAAATCAATGAATTGGTTTAAACAAAGAGAACACATTAAAAAAGGTTTACTTAATTAATTGAAACGAAGTTTAACGAGCCAAAGATCATGTCTAATGCCAGCATCACATTTGCGTCAATTAATTTATTAATAAAACACGATAAAAGAGAGTGGAGAGCGGAGAGCAAAGAGTGGAGAGTGGTGAGCGGAGAGTCACCTGCTCCAGTCAAGATCCAAGTGGAGTTCCTGGTTTAAAGCTCCATGTCTTTACCGCTGCCTAATTCACATGTCACGTTCGCTTGGCTTTTGCGGTGGTTTTCGGTTGCGGCTGAGATTGCGATAAACTGCGAAACATGGTTACAACCAGGGAGAAGACTTGGCAGTAACAACAACAACAACAGCAGCAGCAACAACAACAGCTAAGATAGCTACAAAAAAGACGAGTAGCTGCGTTCTGAGTGATCGGCCGACAGTTGTTTTGGAGTCGAATGAGAGTTGGGAACGTTTTACACTCATAAAATTAAATCAACAACAATTTTATAATTTGGCGCATTAAATCAACTGTGGGCAGCGCCCAAAGCCATGCCCCCTTAGGTCCAAGTTAAGACTGCTGCCTTTAACCCTCACCATCTGCCCTGCAGCCCGTTGGCCAGCTCTTATTAACTGTGGCTAGGCTACCGTCTAAAGCCAAAAACGAGCCACGTAGCACACAATCAGGCGCGTGCAATCTTAATGGATAAATTATTGAGGCACAAACCAGACTTTCAACCACATTCAGGCAAAGACTCAGTTCTCTACGGTTTTCTCTTAGTCAGAGACTAACAACAATTGGTGGTACGAGTGTGTGTGTGAGTGTGTGTGTGTGTGTGTGTGTGTGTGTGTGTGTGTGTGTGTGTGTGTGCTTGTTATGTCATAATCGCATTACTTAACGGCCTGCGTAATATAATAATCATTTATTAATTTGTTAGTGAACCACGCCAACTGAAAACAGGTGCCAGTTAGCCAAAGTACGTGCCACAAATCAGAGAACAAGGGAGAGAAAAGAGGATAGAAAGAGTGGTAGAGAGAGAGAGACAGGTAACATGCTCCCATTTAATTCACTTGTTCTACTCAATTATATAATAGAAATCGTGATCGTTAATGCCCCATCAGTGCCAGTTTCTATTCTCCACTTCCGATTATGATTATGATCGAGAACTCAATTATAACAAAAAATTCGAGGCACATTTCAACAATTATTATGGCCCAATCAACGTTGTTATTGTTGTTGTTGTTTTCTCTCCTATTTTTTCATCGTCTTTTATTTTGGGGCAATATCGTGAAATCATCAAATCGCTTCGACACGATTAATTGTTAATGAATTGAAGCTCTGCGATCATTTTTCTTACCAACAACGTGTATTTTTGGCATCATTAGAGACGAACAAACTGTCTGATAGTTGGTTATAGCACGAAACTGATTTATTTCAATTAGAGATACTAGACTTTTAATTGCCTTGCAATTGACATTCAACTGAAATCACTTGAAGTATCTATAAGGGTCAATTTAAAGGTTTTCTTGTGTCTTGACCATGTTATTAACACCCGCCCCCGCATTAGCCATAAGTTTTGCTTGCCAATTGACTGGCCAAACACGCCTCCAACTTGTGTTTACCAATGCTAACCTCTAATTTTAGCGGCAGCGCAGTTTTATTGCCAACTTCAAGTTGGAGTCGGAGTTGGAGTCCACCAGGAGGAGGAGTGGAGGAGGAGGAGGAAAAAAGCCAAACACGCGCCTTCAGTTAATGACACACATAAGAGAAGAGGTTTTGGCTGTTTCTGCATCTGTATTTGAATTTGTATCGCATTATAGTTGTTGTGATTTGAGCTGCCGATTGTTTTTTGTGGGGCACGTGATTTTTTTCTTTTTGTCTTTCATTTCCTTTTTTTATTCTGGTTTTTTTTGTTTTTTTATTGCTTAAGTTTGAGTCGAAAATTGGCATTTCCATTTCACTTAAATGAGGCGTTTCAAATGAGTTGTTTGCTGCCTGTTTTGGGCCAAAATGAATTGCTTGTTTAACACTAATGACTGGGCATTTAAAAGCTCCAATTAGCTGCACGCCAGTCATATGATCTCCGAGTGTTTCCCAGAGAATTCTCAGAGACTTTCGGTTGGTAATGTCGTATAAGTTGGCTATAAGTGGGTGCTCCATTTGTGCTCCTTTTATCACCTCTTGTGTCAGCTATAAAGGACAACTGTATCTTGTTGTTTAATTTATATATTTCTTTACAAATTTTTACTTAAACAGAAGTTGAAGTTTATCTTCTATATACTCTGCTCTTACTCTTTACTCTATTTCTTACTCCCTCATTATTTATCCCTTTTTTTATACCAATTTCATCTATAAGTTGCTGGAGTAGCTCAAGACCCATCAATATTTGCTTTCGGCACTAGAGTTGCGGCCTGAGACTCTTGCGGGCGCTTAATTAATTGCCTCAACTTATTTGACAGCGCTGAGCTGAGGCAACTATAAATAATGAGAGCTTTCTATAAATCATTTTACAAGCTGCCATTGGCAGGACATGGATATGTCTGTGTATAAGTGTGTGTGTGTGTGTGTGTATATGAGTGTGCTTAGACACATACACGTGTCTGTTTTGCATGCGTTTGATAAGCATTGGAAAATGGCTAACGGCAAGGAAAATAGCTTAATATGCGCCAACAGCTGCTGCAGATGCTGCTAGAGTTGCTGTTGTTGTTACTGCTGCTTCTGCTGTTGTTGTTGTTGTGGTTGTTGCTGCTGCTGCGATAACCCTGTCGCAGTCTGGCGTCTCGACTGCAATGCGGTTAGTGCACGTATATTTATAGTTAAAAGCGCCAAAGGCCGAAAAAACTCGTACGCAAAATAAATATATCCATATGGCTGGGCACGCACGCGCCCTAGACAGCGCACGGAGCAGGATACAGGTACAGGTATAGGTACAGGGTACACACACTACACGTAATTACAAAATAACAAGAAAGTTAAGTACTGTCGAACAGACTGGACTTACAGATACCCTGTGCAAGTACACAGATCAAATCTACTTTGGATTTCGATGTGTTCTTAATCACAATTTTGGTATTGATGAAGAATATATATACTATATAGAAGCTGGCTGCCTTCTTCTACCTTTAACAAACGTGGAGTACCTTCAGTACAGGGTATAATAGCACTAGAATCAGGACTGCAACCAGTAGAAGGAAAACTGTTGCCAAAGTCGAAGCTGAGAGCTTAGCGATATTGGAAAATCGCTTAACAAGCCAATAGGCTGAGTTATGACTGAGCTGCCGTCTTGGCCATGGTCAAGTTGGTTGTCGCTGTCGACGTTGTTGTTGTTGTTGTTGTTGTTACAGCTGCTGCTGTTGCTGTTGTCGTTGCCGCTGTCGTTGTTGTCTTTGTAGAGCGGCAGCAATTTGTTCTTGTTGTCGACTTTGCATGTCGCTGACTTCCAACCCGATTTGCCCCTGCCCCTGCCACGCCTCAAACCTGTGGCTCAGTCGCAGTCTCTAACTCTGACTCTGACTCGGGCTGTCTGTCAGTTTACTTGTTTTGCATGCCAGCCAATAAGAGTACATATTTCTTCCCGGAAACTCCAAGACCAACCGATGTCGATGTGGACGTCGGTTGCTTTGGCATCCGCTGATTAGAGCAACGCTCATTCTACCATGTACCAAGCCATGTTAAATAGCTGACAAAACCAATGTAAGGCCAGAAAGTGACCACCCGACCACCCTCTGGTTACTTCCGCATAACCAGACTCAGATAAATAATCCATAATCTAACAAATGCTTAAACTACAGATTTAGCAATTAGTAATTTAGATAATGCTCTGCTTTGACTCTATAATTTCGTTAAGCAGCTTACGAAACGACCCGAGTAAAAAACGGAGTAAAGAATTGATTAGAAATTGGATTCAACATTCAATTTGTGGCAGTGTAAGCCTAACAAAAGTAAAAGTTTATTTTGAAAGTGCTTCGTAGTCGAAGTTACTAAAGCCAATTTAAGTTTAAGCCAAAGTTAATTGGTTTCCATTTAAGTTTTAAGATTTTCTGTCAGTTTAATTGGAATTATGATCAGTATTCTTTACTTTAATTAACATCCATTTAGATATATTTGGCTTATACTCCATGCTACCAACAGTTATTAACTATTATCCCATTCTTAATCCCTTGAGTTCATCTCAATGTTGAACTTCTTGGAGCTCCATGTACATTAATCAATCAATTTGTTATAAAAATTTGTTTGTTTTGACATATTTGGTATAATAAATTCAAGTACTATAACATATTAAACAATTCAGAATGTGGCACAGTTTTCAATTTCAGTAAGCATTGATTGACAGTGCATGAAAGGGAGGGGGGGGGGGGACAGTTGTGGAGAGGGGGATTGCAACTGCCACATTAATCATACGCAGCGTGGTGCAAATTTGAACATGTTTACAGTGTACACGTTGTTCACCTGGAAAAATTGTTACTACAGTCTCGACATAATCACAGCAACAGGTGGCAGTCAGCCAACGAGTCATTTGTGTCGATTTCGTCAGTAGATTGCATATAAATATGTGAATGTAAGTATCTGTTTGTGTCGCCAACCAAAAAAAAGACAAAAATAATAATTGTCGGCATTTGATTCGCAAATGACATTCACTTTTTTCGCCATAATCAAAAAAAATAAAAACAAAATTAATAAAAATTCATGCAATTATGACATTTGCTAGAGACCTTGAGGCAACACCCTCGTTGTTTTCGCGCAAAAATATGATGAATAGGCGCGATATTTGAATAATTTTTGTGGGCCTAATGAAGTCGTTTGCCTTTGCCAGATTCTATAGTTAAGCGCTGACATTTCTGCTTATCTACACTCAAGAATTCCTAATTAACATAGAGTTGTTTCTTTTTATTATTTATTTATATTTGTTTTACTCTTTACACTCCGACAGGCAATTGGATTCTGTGGCTTTGAGCACAACTTTCAAAAGCGAGTCTGTGACCCCGAGTCCTCACTGTACTGACAGGCAGAGGCGTCGGCGTTGATGGCTGAGATGTCGCCTCTCATTTCCAGATTGCACAGATAAAACAAGGGATCCGACGTTAACGCTGCTGCGGTGGTGGCAACCACAAACGGTGGCACACATACACATGCACTGCAAAAAATTGGTATAAACTTTTGAGAATAGGTAAGCATATAAAATTCATCATATAATCATATAAAATTATATTTTTATTACTTATAAATCATTTTTCTATATCTTTTCAGAACTATCTAATCGACGAGTGCAACCAATTGATGTCTACATATTTTATAAGTTTTTAATTTTAATATAAAAAATAGCCTTAATAATTATTTTAAATTTTATATGTTCATGTACTTTAAGTAAATTTTGTTAAACATATAATAATTAATTAAGTAGTGTATAAAATAGTAATATAAGTCAATGTTACGATTTAAGAATAGGATTTTAAGAATAAAAGGTATTTAAAAATTAAAATCAGCTGTGTTTTTGAATCTTTCATTGGAAACAGGGTGGAATGAAAATTTAGCGACCTGAAGTGCTTGTAAGCAGTATAAAATTTAGATGAAACACCAGGCAAACAGAATTAACAGTAGGCCGCAATTTAAAAAATTATTTAACCTTAACATAAGCTGCAAAAGCTACTTTAACCTATCCTACTGTTAATGCGCTCACTTGAAATTCTGCCGCTGTTAACTCTCTACTTTTGTATTGCCTACTTTGAGGCGCAGTCCTAATATTTTTCACGTTGTTTTTCGCTTTTTTCGTCCTTCCAACTGTATCCTGGCAAAAGGACACGTCTTTCCGTACTCCCAGAAAGCAGTTCTATCGATTGGCATTCAAAGATTTATCGATTTCTCTAAAAAAAATTTCGAAAAATTTTTACAGGGGGAGGCCTTGAAAAAATGGCCAAAATACACAAATGGCACCTTAACTCGGCCATTTCAAGGACTAGACGAATGTCCTTTGGTACGTAGATAGTCCTAGTCAAACCATACACGTTGACGTAAGAAAAAGGACGAAAGTCCTTACAGGAGCCAAAATATAATGTAAATTTCTAAAACAGAAATTTATCGATAACTCGAAGGTCCTTTGAGGGATCCTGTCGTGACTCACACCAAACGGTTGCTTTTGACAAGGACCATCGATGGGCCAAAGGACATTCCGATCGTCCTGATAGTTTTCGAATTATTAAGGATTTTGTGTTTTTTGGCAAAATTCCAAGCGATTTTTGGATGGAAAATTTTGTTAGGAATTTTTTTTTTATTTTTTTTTTTTTGCTTAAAGTCACAAATTTTGAAAGTTCGCGGTCATCAGCAGCGTCCGCGAACAACCACACAAACATCAGTACTGATCGCTCTGAGCATGCTCTCCCGCTTAATACTCTCTTCTTTCGTTTTCTTTACTGTTTGTGTGGTTGTTCGCGGCCTCCAAAGTGTCGTCCATTCTGGATACTCTTTAACTGTTACATATGCTCACGCACATCACTCTCTTTAACTGCGCTTGAATTAAATTCTGTCGCTTTAGCTCTTTCGCTGCGAACATTTTGTGTGCGATTTGCAGAGCAAACTGTCAGCTATTATTTTAACAGCAATGTTAGGTTAACAGAATATTTCATTAACCTCACTGAATAAACACAAATTTAATGAATTTTAATAGAAACACTGTGTACACTTCACATTTTATGTATATTTAATCTGTTGTATCTTACTGTGGATTTCTTTTCGCCTGAGAATTCAACTGGGAATTTGAATATTCCAGCTGTAAAACCAGGCGAACAGAACTTTCAGTAGGTCTCAAAGCACAAATTCAAACTCAACCGACACTAAAAAAGAATTCACTTTTATTTAGAGTGTTTTCAATACCGAATTTCCTTCACTGTTATGAACATAGTTTTTTCTCAGTGTATACACACAATTGGGGCACACCTTTCAACCTTACAACCCGAGTGGCATTGTCATTTCCTGCTGCTCCAGAGTCCTCAGCAAAACCAATCAAAACGAATGCTTAAATTGTGAATTTCATTAAGAAAATTGCAAAAGTCTTTGACACAAAATGAAATCGTTTTTGTGGTTTCTGTGGTGCAGCTAAAGAAACTTCCGCTTCAACGGGTTGAAATGAAAAAAAAGTATTTTTTACAGGGCATTAAATAGTCGTATAAAACATACTGACAGCAGTCGAGCAGTGCAGCAGTGACAGTTGCAGCTTTGACAGCTTGCTGACAGTTGGATCTAAGTGCAGGTCAAGTTAAAGCTAAGACATAATCCGGCTACTGGAAATTACGCTACAATTAATTGAGCTACATTACAAGCGGGGTAGGTGTAGGGAAAAGGGGTGGGGCAGGAGTAGGGGGCGGTATAGAGAGAGAATAATCGAGACCAAGCCTACGCTGAAGCTGTCACACCTTCGTCAGGTAGGAGGGAGGAGTGGCAGAGAGAGGGGGAGGGTGAGAGAGAGAAGGTGGAAGAGAAGTGTGGCTTAGCTGCGACAATATCGAAATCAGAATTGGAACTGAAATAATCAACGTGAAGCGCTTTTCGTCTGATTCATTGCGTTTTGGATTTCAGCTCTCAATAGATGTAGCTGTGTGTGTGTGTGTTTGTGTGTGTGTGTGCTTGTGTAATTCCTGTGGGACTTATGACTGATTGTGCCTCGATTTCAATTTCAATTTACAATTTTTGAACTGCGGCAGCTTCATTAATTTGCCTCAATGATTCTGCATTAGCTTTGACTGACTTTAGGGGCAGGGCAGAGAGATCTCATATTTTTTTGAAGCGATTAACGCGACGAAACTTCCAATGAATTCGATTTGAATCAATTAAACGCCTTCAATGCTCCATTCCCAAGTGTCAGATGAGCGCGACTTTTGTATTGCGTTGTCTTTTGTCTGTTAATTTGTTATTGGTAGGAGGCCAATAACTTGGCTAGTACAAACTTGTTTGTAGAGCTGTAGCTGTGGCTATGGCTGTGACTGTTCCTGTCAAGGCTGCCACATGGCGACACGTTCCAAAAAAGTTCCTTAACCTGCACGGATCGTTGCTAAAAGTCTAAAATCACTAGATCGCTTAATAAGCAGCCTAGCTGTCTGCTCTGCTGTTTCTGCTGGTTTTCTGCACAGTTTTGTGTATGCTCACTGCAGGTACAGGTTGAGCTCCATGTCCGTGTCTGTGGCTCTGTCTGTAGCTGTGTCTGTGTTTTGTGGCAACTCCTTTGACTTGGCACCGGCAAAACCGCATAAAAATCTACACCGTTTTAAGCATAAATCGCCGCTGGCCATGCGCCGATATGCGTTCAACTCACTGAACTTGCCACGACTCGCGTTTCTTGACTCCCTCTGTGGAAAGATGTGGTTACTGCTGCTGCTGCTGCTGTGGCTGCCGCTGCTGTGGCTGCTGCTGCTCCACCTACTTCAACTCCGACATCGAATGTTACAGTTTTCGCTTTGCCCGCCGACTGGCAAACATATATATTATTTAAATTTTTAAACGATTGATCGTCCTCCGCCCTGTGCATGCTTCCTGCCTCCTGTGGCTCCACCTTTTTGTTCCTTTTACCTACCTGTTCCTCCTAATTCCATACACATCCATAGCTTCTCTTCTCTCTCGTGATAGTTTGAGTTATTTAGTTGGCTGCTTTATTGCCCAGGCAAAACTGCAGTCCTGGGCGTGTCTCAGACTCCAACTTTAACTCCAACTCCAGCTTGGACTCCAACTCCAAGTTCGACTTTGACTTCGAGTTCGACTTCCCAACAACTTTGTGCGTTCTTTCTTATGGTTCTTATAACAAAATGATTATGTTTTGCATATTGAGTGAAATTTGCATAAATGAGAAAGCTGCAAAATGCTGCGATCAACCGATCACCGATCGCCGATCACCGTTCACTAAGCCTAACAGAACAACACCAATCGCTATGGATTTAAAGTATAACAAAAACATTTTCATATCAAAAAGTTGAAGCATAAAAAAATACACACATTATCATAATATTTGATTGCGTTAACTGCACAAATTATGGATCCAGGCGGCGGCTGCGATTGCCTATTAAAGTGGGAGGATTCAGTTAGAAGAGTCTTCAAAAATTGAATAATATTGCCAAGGTCTTTCTGGAAACCTTTTTTCTTCTTCCTCTTCTCAGGCAAGTAAATGCTTTAAGGCCTTTTGGCTGAAAGATAAGTAGCGAAATTTAATAAAAAAGTATTTGAAACTACAGTAAACTTTTTTTTAACATAAAAAATATATAATTTTTAAGAGTATCAGTAAATAAATTTACTTAAAACTAAATAGTTTACCTTTAATCCTTTTCTATTCCAAAGAACTCACAATTCTTTCTTTACTTTTGAAAAACTTGCATATGTAATTTGTCAGTTTTAGCTGAAAAGAGTTAAATGTTATTTTCAGCATTTTTCTACATTTTTTTCTGGCTTTTATTTACCCACGCTCATTTAACGCTTAGAATAACAATCATTAACATAAGAACAGAGTCACTTCCTTGGAACGTTAACGTAACGTAACGTTTTTGGTTAACCCTCCCCCCTCCCCTCCTTCCAGTATATTTCTGGACCTCCTCCGAACTGTTCTCCTACCACTGAACCCCTGACCCCTCCTCTTACCTGTGTCTTTGGCCTATGAGTCTTGGCGTGTCGCTGAACCGCTTTTTTCGAGCTGTTAGCGATGCGCGCTAAAGAAATTAAAATTGAAAATTCCTTTATTTCAATATTTTGACAGTGACTTGGCAGCGTCTCGTTAAGAAAAAACAAAATAAACTCGAAACAAACTCAAGAATGGCCAACAAAACCAAATCAAACCAAACGAAACGAAACGAAACGAAACATTTTTCAGTTGTCTTTCGTGGCCAGTTTGTGTCTTTCACTTCATTGTGAGTGTGTGTGTGTGTATCTGTACAGAACTCTTTTGGGGGCAGGGGCTGTGCCCAACTTCTGTGAAATGGCCACAAAATGTGCCAAGTGCTTGTTGACTTGGCCTGAACTTGTTACAATTTCCATCTATTCCCGCTTTCTACGCCTCGTTTGCTGTTGTTCTTCTTATTGCTGTTGTTACTGTAGTTGTTGTTGTTCTCTTTGCTTTCGTTTGGCTACAAATTAATGAGCCAAGAATGTGTTTGGATTGTGTTAATAGGCGCCTTTGCCACAATTGGCCCATAAATTAAATCATGGCCATGCAAATTTTCGTTATACTTGTATATAAAAGCCACTTGAGCCAGAGATAAGTGCACTTAGCTTACATATAAATTAATATTAATTATGCACTGATTAGCTCAGCATTCCATATGACAAATAAGCCCACAGCAGCCACAGCAGTCACAGCAGCCACAACAGATCACAATTTGCTCTTAAACATTTTCCGTAAATCACTTTGAACTGAGAATTGAATTTATGAGCAAATTGAATCGAATTTCAAGCCAACTTTGAGCTAAAGAGCTGCGCAGTATCTTTGGTATGAGTGCTTTTCAAATACCCTGTAACAGTTTGATATATTAATTTTTAAAATTAATAAATATATGTGTGCAGGGTAACTACAATTTGTGACTATTAAATTTTATTTGCTAATACTTCTAGTATTTGGCTTATCATAATCTTACTTCTTTAAATAAGTAAATATATTAATAATAATTTAATCTTTTTTTAACAGTATTCCCAAAGTAATTTCAGGTAATTCCAACTAATCACAAGAATTTGTATATTTTCATAATTTAACTTGTTTAATAACTTGTTAAACCTTTGTGTGAGCAGAGTTATTTAAGCCAAGTTACCATTGAATTGGCTTGTAAATCGACTTGTTTAACTAAATGCTTGAATTGCAATGTGTTTTAGCTGCCGTGTATGGCTAAGACTGTTCGGATCGTTGTTGGCAAACCGCATTCATTCAATTGCATTTGACAGGCGTTTGCCATAAAAATGATGCCAATAAATGAGAAAACTAAAAAAAAAATTAAACTTAAGAATTGAAACTGAAACTGAAACTGCAAATGTGTTAAATGTGATTGCAAATTAACATGCACTCAACGGACAAAGACTGAAAGTTATGACAACTTTGCTCTTGTCTCTTGACCAATTGATTTCTATTGAGCAGACGCTCGTAGGCGTTCAATAGCGACAATTCGCTTTCATTAGCAATTGAAATCGGTATATATATATATATACAAATCTGACAGGAAATGAAAGAAAAGATAGTTTATAAATAGCTTATAGAAATGTGGCGCCATTTGTTGTCCCCCCACCCCCACCAACCACTTACTTACTAAACCCCAGTTTTTTCTTTATTGTTTTGGCTTTCCCAAGTGCTGAGTGTGCACGACTGCACGAGTTCGGTTTCAATTTCCCAGTGTCGAAATTTGTCAAATGTAGATTTCGGGGGAATTTGTCAAAAAGCGGATGCAAGTGAAATTGATACGAGCGCCTTTTGTTATGGCTAAATAATAAGAGGAAGGTGTGAAAAGGTCGTCGTGCCAGACTCTGCACGAATCAAAAGAGACTTTAAAAAACTTGAAAACTTGAAAACTTTTTAAAAAATTCGAAGCACTTTTGTATTCCCAAGCTATGCGAATTGGGTTTGTGTGGGGAAGACTCGATGTTCATCTAATCTGTTTGGTGTTAAGTCCAAAGGAGCATATGTAATTCGATTGTTTACATGCGACTGGACTCTGATGCAAAGTTCTTTGCAAAATGACAGCAAAACGGAGCAGCAGAAAAACAAAAATTAATAATAATAATAATAAGAAGAAGAAGAAGAAGAAGAAGAGAGGAAAAAAAACAAAAAATGAAATCGATGTTTGCTGCTGGCTGCTGGCAAGCGAATTAAATACATCAAAATGAAACCAAACTGGCATCTTGCGGATCATGTTGGAGCTCATTGGAGCGCAGGTTACGCCTTGAAGCCCTTGGACACTGGCACAGCAGGAGGCGCAATTTATTGGGTTCACCATGGATTCTGGAATCTCTTTTTCTTTCTCTCTCTCTTTTGGCGTTGGGGGTGTCGCTGCTTGCCAGCGCCGAGCTGTCTCCCTCACTGTCAGTCTATCATTTTATTAAATGTGTACCCGCCTGACGTTCCACATACACCTCACACACACACACACGCACACACGCACTACCATATACACTCGTTTGTCAGTCTCATTGTTGGTTCTCAGACTTCGTCATCATCAGCCTCGTCGAGTCTTGAGTCTTCATCGTCGTCTTCATCTTTCTACTCGTCTTTGTGGTCTCCGTATTTAGCTTGAATTGTGTCGCGTCTGTGCTGGCAAAAGCTGAAGAAAAAGGAGCACAAGCTGGAGTGAGGCGGGAGACGGCAGGCGGAGCAGAAGAAGCAGAAGGCGAAGGCGTCGTCCTTTCGCGCCTGAGAGATGCGTTTCACTCATATCCGGTTAAATATTCACACCTCAGCCATGCCCCAAGTACAACGACGCCATACAGCTCAAAACCAAAACCAACCGACGAGTTTTACTAAATTGCATTTGCCGCTGTCTTTACTGCTCTGCTTCTACCCATTGCTGTTGTTGTTGTTGTTGCTGTTGGTTTTGCTGCTGTTGTGGTATTAAATTTCAAACCGCACAGGGTATGGGTAAAGAGGGGGGCTGTGGAGGGGTTGAGGAACGGCCGGTGCGGGCTGGCGTAAGTAATGCCCAGAAATCTTGCAGATTTGTGGCGTAAAATTATGAAAATTATGTCTGACACATCCTGCTGTCTGCTTAAGGTCTTTGTTTATCCTGGCAGCGCGGCAAAAGGGAAGCGCCTCCAACACTCCAAACAGCACAGCGACAACGACAGCAGCAGCAACAACAACAACAACAACACCAGCAACAACAACACGTTTCCATTTGCATAAGTTTATGTTTTGCATCGTTTTGGGCTGCGACAAAGTTCGTCGCTTAAGTCTTTCGTTTTGTTTGCTTTAACTTGGCTTGTCTCGGGTTGGCTCCTCCCGTCTCCTCTCGTCTTGGGCCAAAGGAAACGCCTGCACAGCTACAACAAAATGAAAGTGAAATCACTTAACAACTCATTACATTCATG
This sequence comes from Drosophila cardini, assembly GCA_018903735.1. Taxonomy (NCBI): domain Eukaryota; kingdom Metazoa; phylum Arthropoda; class Insecta; order Diptera; family Drosophilidae; genus Drosophila; species Drosophila cardini. Next base: position 11,249,935 of record JAEIGM010000001.1, on the reverse strand, counting down.
TGCTTACTTCATGCCTCTAAAAAGAGCTACAAAGAGACAGGAGTTTTTCTAGTGAATTGAGCAGTTTTACAAGCGATTTAAATAAATGAAAATATTAATAAATTCGCAGAAATATAAATATGCTTATGATTAAACACAGCAGAGCATTTTATATCATATTTTTTATTATTTGATTTTTATGAATTTCTTGGAAATTCTCATTTCTGTTCGTTCATAATTCGTTTCCCATAAAAAAAACTGAATTTGAATGCAATCAATCGATGCTGAAATTTGTGCACAAATCTTTGCTGCTTAGTCACATGATACAGTGCCACGCCCTGTACTTCCCTTACTCACCAGTCTCCCCATTCAATCGGCTGGGACAGTGGGCAGCCTGCTGGGTCAGCGCCTAATTGAGTCATAGCCGGAGTCGTTGGAGTCTTTGGAGTCAGCAGGAACGACAAACACGAATTAAGCACAATAAAATTGTGTATCGCATTCGCATTAGCAAAGATGCTGCAAGCTGATGCGGTGGTGTGCTGTGATGCGGTGGAGTGCGGTGCTTAAGGCTCTAGCCTTGAGCCGGTCACAGCTGCGATGCTGAAACGAAATGCCAAACAAAAAAGCTGCAAAAAGACACCAAATAACGAAATTAAATCAGCAAAACAGCACAAATAAAATCCATTAGGTGTAGGTACCACACGAAGAGGGGCACTAAGCAGCGAGGGGAGTACAAGGAGTAAGGGGAGTGACTACGACTGCGACAACTGCGATGTCGTGAGAGCTGACTGTCTGCCTGGCTAGCACCATCATGGTCTGGGAATCTTTTTTGGGCTCCTCTCCTTCTTCTTCTCCTACTCCTTCTTCTCCTCCTCTTTTATTTTTAGTTTGCTTTGGTTTGGCGAGAAGATTTGTCATTGTTAGACGGGTTCTTAATTTCTCGAATGCTTTGCGACCGATTGCGGTTATTCAAACGAAGCGAAACGAAACGAAATGGACATCAGATTGTAGCAAGGCTCATGTTTTGGCACCCACAATCCCAATGGGTTGGGTACTACCTGTCTGTGTGTGTGTGTGTGTGTGTGTGTGGGTGACGCGGATTCCTGGAATTATATATAAACCGGTTCTTTTTTAGCGCGTCTCCATTCATAATTGCCAAAGCTGGCAACGGATCACATTTATGGCCGCAATGACAGCAATGGGCATCAAACAGGCCGCCAGCCTTGGACCACCCACTGGCCAGATCAGCAGCAGCAGCAGCAGCAGCAATAGCAACAGCAGCAATAACATTGAGTGCAACATCGAGTGCAACAGCAGCAATCGGCATCAAAAGTGTTGCAATGAGGCATTTACAATAGCAAACGAGTTAATTACCACGACGGCGGCTCAACACATGCCTCGACCTTATAGAGCCAACTTGCAACTTGCAACTGCAACACAGCGCTGTCTCTGCCTCTGTCTCAGTCTCTGCCTCTATCCCAAACTCAGACTTAGTCTCTGTCTATACTGTCCACGGCCTGGCAGTTGGACTTGGACCCAATCTGCTGCATTGATCGAGCAAACGATCTGCGATTGCGTTTGGCTTTCCCTGTTTCGAGTCTTGTTTTTGCGCCTGCGCGTGTTCAAATTGTCCAAAGCGTAACAATTTAATATCGATGCGACTGGCAGCCAAACAGCCAACGAGACACTGAGACAGTGAGACTCTAAGACAGACAGACTGACGGACGGAAAGTGAAGCCAGCATCGAGGCAGCATCTGCATAGCTGCGGCAACTTCGTCTGCCAACGGTGGCAACATGTGCCTGCGCCTGCAACTGCAACAGCAAGAGCAGCACAGTCTCTGCGCCTGCTTTTTTCATATACCCTGTAGCCATAAAATAGTAAGGAGTATGCTAGACTAGAAAGATAGATATTTTGTTAAAAGTCTTTTCCACTCAAATCAAAAACTGCTCAAACTGTGACTAAACAATTGTCTACAGGGTATCTATCTGTCTACTACTCCCACTTAGCTCTTTTTTTATGCATGTTTTACGTTTCGCATTTTATTTAATTGATTTTTTTGCACCGCACTCGCACTGGCCATTAATTCATTTATTTATTTAGCGCTGCGCTGCCAACGACAACAACCGCAAAAGGGTAGGGGAAACTGCGGTGTACTTTGCGGTGATGGCCGGGGTGGTTGGGGAGGGGGGTTTGGGGGTGGCAGGTGTATAAACTACGGAATGGGCATGAATTAATCGTGCTTAACACCATTCTTGGCATATTCCTGGCCAGCAATAGACTCCAATTCGAATTTGGATACGAATTTAGAGCGGAAGCACTTAGCTTTAGTTCACTGGATTTGGGAATCCTTCGATTCTATGCCTCTCATGGTTACTCCCTAAGCGTATCTGGTATGCATGCGTCATTATCTCGCATCGCATCATTAATAAAGCCATACAAATAAAAATAACACACACACAAAGGCAGAGACAGAAGGAGAGGAGAGACAGAGACAGAGACAGAGAGCAGCAAACGGGCTAAGAAAACGCAACGTTAAAATGAAACCGACCAAAAATATGTATGGCTCCTTTTACAAAATGTTTATATGCACAGGCGACTTGGTCATGGAATTGGACAAGTTAAGTGGGCGAGAGGGGATGGGGGGGAGTGTGAGTGTGACTGGGTTTTGGGTTCGGCTAAAACGTTTTCAAGGTCAGTGCTTGTGTCGCCGACGACGCCGAATGAACGTGATAAATGAAGTGTCTCCGCGCGAAATAGCCACAAATCAAAGGTAGGCCAGGACCAGGTAACATACTGTTGCTGTTGTTGTTGTTGTTGTTGTCGTAGTCGCTGTGAAGTTCAAGTTCGCCTCGCCTCGCCTGCAAAATATTGAATATCAGCTAAAAGCATTTCACAATAAGCGAGAAAACATGCATTCTGAGTGCTAAAATGGCACAAAAAACATCGCATTTTATATGAATCATATCGCAAATTGAATCAAATCTATATAAATCTATATATATATGCATACACAATTCTAGGAAATCGGAATAGTTCAAATTAAATGTCTTGACTGCGCTACAGTCTCTTTTACACTGTTCGCCACTTGAATAGGACACCCTGTATGCGCTCTTTTCAAATGCTCTTTCAAGCTTTGGAATAGAACCGTTATAACATAGTTTACACTTTATGTTAGCATTCGTTAAAATGTAGACCTTAACAGCTGTTTAGTGCAGTTAATAACAGAACACTGTTAATTACATTTCTATGATATGTTAAACGGAAGTTATAGGAGACTTTAGCACTGTTAACAACTTTAACTAATAAAAATGAGAGGAAATGTAAATAATTAAATTATTTAATTATTTGTAGCACATAAATCTGTAAACTTAAATAATATGTTATGCTAAACTAGTGTATTAAGCTAGTGTAACAACATATAATAGTTATGTTTAATTTTTCAAGCACTTTTAAATAATATAACATTTAATTACGGAGAGGTATTGACATCTATATATTTTTAAAAACTATATTTAAACTGAAATTAAATTTTTTTTGCATTAAAAAATTATTAAACTTTAACAACATATTTTATGTTGCTGCTAATAAATTAAAATTTATTTTATGTGTTAGTTAACCTTTTCATACTTAATATTTATTTACAATTCGCAGAATATACACCCAATAAATATGTACAACTCGCATTAACATTGTGTTTCCAGTAGATAATGCATATGCATGATATGATGATCCAATCCGGTGTTGATGTTGATACTTCTCGATTTCAGACAACCGATTTCAGTTCCTTTCCCAGTCTTCATTCCCAACCATTCATACAAGAGAACACTTCTCTGTGCTATTCACTAATTAGTCAACTTCAAGGCTTCCAGACGGAAACTTCCCTCCCAACTCCCCCTTGGGTGGAAAAAAATAACAACAATCATATGATATAACGCGAAGAAAATGAAGAAACAACTAAAAACCGAAAATAACAAAAAGGGGGAAAAACAGAAAACGCGCTCCAAAAAATTCCGACTTAAGTGCTTTTAATTATCCAAAAGAATTCCGTGGTATTCTGAGTTTGGTATCCTTGTTTGTCATCATCGTCATACTTGGGACTGCGTCTTAAAATTACAGGCGCGTTTGTATGGCGGCAGCGATCTGACTTCATCCTCTTCCTCCAGCTCCTGTAGCTCCTCTTCTTCATCTTCTCCTCTCTTGATTTTAGTTGTGTTTTTTGTCAAAGTTTTAACGCATCATATGCAGGCAGAGTAGCCACTACCACTCGAACGCCCATAAAAGGTGTCCAAGCAAACGCAACGATCTCTTTTATAAGACTCACCAGAATATTATACCTGTATGACATACATATACAGATCGAAAAGGAATCATATGTGTATATAGTATCTTCTCTCAGGTCTGGCAAAAGCATATTCATAATGCAACGAAAGCGAAAGCAGACGACAGTTGATCAAGTTCAAACATGTTTTAACCTGTTTTTCTTTGCAGATTTCTTTGAAAAACTAATTAAAACTTAAACTTAAATATACATAACTTGTATTTAAATAACTAGAATTATTAAACTGATATATATACATTTTTAATAATTTTTTTTAGTGTTCCTCTATGGATTTCCTCTGAAAGTAACAGACTTTTTCTGTTCGTTTGATTGTCTAAACATTGCTTAATGCTGTTGTTAGCTGTTAACAATAATTGGACATAAAATACTTGTTGAATATGCGTGTTAGTTAGCGCATATTACAGACGGTTCGGGTTTTCTGGCCAGTAGCAATGCGACATCAACTGGCGGCATCAGTTTTTGGCTAAAGGTCCGACGGCAAAACGCAATACGCGTCGCATTTCCTGGAAACTTATCGCACCCAAACACACACACACACACACACACATAGAGACACCGTCCGTTAGAAGGCATTGAGAGAGCGGGTTGCTTATCGGCACTGGAGAAGCTTTCTCAGGAGAAATGCCAACGCTTGATGATGCTGGCTGGAAAGACTGAATCCCAGGCAGCTGCCAAGATCAAGTTGATTGAAGGGCCTTTCAAAATAGAATACAAATACAGTGAACCGAGAGCAGAGAACAGAATTCAAGGCTCTGATTCTGACTCCGACTCCAACTCCGACTCTCTGCACTATTTGCCTTAATATTGTAGGAAGTAAACTGCAGCGCAGTGCAAACAATGTGAAGGGACATGCAATGAAAATATTGTTATAATGCAGAGGTTGCTTGCTTTCCTTTAAAGAGAAGAAAAAGAAAAAACTTAAAGAGTAAAGAGTTGGTATAAAAATGGTGTCCTTAAGACTATGGACTAAGGCACTTCATTGGCCCCAGGGCAAAAGGCAAAAGGAGTATAAGTATTGTGAGTGCGAACGCGAATGCGAATGCGAATTGCGACTACGAAGTAGTATTGTGGCAAGTGGCAAATGCTCGACGACGCCAGCGATGCCGCAGGAGGATGGCAGTAACAACAACAACAATAACTTCAGCTGTAGCAGCAGCGGCAGCAGCAGCAGTAACTGCAGCAACTGCAGTTATGCCAAGTCAGCGTGATGCGCGCAAAGTGACGAGTTTTTAATGAATTTGTTTAACTCAGGTCAGGCCATGGCAGCCAGATAGACAGCCAAAGTCTGGAGTTTAGAGTTTTGGTGTCTTGAAGAGCCATAGCCATGCAGAAGCAGCAGAGGCAGCAGCAGCAGCAGCGACGGCAGCAGCAAGTGCCCCATACCCGTGCTGCCCTGTTCAAGTGTAGCCTGGCTAGGATGTGTTATGAGTATGTGTCTGTACACATTTCTGTGGACTTGTGGATTTGTGGATGCAAGCGCTGACGGCCCGTGACGACAACGACGACTGCATGCAAGGAGTGTGGAGTTCCTGCCTCTTCAGCTGCTTCAGTCGCTTCAGCTTGTGGCAGTTTCGTCCAAGTCGTCATCATCAGCGACGCCAGCGTCTAGCTTGAGTGGTCTGGAATCTAGCAATGCAAACAATGGCAGCAACACTTCTCGGTCTCGTTCTCGTTCTCCAACTCAGTCTCAGTTCTATACACTGACTTATGCCAAGTCTAGCTCTATGATAGCTCCAGTTCCAATTCGAGTTCCAGTTCCAGTTCCAATTCCAATTCCAGTTTCACTTCAAACTGACCAGTCGTCACTTTGTGTGTCCTTCGCCGTTCACTTTCGTTGACCACGCGGTGATGCGTTCGCCGATACATTTTCTTGTATGTATTTTGTATCTTTTCTCCCCTTTTCCCCCTTTTCTTTAATTTCTGTTTTTGTCTCATTTTTTTTTTCAGCCTTTCATCTGTGTTTGCTCCTCTTGTGTTCAACAAAATGTTCCAAATTGTTGCGCACTGCAAACATTTCAAGAATTTGCGCTTAACAAACTTCGAAAAAATGCCCAACTAAGTGTGTGTGTGTGTGTGCGAGTGTGTGTGTGTCAAGTTTTTATTTCTTTGTTTGCTTGAAAGTTATACGCGGGCCAAGACATTGGCAATAATTAAAACGCGACGTCAACTGCGACTGAGACTGCGTTGCCAACAAAAAACTGTTCCCACAAAACAAAAGACTTAAGCAACGAACTTGATGGCCAGTGTACACATCCCATCACAGTTATACAATCTATCTATCTATTTATCTGTAGTTATGACTTTGACATGGAAACGGCCAAAGATCATTTGTCAAACGCTGGTCAACTGTTAAACTTCTCTTCAACTTTGTAGTTATTTATTTAATTCGATTAACTTTTGGGCTGGAATATGGAACTGACTGTTGGCTTTTTGGCTATTGTCTATTTGGCTTAAATATAACAAGTTTACTGGCGTTTCTTTTTTTCCCACCATATTGGCAATGGCTGACAGCTGACAGCCTATAAAGCGATACAACTATGAAGACCCAGTGCCAACTTCAATTCCTAAAGTTGCAAACGAAACCAACCAGATTACAATTTATCATTCACATTTACACCGCCGAAAACAGAAACAACAACAACAATAATAACAACAACAACTATAAAGCCACCCGGTTGATTTTATGCCTCGCAACGAGCTACAAAAATTAATGTTAATTAATTTGACTTAAACTGACGATTTCAACAGACACATTACTGCGGGGCAAATGGCAAAAAAGAAGAAAAAACTTAAAGATATAAATATCAAAACCGAAAATTTAAACAAAATCAAATCAAAAGCAAATAATGAACGAACAGAGCTTTATTTCATGAAATCTTATTTTATTTAATTTTATTATTCTTTTATTTATTTTGATGAGATGTCGCTCGATTTCGTGTCAGATACTGATTCAGATTCCAATTCCGATTCAACTTCAGTTCGATTGATATTGAAAGGCAGCTAAAGTGCCCTATCAGACAGCTCTGACACTTTAAACTTTATTTTATTGAATTTTATGTTTATTTATTGCAAATGTTTTTTTATTTTTTTGTTTCTTTTCACTCGACGTTTGATCTTTCACTCGTTATCTATGCATAGCCCATTCAAATCGATGAGATGTGATTTGATTTGATATTTAATGTGCATTCAGTTGATTATTTGATGAACCAATGCCGATATTTGCATTTAAATGCGGGGGAAAATAGACAAAAGATTTTTTGGACACCGAATTTGTGATTCAGAATTGGGAATTGTGTTAAGTATACGAGATAACAGTAAAAATGAGTTGGTCATAAATTATGTTTATGCCTGTCACTCGATGTTGAGCAACTTTTAATTGTCAGTGCAAATTCAATTAGGCAAATCGTGAGTCTGACTCGCAAGTTCCCAACTTCGAGAGTCCCCATAATACACACACAAACATACACACGCACAAAGCACACAGACATGCTCGGAGACACACTCAGCAGTAGCCTGGGCACAAGAATGCGCCAGCTTTAGTCTCTCTGTTGTTGTTCTTGTTGTTGTTATTGCTGTTATCGTTGTTGCCTTCCCTGGCTCTGTTCCTTTGTGTCTCTCTCTCTCTCTTTCCCACTTCCACTGGGTCTGCAACTGAGCAGCTACTCGAGCTCAACTCATTCCGTTTCCAACGCACATTCGCGCTCTGTCCTCGAGTAAAAATTCTCTAAACATGCTGTCAAGTTATGTCTACATTCCTTGATCATATTTTTTCCAACCGTTTTTTTTTTTGTTTTTGCTTTGCCTTGTCTCTTCCTTCGCTGCCTTCGCCATTGCAGTCTCGCTCCCGCTCTGAGCGCAGCACCAGATACTAGTTTCTTAATGTGGCGCAGCAAATGTGCCGCGCTGAGCATAAAAATCAACAACACGAACGCTTCAAGAGCTTCAAATGGGCATTAAAATGTCCACAGTCTGTGCAGTTATGCTCAATGCAGAGAGAGCACTTGCTCTCACTCGCTCGCTCTCTCAGTCTTCAAGTATTTTACTCTCTGGCTGCTCTCATGTGATTCATTGAGTGAAAATTGTGAGTAACTTTGCTGTCTGCTCTTAAGAGCTGCTCTTCAAAATGTTACAACTTGGCTATTGATAATTTATATCACAAATTTATACATTTAATTTGATGTCATAATTAATAATTAAAGTGGCATAATTGAATAATTGTCTAATAAGCACTTGAATGATTATTTAAAAAGTTTTTAGAGATTTTAAATAGTGATAATTACTCGTTTTGTATTTGAAGCTTTTGCCGTCGGTACTTGCTTATCTAAATGTCGATTAGTTAACTTGATTTAAAAAATCAATTGTTAAATGCTTAAACTCAAGTATTAAATTTAATAAAAATATAGAGGGTAGTAAATTTAATTTTCTTAAAAGTTATTAATTATTTAAAATCGCACTTCAGCAAATCTGCTTAAAATAATTAATTTCTAACGCTAAACTTTAATTGTTTAATATAAAAATTGCGTAAAAATAAAAAAAAGCAATTCATATTATGCCAGCTAAAATATTTTAATTAAAACTCTCTTTATTTGACAATATTTATTTTGTTTAACAACTTACGCAGGTTCCTGCAGATAATGGTGCGACAAGTATGTGCATGTCCAGCTAAGCTCTATACAAATACAAATGTAAAGAGCGCCAGAGTTTCACTCAAAAAGAAAAAAAACCGGCACAGGAAGAGCGTGAGCGAGAGAGAGAAGGAGCGAAAGACGACTACGCAGAGCGGCAGAGAGAGCGTTGAGTGTTTGAGTGCTGAGCAGAGCCGGCTCTGATCAGGTTGGAATTGAGCGCTAGTCCGGTCTTTAACTAAGCCTGGCGACAGCTCTCCAGTCGCCAGTCTGCAATCCAAACTCGAACGAAGCGGTACGCAAGCGCGCACGTCGTGCAACCGTCAGATACAAAGATACAAAAAGTGCTGTCACAACGGCAAATAACAGAAAAGTGCACTCGTTTGAATTGACAAGCAAACATGTGATTTGATTCGAACGAGAACGAATAACAAAGTCTATATACGATCAATATATATATTTATAAATAGCCATAACTTTATGCGAAAGACAACAAGAAGACAAACGCGCAGACAGCGAACGGCAAAATTTAAAAAAAGGAGAATAAAAAATAAAAAAGCATAAAAATTCCTCAGATCGTTCGGTTTGCGGCAAGCGGCGAACGGTGTTCGAGCAACGCGAATGTTGTGTTTGTGGACGCTCAAAGCGGACAAAAAGCCCTAAAAATAAAATAAAAATAAAATCAAGCAAAGGTGCGAGACAAGAAATTAAATTGATAAACCTAAAAGCAAAAGCAAACAGCAACAACAACAAAGAAACCCTTGACCGTGCCTAGTCGCAAAACTCCGGGCCCGGGCAGGACTTGGACTTGAAGTTGAACTTAAACTTGGACTTGTCGCGTTGCTGTGGCAATTATCAAGCGCACTGCATCAGGCTGGGAATGCCAAGCGAGACAGTCTGTAAGTGTGTGTGAGTGTGCGTGTGACTCTATAGTGTGTGACTATGTTTGTGTGTGGGGTAAATAGCTCAAAGCCACGAAATTGCTTTTATCGGCGCGCCAAAATCGCCAATTGCAAAAATTGAAAACAAAACAACAAACTGTTAAGACAGCTAAGGGTCTGCTCTAAAACAAAACTTAAAAAATATAAAAAAAAAAAACTAAATAAACTTACAAAAACAAAAACGAGATACGAAGTACAAGAAAAAGCGCATCGCGTGGAGGCCGCGATAAACTCCAAAAACTGCGGCAACAGAGAACGAGGAAATTGCTAAAATATTACCCCGAAAGGCATATTCGCTATGTACATACGTGTGCAACAACCGCAGATACAGACAATAACAACAATAACAACAGCAACAGCGGGTACGACAACAGCAGCAACAACAACAACAACAACAATAGCTAAAGCGTCCAGCGAGCAAAATGTATAATAAAAAATTACAACAAGTGATCGTGCAGAAAATAGATCGATAAAACGACCAAATAACAACAACAACAACAACAAATACGAACAGAACGAGCAAAAAATAAAAAATAAATAAAGCGGCGTTGGGCACGTTTTATTTTTTATTTTTATTTACTTCTTTTTTTTTGGGATTCCTTCGTTGCTGTTTCAATTTCAATTGTGGAAATCGAAGAAAAATCGCCCAAAACCCAAAGCTTAAACGTAATAAACGAACCGGTCAGCAAGTCAGAGAGAGACAGCGACAGAAAGAGAGGGAAAGAGTTGGCAATAGAACTAGCTAACAGCAAATAAAGGAACCCACAGTTCTGATCAAAAAGAGCAGAGGAAATAAAGCCCTGGATTAGGCGCAATATTTATTAAACAAAGCCAGAAATTAATTTCACGACTTTCGACTACGACGACGACGACGACGACGAGGACGTCGAGCTGCATCTGAGTTTTCATCTGGTTTAACCTCCGCCTGCACTGCAGTTGCTCCACCCGGCCGGCTTCTTTATGTAAGGCTTGAACTTGCTAGAAGTTTGAGAGCTTGACAGAAACAGAGAGAGCAAGAGAGAGAGAGAGAGTGAGAGAGGAAAAGGGAGCACAGTTCGGTGACTGCAGCAGCAAAATGTACGACATCAAGCGCTTGGAAGCCGGACAACAGCAACTGCAACAACCTCAACCACAACAACAACAACAACTACAACAACAACCAATTGAAAAAACCTTAAGCGATCGTCTGTGCGGCACTGCGGCGTTGCAACAGCTACAGCTCACCTGCAGCGTTATAACGCCCACGCCGCGTGGTCAGAGCACGCACTGCAGCAGCACCAGCGCCAGCAGCGGTAAAGCCATCGGAATTGGGATTGAAAACAGTCCCATAGAAGCCACACACATGACGCTATTGACGCTGCGTCGTCGTCGGGCGTTCCAGCGTCGCGCCTGCCTGCTCAGCATACTGGCCGCCTTTGTCTTTGGCATGGCACTGGGCGTGATTGTGCCCATGCTCGGACTACCCGATTACTTCGCCACCAGCAGCAGTAGCAGTAGCAGCAGCAGTGGAGCAAGCGGTGATAGTGAATCCTTCTTAAAGCTCAGCGAGGAGCCACCACCGTTGCCCTACAGCGTCTCCTTCATTCGAGACGACGAACAGTCGGGGAATGTGGAGCTGAGTGCAGAGCAAGTCTTTCGCAATGCCTTCCACTTGGAGCAGGACAAGAATTCACCAGATTCGATGATTGTCAAGAAACTGGACACTAACGATGGCAGCATCAAAGAGTTCCATGTGCAACGCATTGGCAATGGACGTTATCGCAAGGGACCCGAGCGACGTCTTTCCAAATCCTCAGCAGCAGATGGACGCAGTAAGTCGCTAGCGAAACCTCAACTGCAGCCACGTGATCAGCAACTGCAAACCGAGGGTATCATCGATTCGAACATCTATTGGGGTGAACTGGTGGAGAATGCATTGCCCAAGGGCTTTGCAGCCGAGGATCAACACAGCTGGGAGCGCTACGTGGCCGGGCAGGGTCAGGTCACACGACTGGAGCCCGGCTGTGGGCGCATGCAGAATCGTATGGTTGTCTTTGCGGATGGAACACGCGCGTGTGCTCGTTATCGCCAGAACACGGATCAGATACAGGGCGAGATATTTAGCTATTATCTGGGACAATTGCTTAACATTAGCAATCTGGCGCCGAGTGCAGCGACCGTCATTGACACGACGACGCCAAGCTGGTCCAGTGCCTTGGGAGACATCGGGCAGGCGCAGTGGAAGGAGCACAGGCCGGTGGTGCTAACCCGTTGGTTGGCCGATCTGGAGCCAGCGGGTATACCGCAACCGTTCCAGCCACTGGAACGACATCTGAACAAGTATGATGTCTGGAATATAACGCAGCAACTGCAGCGCCAGACGAGTGCAGTGGAAGGAACGATGGGAGGTACGGAGGGAGATAGGGCGGCGGGAGCGGAAAAGTCACAGGGATTACTCAAGCGACTGGAGGCTGCCAGCGGACAAACGGTCGATCATCAATCACGCATGCTTGAGGAGTCTCAGTCGCAGTCGCAGTCACAACTACAGTCACAGTCGCAGTCACAGTCACTGCTAAACGAATCAAGCGAATCGTCCTCGACGCTGTCGTCCTCGTCAAGCACAGGCGTACTGCAGCGACTAATTGAATTGGCACAATGGTCCGATTTAATCGTCTTCGATTACCTGATCGCGAACCTCGATCGTGTCGTTAATAACTTGTACAACTTTCAATGGAATGCCGATATTATGGCTGCGCCTGCACACAATTTGGCCAGGCAGAGGGATACACAGCTGCTTGTGTTCCTTGACAACGAATCGGGTCTGTTGCATGGCTATCGTCTGCTTAAAAAGTATGAGGCCTATCACAGTCTACTGCTCGACAATCTGTGCATCTTTCGTCGTCCCACCATTGAGGCACTGCAGCGTTTACAGCATGCCGCGGGCGGTGCGGGGAATCAGCTGCGTGAACTGTTTGAACGCACAACCAGCTCGAATGTGCGTGATGTGCTGCCCTCGCTGCCGGATAAATCAATCAAGATTCTGGCGGAACGCATCGATCGCGTGCTGGCTCAGGTACAAAAGTGCAGCGACAGCAACAAGAGCAGCTAATGAAATGATACCAATCGGAATTGGAACTGAAACTGGAATCTGAATTGGAATCGGAATTGGGATTGTGATTCGAATTGGAATTTGGATTGTGATTGGAATCGTTTTGGGTTTGTCGCATTGACATTGACTGATAAGCTGTAAATATCGTTAAAATAGTGACAGAGAAACACAGAGAGAGAGAGAGAGAGAGTTGTAACTTTAAACGTTCGCTTTTGTTAATACTAATACTAATACTTATACTAATCTAATACTTAATCAAATGCCAAATGTTCAAAACTGGCCGAATAGCGCTTCGCATGAAACAGTCAGTAACAATCGGGCCAAGTACGAGTATTAGCAGCTTAATATCGATTAACTAAAGCGAGTATTAAGCCAAGTCTAGCTTAAGCTTAAAGTCTATCATTTCAAATTGTTTAATCATTTTTATTCATATACTATATTTAATTAGTTTATAGTTTATGAGATACATGTTTGTGATATTTTGTTTAAGCATTAGTGAAAACTAATTTAAATCCGTTAAGTAGATATCATTTTTTGTATAATTTATGGGCCATTTTTCTTAAGTGAAACGAATAAAACAAAGCAAAATAAAAAAAAAAATAAAAATTATACAAATAAAATCAAATGAAGCTTTAATTCATTTACAGATACATTTACAGTTGCAGATACAAGTGTAGATACAAATGCAGACGCAGATACAGATACAGATGGAGCTCGAATTGAAGATGGAGATGAGCACGCCTGCGCCCAGTGAGAACTTACATAGTCATGACAATAAATTGTCATTGATCTTTTTTGCAGGTGAAGCAACAGCAACAACAACAACAACAACAACAGGAACAACAACAACTGTGGCAGCAGCAACTGTGGCAGCAGCTGTGCCAAGTACTCGGTTACTCATAGGAGTCTCGTTCACTCTGTACTCGGTAACTACTCCCATGGCTGTCCGTCTGTGCTGCGCTGCATTTGTCAACTTGCCAGCAGCAGAGCTGCAGCGCTGCATCGCAGCAACTTGCCACAAAACCCGGTCGCTGCCTCTCGAGTGGCACTGTGTTGTCACGCAGGCCGCAGTCTCTGTCTCAGTCTTGGCTTGCTTTTCATAATATCTTCATAAGCATTTGAAGTGTCCCCCATTCTCCCCACCCTCTCTCTCTCTGTCTAACTCTCTCTTTCGCTCTCTCTCTCTCTCTGTCTCTCTCTTTCTGTCTGTTTGAAATTCAAGTGCAGCGACGACGACGTTGAAGCCAGAAGAAAGATGAAGCTGAGCCGGAATGAGGCAAAGCGCAGCTCAAGATACTTTCGTCGCACACACACACATGTACACACACACACACTCTCTCATGTGTGCTCTGTGTTGGCAGAGATATCACTATGGCCAGAGCCAAAGCCAGGCCCAGAGACAGAGACTCGCGTTCAGGCCAGCTCTGCAGTCAGTACGTCTCTCCGTCCGTCTCCGTCTGTTCGTCCGTCCGTTTGCTTTAAGATTTAAGATCGCTGCTCATTAAGTGCGTCCGCGTGTCTCAACGACAAGAGATGCTGATGCTGAGAATGAGAATCTCTCGCCCTCTCTCTTACTATCAAACTATTTCTCTCTTTCGCTCACAGGCAAATACGAGCAAAGTCTGTAGTTGGAGTCGAAGAAGGAGACGGAGAAGGAGTAGGAGACGGAGTTAGAGCTGAAAGTTTTGCATCTGATTTCGTTGCGTATATTTTATTGGACACCAGAGTAGTTCACGTAAATAAAATGAAATGAAATAAGGTAAGAGACGGCGTCTCCGACTGCAACGAGACTGAAATATATATATTTGTATACACACACACACACAGACACACACATGTATGTGTGTGTGAGTACACGTATGTGCAACAAAGTTGGGGAAACTTTTAGCTACAAATCTCGGAAGAAATTCAAAAGACTTAACAATCTGAAGAGCACACACAATGTTTAGATAACTCGTTTCAGCTCTCTCTCTCTCTCTCACTCTCTCTTTCTCTCTCTCTTTCTCTCTGTCTCTCTGTCTGTGTGCGTCTGGGTGAGCTTAATAAAAATCGTTATGCTAGTTTAATAAATATATCAAATAACCTAAAGACGTGTTAGGGAACTTGTGACTTTAACACGTTCAGAACTTGCTACAAACTCTTTAACTCGTTAAGCATATCATTTTACATTTGGGCACATTGAATTTTTAACTCTCTCAAATCAAATGATATTTCCCTACAAGTCAAGCCAAGATCAGAAACCATATAACAGTAACGACAACAGAAAATAGACATAAAAGACAGAATAATACAGACTACACAAGACAATTCGTTGAAATTGATGAAAAGAGGCGAAGGGAAAATATATATTGACCCCACTATTGTTTAAACAAACACACACACACTCACACACACAGACACTCACACATCGATACAGACAAATTGCAAACAACTCCACATATATGGTAAAAATTACCGTAACAAACAACAAAACTGAACAAGAGTACAATTTTTTATGAGTATTTTTTATGGGGTTATTAATAAAAGTTTATGATCATATGCCATAAGGTTCAAACAACAATAAAGCACAATATCTCTCTGTCTCTCTCACTCTGTATACCTCTTCCTTTCCCACTCGTCAGCTTAGTGCCAAGTTCCTACAAAATCTGTAATCATATTCAAAGAAACTTTACCTAGAATAAAGAAAACTTCTTAAGTCTGTAGTAAAAAGTATCATGTATTTCTTTAGATTTAACTACTGTGCAGATTATGAATTCTTAACTTAAGATTAATAAGCTATACTAAAAGTATTGTATAAAGACATTAAAATTAGTACAGAATAGAAAGAGATTAACACAAGAAGAGGATTATTGAGTGAAAAGTGTTAGGATTAACTTAACTTAACTTTAAAGTAGTTTTTAAACTCTTAAATCTTAATGATGAAATCAATTTTAGTGTGGGAAATATCAAAAATGTTTCTAGATATCAGAAAAGTGTTTTTTAAACAATTCGTTTTTTTTTTTAAATATTAAGATGCATCTTTAAGATACTTTGATATAAGGGAAAGTGAAACCAAAACTTAATTTATCTGGGAACTCTTGTTGGTTGTATAGTAATTTGTGCAGCTTTTATTATTGTTTAATAGTTTAGTAATAAGCTATATTTAATCGTTTTTTAGCTGCCTGCTTTCACTGCTCAAAGAAATACTTTGTTTTCCCACAGTGTGTGTGTTTGTGTGTGTATAACTTTTAAACTGCCCTCGCATAAGCAGTTACTTGAGTTATTTTCGGTTAGTTAACATTGATTTGGCAAGTTATTCAGTCGCTGCAATGAAGTTGCCAAGCAGTTGAAACGATTCCTTTGGCTGACAACGCGACTTCAAGTTCTTGTTGTTGTGGCGTCGCCTCTGTGTGCACAATAATTTGCATACACACTCACACACACACACACACAGACGAAGAGCATTTGCCTTTTGGCAAACTGTGCATGCAATATTTTCTCGTGTTGTGTGTGTGTTTACTCTTTTCGCTTTTATTTAATGTCCATGTTCCCTGCTCGAGTCTCTTGTAGCACTTGTTGTTCTTTCTACCTTGTTGTTGTTGTTACTGTTGCTGTGGCAGCAACTTTTGCCTGTTGCGTTTACAGCAAAATTCTAAACAAATTGCTTCCGCACCTGCAGCTAAGAAAATCAATGCAGAATACAAAAATCCACAAGAAACACTCGAGCCATAAGCTTTATTCCAATACCAACATTAAGTTTGAACTGCAAAGCTATAGAAACTATTATATATATAAAGTTGATCTCTTTGTAGTGAAATAATAAACGGCTTTGTTACGGGTAAGAAAAGAGCAGTTTGTGCCACAGACAAACCCATCAAAATAAAACATTTCCCAGGCCAAAGAAAGTGCTTGAATAGTAGAATAGGTCAACGTATATCATATCATATCATAATCCTGACAATGGTATCTCCTCCCTCTCTATACAAAAACTTGACTAATATTTACTATAGAAAGGGTAAGTGCGACCAAATGGGCAACAACATGGAAAAAGAGACCATAACACACACACACACACACATGACCATTTCTTAGCATTTTCCCCTTCTGTTGATTTTCTATTTCTTTTTTCTTTTCATTTTTTAAGTGCTCGTCCCTTTGGGCGCTAAACAAAATTACGTGGAAGGGCAGCTCAGAAGGCTCGAAAAGAAAGAAATTTACGATCGGCATTTTGGATTTGAATTTATGAAAAACCTTCTTTCATTTTACACCTGAAACAGACAGACAGAGCTAGAGATGCTTAACTGCCCTTTATATTTCTTGGGAGAGCCATAGAGTTGGGAGTTAGGGTACAGGGGCTTCTTGTTAACATATGCTCGGAAAAGAAGAAAGAGATAAAATGTTGATACGCCAAAAGATACTGAAAAATCAGACGAAAAAGATACGAAGCCTCAAAATCAAATGACTTAGGCAACGAACTAGTCGTAGACCTCAAACTAATGGGAACTGAGAACTGAGAACTGAATCACAGGCAAATTTCTTCTAGTCTAGAAATGAACTCAAATCTGAGAGATCAAGTAAATAGCTAGCGGCTGTATTAATAATAATTTATTTAACGATTAACTGATTAGTTTAACAAACAGTTCAATGATTCCGATACTGATCTGACTCCGATTCGATATCGTATTCAGATACGAGAACGCGACACGTTGACATTGACGAAGTGCAGATCTTTTTGTTCGACCTCCGAGCAAGCGTATTAAAATACGCATATATGTAATATACTTTTAAGACCCTGTACTCTAAAAAAGAGTAGAGGGGTCTATTAAGTTTGTCAGAAGCGAAACAGGTTGAAGGAAGCTTTTTGACCCCATAAAGTATATACATTCTTGATCAGCATCAACAGCCGAGAACACACTAGAAAGAGTACAGGGTCTTTTACAGCCAGTTCGCTCAACTGTAGCCTTTCTCATATGTTTTTATTTACTATACTACGGCTTTCCCTTAACAAACAAATTCTATATATAACTCTTGGCATATTCCCATTTGCAGTCTCAGCTTCCAGCTTCTCTTTGAGCTGACTAAATCGAACCCAGAGTCAAAGTCAAAGTCAAAGTCGAACCTGTTCTGTTCTGTCTGTCTGTCTTTCTGGCTATCTGTCTGTCTGTCTATTCACATTGTTTGAAATCTTTTTGGCCGAATCAGGTGAAGTGAGTTGATTGATTGCGCTAATTTATAACGACAATGGGTCAGATCGCACATGGACCTTTGAGCTTGCCCTGTTGTTACTGCCTCTGCCTTGGCTGACAAACAGACAGACGGAGAGAGAGAGAGAGAGAGAGAGAGAGAGAGAGAGAGAGAGAGTGAGACCAACTGACTGCTGACTTTGTTACTGGAATCCATTAAATACCGCCTTTGCTGTGACTGTGGCTGTGGCTGTGCCTGATGATGATGATGCGCGCGCTGATGAATGAATCTTTTCAATTTTGAAATTTTTTTAAACGAATTTGTCAAAACCCGCTGAAGAAAAAGATTCGAGAGTTGAGTGCGTGAGTGAGTGAGTGCGTGCATACCCTATGCAAAACTAATGAAATGCATATTGGTTAAGTCTTTTGTTTTGTTTTTGTTTTCTTCTGCTCTCGAACGCTTTCTCTCTCCGTTTGCAGCTGACCTTGCCTAGCTGAGAGTGGCCCAAGGCGGCATTTAACTTGGTCTAGCAGCTGCCTGGTTAATTGCTTATGATTGAATTATAAATACACGCACACCAGCATCGACATCAACTGCCCTGCATCAACTAATGTGCCACATAATCAGCTGCTGCTGGCTTATAAAGAAAACTTTAGACATGCCAGAAGTTGGCCCAAAAAATGTAAAAACAATTTATAGTCTGAGCTCTATAGAAATTCAAAAGACTGAGATACAAATAATAAATTACAAGCCTACAAGCTTAGCTAGTCTGAGTGTTTAAATGAAGACCATACACACACACACACACATACATAGAAATTGTTTAAGAAGAGACCAAATCTTGACTTGGACAAGCTTTAACACCTTGGCACACCAAGACAAACATTTGTTCAAGACAAGTTTCAGTCACTCTCTTACTTTATTGTTTGTCTATATAAACAAAGGGATGAGGGGAGGGGGGGAGGGCAACAACAACTCAGGTAAGAGCAACAACAAATTAACAAACACCTGAAACCCAAACAGAATCAACTCACAACACTCATGCGGGCTGTCGAACCCATTTTCCAATAATTAAAAGCTGCAGCCATCAAATGAACACGAAGAACACAGAAAAACAGAGAAACAGAGAGGAAGAGAGAAGGAGAGAAACAGAGTAAAGGGCAACAGATTGGACTCGAATTAGTTGTGGCAAGGCGTGGCCAAAGACTGCCCATAGTGCACTGTGGTCGAAATCAGTCAAAAGAAGAGCATAACAAAAAAACTGAACAACTGGAAAGCTGGAAAATAGCACAAGTGGATTTCCAATGAATTTTTAAGGTAATCTGAAGATATTTTTTCTGGGGCTTAAAAAGAATTTAAAGTTTATAAAGTTTAAAATATTTAAAAAATTATTTTTTTATTATTAATATTATAATTTTTTGTTAAAATTTGTGAGAAGAAATGCAAGAAATGTATCGAATCGATTCTTATTGATTTACTTAACTTACTTTAAACTTTTCACTAAAGTCAGCCACATAAACTGGAAAAAAATTCATAAAAAATCACCTTAATTTGTACTTTGATTTCTGTTCTTTACCCAAGTCTGAGTCTACCCAAAAAAACTCCTTTCGAATCTAGCAGTAATTATTGATATTAAGAACTCATATGTCGATTGTTTAAGTCTTTATGGTAGTTGAGACCCCCCGCAGGTGTTTAATGTAAGTGCTTTTAGTATTGTAATCACTGATCATGGATCAGTTTAATTAGCTCTCTTTGGGGTCGCACCCCAATCAATCGAACCAGAACCTGTTGACCTTCAATGTTTTGAGTTCAAAAACAAGCAAATTACACTCCAAATCCGTAACTCCCCCCACACTCCTGCCACTAATCTGCATAATGAGAATTTATGATTGCTTATGATAGATTTTAACTTGAAACTAAATACAACTTGCGACACAATTGTGCAGTTTTTTTATTTATTAAATTCTCTTTTTTTTGCGGCGCCAAAGCGACAAATGCCACTTAATTGCAGTTGGCCAAGTTAGCGTTTTCTAATGCCTGTTAGCAGTTGTTATTCAACAACATATTTAAAACACTTTAAAGTCGAGTTCTCACACAGTTATGTAGATAAGTATGTGTACAACCTGCGTTTTGCCCCGTTTTATGCGAGTACTCAAACGAACTCGGTTCAATGTCGTTTGGCGCCATTCTCATAATACCCTGTAGTTGGGAAACAGTTGAAGTGGGGTATGCTTTTAGTAGTCTTTAAATTTGATTTAGTATAGGGTATGTTAAGGAGGTCTGACTTTCTGAAGGAGATGACAAGAAACATTTCAAAATTTATTTTGCATCTCTTTCCTAATTTGATATCTCTCTTTTCCTTATTCTCTCTCACTCTCTGCCTCTCTTGCTCTCCTTCAACTCTTCTATTTAAACACCTTCCTTTATTTACTTCACCTTCTGCTTACTGGTTATTTGCTAGTCGTGCATTTAGTCTTCTCCTTCCCATTCTTAAATCTTGTTCTCATTCCTGCATTTGCGTGGGCGATGTTGCAGTTGCTGTCGTCGTTGCATTTGTTACACAGACAATATATATTCTAATTGTTGTTCTTGTAAATCTCATAGTAGTTGTTGTTGTAATATTGCATGCAAATGTCTAAAACTGTTGAATATAACAACCTTCAAACGATGTTTATAATTATCAACTGCCAGATCTAATGCTCGCAAAGGCATTTGTGTTCCCAACTGTGTGTGTGTGTGTGTGTGTGCGCCTGTGTGTGTGTGCGTTTGTCTAACAATGGATATATCTATTTCTGGTTATTGGTAGGTTCTTTGAATGCAGCTCCTACTATGAGTATATTGAATAGACGCCTCCATGTGCTGATGGCTAGTCTCTTGTCATTGTGTTAACTTTCATTAGCTTTCTAATGTTTGTTGTTATTGTTGCTGTTTGGGGACTCGATTGGGCATTTTCTAAGCCATCGTAGAGTGTGGAAAGGGGTAGGAGGAGGAGGGGAGTGTGGCCCCTCTCTGGGGTTTCGGTTCGGGTCTCTTGCCTTTGCCGCCTGCCAATCGTCATTTCATTTTACTGTCACTCAAATCTTTATAAGTTTTTTCTTTCTCTTTAATTTTCTTAGAGTTCTGCTTACGGTTGTTTTTTCTCTGACTCTAACTCGCTCTCTCCCCCTCTCTCTCGCTCTCAGTCTGTGGTTTTCTTTACCGCTCTGCCCCTTGCCTACTCATGTCTATTGTAAATATTTTTCCATTATTTTCCATTAGTTTTCACTCGTTTGTTACATTCCCCGATTGCTGTTTGTTGTTGTTGTTGTTGTTTTTGTTTTGTTTTCTTTTGGTTGTTGTTTGGTGTTGGCGTGGTCGTTACACAGGTTGTTCTTCACTCTGTTGTTGTTGTTGTTGTTGCTGTTGTTGTTGCTTGCGCTTCTCTGCTGTTTGGCATATATTGGTTATTATCTTTGAAGCGCATCGGCTTTGCTGCGTTTACCGATGCCTCCATCCTCAAACTTTGTTCTTCTTGTAGTTCTTACTGCAGTTGTTGTTGTTTTTATTGTTGTTGTTCCTCTTCTTACTCTTGTTGTTGTTGCTGCTTTCATCGTCTTCGTTGTCGCCTGTGCGTATTTGACCAGTTGACTGGGCGCGTGAGTGACGGAATGATGTTACCCAAAACCAGTTTCATTGACAATTATACACTTACACACACATACACATACACACATTCGCACACATACACTCTGTTTGTTTGTGCTGCATCCACAGTCACATCCATGACACTCATTATGCCAGTGTCGCGCTCGTTGATCAAACTTTTGCAGCAACAACAACAACAACAACAACAACAACAACAACTGCAACTTCGACATCGACTGCTTGTGTGTGTTGTTGTTGTTGTGTGTGTATCTTTTTTTTGGTGTTTGGCTGTTGGTTTCGGTTTGATGGATGACTGACAAAGGCAGAGCAGAGCGTCCCCAAACTCGATGCGATCAAGCATACGCCATGTGTGTCTGTCTCTCAGTCCGTCTGTCTGTCTGTCTTTACGTCTCTTTGTCGCTCCTCTGCCTGTTTATTTGTCTTGTTTGATTTGAGTGCACACACAACTGTCATTGTCGCTGTCAAATCGCATTAATATCACTGAGCTGTCAAATTACAGCCAAATGTTTGCCCATGCCCATGTCTCTCTCTCTCTCTCTCTCTCTGTCACTCCCATTGTTATGCTCCATCTCGCACAAACTCACTGCCCACTTGGTAACTCAATTAAAATGTTATTCATGACGCTGACTGTGAACGTGGCTCAATTTCGGTCCGCTAAGAGCCATCATTAGGCCAGAATTAACAGAGAGAGGGAGAGAGAGAGACCGGGAGAGAAAGAGAGAGGGAGAGGCGCCAGGCTTTTGGGCCGCATCCAATTACCAACAAATAAACAGCAAATTATTCGCTACTGCCAACGAGTTGTTCTCTCAGCTCTCTCCTCTCTTGCTTTTGGCTTGTTTAATGGTAATAAGCCCAAAATTACGCGACGCTGATTGGTCTATTTGACAAACGTGTTGAAACGTGTCTGCGGCTCTTCATTGTTATTGCTGTTGTTGTTGCTGTTGTTTCTCGTGCTGTTTCGCTTTGTTGTTAGCATTGCTAATGTCGTTGGTAGCCATCTTTTTTGTAACTTTTGCCAAATGGGAGGGCCAAAACCGCGTTCGTGTCTTAACTCTTTTGTTTTGGCCAAGCTCAATTAGTTGCCAAATCTGAGTCAATTGCATTCGCTGCCGTCTTTGGGTGCAGCCCGTTTAATTACTCAATTAATGCGGCGATAAAGCTAACGCCATTACAAACGTTGATAATATCGAGCATAAAGTTTTGGACAACAATATAAAAACAACGCCAAACTAATGCTTAAATCAGCTATTGTAAATTTATGAGTCCCAAGACAAATGGGGATAATATCCTTGGCTCAAAACTCAAAACTGAACATTCCAAAATGCGCTGTGAAGTCATAAAATTGCCAAGCTTAGCGTTGAGCAATTAAACACTACACACACACACACACCAACATACACACCAACACACACCCCATCAGTGAATCTTTCTCTTTTAGCTGGGATAAAAGGTGTCGAAAGTTCAAAGCAACAACAGCTGCATTTGGCTTTTGTTTTGGCTTTGGTTTTTTTATGGCTAAAGAGTGCTCTCTGCACAACACTATTGGAAATGTATAGCAATCTCAGTTTACAGTGACTGCAATAAATCTTTTAACGACAGTTCATCCTATTTTATTCTTTTTGTTTTTGGCTCTTGGCACTTGATGCATTGACTTTGACTGGCAGTTCATTAGAATTGTAAAAGGAGAGCACACAAAACAGACGAAGAGACGATCAGACGATCAGATGACTACAGACGAGTGCAACGCGTGTCTAATCTTGTCTTGTGCATCCAAATCATCAACCTATGCCCGAAAACCAATCCAAAAACCAAACCACAAAACAGTCACAGCTTTGGCTATATATCTACAAACTCCAAGAAAAAGAATACCAAAAATAAATAAAACAGTTCGAAGCCGACAGTTTGTTCTTCATCAAATTATGCTAATCAGCTTTTGGGATTTCTGTTTTAAGACCCTGTAGTTATAAAGAGTACAATGGTCTATTAGATTTGTCAGACAGAAGGAAGCGTTTTCAACTACATTAAGTATATATATTCTTGATCAGCATCAACAGCCGAGTCGATGTAGCAAGGTAGCAAAGGAACACCTAGATCTCAGGCGAAGTTTACACATTATCTGAATGGTACCATTATTGCCCCAAATCGCACTACTATATCCTATAGCTTTCATAGGCCAAATCGGTGGAAAATTGCTAATTTGTATATGGACATGTAGTATCAGTTGAGCGACCGTAACCAAACTAACGCATTATGAGTGAATCTGAATTATAACAACTCTCACCAAGTTTCTATCGAATCGGTCAACTATATCTTATAGCTCCCATATGCCAAATCTGTTGAAAATTGCTTACTTTCATGGTAAAGTGGCCAGTTGAATGAGTGCAGGGTCTTTTACAGTCGGGTTGCTCAACTGTAGCCTTTCTTACTAGTTTGTTTTTGTGTTTATTTGTTGGTGCGAGGATGGTTTGATGTTAGTATTGCTTTTGGGTACTGTGATTAATTGCATCAGCAGGCTACATTTGTTGTTGTTGTTCTTCTTCTGAGCTGACAAAGGCGTCAGAGCTGCAAAGATAACGCTCTCAGTTCTATTTAAAATATTTATTCGTTGTCTTGTTAGCATTTGATTTAGGGGAAGAGGGAGAGGGAGGGGAGAGTGTGTGTGTGCGATAAGCTAATTCTAATTCCTTTAGCGGCCTAATGTGTTTATAATTAACATGCGGGTCAACTGGCTAACAACAGCACTAACTTATTGCCCATGGGGCGTGGTCGAACTAACAACAACGCACGCCTCTTGCCACAACCCAGCAGCAGCAACAACAACAACAGCAACAAATTGCAGCATCGACCACGTCTAGTCAAACAGTAGCAACACAAGGCTATAGTTGTACTCGTTGCAGTTGTTGTTGTTGTTGTTGGTGTTTGATTACAATTTGCGCACTGATCGCAAAAATAAAAAAAGAGTAAAAAACACACACACTCACACACACACACACACCGATTTTTACAACCAATTTTGTCTGGCGTTTGGATCTTGTGGCGGTTCTTATGGTCACGTCGACTTGTCTTACACTTGCGTGAACATGCCCCGACACGAACCTCAGCCTCTGCCCCTTTCCACCCGTCCCCACACACCCTACCCACCCCCTCCTCTGCTGCCACGCCTCTCATTTCAAGTGCTTTGCCCGCTTCTTGACGCCAACTTTGACTCCGTTTCGTTTTTTTTAGCTTTTTTGCTTTTTTGGGACGCGTGTAAACGCAGTAGCAACATGTTCGGTACTCGATTAGCATTTGAAACGTGTAAAATGTTATCGATGGTCATTGGAATCTGCAGAGATTTGATCAACATATAAGCTCAAACTATAAGCGGTAATACCTCTGATGTGGTGCAACCTTCGGCAGCCATAAATGGCTAAAACAAATCGTACAAAAATTTGCATAACTGTGAAAGTGGCCAAGAAAAACTTCAAACTAAAATGTAAAAGTGTTAAAATATAAAATTTAAACTAAGAAACTTAATTTTAAATTCATATAAATAAATTTAAACTCTTAAAATGTTTAAATTTAATACTTAATTTAGTTGCCTACTTTTCCAGCCACATTTAATTAATAAATTTAATTTATATGAAATTAGCTCGCTGTTAGTTAATTTAATTTGCAACGACATTGAACCTTGCCCCAAACATAAAGATCACTTTACAGCAGCAGCTGAAAAACGATGAAAACCGATGGAAAACCTTTGGAAAATGCTGCCTGACTGCCAGAAAATAGTCACGAGTTTACTGTGCAGTCAAATAAAAATAGATAAAAATAAAACATAATGTTGACCCGCTTGGCATTAGGACCAGACAATCCAGTTGCTGTTGCCGTTGCAGTAATTGTTGTTGTTGGCCAGGCTAAGATCGCGCAGTAGCTGCAAAATAATAATGGCCAAAATAGCATTTCAAGCGGGCGTCAATTTTAGAGACCTGGGCTTATTAAGCAATGAAATATATAATGCCCTGACGCTGATTTATCACATACATCGATGCCTTGACTTGCCAGAGAGCAAAGCAGGAAAGGATTGAGGGAATTGAGGCAGGAAAAAAAGCGATTTTACTTTATGTCTGCGACTTTGTGCGATGCCCACGCAAAGATTGCGATATAGGTTATGCCCAGAGTAATGGAAATGGAAATGAAAATGGAAATCTAGTTGTAAGCGCCAAAAAAAAATATAATACTGAAAATCCAGTTGACATTTGTGGCAGGCGCAGTAATTGACGCCGCTTGTCGAACTGAGGCAAAAGAAAATTTAAATGGAAAATTGAAAGAGAAAATGGCGAATGGATTACGAGGGCTGCTACTTTCCATCTCGTAACTTATTTGACACGCGCACAGCAACAGGCAGAGCAATATTGAGATGTCTGCCACACTCAAGTTGGCAATATGCAAATGTGCAACAACAGCAGCAGCTGCAACACCACTGCAGCTAGCTGCATATCTGGGCAAGTCATCAACGGTAGCCCGGCTGAGAGTACAATGATGGTGACTGGGGGATTGACAATGTCATAACCCGCCTCGCGTCTCTAGACTTACTTAACGGTTAATGCATTTAAGCTGAAATTATGAGCCAAAAATCTATGATTGTCAGTACCTGGCCAACAATAAGCCAGCATTGTAGTTGCTGTAACTCCAACTGTTAACAAATGCGTAATGCTTGTAAGTTTCCAGCATGATTTGCATTTGTGTGCAGAAAATGGAAAAAGAGTTGGGGAAAAACGAGGAAAAACTGAAGAAAACTGCATGCGGCACTCGACATGGAAAGTGACTCATGCGTCGCGTTTGTTGGCCAAGTCTTTTGTTTCGTTTGCCGCATTGCCTGTGTCTGTGTGTCACTGTGACAGACAGTTCCCCCCTCCCCAGCCCCCTTGTGTCTCACTCCCACCTAGCAAAACTTACGCACTTCATAATTCAATCAAACTCAAACATTTCGCAATCCCACACAGAAGGAATTTATTGTTCGGCTCACAATTTTTCTTTCAATTGCATTTTGGAGCCACAGCGCATACGACACACGACACACGTTTCAAACTCGAATTCGGACTCGGAATCGGACTTGGAATCGGACTTGGACTCAGACACAGACTCCGACTCAGACTTGGACTTGGACTGCTCGACAACTGTCGCTGTCTCTGTTGTGTCTGTCAGTCAGTCTGTTGTCTGTTTGTCAGCCTGTCCGGCTGTCTGTCGCTTGTCTGTCTAGCCTTTTGAGCCAATTGTACATTTCCTCACTGTGGACCACAACAACAACAACAACAACTAGACGCCGCCCAGCGCCAGCTGCATTTTGTTGAGCTTTGGCAATGTTTCTATTTCATACACAACTGTCAATGTTTGTTGCATTTGTTGTTGCTGCTGTTGTTGTTGTTGTTGTTGTAGCTGTTGGCTGCTTGCCAGCATGAAATTGTTAACAACATTTGTAGCTGTTGCTCATTGCCGACCACACTGCGTGCCACCGCCTGCTGCCTGCTGTCCTCTGCCGCCCCTTCTGTCACTCCCCCTTTGCCCCCCTTGCCATACTGCTAGCCGCCTGCTGCCTGACTTCAGATCATATTGACAATGAAAGCCATTGCTACTTCAAACGCCGGCATTTTGTTGTTATTGCAATTGCTCTGCTCTGTTTGCTTGATAGTTGCCAGAGTCCATACTGACAGGTTAGCGCACAAAAAAAAGCTAACACAAAATGACTTTGGCTTACTGACGAGCTAATACCCTTTACATATAAGAATTCAAAGTTTCCTTTGAAGTTAACAACATAATAAAATCTGTAAAGTTTGTAAATTTATAGATAAATCTGTTACTTTTTTGATTGAAATTGGTTAAGAAAACTATTAGCCATAATAATATAAAAAACTTAAAGCTTCAAAGCTTCGAATCTTTGTTAAAACATAACTGATTTTAAATTAAAGTATTAACTTTATGACTGTTTGAGCACTCAATTAATTATTTGAAACTCAAGCGACTTTTAAGAGAGGATTACTTATTGATGATGAATTGAAACCTGTGCTGCATTTAGGTTTCTATACTATATATATATATATGCTTAAATTTATTAACATTTTTTTATACATAACTCTTGCCATTTTTTCCACTAACTTCTATACTCTCGCAAGCAGCATCTATGTACCTAACTACCCCCTTTTGTGGTAGAGTATTACAAATATCGCAAAATTCGATTTTTGATTTGATTTGAAAATTCCATCGCAAAAGCAATAAACATTTGTAGTTCACTTTTCATTTCATTTTGTTGTCTTTTTTTGCTGTTTTTGACTGCGATTGTTGATACATTTTTGTAATTGATTTTTGTATTATTTTTTTGTGTTAGATATTGTTGTTGTCATTGCTGTTTCTGGCAAGACTTTTTATGGCTTTAGTTAGTTTTTTCCCGTCAAAAGCAAAAAGCTAACATATGGCATTGATTTATGTGCATTTAAGCAAACATTTCGCGAATTTGCTGCTGCCGCAGCGTATTAAATGCATTTTTCCGCCAAACCAATAAAACTATATAAACAAACAAAACTAATTTATATGCTTAAAAAAGCATAATAACAATATCTTAAGTACTTGAGTTAACTTAATCCGACAACGGAACTGCCTTAAGCGGCTTCTTTAAATTATTTCTTTATGCATAATTACAATTCACGTTGTTGGCGGTCTTTTTGGCTAAGGCTTTGGGCTAAGACATCGTCTGGGCCATGCCCCTGAGCCGAGGTACATTCAAGCCAAGCATGACTGTGGGAATTAATTCGAGAATGCCAAGAGATTATTAATAATAATAACTTTATGAATTAAAGTACATTTCAATGCAAAACACTTTGGCTGAAAGAAAATGCAGAAAAAAACTTAAAAAACTTTTTTAAAATGCATTTTTTACGCCAAATAAACAGCAACAAGTGAAGGCTGTCAAAACATTTGCATTTTCACGCTTTTTTTTCCATTTTTCGTTTTTGGCCAATTGACGCAATTGTGGCCATCAATCAAAGTTTGAAGTACCAACAGCAACAAGCATTAAATTGTTAACAATTTGGTTATGGAGAATTGTAAAACTTGTAAATAGTTAAAATGTTACGAAATAGATATTTATTGTTGTTGAAAAACGGTACAAGTTATTTGCTTTTATATATTTTTTAACAACTTTAGTTTTAAAAGCATAAAACTTGTTGGTTAGCCAAGTTCAAGTCTTTGAAGGAACTTTCACAATTGCTAATAGCAAGTTATCAAGTTATAGCAATCTGTGAGTTACGAGTCATTTAAAAGATCGTTTTCTATTCATCACTTTGATTTGAGATTGCTTTTTTACCCCCAAAGCGATGACAATTTGCCAATGAATACGCGACTGCAGTGCAAGTGGGTCATGCATATTCATTGCAGTGGCAAATAAAACAGAGAACTTAAGCACACATCGAGGAGAGAGAGAGAGAGAGAGAGAGAGAGAGAGAGAGAGAGAGAGAGAGAGAGAGAGAGTAGGGGGAAGAGAGACAGAGAGAGAGAGAGGGGGGAGTAGTTTATGTGTGGGGAAATATTTTGGCATAGTTGACCACAAAATGCCCACGAAATGCCACTAATTTAATGGGTATTTTTGCGTGAGGCATTTTATTTTTTGGAAAGTGGGTTAAGCTGTCACATGTAAAGTCGGACAGCAGGACTGTTGGACTGTCTGACAGCCCAGCCAGAGTCTGCTACGCATGCGCATGTGCACGCGGGAATCGCCAAAAGGCCTTGACTTAGTTGGCAATGGCAATTCTAAGTTTGAAACTTGCAACTTACAACTTACAACTTGCCTCGATGTCTGTGTGGCTGCCTTGGGGCGGTGGCTCTGGCTCTGGCTCTGGCTCTGGTTCGACTGTGGCTGACTGGCCAAATTAAACCTAAAATGTCAGACGATTAGATAAGCGACGGCATTCTAAGATGAGCGCGTACAGAGCTCTTGGCGATAACTCAGACTTTCAGTCGTTCAGTGTTCTGTGTTCAGTGTAACAAACTGAAACTGGCTAGAACTGAAGCCGGTTTTGGGACACGACTCACACGCACTGAGAGAGTAAACTGTGAGACGACTCCTACTAACTATAAATCTGAGCCAACGCGTGATTAGTGGTCAACACAAAAACGTCAATGCCTGGCAAACACACAAATTAGGTTAAGCCAATATTTTGCTAGACACACAAGTGGCCACAGCAGCAACAACAACAACAACAGCAACAACTGCTACAAAAATACTACAACAAGTTCAGTTTGTAGTGCTGCAACGCCCACCCGGCATTGGCTGTGCTTGTGGCATGCAACATGCGGCTGCCCAGTACCAGTACCAGCACCAGCACCAGTTCATCAAAAAGCCAAAAGAATTTTGTTGAGCGGCGCGCAAAAATATTTTAAACACGAAATACTTATGGAAACCTCAGTCGAAATCTTAGCCAGGCCAAGTAGAGACCTGGCTGAAAAGTTCAAAATCATAAATTTTAAACGATATTAGGTTAGCAGCAGCGGCAGCGGCAGCAACAACGGTGTTGATGATATTGCCCATGCCAGAGTCTATGTCAGTTTCGCTAACCATGCCCCATTTGCCGCGCCCCGTGTCCCGTGCGTAACTAGAGATGGCAGCGTGATAAATTCTAAGTTGGTAATTAATAACATTTTGTACAACAAAAAGATACTTATTGGTAAAAAGCTACCTTAATTCACCTACTAAAAACTGTCTCGTGCTTGGTCGTGTCACGACACGTTGTCAGCACTAGCCGTATACCTGAGGCCACTTTCGACTAGCAACTATCGCTCTTTTGACTAGTCCAAGACCGAACATGGAGCACATTTTCTTTTGTTGCTCGAATGCCGTGTGGATTTATTGATTTTGGTCAAAAGCCATGCTTAAGCTTAAATTATGTGCTGGCTTAAACGCACAACGCCAGATCCTTATGGCAGTGGCAACTGGCGATGAAAGCCACTGATTTGTGGGACGGGCTCATGTCGTCGTAGTGTGTCTGTCTGCCTGTCTGTCTGTCTGTCCGATCATAAATTCGCAGCATTTCATAACCTACAAAGCCACAAAACAACTGGCCATTTATCAAGTGTCTTTGCATCTATCTAATTAAGCCGCAGCGACAAATTTGCCAAGTGTGAAAAGCGCAAAATCGCAAAAACTACACCCAAAAAAAATTAAGTTTATAGTTTATTTTTTAAAAAATTCAAATAACTATAACTAGTAAGAAAGTCTACAATTGAGTCATCCGACTGTAAAAGACCCCGTACTCATTTCAGTGCCTACTTTTCTCATATAAATTAGACTTAAATTTTAATAAAAGTTTATAGTCACTTACCACTCAATATTTTCCAGTTCGATAGCGATACATTTGTTCGTGAATAAACCTGTAATACAGTAAAAATTAAACATTGAATTAATATTTTAAGGCCAATAAAGTAATAAATAATCGAAAATAATAAAATATTTTCAATGAAATAATCGCTTTTTTAGAACAATTAAAACGATTGCAATATTAAAGTAAAATAAGTTTTAAGTTAGCCTTAGAAAACACTCACATCTCAGACATTATTTGTGTGCAATTTCACTGAATTATCACTTTAACTTCAATTATACTTCACTTTATTACTAAACAATACACTCACATAAAAAAAGAAAGAAAAAAAAGAAAGAAAAACACATTGAGTGATATTCTACTACGAATACACTGATACACTGCACTATATACACTGCTCTTTACTTTGCACTTTTACGCTGCAATTTCACACAGCACTTTTACATTTGCACATTCACTTCACATTATTTTCATTGATTTGATGCGTCACACAAAAGAAAAAAAAAAACAACACTGAAGAGAAACGCGCTTTACATATTCTAATCGAAGAGCGAGCGAACGAGCGGGCAAACAAAATTGAAAGAGAAACCGACACGTCCCAACGCTGCGCATGCATTCTAATGCATATGTAAGAGAGCGAGCGTAAGGGTTTACAACAACAACGTTGATCGACGGCGACAAAAAGAGCAAAGAAAGTCGCGGACAAAAGAAAATGCGTTGGAGTTGGAGTGGGAGAGTGTGAAAAAATATGGCGAAATGCGCCGCCACCAAAGGCCCCGCTAATAGAAAAATTTTCAAACGTTAATAAAAGTAGTTAATTCATTGTAACTTATAAGTTTTTTATATGCATGTTGTGCACAGGACAACGCTCTTTCGTTTGATACATAATTTATGCTAATCAGACCGAAATTAATTATATTTTCATGCTCGTTACGCGGAGCACATACTCAAGCGTGCAGAAAAAACCGATGCGCGAAAGGAACTAAACGATTACCGAATTTCAATTATCGATGAACGAAGATGAACTTATTCACGCCTTTAATATCGAACTGAGTTAATCGGAGCTGAGCTTTTGCGCTCACGGATAATCTAAAACAGCTGTTGACATATAATTATAACTAATTAAGCACCAACAAAGGGAAAACAGCAATATTCATAGAAGTAAATTAAATCTGTTAATTATTAGCATAATTATTTTATGTAATATAATAAAGACTAGTGTAATAAGCCTCCTTCTACCTGCTACGCACATTTCGCTTCAGACAAACCTTATAGACCCCTCTACTCTTTTTTAGAGTACGGGGTCTAAAAATATTATTCAACGTGGAGAAACTGTGTCAGCATGGCCAACTTGGCCAAAAGCGAACGACAAGTGGCTAAGATAGCGCATAAAGCAACGATTTAATTAGACACTGATAAAAATTATACAAGTTGCAGTTACTGGGGCAGTCACTGGGGCAAGTGAAGCAAGTGGCAAGTGCAGCAGACACAAGACTTGCAATTCTGCTATCTCATATGTTAGATTTAGCTAATTTCCCAAATTGGTATGCCGTGATATTTGCAAGGCGCCACATTATTTATTGGTAAGAAAAAAAAAAATTATTTAAAAAAAAATGAACACGAAATGTTGGCAAGTGACACGGGTTTCTATGTTACAACTTGCAAGTATATGCCTCCATATGATCGATAGGAATGGCAAACTGAAGTCATGATTAAGCAACTCAAGTACATGAAGGCATAACAAAAGAGTTAACAGACAAAATGGGTTAATAAGCCAAAGAGTAAATAGTTGTTTAATATTTATCGCTTTCACTCGTATCATAACATAACAAGTTTCAAACTTTTAATTAAATAACAGTCTACACATCGTTAGAAACTGAACCTGAACTCTCTCTCTGCAAAGAAAACATGTAGTTAAATTCGCCGATTTGCATAGTTTTGTTAACAGTTAGTTAATACTTAAAGTTTTAATAGTTAAACATGTCTAAATGAAAATAAAACATTACTTAATGACTTTCACAGCATGAATGAACATGTTCTGCAAACTTTTGCCCAAGGCAAAATATATCTATGTTAATAGTGATATATATAAACTAGGATTTTTACAAGACAACATAAAGTTTTACTTTGCTGGAGGGTCAACAATAAGTTGTTCGTTCATATTTATATAGTTAGAAATATATCTATATATATCTATATGTTTATGACAACAGTTCATTTCCTATTAAGAAACTCAACAAATATGTTTCTGGCTACCAGTGATCAGTGGTTTAAGCCCGACTCTCGTGTCCGGCAATTGATCTAACAAGTTGAATGCCATGTTAAACACCCTAGACTCTTGTAATTTGTGTCCAAATTCAAATAAATTTATGAACATCGATTGCAAAGTTGATTAGACGAAAGCCGACATGGAGTCAAGTCAGACAATCCCCCAATCCCCTCAAAACCCCCTCAAATGCTTTATACAAATCTTAATTCAGGCAGTGAAACCAGTTTTTAGAAACTATCGATTGGTAGTTTGACTTTGGTTTGACTCTGCTTAGCGGTCACTTGTAATATTTTTGGGCTTCTCCTAATTGCAATTTGATGTTTTTGGTTCGCTTTTCCATGGAAATAAAGTTGTACACACACACAGACACCCATACACTGAGATAATTTGGGGCGCAGTCTGTTGCACTTAGCGGCGTCGTGTGAAAACCTAACGAACGTTGCCTCCTCTGATCATCTACAGCTTCCCTATACAACTTGTGTTCCCATCCTCAAGGTGCGAACATTGTCGTGCTCCATCTCACTCTCTCACGCCCCTCTCTCTCCCTGTCTCTTTCTATTACCAAGTTTGTTGTGCGTGTGTTTATGAGAGGCGGCATCGCCTTTTTTTGCTTATGATGCTAATTGATTGGTGCCAAAGTTGTATAAAAGTTGGAACAGAACAGAAATGAACCAAACTGAGTGGATGGAGTTTTTCGATCCTCTAGGTGAGAGATGTGGCTACGCCTTGATTGCATTTTGGTCATCGTTTAAATTACTTTTGTTGTATTTGCGCATTCATTAGCATGCGGAACCGCTTTGTTGTTTGATTGCACCGCAAACAAACTTGTGTAATAAAGTTGAAATATTTAAACTGCAATTTTTTCTTGTTGTTATTGTTGTTGTTGTTGTTGTTCCTGTTTCACAAACTACAGCAAACGGCAAACGGCCAAAACACATGCCAGTTTCAGTTTCGTGCCCCAAAAAGTCACGAAATCTTAGCACAAACTAAGAGAAAAGACAGCCGAAAAATACAACAAGAAAAAACACAAAAAATGGTTAAAAAACAAAAAAAGTGATTGATGGAAATTGCTCAAACTGTCATGTTTATGAACGTCCGCAGGATACGACTGAGAGCCGACAGAGCCGACAGAGAGCGAGGACTGTGGCTAAAA
Organism: Drosophila cardini; assembly: GCA_018903735.1. Taxonomy (NCBI): domain Eukaryota; kingdom Metazoa; phylum Arthropoda; class Insecta; order Diptera; family Drosophilidae; genus Drosophila; species Drosophila cardini. The sequence continues at coordinate 11,215,387 of JAEIGM010000001.1, read as the reverse complement.
TCTGCACGCAATGCGACAGCAATTTGCAAACATAAAGAAAAAGTGCAGGACAAAGAAGAACACCGAATGCCAAATGCTCTAACTGTCTGATAGGACAAGTGTGCCTGTGTGTGTGTGTGAGTTTCTCTACAGTTTCTGGCTAATTCTCACTCACTTTGCTTGCCAAGCACTTGTCAAGTCAAGTTTTGTTGCTTTAAGCCACACACAGCGCAAGGGAATTGAGATTCCGATTGATTGCTGGCCTCAGTTGGAGTCTCTGCTGCTGCTGCTGCCTCTGCCGCTGCAGTTGCAGTTGCGTGTTTGTGTCAAGGTGTTGCAACAGTTATCGAAATTGTTGTTGTTCTCGTTGCTGTTGTTGTTACTGTTGTTGCCGCCCTGAGCCAAATTGCGAAAATTCATTGAACAATGCATTGCCTGACATTTGATGCGCTCTGACGCTAACTGCGCCAAGTTTTTTTTTAGCCAAAGTCTTTCCTCTTCGGACTCTGAGGGAAAATAATTTGCTTCCAACTGCAATGCGGGACAACAAGTGCAATGATCTATGAGCCAGGCTTAGTGCTCGGTTGCCAGTGGCTACTGCCGGTTGCCAGTGGTTGCTGCTGCCACCAATCACGGCAGCCAATCGCCGTTTCAAGTGTGCAAAATCGCGGCCATGCAAAACATGCTGACCAAGGTTTAATTATGCGCTCACAAGTTTGTTGCTGCTGTGGCATTGGCAGTGGCAGTTGCAGTTGCACTTGCCGCCATGCTTAGAACAGAACAGCAGCTGTTGCCAAAGCCAAGTCAAGCCAAAACAAGCCAAACCAAGCCAAGCTGAGCTGAGCTGAGCCAACCAACCAACGCTCAACATCAACAATTTTAATCCATCGTGCGGCCATTTTTATGTGCGCCATCATGTTGCCTCCCATAATTTTATGCCTCATCAATGACAGTGCGGTAACAGCAGCAGCAACAACAACTGCAACAACTGCAGCAGCAACACATGTGGCTGATGTGTCTGTGGCAAGTTGCTGAGTAGCTAGACAACAAGCTAACAGAAGCCGCTGCAGCAGCAAAGTATGCTGCCACTGCAGTGGCAATCAGTATGTGGCAATCCTCTCTGCCTCTCTCCCTCAGCTTCTCTTCGTCTCCCTTTGCTCCTCTCTCGCTGTCTCCACAGATCTCATCCTTTGTGACGCATGCTTTCAACATACTTTATCCTGGCAATCTGCTGCCATTTTTGTGCTCGAATGCACTTGCAACAGCAGCAGCAGCAGCGCAGCATGCTGCATGCAGCAAGGCTGAAATTGTTTTCGTGGTAATTTGCACCCGAGGCGATTTAAATTCCTTGCCTTTGCCGCTTTGCTAGAACTAAAGAGTCGCCGTTGACGTTGTCCGACGAGCCTAAGTCTCTGCCGATCTCTCCCCTTCCCCAGCCCCTTCTGCTTCTTGTAAGCTGCCTCAGTCGGCGTCTCCGTCTGCGTCTGCGTCTGCGTCGCTGTCGCTGTTGTTCATCATCTTCATCTTTGGCTTTGACAGCTGTTGCAGTTGCTTCCCCCCCTGCTGCTCCTGTTGTCCATCCCACTCCTTTCTCTTCTCTGTTCCCCCTTCCTACTACCCCCTTTGAGTTCTGCCATTATCCGGATGTGTCGTTTTTTATTATTTAGAACTTTTTTGCCCCTTTTTTCACAGACTTTCTTGGCCCAACGTCGTCGTCGTCGTCGTCGTCGTCGTCGTCGTCGTCGTCGTCGTCGTCGTCGTCGTCGTCGTCGTCGTCGTCGTCGTCGTCGTCGTGTACTTGCAGTCTGATTATTGTTATTAGTCCGTATAGATATTCATCCAGTGCCTGCTTATATCGCTGCAAGCATTTTGCTAATCTTGCATCAAAATCGATTGTGCAGCAGACTTGTTGCTGCTGCCACTGCTGCCGCTGCTGCTGCTGCCACTTGCTGCCTCTGCCCTGATATTCACAGCCAGAAGACACTTAAAATCAAAAACAAAGGGAAAAATAAAAGAGACGGACATGAAAAGAGTCACATGTGATCAGATTTTGATGAAGCTTTGTTTCTAGACTTGTTTTTTGCGGCTAGCACCAATGTGGCCTAAAAGCTCACAATCCCCAAGACGATGTCATAAAAGCCATTAAGACTTGTTGACCAATTTGCATATGTTTTTGATCTCTAAAATGGCTGCGATAACAGTTAGTTTAACTTTTGTTATTTCCTTTGCACTCTGTCTCGCTCTCTTCGCTCTTCGCTCTCCCTCTCCCTCTTTTATTGTGGCTTTCACATCTGCCAGAGAATGATGATGGAAGATTGATCTGGCTGGTCGACAGCTGCGTTCCATTTGATTGGTCAACCCAATGACCAATTTGGGCAATTTGCCCCTTGCCCCACTGTGCACTGGTACGGAAGTGAGGACGCCTCTTTCATGCACCGCACTCTGTGTGTGTGTGTGTGTTTGTATGTGTGTGTGCAATTTTGCTCATCATCTTAATTTTATTATCGACATAAATATCAAACGAAAATTGTGGCATAAAAATGCGATACAAATCGGGTTACAAGCGAGCTTTTGCATAGTTCACCACTTCATTCTGAGGATGTGGACATGGACCTGCACCTGAGACTGGCACCAAGTTGCAGTTGGAGCTGAAGCTGAAGCTGCCCTCTGAAGGACATTATGGAAATGATGTCCGCGGGCGCTTGATGGCCATTACTCAGTCGCAGCGCCCGGCAACGCCCAATTGATCAATGCGTGGTGATAGCCAGCAACAGAGTTTGAGACGCAGACGCAGACTTAAGTCCCGATTTCAATCCCCCCCCCTCTCCCTCCCTCCCTCTCCCTCTCCCACTGTCTCTTTCTGTGCATCTCACATGCAATTTATGCCTGACAGGGCTAAATTCAATTGCGCGGCATGAAGCTGCTCAGGTTAAGCAGCTCAAATAGTTGGCATCTCACATGTGCCACGCCTATTTCTTACACTATCAGTCATAAAAATGCGAAATTTATGCAATTGCTGCAGCTGAAATGATTGCTGATCCCCGCATGGCGTGCACTGCAGCAACAGCAGCAGCTAAAGCAACCACAGCAATTGAGCGCACACCCACCGCGACTGTTGCACACCTAACTGCCTACTGTCCCCTGTACCCTACCACCCTACCTCCTCTACCACCCACCAAAGTGGGCTGTGATATTGACGCTGCCAGCGCACGGGACGCGCATGCGTTTCGCGCGTAAATTGGTCTCCGCTTTTCGAACTGCAGTCAACCGTTGCCTCTCCCCCTACTCCCCCACTCCGTTACCCACCCACAGTCTTGACCGTTGAGTCGCCAACTCGTTTACCGCCTCGACCTGTCTGCCAACGATACACATTTCGAATACCTCGCATGCCGTTGGCCTCAAAAGGGGTTGCTATGGAGTTGTGAATGTTCTATAGACTTTCTAGCTTTAGTTGTGCCTACAGGGTAAATGCCCAGTTGAGCTGATTGTGGAAAACATACTATGTTTTTGGGCATCTAACACACCTCAAAGTACACTCAATTTGTATCTGCTATAACTTTCCTAGCTTTTCTTGCACCTACAGGGTAACTGTCTAGTCGATACCACTTTGCGTTGCAAGCACTCCAAAATGTCCGCATACAAATTGATTTCATTTCCTCTGTAATGTTGCCGCTGCGCGTGTGTGGCAATCGTAGATTGTTGGATTTCTTTGGTATCTTTGACTGTTTCTGTTTCAGTTTCTGGTTCAGTTTCTGTTTCTGTTTCTATTTGAGCTTCGACTTGATATTTGTGTTCCTAAAACATTTATTTATGCACCGTAATTGTTATACTTTGGTCCGATATCAGATGACCGGAGTGTGATCGGGCCACACATTTGCATTCCAAATGCGTTCAAACTCCAATGACAAATAAATAAAATTGTTTTAAACGTTGACACGCAACTGAGAAGGAGTTAAAGGCGTGGCACAGCTAGAGAGAAGTGCAAAGAGAGAGGGGAGGGGGAGAGAATGAAAACTGCCCACACGCAGGATTTGAAATCCCGTAAAGAGAAAATTGTGGTAACCAGATTGACAAGCTGCCGATGCTGCTGCAAGTTGCAACTGCCAACTGCCAATGCCGCTGCTGCTGCTGCTGTTGCTGCTGCCTGTCTCGCTCTCATCGTCGTCGTCATCATCAGTCAACCAATTTGTTTCGATGAATGACTGAATGAATTTGTTCACCCCTTGGTCATCTTGATAGGCGCGCTGGACTTGGACACGGAGCTGTAGCTACAGTTGAGTGAGTTGGTTTGGGTTGGTCCAACTCCAACTTCAACTCCAACAACAGCTACAGCAGCAGCCAAGAGGCAGTGGCAACAGGTTCTTCTGCTGCAGTCTTGTCGAAACGCAACGCAGTTTGTTAAACTGCTGCAAGAACAAGAAGACAACAACAACAACAAGGAGGAAGAGTAGGAGGGAGCAGTAGGAGAGTGCAGTGAGAAGAGTGGGAGGAGCAGCAGCGGGAACTGAAGGAGGCAACATGATCGAAACGCGGCACTTTGCATAGAAGCGTTTTGGCAGCATACGCGATAGTGATCAGCGTTCAATCCGCGCATTGCTATTGGAAAAGGTAGGAACAGGAGCAGGCACGGGGGACGGGGGTAAGAAGGGAGGTCGGGGGGGGCTAAGGAATGAGGCAATTGCTGCAAGCAACGCAAATGCCAAGCACCGAAAAACACAAAGTAGGCTGGACGAGGCCACCGATCGTGGCAAGCAGAACGTAGAGAAGGAGTAAGAGTCGATAGCGAGCGCGATGGGAAGAGGAGCAAGAAAGTCAGGGGCGGGGAGGAGGAAAGTAAAGGGGTGCAGCAGGCCAGAGATAAGAGCAGCGACATTGGAATCGCTCGTTAGTCGCAGACGGACAGCTTTTCTGGTAGCTCGATCCGTCATGCGGCGTAGTCAAGTAGAAAGTGCTGCCACTACAACAACCACCGCCACAGCCACAGCCACCGCCACTGTCAATGCTGTTGCATCTGCCACAGCTGCCTCATCAGCTTTTGCTTTTTTTAGCTTTTCCTTTTGCTAAATGACAATGTCGTTTTACCGACGGCAAAACAGTCGAGATCTGGTCAAGGCAGTTGCCGCCATTTTGACGGTGCTCCGCCTCAGCGCAGACCATGAAGATACTCATAATCACAAACACACACACACACACACACACACGAGTAAACACACACACACACACAGTTACTCATACACTTGCAAAACACTCAGCTCATTCGCATGTAATTGAAGTCGTTTATGGGAACAGTCGGTGCAGTAGCAGCCACCGCAGAGGGCTAACAGCTGGTAAGAGAGAAGAGGGAAGGAAGGGTTAACAGAGGCAGGAAAAATGGTAGTGCTGGGGTAGTCACTGGGCAAGAGGGGGGAATTGGCAATGGGAACACTGAGAACGCCAGACGGCAGCCAGTCGGCCATCATCATTGAGGCCGCCAATGAAAAGCATGTGGCAACATCATTAACTCTGCTTCATCTGCTGCTTCTTCTTCTTCCTCCTCCTCTTCTTTTTTGTCGTTTTTTTGTTAATTTTATTTCGTTGTTGTTGTCAGGGAAAAGTAATTGGCACTTGTTGTGTGCCACAAAATGGCGCCAGAGAGTAGCGACCATTTTGGAAAGAGAAGCCAGAAAAAAACAGTTGCTCTTTTGGGCCAAACAGTTAAGCCAAAATGTGGCTGCCATTATGACACCTGACACTTGACACTTGACCAAAAACGAAGGCGGAGACGTAGATGAATTTGAAGCTAATTTAGAATTGAACGCAGAGACAAAACTAGTCAAAGTCGTTGGGGAAGTCTCAGTGGAAGTCTTCGTCTCCGTCTCCATCTCTGTCTCCACATTCCGTCTCCGTCTCAGTGTCAGTTTCTCAATTTCTCAATTTCGGACTACGGCCCCAACCCCTGCAGAGGCGACAGCGGTGTTCAGTTCGGTTCTTTTCGCATAAATTCACAGCAGGAGTTCCCCTCATATACCTTCAATGCGATTGAATTCAGTTTCTTTATACAGTTTCTATATACGTCTCGAGATTCAGACATTTGTTGTGATGACTTGGAGTAAAAAGTTTCATGTCTGCATTTGTTTAAAACTAATAATATGAGGAGAGTTCTGAGATGTCTTAATCTTTGCCCATTAATATGCTCGATAAATAAACTGTATTAATTTATGCGCATTTTAGGGGGGGGGGAAACAAGTCAACTCGATCAACTGTTGATCAACAGTTGATGATGCTGTCTCTCGATTAAATATAAATGTTAATTTCCTATACCTTTAGTTTAGTCGTTCGAAGGGGTAAGCAAAGGGGGGAAGGGGACGCTGTTTGTTGCATTCTCAATGAAATTTGATGACTGCTTTGTAACCAAACACCGTCAAAAACAAAAACTACCAAAAATGAAAAATACCAAGAAGTGCGCAGCACAGCAGCAACAAAAGTGAACAAAATTCAAGCAAAACTGAGCAGCGGACTGTGCCTTAGTTGGCAAACATAGCGACAGGCGGAGTGAGAGACAGAGAGAGAGAGAGAGAGAGAGAGGGACTTGCCACATGCCCCGCTTTAAACACACCGCAGCACGGCATGTGGTGGCACTTTGCTGAAGCTGAAAGGTGTTGGCCCAAGCCTAAACCACAACCACCAATCCAGCAATCCAACAGTTCAGCAATCCAACAGTTCAGCAATCCAACAATCTACCAAGCTCTGCTCCTACCAACTTTGAATGCATTTGTCGCAACGCATCAGCTTGCAAATTAAGCGAGTTTAAACGTTTGTGGCATCCACATGTGGCAAGCATTCAAATTGAATTTCTCTTCATTTCATTGCCTCACAATCGTTTTAATTAAATGCACCACAGCACAAAATGTTTACTTTAACTTTTGTATAAAAATTTTTGACTTTTTAGACCCCGTACTCTAAAAAAGAGTAGAGGGGTCTATTAAGTTTGTCTGAAGCGAAATGTGCGTAACAGGCAGAAGGAGGCTTTCCGACCCCATAAAGTATATATATTCTTGATCAAAATCAACAGCCGAGACGATATAGCGATGTCCGTCTGTCAGTCCGTCTGTATGATCACCTGGATCTTTTAAACTACAGGAGCTAGAGCCACCAAATTTGGAATGAAAGTCCGTCAGCTTCGCGAGCAGATCAAGTTTATTTCAAATCTTTGCCACGCCCCTTACCGCCCCCGCAAATTGTATAAAACTATTTTCACATCACCATAACTTGAAAACGACTAGAGCTAGGGAGACCAAATTCACACATTATGTGTATGGTACTATTATAAATATACCCACCAAATTTGTTCCGGATCGGACAACTATAGCCTATAGCTCCCATAGGACAAATCGTTCGAAAATTACTTATTTGTATGTTAAAACGCGCACTAGAATAAGTACGGGGTCTTTTACAGTCGGCTCGCTCGACTGTAGCCTTTCTTACTTGTTTTGGTTCAAAATTGCCTCATCATATTTCAGTTGAATTGCAGTTTGCCACTTGACTGCGATTGACTGCCACACACCTTGATTTCTGTGGTCCACCCTAGAGACAAAAAGAAACTATTTTTCTATAGTCAGGTATATATATTCTTGATATTTGTGCAGTTTGAAAGGCGTTAAATTGGAATTGATTTGATGTGAGTGGATTGAGTAAAAGTATTACCAATAAATTTCTATCTCAATTACTTTTTTTGGCACACAGTAGTTGGCTAAAACGCAGAGCAAAGCTGTCCCAGATTAGTAAGGAATTTTGTATGTAACAAAACTGCGCACAAGAATCGTAAAATGTAACCAAACTGTGAGATTTGGAAGAGACTTTTATGACATTTACGGAGGCAGATTTTTAATGGGCCAGAATGCCTTTAATGTGGGCCGACAGCTGCTGGCCAGTTTGGGCCCATATTTTAATGCCCATATCCATATCGCATATCCATATAGCTATTACTATACCTTAAACCACATATAGTCATATAGAGTCTGATCTTTCTGGTGTCTCTTTGGGCCTAGACTTAGATCGAAGTGCGCACATTTTTCGACAAGTTTTATGGTCTTTTTATGACTTAATCCATACCGAAAGGCTACAATCAATACAATAACGACAACAATGACAACAACAATCAGAGTTATGTATGGCATTTGGTTTGAAACATTGTTAGGGTTGCCACGGCGTCATAAACAATCATTTCGTGGAGTCATTCATATTTCTGTTAGCATAACAATGGCCAAAACGGACGGAGAAACGGACGGACGGAGAGACGGACGGAGTAGACGACTCAACGACGACTCTCTTGAAAATCAACGTGGAAAAAATCGTTTAAAATAAATAAACAATTTACATTTTTAATCAATTGTGACTACAAGTCAAGATCTGCAGGCGTGATAAAGACAGCTGCCTGTACTCTCCCCCGCTTCTCTCTCCTTCTTCCCCTTCTCCCACCCCTCGGCCTAGCAATAGACCAACTGGGAGTGCCCGTAATCAAATAATTTCAAAAATTTATAACGTAAATCAAATCAAATCAAATTGAAATTAAAATAATAAACATTAAATTATAAAGAATTTTGCAATTGAATTTCAAGCGACATCTAGCGGTCAAATCTCCTAACCTAAAAGTAAAAGTTATGCTTTTTCAAAACATATATCATTTCTCTTGTATTCTTCTAGGTATTATCTTATTTTCTTGGATTTGAATACGATTTCCGCTTCGTCTTCGTCTTCGTCTTCGTCTTCGTTTACGTCTTCGGCTTAATTGAGAATCTTTTTTTGGGTGAACGCGTAACTTTGACACATTTTTCCTTGAATTTTAGAGTTTTTTTTTTGTTTTTGTCTCTTATCTTAACAAATTGCCAAGTGCTTAGGAACTGACAGTTCGGAGCGACGGAGATCGGCGGGAGCGTTGGGGCTTTAACGGTTTGGTTCATAACTTTCATCCGTATATACCTTTATGATTATGCCTATATATATAGTATGGCATTGTCTATGATGCCATGAATAACATTCTTAGGCCTTTGTTTTGCTTACACATTTGGCTAGAAGGCATCACTGTAGTTTTACCAACAATCGGAATCTGAGTTACAGCCGGAGCTGGAACTGGAGCTAGAGTTGAAGCTGTCTACAGCTACATGGAAATGTGTAACCATTTCCGCCTGCTGCCCTGTCTTGATTTCCATTTGGGCTTTAATCCAATAAATAATTCAATTGTGTCACAAAAATCAAATCAATTGCGTGGGCAGCAGCAGCAGCAGCCGCAGCAGCAGCAGAGGAAAACAATGTGTGTTTGAGCTTTGAGCTAACAGACAACCGTAAGATACATCATACAGAGCGAGTTTTATATAATCCTACAGATACAGATACCAAATAGCGATACGAGCTAGTGCTGGCTGCGTGACAGCATTTATCAGATCAAGAAAGTTAGTTTAGTGAAAAAATGCTAGAAATAGCTAGAAATTAATATAAAATAGCTAAGAAAATAGCTAAATATTAGAACGTTTGATAAAATATCTTATTTTCTATTTAAACTTGATAAGTTTTGGTTTTTTAACGATATTTTGTTGCTCGTGCTGTGTTATGCTCATGATCCTTTTATCCTCTCAATAATTTTGACTCTGTTTCTATCTTTATCATTAAATTCTTAACCTCTTCTTTTGTCTCTTCCCATTTTTCTTGAGTATTCCTAGTTTCTGTCTTGATTTTCAAATAAGTATCGTGTTCGTGTCACGCACCCATCACTTATCCCAAAGTAGACCTTGTCTCCCGCTCGGGCTCCCACTTCCTAACCCTCTCTATGACTGCCTCTCTCCCTCTCCTTCTTCCTCTTCCTCTATCTCTATCTCTCTCGCTCTCCCCCTCTCTGGTAATCCTTTTGTCTCCCTCTCTTCCTAAAGTCTAAAGTCTGCAATTGTCTAGTCAAAACTTTGCCACAGTGAGTCATTCAAATGACAAAAAGAGAGAGAGAGAGAGAGAGGGAGAGGGAAAGTGAGAGCACGAAAGAGAAGCACTGCGAAAGTTAGAAAGAGACAGCCATAAACTTTTCGGGCCATTGGCTGATTTAACTTGGCTGATATGCGCCTCGGCGTGAACAATTGCCAATGCAGCAGCAACTGTTGCTGTTGTTGTTGCTGCTGCTGCTGTTGCTGTTGCTGCTGCTGTTGCAAATGGACCAAGAACGACTGTGGCCCGAAATGGATTGACAGACAATTTATAATTCAGAATGTTAATCAAAGGCAAATCACGTTGAACCTGCGGCCTTTGTGGCAAATGGCTTCATTAGCAAAAAGAGCCGCAGACGTTGCCATGTTGCCACGTTGTTGCCACATTGCCGCAATGCAGGCACAAAGGCGGCAATAAATTGCAGCAAGATTGCACAAAAATGCCTCCAAGGCTGGCAAAGGCAAAGAATTATGAATTCATGGATTTCAATTGCAACAAAAGGTTGCTGCCACCGCACTTGCACCCCCGCAACCTACACAGACCACAGCATTTAGCTAGAAGCCTAAAAAAAATCACATCTCGTTGCACATAATTAGGCGTAGAATTCTCCAAAGTATTAACTGAATTCGTTGTCTTTTGCCGCCTGTGAGAAACTTGGCTCAATCGGCAGTCGCATCAAGCCAAGAAAACATTAACAATCATTTCTGGGCCTTAACTACAACATTTACTGTTCCATGGCTACGCACTTGGCCTAGACCCGAGAAGACACAAGGAAGTGAAAATGCAATTCCCAAGTTTGGTCACTCTAATCGAACAGTTACAGTTGTTGTTCATCTCATTGTTGTTGTAGTTGTTATTGTTGTTGTTCTTGCCCCCATTGTGTGCTGCATCCTTTGACAGTGCATTGCACTTGCAACGGAAACAATTGCTGACGCGTGAGCTGCAAGTAACAGAATATACTCTACCCTAGACAGGGTAACAGCAAGTGTTAACTAAGCTAACAAAAGATGAAGTTTAAGATACATTTGAGTATCTAGAACTAACTATAAGATAGCTAAATTGCTCTATAAAGCAGACTTGATCGAAACAAATCTCTAATATTCTTGAAGAGCATTTAAAAGGCTAACTGCGCAGCACTGAAAAATGCACATTATATTTTATTGACACCTTGTAACAGAAATTGAAGTTTTAGATACATTTGAGTATCTAGTATCTGTAAGATAGCTAAATTGCTCTATAAAGCAGAGTGATCAAAACTAACTCTAATATTCTTGAAGAGCATTTAAAAGGCTAACTGAGCACAACTGACAAAATGCACATTATGTTTTATTGACAGCTTGTGATCATGATCAGTGCGTAATGAGTGTTAACCTTATCCCAGTCACTTGTTTGACTCACCAATTGAGTTGGGCTACTCGTCCCTGCCTGTTTCAGTTCCCAATCCCCGGCAGCAACTGCCAGAGTTACTGTGGTGTGGCAGTTACTCTTTTGGCCCGTTTCAAGTGCCAAAAACGTGGCAGACGGCTGTCACAACAGGCGCTAAAACAAACAGGCTGAAAGGAGTGAGAAAAGTAAGAAGATGAAAAAAAAAAGAACAGAAACAGAAACGCTAACCAGCTAACCAACTAACCGGGCCATAAGCGGGCTGTAACCAGGCTATAACCAGTGAACAGCCAGTTGAACGCTAACCAGACAATCACAGTCACAGTCAGAGACGGAGATGGAGTCAAAGCATCAGAGACTGGGACTGGGACTGGGACAGAGACTGAGACACAGTCTTAGCCCTTTCTCATTTCACTGAGTGAATCTGTTACCGGTACCGGTACTGGTACTGGAACTGGAACTGGAACTGAAACTAAAACTGGGCTCTGTCAGTTGGCTGACAAGCGTGCATCATTGTGGCAAGTGCGGTCTTGTCATGATGCCAAATTGTTAAATTTTAACCCGTTGTCTTGGACAACATGAAGCTGGACTCGAACTCGGTCCAAGTCCAAGACGAAGTCGGAGTCACTTTGGGAGCTGGGCAAATCCTACATAAATAATGCATTTTGCCAGCCCAAGAAGAGTGGACCACATAGTGTGCTCACACCGCCTGGACAGGTAGAAAGAAGAAGCAGCAGAGGGAGAAGACGAAGGAGAAGAAGAAGAAGAAGAAGCCACTGACACATTACACAGTGTTATTTGGGTCAGTGGTTTCTTCCGGTAATTTCAGCCTTAAGTCAAACTTGGCTTAAACTTGTGCTGCATCAAATTGAAATCGAGTCAAAGTTCTTGGCTTTAACTGGCAGCTCATTTGAGCCACTGATTGTGTTGTCAGCAGCACAAGGAACTCGCTTGAGATAACAACTGGCACATTATTAAATAACAATAAACAATAAATTGCATTAGTTTAAGTTTATTTTTTCATTAAAAGTCATTGGAAATGTCTTAATCTTTTTTAAATCCATTTCCGTTGCGTTCCACTTCGTTTCGTTCCCCTGCGTTTCATTCCGTTGTGCCCCAAGGCAATGTCATGCAAATTATAGCAAACATGAGGAAGTTTTCTTAAGTCCCCAACAGATATAGAAACGATTCTGAAGAGAGCGGTTGGGTGTGAGAAGCGCGGAGAGAGGCGAACATTAACTGCGCTTTGCTTAAAATTTATGTTAATCGCTTGTTTTACTTTTAATTTCGCACTTAAAATTGTCGCCATGGCCATGCTAGAGGACTAGCTACAGTGGATACTCGCGAGTGTAGAACCAGTTACACTCCCAGTACTTGTGTGTGTGCGAGTGTGTTTGTGTGTGCGTTGTCGTCTCTAGGCGACTGAGCAGACAGCATCGATAAATTTTATCGATTCCTTGCTGTGGGATTTTAAAACACATCAAAAGACAATAAAATATATCACAAATACGACAAGGTTTTGGAACCTGTTTAAGCCAAGATCAAGAGAGCGACAAAACTTAACTGCACTCCACAGACAGTTGGCCAACTAGCCAGACAGTCAGCCAAGCTAGCTAGTCGGGGATATGGCTAAAAAGATTCCGATTTCTCAGACGTATTCCCGTTGTATCTGTTGCCAGGCTGCCTTGTCCCCTCCTACACTCCTTCACTCCTCCTTTCTCCTACCACACCCTCCGTCCCCCCCATCGCCCCCCCTTTCATACATAGTTATTTTAGCATTTTATGTGTCGTCGATTGTTTGCGGGGATTTGCTGCTGTTGTTGCCATGTTGCCGTTCCCGTTGCTGTGGCTGTGGCTAATTGGATAAGGTAATCCCAGCAAGAAAATATGAAATCGTCGGTTCGATATGGCCAAGTTGGAAGTTAGAAGTACGCGGATTTTATGACGCACTTCAGAGCGTGAAGTAGACAAAAAATAAAAGAGTTTGAGATCAAAAATTAAGGCACAATGGAGACAATCGTACCACAATCACACTACAAAGACACACACACACACATACTTACACACACACACACACACACACACACACTTACTCAGTTTGCAGTCCATTTATAATTAAACGTCAAATGTTGAAAGCCGAGCAAATAAATGTCAAGAGCGAACGAACTTTACATAAGCTCCAAATGACAATTTTAGGCTCCAAGTGCGACTTGATTTGAGAGCTTAAAAATAACTTAAAAAATGTAGAAAAAAAAGCGATTGAAACTATTCACATTCAAGCAGCGAATCTATTCGTATTCACAAACAACTTAAATCCGAATTGAATTTGGAATTGTCAGTCATGTTGTGGGGCTAAGGCGTTGTCCCAACACTGTATCTATACCTGAGTGTGTGTGTGTTTGAGTGTGTGTTAATCCGCCCACGCAACGCACACACACACACACACACACACACTCGCACACACTCTTAGCGGGCAGCTCAATTCATTTTAATTGAAAATTGTCAACAGCTTGGAGTCGCAGCAACTTCAAAACGCCGCTGACTGCTCCAAACACTTCTAATCAAGATCCCAGATCAAGTCCCCTAATCCCCTCTGTCCCTCTGCCTCTACATCCCCCCCCTGCCCTACCCGCCCCTGCCCACTTTGATATGGTTTCGTTTGGTGGGCGTCGTCCGCTTCCAAATGCCCAAGATCAGCGCACAGCTGCAGCAACAGCAACAACAACAAATGCGGAAATGTTGCAAGTTGGAACAATTCTTTTTGGTCTTTTTTTTGGTATTTTTTTTGGGCTGCAACAACAACGTGTGGCAGCAACAGATGGCGGCGGTTCTCGCTCTCAGCGAATGCACACGTAAATTAGCATAAATAGATTTCAATCACTGGGCAATAATTTCATTATGAGAAAGGCACACACACAACCGCACACACACCCGTACGTACACCCGTACACACACACACACAGAGAGACGCATGTGCCGCAGCAAGCGATCGTTTTATTGATTTTTCTCAAGTCAAATATGGCTTTGAACTTGGACTTTTGCGCCAATAATACACTCACACAGCAGGCCAGCAGCAACAACAGCAACAACAACAGCAACAGCAGCAACAACAACAGCAGAAAGAAGAACAGATAACAAACAAACGAAATATGCAAAAGTGCATGCGAGTCGAGATATGCTAACAAGACAAGGCTAACTTGGCTAACTTGGCTAACCGCAAAGGCCGACATGGCTGCAAAGCTGCACTAACTCTGGCTAAAATATTAATCAGCCATGGGAGACCGAGCGAGTATTGCTGCAAGGTGAGAGACGATTCCCAGTTCGCCAGTTTGCCAGTTATGCTCTGGCACTAAAAACGATTAATTCGCAGCGGGGAGGACTCTGAAATGACCTGTGTGTACGCCGATCGAACAGTTGCAAACCAAAACGAATACATATACATATGTACATATATGTGTATATATACCTTCATATAGTTTGTATATTTCTATATACAATTCAATTCAAAATATGCGCAACTTAGCGGAGAAATATGGAGTGAAAATAATGCTAAAAGCTAACTATATATATATATATATATATATATATATATGTTATGTATTAAGTTAGCTGTAAATTATATTGTGCTGTTACTTCACTTACTGTCTCAGCTTATTGAGACTTAACAGACTCTGTAGTTGACAAAATTACGGTGGGTGTTTAAGATTTGTAAGAAAAAATATGCTTATAGGGCAGAAACAGGCCTAAACTAGCTTAAAATTTATATACAAATAATTAGTAATAAGTCTTAAAAGCCATGAGCTCAGGGACTATACAACTAACAGCTACCAAAATGGGTATAAAAATCCTATAAGCATTTTTATACGCCGACGCCCCCTTAAAAATTCTAAAAATATATTTACAAACTGTAGTGTGCACGTACGGGGTCTTTTACAGTCGACTCCCTCGCCATCACTACACTTTTATCAACTGCTTTTTGATTGACTTTAAAACGAAATCTGCGCAAATTAGTCAGATGAGTGCAGTTAGATAAGTGCACATTGAACTAGCTGTAAATAGTCAATACAGTTAATATAAAATGTATATATAAAGCAGAAGATGTGTGTGTGTGTGTGTGAGAGAGTGAGAGAGTTTGTGCATGTTTGTGCTTGCTGTCTTGGTTTTTGCTGCAGCAGCTCATCATTTCGACTGCTAAAGTCATTTCTCATGTTGCCAAGATTTATGGCTTCCACCTTCTCGTCGCATGTGGAAGCCAATGCCAACAGCAGCGGCAGCAGCAGCGGCAGCGGCAGAGCGGCAGCAAACGCCCGATGCGCTGCTGTACAGCAAGAACAACAGCAACAACAATAAACTGCCATTCGCACTGAAATTGAATTCTGCGTTGTGTATTGCACGTGTGTGTGTGTGTATGTGTGGTGTGTGAGTGTGTGTTGCTGCTCCCACTATGATTGATCACTAAATTGCACAAGCTTAAGCGGCGCAAGCCCAAGACGCGTCTGCAGATGAGCATGAGTAGCAACTGGTTGAGTTCTGAGAGGGGAAAGGAAGTAAGAAGTAAGAAGAGAGAGAGAGGCAGTGAGAGGGAGAGGCAGAGCGAGACAGTGGCAGTTGCCTTCACCTCCCTGCATTGGGCTGTGTCTTTGATGGAGCGCATTTCGCATTGGTTTGTTCTCTCTCTCTTTTCCTTTCTCTCTCTTTGCTTTAAGCTTTTTGGCTTCGGAGTTTTGTGTTTGAGTTTTTGGGGCTTTTGCGGTGTTTGCGCATTTTTGTTGCATGCTTACAATCAGATCTGTCAGATCAGTTTCCTCTTTGGCTGCCTCGCAGATTCTTCTTCATTTTACCTGTTTTTTTTTTTGGTTTTTTTGTTAAACCGTTTTGTTTTGTTTTGCTCATTCGCGGCAAGGACTGGCATTTATTTAATCCGACTTCCATTGAGGCAAAAGACTCGAGACTCAAGTGTTGTTATGCGTTTTTTTCAGGGGCGTTACATGGGGCGTTTTATTGTTATATCGACACCAGTAGTTTGTATCCAACTTGCGCGTCATTTGCATTAGCGCTGAGAGTGAGAGAAATGCGAGCGAAGAGATCCAAGAGCTCCCAGAGTGCACAGAGTTCCCAGTGCTTCCCAGTGCTTCTCAGTGTTTCCCAGACTTAAAAGAGACCACCAAAAAAGCTACAAACTGTTGTCGTTGCCACTTGATATTTGTTTGAAGTTCGTTTTCGGACTGCAGTTCGTTCGATGGGCATTAAAATCGCTCATTGAAAATATTTTAAGTGTTTTTTTATATGTCATTTTATGGGCTGGGATATGGTCCATCTTTTATGTGTTGTACTGGGGGCATCAACTCGTAGAATTTGTTTATCGTTAATGGCTCCATTTACGATGTGATTCTTGATGGAATATATGCGGCAGCTTCCTGTGGCACTCACTGTGCCCCTCTGTGCCCCTCTCTACCACGTCTCTGCCCCATTCCCTATGTTGTAGCTGGTGGTTTGCTTATCCAGCAGCTTCCGTTGCTCAATGGTTGACATTTAGGCAACTGCCCCATTTGGATTTCTCTCTCTCCCTGTCTGCCTCTCTCTTTCCCTGTCTCTCCCTCCCTCTCTGTCTTTTTTAGGCTTGATGTTGCCATAAAAATGCAAATACACACATTCATAACAATAATATCGAATGTGTTAACGTGTGCCCTAATATGGTCAAACATTTTCACACCTTGGCCAACGACTGTTGATGGCCCGAGTTTGTGGCTGCTTTTGGACTCGATTTCATTTATGGCCAACACACAACGGCAACAACTGGTGGCAATAGAAAGCCGCTGCTGCTGCAAGTGCAATGTTGCAAGTTGCAAGTTGCTAGCAAGTTAGTTATATGTCTGTGTGTGAAATTAACTTATAGCCTTTTATTGGCAACACAAACAGCTTCGAGTTGGCCAACGTTTGTAGCATTTATTATGCTGCTACTTGCCCAACCGGAAATGCAATGCACATTGGCGCCCTTGGCAGCAGCAGCAGCAACAGCCCCCAAAATAAAATCAACAAATGCACAAAACTGTGGCATGCCACATTTGCATGCAACATACGAGTTGTAGTTGCTGCTGCTGCCCTGACAGTGGCCTAGAGTTGCTCGCGTTGCCTGACCTAACAACATGTTGTCGATGTTGCTGTTGCTGCTGCTGTTGCTGCTGCCAGAGGAGGATACAGTCTGCTGCGATGATATCTCTCTTA
The DNA here is from genome assembly GCA_018903735.1 of Drosophila cardini. NCBI lineage: Eukaryota > Metazoa > Arthropoda > Insecta > Diptera > Drosophilidae > Drosophila > Drosophila cardini. The sequence goes on along the minus strand of JAEIGM010000001.1, from coordinate 11,197,852 downwards.
GACTCTACATATATTGCAGTTGTTGCTGTTGCTGTTGTTGTTTGTGGGTCAGCAACTGGTTGCTGCTGTTGCTGTTGTTGCGCGCATTTTAATTGAATTAACATTTTTACTAGTGTAATGATTTCAATTAGTTTGCACCTCGCACATGTATTGTCAGCAGTGGCCACTCGAGTCGAGAGTCGCAAGTCTCGAGTCTTGGACTTGAAATCGGACAATGTTGCAGCTGCCTCTGCCCAAGAGCAGCATTAGCAGACTCTTGAACTGTGTGGCTATGGCTGTAACTGTGGTGTTTGCTGTGGCATTGCTATGTCTCCTTCTCCTTCTCCTCCTTCTGCTACTCCTACTCCTGCTCTTCTGTTTGTCTGTCCTCTGGTCTGTCTGCGATCTCGATGTGTTTTGCTGCTGCCTTGGCTTTTGCTCGATTTGGCTGCCGGCTGCACATTTGCATTAATTGCTTGTTGCTGTTGTGTGTTGCCTGTTGCTGGTTGCTGCTTGCTGGTGTTGCCTGTTGCTGCTGCCCTGCCTTCAACTGTTGTGTCTGCTTCTTTTGCTGAACTGCACGTGTTTGTTTTTGGCATTGTACTCGTGTTTGGCTTACTAATGGCTTAATAGTTTTATTGCCCCATCGATTTGCATTCAAGTTTGGAGCAAGTCGCTGCTGCTGCTCCCTCTGCTGCTGCTGCCTCAGCTGCTGCTGCTGGCAGTTAGCTACAGACAACAACAACAACTCTGACCTGTGCTGCGGTCACAAATCATGGCACTGACACGAATTTCGCTAACTCAGTTCCCTTTTGCCAACTCGTCTGCCTTTTGCCTCCCTTACTCTACTCTCTCCCTTTTCTCCCCTCTTCTTCTCTCTTCTCCTCTCTCTGCTTCTGTCTCTTCTGGCGATTGTCAACTGTCCGTGTGTCATTTCACCGCTTATCTCCAGTCGCATTCATTTTCGATTTTATTTTCGCCTGCCTTTTGAAGCTTCGCTTCGCCCTGTTGCGGCTGCTGCGTCGGCGTTGCTAAAAGGCTTCAGCCGCATTGATAACAACAACAACAACAACAAAAACAACAATAACTGAGGAGAGAACCCGCACGTTGCTGTCCCCTTTGCTGTTGTTGTTGCCGACGATCTCTGGTTGCGCCTGCGCAGTTCTTGGTTGGTCCTGCCGGGCATGCATTAACTTTAAGTGTAGGTTACTGATAAGCGTGCCTGCCTGCCTTGGCACTGGGTGATGCATCGCCAGCGTTGCTTCTTCTACATATATATATATATACCTATATACTTATATACCTATGTTTATATATATATTTTAGCTTGTGTGTGCTACTTTTGCGACTGCACCCATGCCCTACACACACACTGCACAACAAGTTCGTGTCTTAACTCTTTTGTTTGGCCATGTGATTCTCTTTGGGCCATATGCGCCTGCATATGCATAAATAAGTACGATAAGCCTGCACTTGGCACTTCAAAATCCAAAAAACTTTAACTGCCCAAATTCGAAATAAACTTTTGCTGGCATCGAATGATGTTGTTGTTGTTGTTGTTGTTGTTGTTGCTGTTGTTGTTGCTGTTGCTGCTGTGGTGTGTGCAGCTTAAATGACAGACGATGTGTTGGCGCTGCAATTTCCATTGGCTGCGAATGCATTAAGAGCGACCAAGTTGACCAAGCGCGCCTGTCACCAGACTGATGCTGCTGCATGTCTCAGCTGCAGGCGGAGACGCAGGCGGAGAAGGAGACGCAAGCGGAGAGGAGACACAGGCGGAGATGGGGACGCAGGCGGAGAAGAAGACGCAGGCGGAGACTCCAACTCTAAGTTGCTGCTGCTGCTCTTTAAATGCGCTAAATTGATATTCTGGTTTTTGGTTCACTCTCTCTCTCACTCCCTCTCTCTCTCTCTCTCTCTCTCTCTCTCTCTCTCTCTCTTGCTTTTTGGTTAAAGCATAAAACTCGCACAAATCAGCGTTAAAAATTAATTGTCTGTTATTATCGTGGATTATTAATAATTTATTCTAAGCTCAAGTTCGTTGTGTTGAAGTTCGACTTGCAAATAAAGGTGTGTATACAAGTGTGTGTGTGTGTCTGATGTGTGTGTGTGCGTGGTTGTAACACACATTAATAAATTTCAACTGTAGGGAGTCTCAGTGCCCGTAATTATGGTCATTTGGCAAGTGTTTACTTTGCGCTTAGAGCTGGGCGTGACTGTCATTTGTCTTAATAAAGAAAAACAGTTGCAAAAAAAAAATAAACAAAAAAAATTAAGAAATAAGAAACAAGAAGAAAAACGAAAACAAAACTCATTTACATAAATGTTGGCCTGGCCAAAAAATCGCAAAAATTCTTGAAGCGCCCAAGCACATGTAATGCTCCTAATTACCAGTCCAGACAGTGGGACAGACAGACAGACAGGTGGACAGACAGACGGTTGGGCAGGCGAATGTTGAACCAGTTGCCACTCACAAAACTTCAACTGATGATCATCATTATGCTCCTGATGATGATGATACTGCACAGGCGATCAATATAAACAGAGACGCATGACTCAGTTTCAGTTGCAGTCTCGGTGGCAGCACAAATAAAATATAAAAGTCCAAAAAATAAAAGCAAACGAAAAATGCAGAAATTTATATGGGTAACAACTTCAAGGAATTTGTCATAGCAGCTTCCCTCCAGGCTGCTCCCTGCTCCCTGTTCCTCTGACTGCCTGCTCCCCAGACTCCCTGTTCCTCCAACTGCCTACTTCTCCGACTCCTTGTTCCTCCGACTCTCTGCTCCCCAGACTCCCTGGTACATCGACTCCCTGTTCCTTCGACTCCCTGTTCCTCCAACTGCCTACTTCACCGACCCCTTGCTCCTCCGACTGCCTGCTCCTCAGCTCCTGCTTCCTACTTCTCTGACTCCTCTGCCTCCCCTGACTCCTGGCGTTGCTGCTGCTGTTGTGGCTTTGCCTCACATGCTTTTCTTACATTTTTTCTGTATTTTTTTTTGTCTCTTTTTCGTTCTTTGTTCGATGCGCATTAAATGGCAGCAATTTGTTTTGGGCAACTGTCACAGAAGTTGGCACAATTGCGGCTCAGTTTGTCAGTTCCTTTGCTTTACGGACTCACGGGCTTTAAGTCTCTGTTTCTTTTGTGGCGGCGTCAGAAGGGGTAGGTAGGGTAGGGTCGGGAAGGGGTACACCCTAGTGAACGCCAACTGTATGTGGCGCTCAACTGGAGTTTGAGTTTGATTTTGGGGCCTGTGGCTGCCGTCAGTGTGTGTAATTTAAGACAGTTTTCACTGCAAACTTAATTAACTCGTTGCTGTCTCATTTGGCTGCTGTTGTTGCCGCATGTTGCACGTTGCACGTTCGCCTTTCACCCTGCCCTAAGGGGCACAACCGCAAGTCAGTGATTTGAAATGCGTTTTCGCGTTCAAGTGTGTGTGTTTGTGTGTGTGTGTTTTAGCCACTTTATGATAGTTGAATTGTGGCATTTCTGTCCTCAGATTGCGGCTTTTACTATTCAAATTACGCTGCGAACAAAAGCGAAAAGAAAGTGGGCGGCATTCAAGCGCAAAAGCAAACCACTGAGCTTTCTTGTAGCCTTTTTTAGCCGTTTTCTTCTTACTCTTGTATTTTGTTAGCTGTCTACTATTGCCACCGACTCTTGGCCCTATCCAATTTCAGCCGCTCACTCACCTCAAAAGGTATTGAAATACATTTTATTGCTATTGAGGGCAACATTCTTGCTAATAATATTATTAACTAAACAATTTGTTTATAATAATTTAAATATTTTATAGTCAAATAATTGGAGATATTTTTTACATACAGTAATATAATATTTTATAGCAAAAGTTTCCATTTAAATACTTTAATACTCATAAAGCTACAGATATTTTTATAAGCAAATTTAATTTATTTATTAATAACATTTAAACACATATATTAATCATAAAATTAGCTTAATTTGTTCAAAAGTATATAAATATATAATAATAAAATGTAATTTATCTAGAATTGAAGTTGTTGGAGTTATACTCTATATTAAATTAATAAAATTTAACAAATAAATTAAATTTTAAGCTTGGAAAACTTATTAAAAATACTAATTTAATAAATTTACTATTTAACATTTGAAATTCCTTTAAATTTAGCATAAAATTTCCAACTTTTTGCTACTTTAAAAAGCCAACTGCTTTTGTAGAGTATACAAGCTTCGGTTTGACTTTAGTCCAATGTTGTCTTCATCTTTTTAAGACCAGATCGTTAAATTTTTATGAGTATTAAAGAGCAACGTATTTTTTTTTTTTTTTGCCTACACATATATTTAGATAATAAAATGGGCAATGAGTGTAAAATATGACATTACGTTTAGCCATGGCCCATACCCCTAAACCCCATATCCCATGCCTCATGCCCCATACCCTATGGCATATAGTATAATTATATTATAAAATTAATATTGTTTATGGAAAATTAAGAAACTATAAAAATACATAGTTGGTATTGAGCACTATATGGCTGGAAATCTGTAGAAATCTTGTTTTTTTGCTGATCGAGCTCAGTTTTCATTCATTAGGGACAACATTTTATGGCTTGCACTTAACACTTGCGAGTATTTCGAATAACTTGGCTAAATTGTAAATTATTTGCAATTTCTCAATTTGCAAATTGCTTAAATTAGCCAAGGCGAACGACAAAAAGGGGACAAAGACAGTGACAACAACAGCAAGAGGAACAACAACAAGAGGAACAGGAACATTGCTGTTGCTTGTTGCCATTGGCACCCACCCAAGTGATGGCAAATGTTGCCATTGACCACAGCAAAGGCAGAGGGAGAGACAGAGAGAGAGAGAGGGGTAGAGTGGATGAGAGAGAGAGGGAAGAACGCGTCGCATTGCAGTCGCAACATTTTGATGGCGCATGGCGGCATTTATGCTGATTATGTTGCATATAAATTCCACCGTAGCATTTAGAGCGCACAAAAGAGAGAGAGAGAGAGAGGAGGGAGGAAGAGGGAGAGTAGAAGAGAGGGAGAGCAAGGTAGAGCGTCCACTTGGTCCTTCTTGTGTACTTGGAGAATGTTTACACGCGTTCGTTGGCCGTTGTCGAGCTTCTTATTTGTCCATGGCCATGGCCGAACTGGGACGGTTCATAAATTTAGCTGCAGCTTTGACTTTAACTCGTTCAACGCACTTCAGGCCAAGACAAGCCAGCAACTAAACAACCATGAACAACAAAAACAACAACAACAACAGCAACAACAACAACCATCGAGACAACATTGAGGTAAAAGGAAATCTCAACTGGGCAACTTGAACGCGACGACAACGAAAAATAAAGTTGCATACAAATTGTTGTTGTTGTTGCAGTTGTTGTTGTTGTTGTTGCAGTTGTTGCAGTTGTTGGAGCCTTTTACGCCGCTTCTTCTTGGCCAGCCACTTGGCCACTTGTGTCATATCACCTCCCCTCTCTCTCTATCTCTCTCTCCTCCTCTTCGCCTTCTCTTTCTTCTTCTCTGTTTGTGGATTGTCACCTTCGGTGCAGCTCCATCTGCGTCGCTGGTTAACGCAAACATTTTAGCCTTTTGAGCGCGTCTTGACGACAGATTTAGACGTTAAGCAGCCGCGTTAAGTGTCCCCTGGGAAAACGCGGCTAAGCATTTGCTGTGTTGACAAAACGAGCCAACAACTGAGCGGTGCTCTTGCTGTTGCTCTTGCTGTTGTTCTTCTTGTTGTTGTTGCTCATGTTGCTGTTGCTGCTACTGCCATGTTGCTGTTGCTGTTGTCGAATTTGCGCAGCCGCTGCAATTTGTATAACCGTAGATGCAATCGCCGTCACAAAATTTTAACACCATTAGCTGACCAGCGGCAAGTTTTTCCAATTTGTTTTTTTTTTACCACGATTTTTTTACTTATTTTAGTTTGTACATTTTAGCGGTACGCTTGTTTGTCTCACTTTGCTGCATATTTTCGCGCCTAATTTGCAGCCACACCCCCCAAAAAAAAAGCTAAACCGCTGCATCAGCTTGAATCTGTGTCCGAAACTCGTGGGTGCATGTATTTGTTGCATGTGCATGTGGCATATGCATTACCAATTGCCAATTGGCAATCTAGATTGGCGTTTGCACACAGCTGCACAGTGGGGCCAAGCCAAGTGGCTAGAGCGAGAGTTAAAGCTAAGAGCAATCGATTGGCCTGGCCAAAGCAATTTTGTCATAAATAATTCTAAAGTAGCTGCAATTTGTTTAAGCGCACTCAACTTTATTGTTATTAAACTGTCGATTATTTATGCGGCAAATGCATGTGCCACACATTTCCTGATTTTCTGTAACCGTCGCCGCCGTCATTCTCAATAATTGCGTTAACCACAAAAAACGGGGCCAAATTACTCATGCGCCATGTGTGCCACATCCCCCCCCTCCACCCTGTCAACGAAACTGGGTACTGGGTACTCAGACTCAGACATCTCGAGATCGGAATCGAGATCAAAATCGAAATTGAGATCGAAGCCTCATTTCAATTGTTAACCGACAATTCACAGCGTTGATTGATTGCCAGCTGATATGATAGCAGCAATTGTGGTTGGAAATTCAATCGCCCAGTAAACGCTAGCCACATCAAAAGGGAGTCTTTAACCCTATAGGGAACCTCTTCTACCCGCCTGCTGTTCCCACTGTCGCTGTCAGCGGCAGTAAATGCGACAACGCCAGTGGCAAAAGCGCTGGCAGAAGTGACAAAACAGCAACAAAATGTCATAATTGATAGCGACGTTGCAGATGTTGCCGTTGCTGGTGTCTAAAGTTGAGTGGAGTTTACTCCGCTGCTCAGTGCTGCCAGAATTTCTCAGGCCAAAATAGCTAGACTGTTAAAAGGATAGTCTAAAAAAGCTAACAAATTACCTAACATAGCTCAGAAATTGCCTACATTTCTAACGAACATTTTAAGACTGAATGAAATGTGCTTTTGAATGCCAATGAACAAAGATGTAATACAAATTATTAATACTCACTTTGATAAGCGCTCATTTGTTATTCTCCCACTCTTCCATTCGCAGCTGTTAAGTCTATATATTTGTTCGTCTCACTCTTCCACATTCATATTTGTACATGTGCGCACTGTGCTTTGCAAAGCCTCCGGTCAAGTGCACTCTCTCCTTCATTCCTATGATGTTAATTTGCTGCTCTCTCCTGTTAACTCTCTCCTTTTGCGTTATCTTGGCTGTTATCTTTTGCTGCTTACAACTGTGAGAAATTTGATTTGCAGATTTCCAGTCAGAGAGCAATTTTACTAGGCGAAAATGCACCCCACAATAAAAGCAGCAAAAATATGATAAGCTGCAAAAGAAATGAAAAAAAAACGATTAAATGAAGAGATAAAATATGTAATACAATTCACTAATACTCACTCTGCTAAGCGCTCATTTGTTGTTCTCCCACTCTTCCACTCGCAGCTGTTAAGTCTATATTTCCTTTCGTCTCACTCTTCCCCTTTCATATTTGTATATGTGCGCACTGTGCTTTGCAAAGCCTCCGGTCAAGTGCACTCTCTCCTTCATTCCTATGATGTTAATTTGCTGCTCTCTCCTGTTAACTCTCTCCTTTTTCGTTATCTTGGCTGTTATCTTCTGCTGCTTGCAAGTGTGAGAGATTTGATTTGCAGAACTTTAGGTCAAAGCGCAATTTTACTAGACAAAAATGCACACAATAAAAACAGCAAAAGTATAACAAGCTGCAAAAGAAAGGAAAAAAAAGATAAAATTAATAGATAATACATATTTAAACATAATTACCGAAACAAAAAATTATCATATGTAAAACGAATAGAATTTTTAGATTTGTCTCTCATTGGAATATAAAAAATGCTTGGGATTGCTATAAAGTAGCCAAATGAACAGCACTGACGCTGCACTCCGGGAATGGAAGCAGAATGGCGACTGTTGCTGGGATTAAGCGCAAATTGTGTTTATGTTCAACACATAGAAATTGTGACAAGTTAATATACGAGTAGCAACAAATCCGATTATAGGCATGACTTGATTTCATTTGCATATGTTGTGTTGTTGCCCCTCATCAGCAATTTGTTGCAACTCTGCTGCTGCCACTGTTGCCACTGTTGCTGCTGCATCAGCCTAATTGCAACGCATTGGGGCGCGACATAAAAATTAATTATAAACTTCATATTTGGCTGAAATACGTACATATGTCGCTTGGAACGATGACCAGTTGTGGCAAACAAAAGATAAAGACTTGGGCAAAATAAACTCGTTGTTGCAGCTCACATTTCCAACAGCCATTCGATTTAATTTAAATTAGTTTATAATTTATTTGATGCCAGAAAGACATAAAAAGTCAAATACACACGCACACATACCGATCGAGACCACACACACGACTAAGACTCAAATTATCTCGTAGGCAATTTAAAAGCGTCGCTTAAAATGTTTAATTTAACATAAAATCAACAGACACACACACAAACACAAACACATATTAATGGCATTGAGAGAGTTAAAGACAAACAAGAGACACACAAACACACGAACACACAAACATAATCAAAAACCAATAAGACCTGATGCGATAAATTTGTACAATAAAACAAAACTGATTTTCGTCTAATGCGATTGACACCTAAAACACCAAAAATTTCAAATTACAATAAGTATACAAAATCGTCGTCTATCTACTCTGCTCTCACCTGCTCTTCTCTCCTCGCGCTCTCGCTCCCCCACTCTTCTTCTTCGTCTCTGCTTAGTCACTGTTTCACTCTCGCTGCCTGTACCTTTGTTTCGCCTCATTTCTGATACCTATTAAAAACAAATACATGCACATAAATAATGTTATTAAAATAGAGACACGAAGTGATTTCGATTCTGAAAACTGGCAAGCGAAGTAAAGGGAGGGGTAGTGGAAGAGAGACGACGAGCTAATCAGTGGGTAGGGGTAAGAGAGGCTGGGTCACTAGCCGTCGGGGCACTTGATTAGCTCATCACTTAGGCCACTAAAAGAGACACTTTCAAATGACACTGATTGGTCGCTGTGGTCCACAACTTGACAACGAGTAGTCACCGCAAATTACCAGCGTATGTGTGTGCCTCTCTTACACGCACACACTCTATGCTTATGCCAATAGCTTAACAAGTGGGCAGCCAAAAAGAGTCAAGAGTTGTCTCTTTATAGGCGCACTGTCATTATTTATGGAATTAAAATGTTCAAATCGACTCTCCCCGCTGTCTAACTGTCTGTCTGTCTGTCTCTCTGTCTTTCTGTCCAATTAAACATTGACCTTATCCCAAACGATTAATTATGTTGAAAACTTTGTAACTAATGCCTCATTTAAATATATTGCAGCTTCATTCAGATTACTCGATTTATCTAATTTTATTTATTTAATTATGCAAATAATTCCACAACAAAAGCTTATGATATATAGTATGTCCAAGATTTCTATATATAATTTAGTATTACTATAGCTTATTTTTAACTGACAGTCGCTACACGTTTTGTCACAACAAAATTTGGCATCTAACTCTTTTTTTGGCTATTTCTTGGGTTTACTAAAGGTCAATTTATTGAGCTTTTTAGAGCCCGTAGAGTAGAGGGGTCTATAAGTTTGTCAGAAGCGAAATGACAAACTTACTAGAGCTAGAGAGCCATTATATCTATCCTCACCAGTTTGATACAGATCAGTTGTCCGATAGTACAAGTCGGTTGAAATCGGGAAATTTGTATTAAGACATATAGTGTTAGGTGACCAAAGTCACACATTAGGTGTCTATTATCATTAAAACTATCCTCACCAAGTTTGGTCCGAATCGAACAACTATAGCCTATAGCTCCCAAAGGGCAAATCGGTCGAAAATTACATATTTGTATGGAAAATGCCCACTAGAAAGAGTACGGGGTCTTTTACAGTCGTCTAGCTCGACTATAGCCTTTTCCACTTGTTTATAGCCAAAAAAAAAAAAGGAGTGAAATATGTCACTGCTAATGGACATAAACTTGAGCTTCCGGCATTGAATTAATTTGACTGGAATTGCTCACAATAGTACCTATCTAATAAAATTGTACTTTTTATGTCGAAAGCACTTTAAATATTTAAAGCACTTGAAACCTAATCAATTACTTAGCTCCCAGTCGATGTCTTGTCTCTAATTCTATTACTTTTCCGAACTTTAGCTTTTGGCACTAGCGATTCTCACACAAAAGAGGTGGGCGAAGACGGGGCAAAAGGGGTAGGGGCAGGGGTTGGAGTACGGGGGGGCTGAGTGGAACAATTAGTTGGGTGATTTATCGATTTGGAGCAGCGAGCGAATCGTCAATCGAATGGCGAAAAGCGAATAGCGAATGGCTCAAACGAACTCAAACGAAATGACCAAGAGACCGACTCTGCAACATGGGGCAACAACCGCCATCGGTTGCAATTTGATTTGATTTGATGTGCGCCTACGAATGTTGCCAACAGTTGGCAAGTTGCGGTGCCACTGCTGCAGTTGCAGTGGCAGTGGCAGTTGCAGGCGCTGGCATTTGTCGCCACAGTTGCTGCTGTTGCTGTTGTTGCTGCCGCTGTTGTTGCTGCTGTCGAAACGCATAATCGTAAAATTTGCTGTGGAATGTTGCAATATTTTGCGAGTAGAGCAATTTAAGCGTGAATTATTCCAAACGTTGCATTACAAATGATTTCGTTGCGTTTGCCACAAACCACAGCAGCAACAACAACAACAACAGTGGTAACAGCAACAACAACAACAGCAAACTTTAATTGGCCCAAGAAGGAAGTGATTGTCAACCAAGAGCAACACTTACCTTTGAGCCTGCTAGCAACATCCCAGCAATGTTCACACCCAGTTGTGTGTGTTCAACACTTGGAGGCTTCACTGTACCAGCACTGTACCAGCACTGCACTGCAGCTACGTGATGCTGACAAAAGGCGTTGCTGCATTATTTGCCGTCCAGCAGTTGACATTTGTGTCCCAACGAGAGGCCATAAAATCATAATCATATTCCACTCTGCTTTCCATGAATGTCACACTTGAGCTGCGTTTGCCAGTGTTTGCAGCGGTGGGTGCAGCGTCACCACAGCACTCCACCTGGTCTGGGACTACCTCTTGGACTGCGTCTGCGTCTACGTCTCTATTATTGGCGTGGAGTTACGGTGTTAAGTCATCGCGTGAAACTTTTGCAGGCTTCCATTTAATTTCCATGGCCAATGGCTGAGCAAAATGCATAAACTGCAGCTGCAGCTGCTGGCCATTGTTTAGAACTGGGAAGGCGGCACAGACAGCGGGGCGGACAGCGGGACGGACAGCGGAACGCAGCAGAGCTGGCATGGCAGCCATGTAGGTAATTCCTGGAAGTTAATTTCATTAAGAGCAACTCGCGCTCTCGTATTTATTAGCCACACGATATATTGCACTACCATTGGCTTTGTTTTCAAGGAATCTGCCGCACTTTTCCAGCCAGACAGTTGTTCATGTATTTGTGGAATTCATCATCGGCGACAGTCAGTTGTTCCCCTCTCCTCTCCTCACTCCTCAGGCGTTTGGCATTTCCCCTGCGTTTAGTTTGTTTTGCAATTTTCATAACTTATACATGGAGATCCGGTTGCAGAGCTAAATAAGGCGAAAATTTCCTTAAGAAAATTTACGCGCAAGTGCGATTTCTAGTTAATAAAATTACAAAGAGCGGGGAGGCTAGGCGGTGGGGGGGTATATTCCCTCCTTTCCACAACGCGTTGACTGCTTCGTGAAATTCTTATTAATTCTTATCGCAAAAACAAAGATTTCTTTCACTGCGAGCTATGCGTGTTTCAATGCCGACATCGGTATCGGCATCTGAACATGCACATGCCCACCTCTAGCCGTGTATAAGTGTGTGTGTTCCAGTGCGTGTGTGTGTGTGTGAGCGCGCCTTCATTTGGTCACAGCGATGCCGACAAGTGTTGTACACGCATTCCAAATACTTTTCTATCATTAGCGGCTGCTGCACGCGCAAATGTCAACGCTGCTGTTCTTTCTCTTCTTCTTCTTCTCCGATTCCTTTCATTCTCCACAGAGACACAAACACAACGAAAGAGCGACTCAAAGAGGACGCGGTGTGAAAGAGAGCAAAATAACACTTCTAGGTTATAAACGAACACATCTCTTTTAGCTACAAATGCATTTTATTTAAACTTGAGAACTCACACAACCAAACAAATAAATTGACTGAAAAACAAACGAGTTAAAAAATGGCCATTTGACTGTGTGTTACAAATTACATATATCGACTATCAGTTAGACAGCATATTTAAATAGTTTATATCTATGTAGGTTTAACAGCAAATTCGAGTATTTTCTCCACAAAAATTCTTTGTTTTTCCTCTATTCCTTGTTTCTTCCTTCTAGTAGTAGAATTTGTAGACACAGTAGAGAATGAATAGAACAATCAGTATAAACAGTTTGGACTTCAAATTGTACTGGTGATCAAGGCTCTGCCAGAGGCGTCCAAAGGCTGTGGAGACGGACACATTTTCAGGTCTGAGAGAGCGACGGGCCACAGGCTCGTAGTTGGTTCCGGTTCCAGTTCCAGTGCGTCCAACGGAGCGTCTATTGTCGCCAATCCTTTCGGCGCGCAGAGTTGCTAGTTTGCGTGCGAATTCACTTTCAAATTTGGCCCCCTTTGTCTCAGCTGGCTCTTCGTCCTCAGCGGTGTCATCGCTAAACTCGTTGGCATATGTGCGCGGTGGAGAGCGACGATAGGTGGCGCCAGTCAATGACGGATAGATCGGAGCCTGTGAGGTCACATAACTGCTATAACGATCGGTGCGATTTGCAGTCGAATAATCGTATCCTCCAAGAGTAGAACGCATCTGGCTGGTTGTTGTGGCCTGGCTAACGCTGGGTCTTTCATAAACCGGATTACGACGCACCAATGGCTCCTTGACCGGCTCCGGTGCACGATAAGCAGGCTTGCTGCTCACGTATTGATGGGTGTTTGTTGTTGTTGTGGTTAATTTGGCCATGGCTGGTTTCTGTGTGTGCTGGAACTGATCCTCCGCACTCTGGGCGGCCTGAGCCAATTGTTCGTCCTCTTCGTCATCAGATTCCAGCACAATAAGCGAGTTGACTTCCAAAACATTCTCGGGACTACGCAGCTTAGATGCAACACTTGTTGTTTCTCTCTCCACAATTGTCTCGGGCGTGTTTACCGGCCGCTCAGATACCAGCCCGCGACGGTCAGAGTTCGAGACACGACGCGACTGAATGGGGGCAGCGGCCTTGGGTATTGGTATGGCAGTCGGCTGAGTTGCCTCCGGCTGACGTGGTATGGGCGCAACAGCGTCCGGTTTTCGACGACGTTCCGCCTCCTTGGTGTCGCTGGGCGGCAGCACAATTGTGCGGCGAGCCTTGGATGCGGTGCTTGCAGTGGCGCCATCCCGCTTATCAACAGACGGAGCAGCAGCAGCAGTTGCAGCTGGCTGCATAGTCTCACGGCGATTTGTTGCTTTTTTTGGACTGGACGCCGGCAACGTTGCGTTGCCGCCAAGCGAGGCACGCAAGCGTTTGACCAGAACTTTGCGGCTGCTGTCTGTTACCGGTATATTCGGCAGTCCTTGGGCAATCATCTGCGCTCGTAGTTCGGCATTGGACAAACCGTCTAAATTGTCAACATCGGCCATTGTTTTAGCTTTTTACACACAAATATTTTCACAAATCGTTGAAATTAAAATAAGTTGCGCGTCGCTTTTTGCGCGTTGCAGTGTTGCGTGACGATGTACAATTTGACACAACTATCGATATATTATCGTTTGCTTCTTATACAGAGCAGAGTCATACGATTGTTGCTTAACATAACATATGTCCTTTACGTTTTTTTAACAATTGTAATTTATTTTAAGTGCTGTCTTGTATACTAAATAAAACAAATGTTTACGATTAATTTTTATTGTTTACAATTTAAGTCTGGCAGCGCTAGGCAACTAGAGTTGCCAAGAGGGTTTGCACCACAATCAAACCATTTACAACACTAAGAAATGGAGCTGAAAACAAATGAATAATAACTAAATACTCTCGGTTTTGTATGTTAAAGTAAAATAAAAGACGCCTCCCACGCTTAATACGTGCATAAAAAGGAAAAGGGAGAGAGACACAATAAAGAGAGCAAAGATGGATATCTCAAAAGCACCAAACCCACGCAAGCTACAACTTTGTCGCACATACTTTTTGAGTAAGCACCGTTGACCGCAAACTGATAAACTCTATTAAATAAACTTTGTTAACAGCTGGCTTTGCGCTACTGCCCTTTGTTTGGGCCATAAATGTGTGCTGGTTCTTCGAAGAGGCCTTCCGCAAGCCTCCATATCCCGAACAGACTCCCATAAAACGCTGTAAGTTTGCTAAGTTTTCTCTTTTACTCCCCCCACTCTTATGCTCTCTTCCCTTTTTCTTCTCTTCTCCTCTTTAGATGTTATTTACTCTGCAATAGGAACTCTCATCTGGACAGTGGTACTAATTAGTTGGATTATCATATTCCAAACAAATCGGGCAGCTTGGGGCGCTACTGCAGACTATATAAGCTTTATAATACCCCTAGGTAGCGCATAATGTACAGAATAACTGATTAATATAGTATTAATATTGATATTATCAGCAAGACATGCTAATAAATTATATCTTTATAAAAAATTTTCGACAATTGGCCGTATGTTAACTCCCAAACTCGGTTAGTTAATTTTTTAAATACATTTTTTATTCACATCTAAAGCTTATTTTGTTTTCTTTTGTTAAATATATATATATCTATATATGTGTACTATGTTTTGAAATTTCTTAGTACTAGTTATGTGTTTGTTTTGAATGCGATTTAGTCCAATTGTTGTTTGTCGCTCTACCGCTTCGTATTCGTCATAATCGTGACACTTGACGTCATATCCGGTTTGTCGGTTTCCGGTGTCCGGTTTCCTTGTGCTTACATACAATTTCATTGTTTAGAATGTCATTAAGTATTTGCTCTTGCTTTAAAATACATTTATTTGTTTTGTAAAAAGATCTGCGCTTCTTGTACCATTTAAATTTGTTAATGTTATTAATCAACTAAGCTGTCAATTTACGATTAATCCACAATTAATCGTTTATTTTTGTGTCTCTACGCTGATTCCACTACGAACACTTTAATTTTCTTATGTTTTTGTGATTAATGTTTAAATGTTGGTATCGTTTCCAAAAAAGGGGACATTCCAAATATTTAATTAAGTTATAAACTTTATCGTTTAATCCCCTTTTTTTAAATGTATTTCATGTGTAATACAAACATTAGATGCTTTTTTGTTTATAACATGCCGCATGCCACATGCCACAGAGTGAATTGTTATTGTTTTTCTGTTTTGTTTTTGTGTTGCAACATCAATCAAAACTAATTTACAATTTAGTTTGATAATAATTGAAATATATATATATAAAAAGACTCGATTTGAAGGTATATTTACATGCAATACTTTGTGTTTTTTTTTTTATTGATAAATTCTAAAGAATTGTGTGTTTTGTATTTTGTAATTTGTTTAAATGTATTTGTATTTGTTTTTGGAGCTTAAGTTATAAAACATTAAGTGCCAGTAAATCACGCGTGTAGTCTATGAAGCGGCTAGTGAACTACAACATACACCACCCACATTCATAATCATATTCACATTCATATTCTAGACATAATAAATGTAAATTACACATATCATAATTATAATTAATAATATTTCATACATGTATTTCTATAATTTATATTTAAAGTACACGTTTTGAAACTTGAAAACATTTAAATTAATGACAGCTTTATCGCTGCCAAGAAATTCACAAAAAGGAAAATGTTTTTGTATCTTTTTTTTTTTGTAAGTTTTTCATTAGTGTTTAGATAAACTACGGATACGAATAGTACACACATTACATACAGTAGATACATACATAAGATATAGAAGAATGGGGCGCGCCCTTTGTCTTTTAGATGCAAATATTGCGCTTGCTCCATTCGCAACACAGATAGGGATTAATTAATTAATTAATTAATAGTAATACACACAGCTAAATGCTAAATTTGTTTTGCTTTTCTTTTTGTTTAAGAACTACTTTATATAATTGGTAAATTGTTATCTGTTATTTATAGACTGTAATTGGTAGTTTGTAATTTGTAGTTGCTAATCGGTAATAGATTTTAATCGTTAAACAATATTATTAAGTTTTCATTTTGTTTTCACTTTTCTCTTTTGTTTGTTTTTTTTTTTTTTTTACAAGAAATCAACACACTAAAGTTTTTTATACTTTTTTTTGTTTTGTTTTGTTCATGTTCGATTTACGCCTCTCTCGTATAATATATATATATATAAATTGGATTATATATATATATATATAAGTAACTATAATTGTATTATGTTTATCTTTCAGTTTTGCTTCTTTCATTTTGTTTGTGTTATAATATTAATAATAATATATATGTATATATATAAATTTATAAGTATATGCAAAATACACTTAGGAAAAACATCGCTAATCTTGTAGTTATAGCTATATTATCATATCTTTTATGTATTTATATATATGTATATATTTATATTTATATGCTTTATGTGGTAATAGTAATGATAACTTATAGCTTACAACTACAATTATAGTTAACACGTTAAACGAAACATACAAAAAATACTTATGAATATAAATAGTCGTTTTGTTTCTGTTTGTTGTTGTTGTTACTAGTTGTTGCGGTTGTTGTTGTTGTTGGGGTGCTTGTGGTTTATAACATTGTAAAAATAATCTATTTACTATATATATATGTGTGTGTGTGTGTGTGTGTGTGTTTGTGGTGTGTATAAGTGTCTGCACACCCAGTACTATTAGCAAATGCATTTTGTTGGATTATCCATTTGAATCCACTTCAACCACTGCCTCCTTTACTGCCACGCCCAGTGCCACTTCCACTCCAAGCTCTCGCTAATTGTTCTTCACATTGTAGGCCTTCTTCTCGTTGCTGCCATTCAGTGGTTCTCATTTTGACGGCCCCGGCGGAAATGGATTTATCACAGCTACTGCAGCCGCCTGTTGGCTGGCCAAGACGGCAGCTGGAAAGCGAGCAACAACAACCACACAGTTAGCAAATTAGATGTTGATTTTGGTTACCAAGTCTAATCTCTGACGATTACATACCTCCATAGGGTGCTGGGTACATGGGATACCCGAGTCCCACATGTGTGTGATGGTGTGTGTGCACATGTCTTTGAGGCGGCGGACTGCGTGAATCGGCGGCACCGGCACCACCAGGAGCACCATTGCCGGCGCCACCGACTACGCCCACTGTCGCACTACCCGGCGGACCGGCACCAAGAGGCGGTGCTCCTGGCAGCGGCTGTTTGTGCGCATCTAGCGCTGTGCCCGGCGGAACACCATGAGATTTTTGGCCAGCCAGATCGGATTTACTGGACGGCGGACCGCCCAGACTGCCTGGTGGTGGTTGTAAATTCAGTGGCACACCACCACCGACACCGCCACCGCCAGGCGCCGAGCCCGGTTGACTGGGTCCATTGCCACCGAGAACATTGGGTCCAGAGCCGGGTCCGCTGTTGCCAGGTCCACCACCGGGTTGCGGTGGACCCAGGCTGGGACTGCTGACGCTGACCTTGACCGGACCGCTAGCGCTAGTGGGTGATTTGAGGGCGCGTTCACTCAGCTCGTGGATCTTGTGCGTGGTGTAATACTGGCTGGCAGCGTGATGCAGTGCGTCCAGCGCCTTGGTGCCCGTATTACGTGACAGATCCTCGGGCGCATGGTAACGCGGTATGGGCAAATGATACGGCGCTCCATTATATGGCCCAGCGGCCGACATTAGGACATTGCGATACATCGGATGATTCGGATCGAAGCCAAAAGGAGTCGGCGAAATGTACGAGGGATGCAGGAAGTATTGCGAGGTGGGCGGCGGAGGTGGTCCCTGGGTTTCCATTGTGGGTTTCTGACCCTCCTGCTTCACCTTGAGTTGCTGCTGCTGCTGATCATCGTCGGCAGAGTTGCCCTTCTGTTTGGGTGACTCTTTGGTCAGATTTGTGGCCTTGTTGTTGCTCGATGCGCTGGCTGCTTGGGATTGTTTGAGCTTCTGCTGTTGTTGCTGCTGCTGCTGTTGTTGTTGCTGCTGTTGTGCTTGCTGCTGCTGTTGTTGTTGTTGCTGCTGCTGCTGTTGCAGATGCTGATGATGTTGCTGCAGCGCCTGCTGCTGCTGCTGAGCAATCGATAGTTGCTGTTGCTGCTGTTGTTGTTGCTGCTGTTGCTGTGCACTTAAGCTGGACTCATCCTTGTGCTGCTGTGGCATTCCTGGATGCGGCTGCATGCCTGGCGCACCCTGTGCTGCTGCCACAGCTGCAGCATTCTGACGTCGCTGCTGATCCGTAAACATGTAATAACTGTTGAAGCATATAAATCAATAAATTTCAAGAATTCTTTATGATTTTCTCTTGGTCTCCAAATCCGTCTTAGTTCACTTACCGTCGCAGCTCCTCTTCGCGTGCTGCCGCCGCCAGAGTCATGGAATGGCGCTGATAGATGCTGGGATAAGCGCCTAATGCCTGCAGATCCTTGGGATGCAGCGCATGTGGCTGCTGTGGCTGTGGCGGCGGCTGTTGTGGCTGCTGCTGTGGCTGATGCTGTGGCGGTGGCTGCTGTTGTCCCGGATTCGTGTTCGGCTCCTGTTTGATCTCCTGTTTGATCATCGGCTCCTGCTTGATCAGCTTGTTGGCCAGCAGCTGCAGAAACCAGTTAAGAATTTAGTGCTGCTAGGATATTGATATGGATTAATGTGCTCCACTTTACCTGCTGCTGTGGTGGCAAATGCTTGGAGTTCTCATGCGGACTGGGACTCTCCTTAATGCGCTCCTCCTTGATGCTAATGCCAGTGATTTGCTGCTGCTGCTGTTGTTGTTGCTGCTGTGCCTGCGAACTGGGCGGCAAGCCTGGATGACCACCGAGCTTGGCTGCCTCCTCCGAGGCCACAATCGAAACGGGACCAAAGTTTGGATCCACACTGTACGGATAACCAGGTGGTATAAAGCTGCAGCAAAGTAAAAGAGACTCGAATTAGTTCCTCCCGTAAATTATTCCTTTAATTGTTTACTCACTTGTAGGGATAAAAGTGTCCCAGGGTTTTGGGCTGCGTTGGACCACCTAGACCAGCCAGGCCGGCCATGCCAGGTGGCAGAGCACCAGGTGGCGGACCAGCCACTGCACTGAGATTAACTGGCGGTGGCTGCACCTGACTTGGCTGAGATGTCGGTGGACCCGTGTCCTTGCCATTGTTATCAGGCTGTCCGGGTTGCTGCTGCTGCTGGGCAAGGGATTGGGGAGTGGGTTTTGTCATCAGATCCAATGGTGGCTCCTTGTTCTTGTTGCTGTAATCAGCCAGATGTCCCACCGCCTGCTGTGGTGGCGGCGCCAACAGATGCGTCTGTGGCGCCTGTGAGGTAGCTGGCGGAGCTCCCGGTTGCTGCATTTGCTGCTGCTGCTGCGACGGTTTATCGGGACCAGGTTGCACCATATACTGTGGCTGCGGTTGCTGTGGCGGCAGCGGTGGCTGCTGCTGTTGTTGCTGCTGCTGCTGTTGTTGTTGCTGCTGCTGTGCAGCCGGATAGAACTGATACATACCATAACCGGCCAGAGATGGTGGCATATTTGGTGCCGGCGCAGGTGGAACACCCACTTCGTTGGGCTTCTTGCCAAGCAGTTCAATGTGCTTACCCGGCTGCGACTTGTCCAGCAGCTCCTGTTCTGCCACAGGCGTCGAATCATCCGATATATCACTGTACGCTGGACTCTGCACATCCTCACGCGACACGCTGCCATCAAAGTCACCTGGACCAGGTGATTTGCGGTTCTTCTTTTGCTTGCTGCCGACGCTGCCGACACTACCAACTGTCACTGAGCTGGGCCCAAAACCTGGTGAGCTCTTCAAGCCCGGAGGAGGCTGTTGCGGTGCATAGCCCGGTGGTGGCTGCTGTGCATCTTGCGTCAGGCTAGGCGGACGCAATGGATTCGGTCCAGGCGGTGACTGTTGTGTTGTTACTCCTTGCTGCTGTTGCAAAGTAGCCGCATCGGGTGGTCCAAACCGCAAGACTCCCGCTTTCACTGTTGAATCAAAGGAAAATGAATTCAGTTGCAGTCTCGTTGATTGAAATAAAAGAGAATGGATGAGATACTTACATGCACCCTGCTGTAGCAAGGCCTGTTGCTGCTGCTCAGAGAGCATTGCAGGCAACCCAAGACCTCCAAGCAGCTGCTGCTGGTGCTGGGACAGGGCTTGCGTTGAGATGCCAGCGGTTATGCTGCCACCAGCAACGGGCTGATTACCAACACCAACAGCAACAGGCGCCAGCAATGCTTGCGGTTGTTGCTGCTGTTGTTGTGCTTGTGCTTGCGGTTGCGCTTGATTTTGTGCTGTTGTCGACTGTTGTTGCGGTGGAATGGCAGCTGTGGTTGTTGCCGCTGCTGCTGCTACTGCTCCAACGACGAGAGGCAGAGCTGGCAACGTGGTTGGGACACCAACATCTCCAATTGCGTTTGCAGCACTGTTAACCGCAGTTGTTGTTGTTGCAACGCTTGTTTCAGCCACTGAAACTGAAGACGCTGCTGCTACTGCAGCCGCAGTTGCTGCTGTAATTGCAACTGTAGCTACTACTCCCGCGGCTGCTACTGCTGTTGCGGTGCCATTGGCCACAGCTGTGCTGTTGGCAGTCGGCGATGATGTGGTTGCTATTGTGGGTGTTGATGCTGGAGTTGCTGCTACAGCAGTGCCAGTTGCAGCTGCTTGTGTTGCTGCCGCTGTTTGTGCGCCAGCTGGAAGTGGGGAGGGAGGAGTGGCTGGTTCCTCGGGTGCTTGCATGGAATCCTCATCCATGGAGCTAGCACCACCGCCACCGCCACCACCACCGCTGCCACCACTGGCGCCATGCGCATGCGATTGATGATACCGCAGTCCATTGGCATGCTTGTACTTCTTGCTGCAGTCCTGCTCGGGACACTCAAGCAGCACAGGTGAGATCGCGCAGGGCGAGGCAGTCTTACATTTCTTAGTGTTGATTTGCACATTCAGTCCGGTCACTGGATTGAGCAGACTCTGCGGCTGTGTGGCCAGGCCACCACCGCTGGCCGAGATTGGTATGCCACTGGCATTAACCATGCTCACCATACCACCGGCTCCAGCACCCGCTCCACCTGCGGCTCCTCCTGTTGCATCGGTGCCATCACCATTCAGTGGTGACGGCGCCTCATCCTTTGATTTGCGCTTCTCCGGCCTGGGTGGCAGAAATGCTGTAGGCGATGTGCTTGGCGTGGCACCACCACCACCTCCAGCACCCCCACCATTGCCCGAGGATGAGCCGCTGCTGTTGCCAGCATTTCCTGATGTACTCCGTGTCGCTCCGCGTCCCTTTGTGGCGCCATTGCGCAACTTTGAGTGCACCTGGGCATGTGAGAAGTAAATCTACAGAGGATTAAACAAGATTAATACAAATTCCTGCCATCAGTCTGTGGTGTACACTTACCGAGCTTCTGGTTTCCGTAAAGTTGCTCAGATCGGGAGTTAAACCAGCGCTGCGTCCGCGCTTGCCGCGTCCCTTTGGAGTTCGAGAATCTAATTCTTCAGTTGGTGAATCACAGAATCTGCAAATATCGAATCAAGTGAGTTAGGAATGCAAAGACGAACTAGAGAGATAGATACAGGGGGAGGAGGACTTATACTTTTTAGTAGAGCTTTTATCAGTAGTTAGTCAAACGTTTAAGTATAAAAGAGTTGGATTAAGGCTTAAAACAAGTTTAGCTCCACAATTTGGTTAATTTACGAGTAAATCAAGTGTTTGATGATTAGGAGCAGGAATAAGTTTCTTTAGGATACACTTGCTCTTAGAATTACTGATTTCAATATTTAGTGATCTATATTAAACATTTAGTTAGTCGATTGACTTAGTTGGAAGCCATTTTTTAGCTTAAAATACTAAATAAAAAAAAAAAAGATCGCAAACGATATGGTATTTAATAAAAGGCATCTTTATTTTTGGAAACAGTTTGAAGTAAAGACCATGCCCATTTGCTTCCTGACCCGTGGAGCGCTACTCA
This sequence comes from Drosophila cardini, assembly GCA_018903735.1. Lineage (NCBI taxonomy): Eukaryota > Metazoa > Arthropoda > Insecta > Diptera > Drosophilidae > Drosophila > Drosophila cardini. The sequence goes on along the minus strand of JAEIGM010000001.1, from coordinate 11,175,763 downwards.
CCTTGGAGGAGCCCAATCGTGTCGGGTGCAGTCGAGCAGGGTGCCCACATAGGTCTTGCCACGCCACGTGACATTGACAACGAGGACACCGCCCTCGGTCTCGTGCCAAACGATGCCCTCGAGGGTTACCGAAGTGCCCGGCTCACAGGGTCCGAGGCAATCCGGTTCGGTAATGGTGCCGACAGAGGTGCCAATGCATATATCGACCATATCCTTGCTGCCATCATTGTGCTTGGCACGTTTCGCTGGCGGTGATTTGCTGTCATCGTCGCCAGGATTGCTGCCACTGCTGCCGGCGGGTACCGAAATCGTGTGGTGCATTGTGGCTGAGATCATTCCAGGTGCCATGGACTTGGCCTGGGCCAGGCTGTTGGCTTTGCTCTCCGCATTGCTGCCAGCACCGGCTCCAGTTGCTGATGCGGAGGAGGCATTGCCTTGACCAAAGTTGCTATTGGAATTGCTGCTGCTGTTGTTGTTGCCACCACCAACACCGCCGACGCCACCGCCGCTGCTGGAGGCAGCTGCTGCCGCCAATTGTGCAGCAATGTGTGAGGAGATTTTAATGCTGGCATCTTTGCCCGGCGGACCAGGTGCATTGGGGGCACCAGAGTTAACACTGTTGCCACCATTGCTGCCAGCCACCGACTGCGAGGCGTTTGTTGCTGCCGTCGTAGCAGCCAGCAACGAGGCAGCAGCCGACACCACAGCAGCAGGCGATCCAGCCGAAGGTGTAAACACACCTGGTGGCACTGCGGACACTGAGGAGTTGCCACTGTTGCTGCCACTGCTGGCATTGGAGATGCGGCGAATGCAGGCATGGTGGGAACAAGGCGCTGCAGTTGCTGAAGTGCCAACGTCGCCATTGCACTGGCAATTGCTGCTGCTGTTCGAGTTGCTGCCACCGTTGTTGCTGTTGCTGTTCTTCTCCGGCGTATCTTTTTCTCCGGCTGCTGAGGCTGCCGCAGATTTGTCAACACTGAGACGATTGGAATGTGCATTCTTATCCTTGGTCTTCTCACGGCGATGTCCGGAGCTGCCACGTTTATTGCCCTGCGTCGTTGACTGTGCGTTGCTGTTGCTGCTACTGTTGTTGTTGCTGCTGCTGTTGCTGCCGTGTGCATTGTTTTGATTGCCGCCACTGTTGTTGCTGCTGCTACTGCTGCTGTTGTTGTTACTGTTGCTGGAATTGTTCAAATGCTTTTTGCTGCTGGAACTGGAAGAGTTGCCGCTGGCACCGCTCGAGCTATTATTGCTGTTGCTGCTGCTGCTATTGTTGTTATTGTTGCTAAGGGAAGACGCATTTGCGTTGCTGCTGCTGCTGCTACTAGTGCTGCTGTTGCCACCATCATCCTGTTGGCTGCCACCAGAGCTGCTGTTGCCCAGACCACCGCCAGCACCATTCTGTTGCTGTTGTTGCTGCTGCTGTTGATCTGTGGCCTTAACTATCTCATGCTTTGCCTCGGAACTCTTTGTACCGGGCTTCGTGCGTTTGATCTTCATTTTGAGTCCTTTATCGAGCGTTGCCTGATGATCAATGGACATTTTTGCGCTCGATTTACCGCTGCCGCCTTGCGAACTTTGGCCACTAATTGTGGCGCCCCCAATTCCACTGGCTATGCTGTTGCTGTTGTTATTATTGGTATTGCCGGCACTATTGTTGCCGTTGCCTCCGCTGCTGTTGTTGCCGCTACTACTGTTGTTACTGCTGTTGTTGTTGCTCGAGTTGCTGCCGCTGCCGCTGCCCGTTTGCGAGGACATGCCGCCAGCGGAGAGTTTCTCTTGCTGACCAGTGTTGTTGCTGCCGCTGTTGTTACTGCTGCTGCTGCTGTTGCTACTATTCGATGAAGAGGATACCAAATTGCCTCCTTTCGAGAAGCCAGCAAATGTCGATGATGATAATGTGCTGCTGCTGCTTTTACTACCACTGCCGCTGCTGCCGCTGTTATTGTTGTTGTTTTGGTGTTGGTTGTTGTTGTTGTTAATGTTGTTGTGATTGAGTCCCGGACTGTTTAATTGTGCCACTAATGCAGACTTGAAACCCTTTGGGTTGCTGCCACCTGGATTATGATGGTGATGATGATGGTGGTGGTGATGATGATGATGATGTTTACCCGCTGATGATGATGAAGACGAAGAAGAACCTTTGCTGCCGGACAACACAGCTATGCTACTGTTGCTGCTGTTGTTGTTGTTGGCGCCAGTTGCCGCTGGCGTTGACGCTGTTGTTGCGTTGCCGCTGCCGCTGGCAATGGGTTGACGTGTGAACTTAATTGTGGTTGGCGATGTGGCCGACAAATTGCTATGCAATGTGGTCTTGTGCGATTTATGAGCTGATCCTGCCGATGTTGCTCCTGATGATGATGATGATGCTGCTGTTGTGCTGTTTGCTTGTTTAGCATTTAGCGTTGTCGATGTTGCTGCTGCCGCTGATGTTGTCGTTGTCGCCGCTGTCGATTGGTTATTGCCACCACCCGAATGCGCCGCCGACTTTTCAATGTCAGCGTCTAGATCGTCCAGCAGCTCTGGTATACCGCCAATATTCCACTCGTCTTCGTACTCAAAATTTGTATCCTTCGATTCACTTGAATTGGAAGAGCTGCTACTACTCGACGTTGTTGAATTGTTTGTTGTCGTTGTATTTGCGTTCCCTTTGCTTCCTCCAATTAATTCTACACAAACAAAGCGAAAAAGAAAGATAAAAAAGAGTTTGATTAGAACTGTATTGGGAGTCCTACATAAAAGCTCTGCATCTATGCGAATTAATAAAGCGGAAGAGCTTTTAGCGCTGGCTGCACTGAAAAGCTCTTTACTTTGTGCCTTTGATCATCAAATTCACTTTGCTTTGATTTCCAGTTGCATTTCGCACTAGATGCGTGAGTGTTTGTCTCTGTGTGTGTGTATGCGTGTATGTAACTGTGTGCTCTACTTACTCGTATGCTTCTTAATCGCGCTGTTGCCTTGCAAATTATTCGTTGCTGTTGTTGCCTTCACTTTGTTATTGAAATTCAATGCTTGGTTTGTGGCTGCCGTTGTTGTTGTTGTTGCTGCTGCTGCTGCCGTTGTAGTTGTTGTAGCCGCTATTCCTGCTGCCGATGCTGCTACCGTTGTTGTTGCGTTTGCCGCACTTAAATTAGCTAACAATTTATTCTTAATATTGCTTTCCGTTGCTACGTTGCTGCTATTCAGGGCCACCTGCAAGACCAAAAAAAAAAAAAATAAAATAAAAGATGAGACACCAAAGAAAGAAAAGAAAGAAGTTTCAGTTTTGTTTGTGTGTGTGAGAGTGTGTGCGTGTGAGTTTCAAATCTCACAAAATTAAATACAAAATACAAACAGAGTGGATGGAAAAGGGAGGGGGGAATGGGTATGTGAGACGCGCCTTTTACTCCATGCGTTTTGTTACCTTTTCAAGCCGATTTTCCATTCCATTACTAGTGCCGTAATTGTTAACTTTCCAACGGCGACCGAGTTATAGAACATTTAAATTTAACAAACTATAAATAATAATAAAGAAAAACGCCGAAAATGTTTTGCGCGAGCGTTCTTCAGCGTCCTTTTTCGTTTGGCAGCGCGGCGACGCAGATGAGACTGAACAACTGAACAGAAAAAAAAAAGAGCTCAAAGAGCAACCACCGAAAACAGCACGCACGCAAGCACGCATACAGGCACACATTTATACACACACGCACGTACTCTCATAAGAAAACCACTCACACAAACGTGTATTGAGAGCGAAAGACGGAGAAAGAGAGAGAGCGAACGGGAGAGAGAGCTCAAGCGACAACGGCAGGCGCATAAACAAAAACGCCACTTTAATATGGTAGAGTGTTGGTAAACGTTACAAAAAATTATATAGTTTAGTTTTTTGATATTGTTCTTGTCGGATATTTGATTTACGCTGTGATTAAACAGTCCTCTGTCCCATACCATTCCAATAATAAACAAAGACAGCTTTAAGTGATTGTGATTGTACTTTTTTTTTGGCCTAATAAATCAATCATCAGAAAATTAAGGCTACTGCTACGCGGCCATAAAACATAATATGACTGTGTACACACTATTTTTTTTTGTTGTTTTCTGCTTTTTGCATTCTTTTTTTGTTGCTCAACGTTATCATTATATTTTTTGCTTTATCTGCGCACTCTGTTAACTGTAGTGGCCACTTGAGAAACCGCCCACTTGAGGGCCAGGCCAGAACAGCAGAAACAAATGACAATAAAATAATTACGGCTCTTATCACCTTCGATGGTGGTTTTTAGACAGGGGATTATGGGAAGGGGGGGTAACAACATACTACAAATACTTATACTACTACTACTACTTTAACTACTTCTACTAACCTTATTCGGGTGGTGGCTAGTGTTCGCCTCGTTACGTCTCATTGACTCCATGCAGACGCAAACGATCGGGCGGCCGCACTATGCGGGCCCAAAGTACTACCAATAGTGCCTAGGAACGTACTTTTCAATGTGCAGCCAGTGTTGCTGATCTTCTTTTTGTTGCTGTTGTTGTTACTGTTCTTGTTCTTGTTATCTTTGATGTTCTTACGAGTTGCTGCTGCTACTGGAACTTGGAATTTCTGCTGCTGGCGTTGCCGCACTGTTGTATTTTCCAGGCAACGGCACAGGGAGGAGACGCAGGGCCTCGGCCCTCGGGCCAAACTGTTCATTTTCAAAACTGCAATGACAAAATAGATGAAAAATAAAACAATAATTAATATTGAATGAAAATTGTTATAGCAACAGAAAAAAGTACTACAATCAATATTGGCATCTTGAGTTTAAAGTGTTCCACTAACAAAAAGCACAGAAATAAAACTATAAATAAAACATGCAAAATAACAACAACAATCAGAAAAGTACATAAATAACAATTTTGTTGCCTTTCAAGTGTGGCGGCCTTTCGAGTTTTTGCGATTAGCGCTAGTCAACGCTCTTATCGCTCTCTGACTGACTGAACGAACGAGCGATTGAACGATTGAGTGGCGGGGCAGTGGAAGAGCAGGAGAGTGGGAAGGGTAGGGAGGCGGGCAGGCGGGGCTGGAGGTTAAGTTTAATGCAGTGGAGCTGTGATTTGCTATATACTATAGCCTGCACTTGGCAGACACCTTAACGACTTGGCAATTAAAACACTTTTGCAATTTACTGATAATAACCCACTCAAGTGCCTGAAATATGATTTGGGAAACATGCTCGATACCTGGCCACGGTAGCGATTTCCTAACCGATAAGATAGCACCGATATCATTGTCAGTAAAACCAAAAAAAAGGAAAGAAATAAAAAACACAAAAACAACTACTATTTATCACACAAATTACAGTCATACACAGCTGAATAGAGACACTTTTGGACATTGCTATAATCCAAGCCATAAATAAAGAGAGCATTAAGCGAGTTATTATAGCTGTTATAAAAACATGACAAGAATGAGCTTTTTGCTGTGTGCAGGTGTGTGTGTGTGTGTTTATGTGTAAATTTGAGTGGTGCTCTTATTGGCGATATGACGTCATCAGTGACAGGGAACTACACCAACGCGCAACGGCGAATTGTCGGCGCATGTAATTAAGTCGTTCTGTTGTCGACTTGTCACTTAAAACTGCTTACTCTCTCTCTCTCTCTCTTGCTCTCTCTTAGTGGGTGCCTATTGAGACGTACTTAAACGTGTAAGAGTAGCCATGTGTGTATATAAACACACATACACATCTACGTGTGAACAAGTTGTCAGCAGCTAATCGCTGTTTAGTTTCCGCTTTGCTCGTCCACTATATGCACCGTGGTAAACTTGCTAGTTTTTATGAAATTAAGTCTTTCGTGCAAGTTGTTAAAATTAACTAAAGTAACTTGAACGATTTTCTTATATCTTTTTTTACAGGGCATTCAAAGCTATTAGATTAAAAAAAAAAAAAATTTATGTATAATAGCTTGTTATAGGTTATAAATTTATTTCAAAAATGTGGACAAATGCACCATTATGCACTGAATGTAGTCCGCTTTGTCAGACACCAAACACATACATACACAAACGGACACAACTACAACTACAACTACAAATGCATAGCAGCCACCGCACGTGGATTAGCACATGCACACACACACACACAGACAGACAGTAGTAGTATGTAGCCTATAAAAAGCTCGTTGGTCTTTATGTGTACGTGTGTGTGTGTGTGCATTTACTACTATCTATGACAGTTTCATAAATTGGGTCGCACAACTTCCAACACTTTATGATCGTCATAACTCCCACGCTGTCTTTGGCTTTAAACGGGTTTCCAGTCCAAACTGGAACTGAAACCGAAACTGTTGGAAAGTCTGCGGATTATTTTTTTTAAAAGCTCATTCAAACATCGCGAAAGCAATTAAATTTGCATGTGGTTAGCATTTTTTACGATAATTAAGTAACACACACGCACACTGATGAACACACTCAAATGACAAACGTTTATTTCATTTTGTTTATTTAATTTTTTATATGTGGGTTTCGCTATTTTGTTGCTGTTCATTTGTTGTTGTTATTGTTATTGTCTGTAATTGTGCCTTTATATTTTAATATGGATATTTAATTAATTGAGTTGTTGCGTTTATTGTCATTATTAAAAGAGCCCACGCCTATCAATTATTGCCAAGTGTGTGTGTGTGAGAGAGACAGAGAGAGAAGGTGTGTGCGTCTGTTTGTGCTTAGATTACTAAATCTATCCGATTTTAAAGCGTCATATCCTCCATGGTCACTTAGTTTGCCATTTGGCATCAACTTCCGAGAGCTTTTACTTTAATTAAATGCGTCCTCCATTTTCCCTTACTTAAGCTTGCTGCAAACAACTCTCGGGGGAAAGATAAAAGCGCTTTGAGATTAACGCCACGTGCACGGTGGGTGGCCGCAGCTAGCGGCGAGAGGCATGTGGCATGGGGCATGAGGCATGTGGCATGCAGGTTGTGGCAACAATGTGCCAAAGCACAGTAAATGATGTGGTGGCCAGAAAGAATAAGAAAACAAACAAGACGATTGAAACACTCCATAATTTACACAAATCAATAAATTACTAATAGCCTGGTCAAGGAAATTCGGTTTTTGCTGTAACATACAGGTAAAAAAAAAAGTCTTCTTCCCCCACAGTTTACAGTGAACACACAAAGACAGCGCCGCGTTTTAAATTGAGTTTCCACTGGAAACACTAAACTTTGCAGTTCTTTTTAATATTTATATGTAGAGAGAGGCAGATTGGAAACGAGTAAAAGGGAAGAGGAAAAGAGAAGGGGAATTGCAAGGGCAATCTTAAGCAGAGTCCCACGTACTAAACTTTAAGAGCACGCAGACTAGATGAATAACGAAGGGGGAGAACAGAAGAGAGAGAAATAAGGAGTGGGGAAGAACTGTTGCAAGATTTACGACCACGTCGTCATCTTCGCTGTGGTCAACATTGTGGCTGCAGCAGCAGCAATGGAAAGGGAATAAAGTGATGAGAGAGGGAAAGAGAGCTGAAAGATCTCTGCTGTTGTCGCTGTTGTTGTTGCTGCTAAATGAACGCCTCGAGGGAGTTGCCAGTTGCGCTTTTATTGGCAAACTAACCGCAAAAAAGAGCAACCAAAAGCAAAACCAACAACAACAACGACAACAATGGCTGGCCCTTGCCTTCTCTCTTTTACTCCCTCTCTCTTCCCCTCTCTTACAAATTGAGTTTCGCTTTTCACTCTTTTGCTGCTTTGATTCAGTGTGAAGCGCGTTAATTTGATTTTATATTCACAATATGCAGCAAACACACGCACACACAATTTGTTTGTATGTGTGTTTCCAAGTGCTCATATCTAAAGTATCTGGTTGCGTTGGTGTCTCGAATTATAGTTGTTGCGGTTCATCGTTGACTTCAATTAAATTAAGTGCAGCAGCGCCGCAAGCACGCCCCTCTGCTTCGACACGCCCCCTGCTTGCTGTGGCTGCCACACTCGAGTGCCGATCATGCCACTTAAGTGGGAAGGGGTAAAAAGGTTGCCTCAGCCTCGTACTGCGGCACACATCATTCATTCAATTGCTTTTTCAATATCGATCACTGCAAATGCTTGAAACAAGAAATGTTTGAAAAATCTCAAGTGTCTTGCTGTCTTTATCTCTCATTGTTACTGTTTCTGTCGCACGACTCGCGCTCTCAAGTGGTTCTGTTGTCCAGATAAGCGAGGTCTTGTACCCTGTAAAGGCGTGTAGTTAACAGACAGCTAGCATGAACTTGGCTCTCTTAAAATAACTTTAAACACCACAGAGAAGGTCTGTTAAGCCATTTACAGTGCTTTAACAGCGAAACTGTTAAGTAAATTATGTAGTTAGCAGACAGCTGTTAACAGTTCTCTTTAAAACTGAAAAACGATTGTAATTTGTCTATATACAATTTTTTATACAATATGTTGCATGATAAAAACGAGTAAATTTTGGTTATTATCTGTATGAGAGATGACAAGCATGTTCAAATTAAAAATCTACAACAAACATTGTTGTGATCGGGTCAGATTTTCTCTATATAAGTCAGAAAAATCGTTTAATTCAGTTAAGTCGATATTGAATATTAAAAATGATACGAAAATCGTTGTTGCTCTCGGTATTATTCATTTTATTGTTTGCATGTGATGCGAAGGTAACAAATTTGTAGCGAATAATACCAGGATAATACCTATAATTTTATAATTTAGAAAAATTGGGATTACGAACCCATATCTTTTGAAGGGAGAACAGCGGATCCAAGTAAAATGCAAGTAGATGTGCGTATTAAGAGAATGCCGAGAGGTGAATTCTCTTACCACGGTTTCATGTACTTTGGCTATGACGTCAACAAAAATACTATGGTAGGTAATATCATATTCCTAGAGTTTAGTCCCTTTCACTACAGTTTTTCCCAAACAGGTAGAGGCCATAGCTTATCGCAGCCAATCGGGACGGGAAGAGGACTATTCCCTAATGCCCTGGAGCATCGAGAAGCAAACATTTGCGGAATGGGTCGAAAACTTCTATGAAGATATGATCCATAAGAATTTCGCCTACTGTACGGATTTTCCAAGTCTAGAAGAGGCAAATCCTTGGCCAGCAAAGAACTATACATTCAATGAGTGCGTTGTCGAGGGCAAAGGAATGCCCGAAATGGCTCCACAGGGATACTACAAGGTACTGTTCTCGGCTACCGGGGATGTCGAATGGGGATTTGAGTCTATTGTTAAGATATTCGACAAAGTAATGCCCTAAAAGGAGCATGTAAAATTGAGTGAACATGTAAAGCAGAGAACTTAGCATATAAAACTTAAAAGATTGGCTGTTAAAATACTAGAAATATGTGTGTTTTTTAATAAATGTTCGATTTATACTATAAAATTGTTTGTTTATAAATTTGTTTCAATTTTTAATTTTACTATGAAAATTTAATACTGTTTTAATAAAAAGGCTGGAAAAACTGCTATACGTCATAAAAATGCCGTATATAAACTTATTATACAAGAGATAATAAACCAGATTCTAGTGAAATAGGTCAAAATTTGTATTTGACATAGGAAATACTGTGTTTTTTTTTATATATTCAGTTGCAGTTTTATAAAACTAAAGTTTTCATTAAGAAATTTTTGTGTATATACTAAATAGATGGGTATACAGATCTAATAATAATCAGATATAATAAAATTATTAAACAATCAAATATAACATAACCACACAATAGTTATTAACAGCGTAGTTAAACATCTGTTAATCTGATGACATATACAATTTGAACTAGTTCCCTGCATGCGCTAGAAACTCACCCTAAATTGGAACAGGTATTATCTCTATGACAGATGACAAGCATGTGCTTGTTAACAACACTAATTGGAGTTTAAGTATTTACTGCAAACATTGTTATAAATATTCTATATATTATATAAACTACACTATATAAAGCATTACTAACTGAAGAGAGAGAGTTAAGTTAAAATGATTCCAAAATTGAAATACTTTTCTGTATTTTTATTACTCTTCATTGAAATTGATGGCAAGGTAAGTAGTATTACCTAAGAGTACCAGGATAATACCCACTCCAACTTTTAGCGCAAATGGGATTACGAACCAATTTCTATCGAAACAAGAACAGCGGATGCAAGCAAAATGGATCTTGCTGTGCGGATCAAGAGAATGCCGAGAGGTGAATACTCTTACGATGGTTATATGAACTTTAACTACGATATCAATGAGAATACAATGGTGGGTATTACTATATAAACACGAGTGGTAAAAAATACAGTTTTAATTTCTATTAGATCGAGGCTATAGCATATCGCAGCTCTTCTGGCCGGGAAGATGACTACACTCTGATGCCCTGGAGTATTGCAAAGCAAACGCATACGAAATATATACAGAATTTCTATAAAGATATGATCTATTCGAATTTGGGTGAGTGCTCGACGTTGCCACAACCGGATGTGGCACTTCCTTGGGCCATCGCTAACATAACCTTCAATGAGTGCATTGTGGCAGGCAAAGGAATGCCCGAGATAGCTCCCCAAGGGTTCTACAAGGTACTGTTCTCGGCTACCGGAGATGTTGAGTGGGGCTTCGAGGCGATCGTTAGAATATTCGATAAGTTAATGCCCTGAAAAGTGTGTTCTTTCGGTGCTTTATAGAATTTGTAGGGTATTTCCTCTGTAAATGTTCCTCTTAAAAGGATTACAAATTTGACCAACTGCTTTTGGGAATATTTTTTAAATGTGGTAAAATATTGATGCCCTTCTTAATTGTCTGGTGGGCGTAACGAACCAGATGAACTTGAATTCGTTACACTCAATCTCCATTTTTTTGGGTAGAAAAGGGCCAGAAGGTTGAAGGTAGAAAGGTGTTACTCAGGTAGAAATTTGAAATTAGTGTGCAGCAGCTGTTGCAGTTGCAGTTGCTGTTGCTGTTGCACACGTTGCACGACTGCACAACTTTAGATGGAGTGTGAAATTTGCAAGACATGTACGAAATTGGGTTTGTGGTAAGAAGAAGAAGACGGAGAAGTGTTAACACTTTGACAGCGCCAAGTGCGGGGAAATTGGGTGAAAAAACGGCGCAGGTTAACGGTAATGCGCTGCATACAAGACAAGAGCAGAGAGAGAGAGGGGAGAGAGAGCGAGAGAGTGTGAGAGAGAGACGGAGAACGAATGAAAACTCTGACAAAATGTCGCCATGGAAATTGAATTCGAATCGCATTTCAAGTGAAAACTCGACGTAGTTTCTGGCTAATTTATTGCAAATTGTTAAAGCAACGACGTCGACAAAGATCTGAACATGGAGGACAAGACAAATGGAGTGCAGAGAAAGGGGGAATGTTGTTGTTGTTGTTAAGGCCCCGCAGCGACTGCCATTTGTTGACAGACCACATTGGCTGGGTCTCTGCCTCCATGTGTTGCAAGTACACACATGTACTGTTCTCCATGTTCAGTTTAAGCTTCACGAATACTTAAGTTTTACTAATATTCAAGACAACTTGGTGCTTCTGTATAATTATATTGATTTAATTCGTTTATTGGATAATCAAACGTGTTGATAACCGTCCTCCATGTTCACTTTAAGCAAGTTGTAGGTAAGTAGTTTGCAAGTTAGTAATTTGGCTTGTGGTTCTACTTGATAACTTTTAAGTTTACTCTCTTGAGCTATGTTCTAGCCATCCTCCATGGTCACTTTAATTCCCCAAATACCATTATTTGTTACTGATCGTTTAGTTAGCCCATTTGTCACTCTTTTCAATTAAAAGAACGTCCTTTAACGCCTAAAAACCGTCCTCCATGTTCACATTAATGCGTTAGTTTGATTTTCTACACATTCACTTTGATACGCATACTGGTTTACACCACCATGGTCAGTTTATGGCTAGACCACAGCGCACACACCTGGAAATTCACGATCTTTGTTAACGGTTATCCAGTCAAATGTGGCTTAAATTCGTTGGCCAATTTGCATGCACGCATGTGCCGTTGTTTTGGCCAACAAAAAAAAGATAGAGAATTAGAGAGAGAGAAAAATAAAGCCGCAAGCGCTGCTCACGTCTTGGCCAAGTTAACAGCAAACACGAACATTTTATAGAGCTGACAATATCAAATTGTTATCTGGCATAAAATAATTACAACGTTTTAATGCAGACAAAATAGTTGCCGCTGTGGCACGTTGCAAGTTGCAAGTTGCTGCTGCTGCTGCTGCTGTTTGCCAGTTGTTGGCAGCTGTCGGTTGTAAGTTTGGCGGTTGCCGTTGCCAAAGTTTTTTTTTTTTTGTTTTTGTAGCTGCCACATTGAGTGGCAATCAAAGCGCGTGCGAGTGCGAGAGAATTCATTTGCAACGCGACATCGACAGCAACGAAGCAGCTCGAGTTGCGCTAATTAACCAAAAACGCAGCCAATTAGTTTGGCTAACACCGCAACGAGCGAAGGGTAGGCAGTGGGAAAGGGGTAGGGAGGGAGCGACAGGGGTAGGTGTGGAGCGCAGTCAAATGCAAACGTGTTGTCATGTGTCAAATAGAAAAAAGAAACTTGTTAAACGAGCACAAGTTGATTAAATTGACAGCATTAACAGTGTGACCAGTGTTGTAATACATTAGTTGTGCGTTTCTAGTGTTGTGTAGGGTTTCATTTATTAAAAGTTATTTGCTTTTGAAGCGTTTTATATATCAAATACGAAGAAAATTAATTTAACTGACAGTATTAAAAGCTTGCCAGTGTTGTAAGTGGCTTAAATACTAAGACATTGTTGTAGAATGTCTGGGAAATTAAAAGCATAGAGTAGTTTGGAAGGCTTTAGATGTAAATATTTTAAAAAACTTTGAAATTTAAGTAATTAAAACAATACTGTTAAAATTTGTATATAAATCCTATACAACTTATACCTGATTATATAGTTATAGCTATATGACATATAATTCCAGCAAATTATAAGCCAACAAATCAGCATAAAAATGCTTATACCTAAACCCAACTTACAGGCATCTTTAGCACAATTTACGTTTAATGAACGTTTTGCAACACTGCTCCACATATTGCAAATTATATCAATTTCGAAGGCAAATTTTTTAGCATAAACACAAGTACTAGTACAAGTGTATGTGTGTGTGTGTGTGTGTGAGCCACATGAACATATGCAATGCGGCTATAATAAAACAACAGAGGCAACAGGACGATGGGCGGCCAGTTGGGCGATTGGGGGGCGTGGCACTGCAGCCCAGAGAAGCAAAGGAAGCCAGCAAAGACTGCAAAGCTTGTTAAAATTCATGTAATGCATTAACTGAAGAACAACACAACCACAAATTACACACAATACACAGGCCCCAAAAGAGGGGAAGGGGGGAGGGGGAGGGGGAGGGACATGGTTGGGTGTAGGGGAAAAAGGGTGGTGAACAGAGGCTGATGCCGTCATTTTGGCCAAGCAATGTCGAAAAGGCCGACGGGCTGCAATGAAAAGGCAATTAAAGCGCAGCAGGCAACAGACGCAACAGTAACACCAACAACAACAACAGCAACAAGAATCACAGCAACAACATCAACAACAACAACAACAACACTAAATTCGTAGCCAGAGATGGAAGTTGTTATTGTCGTCGTTGTTGTTGTTGTTGTTGTTGCAGCAATCAATTGCATGCTTCAATGGACAAATGTACGAGCATAGACAGAGATAGCAAGAGAGGTAGGGAGGGGGGGGACGTGTGACAGGGACAGGTAGAGCAAGTCACAGATAGACATGCCTGATATGAACGCAACGCTTCGTCGTTTGTCCAACTCGGACAACTGTGGACGGACAGCGCCTAGATGGATTCAACTAGATAAAAGGCATCGGTCTCAGCAGCAACAACAACAACACTACACTGAGAGAAACAATAGTAGTAAAATTTAACTACACTATTCTAGATTGTAGACTGCTCTGGACTAGAAATATGAACTTTATCTTGAAATAATCCTAATCCTAATACAAGTTTTGCCTACTCCTCCAGCTCTAGCCTACTTCTGCCAACTTTTAACACTGATACCCTGTTTTTTTCAGTGTAGCTAGCTGAAAATAAAACTGTGCACCGCATTTGGCATGCTTGACTGCGACTGAGAAGTTGGCCCAAGAGTCATGCTCTCTGGTCTCTGGTCTCGAGTCGACGGGTCTCTCAGTATCTATTGGATTGCGTCTTCATTCGCCGCAAGTTGTTGTTGTTGCAGTTGTTGTTGTTGTTGCTGTTGCTTTTGCAGTCAAGTGGAACGGCAAAAACTTGTTAACTTTTAGCTGCAAAAGGTTTGGGCCACGTTAAGTCAATCAAGCGTCAGCTTCAGCGACTTAAACTTCAAGTTGTTGTTGTTACAGTTGTTGTTGTTGTTGTTGCTGCTGCAGTTGTTGTTGTTGCAGTTGCTGCTGCTGCTGTCGGGGCGTCAATTAATCAAGCGCAGAGGCATAATCATTGCAATCAAGTCATTTTTACCTGCTGCATTTTTCGTTTGAGAGATCGCTTAATTGTCACTTGACAGCAATTAACACAATTTTGCCGTAGTCATAACAACTTTGGTTACGCCCCAAAAAGGCGTCACATCCAAGTGTGTGTGTGTAATAATGCAAATTTGTTGTTTAGTTTGTCTTTAAGTTCATTTGAAATGCAAATTTTGTTTTTACTGTTATCGGCACCCTTCAATTTGTTATCGATAACTTTGTACAAGCAGTTAGCTTGTTAAAAGTCAAAATATTTAATAGATTCTTTATCTCGACATTTATTTATTTAACATTTAAGTAATTCTTTGCCAAAGTCAAGGATAAACATTGAATTATTGTTCACTTGAAGAATTTATCGATTGCAAGTACAATCGATAGCACTGCAGTTCTTTGCTAAGAGTTGGCTAAAGTGGCAGCACAACTTCTGGAATCCAACTTAGTTTTATTTGTTGTTGAGCCAACTTTTGTGCTATCTCTGCCAATAAACGGCTGCAAACTTGCTCCACAAACAACAGCAACAACAACAACAGCAGCTGGAACAACAACAACAACAACAACAACAACAACAGCAGCAGCAGCAGCAGCAGATAATGTAGTACACTTGGAAACGTTGCTGAGAGTTTTGCAATTTGCATGCTCTCTAGTAAGCAACTAATTAAATGGGGTATATTAATTTGAATAGAAACTTAACAGCTGTTAACATTTAATATAAGCACTGTTAAAGAGCTGTTAAAGAAGACCAAAAACTCTCTCCACTTGAGCTTCAGTAAATCTATTTCATTTTAAAGTCCATAAAATAAACTTTAATTATTTTAAACATAAGTTTAGCTACACCAACTAGTTTACTTAATGTTGGCTATAAAAAGTCATGTTTCCTTGAGCCTTTTATTTAAATAAAAATAAAACATATAAGAGTCCATTCATTCCACTGCTGTTGGTCATGAATTCTTTGTTGAATTCCTTTTTAATGGGTATCCCAAGAGTTGCAAATGCCTAAAGTGTTTTTACTTGTTTCGTTTCGTTTCCTTTCATTTCGTTTCGTTCTACAGCAATTCCTCTTCTACGCTTGGAGTGTAAAGTACAGGAGAGGGGAGAGCAATAGTGCTGCCCTCTCTCTTTCCACTCTCTTCGCTTATACTCTTTTCCCTTCCCCGCTCCATTCCCCTGCTCCTTCTACGCTGTGAGTGGAAAGTGAAGGAGAGGGGAGAGCAGTAGTGCTCCCCTCTCTCATTCCACTCTCTGCGCTTATACTCTTTCCCCTTCCCCTCTGCATTCCCCTCCTCCATTCTGTTGAAGTGCTTGGTTTGTATCCTCGGGGCCTTTTGGCTGCAGCACAGCATACTTTTGGTTTAATGTTGCAAAAAGGGCACACAAGCCAGACGAGGCATAGCAGCAGCAGGCAACAGACTTGCCACACACACACATTCACAGCTTCAGTTGTATGTGTGTTTGTGTGTGTATGAAATACATTCAGTTGCCTTCGCTGATGAAGTTGAACAATTTCCAAGTGGAAAACGGGGCTGCAGATTCTGTGGCATGGGGCAGCTACTAGTCAGGATTTGCATAGCAGCCCCACCAGCCCCCGACCCCTTGGGGCAACAACAAGCAATCAAACTGCGACAAGTTTTTCTGGCACTGGCGACACGCAAAATTTTCTACGCTAATTTATGATGGGGCGCCCATAAATTTATGGACTTGCCACAATGTTTGCATCCCTCTCTTCCATTCCCCCTCTCCCACTCTCTATCTCTTCCTGTGTGTGCTGCAGTCTGGGCAACTACTTGTGCCACACTTGCCACTAGCAATTAATTTTCAATTAAGTCGCTGAAATAGTTAATTTATTTGGCAACAGACAGAGTCAGCTACCTACGCAATTTTCCCATGCTTATAATTCTCAAGCAGTTCAAGCGAATAAAAGGAGCAGAAAAGAACAGTTAGTCGCTTTTAAAAGCTTAATTGCATTTTAATTTAATTTTTTTTTCTTCCTTTTTTTTGGCTTCTTTTCTTTGCCAATTCCGACGAACCGTAATCAAGGCAACGAGTTAAGCCAAAACATAGCCATACCCATAATCTGGCTAAAAAGAGTTTTCAGCTCTTTCACTTTGTGTGGACCCTGTTGCTGGTTGTTGTTGTTGCTGTTGACGGTTGTTGTTGACGGTTGTTGTTGCCACTCGGCTGCCCATTCGATTGTCTGCCTTTCTCCTCATCACATTGCCAAGATTTATGAACGCCTTTTGCGCTTTAAATTGAATTCAATATTTTGCCAACGTTTGTTGCAACAAGACACAATTTCATGTTGCAGCAACGCCAACACCAACACCAACGCCAACAACAGCAACAACTACAACTACAACAACAAATTGTTACAACAAAGTTTTGTTTTTCTCTCTCGTTTTGTTGACAGTTGCATTTTATGGCCATTGCTTTCTTTTATTTTCCTCTTTTCTTTTCTTTTCTTTTCTTTTATTTCTTTGCTTCCTTTGTCGCTGAAAATTGATTTTCCTTTTACCTCGTGTGTTTGTGTGTGTGTTAAAGGTGTGAAAGGCGCTCTTGTGTGCCCCCCCCCACTGAAAATCAGACAATTGATTCGTTGTTTCCCCTTCCTTCACCTTTCCTTTCCCACCTGTCAGTTTTCCGCTTTTTCCTTATTTAAATGCCATAAAGATACAAACCTGCAAAGAAAGTAGAAAAAATATATAAAAAGTTTTAGTAATTTGTTCATTATATTGGTAGGGAAATTAACAGACATATAATTTGTAAACAAGTCAATAAACAATCTGAAATTTGTTAACAACTTTAAATCTACCAGTAACCACAAAAAAACTGCTATATAAATTTACGTTGCTTTAGTGCTTTTAAAATTTTACTACTTTTTTGTCTTTTAACTGCCTACTACTTTTTTGAACATAGCAAAGTAACAACTACGAGTAGTAAACAATTTGATCTTTGGATAAATCAAATTTGTTAAGTTTTTGTTTTCTTTTCTTCCTTGTTTCGCACAAATCAACAATTGAAGTTCATGTGTTGCAATTGTTACTGTAGTTCTTGTTGTTTTTGCCGTTGGGGGCAATCATCATTACAAAGTGCTGAGGTGCAGCACTCTTGGCGGCTGTCAAGATAAGTTGCGCTCTTCTGGTTTTGCTCTTTTATTTTTATTTTTATATTTTATTTTTTTTTTTTTTGCTACAAAAACTGCAAAGCAAGCAAAGTCAAGCAGTTAACCAGCTCAGTTGAGTAGAGTTGAGTTGAGTTAAGTTCAGTAAAGAGAGCGGAGCGAGAGGGGAGTGGTGTGAAGAGAGGAGCAAAGAGTGTAGTGGAGTAGAGTACAGTGGAGTTCAGTTCAATCAAGTCTTGTATGCGGAGTGCTCTGATTCCCCTTCGCTCTCCCCCCTCTATGGGGTGGCAACAACAATGACGCCTCTCAGAAAAAAATAAGAGGAAAAAAAACTGAAAAATGTTTTTCGTTTGAGTGCACAAAATGCCGACGTGCCGATTGTTGTTGTTGCTTTAGTTGTAGTTGTTGTTGTCGCCGCCTCGCCTGCCAGAGGGCGCTACATTGTCGATTTTTATTGTTGTTGTTGCTGTTCGCAAACAATTTTGTGCTTTTGTTTTGTTACTTTTTCGACATCGTCTCTCGTTCTCTCCTTCGCCCGCTGTTTCTGCCTTTCCATCTCTCTGTCCCTCTTGTGCGCCCGTCAATTCAATTTGAAGCCATTTAGCATCAATTTGCAGTAATTTGACGTATAAATTATGTCAAATTGCCGAGCAGCTTGTCATTGAGTGTATTCTGTAGCTATATCGTTGTAGTTGTTGCTGTTGCTGTTGTTGCTGTTCTCACTCACTCACTTAATGCTTTGTTGTTATCGCTGCTGCCTTTGCACCTTTTTTCAATGACCGCTCGCACAGATTGGCTCAGGTAGAGAAAGAGAGGGATGAGCAGAGGTGACTGCTGGCGACGTCGGCGGCATCATCATCGCATCGTATCGAGAGGAGAGTTGGTTCCAGTTCCAGTTCCAGCTTGTTTCCATTGTATACGACTTGGGTTTATTTTCTGCTCTTCTCATTTTTGTGTCTCATTTTTTTTTATATTGGACACGTTTCGCACTGTGTGAATTTTATTTTCGCTTGTCGACACAAAAGAATTTCACTTAACACACACACACACACACAGGCACACAAATCGTATAAGCGACACATGGATGCCGAAAAAAGGGTCCAAAGACCTGAACAACAGAGACTTAAGAGTCCGACACTAAAAGTGCCCATAAAAAGGTCCGATATACGAACGCACCTATGTGTGTATATTTATGCGTACGTATGTGTGTGTGTGTGTATGTTGGAAGAGGGAAGGAGAAGGAGAGAACGCAGCAGGGGCAGCAATCTTTACGCTTTTGTGAATGTTAACATTCAAAGATATCATCAAAAAATTCACTGGAAATATGCCTCGCTACGATACAATAAAAGAAAAAAAACTAGTAGGAAAGACTGCAGGCCAGCGAGCCGACTTTAAAAGACCCAGTACTTTTTTTTAAAGCAAGAAAATATTTTGTATAACAACCAAATTTAGTTGCAGACTGCATTTTACTACGATAATTGTTTCTATTAACTAGATATGCGTAACGCTTAAACGCTTTCATTACATATTTGGTTTCTATGCCTGTTACGCACGTTATGTTAACTGACGAACATGACAGACTTCTGTTCTCTTTCTGAGTACGCGGTCTAAAAGGTAGCGATGAGCAAGGGAGCAAGGGAGAATGAGGAGAGAAGCAGTCGCAAGATCAATGTAGCTCCCACCAGTGTGAGAGAGTTTCTGTATGTGTGTGCGTGTGCGTGTGTGTGTCTGCTTGTGAGTGCGAGCTCCCCTCTAGTTAAGGCTCGATTCGGCTGTCGACTGTTGACTGTCGGTTCGTCTCGGATCTGCTGCTGCTGCCCGCGACGCTTCGTTCTCCCTGGTGTATTTTGTCGCCTCTTTTGTGCGGATGAGTTGCTGTTCACGCGTCGTAAACTCGGTAGCTGCTTCCAAACAGGCGCTACAACAAAAACAATAACAGCAGCAAAGACAATGGAAATAACAGCAGCAACAGAAACAAAAACAAAACGAGTCTAAAATTTCCGCATGCGCCGCTTGTTTTGTGGGGGAGAGAGGCAGGGAGAGTAGATGAAAACATGTCATCATCATGTCCGTCTCTGCCTATGCTCCACCCTCTATTTCACTCAAACTCATGCTTTCACTCGCTTCGACTCCTTCACACCCATTTAGTGGACCCCTTAAGAATGCAGGTTTGTTTGGCTTTCATTTCTAGCAATTTGAAGAATTTTCATTTGCATTTTAATTAAGTGAATGGACGCTAGGGGTGGACGCTTTCTTCAAGTGGGAGCAAGAGAGAGGAAGAAAGAGAAAGGGAGACTAGCTCGCTGGAGCAGCAAAACTTTATTATCTGTACAAGCAATTATGCATATCATAAAACACTTTAAACATTAATGAGCCCCAGCAACGCCAGCCAGGGCCGGGCCGGGCTGGGCCAGGCCAGACCGGGCCAAAAAGCCCAAGTCTGGGACCCAAAAAACCCAAAGCCAATTCATTGTGTTGTGTGCTCAAGCGACGCTCGTTTATTCATTCATCCACTTAGGCGCAGAGACAGAGCAAAGAGTGCGACGAAAGAGTGGAGAAGTGGGAAGAGCGGTGAGTTGAGAGTGGATGGGTGGGGAGAGGAGACGGTGGCAGCCGAACGCCCCCAACTGTTTCAGTTAGTTATGGCAAAGTCAGCATGTTGCCACTTTATTGCCTGCTTTACATTTCTGTTAGTTTAGTCCGCGACCGGAGGCTACAAACTGCTGTGTGCCTCTGTCTATGCATATGTATGAGTGTTTGAGAGCATATATGTGTGTGTGTGTGTTTGTGTATGTGTGAAATCGTGTTATGTTTTGCGGCTAAATTAAAATTCGACTTAATCGTTTAAACATTTAAGAGGCAAGGCAAGGCCCCAAAGCAAAAGGCAACATCAGCAGCAGCAGCACCACCACCAGTAAAAACAACAAAAACAACACAACAGCAGCAACTAAAACTACTCCACTCCTTGTTGTAGTTGTAGTTTGTAGTTTTGCCTTTTTTTTTCTTCGACTCTTCGTTTTCTGCATGCGCAGCGCAGTCGCACAGTCCAAAATAGCAACAGCATATTGCTGTCTCACTTGAACGCTCAGTGAGCGTCATAAACAAACATGGCTGCTCCTGCTGCTGTTGCTCGCTCTTTGGCATAGCAAGTGCAGTGGAAGAGAGCCATGTTTCAAAGTGGAGTGGGGGAGAGTTGCTTTATTTTTTTTTTTGTATTGTAGCCAATGCCGAAAGAGAGAAGAGTATGGCGCATATTCACTTTGTTCGTTTACTCCTTACTGTTGCTGCTGGTGCTGCTGGTGCTGTTGCCGCTGCTGTTGATGCCCCGAGGAGCCGCCGCACTATTCAAATGTTAATTAAAATTTAAAAGCTTAAACTGTGCAAATTGTAGCACAGAAGCTCTGCAGAGACTTTGCGACAGCGGCAGGCAGCAGACAATGATTTATTTGCTGTCCGACTGTCAACGTTGCCTTTTGTCATTTTAATAAAATTAAATTATTGCATTTATTTTTTTTCCACAAACATTTTATATTTATTTACGTATGCACAAATGTGAGTGTGTTTGTGCATACATATATATATTAATTAATTAATTGCATGGATTGCTGACAGAAGCTCAAGTCACAGTATTTGCAAATAAAAACACTAATGCACGTGCTGAAAATATAAATAAAGTTAAACATGTTGGCCTAAAACGTTAAGCCAACAAATGCAAACGTCATAAACAGCAAGCCAAACAATATAAGCATGTACAACAGCAACAATTGTCAATGACAACAACAACAACAACTTGTTTCAATTAACTGCTGTTTGCAGCCGTTGCTATAAAACTCAAATGGATGGCAAAAAAAGCTCAAATACACACACACGCTCTCTCACACACACACACACATGTCCATAAAATACAGTAAGCACAAAGTAGCAATGAAAATGCCATTACAAAGATTTATTATGCATTCACATATATACATATGCATATCTATGTATGTGTGTTTGTATGTTTGTATGTCTGTATGGCTGTATGTATGTATGCCTGTATTTATGCATGTCTGTATGTATGTAAACATTATGCGATTTATGACAAACACTGCACAACGAAATTTAGAGCAAACACTTGTCGACCAGTGTTGTAAAGCACTAAAGTGTTGCCAATCAAATTTGAATAAACTTAAACGAAAACTTTTCGTTTTGTTAATTTACAACATTTTTTTAACTTATCAACTGCAAGTTTTTCCATTTTCCATTTTCCCATTGCATGCAACCAAAAGGTGGGCAGGGGGCGTGTCATGTCGAGGCGTAACAACCAACTTGACAACGTTTTGTGTTTGTTTCGCTTTCGATTTAGTTATTATTTAAGTAGCAACAACATTTTTGTGGATTTCTTTTCATTTCATGACTTTTTTCTTTTTTGTAATTCATTATTTGCAACAGTTTAACGCGATTTTGACATGCAACATTTGGTTGCAGGCTACAACAAAAGCCAACTTACAACAAAAGCAGAAAAAGCAATCGCTAAAGAAACCAGCAACAAGCAGCAACAGTGAACGAAAAGAATTCTAATTGAGGTGCCACAACATGCGAGCCAAACCAGCAGCAGCAGCAGCAGCAACAAGAGGAACCACAGCAGCAACAGCAACAGCAACAACACGAGGGAACAACAACAGCAGTGAAATGTTGCTGATAGCAATCAACATCAATTAAAGCAGCTGTCTGTCTCTCAGTTGTTGCTGTTGTTACTACTGTTGTTGCTGCTGTTGTTGTTGTTGCTGCCGTGTAATTATATTTGTTGTTGCGCCTTTGCCATTAAAATCATCGTCATCATCATCATAATCATCTTTGACGTAGTTTGTTGTAGTTGTTGTTGCTACTCGACTAAGCACTGAGACATTGCAATTGCAACCGCTGCTGTTGCTACTACTACTAACAGCAACATGTTGTTGCTGCGAGTGTGTGTGTGTGTGTGTGTGTGTGTGTGTTTGCTTGTTGCTTTGCGCCTGATGGCAACTACTGATAATTATAATCCGCTTGTGGTTAAAATGGTGTTGCCTACCTTACTGGCGATAAGCTCGCATGAATAATTATGTTGCCAGTTGGCGAGTTGTTGCTCCTGCTCTTGTGGTTGCTGTCGTTGCCGTTGCTGTTGCTGTGGTGGCTGCTGCTTGTCACTGTTGCTGGCCAATGCGCGACAACTCATGAATAATTAATGCACTGCCTGACGTTCTCGCTATTGCTGCTGCTGCGGTGGCTTGGCTTGTTGCTGTTGTTGTTGCTTCTGCACGGCAGCAACTTGTTCTTGTGCCGAGGAGTTTACTCGTTGAAATATATTTTCAATTATAGCAGGAAATCGTGAATTATACTGGGGACTCTCTTGTTGTTGTTGTCGAGTTGTTCTTGTTGTTGTGATTGTGGCATTCACCGATGTTGTTATATTATTTTGATTAAACTTGACATAGTCTCCCGTCAACAATGTGACTCTGTTGCTGCTGCTGCTGCTGCTGTCGTCGCATCACGCAATTATTTAATATATAAAATACTTACATAAACGACTCTTCTTTAACAAAATATGTGAAAAATTTGCTCACATTGCCTTTTTGAAGCTGCCGACAATAATTAGCACTTGAATAGCAGCAGCAACTACAAAAGCAGCAACACAAAGGACCACTACGGGTGTGTGTGTGTGTGTGTGTGCGAGTGTGTGTGTGGCTACTAAAGCGTATTTATTATCAACTTAATTTGCATATCACATTGAAATTTCCAATTTTAAAGAAATAGACAATCAGACAGTTGCCACTCTAAGCAATACAATGACAGCAACTACTGCAACAGCAGCAACAACAACAAGTGTTGCTGCAAAGAAAAGCGGCAACATTGCAGGCAGCTTAGGGATGACAACGTGGAGGGGATTAAACTGATGTGTTCGTAATTTATTTTTAGCTTTATTTAGCTATAAATATTTAATGGAACTTTAGTAACTTTCCCTGTCTTTAACCTAAAAAAAGTATATTAAAATCTTTCCATTTGGTATTAAAGAGGCTTTTAAACCCGATTAAGGTTTAAAAAACTCGATATTTAACTTTCTTTCGACTATATACAAATTTCTATTCCTTTCCAAGCACAGCTAAACTCCCTATCTGCCAAAACTTAGCGTTGATTTTAGTAGAACACTTTATATAACTTTGATTTATTAAGATGATGGTGCCATAACCATAGCTATCATCGTGATATGTCCAATGGACAGCTGGGATTTGTCCAGTCTCTGGTTGCTACTGCTACTGCTGACAATGAATTCCATTTCATTTCCATTCCATTCAACAGAGAGACGACAATTCGCTGGAGACAAACTCAAAGTGGAAGTGGAAATGGAAGTTAAAGACGAAGTCAAAGTCAGAGTTGGAGTTGGAGTCGGAGTTGGAGTCGGTTTTGGAGTCGGAGTCTGAGTCGTAGCTGTTTGTCATACCAAGTGAAATGGCTTACATGCATTGCTGTTGCCTTCACCTCAATCCCTCGATCTACACCACTCTTGCGGCACATCGTGTTGAGGTGTGCTGAGCGATAGCATCTTGCATAAAATTACTGACAGCAGCAAAGGAGGCAAGCCACCAGGAGCAACAGCAGCAGCAGCAGCAGCAACAGCAACCACCAGCAGCGTCGAGTTGATGCTGTGCCACTGATAGCCTCGAAATTGTTGGCAGTTGCAATTTGCTGTTTGGAATTTTAAGCGAGCCAACAATAAAGCTGGTCAACACCGTGCCGAAGGGGCCAAGAGATGAAGCAGACGGGGCAGACAGACCGACAGACAGACACAGATAGCAACATCATTCTCATGCTCATCAGCAGCAGCAGCAGCAACAACAGCAGCAGCAGCAGCAGTAACGGCAGCAACATCAGAGTTGGGAGTTGAGACGATGGCACATAAAAGTCAGCAGGCGGTGCTGATGTGTTGCTCCTGGCTCACTGCCTGACTGTCACTCTGTCCAACTGTCCAACTGTCTGACTGTCTGTCTGCCCACCCGACACCCCCTGCAGCAATCTCTTTTGCTCTCCCACCGCCCCTTTGGCATAATGTTTCCTGCGCCCTGCTGTTGCTGCTGCTGCTGTTGGTTGGTTGTATACTGTATGTTGCTGCTGCCAGCTTCGTTTGCATTTTATGTCAGTATATTTTTTTGCTGTCTTTCTTTTGCTGCCTTTCAGTTTATTTTTTTTCTTTCTGCTGCTGTTTTGTTCATTTCAATTCAATTTTTTGCGCTGTTACTTTTTGCATAAACTCGAAAAAAAAAGCGAAAAAGCAACAACAACAGAAAATCGAAATAAGATATAGACGAAGGCAGCAGCAGCTACAGCACGATTTATGTTAATCAGACAACGGCAGCAACAGCAACAGCAACTGGGCGTACGGGGGGTGTGGCACAGGCGGCAACTAGCTGTAGTTGGGGGAGTACAAGGAGGAGGAAGTGAAAAAAGCGCCAGGCAAATGCATTCAATCATATTTTATCTCAGTCTCCCTCTCTCTTCCTCTAAGTCTCTTCCCCTCTCCCTCTCTCTCTCTCCCTCTTTCGGGTTATTATGTATCGCTTAGATGCCTTGGCGCACTTTCCGATTGCTTTGAACTGAACAGTAAGGGGGAGGGTAAGTGGGAGGGGTAGTTTTTTAGGGGGGTTTTTGCTCTAAGTGGACAGATTTCTGGAGCGAAGCCAAGCAAACTCCTAGACCCAATCTTTGGCCACGTTTTAGTTTCTTTTCTTATTGCCATTTGTTTGTGGTCGTCGTCGTCGTCTATCGAATGCTTTTGTGGCCTGTGGTGAGATTTCAATTTGATTCGATATCGATTTGATTTCAATTTGCCAAATGCTTTGCTGCCATTTGCTGTTCGCAGTTGTCGCTGTCGTTATTGCTGTTGTTGTTGTTGTTGCTGCTGTTGTTGTTGCTGCTGTTGTTGTTGCTGTTGTTCGGGTGAAAGTTCGTTACTTTGTTAATTTAAATGGCATTGAGAATGGGAAAGTAATTGACTGTAGATTGTACAACAACAACAACAACAACAACAGTAGTTCCACAAAAAAGGCACGTCCCAAGCAATTGAGCAGCTTCTTTTGTTGCTGCAGGAAACGCTTAAACTTATGATTTAATCAACAGCAGTTTAACAGCAGAGAGCCTAGAGCTTAACAGCGTGTTAACAGAGCAGCCATAACTAACCTTAAACTTAAGTTTCACACAGAAATTGCTAAAGTTTAAGCAAATTTTAAACTATTTGAAATGCAGAAACAACTAAAAGCTTAAACAGTTAATAAATTATTAACGCTTTTGAAAATCTGTTAACTTTAGATAAAGTTATATAAACTTAAACCATAACAAGACACAATACGGTAATTATTCATCGATTGTTAACTGTAATTTCACTTTAATTAAATCAAGTTGTTTTACTTAATCCGCTTTAGCAAACAAAACCGTCAGTTTCCAATGGATATTATATATATGCCAAGATATAGTATATAGTGTGTATTTATCTGATTCATATGTCATAATTTGTACAACAAAGCGTTGAGTTTCAATTAATTGTGGTACAAATTCATTTTAATCCCATTTACTTACAAATTCACAAAGCCGAGCTGATTAAATTAAACACAAACCTGTAACGAAAGAGAGAGAGAGAGAGAGAGAGAGAGAGAGAGAAATTGTTAATGAATTCTAATTGGCATATTTCGCATATAAATTTAATTAATTAATTTTATTTTTATGCACAATTATTTGCATTTCAAAGTGAGCAAATAAAATTGATGCACATTTCAAATGAAAGCAAATAAATTTAGCACTTAATACTCTCGTATCGTGGCGTAGCCACGCCCATTTGTGCACACACCCACAAAACTGGCAGAAAACATTCAGTTTGTTGTGTTCTTTTTGAGTAAAACATAGAGTAAACTGCAAAAAGTGAACCAAAAAGTTGCTTTCTTTTATCATTGGGGTGTTTCAGTTACTTAAAATTAAATTTTATTTAAGAAAAAGATGAAAATTAGTTTTCTTCAGTTAAAAAAGCTGTTTAAAATGGTCTTCTGTTAAGCTACAGAGCTCGCGGAGCTTAACATAATGTTAAGCTAAGCGCGCTGTTAATGAAATTTGCCTGCTTATGTTAAAGAGTTTCTAATGAATTGCAGTCTGTTAACTGCAGTCACTTAAGAAGCAGTTATGTTAATAACATGCTGTTAATAGCAGCGCATACATACTGTTAGCGGAACTAAATTTCTTTGGCAAGTTTTTTCTTTTTCCCTTGAAACTCTTTAAATTGGTCAACATGAAACTGACCAACTGGCTAAGAGACAGACGAACGTGCTGACTGACTGCCTGACTGCCTGACTTCTGCTGTTGTTTCTTCTCCTTCTTCTGCTTGTTTTTCATCTGCTTTTTCTACAACTTTTTAGTTTTTTGCTTGTTTCTAGTTTCCTCGCCCTGAAAATAATAATAATGAAACAAACCAGAAGAAAAGCTGCGAAAAAACACAGTTTGTGCTATTTTCATGCGCTTTTTGCGCCGGATGTGCTGCATAAAAATGCAACACACACACACACACACACATAGAACTGTGCACAACATTTGTAGAAAAAAGTGGGGGGAAAAATGTAGGAAAATGTGTAATTTGAACAAAAGCAGCAACAGAAAAGAAATGAAAAGAAAAACGCCGGCAAATGCTGCCCTTTTTCCACATTGCTTCCTACTTTTTGCCTTTCCCGTTTTTCCTTGATCTCCTCCTACCCCCCACCCCCCTAAGAGCCTCCTACTCGTTGTTGTTTGGGAACTTGGCTAAACTTTTGGCCCAACGAAATGGCCGAAAGCGAAATGCGTTTTTGATGCTGTTGGCTGCCAGCACCACGCCCCCTTTTGTGCCTCTTCAGCTCGCAGCTCGCATTACTGAATGCCTGCATTGTTGGCGCTCTTGGCCAAAAAGTTTAAGCATTAAGCCACTGTCAATTATCTTTCTCTTCCTTTTTGGCGCTTCCTTCGTTCGTTTCACGCAAATTCACAAACGATTTTTCCCCCACCCCACTCCACCCTCTTCCCACTGAGTATTTAAGCCCGTCGAACGTCTTGGAAAATTGAAACAACTTTTGCAATTACTTTCCGCAAACAAAACAAATGTGCGCAAGTCACGCAATCTGCCTACCTATCCACACCCCCACCCCCTCTCCCACCCCTGCCACAGGCACTGTAGCATGACCAAGGAGTGGGGTGGAGTAGGGGTAGGTATAGGGGGGTGTGGAGGTGGTTACAACAATAATTAACCAGCATTGTTCATGCACACATTCCATGCTAATGCTAATGACAATAACGAGTCAACAACAAAATCCGCCCAAAAGGTATGACAACAGCTGTTGACAGGTATAGTGGACAAGGGGCGGGGGGTGTGGCAGTTAGCTGGCTTTCATAAGACAAGAGTTTAGAGGAGCTTTCTGACTTCCATAGTTTTAAACAATTTAAGCTGTTTATTAAATCAGTTAAGAGTTATTAATTATAACATTTTAATAAATTATAATATTAATAAAATATAATATTAATAAAAGTATTATTTAACTCACTTTCATTTAAATACTAACTAAAAGTTAATAATTTAGTTACCAAAAGATTTGCCAGGTAACAAATATTCGTTTGCTTTTTGGCCAAATTTGTGCAAGTGTTAAACCATAAATTCTACGTTTAATTAAAATGTCGAGTGTGTGTGTTCGAGTGTGTGTGTGTGTACAAGTGTATGTGTGTGTGTGTGTGTGTGTGTGTGTGTGTGTGTGTGGATTGCCTTTCCAATTGGTTTGCCCAATTATACTAACAATAATTTCAAAGGGAAATTGTCCAAAAAGTTGCATGCAATTCGAAAATTGTGTACACATTTTGTGAAATATACACTCGCAAATACACACACACACACACATACACCTACAGTTGTGGTTAGTCACAGAGAAATGTGGCTTGAATATATGTATGTGTGTGTTTGTGTGTGTGTGTGTATTTGAATAAGGACTAAGCGAGTCCTTTTTGCCATAGAATTTGTAAATCAACTTTTCAGTTGCTTGCGGCCATACTACAATTTTATTATTGCGTTTATTTAACTTGACCCAATGGATATGCATACATAAGCAGTTTGCGGCCAACAACAGCAGCAGCAGCAACAGCAACAGCTACAACAACAGCTACGACAACAACAACAACAGCAGCAACAACAACAGCAGACGGCAGCAACATTTTCATTGTTTGCTGCTGCTGTGAATGGCTCGTAAATCCTTTAGCCGCAACCGCACCCACACCCACACACACACACGCACACACACATACATGTAGCTACACCCACAGCTAACACACCCACACAAACACACACACACAATGACTATGTGCTGTCTGTTGTGGTTGGCAAAATGTGAATGTGCAGCTTCGACCTGAAAGCTCTTCCCTTTTGCCTCTCTCTCTCTCTTCCTCCCTCCCTTACTTACTCCCTCTCTTTGTCTTTCTCTGTCTCTCATAAATATTCGATCTCTCTACATCTCTGTAAAATTGCATTATGCAATTCCCAACGAGTTGAACATTTACCTTCGGGCAACTGCCCACCTGTCTTTCGATTGGTCAAATGGAGCACGCAATTCCATTAAGCCCTTTGTTTCAATCCTTTTTGCCTCCCTTTCACTCACTCATCTGCTTGCTGTCTCTCTCACTCCTTCACTCTCTCGCTTAATAATTCAATTATGTCACAATACATTTAATGTGCTGAGCAAATTGCTAATTTCAATTTTCCATCATTTTGATAGAAACAACATATTTTGACCAAGGGACGACTAGTGATTGTGTGGGGAATGAGTGCAAATCGGGTAGGTAGGGGGTTTTACATTAACTCTGTGAGCCTAATTAATTTATATTTACTTTCGAGTGATGGTCACCCTAGACAAGTGATGGTCACCCTAGATATATATGGTCACCCTGAAGTAATAATGTATTCCACAGGCAGAAAAGTGCTTATATACCATAAAGTATGGTCACCCTAAAATGTAAAACACTACCTATATCCCTGATTTGGGATAAATTTCCTCTACTTGCCTAAACATAATACCTTTTTTTCAATTCCCATTTAATTATAGAGGGTATAAATCGATTTTATTTATTTTGCTTAGCTGTTTATTGCTCCCATTTGTAGAAATCGTTTTGCTCAGCAAATTGTTGCGGTTGATTTTAAAATTGAAATTGAAAATAATCATAAAACCCGCACGCCGCCCACATTGAGTTCAATGTCTTTGGACATTGACCAAAAATAAATACTCAGCGCAAAATAAATGAAAACTGTCAACAAATGAATGAGTGAGTGACTGAATGACTGACTGACTGAATGAGTGAATGAGTGAGCAACTGAATGAATGGCTACTAAATTTAAATTAATTGCAAAATAAATTCAAAACAAATTGCTTTTATTCATGCACAACACGTGGCATATTTAAACAATGAGAGAGTGAGTGTGTGTGTGTGTGTGTGTGTGTTAGTGCTTTGTATGCTAATTTTAAGGGGAAGTGGGAGGGGAAGGGGGAGGGAAATAAGCCTCGACTAAATACTTACACGGGGGTAGCTACTACTTAATACAAGCTACTCTTGTTAAACGCTGCATTCAAGTATTGCTCTCGTTGTTTGCATTTCTATATCATAAATAATGCAAATTAATTAGCTTTGGAATTTATTTCACACTGCCCACACACACACACACACACACTATGTAGTGGTGTGTGTGTGTGTGGCAATTTACGCCAAAATGCTGTGTAATTTAATTGAAAATGGCAGCCTCAGGGGGCACAAACAACAGACAAGCACAACGCAGACAAAGGCCAATACAAGCATACATATAGATAACAACAACAACTGAAACTACAACAACAACCTGCGCATATGTTATACCCCATTGTTGTTGTTGTTGTTGCTGTTGTTGGACTTGGGCACTTGGCACGTTCCGTGCCAGCTAAAAATTCTCATAATAATTAAACGAAAAACGCGTTGATTGCATGCAATTTGCATTTTACGACTACGCGACGAGGGCCACAAATGTCCGTCCCAGCGTCTCTCACTCACTCTCTCCCTCTCCCTCTTCCTTTCTCTCTCTGTGTACCTGTGTGTTAGGGTAGGCCAACAGCTGCTTAGCTCCCAGCACAGCACTCAATTGGATACTCAATAAGCCAACAACAACAACAACAATAATTGATAGACAGACGGACAGCTCACACCTTTGGCTGTCTTCAACACACACATTTAACCCCCTTGCTCTCTACGCCACTGTCCCCCTGTCTGTTCTCCCTTTACCATTGATTAGCTCGATTAAGCAAATGAGTAAGCAAAACAAGACAGTTTCACTGGGCGCGAGTTAATTTAATTGCTTGCAGAGCGAGTGAAAGGTGTGTGGGCTGCAGTTGAGGAGAGTAGGGGAGAGGAGAGGAGGGGGTAGTGGGTTTTGGTGTAAACAGTCCCGCCCACTGCCAGAGGCGTGTGCTTAACTACTCAACCAACTTATCAATCAAATACTGAACTCTAAATTATTTATAAAAGTTATTTAAAAATTCACTTTTATTTATTTACACATTTTTCCACAAATTTACTGATTTTTCTACCCCTTTGTACCCCTCTTACCCCTTTTCCCCTCTTACCCCTTTTACCCCCTTTCAGTTATTTGCATAAAGCCCATCAGTAAATTGTCTTTTTTATGCTTTTCCGGCAATTAAAATTTCATGTTTTTTCTTCAGTTCTTTTATTTATTTATAAATTTTTTATATACACACAATTTATGCATAAATTTGTTATTAAATTAGTCACTAACAATTTTACGTGCACTTCCGTTCTGTAAATAAATTTTCTTTCTTTCCACTTGTTTAAATTAGTAGCGCAAAAACTATGTTCAATCAACACACAAACACACACACACACACTCATATACGCAGAAAAAGATCAAAGAAAATTCACAGTTTCCATTTGCATAAGGAAAAACCAACACACATTCAAATGGCCAACAAACAAACAAAATAAATGAAAATTCAAGAGAGGAAAAATGCGAAAAACGTTGAAATTTTAATTGTGTACATAGACGTGTATGTTTGTAGTACGCTCTATGCTCTATTTAAGCCAAGTTAGTTGGTGTGCGATACATGAACACATCATAAAGCATTTAGTTTAAAGAGCACACAATAATCGGTTCATTCGATAACAATTTATCAAAGTGATTTGTGTGAGTTTTATTGGTTTCACAAGTGAAACAATTTCTAGAAATATTTTTTAAATTAATATATAAAAAAGAGATTAATTATAGATCGAATAAAACTATATTTAAGTCATTAAATTGTATAACTTTTATGATTTTTGTTTAATAAACGGATTTGTTTTATAGTTTAAACATAAAAATCAGTTAATAACAATCGATATAAACGATAACTATCGATAATACTGCATACCTTGCATGTCACCAACTGATCAGCTGCACCAAGTTACCCAACAAACAGAATTTACAGTGAGTATTTAGCATACATTCCTCTCCTCTCCTCTCCTGCTTTCCCCCTCTCTTTTAACCTTCCCTCTACACTCCTCTCCTCTGCTCTCCTCCTTTCCCCTTCTCATTCAACCTCTCCGTCTCCTCTGCTGCTTTCTCCTCTCTTTCTACCTTCACTCTCCCCTACTCTCCTGCTTTTCCCCTTTCTCTCAACCTCAACTTCTCCTCTCCTCTCCTGCTTTATCCCTATCTCTCAAGATCCCACTCTTCTCCTCTCCACTCTTCTCTTCTACACTCTTTTCCTCTCCTCTTCTCTCCTCTCTTCTCCTCTCCACTCTTCTCCTCCCCTCTCTGCTCCCCTCCTTCTTTCCCCCTCCCTTTCTACCTCCCCACTTCGAGTGAATGTGGGCGTTGCCCGCCTTCCATCTTCCCTCCCCTCCCCACCCACCTCCTGTTGGTTCACTGCCAATTCTTGAGAAGAATTCTTGATGCAAGATTTATATCCGTTTGGCGTGAATTCAACCTACAAAATTTGTTGCTTGCCAAATATTTTCGACACATTTTGCGGCTGACTGAAACTAGCAAATAATCATGATAATGATGATGATGATCATTAGCTTTATGATCATTATTATAAATGCGGTATGATGAAGTGCCAATAATTTTCTGGCATTTTGTAAAACTAATGTACTTCCATTTCTCTCTAACGGCAACAGCAGCCACTTGGCCATAATTTGCATACAATGAGAAGGCGAATTATAAAATTTTTTACCTTTTTCTCGTTAGCCAAATTTTCTTAGCTGCCAAATTGAGTCAATTGAGCGGTGTCAGAGATTTTCCCAATTTGCTGGGAAAATTAAGCGGTAAAAAGATACTAAACTAAAGATACTAAAATACTAAAGATACTAAACTAAAAGCGTTTAGGAAAAGTTATAAAAAATAAACAAAAATTTCCTAAAAATTACTTATTTTAAATTAAGCTCGACTATTTAATACTCCTTCTTTTATAGCTAGGGTATTAAAAGTGCTAGTAGGCGTTCGACTGGGCGTGGCAATGCGAATTTTATTTATTCGCTGTTAATTAATGTCAAATATTTCAATAAACAATTAAAGAAATCAAGGAGAGTGAGTATGCGAGGTATGGGGTGGGGTAGGGAGGGTAGGTGTGGTTGGAATTGTTTAAAGAAACAGCAAAAAAATAATATACAATTGAAATTTATGAATGCCGTTCGTTCGCTTTCATTTATTTCATTAATTTTTGTTGCTGTTTTTATTATTTATTGTTTTTGTTGTTGTTGTTGCACATTTCGCGAGCTGTTTCATGGTTCGTGGGGCATGAAATGCAATGGCAACCAGCTAAAACAACAACAACAAAACTGCAGCAATAATAAAAAAAAAATCACTTTTTTTTGCTGTTTTGTTTTTGGTTTCAATGGAGTTGCAATAATCGTTGTTGTTATTGTAATTGTTGTTGTTTGTTGTGTTGCTCCAACAATGGATACTTATTGTATTCATGTTTGAAAACCATTTTAAGCGTTGAGCTGCAACAACAACAACAAACTGTTTGGTCTGTCCGTTGGTCATTTTGCCTCACCTTTAAATTGTGGGCTTTGCGGCAACCGGAACACGCCCATTATATACGCACACACACACACTCACACACACACTATACCCTACATGTGTATGTGTTTATTCATTTTGTTGACCACCTCCTGCGGCTTTCCATTGCGTGCCAAAGTTGCCGCCTCTGTCTGGCCGCATGTCCTGCAATAAGCAACCACAACAACTACAACAACCCTGGCAAAAATTACACTATGCGGTGAACGCTAGTCTGTTCTGCAGCCCAACAGCCAAGATACCCTAGAAAGAGGTGTTAAGGACTGTTCTATGTTAACTAACATAACAACTTAATCAGCTCTGTTAAGAGTAATACCAGCAAAATGTTAACTAAAATCGTTGTTAGCGTTATGTTAACAGCTTAGAGGCAGTTTATCAAGCGTAGTGCTGTTAAACTTAAAATGTTAACAAAAATATGGCCAAAATGTTAAAAAATCTCGCTGTTAAGCCAATGTTAAGCACTTTTCTTCAAGAAAAACGCTTAAAACAAAGCCAATGCCCAAAGTTCTCTAGCCAGAAATGAAGTTAGAACATTACTTCAACTTAGCTCAGCCCCAGCACTTTACAGGGTATTCAAATGTGTGTATAGAAGCAAAAAACTTGTGTTGCACTGCATGCAATTAACGTAACAGCAACCGCAGCATAAATGAAATATGCATGAAAACAATAATCAATGCAAATACACACATGTAAAAAAGGAAAGGAAAACAAAGGAGGGAGAAGAGGAGAGGAGAGGGAAGGGAAACAGAGTGTAGAGTGGTTAAGTAGAGGGTATAAGGGCTTTAAAGCCGTCAAGTGAACAGAGCAATACAGTTTACTCGATAATATTTTAAGTGCCGTGTCATTAAAATCGCGTGCGTTGGCCCCTCACTGTTTTTTTAGAGTGGGTGTGGCAGCACAACGATTTCAACTGGACTGCTAAACGAGCCAAAAGTAACAACAACAACAAAATGTATATAATAATAATTACAATAAATAAAAAAGAAAACAACAAAAAAAATAACAAACTCAACAGAAGACAACGAGCTGCCAATTTGGCGTGTCAGTTGTTACAGTTGAGGGAGCTCGGAAAAGCTGGGAAAAGGGGGGAAGAGTGGAGGAGGGGAAAAATGTGATATGAATTTCAGTTAGCTTAGCTCTGTAATTAACTGGACTGGTACAAAAGAGGGCTGAAACCTTAACGCCCTCATCATTATCATCAACAGCAGTGTTATCATTATATAATCATCATCTGCATCAAAATCATTATTATTAGCCAACAACAGAAAATGAAAGAAATTGGAATGGGTCGTCGTCATTAGCAGCACAAACATAAAAGGCGCACTAATTAAAATTACAACAAAAGAGGAGCGAAGGGGGAGAGGGAGAGAGAGAGGAAGTAGAAGGATGGGTAGAAAGGAATGTCTATAATAGATAAACAATAAAAGCAAAAGCAAAAGTAATTGAGTTGGCAAAAAGGACAAAAAAGGGAAACGAATGAAATCAGTAAAAGGGGGAGTAGGAGAGGGAGTGGGAGAGGGAAAGGGGACTGGAGTAAGCGAAGGGGAGGAAGCCAAAGGAAGTTCACATTCAAGTTGAAATAAACAATTTCCGGTTTATGCCCTTTATTCGCAAATTGAATTAAAAATTGTGATTGTTAAATTTTGCTGCAATATGCACAGGATTCAAGTGCAAACAGAAGTCGAAAGAGACGAGGTAACAACAAGGATAAACTTGGCTAAGAGCAGACAGCTACAAGCGTCATATTAAAGCTGATTTGCCGCTTGACTTGTCAGCCAAAAGCAGACACTCTCACACACACCCCAACACACACACACACATACACACTCGCACATACACAAATAAGCAAACAAACAAATAAACGAGAACAAACTGAAAGCTGGTTTTATTCGCGCATTTCGCATTTTATCAAGCATTACGTATACGACGTGTGTGTCTGCAGGAGTGTATGTGTGACTGTATGTGTGTTTGTGTGCTGCCTGTGTGCGAATTTGCTGCTATGTAGGTGGCAAGAGCTTAGCACAGGAAGCCGGAAGGCAGCTGGAAGGAAAGCAGCAAACATGAAGCGTATGAGCGCGGCACAGTGGAACAAATATGCAAATTTTATGCATTAAATTGACAAAAACAATATAAATATTCAATAAGTTAAAGTTTTGGGGAGTAGCTTGAAGAGGTAACTAAGTAAACTTTGACTATAAGTCACGAATTTTACCAAACCTGAAATATAACACAATTTTCTAGGAGAATTCTATAGAAATGTATTATTTTTTGCCTTAATTTGTTACACTGTACAGTAGTACCCTCTGCTATCGTGTCCAGGCTCTGACTCTGGGCAGACCAACCGCAGCACAGAGCACATATCCTGGTCTGTTGTATGTTTTTGCTCCGAGAATGTGGCTCGAAATCGACCCAGGGCCATATTTTTATGCGCGTTCACAGTAGTTCGCCGCATGGCGTATCCGGTTGCCAAGGCGCAGGGGAACGTAAACGTGAACGTGAACGTGCATGTCAACGTAACGCGCAATGCCAGCTGGAATTTACAGTGTTTCGTTGTTAACTCTTTTCACCTCTTCTTCATGACCCTGTATGTTGTCCCTCTTGTCTCTCTCGCTCTCTCTTTCTCTGTCTCACTCTGTGGTGCTGGTGCTGACTGTCTGATCCTTATATAAAATATCCTGCCAGCTTGTGTGGCGCTTCCTGTGGCGCACACACTCACACATAGACACGCCCACCCCTTTTGCTACTGACGTACGTTGATTTTGTCGCAGTATCACAGCAAGAAATAACAACAACAACAAAGTGAAACCTCTTTTGCTTCCCTGTCACCCTGTCACCCTGGCTTTATTGCTGGGTGTTTGCTTTTGCTTTTGCTCTGTTTATTGTTTTTTTTTTCTCCTCCTTTTTGTTGTTGCTGTTGTTGTGGCACAGGAAAACCTTTTGCGTGGCATGTTTCCAACTCTTTTGTTTCGACATTGTCAGGATTTATGCAACAACAGAAATATTTCTCTCTGCGTTTTTTTTTTTAGCATGACTTTTAGCATGAAAACAAACTTTAAAAGCTTCTCACATGAGTTGAGGAAAATTTGTGCTTAAATTATGCACAGTGCATAAATTAAATGTCAATTTTAATAAAGTCATTCCCTCGCTGGAGTTTGCCAAATCAAATGTACGTGCAACGACAACAACAACAACAGAGGGGAGGATAGAACGTGTCTGTGGTCGACACAGACTGCCAAAAGAAATTAAATTTTTATGAATCAACAACAACAACAACAGTAATAAGGAGACATGAGAGCTCAAAGGGAAGGCAACGCATAATGAAGTTTAAGTGTAATATAATGGGCATTCGACATGGAGGCTAGCCCAGAACGAGGGCGGTGTATCGAGGGCTAGACGCAGTGACGCCGCCCTTAGGACAACCCCAAAAAGTAGCAAACAACAACAACAACAAGAACAAACTGTGTGCATGTTCGTTCAGGTTAAAGTGGTTAAATAAACGCACGCGTGGCGACACAAATGAAACGTGACGAGTGCCACTGACAACAACAGGAACAGCAACAACGAACGCACTCACCCTCACTCACACTCTAAGCAGCAGAGAGAGGGAGAGTGAGAGGGGGTTGCTGACCGACTGGCTGGCAGCAGGCGGCATTTATTCGTGCCTCGCATTTGCAAGCAGACAAAAGTCGCAATATAGCAAAGTCGTAGAATCGTAGAATCAAGCACACGTGTTTCGCACTTTAATCATTGCACACACACACACACACACACGCACACACTTTGAAGAGGTAACTTTACAGTGTTTGACAGAGACAGTTCTAAGCTCTAAAGGGTCAAAGAAACCTATCGTTAATCGATATTAGTAACAGTAAAAGAGTATTAAAAACACAATTGCTTAACGATTTATAGACACCTTTATAAATATGTTGAAAGAGATAGAATTATAGTTTACGATCCTCTGCTAATCATAACTTTTGTCAGCCCTTTTTAAAACACATACAAACTTAAATCTTTTTGCATATCGAATATCCTTTACTACTTTGCATGTCAACATATTTTCCAACTTTTTCATTATTTTTATGCTTGATAAGTTTGTGAACTTTTCTCAACTTTTGTCCACACACACACACAAAGAGTAGCACATCAATGTTGTTTTTACCGCTGACAAATTCCCAAATGCGTTTGACTGAACAAATTAACCTGTGCGTGTGTGCGTGTGTGTTTGTGTGTGTGCGGGTGTGGAAAACATTTTCATTTCCCATTGTGGTTCTTTAATAATTCATGGCATAACAACAACGTCAACACACACAGCACAGAAGCCAACATTAATAGCAAAATGACATTGCGTGTTTAGTACAAATTAACCGAAAGCATTTTCAACTTAATGCTTCAATACACACACACACACATACACATACACACACACACGCACACACACACACACACATACAAACAAACACATGAAATAATGACTTCTTTGTGGTGTAGTCAGTCATGTTAAGGGACAAACTGATAAATATGACATACGTCACAACAAACATTGACCTTTTATGCCTCAACAGTGTTGATTAACATAACAGTAGTTGTGGAAGTAACACTAATTAGGGAAAGTAGCATATTAAAAAGTTAAAATTAAAGAAACAAACAATCAGTATAAGCAGTTAAAACTGTATTATAACTTAACAGACTGTTATGTTTATAGTAAGTCTGTTAAGTGGTATAAATAACACTCAGTATTGGCAGTTTAAACTGTATTATAACTTAACAGAGTGTAATTTACAATAACAGTCAGTTAAGTATGAAAAATAGTACTAAAATTAGCTGCATTTACTAACTAACCAGAATTTAGTGATGTTAAGTGTTACAAATAACACTAAAAACAGCTACACTTACTTACTAACTAGAATTTAGTGATAATTCTAACAGTAGAAACTAAATTATAGACATAATAAAAGGCTTATTCAAGAGCTAAACTACTTTAGACTGTAACAGCAGCTTAAATAACATAAAATGTAGATTAGCAGTTTCTGTTATGTTAACACCAACAGCAAAACTAACAGAAAGGCTAAGAAAATGAGTTATTATCGGCATAAAAAGAAACAACTTAACACCAAAAATGTTCAAATAAAATACAAGAAATTTCAAGCTGAATCCTTTAGAAATAACTCTTTGGAAAACTTAGCATTAAATCTATTGAAAGAGAATGCCACAAACTTGCTGAACATGCCCCCAAAAGCATCATCAACATCTACTCATTTCTGTATAGAACTATATGTTTCTGTGGCTTCTTTACAACACTGCATTTTGTTAATTAAAAGCACAAAACTATGCTGAATAATTAAATGAGGCAGTAGGCGTGGCAAGTGGAAGGATGATAGAGAGAATTTAGGGCTATAAGAGGTAGACATGTGTCAAAGGGATTTGTGAATTATTTCAGGTGACTGAATTGTGGAGGAAACTTTTATGCAAAGACTTTCAGTATCTATAAGAGTGTATGTGTGTGTGTGAGTGTATCTATGTGTCTTATTTGTGTATCTACAACAATAGGGAAAGGAGTACAAATACTTTTGACTGCTTTTTGTGGTAGTTTGATGTTGGTAGAGTCACAGACAAGACACAAGAGCTAAGAGTTTGTTGCAAATACATCTTCAGACTTTAGACCGTAATAAAGGATTGCTGTTCTTGGCGTTGTCAATGTAGTTGCTGTTGTTGTTGTTGCTGCTGCTGCTGTTGTTGGCAGCAACATTTGCCTTTTACTTTTGGCCCTGCGTCTTCCAATCAGTTAACGCCCACAAACAAAGCTTTAGTCTGCAACTCCGACACGTTTAAATATATGCAAATCAGCAGCAGCAGCAGCAGCAGCAACAACAATAACTGTGTTCCTCGTCGCCAAGTTGTGAAAATCAAATTAAGCAGCAACAGCAGCAGCAGCAGCCAAAAAAAGAAGAATTTTGTTGTTATTGTTGCTGTTGTTGTTGCTGCTGTGTCGCATGTCATGTGGCGCGTGGGCGTATCCAGCAACTGTTGGTAGTTGTTGTTGTTGTTGTTGTTGCTGTTGCTGCTTTTGGTGTACTGCGACAAATGCAGACAGTCAACAATGTTGCTGTCGCCTGGGCTGAGTGCCAACATTTGGATAACTTTTGGGCCAAACTCAAAGGCAAAAACTGCGACACTCAAGTGGCAACTTACAGCAGGCTGCTGTTGCTGTTGCTGAGAGAGAGAGAAAGAGAGCGAGAGGGATAGAGCAAAAAACTTGGCAAACTTTGGCTTGCAATTTTCTTTTACTGTTTGAAGTAGTTGAGTTTTCTCTCTGTGATTTTCGTCCACCCAAAAAAGAAAAACGAAAGAAAAAAGTAACGAAAGGCTTAGACGAGGCTAAAGTATTTGACGCCAAGTGCAGGGGGTTGGGAAAAGTGTAGGGTATACAGGGTTTTGAAATTGAATTGAAGTGTGCTTCAGTTTTGTGTTGTCAGGCAGAAGGAAGTAGTTAAGTGAACTCAAGGGAAAAGTTTTCTCTGAACGGGTAAAAGTGGGAAAAACCCATGGAAGGGAAAAATGAAAAACAGGCAGCAACTGAGTGTGCACTTCTGCTTATACCCCTTGTTATCTAATAAGGGGTATGTGCTACAAGATCAAAAAGAAATATCTATAAAATTATAAACTTATATACCAAGACATAGGCATACACTATACGCCATTTTACAGGGTATATAACACTGAAAGAGGCTTTTAAATGTCAACCAAGTTTACGAGTGTTTCACAAATTTGTTTCAATTATTTTTTTTATATAAAGAAACATTTATTTCGATATTTCTTAGCTTTGATGTGAAAGGTCAGCTAACAAACTTTAGTTTTTCTATTAACTCTGGCTTAAACTCTGACTGTGTGTAGTACTGTGTGTGTGTGTGTGCACACACACTTTGTTTCGAAGCATAAAATCCAAGCAAATTGTTTGGCTGTGATAAATGTTTGGCTTGTGACATGACAGTCAAAGTTTTGTGCGTGCCGCATGTTTATGCCACAGTTGATGACTGTCATGCCACAACCCTCAAACCCTACAGAGCACTGCCACGCCCACCACACCACAGTTGGTAGCAACTTTCTGCTTTTGCTACTTTTCTTCTTTTGTTTATATTTCTGGGTTTATTTCTTCTTTCTTTCGCTTTGACTAAAACAAACAACACTGCCACGCCCACACACCAAATAAAAACAGACAGACAGGGACGGGACGGTGGAGGGAGGTGGGATTTGTGGGATGGACACGGCGACACAAATGTCAAGTGTGGTATGCAAATGTGGCAGAGTGGAAAATGCGCGGAATTCATCGCAGTGAAATAAAACGCGACAAAACACAAAACAAATTTTCATGTGATTTTAATTTATTTGGCTTTCGAGTGCGAGTCGAGTCGACTCGAGTTGAGTTGTTGTGTTAGCTGTTAGCTTGCTTGGCAGCTAATTAAATACACACAGAGACCACAAAAGATACTCGAAATTACGCACTGAGAGTGGAAGAGCAAGTAAGAAAGGCTAAACCGACTGTAAAAGACCCCGTACTCATTCTAGTACGCGTTTCTCCATACAAATCACCAACCTTCGACCGATTAGTCATATGGGAGCTATAGGCTATAGTTGTCCGATCCGAACCAAACTTGGTGAGTATAGTTATAGTGATACCATACACATAATGTGTTAGTTTGGTAGCAATCGCTCAACTAAAACTTAATGTCTCCATACAAATCTCCAACCTTCGACCGATTAGTCCTATGGGAGCTATAGGCTATAGTTGGCGGATCCGAACCAAACTTGGTGAGTATAGTTACAAGGCTACCATACACATAATGTGTAAATTTTATCCCTCTAGCTCTATTCGTTTTCAAGTTATGGTGATGGCAAAATAGTTTTTTACCATTTGCGAGGGCGGTAGGTAAACTTGATTTGCCTGACATAGACCTACTTTCAGTCCAAATTTGTCATTGTGGGCCGGCCACACCTCCTTCTATCTATTAAACAGATTTCCCTTTAGACAAACTTAATACACCCCTCCACTCTTTTGTAGAGTGCGGGGTCTAAAAAAAGAGACAGCGATAAATCTATTAATAAAAATGGTCAACGCTGCTTAACAAAGCAAACAAATTTAAATTTATATTTAAATAAATTAAAAAAGAGCCAACAAATGCTCAAGGGGCACTCAAGAGACGAGAGAGTGAGTGGGAGGGAGGGAGAGCGAGAGAGAGGGGGAGAGAGGCAAAAGATAGTTCAACTTTGATGCCCAAAGTGTTCAGAGTCAATTTGTAGCAATAACAATTTCTCGCGCATTTTACAGTAATCAAAATTAATTTAAATAAATAACAATAAAACAAAAGAGAAAACAATTTAAACCGTTAAGTGTAAAACTATATACTACTTTAACAATAAATAACGAAGAATAATTTATATTTTTATTAGTTGAACTTTCTGTTGAAATTTCTTATAAAACTGTTACGTATTTAAGCCAAATTCAAAAGTATCTACGGTGAGAGCATTTCCTTCGCAGCAGCGGCCTCGACTGCCATAATTCATTGTGCTATATATATATATAGACATAATATATGTACAATTTATATCTACATATAGTATATATATACATAAACATTTGTCTGTTTACAGCTTTCATATATTTCGCTTGAAAATCAAAAAAAAAATTCATTGGCAAAGGCGCCGCCCGTGATTATTATTTATTTAGTTTAAAAATTACATTAAGCATACGACGCGTTGAACATGTCAGCGCTGTCATTTCCCTGCAGTTCTCTTTGGATGAACCGCTTCCATATCATAGCTGAATTCACCGATGAGTGAAAACGGTCATGAAAAGTGAAGCGAACGTGCATCGGTCTTTGAAGCTGTCGGCTGTTCGTTTGACAAAACGAGCGCCAGAGAAAAAGCCGAAGCCATTGAGCAAAAAAATCTTTTTGAAGGGTCATGAATCAGTCATGAATGGGATGAAACGTTTCATCGGCCGTCGAAGCTACTTGCTCTTCGTTTGAAAAAACGAGCTCCGAAGCAGAAGCCGAAGAAATTGAACAAACGAAACCTTTTTTAAGGGGTGAAACAGTCATGAATGCGATGAAACGTTTCATCGGTCGCCTCATCGGCTTCCAAATAAAGGCTCGAAGTGTGTTAACGAGAAGAATCACTCAATATTGAGAGCAAAATTTCTGGCATGTTCGTGCAAGTGTCAAAAAGACTTAGAGAATTTCAGTTTTCTTGTCGCTTTACTTTGGAACGCAAACACGTGTGTCGCTCTTGCTTGGTATGTATAAAAATATTGTTTATATAATTAAATGTATTATTTCTGACATATTAAATATGTTTCAGAAGACATTAAAGGTGGAAAGTGCAGCGAAGCATAAGAAGAGGACAATGAATCTGCCGATGAGAAAAATGTGCAAAGCCAACACACTTAGAAACTAAAGTAGAATTTAAAATGCTTATAATCTAAGTTATGTATTGATTATAAAATGTATTGAAATATAATATAAATTAAATATAATAACACCAAAACATATTGTTTTTGTAATTTTTATAGTACTTTTTATAGTAAAAATAGTCTCATATAGTTTCACCTATGAAAACAGCCTAGATTCATGGCTGAGCTTCGTACAATTTCACCCATGAATCATAGCTAAATTCATGGCCGGATTCATGGCTGGTCTTCATATACTTTCAGTCATGAAAAAATGTCAAACTTCACTTCCATGTTCAGGGCTGAAATCAGCTCTGGAAAAAGAAGCGAACGTCTCACCGATCGGTGAGGCCCTAGGACATGCCTGTATAAAATTCATGACCCAAATGCACGTGATGGATGCGACACTTTCATGACTGATACATCCATTTCATGACTGATTTCATCTATGTGGAAGGCCTGAATAGAACTGAAGGGTTAAGAGCACATGCACACACACTCAGACACACACACAACCATAGCTGGCTGTGTGTATAAATAAATATATGATGG
This sequence comes from Drosophila cardini, assembly GCA_018903735.1. Taxonomy (NCBI): domain Eukaryota; kingdom Metazoa; phylum Arthropoda; class Insecta; order Diptera; family Drosophilidae; genus Drosophila; species Drosophila cardini. The sequence continues at coordinate 11,132,124 of JAEIGM010000001.1, read as the reverse complement.
CTTTTTAATAGAAATTTATTTTGGTTGCGAGAAAACAGTGGGGAAAAATGAGGTAAATTGCACGAAAAGTTTTATAAGTTAGATAAAAATATTTTAAAAATATTATTAAAATATTTAAATTAATTTAAGTTAAGTTTAATTACTTCTACTTCAATTCTTTTTCGATTTCTCAGCTGTTTTCCTAGCAGTTTTTTAGCCGAAACTGCTGCTTTTTAGTAAGATTTCTTTTGCTTTACAGGATATGTGTATAGTCGTGCTATAGCACTTAATAGCATACTAAATTGTTTTATTTTAAGAACTCTTAAAGCATTTTCATTTCAAGCTCTCGACGTAATACAATTTGACACATGTTCGCCGACGCCTTTGGGTGCCGTTAATTATACTGAATACTAGATGCTTTGTGGGAACGTTAGATGTGTGTGTGTGTGTGTGGGTTGAGTACTGTGTGTGTGTGTGTGTGGGTTGAGTACTGTGTGTGTGTGTGTGTGTGTTTCATTAATATGATTTTTTTGGGGGGAAAAACTAAATCGATCGAACTTTTATGGGGTGTGCAATCAAAAATGTTGTGGTTTTCATTAATTTTTCGTGTTGTTTATTTTGTGTTGTATTCCAAAGTGAAACAAATTAACTTGTTTGTTTATTAAATTTAAGCTAGAGAGGGACAGGGAGAGGGAGGGGTAGGGGGGATAGGGAGTGTGATGGATTTAAAGTGTGTATATTTTAAATCGCCTGCGGCTTCAAAATTTTCATTGAAATTACTCGCATTTTGGATTTATTTATTTATTTATTTATGTTCTCATTCTCTCTCTCTCTCTCCCACTCCCTCTCGCTCTCTCTCTTCTTGTTGCCCGCATTTTTCACACGTAATTCTGACAGCTTTATGTGCGTACGCTCATGTGTGTGTGTTTGTGTGAACGAGTGTGTGCGTGTGTGTGTGTGTGAGTTTGTTGGTTTTGCCTTCCATTTGCTTATTTTGGCGTGTATTTCATTTTTGTATGCCAAATGTGCGAAATGTCATAAATTTTATGGCCAGCGCGCATGCAAAACACAAAATTGAGCAAAAAGAAAGAAAACAAAAAAAAAATAAAATAAAAAAAAGTACAACAACAACAACAACAACATTGGCGAACGTGCCCGCTGGGGTCGTTGTCAGCCCGAGCGGAAAGGGGCATTTGGTGGAGGGAGTGGGGAGGAAAAGGAAAGGGAAAGAAAGGAGAGGGGAGGACTGTATTTTTGGAGGTTTGGGGGATTGGGGCGTTTCGTACATATTTGGATGAATGGGCAAAAAGGCAAAAAGTAATGAAATTCACATTCAGTTTATTTTCATTTTTATGCGATCTTTTTATTGCAACAACAACGACGACGACGACACAGAAAACCAACCAAGATACCAACTACGAGAAATAAATGCAAATGGTGTCAAAAACATCGTTGCGTGCGCTATTTCTTTATGGCCAAGACCACAAAAAAAGCCAAGAAAATGAGTAACAATAGAATGAAAAACATAAGCACATTAGTTGCACAAATACCCTAGAAATTGTCAGTGGGTTTGTACTACTACTACTGATAATTTATGCCCATTTAAAGTCTGTTTTAGTATTTAAAATTGATTTGGTTTAAAAAGTTGAACTTTGTTAGCCAAGAAATCGCAACTTAAACTTATCGTCTTACTAACTACTTAGTTTAAGTGACTTTGACGGAAACCAGACACTTCAAATCTTAAGTTAAGTGCTTAGAAATCAAATTTGTTAAATGATTAAATTTAGCAATGGACACTTGGTAGCTCAAGTTGCTCACCAAACTCAAACCGTTAGTTGATTTTATAGTAAACAACTTATAAAGTTTATAAACAATGCTTAAGATCTTAGCCAAGTTAATGATAAAGTTGAAATACCCTACAAATTGTTAGAGTATCAAGTGCACTTCACTCGGTATTTGAGTGTTGATTTCGAATTATATTACTCAGATTTATTGGTGTGTGTGTGAGTGTGCATTAGTGTGTGTGTGCGTGTGTGTTTTATTGTTGTGTGTTGGCTTTTAACAATTTGTACTTGACTCGGAGAACAGGTAAATAAATATTTGCCAAGCCATTCGAATAATGCCTCGAATATGTTTTCTGACCAATTGAGTCATAATTACGATCACTTCTAGGTACAAACACATACACATATGTACATAAATATATATACACTTTATTGTTGACAGCTTTCAATTTGTGATTTCAGATTTTATTGCATAAAAACTGAAACCTTAAATCACTTAACAAAATATACAAAATTTATGCAAATTTGTTTGGTTTTTTATCAAAATTCATTTATGTGGGATTACACACAAAAACCATAAAAACGAAAAGAAATTAAATTTATTTTGTTATCAACAACACACAAACACACCCACACACACACTCGTAGTATGCCAATATAGAAAATATTATTTTATGAGAATTTCTCTATGAATAATCGCACACATCGGACAGGAACTTGTTTGTTGTTGTATCTCTTGTTGTTGCTGTTGGTATTGTCGGTCTATTTTAACCGAGTTCAGTGCCAGAACACAGAATTTGCGGTTGCCGTGTATCTGTATCTGTATCTGTAGCTGAAACTGTATCTGTATCTGTGTTTGTGCGGTTTGCACACAGAAAAACTTTTACATTTGCATGGAAAATTTTCTGTTTCACAACGCACAATTTTCAATGGGATTTTCTTTTTTTTCCTTTTTTCTAGGGAGTTTGGGGAATTTTCGTTTTGTCGGCACTCTCGGAAATGTTTCATTAATGCAGAGCACAAAAAAAACATAACAAAAATGTGTGGCGCATATAAATTTGTTTGAAAAAAAGCTTTAAAGCACACATAGATACCCTGTAGGTGAGTATTTAAGGGAAAAACTTAACACTTTTAGTTTATTTAAGCTGCACTCAATACTTTTCTATAGGGTATGTATGAAACAGGTAAACCTATAGACTGATAGTTGATGTTATACGTATTCCCCGTAGTCCTCCCTAGCTTCCCACCCCTTTTAGCCCCAACAGAGTTGGTCAGAAGTTGCAAATTATGCATATTAGATGGCCTCCAAAAGCAAACTGCAATTGCAGCACTAATAAAATTTCATTTTAATTGCAAAAGTTTTTTAATTAAACAAATTTGCACAACGCTAGCGCCATCTAGCGTTGGGAGCCCAACAAACAGTCAGCAACTTACGCAATTGACAGCAGATTCACATAACTGTGCGCTCACCTGCAAAGAGACAGAGAGAGGGAGAGAGAGAGAGAGAAAAAGAGAAATTAGTTGGAATTGAGACATAATTAAAATAAATAATAAATCAGACGCGTTTTGTGTGCACGACAAACATTGAATTTCAATTTTCTGCCATTTGGCATAAATAATCGAACACACAGACACAGCCAAACACACACACACACACACATACATACATATAAACATTGTGGGCAAAGTTGTTGCTACCACTGAGGCAATTAATGTGACGCATAAATAATTTATTGACAATCGCAATTGACAATTGAATGGAAGCAAACAGCAAACAGCGAGAAAGAAGAGCAGGGGGAGTGAGGAGTAAGGAGTAAGGGGCGTGGCACAATAACAAACCAACTAAACGGCAACACAATTGCACATCTGTCACTTTGCAACAAACTGAGGCAAGTTTAGCCATTTAATCGCCCATCAGCAGAGGCAGCAGCAGAGGGTAGCTAAAAATGTGTTCAACTTGAGCTACTTATTGGCTTTGATTGGATTACTTGATTGATTTAACACAAACGAGTAGTTTAGTCACATAAACTACAAGTAAAGCTATGAAGTTTACATAGAAATAACAGGGTAGCAGTGTGCCTAATAAATTCCTAGGTTATTTAATGAATACAAAATTAAACAATAATAAATATAAATTAAAATCTGTAAACACCATTATTAATAGACAAAGTTTAAACTTAATTCATCTCACTCTCATTTGGTATATAAAGTTTAATAAGTAATTGCTTTGTTAGACACATAAAATAGCTACAAAAGTAAGCCATAAAAAAGCTAAACAATTAACATCATCAGATTGAATTTAATTGAATTTCTACAGAGAACATAGAGTACAACTATAGCTGATGTTAGGGCATTATCTGAAGAGCCATGAAATATTCATGATGTTCTCATCAAATTTATGCATCAGTTCAGTTATCGTCTTTAAAGCTAACAAAGTCATAAAACAACAAAATTTAAGTGTAGAAAACCAACAATTTCAAGTTGACATTTGAATTGTTTTTGACATAAATTTTGATAGTGCCACAAAATGTTTGTAGTTTTCAGTTGTTTTTTTTTAGTGTTGAGCAGTTGAAAGTTCACTTGAATTGCTGCCACTTGAGGGCAGCAGTTGCTGTTGTTTGTTGTAGTTGTTGTTAGCAGCAGCAACTTGGCAACTTTCTAAATGCACAAGTGAACACTTGGCCGCAGTCATTTAACTGTTTTCTGGCCAACCATTCATTCATCCATCCATCCATCCATCCATCAACAGCAGCCAAAACCAAAACCTAAAACCCAAAACAACTGCAAGTCATCTGAGTGATGATTCGTGACGTGCATAAAGAAAACTTATGTTGCCACGCCCCACAGACCGCAAGCATGAAAATTGCAAATCAGTTTGAGAATAAAACTCACGCCAAAATGGTAGCTGAACTAGAACTGCAAGTGGAACTGGAGCTGAAACTGAAACTGAAATAACTTAATTCACTCGTGGAGCTGATTAATTGAGTCCGTTCACTGGGGCTGTGGCTGGGGCCTGTGGCTTGAGGGCGCCTCAGTCTCAAGTAGCTTCAATTAGCCACGAAAGACCACAGAGCGGCGACAATGTCATTATGAAGCTCTCGAGATTGACTTTTAATGACCGGAAATAAAAAGCAACAACAACAATCACAACACAACTATAGCAGCAGCAGCAACGGCTACAAAAAATTGTGTATATATAAAATTGAGCAAGAGCCAAAAAAAAACAGAACAAAAAGAAGAAGAAGGGAAAAAAACAAAACTCAGTGCAGAGCTCAAAACTAAAATACAATGAGAAAAGTTGCCGTTGCTTTTTTTCATCTCTCTCTCTCTCTTCACAGCTCTTGTGGTTGCCGCTCTGCTCTCCCATTTCCCCTCCCCACTCTCATCGCACTCTCTCTTCCTCTCCCACTCTTTCCTCAACGTTCGTAGAGTGGCAGCCAAATGAAAAATGTTTCAACTGCCGCCCATTTGAGTTGTCCTCATCTCATCTCCCCCTCTCCCCATCTCATTCTCCTTCTCATCTCTGAACAACTTATACAGCCAAAAGGTCCAAGCTCAGACGCTGAAGAGCCTTTTGCGCTGAGAGTTTAACGCGTGACGACTAGCAGACACTGCGTAGTGCAGTCGAAAGCAGCGCTTAAAAAGTTTAGCGGGTTTAAATAGCTTGATTTATAAAACTAAGTGCTAAAAATAGCTAAATTTAGTTTAAAGCTGCCAATTTAATGATAGTTACTAATTTTTGCACATTTTTAGCTTAAGTTTATTAATAGAATCATTTCAAAAATAGCTAGATTTTGAGTTAATTATAAATAAATAATTATAAATACTAGTAAAAAGCTAGTTTTAATTAAAAATTAACAGCTATTTTCTAGCTACAATATTTTTAGTCTTTTTACTTTAAAGATAAATTTCATTTAATCAATCCCTTTATACCCACTTCTCGCCTTACAGGGTAGCTGTAAGAGATTTCATCGTTGCCATTCTACGCTTTGGTTTTTCAGCTTTTTTTTTTAGCTTTTATTTTATTTTTCTGTCGTTTTTTTCTCTGTTGTATCTACCGCGGGAGTAAAGACTCTGACTCGCTGTTTGGCTCTTTTGTGTTTATAAAAATTGAATTGATGAGTCGCTTGAAATGAGTTCAAAAGGTTAATAAACGTGGCCCCAAAAAAATACAAAAAATACCAAAGAGTTCGTTGTATATATGAATGCGAGTACATCAGTATTTAAATACGACTGCAGTCGAGTAGAGACGAGAGTTGAGTGTGAGAGCAACTTGTGAGTGCTAGAAAATAAAGCAATTTATCTAATTGCACTTGGACACGCCCAGGGCAACAAAAAACATTTATTTATTTTGTATATTTTAGGCCTGATTTGGCAGATGGCCAAGCCAATATATACCCAGCTATGGAATATAATAAGCAAACAATAGACGAAATCCCGTTACAAATTATGCGCCACAAAATGCAAATTGTGCCTGACAATAATTGTGGGCGTTGCTCAATTGTTGTTAGTGGAGGAGTAGGGAAAGGAGGAGGAGGAGGAGGAGGGTACACTCTGTATGCTGCTGGCTGCTGTTGCTAAATTGAGCAACACACCAAGTGCCAAAAGTGTTTGCCAGCACTTGAACAATTTAATTATAGCCCCAACCAGGCACTTGAAACGTTGCATAGCCAGGCTAACAGCCACGGCAATTGTATATAGCCAAAAAAAAGTCGTTTCACCAGTTGGCAAATAGTTTGTCGACTCTTTTTGCAGTTTCCCCATTTTATTTATTTATTTCTCTTTTGAACCCTGTACTTATAAAGTGCCAGAGGCAACAAATTTACCTACAGAAATATTTGATAAAACTTTTTATAGCTATAAATAATTACTACAAAATTGGTACAGGGTCTTCTACTGTCTAAATGCTTTAGTTAGGTCTATTTTTTGGCAATTGTGCACGACTCTTGGCCCAGAATTTGAGGAGCGGGCAAGCAGTTTGAGGATGCTGACCAGCTAGTCTCATATTTGACAACCTGTCCGGATACTGGGGCGTATACTTAATATAGAGACATTGTCGGCCTCGAGACACTCGACACTCTAGACTCGACAGTGGACAGTGGACAGTCGACAGTCGACTGCCGTCTGTCGGTCTCGTTAATTTATGCAACAAATTTTAAATGCTGAGGTGCGCCAAACAGAGCTGTCATTAAATGGTCTAAACAGCAGCAGCAACAACAACAGTCACTACTAAAAGTATGTGAACAGCTTGTAGTATATTGATTAAATGCTGCTTTATGTGCTGCAATTTAAATAATTAATTGAATTGATGCGAATAACAAGGCGGGCGCCACTTCAAAAACCCGCCTCAACCCGTCTCAACAGCAAAAAATACCACAATTTATACTGAAAAAATACAACAAATGAGGAAAAAATAAAAACATGCAATTCGAGCTGATTCCGTGTAGAAAAATGAATTTGCATATGCAAATTATTGTTGGCGACTTGAGTTTCAGTTGTTGTCCGTCGTACGCGGGGTGTTAATAAATTGTCACGATATCTGGCTTTAAAAAACAGTATACAATTTAGCCAAAAGATAGCTAAAACCACACACAACTATAATATTATTTAACCGACAGTCGAAGCTCCACAAAGTGACACAATCACAAATGATTTGACCGCAGTTCAGTCACCGAAGAAGGTTAATTTTGTGGTATTTTCTGGTATTTTTTTTTTGCTGTTGATTTGAAAACGATTTCTAATTCTATAGCTTTGTCTGATTTATGCACTCTCGACTCTAACTTGTCCCATAATTAATTATGCATATAATTAAAAAGAGAAAGATAAAAAAAATACTAGGAATTTATGGCAAATTTACTTGGCATTTACATAAATTAACTAAACAATGTTGTTTGCCATTAACCAATGAGCTTTCGACTAAAACAAATATCGAAGTTAAGCTATATATGTGTTTAAATATTTATATATACGGAGTATATATATTTAGATTTTTGGCACAAAACCAGTAGCTGCTATTCTTTAGCCTTTTTTATATACTTTATTTTTGTTGTTTTGATAATTTTATGAGTTTTTGTTTGATATTTCAATAAAGTGCTTGAAATGTTATTGATATGAAGTATTGGGAATAGATTTGAGTTTAAGACTCGATTTGTTAAGAGCCAGTGGTTTAATTAACCACTAACAGCAGTTAGTTTCTTAGTTAACAGTCTGGCATTAACAGTTTTATATGAACGACCTGCTAACAGGCTGCTATCAAACAGTACTCCTTAACATTTACTTAACCGATTTGCTCTCTTTGCTATTAACATTATATACTTCTGTTATGGTTAAGTTTTAAGCTGTTACTGCTACTTAACAGTTGCTTAACTAAGGTTCCCCTTACATTCCTATGTTAAAAGAGTTCTTCTTTTCTATTTGTTAAGTTTTGTCATCGTTTTGCTAGCGTTTCAAAGTTTTTGTTGCGATTCATTTACAATTTGTGACACTGTCATCAAATTCCGCACAACTTATTGGATTACAAAATGCGCTTTCAAGCGCACTGAACTCGCTTCCATAGCAAAACAACAATAACAAGAACTACAACTACAACAACAAAAAAGTATCTTTTTTTGTGGTTTATAATGTACCGCACGTCGGAGTTGCTGTTTATGAAGCTAAAGCTTAAACCGACGCTGTCTCTGATTCTTTAGCTGTTTCTGTAATCGAGTCGGTTTCACTGGGCTTCTCATTCAGTTCCACTGTCCCTCCGTCCCACTGTCTGTCTGTCTGTTTGTCCCTCAGTTTTATCTGTCAGTCGTTCAGCGCACTTTGCCTTTGCGGGTGGTCACCGATACAGATACACAGATACAGATACAATTCGAGCTGTTTGTGCGACCCCCACAAAAGTATATGTGTATCTGGTGTGTGTGTGTATCTGTATCTGAGCGCTTGTTAACTTGTTCGCATGTCATTCGTTTCATTTTGACGTGCTTTCATGTCACTAAATTTGATTTTGTGTCGGCAACAACTACAACAACAACAACAACGACGACAACAACAACAAACAGAACACGCACAACAAAATTATGGCCATTAAATTGGCTGAGAGAGCAAACAGATTTAGACAGCCCAACTAGTCATAGTAGTTGTTCTCGTGTGTGTATCTGTATCTGTAGCTCTGTCTGTATCTGTATCTTTTTTATCCCATTGTGGCTGCTCAGTCATTTATTATTGATATTAGCCACGCTTTTATAATAAATGACAAATTTTCCCCAGTCAAATATTATGCATATCAAATTTGGAATACATTTTGTAGTATTATTATGAATATACCCTTCACAAGGGGTATTATAGCACCATTAAAAGCTGAAAGCTAAGCCATTAAAAGTGTATTTAGTTTAATTTTGACTAAATTTTCATTTAAATCGAAATGCATTTCATTTGAATAGCAACAATAGATACCCTAACCTATTGTTAAAGGGTATCTAAAGTTTAGTATTTGATTTCGGTTTCTATCAGTGTAATTTATTTGTCATTCTGTTGATTCGCTTTGTTTGTGAATTTTTTATGGTCGTTTACTTCTTTTCTGGTCTTTCAGAGTCTTCTCAATTGTGTTGAGTGAGTTTATTGTTTATTAGCGGTCTTTTTGTGGCTGTATTTTGGCTGTGGTTGTTGTTGTTATTGCTGTTGTTATTTCACAGTTGAGCGCATTAAATGCTTAATAATACGCATGTCAAAAGCGTCTCTCTGTCGCTATCGCTATCGCTATCTCTGTCTTGTTTCTCTTGTCTGTCTCACTCACTATGCCACAAAAATTGGCGCCATGTCGCACGCTTCGCTGCCCCTTTTGCTGTCCCCTTTCCCATTAAAAGTAATTGATAGATTTGGGTTAACTGCCACATCTAGTGGCAGATACAGAAACAACCAAAGATAGGGAGAGACAGAGAGAGAGAGAGAAAGGGAGACAGGGAGGTAATAACACTCACTTCTCCACGCTTCTCCAAGCGTAACACAGTTGACAAGGGGCCCAGTAACAAAAATCAACTGAAAACGACTCAAATTGTGGCAATGTGGCAATATTGTCATTAACAAATTGTTAAACCAATTGAATAAATCGATTCAATAAATTCCATCGAGTGTTTCAATTAATTGTATTCAACTTTGAAATAAGTTAAGTTGGGGAATTTTTACACCTCTATAAAGGCAAAACAGAAATTTAGTAAACATGAGTTCAAAAATAACTTTTTAAGCTCTTGAAGTGTTTTTGATTACCCCAAAAGTAGTGCTCTCCTCCATACATTGCTCATGAAGCTCGCACCGTTAAATTTGGGCAAGTTTTCTTACCCAAAAGTTTTACTCGACTCAGTTAGAGAGGGTTCTAGCCCTTCGTACATCCCCTAACAAATCCCAAAAAAAAGCTATAACTCTATAGAGTCAATATTTACATACTTTATACTACTTAAGTGCCATGCTAACGACGCCCATGACTAACATAATGATTTCACGCTTTTTGCATTTTCAATAACAACGCAAATTTATATATATACGTATATATTCCATTTATTTCAGATACTTCAACAATCGACAAGATACTTTTGACATTTTACCCCCATTTGCCAAGTGGGTGGGCGTGGGCGTGAGTATGAGTGTGGGCGTGTAAGTATACAGCTATAATCGGATATGAGTGGCGAACAGTCGTCTGCGTACTGTCAGTTAACCAGGCTTATATTGTACACGTTTCACGTTAGTGAAATCGCAATCCAAAATTTTCAATTCGAGACCCACAATTCCAATCCCAATCCCAGTTCAAACCCAATCCCGATTCCTATACCAATCCAAAAAACCAAAGGCCAAAATACCCGCATTGGCAGAGGCAATTTGGCAAATGCAATGTTGCGGACATTGTGCGTCATGTCCGAGTTCACCGCGAAGCAATTGGCAGCAGTAGCAAGGCATTTACTACCTACCCCTACCCCTTCATCTCCCCCTTTTCCCCATCCCTGTACACACTTATCCCTTGCCAGGCACAGCCATTCACTCAATTGGCACACACACACACACACACACCGAGAGGGCGACCTTTTATGGCCTGTGACTGGCAAATGTGTATGCTGCATGAGCTAGCGGGGTTAGCAGGAGGGTGGGAGGGGGTGGGGACTGGTAGGTGGAGGACTACCGGAAATGGGGACTTTGTGGATCGGACCCCTGCGGTCGTTTGCATTGCAAAGCGTGTGCTACGCGGGGTTCGACACAGCTGTCAGGCCTGCCAGCCAGTTGCAGTAGGGGGAGTGGCAGGGGCAGAGGCAGGGGCAGGGTTAGGTGTAAGGGGAGAGGGTGCTACTAACATGATTTGCACGCTTCGTTGCTTTGGCTGCATTTAACATGGCATGAGTAGGGGGCGGGGGGGGCCACAGGGGATGGTTTGCCGCGCTAACCCGCGGACAGTGACCACCACGCGAGCTGCATGTGGTTACGTTTTGGTCGGCATCGTTTGCGGTTTGAGTTTGCTTTTGGCCATGATTGAGAGGAGGGGAGTTTAGTTCCCTCGTTTTTTTTTTCTTTCTTGTTGAGTGACCGCATTGCATTTGGCTATAATTTGGTTCGGTTGCATGTGGCAGCGCCATAAAGAGCGTGCACAAAACTTCCAAAAGTGCAACATGGAAATAAATTATGACACTAATGCACAAACATACAACAAAACATACAATTTTCAGTCTACACTCAACTCCTTTTGTTGTTGTTTTTTGTGCATTGTATAAATTATTTAGCGGCGCCTAATGGCAATTAGTTGACAACTGACACGCTTCAGATTTGGCAACAGCAATCACAAACAACAACAATAAGAACAACAAATACAACATAATATCAAAGTGAACAACTCATACATCCGGCGTATTACGTGAAGTTTATGGCCCAGTAGCGAGTGACACGTTATCAAGAGTTTAAATTAATTTATTGACTCACGACATGGTCGAAAGGGAAAAATGAAATCAAATGAACAAAAAGTGTTTAGCAAGTGCTGAGAACATAATGATACAATTTGAGCTGCATTCAAAGGGAAAGTGTAAAGAGAGTGGGGAGAGAAGAACGTTTACGAAAGAAGCATCAAACGTGAGAGCGAAACAACAAGCTAGGAATAAACACGATAGAAGATAAGCTATGGAATAAGCAGAAAGAGAAAACTTTAAGGAATGAGTGGCAGAACAAACATAAAAGAATGAGTTGTATAGTAAACGTTAGCGAATGAGTGGGAAAACAAATGAAGCACAAAGTCGCTAGCATGAGCAGAAACAGGAAACGTTAACGAATGAGTGGAAGAGTGAGACGAAGAACAAACACAATAGAATGAGCTGTACAGAAAACGTTAAACAATGAGTGGAACAACAAACAAGATAGAAAGAGATGTATAGAAAGCCTTAGCAAATCACGCATAAAACAGAACTGGAAAACTTTTCAGAAATCGAGGCAAAAAGAAAACTCAACTCAGTAAATATCTCTAAAGAAAAACACGACAAAACGTTAACGAAAGACGTAAGTAACTATATAGCAAAGAAAATAAGCTTAATAAACGCATTTCTCTATAATAAACTAATTTTATAGATACGAAAAGTCATTACTTAAGTAAACATAGAAGCATTTCATTAACTTACATAGTATTTTTATTAAATGTTGTACATTTAGTTGCAATACTATCATTTAATGACTGTCACTAAGCTAACCATAATCTCTCAATCTAAATAGATTACCAATAGCACAAATACAATCAATTAGAGCACCAAAATGCCATCATCAATACAAATGGAATCGACTTTTATTGGATGAAAATGCAATTCATGATTATGCATATCATAACCGAAAGGTATGAGCTCTACTAGAGTATAGAATGGGCGTGGCAGTGCCATTAGCTATACGACTCAGTGTGTGTGTGTGTTTGGGAGTGTGGTGTGAGTGTGTGCGTGTTCCAAATGTTTTCATTTGGAATGTCTCATGAATTATGGAACAGACAAGCGGCATTCAACACTTTGTGAGTTTGTCAGTAAGTTAGTCACTCCGTCAGTCCGTCCGTCATTCAGTCAGTCACAGTTTTTGGCGCTCGACAGCTGTAAAAAGTTATCAATAAATGTTTTAATAGCTCAACACGCACATTTTCAGATAGCACTAGGCATAAATAAATAAATATTAGACAGAGAGAGAGAGAGAGAGAGAGAGAGAGAGAGGGAGAGAGTTCCCAAAATAAAGGCACAAAGAGCCAGAGTTGTTGGTTCTCTCCACAAAACGTATTTAATATGAGCAAACATGCGACGAGCGTGTAAATATTTACTAATGAACAATATTTACTTTGTTATTAAAGTAGTTGACGCGGCTACGAAGACAACCCAGAGGGTAAGAAGACCGAGGCTGTAGGCATACTTGAGGCATTAACCGACAGAGGGGGACAGGGGAGTGGGACAACTCCAAACCCTCCACTCCCTTTAATGCGCGCTGTACCTATAACTGTGACCGCGACTGTCTGCCAGCCTGCGTGTTAATGGCTCCGAGAGCTTCGAGTTACCAATTTCGAGTTGGCGTTCGAGGTTCTGAGTGCCTCAGCATGTCGTGATTGCAGCAAAACTTGAGTAGGGTGAGCAGAGAGAGGGAGGGAGGTAGGAGCTGTAGGAAGACCCTACAGCAAAGCGACCACAAATTTGCAGGTCTCTTGGTTAGCCTCGGTTGCTCAATCGCTGAAACGTCCTAAACATCTTGATTGCAATGTCTGTGCTGACTTGGCACTTGAAGGGGCACAAAAGAAACGGCTTAAGAGGGCGGTGCAGGGCAGGGTAGGGCCGGGCCGGGAGGAGTGGCAACAACAATAAAAATATTACAGAAAGGGGGCAGAGGCTGAGCGATAATTGCCCTACAGGGCAAACTCAATATAGTGACAAAGTGGCATTACTTTTCAATTTTACAAGTGCGCAGCAACAACAACAGCAACAGCAGCGGCGGTGGTAACAGCAGCTGAGCTGTCGATGATACTTGTGAGCACTCTGGTATTTTTTTGTATTTTTTTTTTTTTTACTTTACGCTGCTGGTGCCATCTACAACATAATCAAAGCGAGGCAATCGTTTAAATTTATTTTAATTATGACCGAATGTCACCCCACAACAACAACAACAACAACAACGAAAGAGCGTGCAAAAAGGGCGAGCAGCGAGTCCCCTTTTCGACAAAATTTAACGCCATTTGCAGGGTAGAGTAGAGCAAGGGCAAGGGCAGGGCCAGGGGCAGGGGTATACCCAACAAGAGTAACAGAAGCCAAAACGAGAAGAAAAAACACTGAGGGTAAAACCAGTGAGCCAACCAAGCCATGAATCATGCATACCCCTGAGTGCTCAAAAGTGTTGAGCGGGCAAACGAGGGAGAGAAAGGGCAGAGAAAACAAGCAGAAGCTATCTCGCTCTTGCTCTCCCTCTCTATCTATCTCTCGGGCTGCCTGTAAGACCTGTTTCATTATAATTATGACCCTCATCAAAAATATTTGACTCAAGCGGTTTGTCGTGGTAGGGTAACCATACCTTTCTTGCTCCCTTCCTCTTCCTTTTCCCCTACCTCCTACTGACAGATTACCATCTCCCTTTCCCCAAAAAAAGAAACGACCCTTTTTTTTTTTGGTGTGCTCATAATTTCATTGAGGATAATTTGAAAATGTGCTCTGGCAGCGTTGCCCTTAAAAAACACACGCATCTATCTCTTTTCCTTTGGTCCTCTCGTGTCTTAGTCCCGTTTTCCTCCCCTCGCAGGCGATTTACGAATACGCAAAAAGTGCCAAAATAACGATTAACATTGAGACGGGCCAAAATGGCATAAAAACAGAGTAACAAAATGTATATAGATATATATATATGTATATATAGAGTATGTATGGGTTTCTTAAGGGTAGCTCTTGAGGCCTCTCGACTAAGGGTTGATTGCCAGTCTCGACAGCCTGCATAAGTAATGAATGTGAATGGGAATGTGAATACAAATGCGAATAGAAATACGAATACGAATACGAATACGACTACGAATTACGAATGGGAATGTTTGAGTCCCAAATTTGACTTTGCCCCTTGGGATATGCTCAAAGCGCACGCTTTTGATTGAGCCCCGAAGGCCAAAAGGGGCAGCTGTATAGTCTGAAGGGTTCTCACTGCCTACTACAGGGTCTTTTTCCTCTTTTTCTCTTTTTTTGTTGGGTGTGAGTGTTGGGTTGGGTTTAAATTTTGTGGTTGCCATATCTCAACAGATTTGTAACAACAACACAAAAATTGTAAACTTGGCAAATGCCACATGCGACGCGTGGCATTAGAGCGGCTTTTGTTTGTCTTTGGCAAAGAGGCATAAAAATAAATACATACAAGGCGAGGTATATGTATTAGTGACTGTGTGTGTGTGTAAGCCAAAAGGCGTTTAGCGGGTAGAGGGCGGGTACAGAGCATTAAGCAGTTCCGACAACTCCCAACCACTTTCAATTAAGCTGCGAACTTCTGCCTTCTCCCAATCCTTTCTACTCCTACTCCTTTACCTGCCACTCCTCCTCCTTCTCCCACTCCCCCCTTAAACTGCCTTCTGGCCAATATGCTGTAAATTACAGAGTGCAACTCTGCCGTTGCCACATGTTGTTGCACGCAGCCTGCAGTTCACAGCTTGCTCAGGTAGCTGCCAATTGCTCCGACAACCTGGCTAAGGCAATCAGCCGCAAAACGGCCCAAGCAACAAGCAGCAAGCTGCTCGACTGTATGCTGCCCAGCTCTCTTACAGCTACTTAACAGGCGTTGCTTAGTAACAGTGTGGGCGTGGCAGAGTTTAGAAACAAACTAAAAGTTGTCTTAAAAAAGTTTCAATTCTAAAACTTTCTTCTACACAAACACATAAGCTCTTGTTGCCACCCTTTCAAGCTGGGCTAAAAGCTGCACAAAGCGCAGTCAAACTATGCTGGTACTAATTAATACCCTGTAAACTAAACCAACACAGGTTAGCTTAACTCACTACAAATTCCCAAGTGATAATTATAGACATTATGATTAATTTGCTGATTAATGATTAATCTGACAACTTAAAATGATTATTATAGCGTTTAATTAAGTGTTTTTTAGTATAATCATCAATGATCAAGCAATTTTATAATCAATATATATTATTATTTAAACTTAGGCCGTTGTTTAATCAATTAACTAACAGATTTTGTTAATATATATATTTTTTGTATAGAGCATACCCTTTTTGAGAGCTACTTGAAGGGGTATATTAAATGCTGCACATGCCATATACTCGACGGGGCAGTCAGTGTGTCTGTCTGGGGGGCGGGGAGAGGTGGGGCAGAGGTGTGGAAGGGGCCACTAGTCTCGACTCTGTGCAACGTTCCTGGTTCCCCACAACACAATAAAACTCGACATGTGAACAACAATATTATCAACGTCATGGGTCCCCAGCAGAATTGTTGGACTGCAAAGGCCTGAAGAGGCTCTTCTGGTTGGCCCTCCCCCTCCCCGCTTCCCACTCCCCACTCCTCCTTCTTCAATCTTTCTCTCCTTAGCCCAGCGCCCCTTTTTGCCACAGAGTACATTTTGTGTGCGCTTCGTTATTGTTGCCGTGTGTGTGTGTGAGTGTGTGTTCAGTGTGTATGAGTGTGTGTGTATCTGTATGTGTTTCAGTATAACCCCTGGGGATTTCGAGCGTGTAATGTATGCTTTTCATGTTTTTTTATGCCATTGTTTGCCAGAGTTTTTCCTACGTTTTTCGTTCTCTTCACTTCCCTTTTGCTCTTCCCTCTACTGTTTTTTGGTAGAAACTAACTCGACTGACAAAACTGCCAGACTGACGACATGTCCTGCAAACAGTTTGTCAGTGTAGTCGCCACGTTTCTCTCTCTTTCCCTCTCTTTTTATTTTATTTTAGTTTTTTATCCTTTTTGCTGGCTCAAAATTCAAATTCAAACAAACAAAAAGAGAAAAGACAGAGACAGAGAGAGAGAGAGAGAGAGAAAGAGAGAGAGAGAAGAGCAGCGCATACAATACGCAGTCAAGTCTGTTGTTGCAACTTTTGTTAATTTATTTCAACTCTTTTTTATGTTTTTTGCCTTTTTTGCTGTTCATATTTCAGCCCACTCCAAAAAACGAAGGCTCACTGATTGCGTTGCCAGCCTCCAGTCAAGCTGCTCTTCGTCTCTTCTCAGCTCTTCCCTACTCTCCGCCCTTCTCTCTGCCACGCCCACATATGTACATGCCTGCAGTTTACTCCTTTTGTCTGCCTTCGATGCCTCCAATTTTCTTCTCGTTTTTTGCGGTGCTTTTGTAATTGCATATATATACATATATATATATATATATATATATATATATGTATATGCGAGAGTGAAGCTGCCACTTTTTGCGGCTCTTTTCATGCACTGCATAATTCCACAATACAGTGCTCACACTCTATAAGCTATTCATTACTTTTCTACTCAAATGTGTTGTGTTTTTTTTTTATAATACTAGTTTGTAAGACAAAGACAGTGATTAAAGTTTGATAAGCACATGAAAGCTTTGAGTTATGTTTAAATTAAATATATTTAAACAAAAAGAGACATTTTAATACATTTAACTTTAAGAAAACTTTAACTTTTGTTAGCTCGTTAGCTACTTAAGTAGCGGGAAATAGCTAAGCAAGCTTTGAAAGCACCTGAAAGCTCTAAGCTTTTGCTTAACTTTATTTTGGTATATTAAATACCAACTTTAATTAGATTTTTATGCTTTGTAAACATATAAAAATGTATATTTTACCAAACATAAGATTTAATCTTTAAGTTAAGCTTTGAAAGCACTTGAAAGCTCATATTTATAGTTGTTTCTATAAGGAAATCAAACTAAATTCAAGACTTTTCATACAAGTTAAAACCCTATAAACATTTTTAGTAGACGCAATTCAGTTCGCAGCATATTCAGCTCAATTTACCCAAGTGTATCTCAAAAGTCACAGAAGTATCTTTAATGTAAGTACCAACATTAATATGCTGTTCACTTAATTACTTAAGTGCGTCTTCAGTTTGGCACCTTTTTCAGGCTAAAATGGTAACAACAACAACACACTTAGGTAATCAGCTAAGGTGTGCGAGTGTGTGTATGTGTGTGTGTGTCGACAGTTTTGCTGATTAATGTCGCTGGGATTAATTACAGTTAATTGTTATAAACACAAAATAGAAGGATGCCACAAGAATTTGCTCTAAAATAATCGAAATTTTCGCCAAGGCAAAAACAGAAAAAAGTAGAAAAAAAAATGTGCGCAGCTGCAAAAGTGGAAAGCGGGGGGGGAGGAAAACAGGGCGGGATGCCAAGCTGGTTGTGTGGAACGGATAAAGTAACAAATATGCTTAATAAATAAACACGAGCAAATACAAAAGGCAAAGGCGACAAAGGAAAACGGCATGGGAAATGGGATTGGCAGAGGGAGAGAGAGGGGGAGAGAGGCGATGGGGAAGTGGGTAAAGGAACAGAACGGGAAATGGGAAATGTGTAAGGGGGAATTTGGCATCAGAAATGAGGATGTGGCACGTATAATTACGTAGCTGACACCTTTTGTTTGAGGGTTGTATGCCTCACACTGAGGGTTGAACGACGAGGATTGCCATCAATTTGCAACGGAAGGGAAAAGGAAGCGAGCTAGGGGAGAGGGGGGGTAGGAGAGGGAAAAGCGTAAGGGAATGGCATATAAAATTATTTGCGTTAAAGTTGCTGAACAAACAGGAAACCAAAGCAAGGACACAACAAGGAGAGGGAGAAACAGAGAGAGAGGGAGGAAGGGAGAAAGGGAAAGCACTAAATGCGGAAATGCCACAAGGGAGGAATCCGCTTATTGTTGCTGTTGTTGTTGCTGACGAGTCAAGCAGCAGGATTGTGTATCCCTTTGGGGAGGAATTCTGCTTCTTTTCTGCTCACTACCATCCTTCCTCCTTCCCCTCCCTCCCCTCCTCCTCCACCACTACCTCATCCTGCCCTGTAGCAAATGCCCAAGGGACTGTATATTGGACGAAGCCACAGTCGGAGCATATTAAATGCTAATTTTCATTTGATTGAGTGCGTTTTGTAGCGCTAAAAGGACGCTCCTCGTCCTTGTCCTGTGATTCATTGGACCACAAAAAAGCAGAAACGAAAAAAAAGAAAATTGTATAGAAAAGAAGAAGCAAAGCAAAGTTAAGTAGCATGAAAATTAATTGATTTACGCATTAATAGAAATATACAGATTCCACTTTATTGGTGGACAATAATGTGTGAAAAGGTGACAGCTGCTAAAAATCCAAAGAGTCAAACGCTTAAAAACCAGCTCAAGTTAAGGCAATAGATAAAGTTGAAGTAGAAGTATGCTTAATTCAAATCTCAAGTGGCATTCAAATGCCAGATACAGCTACAGATTGAGATACAGATACAGATACAACTACAGCTACAGCTACAGAGATACTTGAAGCACATATGCATATTTAGTATATTGAATAAGAAACAGAACATGAATAAATAAAATACCAACAATTGCCTTTAGGTATGCCAGTGCGTATAGCTAGAGTTGTGGATACCAAAGGGGGTCGGAGAGGGAGAACTGAGCAAAGTAGCAAAACTGTGCAAATATCTATATACATATGCTTGAAGTAAATGAAAATCGAGAGATACACAGTCATCCATGGTAAGCGATTTTCGAATGAAGAATGGATATAGGGACGGTGGTGCACAGTGGTGCAAATAATAACAAAGTTTATGTACTGAAAAAGATACAAAAACTATACAATTTTAAAATATATCTAAATAAATTGTTTTTAGTTAAATTTGCTTACAAATTGTTATTCCATTTAGAATTCTTTAACTATTTAAACACTGCCTGTTTTAACAGTACTAGCACCAATGTGCAGCTCTGTGGTGCTACGATATTTTATATGCTGTTTGGCATGCAAATTGTGTGCTGTTGGGCTGACTGCCTCTGTCTCTGTCACTGCCTCTGCCTCTGCTCCAACCTCTGCCACCGCCAGTTCGTGTGCTTGGGGCCTCTGCACGTTTCCAGTTCAATGCACAAATACACAAGCTGGCAAAAGGCAGTCCAAAGACAGCATTCCGTTGGACTGAGACGCAAACAGCGACGCAGACGGCAGCAGAGACTTTGGTTCAATAGAGGCGATGCCAAAAGGGGTGACGAAGACGGTGACGACGACGACGACGACGACGCTAGCAACGTCTTCAGTTACAAGCACATCCAGCAGTGCAGAAGAGAGCGAGTGAATGAACGTAAAAGTGAGACAGAGAAAGGTAGCTTTTGCTGATGCATATCTAAAAGCATATTAAGAGTCTACAACAACTGCTGCAGCAGCAGCAGGAGAAGGCAACAACAAGAACAACATGCTTCGCTAAGTGTGTAAAATGATCAGCATTGCAAGTTGCAAAGGGAGAAGGCAAAGAGAGCGACAAAAGGGAACAAGTAAAAGAGTAGAGCGGGGAATGGACAGGCAGACAGAATGGCAGGCAGTGTGGTTGGGACAAAGCGCCGGCAACAGCTTTACCATAGATAGCATACATACATATATATGTATGTAAGCACATATGTGATCTGTGTGTGTGTGTGTGTTTGTGTCTGACGTGGAGTAGGGCAACGTGCCAGGAGAGACAGCAAGCAGTGAGAGGAGAAGAACGGAAGAGTAGAAACAACAGGGAGCAAGGCAAACAGGCAAACAAGGAACAGGGCGCGTCCGCATCGCCCGTAAAACTGTTTGTGGTGAACTATGTGAATGTTTTTGAGTGTTTTTCCACACACACACACACACACACGTAACACTTATGTGTGTGCTCTCCCTAAGGTAAGCGACAGGATATTCAGCAATGTAATGAAAAATCAAAGTAAATACCAGCGAAAAATACCCGTGTTTAGTGAAAAGCATTTGCCACAAAACTTTTTTCAGTTGGCAAATAAAAATGCTAAATCTTAATTTACTGTAAATTGATCAATTGTTTGGTGCGACACCCACGCAGCAGCTGTGCTTTAGTTTCTCAACGAAAGCCACGAAAGTTGCTTGGGGCGCAATAATAAAAACAATTCCATTTCACACAAACACACACACACACACACACACACACATAGAGTCATTTCACATCCATTTTGGATTGTGCCATGCGCGGTGCCAGAAACTAAATCTATTGTCTGCCAAAAAGTTAACGCACTTTATTGCCATTGTTGTTGAAGAGCGCTGAGTAAAGAGAGGTGAAGAGTGGAAGAGAAGGGGAAGTTAAGCAGCTACATGTGCTATGTTTGTATGTGTTTGTGTGTAAAACAGCTTCAAGCAGATCCAAAGCTCATTTGTCAAGTGAGCTTCGCAACTTTGCGGCGAAAGAGAGCAGCAAGAAAGAAGCACAAAAACGAGCAAAGCCACAAACAGAGCAAAGCCAAGTCAGGGCAGTAAAGACCAAACCAGACCAGGCCAGGCCAAGACAAGCCAAGCCAAGCAGCACAAAAATGTTGGCAATACAATATTTTGCCATTATGTCGAACAATAACAAGTCGACATAAGTAGATGCCCGAAGAATGAGCAGAGGCTGAGACGCAGAAGGTGAAGGGAAAGGCAGTTGGGTAAAAAAAAATATATATACGTATAAAATAAAAGGAAAAAAATAAGAAATAAAGACAGAGGTAGTAGGGCCAAGCAGGCCAAAAGACCCAAGACTCAAGACCCAAGACCCAAACGATCCAGCAACAAAAGAAGGCAAAGAGCCAAGCGAATAGCTGCCAATTTCAGGCTTAAGTGTTCTTTTGACCCTCTCCAAAGCACCACACACTCACACACACGTAGATAATGATGGGCATCAGAGTAAGTGAGTGAGTGAGTAAGGGAGAGGGAGCAGCAAAGAGTAACGACGCATATGAAATTTAATACCACTTCACCTTTTTTTTGTGTCTTCTCTTTTCTGCGTTGCGTTGAGTCGGCATCCGGCGCTCAATTGTTGTTGTTGTTGCTGCTGTTGCTTCTTACCCATCCCAGCACTAACCCACTCCAGCAATCCACCACACACACGGTGTGTTCCAACAGATTGAGCGCTTTATTAAGCGCATTTAAAAATTATAAAGACGCATAATAAAATATGCGTATGTTTGGGAGCAAAAAGAGTTATGACGTATAAAAGACGTGAAAAGTTAACGGCGTATAAACGCGACCATTTTCCAAACAGGCCAAAAAGAAATACATGAAATATAAATGTGCACGAATTTTAGCCAGGATTTTAATACAGCAACAACAACAACGCGAACATAGCTGGAGATATTTCGCATGAATAAGCACAAACAATTTTCAAAACGACATGATTTTTCAGCGAGCAGCCGCGGGTGATGAACGGGGAGGAGCTGCCAAGGGGAGCGGAAGTTGAATTGAAAAAAAAACTCAACTCAACTCGACTCGACTCGAGGAAGAAGCAGCACACAAAGAACAAGAACGAGCTAAAGAATTTTTACGTTTCTGTTGTTGTTGTTGGTATTGCTGCCGCTGCTGCTGCTTCTGCCGCTGTCCCCATAACCAAAGAGAGAACGTGGCATGAATAGCAGCAGCAGCAGCAAAATAAAAGCAAAAAGACAGAGAAAAATTAATATTAAACAAAAAGTGGATTGCATGCAAGCGCGAAGAGCAGGGAATGAAGAGTATTATATTTTTGTTGTTTTGTTTTTTCTTTTTTTCACATTATTATTACAGACAGCGCCAAGCGAAAGGAGCTTTAAGAGAGACAGACATCGCGAGGCAGAGACTGGCATGCAGTTGTTATTGTAGTTGTTGTTGTTTTAGTAACAGCAGCAGCAGCAGCAGCGATTAGGGGCCCTTGCAAAAGCAACAGCAAAAGAAAAAGCAACAACAAAACGAAGAACGAAGCAAACTGTCGACCTGTCGACTTGTTGTATACCGCAATGTTTCTCTCCTTTGTCCATCTCTTTCCCGCACAATGTGCTAAAGAGTAAACGAGATAGCATTGCTTAACTCCAGTGGCTGGTTATCCGGTCTCTGGTAAGCTGCGGCTTAGCGCAAAAGCAAATGCAAGTGAGCAAAGTTTTAAAATGCCGTAAAAAGGCATTAAGCACACAGCAGCAGTGACAGTGGCAGCAGCGCTGCAACTGCGCAGCGCTTGTAGTATAAAACTTTACAAAGCTCATCACAAATACATGAGTAGGTACATGTGTGAATGCGTATGTGTGAGTGTGTATGACTTGCTCTGCTCATATACAATTGTGAGAGATATGTAAAGTTTGTAGTATAATTTATGCCACACTTCAAACGCCTGCCTGTCACCTCCCTCTGCTCACACTATACGCTCTCCCTCTTCTCCCTCTCTGTTGTTCCCCTCTCTTCCCTAGATAAGCTGTTTGTTTTAATTAAGCCGCTGGCAAAGCTGCAAAGCAAATCGAAGCGGAAACATTTTCAGCACCATTAAAAATGCATTATAAATGCCACAATGTTGGCATACAGGGGCGTGGAAAGGGGGAGGGGCGTGGTAATGGTAAGGGAATGAATTATTTTCACGAATTTGTCGAATTTTTTGTTCGCTGCATAAACGACGTGTAAATGTGCATAAAGTGTGTGATGAGTGTGTATGTGTATGTGTGTGATTAATTGCATGACAGCATACAGCAGCAAAAGGGGAAGGGGAAACAGCTGTGCAAGAGAGAGAAGACGAAGAAAGGAAAGGGGAGGAGAGCAGTGCAGTTACAGATAAGTAAATTTGCCACAAATTGCGTTGACAGCTAAACAGCAGCGAGTCAAGAATTGTAGAAAGAAGAAAATGCAGATAATGAAGGAATCTAAAAGCGAAAAAGCTGAAAAAAAGCTAGATTCCTTCTCTACCCAATATCTCAAGCTTCACTTTACCAGCTGCAAATACTCTTATACTTATAAGAACTCTTATAATTCTAACAATTGTGGAGAAATCAAATGCATACAATTTGTTAGTTTAAAGCCTTTAGTTCAATTATAATTAAATTAATTGTTTTTATTATCAGTTTTCAAATTTCTTGTTAAAAATTCTAAATACTGAACTTTGTACAAATCTAAACAGTTTTCAGAGTAATTGTTTAATAATTTGCTGTTATTTTCCATTGAACTGATCTTGAACCCTGATTCAAATGCATTCGATTTGGATTTAAATTTGTTGAATAATGTTATCAATTTAGCGGCACTTTTAAGCTTATAGCCATTTTTTGTTGTTGTTGGCCAACACGCGATCATCGCTGCATTCAAATGCGGTTGTTCTCGCTGCTGTCTGCTAAGTGGCCGTGTTCATAAAGCTCTAACTGCATAGTGATGTTGCTGCCAACAAAAAACTACACATACTTCTACAGACATACATATATATATATTTTAGCCAAGCGTCGCGACGTTAACGTATTTGGAATCTTGTTGCAAGGCATTTGAAAAATTGCAATTGAAACTAATTCGGTTAAGTGTGCAAAAGAGAGGCGGCAGCAAAGAAGAGAGACGGAGAGAGTTGAATGCGGGGGGTTGAGTGCCAATGCGGCCAACAGAGTTGGTTGCTGAAAAAAAAGACTTTGAGCCAACTGGTCCATAATTCATGAGCCAAGGGGGCTAGAGGGAGAAAGAGACACGCTGCGTGCCCCGCTGTGAAACAAGTTGCAACTTGTCTGTACGCGCAGCAACAAATTTTCCAGCTGCAAGCAGTTTAGCGGGGAAGGGGGGAGAGGGGAGCGTGTAAAATTAACACCGCGACTTGCAATCAGCTCAGTTGTCATTATTTTTATTAATTTAATCTCCGTTTACAGGCAAGTCAACCAGTTAAGCTTTTAAGTCTATCCTACCTCCTTTCCCCTCACTTTTCCCCTTCTATTCCCCCTTCAATCCACTACTCTCCACTTTGCTCCACTTCCCGTTTTTTTCCGCTTGACTAAATTTATTAGCGCGACATTTTTATTGATTTTGTTTTTGCTGCCTTTTTCCCTCTGCTTCTTCTATTTGTGCTGCACAACAAATTTGTTATAGCAAATAATTACAGTAAAAATTTGCGGACTGCTTTAATATAATTAACTAGTTTGTTTGCACTATGTATGTGTGTGTGTTTTGCTGTTGTGGAACAGTTAGTTAAACAGTTGCTGATTTTAAGTGCTTATCTAATGAAGCTCAAATATGCGACTATTAAAATAAAGCACTTCTCTCTCCCGCTCCCCCTTTCTATCTGTCTCTTGTCCACCGTCTCTCTTGCTGTAGCTATAATTACAAATGCACTCAATTTGCATACTCATTTACGTCAACGCAGATCAATGTCATTGAATCTTGCTCTTTATTTAATGAGTGTGAATTCAGTTAATCACAGCTCTTCATACTCTCGCTCTTTGGCTGCTGCCGCCGCCATCTTTGCTTGACGCACGCAATCTTCTAAGCTTGATATTAAGCTCTCTTTTGCGTTTCTCTTGAATAGAAGGTTTCGTTATCTTTTGTACTTTGAACAGAGTTGAAAGTTGACAGCGTTTGAGACAAGTTAATTTCCATGTTGTGTATTTCATTTTATTTTTGTATGTACACAAGTGGAAACCTTTTCTCATTGCGCTAATCTTTCAATCAACACATTTTTAAAATCTGCACCGTATAATTGTTTGTGCTTGGTAAATCTTGTCTCAATGTTGTTTGCACTCACAATAATAAAAAAAAAGAGTAAGCGCAAAATATAATCACAAAATATTTACACAACTTATTTGTGTGGCTCGTAAAATTTTACTCTTTTTTTTTACTGTGCTGTGTAAATACAATAAATACTTGACTTTAAAACAAGAAAAAAATGTTTAAAATAAAAAAAAAACGCCGTTGCAATTGGCAAACAAAAACTGCAGGTAAAAACAAAACACAAAAAGTCGCTGCTAAAAAAAAAACAACGACAGCGAATGGGGGGCAACAAAGGAACACGAGGTGTCTGTTTTCACAGCCTTTTTGGCATTGTAGTAGTGTATGTGTGTGTGTGTGGTTTGCCTCTTTACTTTGTTGTTGTGTTTCTCTGCTTCTTGTTTGCCCAACCAAGCGACGAGACGTTGACTGCGACGCGAGCGTCGTTTTTGTAGCCTCAAGTGTTGTTGTTTTTGGGTTCTCATTCTCTTCAAAGCTTAGCTAATTTGCTTGGCGCGCCAATTGAGACAGCCAAAGCGGCGACGGTGACAGCGACGGCGACGTTAGCGTTCGCATCGACTGAGACTGCAAAGCCTGTGGCTGCACAAAGCGCAACAAGCAAAGAGAAAAAATAAACCGTTTCGCAATTTTCAATTGTGCACGTCAAAGTGTTAAAACGGCACGCGATTTATTGCACATGCCATTGTATGTACATGTATTGGTAAATATTCAAGTGTGTTCATGTCTGCGTATGTGTCTGTGTGTGTGCTCGAGTGCTTTTCAGTAGCCGCCCAGACGTCTCTGCGTCTTAGATGCGCTTAATTAGACAGTGACTGCATCAGCATCAGCGTCAACAGCGACGCCAACGCAAACGCTTTAGCTTTATTGATTTACGGCCAGCAATCAAGTGTGAAATTGACTTTTACATTTCCCCACACTCGACACACCTCTGCCTCTGCCTCTGCCTCTCCTCCACTCCTCTGCTTTCCCCTTATTTCTCCTACCTCTTGTTTCAGTGTGGCGTGTAAATATTTGTTGCTGCTTTTGTTGTGCTTAAAATATGCAACGGTTTTATATACGCTACGAATTCGAATTTTCTTTTAACAACATTGTCATGATTTATATGCAGCTCATTAATCTCACAAGTTGTTTTAAACTTAAACGCGTTTTTCGCACACCATTTAAGAGAGAGAGAGAAGGAAAGAGCGGCGTATGAAAGAGAGTGAGAGAGAGAGGCGTTGAACTGAAATCAAAGCGTTGCCATAAATAATCCATAAAATGCGTTTTCAATAGAGTTGCCAAGCGGACTTCACATTTGGCCAAGGCATTCCAAAGCCAGTTTTTTTCTCATAGCTAAAATGGACTTAGCTGCGAGAGTAGTTTCACAAGTTTCTTATCAAAATGATTTCTTATCAATCAAAATATACGTATCTCTGGGGAATTAAAGCCAACACTATAAAATAACCGACTTGATTTATCGAATAACTACTGTACTAAAACGGGGGGTAATTCCACCACTATAAATTGCTTGCCATAAATTATAGCAATTATGTTAATGCAACCAAAATCGCATTGTGAGAAAAACTCAGTGAATTGTGTTGAATTTTGCATAAGTTATTAAGCGATTAGCCAAAAAAACATAAAGGAGAGAGGAAAAAATCGTATGTATTAGTATTTATAATCTATTCGTATACACGTAGTCAATTACAACAATAACCATAATAATAATAATCATATAAACTAATGATTATAATGATCATCATGCAAATCATTTCTAACAATTGGCAATTTAAGAAAATTGCAATATGCCAATGCATTTAAATTAAATAATTTGTCAGACAAACACACACAAACACACACACACACACACACACACACACACACACAAAGATCGTTCTTTATTAATTTCAAGAAAAAAGATACGAATCTTAAGTGCACACAAACGAAAAATTCATAGGAACAGACATAAATACAGCTGAAATATCAAATAATATGGCATAATCTTTTTATGGCCATAAAGCTTAAGCCAAAAAGTGCCGCAGAAGCTTAAAAAACATACTACAGTCACAAAAAAAAAAAAATCAAGATCGGGTATATTAATTCTATAAAAATTCTAGCCATAGCGATGACAACTGCAAATTTGAGATCAGCTAGAAGTAGAAAAAAACTGATCGTAAATTATTTGATTTGCTAACAGTCAGTTTAGCTTACAGCAGCTTTCAAAGCTTCACTTAATCTGATAATTGCAGATTTTGTAGCCATTTCATGACTGGCATGAATTAAAGATTTGTCTTGTTTTTTCTATCGCATTTCATAAGCATCAATCAGTTGTCTGTGCTGACAATCAGCTTTTAAGCTGTCTCTTATAGGGCATTTCAAAGTCAGTTCGTTTCTCTTTTAGCCGTTTTTTGTACTTTTTTTTACTTTGCTGGTTTATTTACATTTTTGGCGAGTTTCATTTTGCTAAGCCGCCAAAATAAAGACTCATAAAAGATATCAAAATAAATATGAGAGACGTAAAGCAAAAAAAAGCTTAAAAAAACACTAAAAAAGGCTAGCTTCAGTAGCTGGCGTTGCACAGCAGGCGGCTCTCATTGTTGTTCTTGTTGAAATTGCTTAGCTCACAGTATTTAAAGAGAGGCGCAACGAGGTAAGAGAGGAGCGTGACACAGTGAGAGCGAGATAGCAATATGCTTTGCTTGATGAACTGCGTTGGCTCTTTATGTGTGTGTACGTATGTGTGTTAGTGTCTTTGTCTACGTCTTGAATTCCCCCAGCCCACACCCTTGCTCCACACACTTCAAAACTCTCCACGCCCAGAAAGCAATGATGAAAACGAAGAGAGAACAAGAGGAAGAAAAAAATACAGACAGCGCCGTTTGTCAGTTAATGACGCTACAACAACAGAGAGAGAGAGGGAGAGAGGTGAACCACCAAAAAGCCGCTGTGGCTGGACTTAAATAAACAAACAGTGTGAGTTTTATGAGATACAAAAACGTAAAAAAAAAGATACAAAAAAAAAAATAACCAACGTCATATTCATCTACTACATTATTGGATACATTTTTATGGCTCTTGTTCATTTTGGTCGCCGTAGCTTTTGTTATGGCCAAAATAATAAATATCACTGCAAAATCAATTGTCTGTGGATTTTGTATCTTTTCCTCTATTTCTTTTACTTTTGGCTATGTAAAAATGGAAACGGGCTAATAAAGCAATTATAACAGCTGGAGATAAAGCACTTTAAACATTGTTTTCTTGCCCACAATTGAAATGGAATAAATACTACAATAAACTGTATAAAATTTCACACTTAAAAATATACCCAAAATGATTGTTTAACATTCGCATGTTAAATGCAAGCATCTACTATTAGCATGTTATTTTAATGATCTATTTATGGTTTAAGGAAATTGCAGGTAAATCACTTGAACATCATCGTTTAACACTGATTTAAAGGCATCAAATATGCTAATCATTGTAACACACAAACAGCAGACCCAGTGGAAAGGGTGTAATGGGTTTGTCAAGAAGCTAACAGTTAGCTAATAGAAGCAGTTCAGATACACTGAACTGTAAATATTCTCAAGCGACAGTATAAGCTAAAAGTTACTAAAAGTAAGTTAGTACAGGGTATTTACAGGTTCGCTTGTACTCCATTTTCTTGCGTATTTGTGATAAATTTAGCTCATGGCGTTTGCCAGCAGCTGCTATTTCTGGCCTCAAATGACGGCGCGTGTAGCCATCACAATTTAGATACAAATACAGATACAGATACAAAGCAAAAAAGATACAAAATTTAAAGAAATAAACCCGAGTATAGACTCGTGTGTGTGTTAACAACTCACATTTTGGCATTTATCCAGAAATGCGAATTATCTCGACAAAATACTGATCTTCATTTCAACAAATTTCGAGTATAAAAATTATTACAAAGAATTTTTGACTTTTTTTTTTTAAAAATAAATTCCCTAGCAAATTCCACGAAACAATTGTGATAAAAAATATGGTTTTATTTTAAACATTTGCCATAAAAGATAAGCTCACTTAATTATGCTAAAAATGTTGAATTTTAATGTTGACAAATTATATTTGCTGCATAAACTATTTTTAAAACAATTTATTTATTTGCAATTATAAATTATTGACATTCCGCAGAATGAACAGTTATTTGATATGTGCCATAATAATTAATGTGTTTCCGCTTGTAGAGTATACACTACTTTAGAGTACTCTGCTTTTGATGCTTGCTAAAACAGCTTTTAATTTAGTTAGTGTATTTAATTTGTTGTTAAACTTTGATGGCTTATCAGCAAATTGTTTGCATTGCATTTAAATTTGTTGCTGTCAGACACAAAAAATAATAAATAAATAAATATTAATTACGTTTATCGGTTTTGTGATATATTTGCAATATTTACACATTATAATTAATTGTTAACGTTTTTTTCGCCCTTATAATGAATTAGTGGCTATCAACTGTCGACTGACTCCCCTCTCCACCCTCTCTGGCCTCTCCTTCCTCCCTGGCCTACCTGCCTCACCTTTGAATTCCAGCTAAATTGAGTTATCGTTGTTGGAAATTGTCGCGCGACTGTGCGAAATTTACATTGAATTAAAACTTGTTTGAAAATGATACGATTTGCGGTTTTTTATAGAGCTTTCATTTTTTAGTTGTTTTTTTGTTTTGTCGAATTTATTTCCATTTGTTTTGCTGTATTGAAGCGCCCACACACACTTTAGATATGCAAATGTATCTGTATCTATAGCTGTAGCTGTGCTGTAGCTGTATCTGAGCAGCATAAATTAATTATCAAAGCAGTCAATTTACATCGCTCGTCTGCCCAAGTGTGCGAGTGTGTGTGTGTGTGTTTGTCGCTTTTGTGTTGGCCCTGGTTGTGGCTATTGTATCTGAAAGATACTCGCCACAAGCACAAAACTCACTTTTCGCATATGCTTAAAAAGAAATACAAAATACCAAAAAAAAATACAACAAATAAAACTAAAATACTGAAAAAAAAATCTCATCACAATCAATTTGCCTCCAACTTTTTGCCTCGTGTCCGTCTCTTGTCGCTGGGAATTAAATTTGTTGTTGTTTTTGTTGTTGTTGTTGCTTGGCCCACATTATCTAGTGAACGTTGAACGGTTTCGTGCCTCTCTTGTTGTTGTTGTTGTTGTTTTCTTACAATTGTTGTTGTTGTTGCTTTTGCTGTACATGTGTTTAGCGTGTTCAGAAATTTGCTTTTTTAATGACGCTCTTGTTGATTGCGAACTGTTTGTTGTTTTTTATTTTTTTTTTTTAATTTTTTCCCCCTCACCCTACTTACCCCACATGCCAAAAACGGCCTTTAACATTCATTTATTATTATTTTTAGCATTTTTTTTAGCTTTTTTTTTTGAGTGTGTTTAACAAAATCTCATTCGCAGCAAGATTTTTGATTGTTTTTTCGCTTCTTTATTGTTTATTGTTTTGTGGCAGAATAAATTATTATTGGCTTGTCAACATTTGAATTGTTATTGATTAGACCAAATTAAAATATATGCTATCTCATAGATACAAGTAGTAAATCTCCTCATAAATTCTATTTTAGTTAATAATTTTTTGTTATTGTTGTTAACTAATCGAATTCTCAAATCTGTGTGTTTTTCCAAGCGAAACCGTTGAAAATTCGCTTTATTGAGAATTCTACACACAGATACACACACACACACACTCATACACACATACTCGCCCCTCATTTGCATGGGTTGAAAGAAACGTTTGTCACTGTCAGACATTTATGAGAATTGAACAAATCAATTTGCTTTAATCGTGTCGTTGTAGCCAAACCCTGACAAATGGTCAACTAAGTGACTGCATTTGGCCATAAAGCCACAGACTATTAGACTGGCTTAAATAGTCTACAAGACCCACATGCATTCATGTCCGTTAACAAATAGTTCGAGTGCCACTTGGTTTAATTGAAAGCACTTCAATTTCCATTTATGGCCAAAATGATTATGTTATGTTAATCATAAATTGGGGTTAACATAATGTTAATTTTTATATTAAACAACAGGAAACTAAAAAGTCTTTGTAGGATTAACAGTAAAGCTGTTACTAAAATCCTCGACTGTTAACAAACTGTTAAACTCTTAAGTAACTTAACATTTGCGAGTTTATCAACAGTTTAAATTCATTTTAAATTATATTAAATTAAATTGTTTATTATATGCTGTGCATAATCATATATTTTTAACATTTCTAATTACTAACATAATATTTAACAGTCGCGTAACATTTACAGTCTGTTAAGCTGTTAATTAAAATAAAAAGAGCTCATCAAACAAATGATTAGGCAGCAACAGTTACTAACTAAGTATAATTACATATACGAATATGTATGAATAAGTTAATATATATATATATATATGTGTGTGTGTTTGTGGAATGTTTTGTCAGGCAATTGACACATTTGTAGCGTTGAAATTGTTATCGTCTGAAGCGCAGAACGGTGGCAAATACCAACAACAACAACAAGAACTACAAAAAACACAACAACAACAACTACAACTACTACAACTACAACAACAAAGGCAATTACTCTTTGCAGAAAAGGCAAAAGCTCCCAACGCGCCAACTAAAGTCAGTTAGCATGTGTAAACGTGTAGAAGTGTGTGTGTGTATTTGTGTGTGTGTCAGTTTGTGTATCTGTGTGTATCTTGTACAAGTCTTGACTGCTGCTGCTGGCAACTTTTACCACTGACTCCGACTCCAACGGTGTGACAAATTATTTAGTGTGCCTGTATGTGTGTGTGTGTTTCGCTGTGTATGGGGTATATCAGACTGGCAGAGGCGTTTCGCTGCTTTGGCCTGTCGCTGGCGACGCTGCTGGTGCTAATGACCGTAACTAAGTTGGCGTCACGATTGTGTGCGCCACTGAAAGCTCGCGTTCTCTCTCTCTCTCTCTCCCGCTCTCTCTATCGCTCCCTCTCTCACTTTATTCATTGCTCATTGTTGTTGCTTTTGGCTTTGCGGTTGTTCTCAGTCGCTTGACGCGCTGTTGCCCATTTGTGTAAAGCATTTTTAATGTTATGACCAAGAGCGCGTCTAATAGACGCTTAATAGTTGTTGTATCTATGTATCTCTGTATTTGTATCTGTATCTATGTATAAACATTGCTCTTTCTGTATCTGTATCGCATGGTTTTTGTTCTGTTTCATTATGCATGTTTACAAAGCATTTAACGCAGTTCGTTTACTTAATTGAATGTCCAAGAGCGGCATATCTGTCAGATACAATTCACTGACTGCAAACACACACAGAATTTTCCCGTCTGCCTGTTCATATTTAATATTAAAAATTTACACTTGATAAATATAATAAGAAAATCAATGTCTTTATCATCATACAAAAATACCACACCTGCTATACGCACTCACACACACACAAACACACACGTACGTGTATGTGCTTACTTAAAATTTCATAATTTGAACTAAATGCAAAACACGCCCTGGCAAAAACTTATCAAAGCAACAAAAACAAACACACGCAGCGCAGCAAAGGGGGCCAATTCAATGCGAGCGAGTGAGAAAAATAATAACATAGCCAGATTCAATGAGAGCGAGCGAGTGAGCACACATTCGGAAGGGAAGCAGCTACGTGAGCTCTGGCCTCCCCTTACTCTTCTTGTCCCGCTCTCTGCATCGGTCTCCCTCGTTCTCGTAACACTGTTTGTTTATCGTCGTTCGTCTTTCGGTCGGACATTTCAGTCTCTCTGACTTTCTGTCTGTCGTTGAGTCGTTTAGTCGCTTTGTCGTTTTGCTTCTTCGTTCTCAACATGGCCGACACTGTGCTCTGCGCCGCAGGCTTCATTAGGCAGCGTGATTCCTTTTTCATTTGTATTTATGCATGTATTTTCTCTGTTCGTCCCTTTTGTTTGCCGCTGCTCTGCTGACGACGCCCCTTTTATGGGAATTTCACTCATTGTATTTGTGTATTTCTGTACATATATATGTATGCGTGTGTGTTTGTGTGGCTGTGTGCACTTTAAATTCGTAATAATAAAAACTCAATGAGCCGTCATTTGCCTGTCACCGCCACCGCTGAATGCGTACAGCACAAAAGAAGAAGCACGAAAAAAATGAGGGGGAAAAATATGCAGTAATTCATTCGGTATTTAACAGCTACTTCCCACGTTATTTAATGCGTATCATTAAAAACAAAACAAAAATACCAAAACGTCAATTTAAATCGTTAACAATAAATCAGAAAATGGCAATTTTTGACATGTTTTTGCATGTTTATACATATTTGCTACCAATTTGCTGCGCAGCCGCATGTCAATTTCTAATCATGTCTCGCAGAGACGGAGGTGAGAAGGTAGGAAGCGGGTCAACAAAACAAAACCCCATTTAATTACAAATCGGCTTAAATTGAAACACCTTAATTGGCATTAACTTGAGGCAAAAAATAAAAACAAAAAAAAAAACGAAGCGAAACAAGAAAAAAAAAGAAACATTCGCCTCACAGCAGCAGCAGTAAGCAAGCGGCAATTAATCAAACTGGAAATCAATTATTCCCCTGCCTTTCCACTGTCTCTATCTCACGCTTTATCTTCACAACTAACTATCTCGCTCGCACGCACACACACACGCACGCACACAGAGTCAGCTCTCCGATGGACAGCAGCGGTGGTGGTGGTGGTGGGGGGCGCCGTCTTTTGGGATTTATAGCATGCCACATTAAACAAATATACACATGTACACGCATACATACCAACGTATACGTATATATTTATGTGTGTGTATGCATGCGTACAAATGACTATGGTGCATTTGAGCGTTTTTTGAAATTAAATGCGAAACTAAACAACATATTTCTTTTTTGTTTTTTAATTACTCTAATTTCAATATACTTATTTCTTGGTATGGTTCAAATGCTAACATTTTGGAAATAATTTATTAATGTTTAGAATGATATGTTGGCATCAAAAGATAATTTATTTTAACAACCGAATTAATTCCATTAAATCGAACAAAATCCCCATTGTGAAATTTATGCATATGTATGTATAGATATAAGTGTTTGGTTAGGTTTGCTTACTTGCCTTTTTATAAATCCAAAATAATCGCAATTTCTGCTGTTGATATGCTCGTTCCAGCTTCATAGACGACAGCATGCAGCCGTTGTTGTTGTTGGCGTCGTAAGGGGGAAAATGAATATGAGTATGAGTGGTTGGGGTTGGGGTTTTGAGTAAGTGACTTTGTGAGTGGGGAGAGCAAGGTGCGAACGAGGATTTCGTTGCCTGCTGGCCTGCTCACGCAGCGACCCTTGCACTGCCGTGCGACAGAGAGCGAAAGAGTGAGTGAGAGCGCGGCCCGCAAGTGAGCAGCGATTGTAGGTAGTAATAATCCACAAAAGAAACGCCGACGATGCTGCTGCTGCTGCTTCAGGAAATGTAAATCCACAAATTTTCGTTGTTGTGGGCAGAGCTTTCCTTTTTGCCTCTGCTCGTTGTTGTTGTTGTTGATGTAGCCAATCTCAAGAATTATTTTCCATTTATGTAAGCGCAAGAGCGAGAAAGGTAGAGAGTGCCACGACAAACACTTTTTTATTTAGCTGTTATTACTTTTTCTTTTTTGACAAATATGCTGCCAGCAAATTTTTTTTCGTTTTTTTTTCACTGCATGAACTTTTTTATGAGGTTAGTTGTTTTCTTTTTTTTCTTCTTCTACAAATACAAAAACGGCACTTTGTGTGAGAGCGAGAACGCGCGACAGAGCTGCTTGGTACGCGTGCAAATGTGTGTGAGTGTAAATGTGAGTTTGGAGCACACAAACATTCACACATACAAATGCAGTGAGCAGAGCTTGAAGCAAAAAATGCACAGGGAGTTAGTCGTATAACAAAATGACCGACGAAGCGACCGACCAACTGACTCGACGCACGCGCGCAAACGTCACAATTAGTGAGAGCGACTAAGCGACCAGCGACGAACGTTTGTCGGCGTTCTTTTACCGCAATGTTTGTGCGAAACATAAAAAAAAACCTTGCTAATACATACAAACATACACACACATATGCATGCACATTAATATATGTGCATGTATGTATGTCGCATTCACAAACACACAAACATTTGCCTTAACACCCAACGTCGACGCTGCGTCGCTTCTGCTGTTCAACATTGTTGTTATAGCCGAAAAAAAACTGTCGCTCAGTGCAGTGTAGCTTACAACGAGCGCGGAAAGATACAGAGAGAAAGAGCGAGATAGAGAGAGAGAGACATAGAGCGCGAGAGTGATACGCACACATACACATACACTGCTTGTGCGAGAGAAGACGACGACGACGACGACCGCGCTGTATAGAAATTTTATTCCGGTATTATACGGCTGCTGTGGTTGTTGGCATATTTGTTGTTGTTGTTGGTGGCAACATATTGCCACTGCCTTTTTGGCCGTTTTACTACTATTGCGGCGAGTGCTTACTACTTTTTTGTTCACATCAGTATTGGTGCAGTAGTAGTACATATGTTGGAGCTATGCTTGTGTGACAGCGACTGCTGATGATGATGATTACGCTGCTCTTTTCACACATACAGGCACACATACACTCGCACGCACGCATAACAGTCAAGCCCAAGTGGGTAATTTGTTTTATGAGTAGCGGCGGCAAATAGCACTTGTATATTGTTGTTTTTGCTGTTGTTGCTGTTTCTTGTGAATGACAGACAGCCAACGAGTAATAATTTTTAATGCGTTTTTGGCATTTCTACACTGCTGCTGGTTAATTGCTTAAAACACTCATACACACAAACAGACGCAGAAGACGCGGCGCGACGAATATACACAGACGAGAAACGTTGAAGAGCAAGACTGATTTTTTTTTCAACACTTTTTTGCTGTTGTGTTGCTTGAATAATTTAATGCACACACACACGCGCACACAATTTGATACACAACATGAGCACTTTATAATTTACATAAATATATTATAGGCATTTTAAATGATTTTATACCTTTTGCCTATATGCTCATGGAAATCTTTTTATTTAGCACACAATTAATGCTAATAATGTTGAATGTTTTATTTTTTTTTGTTATTTTTCATAGAACTTTTCGCCCAGTTTGCGTCGACAGTGTTTTATCCGT
Organism: Drosophila cardini; assembly: GCA_018903735.1. Taxonomy (NCBI): domain Eukaryota; kingdom Metazoa; phylum Arthropoda; class Insecta; order Diptera; family Drosophilidae; genus Drosophila; species Drosophila cardini. The sequence continues at coordinate 11,095,628 of JAEIGM010000001.1, read as the reverse complement.
ACTGTCCGCCACGAAGGAGCAACGCGTACAAAAAGCGCATAAATTGAGCGGCTCTCGCTCGCAACACAGCGGCGCACAGCCTAGAGTTGCCACGTGTTTCGATCAAGTAAACAAGCAGTTTTTCAAGCACTAGAGTTTACATAGTTTAAAAGTTCAATAAGTTAATTTTTTTTTAGATCAGATAATTTTTATGGTTTGTAGTTTTATTAAATTATCTAATTAATTTGACTGATATCATAATACATGTGCCAGTGCTTTGACAACCCTGCGGCGTTTGCACACGCATGCCGCACACCAACGCATTCCCATGCACATACACGTTGCGCTCTCTGAGAGGATTTTCTTTAATGGCGGCGTTTTGCTGTTCGCTCGCTCTCTGCGCGCTCTCGTTCTCGCTCTCGCTCACCGCCAGTGTTGCTGCTGCTGACGCCATGTTGCGCAGTACCGCGATATGTTTATCTCTTTTCATTTTGTTTACAGTGACGTCGTGTGGTCTCACTTGGCAGCATCGCTGATACTTCTTTTGAGAGTTTCTTATTGTCAATGTTATGTTGGAGTATGAACACCGCCAACAGAAGTTCTTTGAAATCCAATAAGAAACTTTAAAACATAACACAGCTGATTAATGTAAGCCAATTCGAGTTGCAAAAAGCAAAGAGATGAGAAGATATTTAAAAGCAACAGAGTTTATATTGTTTAAGCTAAGCTACAGTGAATATAGCAAATTGGCAACTGCTTGCAGGGTATTTCATAGTCGTTAGAAGCAAATCTACTCATTTATGCCTTTGCAAATTGTTTTTGCTTGTATGTTGAATCAAAAGGTGTGGAAGAGAGGGGCAGAGCTAGCGACGTCCTCGTTGTCAATGTGCGTGCGGATTGATTACTGATTGGCATGTCGTTTGGTTGTTGCCGTTCCGACGTCGCCGTCAACGTCGACAGCGACTGCGACAGCAACTGCGAATGCCGACTCTGTGGAAGCTTTGGCTACTATTTTTTTTTTCTTGTTACCTTCTGCGTCTTGTTGTTTATGGTGGTTATTGTTGTTTTGTTGTTGTTATAGCTGCCGCTGCGCTCGAGCACATAATGACATAATGAGATTTATTAGGCGCAAAATAAAGCCATAATGTTCCGTTTGACCTTTGTGTAACTTTGACTGTAGTCACTGTAATATTGTTTTCCTTTCTCGCTGTTTCAGCCAAAGGACACGTGCTTTCAAGCTTATTACATATTGGATGACACATTCGATAGGTTTTATTTCTTCTTGTTGTTGTTTTTGAACTTACTTAGCACGAATCAGTCATCATGCTTCAACTTTGATGATAAAGTTGTTGCTGTTGTAGTTGTAGTTGTTATTGGTATTGCTGTTGTTGTTACTCATTTTAAATTCACATTGGAAAGTTGCCTTTGCTGCCATTGAAGCAAAAAGGCAAATAAACGTTTCGTCTGTCTCTTTTGGTTTGCATTTTCAACTCGACTTCGATCCTTTTTGCCTTTATGTCCCATTTTGGGCACAAGAACGAAAAACAAAATAAAAAAAAAAAAATAAGAGAAACTTGTTTGTGCTTGAACCTAATATACCGAATGTTCTCCCTCCCACTGCCCCCACTCACACCACTCTCTCACTTGCTGTCTTGCTGTCATTCGCTCTGACTTGCTCTCTTCTGTCTTTGGCTCCCTTGTGAGTGTCTTTGGTCGTTTTGTTTTTGCTTCTATTGGCATTCGTGCACGCTCTTTCAATTTTATTGCTGTGATTCTGATTCTAGTTGGATTTGACTACGCACACACACGCACAGAGGCAAACACATGTAAGCAGTGTGTGCGTGTGTGTAGTTGTGTAGGTTTTTGCTGTTTTTTTTGTCGTTTGCTTTTGGGAATTGATATCCTTGTGCGCTTTTCGCAAAAGTTCAAATATTTTTCATTATATTGCTCACAAAACAACAACAACAAGAACTACAACAGCCACAGTAAGGAGCACCAGCAGATTTTCTCAGTTCTGGCAATATTTCAAGTCCTACTCATAGGCAAAATGGTTGCTGTCACTTTACTTTTCTCCCCTTCACTCTCCTCCTCTGCTCTCGACGTGCTCCCCTCAGTTTACGGCTCAGTTCTTTTGCCAAAGGGACCTCAATTTGGCCAAAAAGGCTCCTGCAGCTTAGTGTGTCAAAGTGTGCGTGTGTGTGTGTGTGTGTCTGTGTGTCCAGTTCGTAATTGTATATAATTCATACAAAAGCCGCTTTGTCGTTTGATAAGACTGCATATCGTTGCTATTAGTGCCTCACCCCATGTACGGCACCTCCCCTTTCCGCCCCCTTTTCCCCACTGTATATATTATGTAATTATGTGCGTTAAATTTGTAGAAATTTTGTGCGAATGCTAATGAAGCTATTAATATTTTATGCACCATTTAAACCGAGAGCGCAGCGTAAGCCACAAGGTCCTTGTAATGGTGTAAAGGAGCACACAGCATGAATAATAAATAAACGGCAACTCTACTCCGTTACTGACAAGCCAGCAAAAACTGGCAAAAGGCGCAAAATCTCAAGCATGAAGAAGAAGAAGGATGGGGAGGAGAAGAGAGGGAGCAGAAGAAGCAGAAGGAGGATAAGAGCAACAACAACAGAAGCTCACTTATGACAAGTCCAAGTTGCCATTTGCAAAAACAACAAAGGCAAATGGACAGTCAGTCTGTCAGTCAGTCACTCAGTCACTGTATGTATGTATGTGTGTGTGTGTGTGTGTGTGTGTGTGTGTGTGTGTGTGTGTGTGTGTGTGTGTGTGTGTGTGTGTGTGTGTGTGTGTGTGTGAATCCTTGGCTGTCTACTTTGGTGGCAAAGCTTTGCCAGCGGCCGTAATGTGATTTTCAAGCATTTACAGCTCACACACACAACCACACACAGACGCACTCACATATACACTTATGTCCACGTAATTAAGTTCACATCCAATTTATGAACAGGAATATTTAGAATGAAACGCAAATTTTAAAGTGTATTTAAGAAACATTAACAACAAATTTATTTAGTTAAAGATTTTTAAATGAATGACTTAATTGTATGAACAGCGGTGTACAGCTATAAAGCAAAGTCACGCACACAGACAAGCAGGTACACACACACACAGACAGCATGAGCTTTGCATATTTGCGCTTTGGCTTGTCAACTGCGTTTGTGTGCGTGTTTTGCCGCTGCAAGCGTATAAATATTTATGCTAACATATTGTCTGTCTCCCTCACGCACCCCTCGCACCACCTCTCACACTCCCTCGCACCCATTTACTCCTACCTGTGCCACAATTTGGCTGTCCAGCCAAAGCTAATAGAAATGAAATTGCCAACTGTCATAGCTACAGATACGTATCTCAGTGGATTGTGTGCACAAATATACAGTTATAGCTATCTATATATGTACACGTACATATATACACTCACACACATATATAAATATATGTATGTATGTTCATGTATTTATGCAGCGCAAGACAGACAAACGAATGAAAAGCATTTTCAAGTTGTCAGCTTCCATGGCCCCATCAGTGGAAATTTTGTACATTTTGTTGCAAAATATGATTTCATTGTGCTCAAATTGAATTAAATTTTTTGGAGTGTGACGTTCTGACGTTTTACTCGGCACATCCCCAAAAGCAGGCAACGAGCAGCGAACAACAGTTAAAGTCGCAGCTGCGTCGCTTTCGCTCTCTCACTCGCTCTCGCTCTCGCTTCAGCACAGTTGTGTGACTGACTCACCCACACACAGGCAGACTCACTCACTCACTTACTGACTCACTCACTCACCCACCCACTCACTGTCGCACTCACTCATTTTGTCTTCTATTTTTTGTTGTTGCTGCTGCTGCTGCTGCTTTTGGTAGCTTTCAGAACGGAAGCGGATATTTTCAACGCGCCATTGTTATTTTTTGAGTGCGGGAAATTGCTCGGTGGCTTGGTCTCATCTCTCGCCTGATGTTCAACAAAGCACACGGCGCCCTTTTTGCAGTTGCTTCAAGTATTTTCTTTTTTTCCTTTTCCTTTTTTTGCGCCACGAACACAGTGTGAGAGTTTGTCTCTCTGTCAGTTTGCTTGTGTGTATATATGTATGTGTATTTGTATGTGTCTCATCCGTTTCATGCTTATCATTGTGCTCAGCTTCGTTCTTGCCATCGTCGTTGTCGTAGCTGCTGCTGCTGCTGCCGCTGCTGCCTTGTCGACAGCTTTGTTTGTGTTGTAAATATAATTTTACGACTCTGCCTGCCCCACTGCTTCGTTGTCACTCTCTCGCTCTCCCCCTCTCTCTCTCTTTCGCTCTCTGCCTGTCTGTCTGTTTGCCTGTCAGTTAGTCGCTTTGTCAGTCTGTCGCCTTGTAGCGGCAAGTCCTTTTGCCACACACATACACATACACACGCACACATGAACACACAAACACACATAGCAAACTCAACTCAACTTCACCGTGGCGCTTCTGTCGCTTTTTGTCTGCCGCCCTTTTTTCTCCCCCACTTAACATTTTATTAAGCGAAAATGCTTGTGCCGTAAAATGCGCGCTTACATGTTTACCAACCTTCCGCCCGCTTCGCTCTCACCCGCTTCTCTCTCAACCGTTTCGCCCTCACCCGCTCCCGCTCCCGCTTCCACTTCACAAACACACACATACACACATAGTTACAGTTAGCTTGAGGCCCAACCCTGAGGGGGGCATTGCTTTGGGCGCTGCGTATGCTGCGTGGGCGAAGTGTGTGCACGAAGCAAAGAGAGGGGAAGGAAAGAGAGAGAGCGAGGGCAAAAGAGCATGGCAGAGAGCGATGGCAAAAGAGAGTGTGTGTTTGTGTGTTTGGATGAGTGTGCGACAGAGAGGTACAACGGAGTCATCGTCATTTTCATTTCCTGTGGTCGTATTTATGCTTTTATTTGAATTGATTTTATTTCGTTGCGTTTTATCTGCCCAGCTGCTGGATGAGGATATGGCGTGAGCTTGTTATGAGTATGACTATTTGTGTGTGTACGCGTGTGTGTATGGATGTGTGTGTGTGTGTTGGTGCTGTCTGCCATGTAGTTAATACGTTGATTTCATTTTTATGATCCCTTTTTGCCTTGCCACTTTAATGTTAATTTTATTATGATGTTGCCGCTTCGCGTTGTTCCCTCGCCCTTTTTTGTTGTCTTTATGCCTTGTTCCCTCCCTGTTCCCTGTTCGTTGTTATTGTTTTTGTTTATTTTTGGTTGTGTGCGACATTTATCCATGCGTCGGGTCGTTCATTATTTAATGAGTTGAGTTGAGTTCACAGGTTTGTGTTTTATCCTCGCCCACTTGCTAATTATTCAAAATTAATTTCATCATTTGTGCACGCTTTCACATAATAATAATGCTCAACATATTTTCTATTTTATTCAATTACTTTTATCCGCATTTAACCAGGTGTGTTGTGTTTTGTGCACAACTTTCGTCTGTAATTGATGTACAATTTAATCAGATTTATTATAAGCTTCTCTATTTTTATTTAATTATTTTAATCCTCATTACAGTCAACAAATATCTTAATAAAAAAAAATTGTATTCAGTTTTGTTAGCAGTTGTACTAAATTCAGTTGGTATAAACTTTTTGTAGCATGCTTTTAGGTGCTTTGAAAAATTCAATGTGCGGTAAAGAGAGGTAAAGAGAGTTTAAGACCGTTTCAGTGAAATAAACTACGAGTTTTAGTGCAGCACTCGAGTCGTTTTAGCCAGACTACACTGCACTTCATTTATTTCGTATGTAAGCGACGCAGATAATTAAATTTGCTGCATTATATCATTATGGCTGAAGTCAAATGTCTGTCAAGTCAATTGTTAAGGAATTTTTAGCTGCAATTTTTGCAATTTCAATTGCTGCGTCACTTGACATTGACATTAATTAGTGATGCTTGGCCAAGGATGATTCCAGTTTTTGCTGTTTGTTCTGTTGATGCTGCAACTGTATCTGGGTTGTACTTAATTGTCGCTCTCAGTCGCTCGTTTCTTCTCTCTTTCCCCCGTTTCTGTGTGACGTTACCAGTTGCCACAACTCAGTCCTGGTCTTGGCCATGTTTCCCCACCACTCACCCATGCAATAATTTGACGCATTTCACGCTGACAACGGTAGCGGGCTTGTTGCACCCGAAGACTTAATGGCTCCAAACACTCCAGAGCACTACGCATAAAATCAACAATTACGCAGCAGAAACCACAGCAGAAACAGGAACACAACTTGCCACATCATGTTTTTGGCCCAGACTAGCATTCGCTAATTCGCAGCCAAAGAGGTATTTCAAGCTAAGTTGAGTGCAACCTACGCAAACGGCGAATGGCGAACGGCGAATGGCAAACTGCAAACGGCAAAAGAGCAACTCGTTCAGTTTGGAGACGAGCCACTTAATATACGATACTGAAACTGGCAAGTGGCAAGTGGAAGTGGCAAGTGGCAAGTCGGTCTCTGCACTGATTCTGATTGCTGGCAAATAACTTGGCAACTTTAAAGACCGCAACCAAACAGGCAGTGGGACAGACAGACAGAGGGACAGCCCGACCAACTAGTTAACGTCACTTGAGCCACAGCAAAAACAAAAAGCAGAAAATAAAAACTATTTTCTATATAAAGTTTTCTTTCTGTTTGTGTTGCACGCATTGTTCTGTGCGAACTTGCAACACATGCATGCTGCAAACTATTTCTACTTGCCACGTTTTGCTGTGAAGTTTTATGTGGTTTTGTAGATGCGTAGCTTTGGGTTTAAAGCGTTGCGGGGAGAGCTTTCATGTGCTTTAAAAGCTTTTCTTTTTAAGAAAGGAATAGCCTTTTATGGAGCTTAAAGCGCACTAAATGGGAAGCTTTTAAAGCTTTTTGGGCATTTTTCAGTTTCAGTATGTTCTTAAAGCCTTAAATTTATAAAAGCTACAACATGTTTTTAATATACGGCATTTACTGCAGCATTAGGCAAAGTACACTTGAAAATTTGTCAACTTTTACGTCGACGGAATCAAGATGAAGCATGACTGTGAAGTAAAGCGCATTGTTATGGAATATGTGCGATGAGAGACTGTATAACAGAGGGTTAAAGGTTAGAGCAAGCAACCTACACACACTCACACACACACACACACACACACACGCACTCACACAGACACTGGCATATGTCTACACCGATAGATCCTTTCTGTGGCATAACTAATCTACTCGAAATTATCTTGCCTACTTTGAGGCGCTCGGCCAAGACACAAACTTTTGCCACACGGCTCAGAAAAGTTTCTGCTGCTGCTGCTGCTACTGCTGCCAAAGTTGATGCGATTATGATTTTCAATTTTCAACAGTCAGCATGGGGCATTGGGCAGAGAGGCGGGGCAGTGGGCGTAGTCCAGCAACTGCCCTAAAGGGAAAATAAAACAAATAACCACAAGGCGAAAACCAAAACCAAAAGCTATAGAAATCTGTTGGACAAGCAAGGGTGTGGAGCAAGGGGGAGGGGTCCAGGGGAGCGGGGTTGTTTCAGGGAAGTCATGTCGAGCAGTTTCCCTGCGGCGACCAACAAATAAATTGAGTTTTCCTAGCTTGGCCAAGCGGCAGCAGCCACGGCAGCAACGGCAGCTGTTTCACCACGGCAAATCCCCAGCACACACACACACACACACACAGTTATACAATATATAACCAATACACATACATAGAAATTTATATCACACACAGCATTCATTGTATAGCGCAAATTGGACAGCTAAAGAACTCCAGGAAGCGTCTAAAGCAGCAGCAGAGATACATCATGTATTTGTAATTGTCAGTGTGTTGTTTTTGGCACAGTGGGCACAAGTTGGGCTAAGTTGGGAGCTAGAGTTGCTAGAGTCACAAATTTGGTATGAAACTCAGTCTCTTTCATGAGCAGATCAGACTTTTAGAGCTATTGAAAGCAAATTTCCACATAAGGTGTATGGTAACAAGTTGGTTCCGATTCTGACAACTAGAGCCTATAGCTGCCATAGGGCAAATCGGTCGAAAATTGGTGATTTGTATGGAAAAACGAGCACTAGAAGAGGTACGGGGACTTTTACAGTCGCCTCTCTCGACTGTAGCCTTTGTTACATGTAGCAACATAAGTTTGCCCCACTGTACCGTATATATTACTGTTATACAAAGTGTCTAAATTTCTTCTTTCCCTTTTTTGGTTGGCGCTTTCGTATCATAACGACGTCGACAACTGAGAAAACACTTTGTTCACATATTTGATTTGATTTATACAAAAGTTTTTACGTTTTTTGCTGCTGTTTGTTTTCAGTCTACAGCAGCGCGAAAGCCAGTGAAATATGTATGTAGCATATGTAATAAAAAATAAATAAATTTAAACACATACACACATGTACACACACACACACACGTGCGGGGAGAACCTGCGGATTCCTTTTGTCCGCCCAATTTTGGCGCGTTTATTTTTCATTGCTATTCAAATTATATTTTTGATGGTCAACAACGTACAGTATACTCTGTCTACCCACAACACACTGTGCTCTTGCTCTCCTCTCCCTCTCCCCCTCTCTCTCCCTCTCTTTCCCACACAGTGCTTGGCAAAAGTTTGTGCCTGGGTTTTTGTGCTGCGATTTTAACTCGTTGATTTTTGCACAGTTTTGTTTGACTGACAGCGACACCAAGCAGGCAGTCAGCCAGGTACTGCCCCTTGCCACGCCTCTCACCGCTCTACTCCCCCCACCCTCAGCCCCTTTTGCCCGGCGGCGGCATCGACATTAACGCGCTTCGTTTGCTGCTCGTCCCATAATCCTTTCAATTTTTAAATCATTTTTTATTTCTGCCTTTTGGCTCTGGGCCTTTTTACCCCCTTCCCTCCCCTCCTCTCCGCTCTTCTCTCCTCTTCTCTCTCCTCTCCTCCTTCGCTTCGTTATTTGATGCCTTTTTGTGTTGTCGTGCGACCCTCGCCGCAAATATTTATAAATGAAACGTGTGCATTTCGTGCTTGTTTGATTGATGCCCACCGTCCAGTCGTTGTGTACAATGGGCCAGATATGCCGCAGACGCACCCAAAAATTCCCCAAGTGCAGTCATCTACTGACTTTGACATGTATATATCTGCACAGTGTGAAAAATCAAGTGATTTTTGTGTAAAAATTAAATTTATTTAAAATTAGCTAAAAACAAAAAATTTATTTTCAAAACTTTATTTATTTTAAGCCTAAAATTAGTACTTAAAACACTTATTTCTATCTTATTTTAAGTTAGCCTTTTTTCTTAATGTGTTCGGTCCTTTTTTGTGTTGTTTTAAAGTTTCATTTTGCCATTTCTCCAATTACTGCAGTTAATCAACTCGTTAAGCCACAAATTCAGACACCTGCAAACACCTGCAGTTGGCCAATACCCAGCAGCCGTGTGGCATTGTCCAAAAGGCTTTGGCCTGAACCCTTTCGCAATCGTTGAGGTAATTACAAAAACGAAATCAATCTGCAGGTATACCTCACAGTGGGCGTGGCATTGTCATTGAATCTAAAACTCGTGCCCGCAGCCAAGCACTCCACAAACGTGTTGGACAGACAAAAAAGGCAGCAGACTAGCCCGAGTCGACTAAAAGATACCCGTTGCATTCCTTTTTAAAAGTCATAGCATACTTTTGGGCGACATTTTAGCTTAAAACCGATATAACTTTTGCTGTACACCAAATAATCTAGATTTTATCAAGCAGTTCGCTACTTCGCTAAGTTTTCTACGCTCTGACATACCAAATATACCCATTATGCTTTGCGTATTATAGGGTATGCAAAAAGAATATCGTTTGTCTGGCACATGAAGTGGAACTCAGTTTGATTGGATATGAGTACAGTTCGAGTAGAGACTAAAAAACGCAGTCTGTGCTCTATCTTTGCGCATCTGACGCCATTTGAAAGCAAATTAAAGCTTAGAGTTTTAATTTATTTAAAGTTATAATGAAGTAAAGGTTAATATAAAGAAAAAATATAGTCGAACTGTGAAAAAATCATCGAAATTTTGTATAGAAAGTATCTAGAAAACACAGATTCATTTGTCGATTGCAACTTTTTGGCCAACAAAGTATTAAAATCAATTTACTTTCGGCCAAAATAAAAGTTTTACCTTAAAATTCCGGACATGCATAATTCAAATGCCAGACAAAATATGGAATTTCTATTGGATTTTAGCTGAATTTAAATCAAGCTATTAAATATGCATTTTACATAAATTTTTTATGCATTTTTATGCATTTTCAATGCATTTTTAAGTGTTATCACAAAGTACAAAAAGTCAATAAAAATTTGAAGTTTTTCACTAGATTTAATAGAGAAATTCAACAAAAATGCAACAAATTTCTTTCACTGTGGAAAATGACAAAAGAACTGAAAAAAATGCAGAAATAAATTATTTGGAAATGAATAAAATAAAGAAGAATTATTCAGAGACAAAGGCAGAGACATGGAGTTATGCACAGTGGGAAGTAAAAATTAATTTAATTACGTTTGGCATTAAGTGAAAGCGCTTAAGGACACTACAAAAGTCCAATAAATCATATCCTTGAACTTCCTTTGCATATTTCAAATTAATAAAGTTTTCCGAACACAAACAACAGCAATAAACGAGCGTAAAAAGGGAAACGTTGTCAAGTGAAAATCTGACACTGATACCATGAAAGTCTTCCCCCTCCCCTCTTCCCATCTGCCTGCCTCCCCTTGCCACCCACTTGTGTGGGCGTGTCCGATTACTAGAACTATTGCTTGACTTTATATGCTTCATTTCAATTTTTGGCTGCACAGGACTAAAAAAAAAATGGAAAACTTGAAACGTTTTTCCAACTCAATTTCCGTCGCTGTTGGTAGCAACAACAACAGCAAGAAACCGCAACAAACTTCAAGTAAAGCCGAATATTTAATGCTCTAAAAACTTTCACTTAATAACAAATTGTTTACAGTTCTATTGGATTACAGAATCAAATGTTTAATAAATTTTTCCAGTGCAATTTTGTATGTTTAAACCATTTTCCTTCGTCCCCTCTAGAGTTCAGTGTTATACCCTTTGCGTAGGGTATACAAATAAATTAGAAAGCAACGAAAAGAGAAAAGAAAATTGACGGCAGCTCTTGACGTTCAGTTCGACCATAAAAATCGTTGCCGTCTACAACTGTCAGGGAAATAAAAATCAAATTTAAAACGCTAAGAAAGTCGTCGCCGCGCCAAAAAGCAGGCAACACAAAAGACAAATGGCCGGAAGTGCGGGCAGATTGTAAGACGAGGGTGGGTGAGTGAGAGGGAGGGGGGTGAGGAGTGGTGTGTGTGTGTTTAGCTGCTTACCGAGGGTTGCTCTAAATGTCGCAATTTTACGAGTCAATATAAAGGTGCCTGGGGAGTCATTTACAGGCGCACAGCGGTTTGGTTTCGCTTTTTGGCAATAAAAAGCCAAGAAAAAAATAGGAAGCAAAATACGTGAAAAGCAAAAGAAGAAAAGCAGCTAAAGGAAACGACTTACTTTTATGGCACAGGACAACGGAAACGACAAAAAAGACGACAACAACAACAACAACGACGACGACTTCGAAGCGCTATAAAAATTTGTAGAGAAGAAACACGTGTAAAGGGCATTGGGAAAAAGGGTTGCTCCAACAGAAAGCTCAAATATGATGGCAATTTTTATGCTCGACCCGTAAAATATTTAAGCAATGAACCATAAAATTCTCTGCTCAGCCCCACTTGCGGCACTTTGTCCCAGTTGCCCCACTGCCGTTGTGTGGCAAGCTTGAGTGATTTATAACAATGTCAAAATTATGAACAAAACTAGCGGAAAACACAGCAGTCCTGTCTGCTCGACTGTAAAAGACTCTGTAGCTCTTTGCACTGCCCAAACATCAGTCAAATTTAAATTTTAAAAAATTTGAAAATTTTATTTATGAAATTTTCAATATTTAATTTTTAAAATTAATATAAATTTAAATGCAAAATAAATCTAGAGCTTATAACATAATTAACTGTTTTTTTCTTTTAAAAATCGGTTGAGTTTTGACAAAGTTGTGTCAACTTAAAGTTGGGTAAAATGTTTTTAGTGTAAAAAAAGCTAACTTCTACCACTTAGACACATTTTTACCTAACTCAACTAAAATACCGCTCGAGCTGTCTAAGTACAGGGTCTAAAAAAGTTAAACACCTGGCAGTATTGTGTCACAAATAAATATTACAACTATATTTCCAAGCACAAGAAGAACTGCTTAACTAGAATCTGCGAACGAACTCGGTGCGTCTGGAACTTGTCACCTGAGCGGTATTTTTGGTAGTACGTATATTACAGTTATGACAATCCCCATTCCATCTGATATTCCCATTCCTCACATGCACCTTTGTCGTGGATGAAGTACGCACTCGTATTTGACCTGCAAAACTTTTAATTAATATTTAATTTTTTAATTAATTTATTAAAATTTACCAGCTGGAGCCGCCTCCAAAAGACCCAGCACTGCCAGCAGCAGTAGAGCTAATGACAACCACTTCATGTTGTTTTTCTGTGTAACTGCAGTGGTCAGCAAATTGTGCAGCACTTTTTATAGCTAGATCTTTAGAGAAGCTATGGCTAGTACAGCTAAAGATCGTTGAGATTGTGTCAGCGGGTTTTGCCCACAATGCAGTAAGAAAACCCCTTTTGGTAGGGTAGTAAACCCCCCTGGGAATAAAGTCCCGCTGTGTTCTTATTGTGATTGACAGTTTTTAGATAGTGATGAGAACTAGTATGAAATCGAACAGTCAGAAAAATCATTTGGGTGTGCCTGTACCTAAAATTCATAAAGGGTATGCTGAGTTTGTCGGTATAGGAAAAGTGCAGTAGGGCAAAAAAAATTACAAAACAAAATTCCTAAGTACATTTTTGAATATCAACAAGTTTAAACTTGTACAACTCATAGACTATAAGAGCTAGCGACTGTAAAATTAATATATAGATCGAAACAAGGCTTTAAATTACTAAAAGTCTAAAAGTAAAAACCGACTTTAATACAGGGTTCCACACGGTTGGGACTACTCGTTTACAGAAAGATGCCTTTTAGCTACCAAAAGTCTAAGAGGGAGGCTTTAATACAGGGTCACACTTAGTAGGGTATGCTTGTTTACAGAAATTTTCCTATAAGTTTCCAAAAGTCTAAAGGTAAAACAAACTTCAGTACAGGGTCCCACACAGTTGGGTTAGCTCGTTTCATTTTGTACTGGTTTTGAGCTTTTCTCAGTTTTAAGTTTCTTTTAAGTTATTCAAAACTGCTCAGAAGAATTGTGAAGAGAGCATAGAATTTCCACTTTAACGCTTGCAAATAAGCTATAGAATTTATATAACCAACCAGTTGCATGTTATCAGTCCCAGTCTCAACTATATATATATGTATATAGGTAGCAAAAAATCCAGCTAAACCGGCTGAAAAACAAGCACCTCAAAGACAACAACAAATTTACAGTTTCAACATAGAAAAATTCAATTTATTTTCCAATTTTTGTTGCAGTTATCCAATTGTTTTCCCTGTTTTTCTTTACCACCTGTAACCTCCTCCTCCTCCTCCTCCTCCTCCACTGGAAATATACTGTCCTCCATTTGAGTTCTGATACAGATTAAAGCCATTCGTGTTCCAGTCATCATCTGATGCTGGTCGTCGACTCATTTGCCTGGGTCTAACCGTATTGGGTTGACCATAATGTCGTGAGCTATAACCATAACGGTTCTGAGGCATTCGTGTCGTCGTTCGGGCCCCATTGGGTTTATTACAGTCCACACATCGGCCGTTGATTGTTACACTGCCAGCTAAAATCGTTTGAGTGTTGGAAAATAAGTTTCTTAACACTCTTAGTGTTGACAACTGTTACAAACCGTTAATGCAGGCAGCTAACATGGCTAATAGCAGTAGTGTTAACAAGTTTATGTACTGCATTTCCAACAGAAATTTTTAAAAATTTAATAAAAATAAATTTCACACTTTGCTCGTTGTAATGTTGATTTGAAACTGTTACTAAAAGTTAATGGCAAGTTCGATTTTAGCAACGATTGAGCAACTGTAATCTCTGTGTTTAAATATAGTTCATGCGATTAAATGATTAGTAATCTATAGTAAGAACAGCTGAAACTGGAAAATCTTTTTGCAAAAAAAAAAAAAAAAAAAATATATATTATTTCTACAAAAAATAAATTAAAAAAAAATTAAAACTTAATAAACAAACTTTTGCCTTTTCGTACAGTGTATTTGAATATTTTAGCCTTAGATTTAAGTTAACAATTTGTATAGTTTATGGACAATTTTAATAACAAAATGATTTTTGCTCATCTCTTATGGAAATTGTTAACAAATTGTTTTATACAAACTTTGCTTAAAAATTACTAGAAAACCTCTTTTATTTTAGTTTAGTATTACTAACAGTTGCAGACTTTTATGTGACTAATGCTTAGATTAAAAACAACTAAGAAGACTCAAATAACTTTGGGGTTAAAGGTCTAGTGAGCTGATTATCAATTCAATTAATTCAATGTCACTTGAAAGTCATAGTCTAACTGAGAAATATTTAATGTAGTGCTGTAAAAAGTGTTTGAAGTTGAGTCTATTTGTCACAGCGGGTTAAAGTTCACTTTACTCTACTACAACTTACAAAACCTACAAAGGTATTCACATTTTAAACGACTGTCTGTCTGGCTGTCTGTATAAACAAAGTGATCTTAGCGAGACCCTAAGCCCCTTTTTCTCAAGCGGCAGCGCTGCCAGCGCACTATCTATTACATATGCATACATGAGTACATTTGTATGTGCATACATTGCCGTGGTGGTGATGATGGTGATTACCGAAAGATTTTTGACCTGAACAACGAGGCTTGAAGTCAAGCCATATAGGGGGACTTAATGTTAATTCATTATCTGGACTTTGAGTGGGAGCTATATTAAAGAAACACACACATATAGTATCTAATAAAGATTATTTAATTCAAAATTTCTTACCCGCTGACACGGTGAAAATTGCAAGAATTGCAATGATTAGAAACAGTGAGAGTCTCATGGCTGTGAACAGATGTCAAGAATGAATTCTATATATTGGATCGACTTTTTATGGATCCAAAGAGCTGGTAGATAGAGTAGAAAACAGAATGATAAAACACTTTTTCTTACTCTCTCGCTCTCTACACAACAAATTAAGAACAAAATCATTGCTTCTAACGTATATAAGTTATAGTAACACACAGAGATTAACTTACAACTGGTTAAGTTAAAAAAGTTATTTAAATTCGGATGCGAAAAGTTGAAACAGGAAAAACCGTTTGGTTTCAGAAAAAATTCACGAATGAATTCTGAATTTTAGATCGACATTTTTTGAACCCAAAAAATCTGCTTATCGCCAAAAATGTAGCTAATCTAGTATTGGAAGAAAGAGCTTCAAACAGAGAGGAGGAGACAGGGAAAGAAAAGTCTTTTTCCTTATCAACACTGGAATAAGAATAAGAACTCATAGAACATAATTAAGTATTTAATTTAAAGTCATCTTTCATAATTAATATAAAAACCTTATCACTTCGAAAAAATAAGAAAACACTTGAAAATGTTAATAAATTTAGTATAATCAAAAATTGAGAACTGCAGGCTTTGCACCTTTCGTAGTTTTAGGTACATAGATTCGCTGTATTGGGCGTTTTGGTATCGGTCGGGTTATTTTGAAAGGGTCTTGTGAAGGAGAAACACTGGTACGTGTACTTAAGCTCTCCTTTGACGCGAATATCTCCAGTTTCTCATTGTAATCTATATTGAAGAAACACATATATGTATATATATGTATTTGTATATTTAAATATATATATATATATTTCAAGCTAAATTACTTACCCGCTGAAACGGAAACAAGAATTACGAAGAGTAGAAATAGTAACAACCTCATTGTTTTAAACAAATTTCACAAATGAATACTATATTTAAAATCGTGTTTTTGGAAGAGGATAGAGTTGCTTATCATTAAACAATGAATTAAACTAATACTGCTGAAAAGAGCTCAAACAGAGAGAGAGAGATAGAGAGAGAAAGATAGAGAGACAGAATGGAAAATAGTTCGGATTTTTAGAATAACCTCCAAAAAGTATAAATTAATAAATTGATCAAATATTACGAACCAAATCAGTCAAAATATATATTTTATAAATTATATATTTTAAATAAATTTTTATATTTACAATTACAAATTTTCAAAACAAATTCAATACAGGTTTTTTTTTAGATTTATGTATATTCGTCGGTATTGGAGTGCGGCTTGGTATGTTTCGATTTGAATTGAATACATGATTGGGAAATTGAAAGATTAGAGTGGAAGCTAAATGGAAGAAGCACACAGATATTAACTTACACTTTATATAGTATATGATTATCTAAATCAGAATTTCTTACCCGCTGACACCACGAATGATAGAAGAATCGTGAAGAGTAGAAACACTGAGAACCTCATGGTTTTAATTAAATTTTAGCAATGAATTTTGTGTTTTAAATTGTCTGTATTTAAACCCAAAGCGATGATAATCATAAACAATTTTGGACATTTATTAAAATTTTATATTTTCCTAGAAAGAGTGAAAAAGTTGAGAAGGAGGGACAGACAAAGAGATATAGAGAGGAAGAGAGAAAGTGTGTCTTATCAACGCTGGGGAAAACCAAAAATATATTGGACAATAAGAATAAGCCATAACAAGTAAGAAAGGCTACAGTCGAGCGAGCCGACTGTTAAAGACCCCGTACTCATTCTATTGAGCATTTTACCATACAAATAAGTAATTTTCGAACGATTTGTCCTATGGGAGCTATAGGCTATAGTTGTCCGATCCGGACAAAACTTGTTGAGGATAGTTATAATGGTACCATGCATATAATGTGTGAAAGGTGTTCATACGGACGGACGGACGGCAGACAGACAGACAGACGGACATCGCTATATCGACTCGGCTGTTGATGCTGATCAAGAATATATATACTTTATGGGATCGGATACGCCTCCTTCTGCCTCTTTCGCACATTTCGCTTCACACAAACTTAATAGACCCCTCTACTGTTTTTTAGTGTACAGGGTCTAAACATATAAGAAATGTATATTTCGAAGTGGACTTTTTTACTATTCCTCACACACTTAACAATAACTTTAAGGGCCAAAATATATACAAATACAGTCAACTGTTGTAAAAGCATCGCACTTTTATACAATTATAAATTTGGTATAATAACTAAGTTTTCAGTCAAGTCGGCCTAGGATTAAAAAGTTTATCTTTAAATCGTGGAAATCTTCACATTTCAAATGACTTTTTGTCCCATTGTACTTAGTTCCACCGTCTCTCCACTTGATTTAATTTCATTATTAACACATAAACCTTATCACTTCGACTAAAATCACAGCAATTGCGAATTCAAAATAAAACTAGGAGACACTAGAAAATGTTTATAAAATTCTAAATATTTTTATTCGATTCGAGGTCTTAGTTTTAGTTAAAAGTGCTCAAATTTAATTACAAATTTTGAAGGTTTTTAACAGTTTGTAAAAATCTCAGCATCGTAGTCTTGGGCGTTCTGGTATAGGTCGGGTGGTACCGAAAATGTTGGCTGAAGGAGTAAGAGTCTCTTGTACACGCCCGATCTCCCCTGGCTGCTTAATATGACCTATGTTGAAGAAACATATATAATATATATATATATATTACCTTCCAATTGACAATGATTATTCCAATCTGAATTTCTTACCCGCTGAAACGGAAACAAGAATTACGAAGAGTAAAAATAGCAACAACCTCATGGTTCTAAACAAAGTTCAAGAATGAATTCTGAATTTTAAATCGTCTTTTTGGAAGGGGAAAGAGTTGCTTATCACTGAACATTGAATTATGTCATATTGCTGAAAAGAGCTCAAGCCGAAATTAGGAGAGAATGAGAAAGAGAGAAAGTGATAGTTTATTCCTTATCACCTTATCAGCGTCAAACTATTAGGCAAAAACTAATACGAAATTAATTGAGTATTATTTAAAGTCATCTTTCGAGCTCAAAATTGTATTTAACAATTTAAATACAAACCTTTTCGCTCAGTGTACAAGCAAGTACTATCAGTTCAAGTTTCTATTTGTTTTTGTTAATTTTCTTCAGTCAAAATAATAAACTCAACAAGTTATGTACATAAACATTTATTGCAAATGCATTATTTAGTTAACAATTGAAATTGTTCAAATTAAATTCAATTCAGAATTTGAATTTCTCAATTGGCGTCTTTGTTGTAGAGTTGTAGGGTTGTATTGTTGTAGGGTTGCTGCACTGGATTCTTTTTTCGTTCTGTTACATTTCGTTTTGAATCCCATACGTGTTTAATTACAAAGAGTGGAGCGGTAGCTAAGTGAAAGAAACACACAGATATTAACTTACAATTGATTAAGTATAAGATAAGTTCAATTTGAATTACTTACTCATTGTCACAGCTATAAGAATGACGAATAGTTTAAACAATATGAACCGCATGGTGGCAAACAAATTTTATGTTTGATTTCTGTGCCCGGAAGTCAAAATTTTGTGAAGTGCTTATCATTCAGTACTAAATAAGAACAAGTAAGAAAAGCAATAGTCTGGAACCCCGACTGTAAAATACCCTGTACTCCTTCTAGAGCGCATTTCCCATACAAATCATTAATTTTTGACCGATTTGTCCTATGGGAGTTATAGGCTATAGTTGTCCAATCTGGACTAAACTTGAGGAGGATAGTTATACTGTTATCATATAACTAATTTGCAAATTTGCTTTCGATAGCTCAAATAGTTTAATCGGCCCGCAAAAAGATGGACTTTCATTCCGAATTTGGTGGCTCTAGCTCTTATAGTCTCTGGGATCAAGGTGTTCATGCGGACGGAGAGACGAACATTTGCCATATCGACTTGCTGCTGATAATGAATATATATACTTTATGGGATCTTAAGACAAACCAAATATACCCCTCTACTCTTTTTAGAGTACAGGGTCTTAAAACAGTTCACATATGATTTTCCAAGGTCTAGAATTGAATTCCTAATTTAAATTTGATGAGGGTCAATTTGAATTAAGTTCAGAAAACATTGAAAATAAAGGTTAAAGGTTAAAAGGTTATATTAATTATGTTTATCAGCTGTTTTTTCAGTGTACTTAAAGGGGATTTTTTTCCTTTACAGAGATAAGTAATGCGTGCTAACAAGAGCAGATCAACTGATCAGCCAAACAGTGAGCTGTATAAGTTATCAGCTTCAGCTGCAATCGACTAAACAAATGTGTGTTAAAGAATAAACAATTTATTGGCTTAAACTGAGCAGGAAGTTTTTTACAGTTAGCCACGTATGTTACAGCCCACACAGTCATCATTGCGCAATACTGTGCCTGGTCGACCACGTCCATCAATGGTGGTCACACCACCACCATTCCAACCACCTCCACCAGCACCGAAACCATCATCCGTGAAGATCACTTGTCGATTATTAAACTGTCTTTTAACCCGTTCGATTTCCTCACTTGAGTCCTCAGTTTTCTTGCTTGTTGTTGGCTTTGGGGTAGTGGTCTTATCATGGGGCTTGGGAGTGTTGCAGTCCATACAGACACCGTTGATAACAACCTTGCCAGCTAGAAGAAGGACAGGGAGAGAAATGGAGAGTGATTGAGTGAGAGAGGGAGAGTGAGTAAGAGAGAGAGTTATACACTAACCATTAACATAGACAGCCAAAACCAAAACAGTTAACAATATTATGCACCGCATTATGTACTATTTGTTAATAACTTTTCAACGTGCTCGATGTAAAGTTGTTTTTATACTGAATTGCTAAGGGGGAAACAAGCTTGATTTAAATTGAGATAGTAACGCCAATAAATACTATATAATTTAATTTTCTTTATAATAGAAAACTAATGGAAATGCCCAGTTTAACAATAACCTGATGCCGTGTAGACAAAGCTGAGCTCTAAAACCGGTTTAAGCCGATTTAAGATCAGGTGTAGTTTAGTAAGAAATCTAGCTAGAAAATAGTTCATAGAATTTGTCTCAGATTAATAGAGAAACTAAGCGCAGTAAGTCATAAATTCAATAAATAATTAAAATAAAAATTACTTATAAATAAAAGACAAGTCTTTTTTGTCACTTTTATCTGACAATTAATTACACTAAAATACGTCATTAACAGCAGTTTAGGAACAACAAATTAATTTACCTTTAGACTCACATAAATGTATGTACATTGTAAAATAAAATTAATTTATTTATTGATAATGAAATTGTTAATTATTACACTTGGTTTGGGCATTTCCCAGAATCTCTTATCAAGCTCAGATGTTTTCATTTGATCGGTTAACAGCAACTGATTGAACTTGGGTATTGATTGATAACATAAACTATGTTATATATGATCACCTCTAAGATTTTATATAATATTTTGTTTTCGTTAAAAAATCAAAACTAATTTGCGTTTAATTTGAAATCGTTTTTAGTGCTGAACTGACGATGAAATTGTTGCCAATTCTGTTCCTTTTTGGCTTGTTTCTAGCCGTGGCTTATGGTAGTTATTTATCATTTAATATAACATTAACATTTTTAATTGGAATTCATTAACAGCTACACCTGGAAATGTTTATATCAATGGCAAATGCCGAGACTGCAATGGACCAGATGGAAAGTCCCTTGATTCTTCGGAAGACGACTCTACGCCCAAGTCGGGGGCTGTTACTCAAACTTTGACCCTGGGCGCTGTGACTTTTGGTCTCGTTTTTTATTTTATTGGCAATTTTGTACAGAAATTTAAACAATAAATATCATTGAGTTGTAGCATTTGTTGCTTAAACATGTAAATAAATTATTTAAATTTATTTTAAATGGCAAATTAATGATTTTTGTAGTAACTGTGCGTATACGTAATATGGGAATTGTTGTATGAAATGTTTATTAAACAAATAAAATCACTTTCTGAAGTTGAAATTATTGTTTTAGTAAAACAATTTTAGAGCTCTCTCTCTCTCTCTCTCTCTCTCTCTCTCTCTCTCGCTTTCTCAGTATCTATATCCATGTTTCAAACAAGAACTAATAAAATACAGTGAAAGCTCCCTGGGCGAACAGCCACGGTTCCAGTATTTTTGTCCGCCCAAGGGAGTTGTCCGCCTGCGGGAAGGGATTTTGCTTGAAAAACATGCTCTTGGGACTGTAAAACTCGTCCGCTTAAGAGAGATGTTCCGCTGCGCTAGCTGTCAGCGACTAGAGCTCTCACTGTACAAATGTTTTCTTAATTTATTAAAACAATTGTTAATATATAAAAATTCTTTAATATTTTTTGTAGAATTTTTAAAGAACTCTCATAATTTATACTGTGTGCAGATGTTTTTATTAAACTCAATTATATTAAATAACTTTTGAAAAGAAAACGCTGCAGTGCAGTGCTTGTAATTCTATTTATTTATATTTAAAGTAATCTAAAAATAAAAATTTTTAGACTTAAAAATAATTTTTGTAAATTGCATTGCTCTAAAAAATAAATAATTATAATAACGTATTACAAAAAATAAAATATATATCTTAAAACTTAACTTAAGAAAACTATAACTATAAAATTATGACTATAACTAACTTTAACTATAAAACTAATTTTTAAAAAATTAAAAAAATTCTATGAAAAGTAATTCTTGATTTTTGAAAATATGTCTAATATAAGATATAAAATTAATTTAATGAAAAAAAACTAAAACTTAATTTTTAAATATATTTTTAATATAAAGATTATAAAAAATTTTATAAAAAATTCTAAAATTCTTTTGAATATATTTTAAATATAAATAATAAATACAATTATATAAAAATAAATTCTAGAATTTTAAATATTTATATTTTTATTTAAGTTATAGTGTAGCTATAGACAAGTTTTACTGATTTGTTATAAAAAAAAACCTTTTAGCCTCTTCCCCACATACGCAGTGTTCACTGTACTTGAAAGCGTGTCTACTTAAAGACTGCGTAGCAAATCCGCAATCAAAGTAGTTTATCTATGGGAAATACTCACGTACATGGGCATTTCCAAGCTGTCTAAACGCTGACCTATCAATGCAGTAATACTATTACAATAATTTAAATATTATTTCTGGGAAATAACATCAACTTTGCTGTGATTACTATATAAGCGGTGTAGTTTGATTCCACTGGCATTAGTTGAACTGCAAACGTTGTTAACTAAACAAATTATTAACAATTATGAAATTCCTTTCGGTTGTCTTTTTGCTGGGTCTCTTGGCTTTGGCCAGTGGTAAGTAACGGTTAAACCATATCTTGTTAACGGTAATTCTTAACTGTAAACTTACTCTAGCTACTCCACTGAAGCCCGATGTGGTCATCAATGGTGATTGTCGCCACTGCAATGTGCATGGCGGCAAATAATGGAAAAGTTATTAATGAAAAATTTACAAAAAAAATTATATTAAACAATAAAATGGAATATTTGATATAAAAAAGTTAAAGAAATATATTTTTTTTTAAAAACTTTTATATAGAAAAGCTAAGAAATCTAGGGTTTACTACAGGGCTTTTCCAGTCGTGCTCGCTTAAGCATGGAAATAAATTTGTTTTGCATATTTGAAGCCTTCAGTCATTGATAACCCACAGCAAACCAGTCTACAACCTTTAACCTTAGATTAAAAAATTTTAAAAAATCTCAAGACATTCACAAATTTGTTTTAGTTGATATAATTAGTGAATAATATAACAAATTATAAAAAATTTGTAACACATCTTAAATTTAATTGCTGTCATTTCAATTTCATGCCTGAAAAATTCTAAGAAAAAATCATTTTAATCACAAACAAAAATAATGTATTAAATGAGAGACTTAAATAGAGATAAAGTTTATGTTTTATTGCTTTTTCATTATTCTCTTTCACATACGTTTCTTATTTATTTACATGAATTAAACACTAGAATTAATTAATCGCCGCGCACATTGCAGTATTTACAATCGCCATTGATGATCACATTTCCTGGTTGCAACGGATTAGCTAAATAATATAAATAAATACACACAAACAAAAATGAATTTACATATTTAATGACACGCCCACATAGCCAAACGCCCACTTGTTTTTGCCATTACTTACCAGCTGCCAGAGCCAAGAAGCCGAGAAGAAAAGCAATCGATAGCCACTTCATGATTATTGAGCTCCAAATGCGACTTTCAATACAAAACTGATCACTGGACTCTGTGTGGAATCGACTTATATAGCCTTAACCGATCAACCAAATGACGTTCAATCATATAGTGCATATATTACACTGCATTGAGAAAACATAGCATTCAATTGCGCACTGATCAGTTCTAGGTAGTGAGACTGAATCTACCTGATTCTAAGCTGATAACGAGAGAGTGGGAGAGTGGGAGAGTAACATGTGTGAGAGAGACTAGTAGAAGAGAGAGTGTAAGAGAGTAAGAGCTTTACAGCATTCATTGTTTGTTAATATAATTATTTTCTTAGTTCAAAAACGATACTACTTAGTTAAAGATTTTACATTTAAGTCTTAAATTTTTGGTTTTTTTTGGAAAATTCCATTTTTATAACGCCATAACTTTGAAACTATTAAAGCTATTCTGAACAAATTTACACATTATATGTATGGTACCGATGTTACTATCCTCATCAAGTTTGATTCGAATCGGACAACTATAGCCTATAGCTGCCATAGAACAAATTGGTCGAAAGTAGGAAATTTGTATGGAGGCATGTAGTGTAAGTTGAGCTATCGGTACCAAATTTACACATTATATGTATGGTACTGTTATAACTCCCCTTACTAAGTTTGATCCGGATCGGAGAACTATAGCCTATAGCTGCCATAGAACAAATTGGTCGAAAGTAGGAAATTTGTATGGAGGCATGTAGTGTAAGTTGAGCTATCGGTACCAAATTTACACATTATATGTATGGTACTGTTATAACTCCCCTTACTAAGTTTGATCCGGATCGGACAACTATAGCCTATAGCTGCCATAGGACAAACCGGTCGAAACTTTGAAGTTTGTATGGAGACATGTAGTGTTATTTGATTTATCTGGACCAAATTATATATTATATAGCCTATAGCTGCCATAGGACAAATCGGTCACAAACTAGAGATTTGTATGTAAAAACGTGCCCTACAAAGAGTACAGGGTCTTTTACAGTCGGCTCGCTCTACTTTAGCCTTCCTTACTTGTGTAAGCATTGATGGATTACAAATTTAAACACAAATTATAAAAACTGGCATTTCAGAAATGATTTTGTAATAGAATTGTGTATGCAATAAAATATAAATAAAATACAATTAAAGTTCAAATTTAAAGTGCTCAGTGTGAGCAAACTGTGTGTGTGTGTGAGTGTGTGAATGTGTGTAGAGCATGTGTGTGCGTGTGTGTGAGTATTCATGTCTATAAAAGGTAAATGAACGTGTTTGTGGTTAAATTTATTTATCAGCATGCATAACTGTGTGTATATGTGTTTGAGTGTGTGTGTTTGAGTATATGTGTATGTGTGTGCGTGTGTGTGTGAGTGTTTGTGTGTGTGGCTGCTGTTGGCTGGCAATTAAGCCAATGAAGCATTAAAAACACCAGCTAAGGGCGTAAGCCATGCAAAGTGAACTGCCCAAAAAGGGATGAGAATTTACTGTCATGGCTAACAGCATCCCTCGACCCCCATCCCCTTCCCCACTGAGCCATCATACCCTGACACAGATTGGCTTTTGGGTGGATTAGCGTGGCCATTGGCATTGCCACAGTCACATCCACTGCCAATGCCATTGCCATTGCCACATTTGTCAACGGAAAAAGCATTACGCTTAAATGAACCCATGCACATGCATAAATACACACGAAGCCAAACCCAAAAGGGCCTAGACGACACGTGTGCGTTAACAATTTAATTACGCACAACAAGCCAACGCCTTTTACCCACCCACTGCCCCTCCCACTCCCACACCACTTCCCTCTTAGCACATTTCTAGCCAGATGTTACCCCAAAAAAAGTAAATCATCCAATCGACAGGGAGGTCAGCCATATTAAAGACTTGCACACAACTCTGAGCAGAATTCAACGATTGCAGGACTGGAACTGGAACTGGAACTGGAACTGGGGCTGGGACAAGACCATTAGCCATTAGAGTTAGCCAACTCTGCTGGGGGAATTCTGGGCCTATTTACTCAAGCCGGTGTGAAAATATG
Organism: Drosophila cardini; assembly: GCA_018903735.1. Taxonomy (NCBI): domain Eukaryota; kingdom Metazoa; phylum Arthropoda; class Insecta; order Diptera; family Drosophilidae; genus Drosophila; species Drosophila cardini. Next base: position 11,070,439 of record JAEIGM010000001.1, on the reverse strand, counting down.
CCACGATTATGTGTGTGTTCTGCTTGAAGTTTGTGGTTGTGTTCAGAGCTTTATAGATTCGAGGGGATATTGAAATGCTCTCAATTTAACAGCATTTACATTTATGTTATGTTAACGATCCGCTGTTAATGTTAAGCCTTTAAATGTTGTGGAAGATGTTAAATACTTTGAAATATGAATCCTTTAAAGGGTCTTACAGAATTAAGAAGTATAACTGTTACTCTGTTAAAGCTATGTTAATTTCAAACTGTTAATGTTAAGTTTATAAAGAGATGTAGTAAATATATAGTGTCTTAAGCTGTAAACCTAACTAATTTTTTAAGTATTGTCAACTTTTTTCTCTCTAGTTCCTTTTAAAACCATTTTTTGTTTTATTTGCTACATAACTTTGTCAAAACTGAATCGATTTTTATAAGCAAAGTCAATTTGTATAAGGTTTGAGTTCTAAATTCAAGCTGCATTTAAATTTACATATCACTATATATCATATTTTACGGTAAAACTCTGAAATAAAAAGAATTTTTTCAACCATTAGTTTCCATTAAAGTTTTAAAGACTTAAATATTTGTTATAGAAGCAAAGAAGCTTTATAGACACACACATACACACTACGTGTACATACTTTTACATATGTGCGTGTTTAGTAGAGGAAAAAGAGAGTGAGACAGAGCAGGAGTAGAGAGAAAGAGGGAAAGGGAAAGCAACTTTGTGTTTCTTGGCAGCTGGGGCACTATTAGTTTATTATTACGAGCAGCGTTTTATTGTCAACCTGTGGAGTGGTGTGTGCGTGTGTAATATTCTTAGTGTCTATGTGTGTGGGTGTGTGTAGCTGGGCGTGTACGGAAGCATGTGTGCACTCTGTTTGCAATTTATGAAATATTTTTGTTGATTTCTCACTTTGTTGTGGTTGGAGTGTGTGTGTTTGTGCGTGTTGCCTGTTTTTTGCGGTTAGTTTTATAGCTTTTGTGTGTGTGTGTGTGTGTGTTGGCTTTTCATAAAATTCATGTCTTTTATGAGCAGCTTGCTCTGCCGCCGCAGCCAAGCCAAAACTGGAAATTTTTTGTAGCATCTTTTAGGCGCACGCTTTAAATAAAATTCAGGCTACGCGACGTATGCGTGTTGTCTATGCAAAGTACTAAAGTCATGGCCATAAAAGCATAAAAAAGAGTATAAAATGAAAGCAGCTAAATGCACAGTTTACACAACTGTTGGTCACTGGTCCTTGGAATCCAATCCGAGTAGCTTCTCACTTGACTCGACTTGGCCTCACTCCCTGCCCAAGGGACGAATCTATTAAGACGCCAGAGTTGTTGCTGGTGGGGGCGTGGCAGCGCGTATTTATGAAAAGGATTTACTTAAAGGCCTCGGAGCTGCCACTTGTGGCAAGAAAAAAACTAAAGTTGCATGCAAAAATCGTCCTTAATTTCTCTTTTCTTTTCTTTTTTTGAATAAATTTCTTTGAATTCAAATAAGAGTCAACACATTTATGTCTTTAGGCCACTTCAGCCCACATTACACCACTTCTTCATTCAGTTGAGTTGCCCCTTTTCCTATTTTCCTTCGGCACACATTTTGGAAGCCAACAAATAGCGCCACGTGAGCAAAATTGCTAATCAACTGGCAAAGCGTTGAGGGCATAAAGTAAAAGCGTTAGAAGGACTCTCATCCTTGGATAAGTGCCATTCTGAGAGAACGACAACAACAGTAATAAGAACAACAACAACAACAACAACAACAGTAATAAGAGCAACAACAGCTCATCATTTGCCAAGCAACGAATGCTTTAATGTATTTAAGCTTTTGCGAGCACAAAAACATTATTGTCTGCTGGGAATTGCGGGGAGTGAAGCTGATAGAATGAAGAGGGGAGGGAGAGGGAAGGTGGGTGATGGGAGGTGGGGGTGGGGAGGAAAGCGTTACTGGCGTTGAGTTGCTGGCTAAGTGACATAAGCAAAAAGACTATGGCAAAAACGACAGCAGCTAATAGCAGCTAGGCGAAAATACAAACATGTGTAAAGACACAGACACACACACACACACACACATAGACACACATACACACACACACATACTTAGATACATATATGTATATGTAAGTAAGTGTTAGCTGTTTGTAAATGTTGCTGTTTGGCATAGCCCAAAACCGCTATATCACTAACAAAAACTGGCTAGAAACAGCTAAATAAATATTGAAAAAAAGCTTATTTTATTTATTACTATTTAAAATTATAAATTTATATAAAATCAGTTGAGAATTACAAATAATTTTCATATAAGACCAAATTGTGCTTACTTTTCAGCTAGTTAAGAGTTTTTCAAGTCATATTATTGCCATGTTTAGCCGTAAATTAGCTAAAAACACATTTGTACCAACAACAAATGGAAATTTCCTTATTCATATGTATATGTATATATATATATATATATATATATATATATATAGTATATATACGTATGTCTTGTAGGATTTGTGTACGATGGTTGCCCACAAAAGCTTAGGGGAAAAGGCAAAAGGAAAGGGAAAAGCAAAAAGGAAATGGAAATGAAAATGGAAATGGGCGTGTGGAAAATTGCGAATTCTTATGAATTAAGGATAATTAAAGCGTGATGTTTTAATCATACCATCTAATTGAAATGCTGTTAATCAGCCTTGTCGCTATGTAGTTCTTAGAATAGTATATATACTAAAGTTAAAGCTAGTGGTTATAACGGAGTAGAATGGAAAATATGGTACTCATACATTTTCATACGAATCACCAATTTTCGAACGGTTTGTTCTATGGGAGCTATAGTCTATAGTTGTCCGATCTGTATCAAATTTAATGAGAATAAGTAGAACCATGATATACACATAATGTGTGAGTTTGGTTGAGATCGGTTGAATAAAACTAAATTTTTCATATAAATTTTCTATTTTCAGCGGATTTGTCCTATGGGAGCTATGGGCTATAGTTGTCCGATCTGGACCAAACTTGTTGGGGATAGTTACAATGATACCAAGCACACAGTGTGTTAATTTGGTCCTGATAGCTCTAGTCGTTTCCAAGTTATGGTGTTTTAAAAATGGTTTGATCAAAAGTTTTAGCTTTTTAAAGGCTGTTTCCGGTTAAAATGTACACTAACTAGTAAAGCTTAAATAAATTGCTTTATTTTGTACCAAATCAGCTCTTTAGAAATGACCGAATCTTTTGTTCCAAGATTCAGTCGGTCAAAAGTTCAGTGATAACAAACTAATTAGATTGTTTTGAAGCTTTTGAACTTAATCTGTGGTTTGCTAATCAGCAAAAGCTTTGCCCACAGCTTCAACAGCGATTTCTGTGCCAGTTTCCAGTCGAGTCTGAAGGGAAACAAGACGTATTAACGCAGCTGAGAGATGTATAATCGTTCCTGGTTACTACTTGGAGCACTACTTTGCCTGGGCTGGTGCCAAATGGGCGTGGCTGGTGTGGGCAAATTGGTTTGTTTCTACGATGCAAGGAGTTTTGTGCGCGAAGGTAAGAAAGAGACAACAACAACAACAAGACCTTGACTAAACTATGTCGAGTGATGGGATCAGGAAAGGTTATCTCTATAAATATATATATATATACTTATCAGGTCCCGCACAACTTTCACTGGGAGAACTGGAAACAGGGCTAAGTTTTTGCAACTATTTGATCTATGGATATGCAGGCTTAGACCCTGTAACTCACAAGATCAAGAGTCTGAATCCCCGATTGAGCAATAATCATTATAGCCAGATCACAGCGCTGCGTAAAAAGTATTCGCATTTGCGTATACTGCTTAGCGTGGGTGGTGATCAGGATTTGAATGATGAGGGTGTACCGGATACCAGTAAATATCTGAGTCTTTTGGAATCTCCCGCGACACGTGATGCGTTCAAGCAGAGCGTCATGACCGAGTTGACCCAGTACGGCTTCGATGGCCTTGATCTGTCCTGGCAATTCCCCAAAACGCGACCAAAACAATCACAGGGTGCACTGAAGCGTGCGTGGTCCTCGTTCAAGGGACTCTTTAGCAGCTCCTCCATTGACGACAAGGCCGAGGAGCACAAGGAGCAGTTTGTCTCGTTGGTCAGGGAACTGAAATTGGAATTGCAGCGAAATGGCAAACAGTTGACCTTGAGCATGTTGCCGCATGTCGATCCACAACGTAAGTGGACAGTAAAGATAGTGACGTCATCAGAATATTTAAATCTTTTCCATTTCGTTGTTTCATGTAGTTTTCATTGACATACCCGCTGTGATGAGTTTCCTGGACTTTGTGAATCTTGGCACATATGATTTCACGACACCCCAACGTGATCCCAAGCAGGCGGACATACCCGCTCCCATTTACGCCATGTTCGAACGCGATGCTAGCCATAATATTGAGCATCAGGTACAGTATTGGCTCAATAACACGGCCAGTGCACAGCAGCTTAACATTGGCATTGCCGGCTATGGACGCAGCTGGCAAATGACTCGCGATTCGGGCATTACAGGGTATCCACCTGTACCAGCCACTGAGGGTGCTGCACCGGCTGGTAAATACAGTGGCACACCCGGTCTGCTTAGCTGGCCCGAGACCTGTGATCTGTTGCAGCAACATCTCGGCCAGAACAAGGATCGGGATCATGAACATTTGCGTAAAGTCGGTGATCCTACAAAACGTTTTGGCGTCTATGCCTATCGTGCTGCTGCCGATGGTGGTATTCCCGGTGTCTGGGTGGGCTACGAAGATCCCACAACTGCTGCCATTAAGGCTGGCTATGTTCAGGCCAAGGGCTTGGGAGGTGTGGCCTTCCATGATCTTTCCATGGATGATTTCCGTGGCGCTTGTGCGGGAGAAAAGTATCCCATACTGCGTAGCATTAAGTTCAAGCTGTAAATGTGTACATTTTGAATAAAGTTGAATTGTTTCCAAGCAGATTATATGAAAGAAAGTCGGGAGTTGGAAGCGACTAATATAATGATTATATACTGAAAAAAATACTCATTGACCCTTTAAAAGTATCCTAAATAATTATCCAATTTCATTAAATAGAATACAAACCCTGTTGACTAGTAAACTACAGCTTTATGACATACCAAAGTCCAACAATCACTTCTCGAACTATTTTAGTAGCTTTAACTTTGTAGTTTTAACTAAAAATACCAACAGCAATTTGGTATTAAGTCAACTTTGCATTTCAATCAAAGTTTTATGTCCTTTTGTGTCCATGAGAAATTGTGAAATTTCTCTCTAAAGAAGATCACAAAAAAAAACTGTTTTCAGTTTGTGATTTAAAGTTTGTGTTTTAAGCAGCTTTGCAGCGACTTTGACAAAAGCTGGCGCTGGGCAAAAAGAATTTCAGGACATGCCTAAAAGTATGCTACGATAAATTGATACACTGCAGCAGCCAAAGGAACGAAGGGACAGCAAAGCAACCAAAAAGAAATAAAGAAAAACGGTAGAAAAAAAATACGGAATTAAAGCAAGTGCGACAGGCGAGGCATAAACTTCAAGTGGGCGTTGACTGGTGGGCGTGAACGTGGAGGATGGCGTGGGGCGAGACGACAGCGACGACATCCAAAGTAAAAGTTGAAATTAAACCAATTAGTTTGCCGTTGCCGTTGCCGTTACTGCTGCCGCTGTCGTCTCTGCAATGAGGCGCATAAAGGGCACAGCAAGCAATAGGAAAAGAGAGAGAGTGAGTAAGTGAGTGAGTGAGTGAGTGAGAGAGGGGATGAGAGAGAGGGGCTCGGAGAGTGAAGGCTTGTAGAACCTTTGGCAGACTTTGAGGGTGTATTTTAGACAAAGCTGCTGCTGCTGCTGCTGCCGTTTTAAGAGAGTGTTTTACACGGCGCGTCATCCTGCTTCTTACCGGCTTCGAACTCTTGACTCCAAAGAACTTCACTACCTGACGGCGTCATAAATTAATTATGATTTAACAACTTTCGCATGCACGACACGGCAGCAAAAACTTTTTGCGCTTTTCATTTTCTGTCTCTCTCTCCCTCTCTCTCGCTCTCGCTCTCTCTTTCTATTTCTTGGCTCCCCTTTCCCGCTGAGCAAAGAAAATTTTTAATTTTAATGAGCGCAAAAAGTTTTAAAGTTTTGCCAAACATAATTATACCCGACAATGCAGCTGTCAATTGGAGTATGCACAGTTTATTTAAAGTTGAATTAAATTTAACTGTTGTTTTTGGTAGGGTATTTAAGAGTTTGGCAGTTGTGCCAACTAAACTTGTATGCTAAAAATGTTTAGCAAGGGTATCTTGTAGTCGAGCTGCTTAGTAAAATACCCGTACCGAGCATAATTCCGTTAATTACTTTACATTTTTCCCGCTCCGCTCTTGATATCCTCGAAAGCTTTCTGCCAGAGCTTGTCAAACTGCTTGGGCAGCTTGGCACGCACAGTGTCCGCAAGTCGTCGAGCACCGCTCAAATTGGCCACCTCGTAGTATGGCAAGGCCGAGATTCTAGCTAGCCAACTGGTCAAATTGGGATACTTTGTGGCCGAAATGGGAGCAATGCTCAGATGCATTAAGCTAACACTGCTGACCAGGCTAAAATCGGCAATGGTCAACTGATCACCGGCCATGTACTCGTGAGCGTCTAGAAACTGTTCCAGTTGTGAGTACGTTTCGTTCAGCTCCTCCATGGGCAGTTCAATGATTTTCTCCTGGAGCAGCAACTGCTTGAGCTGCTTTCCCTGGGCCTGTAGGACGCCAGTCTCAAAGTGCAGCAGTTGATCGACAGTGGCGCGTTGAAGCGGCTCACGTGGATACAGTGCATCAGTGTGACCATACTTCTGTACCAGATAACCCATGATGGCATGCGAGTCCCAGATGACAGCTTCTCCGTCCTGCAGTGCGGGCAGTGCCTGCACTACATCCGCCTCCAATTGATCCCGTAACTCGTAGTCCAGCTCCAGAGCCTTGAGTGTGAGCAGCACGGCACGTACTCCACTGCACTCCGCTGTTCCATAGAGCACTAGCATTATTTCCAAGGGATATTTCCAACTACTTGACAAACTGAAACTGCGGATTATTTAGCTACTGTTGGCCAACTGACTGTGAACGATACTAAACTGAATTCAGGCACTGATTTAATATCTAAGATTAGATAAGATTAGTTACTTGTGCTACTTATTCAAAAGGAACTAAAAAATAAGGGAGATAAAGACAGAAACAGAGACGTCATAATGCTGCAAGTTTAAGTTTTTGCTTGATTGTTTATTAATGCTGCAGATAAGAACTATTTCAGCCAACAGCCAAAAGCCCTTATCTACACTGGAAAAAAAGTGTGGGTGGAAATAAAACTAAACTGTAGGAGAAGTTGGGTACTACCAGATATTGAATCAAGTTTATAAAATTTACTTATTTTATTATTTAAAAAAACTATATTTTGTTGTAAGAATTTTCTTTCGGTGTACTTTACGGCTAAGCAAATATTTGCGAGAGGTTTTGGGCATGTGTCATGTGTGTACCCGACTGAATAATATATGTGTGCCGTTAGCAGCTATTTTGCATGTGGCCAAGAACCTAACACACACACATCAACACACACACACACACTCACACACACTCACATTTATTTTGGGCGGTTTAAAACCAATAAAAGTTTTTACTTTGCGTGTGTCAAATGCATAAATAATTGAATAGCTCAAGTTGAAAAATACCCTGTACTTGTGCTCTGCCTAGCGAGTAGTACTATTGTTTGTAAAAGAAAGTAAAAAACTTAATTTACTTGAAATTCAATCCACAATTTAGTTTCAATGGACGCTACTTTAGTACAGATTGTAATCAAGTTCTTTGAGTGGTCGGAATTACTAATTTGGATCATCAACTTAATGACAGTTACAATGGCTAACTGCGTAGTTTGGCTAAGACTTACGTGTACTTTGTTGCAGGCCAAGTTTCCCAGGCCGTCAATAGCTGACTGCTATAAAAGCTGCTGTTGTCCTGACCACGCCTTCAGTTACAATTGAGACCGGAGTACGGCAAATAATTAAAATGAGTAAATTTCGGTTATACGGCTTGGAAGTGAGTCCACCAACTCGCTCCTGTATGCTGGCTTTAAAGGCACTCGATTTACCCTTTGACCTCGTCCAGGTCAATTTAATGGCCGGCGAGCATTTGGCTCCTCAGTATCGGGACAAGAATCCACAGCACACAGTGCCCATGTTGGAGGATGACGACGTTTGCATCTGGGACTCACATGCCATCATGGGGTATCTGGTGGATAAATATGCTCCAACCGATACACTGTATCCCAAGGATCATCAACAACGGGCTGTGGTGAATCAGCGTTTGCACTACGATTCGGGCACTATGTTTATTGGCACCATGCGACCTATTATCAGACCTATACTCTTTTTGGACGCCACTGTCGTGGAGCAAGCCAAAATCGATGCTATTGCCGAGGTCTACGATTTGGTTGAGATATTTCTGGGCGATAACGATTATGTGGCTGGCCCTGAACTCACCATAGCCGACTTTAGCTATCTCACCACACTGTGCAGTCTTATGATTTTCCAAGAACCGGATCCAAACACGTATCCAAAGATTGTCGCCTGGTTAGAACGACTCAAGCAATTGGCATATTACGAGGAAGCCCATGGCGTTGGTGCTGCTCAATTTGAAGCAATGATTAAGTCAAAGAAATTTACAATTGACTGAGAAGAACTCAAGAGAGCACATTACTTTGCTACTCATAGTTATAGTGAAATACATAAAGAGAGCTTAAATTTGCTGTGTCACGGCGACGCAGCATAAAAACGCTCTTCACATCAACATCAAGCATTAAAGCACAGCAAAGATCACATTGATAGCTTTCTGCTTAAATGAGAGTGACGCATGCTGGACATTTGCAAGAGAGCGCTCACTTGCACTCTCGCTTGTTCGCTCTTGCTCTCTGACCGCAGCTTAGTTGTTGGAGTGCAATGAACACACACACCCTCGCACACACACATACACATACTTATGCTGCTTAAACTGTATGCAATTTACTCTTGAATTTTTAATAAATTATAATTGCTTCAAATGTGTTTTATTTATTTAACGAGCTTTTAACACTTTTTTGTTTATCTTTATTAATAACAGAGCTTATCTGCTTCAGTAATTACTTGTCTGCTCTTTGGACTGCTTTGCTCTTCTAGAACAAACAAGCAGTAGCCACTCTCTTAAATTATACCTTACTCTTTTTGAACATTTGTGCGGCTACCTGTGTTTTTAAACAGTTATCTATCAAATTAAATACTGAAAATTGATTCTACTGAATATGTCGAGATAATTGTATTTTATAGGCAACAGATGTCAGAATAATCTTAAAGATACATTTCCTAACGAATTAAAAGATAAGAATTTAATTGAAAACATCTGTTTTTTATTTAAGTTATGTTTTTAAGAATTTATAAAGTCTTGCTACAAATTTATGCATGAATAATTTCAGAAAAGAGCAATTAAAATCAGAATTTGTGTAGGCACAGTGTGACTAAGTCTACAGAAACTGTGTAAATTTTAAAAATATGTTTAGTGAGCTATAAATTAAGTTTAGCTTTTAGCATTACTTGTATTTAAGATTACTAAGCCAAACATGTATAGAATGATTAGCCTACAGTTCACGAGAGACAAAAATAAAATGTTTCTAATCTAAACAAACAAACAAACCGATATCTCTTAAATCTATCAGTTCTCTTAGCTATCAAAGGTATAAAAGAGCAAGAGCTGCTTGTGCGCTCGAGTCAGTCGCTTTCTACAGTGGAAACTATCAACATGGGCAAAATTACACTTTACGGCATCGATCCCAGTCCTCCAGTGCGTGCGGTCAAGATGACACTGGCTGCCCTGGAGTTGCCCTATACATTCGAGGTGGTTAATTTGATGGAAAAGGCGCAGCTGTCTGAGGAATACAAGAAGAAGAATCCCCAGCACACTGTGCCCATGTTGGAGGATGATGATGCTTGTATCTGGGACTCGCATGCGATTATTTGCTATTTGGTAAGCAAATATGGCAAGGACGACTCATTATATCCCAAGGATCTGCTTAAACGCGCTGTAGTCGATCAGCGTCTACACTTTGAGTCTGGTGTTGTGTTTGCCAATGCTCTACGTAGTGTTACCAAGCCGCTGTTCTTCTTTGGCCAAAAGGTGATCTCCAAGGAGCGCATTGAGGCCATTGTCGAGGTCTATGACTTTGTGGAGACTTTCCTTAAGGATAACGACTACATTGCTGGCAATCAGTTGACCGTTGCCGACTTCAGTATTGTCAGCACGGTCAGTTCGTTGGTTGCGTTCATCCCAATTGATTCGGCCAAATATGTGAGGCTCACCGCGTGGATAAAACGCTTGGAAAAGCTGCCTTACTACTCGGAAAATTCCGTTGGTGCTGAGCAGTTTATTGGCTTTGTTAAAAGCCAAAACATTACCCTAGAAGCTTAAGATAGTGTTTAAATAAATGATAAAGAGGAAACTCTAGTTTTTTTTATCTTATCTTATAATATTGTTTTTTACTGATACGCTTTGTTTGTTCACAATTCAATAGCATAGAAAATTTGTATATACAAAGGTAATTAGTTACGCGTTATCTCATTTAATTGCTAAAGCAATCATTTCATTATTTTATTGCCCATCATCGTTGCTTGCCAAAAGTTACAAGCAAATTTGATAAAAACTCTTCGAGCATATTCTAAACTCTCTTTAATGCCCACGTGCTCTCCATACTCCCCACTCACTAGCTCGCTCTAACGCACTTGTGCTTTGACTCATTAACTGACTCATTAAAGAGTCAGCAGCTATTCGTTTGTTAATGCTCTCTTGAATATACACGCGTATTTATTAACACTTACGCTCACTCGTTCTCTTTACCGCACTTGTGCACTAGCTTGAAGCGCGCTATAGAAGAGGCGGCAGCTGTTCGCTTCGTCAAGCTCTCTTCGATATCCACGAGCCTTTCCCACTCATACTATCGCACACTCTCTCTCCCACATATCTGCGGTATGCATAGGATATATAAGAGGACGCAGCTGCTCGTCTCGTCAGTCAGTTGGCAGCGATCATTGTGAACTAACGTGATGGGGAAACTAACACTATACGGCATCGATCCCAGTCCTCCAGTGCGTGCTGTGAAATTGACGCTGGCCGCCCTTGACTTGCAATATGACTTTGTGGTAGTTAATCTCTTGGAGAAGGAGCATCTCTCTGAAGAATATCAGAAGAAGAACCCGCAGCACACGGTGCCCACACTGGAGGACGGAGAAGTGTGTCTCACCGACTCGCATGCCATTATGTGCTACTTGGTGAACAAATATGGAAAAGACGACTCTCTCTATCCCAAGGATCCCTATCAACGTGCCGTTGTGGATCAACGCCTGCACTACGACTCAAGCACCATGTTCTCGTCCACTTTGCTGAACATTACGAAGCCTTTGATTTTTATGGGCGTTACGGAAATTAGCAAGTCCAAAATTGATGCTGTTGTTGCTGCCTACGATTTGGTTGAGATTCTGATGGCCAACTGCGATTATGTGGCTGGAAACAAGCTAACTGTCGCCGATTTCAGCTTTGTTACCACAATGACTTGTATGCAGATTATTCTTGATGTGAATCCTACCAAGTATCCAAAAATTGTGTCCTGGTTAAAACGCCTTAAAGACTTGCCCTACTACGAGGAGGTAAATGGACCTGGTGCTGCTCAGCTTGAAGCTATGATCAAAGCCACAAACTTTACTATTGAATCAAGCTAAAAAAAAAAAAATAATTGTATTCTCATCTCTATTAAATATATAAAAATCTTCACATTATTTTTTTTAATACCTGAATTTTATTGTTCGACATTTTACTTGTCAAATTTGCTCGCTTTTGCACAAACAGACAAACAAACATAAAAGATTGCAGTAAATATCAGTTGCTCATCCCACTTTCTTACTACCTCTCTCACTCTCTCGTTTTGTATGCTTCTGTTTGTGTGTTTCAAAGAGAGTGGCAGCACTGTTCACTGTTTAGCAAGCATTAAAAGCTTTCACTGTCGCTCGGTCGTACGGTAGATAAGCAAACACCCACACGCATACGTAGATGTCATGTACACACACGCACATACGTACATACACACATACATGCGTACACTTATTGAATGCACCTTGAACTCGCTGCACTTTTTACGCGCGCTGCTCTTTATATTGATAAATAACATGTTCTAAAATCAAGAACACGCGTCTTTGAATTTGTGATCTTAAAATAAAGAACAAGATTTTTAATGTAAAAATGTTACACTAAAATACTTAGTTTTTTTTATCTGAATTTTATTTTTGAATGTATGTATATATAATTAATTCTTATGCTTGATTTTATTTTATAAAAAAATCTTGTATATTTCTAAGTATTTTAACATACACAATATTAGAACTCATAGAACATTATCGAACAAAATGTTGATTTCACAAGAAATTGTTTATCAGTGTAGCTTTCTCGTGTTTACTTGCGAAAAACTTGTTAGAGTTGGCTTCACGAAAAAACAGCTACTGCTCTCTCTCTCTCTCTCCCGCAGTCGGTCTTGCGCTCTCTTAAAACAGTTCGCTGCTCTTAACGGCAATGGTATAAAAGAGACGTCAACTGCTTGCTTGGGCAGTCAACAATCAAACGTTATGGGTAAACTAACTCTTTACGGCTTCGATCCGAGTCCTCCAGTGCGTTCTGTCAAACTGACACTGGCAGCACTCCAAATTCCCTATGAATTTGTTGTTGTCAATCCATTGAATAAGGAGCAACTGTCCGAGGAATACAAGAAGAAGAATCCGCAGCACACAATCCCTTTGTTGGAGGATGGCGATGCTTGTATTTGGGACTCTCATGCGATAATTTGCTACTTGGTCAGCAAATATGGCAAGGACGACTCACTGTATCCCAAGGATCTGCTTAAACGAGCAGTGGTCGATCAAAGGCTGCACTTCGAGTCCGGCGTAGTGTTTGCCAGCACCCTGAGAGCCGCCGTGAAAATGTTACTCTTCGCGGGCGTAAGAGAGCTGCCAAAAGAACGCATAGATGCCTTCGCTGAGGTCTATGACTTTATGGAGAGCTTTTTGAAGGAGCACGACTATGTTGCTGGGGACAATTTAACCATTGCTGACTTCAGTCTGATCTCAACGATCAGTTCATCGGCGCCCTTCTTAGAGGTAGATACAACCAAATGGCCCAAACTTAGTGCTTGGATTAAGCGCATGGAGAAGCTTCCATATTTCGCGGAAAATTCCATTGGAGCTGAGCAATTCATAGCTAAAATCAAGAGTGTGCCGTTTACTGTGGCAGCCTAAACTGACCTAATAATAAAGACAATAAAAAGCTTTAAATGACTTTGATATATTCTCGTAAAATGCTCAAAGCCCTCACTTCAGAGAGAGAGAGAGAGAGAGAGAGAGAGAGAGTGTGCGACTTGAAACTTCAATTTCTGTTTCTGCACCGTAATGCTTTGTCATGTTTAGATGCCCAAAAGCGAGTATTCTTCTCGCTCTTTCTATTAGTCTTGCACTCTCTTTTAAAACTCGCCGCTCTTAACTGCAATGCAATGGTATAAAAAAGACGTTAACTGCTTGATTGGACAGCCAACAGTCCACAATCAAACGATATGGGTAAAATAACACTTTACGGCTTCGATCCTAGTATTCCAGTGCGTCCTGTCAAACTGACACTGGCTGCACTCCAGCTCCCCTATGACTTTGTTGTTGTCAATCCTTTCAATAGCGAGCAACTGTCAGAGGAATATCTCAAGAAGAATCCACAGCACACAATCCCCTTGCTGGAAGATGGGGATGCTCTCATATGGGACTCTCATGCGATAATTTGCTATTTGGTCAGCAAATATGGCAAGGGCGACTCCCTGTATCCAAAGGATCTCTTAAAACGTGCTGTGGTCGATCAGCGTCTACACTTTGAGTCTGGCGTCGTGTTTGCCGGTGCACTGAGAGCCACTGGCACTTTACTCTTTACAGGCGTAAAAGAGCTGCCAAGAGAACGCGTAGATGCCTTCGTTGAGATCTATGACTTTATGGAGAGCTTTTTGAAGGACCACGACTATGTTGCTGGAGATAATTTAACCATAGCTGACTTCAGTCTGATCTCATCGATAAGTTCAGCGGTGGTCTTTCTGGAGGTGGATGCCTCCAAGTGGCCCAAACTTGATGCTTGGATTAAACGCATGGAGAAGCTTCCATATTACGCGGAAAATGCCAAAGGAGCTCAGCAATATATAGCTACATTCAAGAGTTTGCAATTTACAGTAGAAGCCTAAAGTCACCTAATTAATAAAATCAATAAAAAGAGTCTGATATTTTGTTGTGAAATGCTAAAAGCTCTCTTACCTTCCGTACTTCAAAGAGAGTGACTAGATAAGCTTTGATATTCCGCTCTTTGCATAGTCATGCTGAAGTAATGTTAAATGTCATTCTGACACAGTAAAGCACTTAACATAGCCCTAACATTAACATTGAAAGTGTTTGTATGTAAATTGTTTTGCAGAACTATTAACAGCATACTTTGATAAGACAAAATGTTATCAAATGTACAGAAATAAACATGTTTATTTATCAAAACTGTTGTTGTTACGGGTTCAGACAACACGTGCTTTAATTAGCCACACTTACCTTACCTCATATTAAGGTCGCTATCACAATGCAAACACTTTGATCTGCCTGATTGTGTTATCACTGCGATAAGCTGAGCGAACAGATTCAAAGCAGCAACGGCAACGGCAACGACGACGGCAACAGCGACAGCGACAGCCACAGGTAATAAAAAGGTTTTCCTAGAAATTTATTAAAGCGTCCTAAATAGCACTAGATATTATGTAATATGTATGGCTTATATAAATGAAAATGGAGTCGATTGTACAGTTACTAACACCCACGACTATTATATTAATAACAGTAATGGATTGATTGACAGCTGCTAGAACAAACAGAAAAATGCATTATAATGCACTATAATCTACACACTCAACGGAATACTTTAGATAGTAAAATTAATAAAAAACACTTTAAGATTGTGACGATTTAGTTGGAAAACAACACTCCGAGCTTAAAGACGTCGGCAGAGTCGTAATCCTCCAGAAATCGTAATCCTCTAGCAATGGGAAAACTAGTTTTGTACGGCGCAGAGGTCAGTCCTTCGGTGCGAGCCTGTAAGATGACACTACACGCCCTGGGACTGCAGTACGACTACAAGTTGGTCGATCTCGGGGCCAAGGAGCAGTTGGACAAGGATTATGTAGCCAAGAATCCACAGCATACGGTGCCAATGCTAGAGGATGAGGGCAAATGCATCTGGGATTCACATGCCATCATGGCGTACCTGGTGCGTAAATATGCCCAGACGGATGAACTGTATCCCAAGGATTTCTACCTGCGTGCTGTTGTCGATCAACGTTTGCACTTCGAATCGGGAGTTTTGTTTCATGGTGTCATACGGGATATAGCACATCCCGTGTTCAAACTGAATCAAACGGAGGTGCCAAGGGCCAAGATCAACGGCATCTATGAGATGTATGATTTCCTGGAGTCTTTTCTGGGCAGCAATAAATTTCTTTGTGGCAACAAGTTGACCATCGCCGATTTTAGCTGTGTGTCCTCGGTGTCCAGTCTGCTGGGTCTGGCAGAGATTAAGGAGCAACGTTATCCAAAACTTAGCGCCTGGCTGCATTACATGGAGCAATTACCGGATTATCAGTCGAACAATGGCAATGGAGCCCAGGAGCTGATTGAAATGTTTAACTCAAAGATTACAAAAATTGTCTAACTTAAATCGGACTTACAATCTATAATAAATTGTTTATGCTCTTAATTAAATGTTTTAATGTTTCTTTAATAGTTCAGTTTAAGAGTTGAACTTTAACGTTCCACTTAAATATCACATTTTACAATATTTAGTTTGAGGATAAACTTCTAGGCACTTATTCGAAGGTTATACGTCTATTATACGATGCCAATTCGTTCACAAAAAAAGATAATGTAATGTTAACAAAAGTAATTGCACAAATGTTTGTTTTTTTTTTTTTCGTTTGCTGAGATCGCAAACTTAGTAGTTGTAAAGATTCAGTAGATAGATAGATACATCTACTAACTAACTACGGCAAAGGTTAACAACACAATTAGATACAAATTAGCCCCTTTTGGAAAAGGGGAATTAAATCTAGTGTTTAAAAATTTGCTTATTTGCTTGTTTGCTTCTTGGTTTCTTTGCTTAAATTGGGAAGCACAGCAAATATTGAATCAAATGTTAATTAATTCATTTAGCTAACTGCATGTTTTGCGTTTCTCGAGCGCCTTCCAAACCAGTTTCATGCGCTGCACACACTCACGATGCTGTTGTTCCCACAGCAATGTTGTGAGTCGTCCCACGGTGGCAGTATTATCATCGGCGCTACGCAGCCACTGTAGCAACAGTTGGTAGATCACCTATACCGGAAATAAAAGCTTTATCAAATGAATCATCTAAGAAACGATCAGAGTTGAGCTCACTCACCTCTTTGATATTGCCGTGCATTTGATGATCAATAATCGCCTGTTCGATTTGACCCTCGGAATGACCCAATTCGCGCATCACTTGTTTCCAGCCCTCACCCAAATGGGTGGCCACCGTGTCGAGCAGACGAACATCGGGTTCATCCTGTGACTGCATCATGGTCACAATGCTAACAGTTTTACGTGGCAAATGTCGCTTACCATCCGATGGCGCCGCTAGGGCACAGGCACCACCATCCTCTGTTGTGCTACTCTTGCGGGAGCTCGTCGCACTTAGATTTTGATTGAAATTGTAGACAGAGCCAAAGTGTAAGTTGCTGGCATTTGAGAAATTCATGACCACCTGTTGCTGTGCACTATGCACGTTCATCGTGTTCATTGTGTTGTTGCTGCTGCTGATGCTACTGTTGCTATTTACCAGGGCAGAGCCTGGAATTTGTGCAGACTGAACCACATCCATGGAATTGTAGTTGGGATCGGAGAGTTCGCGCACCACGGACTCTGTTAAATCCGCTGATGCTGTTGGCGTATTGGATGGCAGTGATAATGCCCCACTATTGTTATCTTGATCATCGCTAACGGGCAGTGCATCTGTTTCCAATCGTCCCATTGTGTTTTCAATCGCAGCCATGTTTGTGTTGTTGTTGTCGCTCGTCTCTCGGTTTCCACCAAAAATGTTGGGCAGCAAACTTTTTAGTTTTGGCATATCGTGTTTGACGCTACCACAACTGATAATTATTGTTCTTGTGAAATGTTTCTAAAAATAGATTCGACTTTCGGAAATGCCAGAGAACGGGTATTATCCGCAAAATAAAAAGAAAAACTACTCGCTCTAACTACAACTCTAGCACACAAACACACAGACAGAACAATTTAGCATATTTCACAACACTTCTTTGAGCCGTTGTTCAATACGCACAGCTGTTTGAATGGGGGGTGCTCACAATGCCGTTAAGAGCTTATTAAACATAATTTAAATGACATATTGTTTGATATTAAAAATATTAATTAAACCAGAATCAGCTATTTAATTTGATCTAGAATTAAAAAGACTAGTTTTTTTTTATAATTTTATTAAATACTAAACTTAAATATATTATATCATAGTTTTGTACAATATTTCTTAATTTCTGTTAACCATCCACAAGCCAAAGTAAATTAATAATAATTTGAAATATTTTAAATTTTATGTATCAAGCTAAAAACGTAACATATAAATTTAAAATTTAGGTTATCCGTTATTAAACTATCGTAGGAACTATCGAAAGATCTGAATGTCTGGTAACCTCAATGAATTCCCCGTATCAGCAGCGTTGCCACTGCTAACATCGCCATGTGGCAACTCACTGCATTTTGCCACGTTCGCTCAGTTGCTCATTCATTCACTTTACTTGGAGTTGATATCCGTTTCGTGTGCGTATTGCAGTTCTAAGTAGAAAGTTTGAACTTAAATTAATCAAACAGATTTATACAAATACATTTAAATACTGAAACAAACAGTGCGCGCCTAAATAAGCAATTCAAATTGCTAAAGTTCAACAAGAATGTGCTTAAATTAACAATTATGTGGGCCGAATAAAGGCGGCGGCGACCTAAGAGAAAATTGAGGCCGCGGCTGCCGCAACGTGGAAACTTCTTGCTTGCATTTATTAAATTTAGGCAAACTTCTTAAGTTTGAGTGCAATGAGCGGCCTAATTTCTTAAAAATAAGAAAACTGATCAATTGAAAATCGGTTAAAATAATGAACAACGTGTTTTTTAATAGTATTATCAACCGCACAGGCTGCCGCTGCCGTCGTCGTTGCCGTTGTCTTCACACATATGCAGGGCATGGGCACTCACTCGCACGCACACAGAGAAAGATACAAAAGTCAGAGCCATATTTCGTTGCCCGCTGTGGCGGTGGCGGCGGCGGCGGCAGCAGCAGCAGCAACAACGACGGAGACTACGACGTCGTCCACGCATACACCAATAAACTATGCACACATATGCACATTCATAAGTGTTAGTGCGTGTGTGTATATGTTTCTCTGCCCGAATAACAGAGCAGCGGGAACCTCAGCAGCAGACATAGTCGGCGGCAGCAGTGCCATTGCTGGTGGTGTTAGTGCGCGCGTGCCTTTGTATTTGTGTTTGTGTGTGTACGTGTGAGCATGGGCCATACGTTTTGAACTTTTAGTATTCGTATTCGTACTTAAAATACATTTCATTTAATTAAAATGCCAACATTTTGGCCAAGTAGGCTCAACGTTAGCCCCCACACCACACCCACTAAAACAAGTCTTTGCAAGCTACCAAAAAGAAGAACCTTTCACTCGATTAGAGTAACGCTCTTTCCCAGAACATTTACTCGAGTCTTTCTCTTTGGCAAACTCACTGGCTTCCGCCTACACATAGTTGATGCTCTACTTTTGTGTGTGCAGCGACAAAAAAAAAAAAAATAATTGTCCAATAAATGGCCCGCATGTTTATGCATAAAGGTCGCCGCAAGCCTAGGGGGCAGCTCTCTCTCTCTCTCTCTCTTTCGTTCTTGCTCTCCCTCTCTTTATCGGCCTCTGTCATTTGGCTCCCTTGTGAATTGATGCACACTTGCGATAATAAATAAATGAATCTAAAGCATTGACAGACCTTCTATGGCTGGCCATATGCTCAGCCAATTGCATTCATTGTAGCGCATTTGGGGCGACAGCATGAAAACATGTTTTTCCTTTTGTTTTTTAGTAAAATCGCTTTGCAATTTGCTATTTGCAATAAAAATGTATTAAAATAAACAAGTGATTAATTAATTATCTTTTAAATTACAGCAGGAGACACGCCAAGTTGATCAAACTGGATTTTGTTAAAGGACAAATATAGGCCGGATTTTTTGGATTTTACAGTACAGTAAGTTGAACAACCTGTCGAAAAGTGTTTACATTTGCATAAGTTTCGCCTTTTATACAATTTCGTATCAAAAAAGTTGACTACGTCAAGACTTTTGCTTACTCTTTTTGCATGAAACGTCAGGCAAAAAACGCCAGCAGCAGCGGAAACAACAACAAACACAACTCTTTGCTTAAGTAACGTAGTTCAATTAACATTTTTGTCTTGTCACCTTACCAAAAATTTCTATATGCAAATTGTGCATAGAAATTTTTAAAGCTGAACTTTGTCCGTCTTCTTGTCACTGCAAGGCAGCGCATGCATATGTATGTAAACATTTACATACACATGTACCACTTATCTATGTGTGTAGTTGTTGTGTTGTTTTTCTTTTTTCATTTTCTTTCGTATTTTT
Source organism: Drosophila cardini (assembly GCA_018903735.1). Taxonomy (NCBI): domain Eukaryota; kingdom Metazoa; phylum Arthropoda; class Insecta; order Diptera; family Drosophilidae; genus Drosophila; species Drosophila cardini. The sequence goes on along the minus strand of JAEIGM010000001.1, from coordinate 11,050,688 downwards.
ACCTGTGTCTCTTTTTGTTTTTGTAAGCTGCGCCAGCAAATGTTGCTTCGAAAGGTGCCAAGCCACCAATACTACAGAAGCGACGGCGACACAAAAAAAAAATAAAGAAGTGCACAGCACAAATACAAGCGCACAAACACATTACACGTAAACACTCACACATACACAGCGACAGCAACCCGCGAGCAAGCAAGCAAAAGACACACACATGCACACACACACACTTGTCGATCGTTTTATGTAGTTGCCGGCTATCATCCGGTTTTATAGCTTCCCCCATTCCCCTCTCTCCGTCAATCCTTGACTGTTGCGCTCTCGCTCACACTTGGCGTGTTTCTTCTTTTGACACATTTTCATACACTGCGCGTGGAGCACAACAACATTCCCATGCAGTTTGTCACGCCTCGGAATGTGGCATACAAAATATACACAAATACATATATATATAATTTTTAAGCAATTAGTTAAGCGTCATAATAAATGTAAAACTGGTTTATAGTCAAACAAACGTTACCAATTATGGCAATATAATTAGCCCAAATACCTGAGATAAATAAAACATTCTCACACCAGCAAAGCAGATAAAAAAGAATTAATTCAAATTTAAATAAGTTCAACTAAACAATTAGATGATAACGTAGGTACGTATAGCAGATTAAGGGCCGTTTTATCTATGTTTGCATAGAGTGAATCATAGTTATTATTAGTTGAATGTGTAGATCTATACGGTAGGGTGTTCAGTGTTCGGTTTTGTTCTAGATCGTTTCACTTTTTCGTTCATTTTGTGGGTACATAAAGTCAATGGCGATAGTGGCAACATCTTTTGTTGTGTTATTCTTGTGTGGCTGCCTCTGATGTTGTCTGCTTTTGGCCAAAGATGAAGAAAATGTAGGCTAACAAACTTGTTGGGCGCTGATTTAGAAAACCACAAACACACATACATATACAGGAACAGCTTTGAGCAAGTGCATGTCTTTAACGGTACACTGATGAAGCATACACAGACAGACACACACACACATATATACTAGCTTAACGACATAAAGAATGTTGCTACTCTCGATCTCTCCAAGATTTTTATTACTTTATTTTTGTTGTCTTTTGATCCCCTTTCACTCCGTTTGAAACCGTTTTTTTCGTTGCCATTTTAATAGTTTATATAATGTGTAGCTGTATCTGTGAAATACTTGAGCATTGTACTTGCATACATCTATCTATATCTTGGCCGATTGAGCGACTCGTTATCAGTCGATAGTCGATAGCTATCAACGTTTGCGTGTTCGCGTTTGAACAGTTTTGCCAGCGTGGCCGTGTGTTGGCTCACCAGAGCACACAAATACAAACACACACACACAGAGACATACGCACACTTTACAGATACAGATACAATAACGAAAGCTGTCCACTTATCACCAAAGCTGAAAACCATTCCTTCACATGAATTCAATATAGAATTTGTATATAATTTTGGCATACAGACATTACGTGGCCATATTAACGTATTGTTAAAACTAGCATTAGCTCGACTTTATCAGCTGCTGTGTCGTCGAGTCGACTCCAGTCGTGAACCAATCCACAGTCCACAATAGCTCTGTCTGTTATCATTAACGACATTCGGGTCGCTGCTAGTGTTATCAAGACACACATTGAAAGATTTACACTCATTTCTCAAAATGTCTAATTTCAGTGCTTTAGTACTACTCGTTTATCTACCAAAGGTTTTTCATTTTCCTTTCCTATTGTTTTTCTTTCTTTTCTTTTGTTAAATAATATTTGTTTAAACTTCAGAGTAAGACTATTGATTATATTGTTTGTCATTTTAAACCAAACAATACAAATACCCTGTAAACAATTGTGTGTTAGACTGTATATGAGCTTACTAGGTCAGGATCATAGATATTGTATTATGATCGTGTTAGAATTTTTTAAAGAGAAAAGTACTGAATGCATCAGTTAAAAAAGCTATTGTATCTGAGGAATTTACATCTTTCTGCCTATTTGTATAGCTTTAAAGATGCAAATAATATATTATTCTTCTTCTTTTATATTTAAAGATAATATTTAAGTGTTTTATTTTAATAAAATTACCTAATTAGTTTTTAATTCTTTCTTTTTTACAGTGTTACTGTAACGACTTGGAACGAAAAAGGACTCTTCTCTTTTTTTAAGTAATGCAAGCAGCAGTGATGGAGGAATCTAACGGTAAGCAGTGATAACAAAGTCTTATCACAGCATATATAATTGATAATTCTTTGGTTTTCCTTGGATTTATAGCAACTAACATTGAGCAACAACCAAACGCCCTCAACAATGGCCAGGATCTGGTATCGTCCAACGAGCAGCCATCGTCGCCCACTCCGGTGGCTACGCCCACCAGCAGCAGCGGTGGCAATGGCAATGCCACGCCCGCATTTAGCTACGATGATCTATTCCCGGCATTGCCGACGAATAACTCAGCCAATCCACCACTTGGTGGTCCAGCAATTGCCCGTGTAACCAGCTCGCAGAAGACTCAGGTGAGTGTCTTAGCCATCATCATTCATAATAAGATTGATTGATTGATTAACTGATTTGGGGTTTCTTAGGTTCTGCATGTGCCCATGGAGGAGCGCAAATCAACTGAGTCGGAGAAGTTTGGCGAGGGCGAATCGAAGCGCATTTGCCAGCAGATAACAAAGGAGACAGGAGCTCAGATTGAGATTGTCAGTGGCAAGAATCAATCGTTAACGTTTCTGATCAAGGGCAAGCAGAGTGAACTGCTCGATGCACGTCGCAAGATCCTCATGAGCTTCTCGACGCAGGCCAGTCGCCAGGTGAACATACCCCGTGAGCATTATCGTGTTATTCTTGGCAAGCGTGGTGAGAGATTGCGTGAACTGGAGCGTCTGACCTCGACACGAATCAATATACCGCATCAGGGTGATGAGAGCGATGTGATCACCATTGCTGGCACCAAGGAGGGCATCGAGCGTGCTGAGCAAGAGATACGCCAATTGTCTGCCGAGCAGTACAAGAAATCATCGGATCGGACGGCTGTGCCCAAGATCTATCATCCGTTCATTGTGGGACCCTATGGTGAAAATCTAAATAAACTGCAGGAGGAGACGGGGGCCAAGATCAATGTGCCACCGCAACAGGTGCAAAAGGATGAGATCATCATTTCTGGAGAAAAGGATGCCGTTGCCGCTGCTAAGGCCAAAGTGGAAGCCATCTACAAGGACATGGAGAAGAAATGCTCCACGGTGAGCGTTGAGGTGGCAAAGCCACAGCACCGCTATGTCATCGGACCCAAGGGCTCAACCATCGCCGAGATCCTACAGCTGACTGGTGTCTCTGTTGAAATGCCACCCAACGATTCCACATCGGAGACAATTACCCTGCGTGGTCCACAAGTAGCACTGGGAAATGCCCTTACAGTGGTCTACCAAAAGGCCAACTCAGTGAAATCTGTGGAGATCAATGCACCGCATTGGATACACAAGTATGTGATTGGTCGTAAGGGTGCCAACATGAAGCAGCTTGAGGAGGATTGTCCCAATGTGAATGTGAACTGCTTGGAGGACAAGATTAAGCTGGAGGGTGATCCCGAGAATGTGGACAGGGCTGTCTCCTATTTGAATGACATCATTCGCAACTATGAGGAGAACTTTACATACGAGGTGATGACTGTGAATCCATCCTACTACAAGCATATTATCGGCAAGGCAGGCGCCAATGTGAATCGTCTCAAGGATGAGCTGAAGGTGAACATCAATATTGAGGAGCGTGAGGGACAGAACAACATCCGCATCGAGGGACCCAAGGAGGGTGTGCGTCAGGCTCAGCTGGAATTACAAGAGAAAATCGATAAATTGGAAAACGAAAAGTCGAAGGATGTGATCATTGATCGTCGCCTGCATCGTTCCATCATTGGAGCCAAGGGTGAGAAGATCCGTGAGGTGAAGGATCGGTATCGTCAGGTGACAATTACGATACCGACACCGCAGGAGAATACCGATATTGTTAAACTGCGCGGCCCCAAGGAGGATGTCGACAAGTGCCATAAGGATCTGCTTAAGCTTGTCAAGGAAATCCAGGAGTCGTCGCACATCATCGAAGTGCCAATATTCAAGCAATTCCACAAGTTCGTCATCGGAAAAGGCGGTGCCAACATTAAGAAGATACGCGACGAGACCCAAACGAAAATAGATCTTCCCGCCGAGGGCGATACCAACGAGGTGATTGTCATCACCGGCAAAAAGGAGAATGTTCTCGAGGCCAAGGAGCGCATCCAAAAGATCCAGAACGAACTCTCCGATATTGTTACAGAGGAGGTGCAAATCTCACCCAAATACTACAATTCCATCATCGGCACCGGCGGCAAACTCATCTCATCCATCATGGAGGAGTGCGGTGGTGTTACCATCAAGTTCCCCAACAGCGATTCCAAAAGCGATAAGGTAAGGCAACCTGTCCCTGTAAAAATATAGATATATTTTACTAATCCAATTTCTGATTTTATTAGGTAACCATTCGTGGTCCCAAGGATGATGTGGAGAAGGCCAAGGCACAGCTGCTGGAGCTGGCCAATGAGCGGCAACAGGCGTCGTTCAGCGTAGAGGTGCGTGCCAAGCAGCAGCATCATAAGTTCCTCATTGGCAAGAATGGTGCATCGATACGCAAGATTCGTGATGCGACGGGTGCCCGCATCATCTTCCCTTCCAACGAGGATAGCGACAAGGAGGCCATCATCATTATTGGCAAGGAGGAGAGCGTTAACAAGGCCAAAGAGCAGCTGGAGGCAATCATCAAGGAGTGCGACGAAGTCACCGAGGGTGAAGTCATCGTTGATCCCAAACATCATAAGCATTTTGTGGCCAAACGTGGCACAATTCTGCATCGCATCGCTGAGGAATGTGGCGGTGTGATGATTTCCTTCCCGCGTCCTGGCACCAATTCTGATAGGGTGACAATCAAGGGTGCCAAGGAGTGCATCGAGGCGGCCAAACAGCGTATCGAGGAGACCGTTGCTGATCTGGAGGCACAGACCACCATTGAGGTGGTCATTCCACAGCGTCAGCATCGCACCATTATGGGTGCACGTGGTTTCAAGGTGCAGCAGGTGACATCCGAGTTTGATGTACAAATCAAATTCCCCGATCGTGATGCCACCGAACCCATTGAGGGACTCACCAATGGCATCAATGGTGATGGTGAATCTGAATCCGGTGATGGTCTTTCCACCAGTGCGGAACCAGTGCGTCAATGTGATGTCATTCGCATCACGGGACGCATCGAGAAGTGTAATGCTGCTAAGCAAGCGCTTATCGATCTAATCCCCATCGAGGAAGAGCTCAATGTTCCTTTCGATCTGCATCGCACCATCATTGGTCCACGTGGCGCCAATGTACGTCAGTTTATGTCCACACACGATGTGCACGTCGAGCTGCCGCCCAGCGACCTCAAGTCGGACATCATTAAGGTCTCCGGAACGCCAGCCCGTGTGGCCGAAGCCAAGGAGGCGCTGGAGAAGATGATTCAAGATTTTGAAGCGGATCGTGCTGATCGAGAATTGCGCTCATTTGTGCTCCAGATTGAAGTCGATCCCGAGTATCACTCCAAGCTTATTGGTCGACAGGGTGCGGTCATTAATAAGCTGCGTGCCGACTACGATGTGAACATCTCGTTGCCCAAACGTGATGATCCCAATCAAAGGATCATTTCCATCACTGGCTATCAGGCCAAGGCCGAAACGGCACGTGATGCGATCCTTGAAATTGTCGGTGAACTGCAGACGCTGCATCGCGAGGTAATCGAAATCGATACACGCATCCATTCACACATCATTGGACACCGTGGACGCACAATTCGCAAGATCATCGACGATTACAAGGTGAGCAGAGATTTGCGAATCTTTCCAGCCATAGAAATGATTACTAATTAATTTATTTATTAATTCCTTTAGGTGGACATTAAGTTCCCATCAGCGGAAGAAGCTCACAACAATGCCAATGCCGTGACCATCATCGGCAAGGAGGAGGATGTCGAGAACGCCAAGGAAATGCTCCTGAGCATGGCCGAGGATTATGAGCGTGATTATTTGGAGAATTTGCCGCCATCTCCGCAGGCACAGACTGTCGGAGCTTTTCTAACGGCCAATGCTGGCGCTAGTTCCGGTTCTGGTACCAGCTCTGGTTCCGGTAACAACACAAATGAAAACGGTTTCATAATGAAGGACGCACCGTGGGAGAAGAAGCAACAAGCTAAGAATCTAACTGCGCCCAATACTCAATCGCAGGAGGATTTCCCACTGTTTGCCGCTGGCGGTGGTTCAGTTGCTGCCGCGCCCATTACCTCCGTATGGGGACCTAAGAACTAAACAACAACAATTAGTCCAATCAGCAGGCGACGGGGGTTGGGGGAATTATGGAATCACATCCAAACGGAACAATGGAACGGGTGGGCATTGGAACGGCAGACAGGCAGGCAGCAGCAGGCGTGCTTGGGCTGAAATGAAAAAAAACAAACAACAAAAACTAGTGTCAAAATGGTACAGGTTGTCTCTCTCACACATACACACACAAACTCTCTGTCTCTCTCAGTTTGTTTCCTTCACTGGGTCCCTGAAACTTTTCTACAATGCAATTTGTGCAGGTTTACACACACACACACACTTACGCATACACTCAGAACACAAAATGAGAAACTATTTTTGTATAATTTGGTGAAGAGAGAATAAGCTCTGATCATCACGCATACATACAGACAGACACATACACACACACACTTAGACACATGAAATTGCATTTATACAAACTTCATTTTTTTTTATGTAGCGCCAAGTTCTGCTCCCAAAGTGTTTTTTTTTTTTCTGTTTTAATGCTACTGCCAATTTGTTGCTTTTTGCCCTCTCCTTTGCGCTCCCTTCCCCCGCTCCAACAATATATGACTTAAATGCCAACTTCTTTTTGATAACACATAATTTCATTTCAATGCATAATATTCTAATTAGTTCAAGCTACTTTAATTAAGCAGAAAGTTCAACAAATGATTTGTTACAAAAAAAAAAAAAAAAAAAATAATGGTTAAAACAACTTTAATTGATTGAAAATGATATTTAATGAAATCATGAAAAAAGAAAAATCCAACAAAAAAAAAAAGGAAGAAAAAACAAGGTCAAAAACGAAATAGTTTTAAGCCTAAAATGTTAAAGATTTACTATTTGCTATCGCTGCTGCTTTTCTTTATTTTTTACAAATCCATTCTATATTTTAATGAGTTTCATTCTTGAGTCACTCATTATAATGCAGCCCGAGTTATTAGTTTATTTTTTGCATTTTGTTTTGTTCTTATTTTCCTCTTCTCTTTCTTTGGATAGTGCATGTTTAAACGTTTGTATGTAATTGTAAAAAGAACGATTTTTGTACTTGTATAGCGAAAAGTTAGAAACATATAAATGAATTTGAAAGAAATCAGCAATACATTCAGACATGTACTTGAAATTATACAAACATACTATATTATATATATATAAACTGATATATACAAATATATATATATATATATATATATATATATAACCTTATGATTTAGCGCACGCCTGCTTCTGCTCCAAAACAACCTAACGAACCTATCAATCAATCAATCAATGAACCAATCAACCAGCTTTATACCCCCCCTCCAAACACCCCCATTCACATTTCAAAATGAATACAAACATTTTAATTTTGTGCAATCTTCTTGATTTATATTAAATTGTTTCGACTTACTATACTTTATATAATTTCCAACTTAACAACTTTCAAACTATATATATACACGGTGTCTGGGACGCTTTATAACCGATGGGTGCGACTCAGTGCCCAGTTTATTATTTGAAGTTGAAACACAAAGTATGAAAAATTACAAAATATTACAAAAAAAAAAAATATATTAAAATTTTTTACTTACCATTCATAAAACAACTACAACAAAAAAAACACAAAAAATAAAACCAATAAAAAACGTAAACAAATTATTTGATTTGAGACCTTGTCTTATGGTTTTTGTTTTTCATTTACTTTTCTATTATGCAGTTTTTATTTTATTAAATTAAAAAATAAGAAAAATACGAAGAAAGAAAAGAACAAAAAAAAAACACCAAGAAATACAGACCTGATATTGTAAATTTTTTAAATATACATATTTACAACCAACTGCATTAGTAAGTCTAAGAAAACGTAGTAAATACAATATAAAGAATATAAATGTATATATTTTCCTATATTAACATGGACGAAAATCAAATGTAAGCGAGACGAAGCGATTAGAATGCTGAACAAGCATAACATTTTTTCACTTACAATATTTTTTTTCAAACAGGCTATTCAGATACGATATATTGTATTTTAATTTCTTTTGAAATACAAAAATTTTAAATTTAAACATCTTTTATTGAAACGGCGCAAAAGTCAACGAATGTAAAAGTCTGGCAACGCTGTATCGGCGTTCATCGCCGCCGACATTCAACAAACTTTACTCCAGTGTTGAATAACGTCTATCTTAAATTGTTCTGAGCTAAAGGCAGTTGACTAATTTATCTATATTTAAGCTGCTTTGTAAATAAATAATTCATATTAACAATCATTGAAAATATATAAATGAATGAAGAACTAAATCAAATAGAATATTTAAAGGAACTTGTATAAAAGCTTAGTTCAGTGAGCAATTCAGTTTCGTTCACTCACGAGCAAACCAGTTCAGCTTTTTCTTCTCTCAACAACAAAAAATTAAAAGACAAGTCGAGTGCGTTGCAATTGAATTGTGCAAAGCAAAAAAACAATAAGAAGTAAAACATAACAACAGGCAACAGCAATGGAGGATCGTAAGTCTACTCTAATTGTGTGCACATATCTATATATAATGTAGTTATCGCCTCTGTGGCATTGCAACAATTTGCCGCTTTGCAAGTCGATACAGAGTACAGTGGATAGCAGCGTGTTCGGTCTAATCCCTGTCTCTCTTTTGATTGGAACAGCAATTGTTCGAGTCGCTGCGGTGCTAATTAGTCGCCGATTTTGATCGAAAAATCGAAGCCTATTCGGTTCACTCGCAATGGGTAAAAATTCTTGCTTAACAAAGTAATTTAGAAATTCAGTGTGTGTCTAGTTCCCTGATTCAAATTCAGATGAGTCATGCTTGACGTCTGCACGCAGGTGGCGTCCTCTTCCCCTGCAATGCATAAATCGTTAAAATTGTTTTAAATATGCAGAAAAGAAAATAATACTGCGTACTATAAACATTTGAATTTCCAAAGTCCAGAACTCTGACAACGTGGCAAACATTTCTTCAATTTTTTGCGTTCTTTGTGTACATTCCGTGCCACGATTGTTGCAACAACAACAACAACTGTACACAACAAGCGCGCTGACAGTTCCGCCTCTCGTTTATCTAGTATATTTTCGATAAAATAAACAAAAGCTTTTGTGGCAAATAAAAATTGTAATAACATTTGGTTCCCATTTTTATAAGCTTACGCCAATTGGACAAAAATCTCAAAAAATAAACCTATTTTCGTCCCATTGGAAATTCTCATCGTTACTCTTCCCACTTGTTGATCATGCAATTCTGCAAACTGCAAATTGGCAGAAAATAGAAATAAAGAAAGAGAGGGAGAGCGAGAAACCCTTGAGGCTCCAATAAGCCAATGTTGTTGGTTGTTGTTATTGTAGTATTTGCTCTTCTGTTAAGTTGGCCGCGCTTCGTATGGCTCTCTCGCTCTCGCTTAGCGCTCTCCCAGCTTGGCTAGACTTTAGCGCTGACGAAGCCAACTTGTTGAGTTACAGTTACACACGGCGAGAAGAACTACAAAATATACCAATTGGAAGTTGAGTTCAGTTTAAGTTTGGTTGTAGAGGCGCGCGGTAGTAAAAAGCGGGGCAGCAACAAATAGTCACAGTCACGCATTTGTTTGGACGGAACGGAATAAAAGAAAAACGCTTTCCATCATGAATCTGTAGTAATTACACAAAGAAGAAAAAGAACTCAAACGACGAGAGGCAGCAAAAGAGTGAAACAAACGAATTGGTTTTTGTTTGAAGCGCTCGCTTTGAAATGTGAGGAGGTTCCACATGCGCCGCCACGTTCCAATTAGAAAGTGCTGTTTGTTGTTGTTGTTGTTGGGCATGAGATAAACCACATAAGAGAAGCAGACAACAACAACAACAGCAATAAGATGAACAGCGAATCGGAACCAGAGCCTGTTAGCTTAGAGTTCATCGAGGATTCGTATTTACCACGAATCGATGACATCACCACAACGCCATCGCTTGACGAACTGGATGAACTCTCTCCCGTTGCCAGCGAATCGGATTGGTGTAATGAAACCGAATTGTATTTGCGTAATCTCACTCTGGATGAGATCTTCTACGATGTGGACTCTGACTATGCGAATACACTGGAACTGCAAGCAGTTGAAACCGAATTCATAGCCAACAAATTGTCGAATCAATCGCCCTCAATGTCGATTGCAAAGCGTTTCCGTCTAAAGTTCTTCACGAAGCGCACCATGCGCGATGTTAAGGTCACGTTCATAGATTTCTCAAAACCCTATCTGGCTAAAATATCCAATAGTGATAACTACAAAAGATTTCTGAACATCGGTCACGCTGCTAAAGGTAAAACGAAGACAACAAATTTGGGTTACGTTGAAGGTTTGAGCCAATTGGGGGAATTTTAGCCGCTGTAAACCGGAATTAGTCGCTGTTTTTACTTTAGTTTGTAGTTTAGATCGAGCCACAATTTATATTTGAATGGTTTTGCGAAATTGTAATACAGAACACTCCGTGACTAATGAACTTTTCTCATTTCTCATTTTTCTCTCTTTATTACACTTTGCTAACACTGTGCAACATTAAACAGTTTGTGAGTATTAATTAAGCTGTGTTTTAACTATTGAATGACAACTAAACATTTAAGTTCTTATACATTTTATCAAAAACGATAACGATAACGATAATGAAATTCGATAACACTTCAGCCTATGAAAAAATCTTTGAGGAAGTTATCTTCCAAGGAGGTACTTACATTAATTCAAAGCCATCAACTTTAAAGCGCGCCAGTTACTTGAGTTGAACTCGTAGTTAATTATACTACTTTCTACCGATAAGAGTTTTAGTTAATGAATGTTTGTTGGTTTTTACTGTAGATAACACCGCCCACTTGTCGGAGCCCTCGTCTCCAGCTGCATCGGTGGCATCGGCAGAAATTGCCGCTGAGTTTCAAGCACTCACCATGGAGGAGAAGGAGCAGCGACGAGCTGAATGGACTCAGGTAAGTTACAGGTAAACAAATATGTGTATATATATGTAAGTTAATATACCTTTTTGTTGCTATTGTAGGAGCTGGCACGCGTTGAGGAGGAAATCAATACGTTGCGCACGGTCCTGGCCTCCAAGACACGTCATGCATCCGATCTGAGACGCAAACTGGGCATTACCGTCTGGAAGGAGCTTACCGATGACGTCAATCAGGGGGTTAAGAACATCAAAGAGAGTCACGTGTAAGTAACTACAGAAAATTATACAGCTAATTCATCAGTAAATTCTTATTTGTCATACGATTTGATCTTTTGATTTTGTTATTTTGCCTAAATTATTGGTTTAAAAAACTGATTCGTATTTATTTAGTTACCAATCGATGGAACAGAGTGTGGGTAACATTAGCAAAGCTGTCCATGAGGCGCCACTGTAAGTAAATCCTTTAAAATGGATTTTTGGGCCACATTCTGTCTTTGTTCCTCTCTCACTAACTAACAAAAACGCTCTCAAATTGTTCAAATTTGATTTCTCTAACAAATCTGCGTCTAATTGTTGCTTTCGTGTGTGTGTCTTGAATTTGTTTATATTTACCTATGTTTATTAGTTAATTTATTTATTTTGTTTAATGCCTTTTTACAGATTTCAACGCACCGAATCGGTGCTAAAGTCGACGGGTGAGAAAACTGCATCGGTCTTTGGCAGCATTACCAGCGGCATTACGTCGAAATTCTCACAAATGAAAAACTCCGACTCGATGCGTTCTATTGAAGCCTCAGTTGGTTCTGCCTACGAGAACGTTAAAGTAAGCTATGAACAGAACAATTTTTTGTGCCAATCTCATGCGGTAACTACTATTTTTATTACTATTACAACTATTTCTCATATCTATTATCTGCATACTGCATCCCACTAACCTCTTAAGTAACTACACCAGAAAATATCATTTGAATTTTCCAAAACTTAAACCATTTAGGCACATTTCAATGAGTTTAACTCTTAGCTAGTTTAATTTAAAGCCTATTACTAACAAATCTATATACTATTATTTAGTTATTGCATGTGTATTTAGTGCTTGCTCTCTGTTGAAACTAAATATTTGATAATTGTGTCTTTGTCTGCTACAAAACCGTTTGGTTCTCTGTTCTATTCTATTGTAGACGAAGGTGACATCCCGTTCGGGTTCGGTTTCCAGTTTCCCAGACGCTCTAGATGAGAACAACACATCATCGGGACTGAATTCACCCACAGACTCTCTAACAAAATAATAATACAATAATAATGAAACACACACACAATACCAACACACACCACACACACACACTTCATTATACACAGAAGCAGCACGCGTAAATTAATCAAAAAACAATACATTTATAAACTACACAAAGTTTAACAAATTAATTATTAACACCAAGAACGGAATTTAATTATTTATATGCATATGTATGTGTGTTATTATTATTAATATTTATATTATATAATATTACTTAATGTTTGTATCTCAAAATGAACACAAGTTTGCGCGCTTTGTTGGCATTGATAAGAAAGATTAGCATACAAATTCAAGGGTTTATGTGTGTGTGTGAGTGTGTGGGTGTGTGTTCTAAACAATTTCAAATATAAAGTGAACTTATTGAATTCTTTTTACATCAATCTAATTGTACGTTTATTGTTTAAACCTTAAAAAGAGCTAATGAGAGAAAATTTACGCTAACATTGTTAACACACACACACACAAACAGAGAGAAATATTCATTCCTAAACTATTTTGCCCATATAGTAAGCTTTAAATTGAATGAAAATACTGTATATTATATATTTTTTATATTTTCATCTTTTTCTATAGGCTTTGGGTCGTGTGATTAAATGGCGTTATTGAAAAACAAGCAAACAAAAATTGAATTCCAAATTATTGAAAGTTTCATCAAATGAAATAAAATTGAGCTTGCATGCTAAATTAATAATTTTAAGAAGATAAACACCATTCACATAATGTAAAAAACCAAACACACACACAGCTAATTCGTTGCAACTACACTTGATTTAAGATTTGCTAAATGTGTATGGGATCATTAAATAACTACGACATTTTTGTGCCCAATATGAAATGTGTTTGTTTACCTTTTTAAATTTGCCGCTAAACTAGGGCGGATATCTGGCAACACTGAACTAAGTCAAGGGATGCATAATTTTTAACAGCTGTTGACTGATCTGGCAGCACTGGTTATTACTATTAAAAGCGACGTTCCGAAAAGCCCGTAGAAAAAATGACGAACTCTAAATGAAATTAAGTACGCATCGTGATGCAGAACACTTGACAAGACAATTGTTAGCTTGAGAGTGAAGTGCAATTAAGTAATAATAGTTTAATTAGTCTAAGTGTGGGCACAAACATGAATTTCACATACTTATTCGTGCTCATTTGGCTGGCCTATTTGATATGTAGCGGCGTGCTGCTCTTCTCCCGAGGATTTCTGCTGGCACGCGTCTCCAAGACGGAGACGAGCACCTGCCGGCATTTGTCTACCAATCCCAATGATGTAAGTGAGTTTATATATAAAACAAATAGAAAATTAATATATTCCTTTGTAGGAATATTTTCTAACGCCGGAGGTTGTGAATGAGATCTTTAAGGATGTGAATGCATCGTCGTCATCAAATCTATGTCTTCCACAAAAATCCAAAGTGATAATACTCGTTATCGATGCATTGAAATATGAATTTGGACTTTACAATGAGAACACCACCGAACCGTTGCCTTATGAGAACAAGTTGCGAGTGCTGCATCAGTTGCTCCAGCAGACGCCAGAGAATGCGAGATTAATGCGCTTCAAGGCGGATCCGCCAACGACGACGCTACAGCGCCTCAAGGGACTCACCACCGGCAGTCTGCCCACCTTTATTGACATTGGCTCGAATTTTGCCTCACCAGAGATAAATGAGGACAACATTATTGATCAGATTGTCAAGACTGATCTTCCATTGGTATTTCTGGGTGACAGCACCTGGACAGATTTGTATCCACGACGCTTTAAGCGTGCCTACTCGTATCCTAGCTTTGATATCTTCGATCTGGACACTGTAGACAATCAGATAGTGCAGCATTTGCCCAAGGAACTGGCCAGCAATGATTGGGAGGTATTGATTGCCCATTTTCTGGGTGTGGATCACTGCGGGCACAAGCACGGACCCATGCACGAGGAAATGGCGCGAAAACTGAATGAAATGAATGACATTATAAGGTAAGCCAAGAAGTCTAATAGAAAATCAGTAAATACAATGATTTGGAACACAGTTCGGTTGTGGCTGGCATGGATAACGAGACCACGCTGCTGATAATGGGCGATCATGGCATGACGGCAACTGGGGATCATGGCGGTGATACTGATGACGAAACCAACGCCCTGCTCTTTGCCTACTCGAAGCAGCATAAGTTTTTTAACAGCAACGAATCGGGCTCAGATAGCGAAATGCTGCAGCAGGTAAGCAAAAGATAAGACAAGACAAATCACGTCACGTCATGCGTCACATTATGCTGATAAGTAATCTTGCTGTTGTTTCTTTTGCAGATTGATCTGGTGCCCACACTTGCGACCATACTCGGCGTGCCAATACCCTATTCGAATCTTGGTCTGGTCAACTTCAATCTTGTGCCTGCTGTGGATGTGCCACACTTGAGTAAGTTCCAAGCTTTACTACTTCACGCGTGGCAGAATGCCCAGCAAATCTACAGGTACTTCTTTAACTATGCGCTGGAGAACAAGCGCACCTTCAATGTGGAGCAGATGGACTCATTGGAAACAGAATTCATAGTGCTCACACATCGTGTGAAGACAATTTACAATCATGCAGCCTACAAATCATTTGTACGTGATCTTAATCTCAATCTACGTGATATACTCAATGTTTGCCGGGAGATTTGGGTCAAGTTTGAGCCCACACAGATGTCACAGGGTCTGCTATTTAGTTTCCTGCCCATCTTCTTTGGATTCCTACTCATTAACAACTCCAATGCCAGCGAATATGCCAAGATATTTAAGCCAAAAGAAGTATTCTACATCTATTTGATGAACATTGCTGCCGGCGTTTTTGGCTTTCGTTATTTCAAGAACTTTTCCTTCAAGACCGAGGAACATGGCGTTATATTCTTCACCAGTCTACTCAGCGCCGTGCTGTTGTCCTTCTATACGCTGCGGCACTGGAATAACATTGCCAACAATTGGGCCAACCTTAAGCGTTTTGGTCACATGCCTACACGTCTCCTACTCTTTGCCACCATGGCCGTTTACTTCTCCAACAGCTTCGTCATACAGGAGGCTAAGATCCTGTCGTATTTGTTGGTGGCAGGCATCCTGCTGCTGATCCATGAGCTACTGCAGCTGAGTGCCCGTCTGGACTTTAAGAACAAATTCAAGTGGTCACAGTTCTGGCGTTCAACGGCTTTGCGTTTGATCTTGGCCAGCGTTTTGGCCATTTGCTGCATACGCTTTGCTTACACACTGTTCCGCTGTCGCGAGGAACAGGGCAACTGTGCTGACTTTAACACCAGCCCTGGAGGATCCTCAGCTAAGGGGCCGTCCATGGGCAAGACCTATATCCTAGCTGTAGTTATAATTGTTTTGTACACAACACTAACACGTTTATATCTGCGTTCCTGTGGAAATCTTACGGGTAACTCTCCCAATGTGCTGCTGGCTCGCTATGGACCTACAGTAGCTTCCATTTGTGCCGGTGGCCACATACTGCTCGCCAATAGTGCCATCAAGAATATTCAACGCACACACATCGATGCCATGGCTCTAGTCATCTATGGCTTGTTACTGCTCCAAATTGTTGTCGTCTCCTGGTCACCACTGATGACGTTTGTGCTGCCACCACGAAATCCCAACACGATTAATGTCAATGGACGTGAGAGCATTGTGCCGGAAATATTCAGGAAAATGAAACGAATGTATGAAGGTGACGATGCCGAACGACGTCATGAGATTCCCGTTGTCTATGGTCTGGCCACAGTCTACTCATCGATCATCATTTCGTTTGGCATCTTTCTGGCCATGCTGATGGTTGTGCTGCTCGAGCCTCGTGCCAGCATTGGACTGATTATCTGTGTGGTGGTTGGAGCCATCATACTGAGTGTTCACAGTATTCTACGCTATCGCACTGCCAATAGTTTTGGTAAGAGAACAAACTGTTGTAATTTAAATGATTTACTTATGAGATTCGTCTTTTCTTTACATTCTAGAGAGCTGTGTGCAGCCCAGATTCGGTGCTGTGGTCAGTTGGTTCCTATTAGCCCACTTTTGCTTCTTTGCCACATCGCATCAGACGACCTTGTCGCAGATTGATTGGCGTGCCGCCTTTGTGGGTCGTTCCAGTGGCTTGGGACAATCCCATCTCATTTCCGGTGCTTTGGTTATACTCAATACCTTCTGTGGGCCCATCTTCTTCTACTGCATGTACGCGCTGCTCAGCACGGAAACCTTTTCGTTGTTTGCTCTGTTTCCCAGCCTAATACGCAGCAGTAGCAATAGTCGTAGTAATGGCAAACCGGAGGCATCAACTGCTCTCAGTGACATTGCCACTGAATCGGTGGGTTTCGATATGACACGAGGCGAATTGGTGCTCTATGAGTTCGAGGATGTGTTTCTGGGTGCAGGATTTAAGCTGGCTACGCAGCTGCTTATGCTACAGGGTCTTAAGGTGAGTTTAATAATGTCAAATAAATTCTTAGAATGCTTCTAATCAATCCTCTTCCTTCGGCAGATCTTCTGTGCCATGCTGGCTTGTACCATACACTGTCGCCATCTGATGGTGTGGAAGATATTCGCTCCACGATTCATCTACGAGGCCTTGGCCACATTTGTTGGTCTTCCCGCCCTCACTGTGGGCTATTTGCTCCTGTTGCGCATCAATCGTGCTGTAGATGGACTCATCAAGCGCATCAACAAGGATAAATAAGCCACATTTGGTCTAATCGCAATCACAACCACAAACCAAAAGAAACA
Organism: Drosophila cardini; assembly: GCA_018903735.1. NCBI lineage: Eukaryota > Metazoa > Arthropoda > Insecta > Diptera > Drosophilidae > Drosophila > Drosophila cardini. Next base: position 11,033,407 of record JAEIGM010000001.1, on the reverse strand, counting down.
CAACTCAAATTTTATATTTCAAATAGAATTTTGTATGCCCAGACTTTAATTTATACTAAAGCTTTTACTAAATTAATTCTAGTTAAAGAAACAAGAGTTATTTGTTTGGTGGTCTTTGTCATAGCTGATTTATTTTTGCCTCAAGTTTCATCATAAATTGTTGTATTGTTTTAAAGTTTCTTACATTTTTTTGTTCTCTCATTACATTAGCTAAAAAATTACAATTTAAAGTTAGCATGCGCTTCATTCGGATCTTTAAATCCACAATTTACATTCACATCAATGAAAATGATAAGAATTTCAGTTATAAAGTAACACGAGCAAACATAACAACAAATCGGAAAAAGAATTCAACTTAAGTACACTCGATCATTATATTATATAGATAAGTATATCGGTCAGAACTAGGACTCATGGCTTGACGTTATTACATTGGACTTATCATATTTAAGTACGCAAATAAGTAACAATATGTATGTGTGTGTGTGTGTGTTTGTGAGGCTACAAAATGTTTAAAATAAGTACATGATCGGTGTTGAGCTTAATTAATTAGATCTAGTCATTAGACAACACATCAAGTTCTTCTTTTCCAGCTTAAATCACTTAAATTTAGATACCAGGTCATTATGTTGTGTGTGTGTAGGTGTGTGTTGTTGTTGTGTTGGGGGTGTGGGTGTAGGCGTGTGTGTTAGGTTTGATATTCGAGATTCTGACACAAAACAATCTACTGCCCATTGAGGACCAAAGGTGTGTTCGTGACTCCATTTGTGGCGCCTCTAGCTACAGTTTAAGAAAATTAAGAAAGAAAAAGAATAAATGATCAGGAGACGACAAAAAACGTCAAAAAGGTTTGAAAGCGATAGCAAAATGAGCAAGAAGAAGACATGCAAATAGTTTAAAACTTAAGCGTATTTAAATATGTTTCTTGTATAAATATGTACAGCAATTAAAGTAAATCTTTGGCTTTTATGGCGCCAGCACCAGGAGCAGAAGCATTAAGATCCACGACTTTTAGTCGCTCATCTCATCGCACTGCTTCTCCGATGTTGGATGTTAAGGCAGCATTTGCTGTGGTTGCTGTTGCTGCGGTTGTTGTGATTGCTGTTGTTGTTGCTGCTGCTGCTGCTGCTGCTTACCGTGCGTTACTGGACGGCAGTATTTCTTGGTAGTGCCCCAGTCTTCCTTGAGCGACAGATTATACATGGAGTAGTCCGGATCGCCAGTGACTTCCTTAACAATATTCAAGAACTTTGGCATGCAGTTCTTCAGCCCATCTCCGGTAAGTGAGGAGTATGTCTCCAGTAGCACTAGACCCTTGCAGCTAAAGTAGAGAAATAAGTGGTTAAAACTAAAGGTATTAATAATGGCTGGCACAAACTAACCGTGGATGACCCGGTTCTCTGTAGATATCCAGCTGGAAATATTGATTGTTGATGAGGAAACAACGTCGCTTCTTATAGATGGTGAAATGCGCATCATCGCGTTGAGCCAACAGATTCATATAGTCACGATGCGTCAATTGGGTCTTCACCTCAATCCTGGCCTGTCCATGCACATTGGGACGCCGTTGGGTATGTATGTAGCTCCAGTGATTCTTTTGGCCACGTTTACGTAGACGTGCCTGCACCTTGGGACCAGCCGACTGCAGATAATGATGCACCACATCAAAGTCTTGGAACGGCGGAAATTCGCTATCCGGCGGCAGCACAGCAACTATAAAAGTGAACAGATTAAACATACATTTCTTTGGAGGATTAAGGAGAACTCACTCAGATATTTGAGCTTGCGTGAGGTGGCTTGCAAGCGATCACCGATATCGATGCCCAGTTTTTGGCAAACGCTTTCGATCATGCGATTCATTTTGGTCTCAAAGTTTGTCGAATTGTCGATCACATCAAAGTAGGGATGTCCCACCCAGGCGGCTGCTGACTTGTAGTCCAGCTCACGGGCCAGCTCGACGCCTTCGGAGCGGCAGGCATGATCCTAAAAGAAACCAAGAATAATCAGGTATAAGCAGGAATAGAAAACTCTTGACTAACGATCGTTAAGTACTAAGTACACAAAGACACTGGCTTAGAGACAACTATAAGGAATTTCCTTTTCTAGCAATAAAACTATAACTTTTTATTGATTTATTAGCCAGTGCTTTTGATTGTATACCTGATAGTGTCGCTTTCTTTTCTTGTGTTTTGGAAATTTTGTGCGTTTTGTGGCAAAGAAAAACTATAGATCGTATCAAAGCCAATAAACGACTTCCCACTCCAAAATACTCACCTCTGTTGAGTAGAAATCCTCGGCTCCATTTGCAGCGGATACCAGATGTAAGATTTGATTATAACGATTATCACGCATCTCCACAGAATTCCATTTATTGCCCGCCATCATTTTCTCCCACTTATCCTTTGATATATCTACAATTAAAGTTAAGATATATGATTAATTGATCATATGATTGATTGGATTAAGTGTCCACTTACATGCACTGGCATCCATGACACCACGATCGCAGATGATGAGACAATTGCGAGTACTCGAGTTTCCCAGCTCGAAATATGTGTTCTCAATTTGCACCATGGTGCGTATCAGATTCTCCTGAAATTTATAAGCTATACAGGAAGAGAAAATAGAAAGAAAATCCCGTTTCCCATTAGTGGTATTACTAAAAATAAACTTTAATTAAATTAAGAAATACAAATGCAAGCAAATTCTTTAAAATTAACAAGACACTGGGAGTCTTTGGAAAATAAACTCGATTTCAAAAATATATATATATATCTTTTAAAACGATATAGTTTTTATGTGTATGTGAATTTGTTTATATGATGAAATGCTCTGGGTTCAGTTACACTCTGATCAAGTAAGATGAGATGGCTGTGAGGGGCATTGGGTACTGAGTACTGGGTATGGGGGTATTATGTTTATATGGCAATGGCCTGAACCAATTGACTGAATTGACAAATTGAGGTGCGGTGGCAATTTAATGAATTTGAATTTGAATTTGAACAGCAATAACAGAAAAGCTCAACTTCGATGACAACAATTCAATATATATATATATATATATAAATATAAACTAATTGAGTAATGTAGTAATTTATATTTGTATGAATGTATATAGAGTGTGTGTGTTTGTATGTGTGAATCACAAAGCTCAATTTCCTGACTAACAAAACTGAGTCACTAAGACCTTCTAAGCCGATACATCAGTTTACGATTATATTGACTAGTATATATACTAGAAATGTGGTAATTAGCAGTAAACAATTTTTAAAATAATAAAATAAACCTCTGTTGCATTATTTATAAACTCTTATTGTACAGTTAACTTGAGGTAAGAAAAAAGTACACTGTAAATCACGTAAACAATCGAATTAGTCATCGAAATTGTGTAGTAATATCGTTATCTTATAGCGGCAGAGCATTGCACTGACCCAGACCTTGAAACAAAAAAACAATCGACATTTGCACACACACACACACACACACACAGATAAAGCCACAGCCAAACCTCCCCCCACCACACTTGCACACACAACTGACCAGCTGCACTATATTTAGTGAATTTTAAAATTTGTTAAGTAAAAAAAGAAAGCACACATGAATGTACTTAGTAGCAAAAAAGCACAACAAACTGACGTGCGCATCGGGGGGGATGGGGTATGTGTATTTGTACGAGAAACGGTGGGTGTTCAATAATTCAGCATGCGCCGTTATTTACCACTCTTGCTCTCTCTTTTACACCTTACTCTTCCCACACCACACTACTACACACTAAGCATAAGCACATAAGCAGCTACTCTGCTGAGTATGTGTGACACTTGTTGCGGTCTCGTGCTTTGCCCATTGTCATTGTTTTGGTTGTTGTTGTATTTGTTTTGGTTTCAGTTGTTGTTTTTTTTGTTGCATTGAACTTGACTGAGCGCATCATGTGACGAAACAAAATGGAATTGATCGAACGACTGAACAAATTGGGAATGAGAACGAGAAATGGGGAACGAGAACGGGTAAGTGAATGGCTATGAGAGTGGGGAGCGTAAAGTGTAGAATGCAGTGTGTAGAAATGTAAGGTAATGAAGAGTGCAGATTGTAGACTTTAGACTGTGAGGGATTTGTCTGTTTTACGTCAGCTAGAAAATTGCTTTGCTATTTCCCCATACACATGTGTGTGTGTGTGTGTGCTTTGTTTGGTTAATTCAATTAGTAGAGAAATGATGATATAAGCAAACAATGCTAAAATAAGCGAAAAATGCACAAATTTGCCTTTTTCAGCTACTGCGCAAATTCAGAAAATAATCTGGAATCTTTCCAGAATCTTTCACTTGATTGAAAACTAGTTTATGACAATAGGCATAAAAATCGCTTCCTAAAATAGATTCATACATATTTAATTATATAATGAGTTTGTTTCATTTGCATAGCTGAAACTTTAAATGAATGAATGCAAATTTTATAGTTGACCACTGACGTCATTGAAAACCAAATATCGGGAATAACAAATTCATTAAGCTTTCAACAATTTAATACCAATATAATACCAGGTACCTAACATATATACTAAACTGATTAATTAACGCCCCGCTGCGAATAGTAGAGCCCACATAGTATATTGGGGGGAAAGGGGGCGATTCCAGTTGGGGATTCGCATCAGCAAACACGTGAGCGGGTTTCCATTAAAATACTATATAGAAAGTATATGGATACAATCATATAAGCACGTTGACTGATTGCTGCTTTACTGTAAATTGCCCAAATGGCCATGACTGGCCAAAAGTATTTCAATTGGCCAAGGTAGCACAACAACTGGAGATACGGAATTCATAACAACTGTAATTATTGTTGATTAAATGCCATTTAAAGTGAATTAAATTGTTTAATAATAGATACTACGAATGTTCTTAGCTCCAACGCTGTTAATGTTAACTTAACAGTCAATTAACATTGCTAACAGTCTGTTGGTAAAAGCTGTCTAATGGCCAAAATTTAGATTAAACTGGATTTTTCTTTAGTGTCATTGTCATAAATGAGATCGTATCTTTTATAGGATTTAATTATAGCTAGTATAAGTATGATGGGGCGTGATTCTGATGAGACACGTGCTAGTCAGCAGCTAAAATTGGCCAGTGAGATGAGAAACTGTACATTTTGTGTATAGAAAGAAAAATCTGTAGACTATACGAGATGTTAAATATAAATGCCCCATTTAAAATCGCACATACATACAGTATGTACGAATATATGTATGTACATACTGCATACATTAGTTGTTGTTAAAAGCGACTGTAAATATCTGCTCACATGATCGAAGGAAAACGAATGTTCGAATGTATATAGTCGAATGGATTATTCATAGATGATATTAGAGATGTTTTTGCAAAGCAATCTTGAGTTTGTTAGTGGACAAAAGACGTAACACATTTGCAATTGGTTAGAAAATAATGTAAATAAACAAAATACTGAGGGGAGACATTTACATATAAATAAATAAGTAGTTTGATAGAACGTTTATTTTCATAAGCGCAAAAAACTGTCAACGTCGACTGTAGACATAAAGCAAACACAAAAAAATTGAAAAGAAAATAAAATAAAACGAAATGCAACTAAGGATAAAGACAACGATCTGTTAAAGATTATTTTGTTGCCTAGATAAGCAGCTCAAAACAAACAAACACACAGACACAGACACACACACACATAAACAGGCAGCACGCACACAAACACACCTCGAGCGTGAGAAAGAGTAAAAGACAGGGAGAGAGATAATATGAGCAGATGTGAACAGTATTAGTTCAAGTGAACAATCAATGGAATGGTTCAATGCTCAATGTTGTGGACTGCATCGATCGAATTGGATCGTTTGGATTGCATGGAACGCATGTTTTTTGTTGTCTGCATTTTAGAATACACAGACACACAGACGGAGGAATGCACGCACAAGCACTCACACATACATACACACAAACGTATGTACGTACTACGTACAAGCACAGGCACACACACATACACACACTCACCTTCGCTGCCATTTGGCTTGGAGGCAGCCTTGGCCAGGCAACGTGGACAGGATGCGGTCAGATCGATGAGACTGTGCTCCGGTGCGGCAAATGGTAGATCTTTGTACACGAAGGTGGTTGGCGTAGGTGGGTCTGTGTGTGCATTTGTATTTGTATTTGTAGTGGTGTGTTCAACAACGCAATTAACAAAAAATGCTATCAAAACCTTGAGTACAACACGCACACACACACACACACGCACACAATCTAACTACAGTAATCTGTAGAGTATTAAACTGTACTGTGTACACCCAAACAAATGCTATCACTTTATCAGCAAGAAAGTCTCCGGTGGAGGGAGGTACTGGGAAATGGAGGTGGACTCAGAAAAAAAGGAACTCGTGACCAACAAATGGAGATTACGTTTCCTAAGTATTTTATAAGTCAGGCAATTGAGTGATTGCCCCCAGAATGTATCACTTATATATTTATATAGCGATACCAGACTTTATCAAGGAAAGTTTCCTACTGCCTCCTCCAACAAACTACAATGAAACCAGTTAATAAAATAAGCCATATTCTGGCTTAAAGTACGCAATTGTCAAATTAGTTTTGGAAAACCGTCGAGCAAATTGCGACAAGTCACGCAATTCTTGAAGTCGTCAGAACAGTTAAAGGATTTCGATTCTCTGTCATTATTAATGGCTTTCTTTAGTTGAAGTGTGTGTGTGAGTGTGTGTGTGTGTTGGCGTGTATCTGTGTGCCTAGGCAAATTACGTAAATGTACTTTCATTGAAGACGTGACATTCAAAGGGGAAACGATAAAGAAAGCAGACAAAAATACTAGATCTATAGACTATGGACTATATATCTATCAGCTAAGATAGTCGCTGTCTGTCTCTGTCTCTCCCCCCTTCGCTGTCCTCGTCTCTCCTCTCAGTGTTTTTGGGTATTCGAAATACGCAGCAGCCACATAATCGTACAGTTTATATAGAGCTCTATATATATATATAACTTATAATATATATAGTCAAATGAATGTTTAGCATGCCTTGTGTCGTCTGTTCTCAAAAGTAAATATTTTGTTTTATTTTCGTGTTCGTGTTCGTTTTCGAGATAATGCTACGACGAACTTGACAGTGTGCGGAAAATAGTCAAAGAAAAGTCTTATTTTCACCCACAATTTCGAGATCATTATGAAACACAGCTGGGAGCTACATAAACTAAGATATCTATCACTTATACTTAAGTAAGATTAAATTAAGGTTTTTGTCGAATTAGTTTAGGGGAAAAATGCTTGCAAATGTTTCTCCTCTTCACTCCTCTTCTTTCCACTTCAATCCAACTCTCAACACATCTCCTCTTCCCTCCTCTACTTAACAGTTATCAATTGTTCAAGACTTACCCTCTTTTTCGGTCAGATCGGAGAATTTGACGCCGCCGCTATAAATGTTGGTTAATTGTAAGAGGGGAGAAATAGAGAAAAGTATCAAGAAATCGATTAGAGTTAATTATATCGAATGAATGCTCAAAAGTAAGGCACTACAAATAAGCTACAGTCAAAGTTACAGTTAAGTTACGTTTTCTTTGGATTTCAAAAAAAGTTTAAAGTTTATAATTTTTACTTTAAATGTTTACAAATTAATTAATTCTTTAATTTAATATTTTTTTTTTTTGCTTATCGAGAGTGATTTGAGTATGTAGTAATTATGTAGATAGATGTACATTTTATGCATGGCAAATTGTTTAAAGATCGCAATCAAACTCAAATCGGTTAATCATGTGAATGCGGCCCAAAACATTGTTTGGCAGCAAACAGAGAGAGCGAGCCAAAAAGTACACGACTGGCTGATAGACTGACAGACAGAGAGACAGGCATTAAACCTGGCCAACTGAGCTATCTTCTGGCCATTTCACATTTTGGCTAGCTAGATTTTGGTAACGCTTGTGTTTGATTGGAGGTGTTTTAAGGCATTTACCTGAGTAGTACAGTGGCCGTTTCAGGCACGCGGAATACCTGAAAATATTCAACATGCTCATTGCTTTGTTTCTTTCTTTTTGATGTGTTTTTGGTTTGTTTTTTATCATCTTTCATTTTTTTGGGCATTTATTTAGAATTATGAACAATTACTGTCATATTGGCAGGACAAAAACGGCATTGGCACTACTTACAACTGCCAAGTAACAAGTTAAAAGCATTTTTCAGTTAGCCTAACCCAACCAACAGCCCATTTAGTTAGCCAAAAGTAGGGGAAAGAAAGTCAAAGCACACTCACCTTCCAGCCAAGATTCTCAAAGAAGGTACACAAACGACTCTGGCCAGTTGTCTTGCCACCGCAAGGTCCTAAAAAATGAAATAAAAAACGAAAGCGAAAAGAAAGAAAAACATTCATTTTATAATCAATCGAATGGCATTCATCATCAATTTGGCCCTGACTGCAATTACTGGCCAATTCAGACTGCAACAAAATGTTGCATGTTCAGTGACAAGGAAACCAATTGCAACTAATTGATTTCAACGCACTGATTACACTTGAAAAAACTGGAAAATTTATGAAGCTGACTAAATTCGGAATTTCACAAGATATGCAAATCAGAGTGAAGTCAAACCCCTTAAAGATTAGATTAGGATAATAAACATTTCTAGTAGTTTCATTAGTTTTTCAAGGAATCAGCTGTTGATTCATAAATTTCTGTTTATTAATTAAATGTTAGGAATTTTTTTTCTATTTCTTTTTTCTATTTTGTGCCAGTCTTATCAGGAGCCTACTTTATGCCCACGTCACATTAGATTAGACAAGAGGAAATGAGCTGTGGCAGCACGATAGAGAAAATGGCTACAAATAATAAATAGGATTCCAAACTACGTTTTGGCTTATCACAACTACAATTTTGGGACCATAAAAAGTGATTGGGCCACGCGCCAATTTCTGGTATCTGTTGCTCGTGTAGTTTAACCAAAATCAAACTGGTTTTGATCTTGGCCCGGGGTTTACACTAATCATATGCATATGTAAATTGAAAAAAAGGTCGTGTATAAAAAGCCGGCAGAACAGAAGCTGAATACGTTAAATGATTTTTTTAATTTGATAGCCATGATTTCCATAACAAGAGAACTAAAAGTAGAGATATACTTTTATCTATGAATACTAACTAATTGAAAAATGTGCGTTTAACTGCGCAGGGGAAGTAGAAAGGAAAATCAACCCCCGAAAGGGAATTGTGGAAATCTGAGCTTTTTCAGGGTCCTGGCGACCTTGACATGCTTCGAGAGCGAATCGTAAACAACGAGAGGATACAGAAGAAAAATGTTCTGTTATCTATCTATATATATATTTATATATATATTTTGGATTTTATTTTTATTTCTTTTTCTGTTCTGTTTACTTACCGCCTGTGAGGACTATTTTGTAGACACGTTTATCCTTAGTGGCTAACTTAAGTGAGTTCATTGCATTTGGCTTTGGCGAGGTTGATTTGTTGTTATCCACTTGATGTTGCTGCACTACAACAGTTTCCTCATCATTTGAATTAGTGTGTGAATTGAAATTGGGTTTTAGGTTTGAATTTAAATTTGAAATAGGATTTGAGTTTGAGTTTGTCGCGCTCGTTTGCATCGTTTTCGTAACGCTGAGGACCGACGACTGATTGCCGTTTGTGGTCGGGACCAGAGCAGGTGCCATTAGTTGGTCGGCTGTTGTTGCCATGCTTTGAACTCAAAAAAAAATTTAACGTTAAGCGCAACAGCAATAGCAACAGCAACAGCAACAGCTGTTTTTCGGTATGTCAAACGATGAATCCTTTCTTGCTCCTTACTTAACGCTCTCTCACTTGCTCTCGCAATGCGCTCTCTCTTCTCCTCCTTGTATTGCGCACTCAATCACTCCCAACCCGACGCAGTACACGTGCCTTTATAGGTTATGGTCTAGATGTTTTGGGGACTGCAAAAACTGCTCAATTGATAATTACGTACATCATTTAATATGGTACAGTATCGTTTGATTTCAATTTTCCAGACTCTGGATTGCGAGCAGTTTTACTATTACCAACTGACTGACTGACTGACTAACTGTCTGTCTGGTTGTTGTCAGTTATAAATCTATGCAGTATTGTGCGGTATATTTGGTGGACATTCTTTGAAGCGCGCGCATGTACATATTAGAAAAAAAAACATTTAATGCCGATTTCCAAACGAATGATATACTAGATTGTTGTATTGGATGAAACACCGAACGACCTCGGGGTCAACGACAAAGGAATCCTTGGTATATACCACATCCGAGTTTAGAGACATCAAAGTTTATTTGTTTTGTGATAGGGCACCATCTTGCACGTTTTTATTTAAAGCAAAATTAACACTGAGAGCTGATTCAACTAGGCACACCGAGTGTATTGTATAGATATGTTATCGTTTAAGTAGCGCAGGGCCAGAAAGCCATCGAACTCAACAGCTGAACATTAGTTCTATGTTCAATTGAGCTAGAATCGTATCGATAGCGACTCTGGCCAACAAGAACCAAATTCAATGCGCAACAAAATTACGACTAGCCTCAATTATGTTTGGGAACACCGTGACCTAAAGCAGATGAACAAAAAGGCGGCATAATAAAAGAATTCAATAACGTTATTTAGTCCGTTTGTCAATAAAACATCAACGGACATACAAAGTATGCATGAAGCAATAGGGTAGTAAATTTAAACAAGTAAGCGCGCAAAAATTAAATGGGTGGCCATAATATTATATGTTTTCTTTTTTCAGAGTTGCTTTGGAATAGAACGTCATCTGTTGCCGATTTACTATAAACGCGCCACCTATGTGTTGTTAAGTTAACTACTTTACTTATCGACTGATGTTATTTCGATACTTTTAGTTGTGTGGTTTTATTGTGATACTGAAGTGCAGATGAAACGACGTGCGTGTGTGGTACATAAGTGAAATCAATTGTGCAATAGAAGTAAACAATTACATTTCACGCCATCGTTAAATAATTTAGCAAAGTATTAATAAAAAATTTAATCTGTGTGTAGTGCGGAATTTGAAAACATTCACAATCACACAGTGGTAAATACTACGTACATACATACAAACGTACATATACATAACGTAACATGTGTGAGCGCGAGTGAGAGCAAACGTCAACATGACAGCAGCAACAACAACAGCAATAGCAGCAGAGTAAAAGAGAGCCCCCAGCCAGCTGTGCAGGTCGTCGTGTCGTGGTCGATTTCTGTTTTTAGGCTCCCCCAAAAAGGAACAAAATTTTTAAGTCAAAATTTTGTTATTTACATTCAGCAGCTAAGGATTGACGAGTGTCATATAGATTAAAATATTTTTTGATTAAAATTGTTCGTTATTGAATTGAAAGTGCGCTTAAGGGTGAACTACAATTGTTATGCAGATATTAAATCTGTACAAACTCAAGTGCATCACTTTAGACAAACTGCGTCACACTTGGACATTTGTTATAATTGTCTCTAAACTGCTCGGTAGTTACTATCGAAAGGCGATCAATCAACAGGAGCAGCCGTTTCACCATCACAATAATAACAACAACAATAATAACGTAATGGAACAAGAAATACAAGAGGAGCTCCCGGAGGAGCAACAACAACAACAGCAGCAGCAGCAACCACAAGAACAACAGCAGCTGGGAGACGCTGATTTTGTGGTACGTTTAAATGCCATCGCAGAGCCAATGGACGCCAGCGATATGGAGAACGAGGATGCTGACGATGAAATCGAAGTGGATGACGAGGAAGATGACGTTGATGACGATGAGAATTATGTAAGCGAAGAGGATGATTCAGATCCAGAATTGGAGGAAATGTACTCAGATGGTGATTGGACGTCCAACGATGAAAGTGAAATGTCCACAACCATATCAAACGTTGGCCTCGGACCAACAGAGCCAACCGAACAAAAAGCAGCACGTCCCCTGTACACCTTCCAGCCAGCGCGATTGGTCAAGTGTCAGTTTAAGGAGAAGCATGCCATTGGTAGCTTTCCACTAGCACGCAGTGGCCATAGAATTATTGCATCCAAATCGCATCTGTATTCGCTGGGAGGCTATAATCCGCGCAGTGCGCTCATTGCCGCCCAGCGCGGCAGGTGCCTCTTATTCCAGGAACTCTGGAGCTATAATTTCGCCACAAATCGCTGGAAGTTGGTGCTGAATGCGGACAATGCCAGCAATATGCCCACTGAGTTGGCCTCCAATGCGCTTGCCATTCACAACGATGTGCTGATTGTGAGTATATTGAGCATGTGATTGGGGAGGGGGGAACAATGGGAGAAACAAAAATAGATGCCATTTTGTGTGAGTGTGTGTGTGTGAGTATGTGTGTTTGTGAGAGAGTAGTGTGTATGTTTGTGTTTGTGTGCTTATGTATGAAGACAAAAACACAACTGTTAGGTGCCATACGCCACCGCAAACTACCCCGCCCCGCTGCCACCACCACCGCCTCCCTTGCAGTCAACGTTTGCGTCGCAGTCGAAACTCGTTTTGTACACAAAACATAATCGTAATCGTTATCGTTCACAATGCGAGAGCGACATTCGACATTATTTGCATTCATAGTCGCTGGGCGCCCCGATCAGCTTTAGCCTGGGCTCAATGCCACGCCCGACAGACAGCGACAACTACAGCTACAGCGACAACGACAACGCTACACGTTGGCTGATGGCTGATTGCTATAGTTTTTGTTGTTTTTGTTATTGTCTTCCCTCTTATGCTTTGGTTATTCGCTCTTGCTTTGTTTATGTATTCTAAACAGTCGAGACACCAAAAAGTAAAACAGCTGCGCGCTATTCCCCCACCTCTTGGCCCCAGTGTCCCTCGTTGCCCTCGTTACACGAGTTGCCCGCTGTTAATATTGCCATCCCTTTTATGCGCATGCTCAGCAGTAGCAGCTACATCAGCTCAGCTCATCCCTCTTGGCAATTACGCAGTTGTTGTTTATGTGCTGCTGCATGCAACAACTTGTTTACCAAGTTTTCCCTCTCTTCACACACATACACTCCAGCCTCTCTTCCTCCCACCCCACAATGACAAAGCTTCCCCCCAAAAATAAAAAAACATAAGCTTCCACTGTATTGCGACTTTGCGCGCGTTTTTTTCTTTTTTTAACTTTTGTGGTTTTCATTTCTCATTTCTTATTTCCCAATTGTTATTGTGGCTTTTGCGTGATTCACAGCAAAATTCATCTAAGCTCAATAAAAATTTCGTTTTTCTGCACAGCATTTCTCCCAATACTTAATCAAATTTTCCAATTTTACTTTGACCCTTTGTGAGTACAACAGATTTGAGATATTTTTACAGAAAATATTTCAATACAGCAAATAGTTATGCTGGTTCCACTGTTCAATGGAGTTCACAATTAGTTTTAATTAGAAAGTTAATCATAAAACATGGTCGGAGACCCGCTTTTCCACATCTCTTTTACTGCCCATAAGTACGCCCAGATACGCAGAGACAAACACACGCACACACACATACACACACACAGGCAGAGAGAGGAATGCATAAAGATACTTTTGTGTTGTAACATACTGCAGACACATGTTTCCGCTTATCGCAAACTCTCGCTCGCTGCAGCGCTCAGCTGATAAGCTACAAGAGCATCGCTGGCTTCTTTGTTGCTTGCTGCTCATATCTGCTAATTGAATGCAAGAGCAAAAACTATTTAGAGATGCGTGCGTGATTCCCGCTTCCGTTACGCATCACTATTGGTGGAGAGTTTGATACAGTTGATGCCTTAGAATCTCTTTGAATTTCAGTTAAAAAATAGCAAACATTAAAATTTTCTCTCCTTTCTACCTTGCAGTCACATGGCGGCACTGGTTATCCATTTGGAGAGTCGTGCTCGAACGATTGCTATGTGTACCGCACCAGCAACGACAGAACCGGCGTTGAGCGCTTGAAGGTGAGCGGAGACTTGCCAACGGCACTGTATGGTCCTGGGATAGTCATACACAAGCATTATCTGTATACCATTGGAGGAACGACTGGATTTGATTACTCCTGCGATGTATACCGCCTGGATTTGCAGCGCGGGGTATGGGAGAATGTCTATATATGCCGTCCAGAGATGCGTGATGATCCCGAGGGTCGCTATCGTCACGAAGTTGTCTATGATGGCAAACATATCTTCTCTCTGGGCGGTGGCACATCGAATTCGGTATTTGATCTGCAGCGCATACCGGCCTACAATCTGGACGCAAATCGATGGGATTATTTTGATACCTTGCCCGATCGGAGTTGTTTGAACAACAAGGGATTTCCGAGACCGCGTAAATGCTTCTCATGCGTGCAACATCAGTCGTCCAATGGTGACATTGAAGCCTTCATCACGGGTGGATTGCAGGTAATTCAATCAGTCTCTTAAAACATTGTTACTTCTAACGTAATCTAATCGTTTACTTATTGTATCATTTAGGGTGATTTTACCACGTACTTCTCGGACATCTGGAAGCTGAATTTACGCACCAAACAGTGGACTATCATTCAGACAGCTAGTTTACCGCGTCCCTTGTACTTCCATTCGGCGGCGCATTCGGACAATGGATGCATGTACATCTTTGGGGGCATTGAGTATACCGATAAGGATATGCGGCGTCGCAATGATCTCTACAAGATGTGGATGACCATACCAAAGCTAAGTGAAATGTGCTGGGATGCCATCACTTACTACAACGATAATCTCGATCTGTACGATCGCAAGGAGTTGCTAAGTGCCGGTATACCCAAAAGATTCACAGAGCGACTTCCACCTCAGCGTATGTTGGGCGATGATGAGCCGGGCAGTTCCATTGTAACATCGCTGTACTCGATTGCGAAGCGTGCACGATCCCAAATGCAATAATGCGCTAACCCAGAGACTATAAATTCAGCATACTCCCTCTCATCTTCCCGCTCCCGCTCCTAATCCCAGGCCCCTAAGCCCAAAATCCACCACTGCCTAAAAAAAAAAAAAGAAAACCCAAAAAAAAATAAAGTTGTGAATTGATAATGTGTGTTAAGTGGTTGCTCCTGTGTTGCAGTTACGTTAACGTTTCGGTTTTTATTGTTTCGAATAAGAAGAGAAAGTAAAACTAATGAAAAAAAAACAAACAAAAAACATATAATAATACATTAATTAGTTTTGAGAGCGCGCTGTGATCGAATACGAAGGATATTTTATATTTGATACATGAAATAAATGTATGTATTTTGATATTTCGTAGACTCGAGAGTGGTAGAATGGCGATAAGACAGACAGACAGACGGACGGAGTATGTAATTAAGTTTAGATAGCGATTCGAAAGTAGCTGACAATTTCAAAATATCTTAAAAACAGTAACTGGCGCACGATCCACAATCAATACATCAACATTTAATAAATCATATTACTTATAATACCAAAATATATATCCAACCAAGTATTTGCTGATACTCTGCATTCGCCCAAACCACCCAAACCACCCGAAACACCCCCCCAAATCAACTGCTCTCCCCGCTAAACCTTGAAGGCTACACCAAAACAACGTCATATAGAGGAAGTATGAGCAAGAGGCAGGCAGTTTGAAGGAACTATTCTCTCTCACGTTCTCCCCCTCTCTCGCTCTTGCAAGCTGCCCAAAATAGAGCAATGTACTTCCAATGTATCTTTTTGTTAACGTGTACATAATACTTTACTTAGAGTTAATAATATTTAATTAATCTAAGATTACGTCTTCATTGTGGTATCTTGAAAAAGGCATTAAACCGAGCCTTGCCCAATATAAACAAAGTTTGCTCGATATTATATAAATATATATATACATTAATATATGTATATTAGCCCAGGCTAAATTTGGTTTGACTTTAAGTTAATAAAGTTTTTAATGTAACAAATAATTATGTTGTTGTTATCTTTAATTGCGTCGCACATTCTAATCCTTGCTAGCACCCTTTTTGGTGCATCCTCTAAGTTATTGCGTCGTTTGCGTGACCTAGATCTTTGTTTATTGTCCTTATTCAAGGATTTGGCTGCATCTACTTCTAAAATGGGGTTCAAAAACTGAGTCATGCGCATTAGATAAAATGCACCCCAATTCATTACTACGCTACAACGCAGAAACACAGGTAGCAAAGGCATTTTTCGACTCTTTATCACGGTGGTTGCTTTGATATGCCAATCTGTTGCTGCTGCCGCTGCTGCTTCTGCTGCACTTTAACTGCGTAGAAACCGTGACCTGGTTTGGTTAAAAGTATGACGTCATATTGCAACAAGCGAAGCATTAAATTGTAATCACCATGTCTGACAGCCGGAAGTTTGACCTCATTTTTATGTGCATATTTCTGTTACCATTTGTTTGTTTTATAAAAAGATTCGCATATTTCCGCCAATTTAAAAAACAAACATTTAAATCTCAGCATACTGTTAAAAGAGGCGCAATTCTGTTAGTGAGGAGCTGTTATGTTAACTTAACAGTCATATGTTGTTGCGTTGCCTGTGAATGTCAAATCTGTTGTGGGCGTAAATTGTTTGTTCACTAAAAGCGTACAAAATTTACACAAAATGCTGAAACCCAAAGCTCTTACCCAGGCACTGAGTCAAGCTAACACCGGCGGCGTAGAGAATACACTGTAAGTATATATTTAATTATTGAAACTCAGATAGTAAACAATACAATTTGTTTGCCAGACTGCTCAGCCAGGAGGGTGCTCTGCTGGCCTATTCCGGCTATGGAGATAAGGATGCTCGCATCACAGCAGCCATTGCCAGCAACATTTGGGCTGCTTATGAGAAACATGGACGCAATGCGTTTCGCGAGGATCGCTTGACCTTTGTACTGATCGACTGCGAATGCGGGCATGTAGCCATCACACAGGTGAGATTGCTTTAAAGCAAACAAATTTACACTGTTAGTGATTCAACTTTGCTTTTCAGGTGGCCAGTGTGCTGCTGTGCCTCTATGCCAAGGAGCATGTGGGTCTGGGCATGCTCAAACAGAAGACCATGGCCCTGGCTGCATACTTGGAGATACCATTAAAGCAGATTTCCTCTTAGTTGCCTTCGGCTAACGCCCAGTAGTCTTAAGTTCAAAGCCTTTTGTTGTAGTTTTTAATAAATAATGTATATATATATATAAAATAAGTCCATAGTTTTGTTTTGATCGCAAAAGAGAATAGTTTATTAATGCAGCAGTAGTTTCCGTTATTGTTGTAATTTGTGTTTACTATTTATAAAATGTTGAAGAACTTATTGCTTAGTGCTTAAATTAAGAAGAAAATGTGGCTTTATTCGATGGCATACAACTTCAGAGTACGATCCATGCTTGTGGAGGCCAGATACTGAGCGTGTTTGCCAAATCGGACGCCGGTGGCGAGTGCTGTGTGATCGTTGAACACCTTCAGGTCCTGCCACTGCTTGCACAAGTATACCCTGTAATTAGATAAACAAACGAGTTTTATCAATGCTTAGCAACAGAACAAACAAATTTAATCATTTTTTGTCATTGGCTGAAAATGAAAAAGTTTAAGCGGAAAATTTATCGCAAATATGAAGGTAATTTAAAGTTATATTAAGCTAAGTTATTAATTTATCGCTTTATTCGACAGATTACATACGGCCACAGGATTACTTGGAACCCAATGCTCCGAAATCCATCAACTTGTGTATTGATGATTTTAATGCGGTAACTATTTGCTCACATTTTGTATTAAAAAAATTAATTAATTAAATGATAAACTCTGAATAACAGCGCGGCGAAGTGGCAAATCCCCGTGCCCCGTGTGTGGTGACCACCATAGATCCAGATTACGTTAAGGACGCGAGTTTGCAGCGTTTGGCTAGAAAGTTTCGCATGAAAACGTTAGTGGAATCCAAGTTGATTAATTAATCTTTGCTTTAATTAAGATTTTCCTTTAATTTTCAGAGATATTTTGTTGCTGCGCGAGATAACACGCAACAAATTCATGTGCTACTCCACGCAGGAGATGTTTCTGGACAGGAAACGGGAGGTGGAGTACCAAAACAAACTGTACGAGGAGGCACAGGAGTTTCACAAGTTTGCCGACGAGTCGCTAATGAAAATGAAGGCAAATGAATTCAAGAAAATGTTGGAGGCTCAGGAAAATCTCAAGAAACTGAAGGAGAACAAAGTGGCTGACGAACTTAATCAAGTGAAGCTACAGCATCAGCGCGTGCTCATGGAGGTTCAGGAAGTCTACGGTCGTTTTCAGTATTTGCTCAAGCTGATAAGCTACTTTGACGACACTGTGGAGCAGCAGTCTGAGCAAGTGGATCCGAAACTCGTTATGCCCGAGCATATAGTGAACATGGAAATAAGCGAACGACATCCGGCTGGTTTGGAGCAAGTGCAGCAGGTCAAGCAGTACATGGAGAAGGTAGTTAAGCCGTATTTGGAAAAACGTAATCATTTGAATGCAGACATATGGATCAAGGGCTACGAACGGAATCGTCTAAAGGTCTCCAACTACAATAAACGATTCACGCAGCTGGCGCTGCTCAACCACATTGTGGGCATGCTTCACGACAAGTCGGTAGGTTTAACAATCCAACACTAAGTGCTCCACGGCACTCACTTCACTTTCATTGCAGGAGAAGACCCAGAAACGCAATGCCAGCGCCGTGGTGTTCCTTAGGAAACCAGATTTCCTGCAGAATCGAGTGGCTGCACTGCAGCAACGTGCCCACGAGCTGTTCAACGACTTTGAGCAGTCCTACTGCAAGGAGTAAGTTCCAAGTTAAGGAAAGTGCTACAATTGATTCACAATCCCTTTGAAAATTTACAGCAAACTGAGCATCAAGCTCAATAGTATTGTGCCGGTGATACTAAAGCAGCTGCAGAACAAGGTGCAACCGGCAACACAGCAGCCCAAGAAGGAAGCAATCAAGAAGGAGCCAGCGCAGAAGAATTCCAAGCAGTGGCGCACACTGAAGGATTTGGAAACACCAGTGGCAAGTGCAAAGACAGCCATCTACAAGGACGAACAGGATACAACTCTGGCCAAATTGGAGAAAATACAAACATTCGCCTTGGTAAGTAGCCTGCTAATAAACTGGATGCAGTTTTAGTGCAGGATTCGCTTTTGATTTAAAGGAACTGCTGGGCAAACTGGACACTATACCGCCCGCCGAGCTTCGCAGACTGGAGAAGACCGTGCGCTGTCGCATGGCCAAGCAGAAGGAAATGTCACGACGTGCTCTGGTCAAGCAAAATCGTCTACACAACTGGATGGAGCACTTCAAGAAGCATCATCGCCTGCAGCAGGCGCAGCGTGACAAGAATAAGGTGTAGTTCAAATGAAATTCAATAAAAATCTGGGAGTGCTCACCTGACATCTGTGCCGGCAATAGCCAGATAGGTGCCGCTCTGATCAAAGCACAAATCCTTGACCTCATAGCCGTCGTCCAGTTGAATGGTCTTGAAGTTCTTTAGTTTACGCAAATCCCACAGCTTGACGCAAGCATCATCCGCTGCAGTGGCCAAATAGTAACCGTTCTCCGAGAATGATATGGCCGAAATTGGTCCAGTGTGTCCTGGGAAGTTAGCCACATTGCTCTGCTCCTTTAGATCCCAAATCTTCACCTGCGAGTCCATGGTGCCAGTACCAAAAATCAAACCATCAGGATGGAATTGAGCAGTGGTCAGTCCCACCTCGGCCGTGTCGACGACCTTTGTTAGCAGGCGTCCAGTGCGTATGTCAGAGAACGCCCAGTGTTTGTCTGATGATGTCGACAACAAGTAGTCACCAGTGGGATGCAGCGAAAGACCAGTGACTGGACCCTCGTGGCAGCGCAGCAAGAGTTGAGTCTGCGATGTGGGCACATGCCAAATACGTATGTTCATGTCTGGTGAGCCGGTGATGACAGTATCCTCATTGGGATGGTATATGACCTTGGTAATCTTCTTGGTGTGTCCCTTGAGTATGGCCACCACTTGTTCCGTGTCCTTGTTGAATACGGTGGCATTCTTGTCATTGCCACCAGTCAAAATCTTACTGTGATCAGCACTGTTAATGTCCAAGGCCAGAATACCCGGCACTGATGCCGAATGCAAGCCTGGACGCGAGGCGACCGTCACAAAGTTCTTTACTTGATCAGGCGTGATTAGTTCGTCGGGTACAGTACGTCCACGTCGCTTGCGCTCCTGGGTGAGCACAGTTGCCTTGTCCTGCAACTTTTGTATGACGTCCACACTCATGCCGGCCTGCTCCATTTGATGAGCACCACCACTGCCGGCTTCTGCGGCTAGCGCGGGCTCTGTTATCATCGATGGAGCGCTAACAATGCCCGCCTGCGGTTTCAACGTGGCCAAGGCCTCACGGGCCGCGGTCAGCTCCTTCTTTAGACGCGCAATCACACGACAGGCAGCATCATGCTGATACAGTGCATGTGATAACTCCTGACGTGTTGTCTGTAGTTGCTGGCGCTGTGTAAACGAGTGTATCATCAATGCATCCCATTCATCCTGCATTGTTTTCAGAGTTGCCGGTATGCTGGTGGCACTTGGAGGCTTTGGCTTCACCACTGCAGGCGTCTTGATTTCGATGAGCTCCTCCTGCTTTAGCTCTTTACCGCTAATGGGATCGCAACCATTCTCTAGAATATACTTTTCAATGACGCGTCTTTCGAAAACGGCGCCCGAATACGGAGAAACAACGGGTGCCTCGGGAACCTCGTTTGTAACTGTAAAGCCAACAATAAATTAACTAAATTCGTTACACCTAATCCAAGTACAACTTACGTGCACAAACCAAAGCCATTGTGAAAAGTATTAAAACGTTTCCCGGCGATTTAAATACGTTTAATAACTTTTACACACGTTTTCCAAGAGAAACAAGCGCAAAATTGTCGGCAAACGCTGCTTCTTGAGCAATTGACATTCCACACGAACACAAACGTTTACAACCGCGTATCGGTAACATATCGATAACATTTAGTTAATACATCGATAATATATTGCGTTTATTTATGTGGTTGGCAACGCCGCAAACGAACAGCTGTGGCTGTTATTTAATTTACGCGTGCTGATTGTGCATCGTCTAGTTCATAGTTTTGCTAAAAATATTAACATAAAAATGCTGAAAAACATAGTGCGCTTGAGAACATGCAAATTTGTGCTGAAAAACCCAATGGTCTTTCGAGCTGGAGCGGTACGCAGCATGAGTAATCCCTTCAAACAAAATTTCAATGCAAATACCGCATTGGAGGAGCCGGCAAACGAACCACTGAAACCCCGTGGAAATCCCTTTGCAAAAGCTAGGGAAACATCACTGACAGACAGTGCCATAAGCGAAACCAAAGAAGAGCGCGAAAAGAGGTTAAAGGTACTGCAGCTGGAAGTAGATATTGCACATCAGGAGGGACGCCGAGTGCCTGCCTTAGATTTCTTCCAGGAACATCACTGGACGCATGTGTTGACGCTGCCATCGAAGTCTGCACGATACAAGTACTATGCGTTCCTCTGGCAAATCGAAATGAAAAAGGAATCGGAACAAAAAAAGAAAGAGCTGCGGGCTGTGGAGACGGAGCAACGCGTGGCCGCAATCCGTAAAGAGCGCGAGCAGAATGATCACATCATCTATGGGTTAGCACACACCTCCATGTTTCTCCGCATTTACGACACAACCATCAATCACTGGCAAAACAATCGATTGACCCGAGCCATGCAATTTGCTCCCAAACTGGTGCTTGACTGCTCCTACGATGATTACATGAATCATCGGGAATCCTCCTATGCTGCCAAGCAACTGATGCTCTGCTTTGCCGAAAATCGTGCTAATGACGAACCCTTCGATCTGCACTACTGCAATACCAATTTTGACGGAAGCTGCATGCAGAGCCTCAAGCGCTATATACCCACCATGCTGAATCCCGAGTTTCCCATGAATGTGCACAGCGAATGCTTCACCAAAGTGTTTCCCAAGGAGCAGCTGGTTTACTTAACACCGCATTGTCGTGAGGATTTGGTCACATACAATCCAGATGACATATACATTGTTGGCGCTATGGTTGACACTGTCAACAATGAGCCACTTTCGCTGGCCAAGGCCAAGCGGTTGGGTATCCGCATGGCTCGTCTGCCCTTGGATCGCTATTTACAGTGGGGCGCCGGTTCTGGCAAGTCCCTAACTCTTAATCAAATGATAAGCATTATGTTGGATCTGAAGAAAACGGGTGACTGGAACACAGCACTGCAACATGTGCCGCGACGCAAGATCGCGGACTATGGAGCACATCCCAATGATCGACAAGCGCTCTATAAGCGAGCCAATAAGCTCAACGTTCGCATAGATCATCTGCTTAAGTATGAGGACATTCCTCGGCGGGAAACAGTGTTTGCCAAGCCCGAGAAGCTGCGGCATCACCGAGATGGCCAAGACTTCAAGCTGGAGAGTTGGGCCACGGGGAAAGCGAGGAAAACCAATGGAAGCAGTTAGTTCAGCGTACATTTTATTTTAATAATTATAATAAAACTAAGCTAATTTTGAACTAATTAATCATTAATGTCCTCCAGTTGCTTTTCAGTATCCTGATCCTTCGATTGTGTGGTTTCATCTGGATCAATTTCCTGCAGCTCCAGCTGCTGCTTGATTTGTATCTCCTCTGGTTCCTCCTGTATCTCCGTTATATATAAACCCAATTCATTGGATGCTTCCACTTCGTCCAAGGATTTAGCATCAGCGTCTTCCTCCGCATCAGCGTCTTCCTCCGGATCACCGTCTCCTCCTCCTGGAGTCTTCTTGTACTTCAGCAGCATATTTTTGGCATTTATGGCCTGATAGTTGATGCAGGGCTTCAAACCCGCTTCCTTGAACAAATCCTTGACGTTCGATTCAAACTTTTGCACTTGCTCCTTGCGTTCCACGGTCATCAGCTTGGTCTCCATGATGAACAGCGCCTTCTCGCGCAGCGCCACAAAGAATTCTTTGCTCAGGTAGTTGTAGTAATTGTAGGCCACAAAAGCTATGTCCATATGTTCTATCCAACGTGTGCCTTTCTGCAGCTCCAGTATGTCCATGATGGAGATGAAGTGCACCTGAACATTGGGCACTGGAATCCAGGGCTTGTCAT
Organism: Drosophila cardini; assembly: GCA_018903735.1. NCBI lineage: Eukaryota > Metazoa > Arthropoda > Insecta > Diptera > Drosophilidae > Drosophila > Drosophila cardini. The sequence goes on along the minus strand of JAEIGM010000001.1, from coordinate 11,010,353 downwards.
AGCTCTGTCGTCCCTCGATGATGTCGCTTTCGTTGTGCGACAGCAGCGGAGTCATGAGCAACTGCGTCGAGCCATAACGTCGGGACATGGTCTTGTCGTGCTCGTAATGGGATTGGGTTTGCAGCTCATGGAACAGCTCCAACAGATTCCGTTCCGTTACGTCGGTGGCCCGATAATCATTCTCGCCGTGCTGAGAGTTGTGCATACGCTCCTCCGAGCTGCGCAGTCCGAAGCCACAAAAGGGACCCGTTTGGATGTCACCCACGTAGCCACGATGCAGATAGGTGCGTCCATTCCGCACCAGCCCCGCAGCATAGGTTTTATTGGACTTGCAGTGCTCGTACTCGGGAAAAACGAAGGCTACTCCGCATTCCCGCCAGTAGCGATACTCCTGTGAGCAAATTTGCTGTCCCTCACGATCCTTAAGCGTCATGCTCAGATCCCAGTCGAATGCGCCTTGCCGATGATCGTACCGTGGTCCCAGCAACGCACGAACCCTTTGCTCCCAGCATTTTTGTATATCAAAGATTTGGTCCGGCTGCTGCCAGTAGCTAAAGGCCATTTCCAGACCATCTCGTTCCTTGTACTTGAGTGCATCAATGTTGAACAAAGGAGCCAGTTGCTGACGCACATCCTCATCACAGACCATGCGCAGCAGCGTGCGTGCCTTGGCAGCCACATAGTGATGCGAACTGGGACGCATCAAAGCATTGCCATAGATGTCCATAAAGAGATGACTCTTGCAGACCAGGCTAAACGATTCCGCCGGCTCCAAGGCCAAACCCAGGAGCAGCATATTCCTGGCCACAATCTCCACACAGGCATCCAGCAAATAGAAGTTAAGTCGCGGCTGCCAGCCATGGCTATAACGCTTGGCCAACGTTTTGATGACATGTCGCGGATCGGCACCGCCACAAATCAGTATGTTGAGCTCAGTAGGCAAAAGTTCAGCATTCTGCTCATCTGGCAGCTTAAAGGCCTTCAGATACTCCTCACATAAATCGAGTGCCGAGCTGAGACCCCAAAACATTTCAGCTTTAATTTGAAATGAGCTCCGAGTGACGCTGATTCTGACTGGGATTGTGACTGTGACTGTGACTCGGAAACCAACGATTGCTTTTTGTTGTTGTTGTTTATTTGATTGACGTCAGTTGCCAGGACGACTAGCTTGGCAACGTCTATATGTCTCTATATCCTTGTCCTTTTCAGCTCTTCTGTCTCTGCTTTGCATATATCCGTAACAGTTTCTTCCTTATTTGTTTGGATTGCATTTATTGCATGGGATTTGTGAGAGCGGAAATTGGTTTCTCGATATCACAGTGCCTGCAGTGCAGTCTATATACACCCAGTTACTATATATATACATTTAAGGAACTTAAGTTAAGGCTGCTGACCTCGAAGCATAATCGGTAATGCATTATTCAGTGCTCGTTTCTTGCTTTTAGCTGATTGCCTTGACTCCTTCGGGTATTTGGGTTTTGGTGGAAAGCTCTTTTCTTAGCTATAAACTCAACGAACTGCTCAACTGACTATTAAAATACTGAATAATATTTAAATTGCTATTGGTGCCAAGCGATAAAACAACGAGACTTTTGTGATACCCTAGAAAAACAGTCGGCGGATTAGCTGCTATAACTCGCATTGATTTTTGAGTAATTTAAGCAAAACAGCAGTTTATTTAAATCTATACATATATATTTATTATAGCCCACTTCTTGTTTTTACAGGGTATTTAGCTATCCACTCAATACTCCCTTCTTTATGCACTTTTCTGTCATAACGCTGAAACTACTTTGCTAACAAAATGGAAAAAATGAATGAGAATTATGCATATAAGTGTTGGAGGAGGGAGGCAGTGTGGGAGGCAGTGGGCGTGGTTGTGTCTTTAGTGGTTATAAAAGCGTTTACTCTGCTCACTCAAGTGACTTAGTTAATCTCTATTCCTTGCTAGACGACTAGAATATTTAGTTAGTTTCTTTCAAGTTAACTAACACTTGACGTAGCCAAAAAACTACTTTATGGTCAAGCAGACTGGGCCAAAAGCCGAGCACAGCCTAAGCCAAGCCAAGCGTAAAGTTTTTGTGTGTCTTGGCTTTAAGCTACCTGCCTCACATGTCCACATTATGCATACGCAGTGTGTGACAGCTAGTGATGGCAGGATTAATCATATGTGGGCCTGGAGTGTTAGATATATTTCTATGTTTGTGTATGTGTGTGTGTGTGTTTAAGCAGTCCTTAAACTTGATTTAGTGCTACGCGATCTACTGAAAGTTCTGTTCGCCTGGTATTACAGCTGTTATATTCAAATATCCAGCTGAATTCCTAGACGAAAAGAAAAACACAGTAAAATGCAACACATTCGAAATTTCCGTTAAGTTTGAAAGTGAGAACTAGATTACTAGATTTTTGATTTCTCCACAGTAAAACATCACAATATGACGAAATTTTCTAGTCTAAGTAACAGGCAAACAGAATTAGGCAGCAAGCTCCATAAATTTCCATTAAAATGACCTTGAACTTTGCAGTTGAACCGAACACACACATTCAACCAGCAAAGTGAAGCAGTCAAACCTCTAAAAATCGGCAATTTTGACGCTAGAATAACAGGCAAACAGAATCAGGCAGCAAGCGACAGAATTTTATTGGCGCGCAATTCAAATTTAAATTTAAAATTTAACACATTCGAAATGTCCGTTAAGTTTAAAAGTGAAATTTCCCTTAAAAGGACATTTGTTTTTATCGTTTACAGCTCGATGTCCTGCGGAAATCAAAAAGGACATACTTTTCTAAGCTCAGAATTTTAAGGACTATCGATTGGCATTCAAAGATTTTCAAAATTTTTCCAAAAATTTTCCGGCAATTTTCTGGCAATTTTCCAAGGGGGAGGCTCATAAAAGTTGGCCAAAAATCCTTAATTGCACAATATCTCGGCCGTTTGAAGGACTATCGTGATGTCCTTTGGCACACAAATAGTCCTAGTGGTGCCCAATCGAATGACGTGGCCCAAAGGACGAAAATCCTTAAGACGGTAAAGTTTTCAGGACATTTTCGAAAACACAATAATTGGCTGTAACTCGGCTGTATCCTGTCATATCCTGGCGATCCTTGTGTCCAACGATCAGGATCGATGAGGACTATCGACTGGCCAAAGGACATTCAAATCGTCCTGTAAATGGCCAGGATACAGAGCATTTTGTGATTTTTAGCGCTTTTCACACTGATTTTTGAATGCAAATTTTTGTTGCCTACTTTTAGGATGAAATGTAATTTTTAATGTTTTTTTTGTGTTGCGACCTTCTCTTATTTCTGTTCGCCTGTTAATTCACCTAAAATTTCTTTAGTTTATAGCCTGCAAATGCAGTTCGCAGTATTTTTTCTTCTTCTTCTTTAGCCCCCCAAAATAAAAAATACGTTAGATTTAAATTTTAAATTCATTTTATTCTTAAAATCATAGTCTTAATCGTAACAGTTTTAGTTTATATTATAATTTTTTACATAGTAAATAAGCTGTATTTATTCTTATGCTTAACATAACTATTATTAATATTATTTTAATGTAGGTCTACTAACTTATTATAAATTTAGTGAGGAATTTTAACTTATTTATTATTAATTAAATATTATTAACCTGCCCGAAATTAACCTGAAAGTAAATAGAGAATATATTTTATTAGTTCGTGTATATCGAGCAGTAGAGAATGTGTTTTGTTTATGCGGGTGAACATACCGTTTTTTAGTAAGTCCTGCGCTATGTATTTGCCTTGCTTTCCTTCATTTTGTGTGGGTCAATTAGTCAGTGGGATTGCTGTGCTATTTATTTGTCTGCGGTTCAATAAATTCGAGCACAAAGCTAACGGAAATGCCTTTTGAAGCCGCTCGCAATTCATCAAGCTGTCAGTTTTCAATGAGCTTTCCACTCTCTCTGTGCATCTCATGCGGCTTCTGTTGGAAAAACAAAAGTAATTAGAGACAACGAAGTGACAAGGCCTCTGCCACAAACAAAGTGCCAGACAATGCTTACCACAAAAAAAAAGGAAAAACGAAAGAAAATGAAATAAATATAATAAAAGGGGCAAGTTTAGTTTTGTGGTTGCTTCGAAACCAAAATTTGAAAAAGGTTAAAAGCTGTTCGCTTATTTAAATGTTACCCAGCAAAGGGGTAAAACAATTGTTTGGGACATAATAAAAGGTCATTAAATCAGTATTGTTAATTTAGCTTTTTTATGGCAAAAATTTAAATTTAAATGTTAACTTTTAGCTTCTTCCAGCAACGATTCTCTTTCCGTATTTATTTTATTCTTAGCCTTTCTGACAACTCTGTTTCCCACTTTGTTTTGACCAAACAAAAGTTTGAATAACAATCGATATTACGAGCATTTGTTTGTTAGAGGAGCATAATGATTTTTTCTGCTTTTATTGTGTGTATGTTTATTATGCTTGTGTATGTGTGTGTGTGTTTGTGTGCTGAAACAAGTCCCGAACAAAAATGGACTTGTAGTCATTTGCTCAATGTCAGTCATTCAACGCCGGCAGCCAAAACCCACATTTGGGTCTCAGGTTGCCAGCTTATGTTCTCCTCTCACACCACTCTGCTGCCCTTATCCAATGTATACTCTGTCTCTTTCACACTCTTTTGGCATTTGTTCACTGCTGTTATCAACGGGATTCATTGTCAATGTTTTCCGCAAACTTTTCTCATTAGACAGTGCAAACAAAATGGCTGAGTCTGCGGTTTGTTGTTAGCTGCTGGCATTTGTTTGACATTCCAGGGCAAAATGGTGTCATAATGGCCAACAAGGCAGCGCTGTATCAGCCACCAGCAGCAGCAGCAGCAGCATCCATGGCAAAAACTAACATCAACTGAAGTTGCATAATTAAATGCTGGCAATCAAAGTGCAGCAAATTAATTGTTTTTTCTTCTTCTTCCTTTTTTGTTGTTGTTGTTTGTAATCATTTGTCATGCGGGAATGCATAAATTAAATGTTTATCATTAACAATGCTGTTTAATACTAATGGTTCTAATTGATTGAATTTATTGGCTGTCTAAAAGTATGCAGTACTTTAATTATTATAAGTTTTTGCAATCAGCTTGAAAGTATGCAATGTTTTTCTATGCATACTGAACTACATTTTCTAGATTCCCTTGCTCCAGTTAATGTATTTAAAGCACAGTTTCATTATAATTAATTCTGTATATTAAACGGAAGCCAAGCATATTTACCTTTCATCATTATTAACTTACCTATGGGTTCCACACACACAGGCAGCATCATTAAATTCCAAGTAATGGAAGCCCTAAGTGGTTGCAGTAAAAGACTTGAAAGGTTTTTGCTGTTTTCCAGTAAAGTTTAGTTTAATTTTGTAATAGACATAGACAGATGCTTGCGTGTGTTTGTGTGTGTGTGCGTGTGTTGTGTGGCTTAGCATATGCATATGCTGTTTTATATTGTGTCAAAGGTCATTGTCCATACTACAGCTGTTGTTGCACATGCTAAAAAGCCCAAAATTTATGGATTTAGCTAGGTTTGAATAACTTTCTGGTCTTAACAATTGGGCAAAATGCTGCTCATCTATGTTCTAAATATGTTTGCTTCTGCATATGTGTTCTATAAAGGGTCTTAGGTTACAGATTAAACAAGTTCACATGTTGCATGCATAGAAATATGTGTAGAAATATCGCTTTCTGTTAATATCTTTGGTTTTTTTGGTTTTCCCTTTGGTTTTTTTTTTAATATTTTTTTTATTATATTTTATCTTTTTTGTTATTTGGTTTTTGTTCTAGACAAGAACTTCTGATTGTCAGATAGTTATTGAAGTTATCTAAGGTGCGAGTTAAACCGAATAAATAAATTAAATGTGCGCCTGGAACTATACTATGGATATGGATATGTGATTAAACAAGAGATCTCAAGTATTTTTGTTTCTTATTTTTCATTTTCCGTATAATACACACTTTAAATATTTACAATGCTGAAATGAAATACAAGTGAAAAGTGCGAATTTTCTTTTTGTTTAGTTTTAAATATTTTCTGATTTTTTCCTCTTTCAGTTAAAACTCATTTTGTATAAATTTATACTTTTTGGATACTATTCAGCATTTTAGTGTGACAAATACAAAGTTTGTTTGTTTTTTTAAGCATAGTTACGCTTTTAACCCCTTGAAGATTTGTGGTTTTATTTGTGGTTTACTTTCTCAACATTTGCTACTTTCTATATAAACTTTATATATATCTATATATACTCGCATATAATTAACAACATATAAGTAAAGTACATAAAACGTTCTACAACATTAAAATGTCAAAATGGCTCTCTTAAATTTCTAGATTCTACAAAGTCTGAGACGGTGGTTTTTGCTTTTAGAGACTACAGGCTACTGGGGTATCTAAGGTACATTTAAGAGGGGTACGACTAGAAATAGGGGTAGTAGGGGGCCTAAGTAGATATAAACGAAAGTTGAGTTTAACTCGAGTATATTATGCCTCAAAAACTAAATATCATTTTCCCCCTTCTATTTTTTAATGATTTTTAGCGAGACACAAGGGAAATGCAATGAAAATTCATAGATCACGGGGGAGAGTGTGAAAACTGCAGTTAGTTGCTCGTAATTATTGCTTATAATTTAAAACATGTACTTAGTGACTAGTTTAATTAACCTTTTTTTATATGTTTTTTTTTTAGTTTATTTTGCCAGGAATTAGTTGCCTTAGAGCTTATCCTTTATGGTATCCTCCTCCTCCTGTAGCGAAGTGATCTGCATAAATGTGTAATAATAATTAAATGTATTTAACTTAAATACTTTAATTAAATTTTGAGAATTTGCTACAGCTAATTTACTACAATTTGGCATACTTGGTTAATAGAAACTAAATAAATGTTTATAATTATTATTATTATTTGTATTAATATTCAGTTGCAAGTGAGAGATGTGAATGGAATCGCTTCCATTTCAGGCAAATCATATACCATAAGCAATGTGTTAAAAGCTTTAAACTAAACTAATTATCAACTCTATAGTTTACTTGATTAGCATTTAGTTAGTAGCTGCTACTTACCTGAGCAAGTCCAGTGTATTCCAGGTGTAAGTGCGACAATCTGAGTACAAGCTAATATAGTTTTGTTTTTTAGTTTCATTTGAGTCATTTCTGTGTAGATTTTAAGTACTCCATACCAGTTTATTAGAGGTGTGTGTTTGTGTGTGTGTGTGTATTTAATGTTTTCAAAAATATTTCAACACTTGCAGTAAAGTTTTTTGCAAAATGAGCCTAAAAAAACTCGTCGAAATCGTCTAAAAAGCATAAATTTGTTAATTAGTTGCAAATGTTTTAAAAGTTTTCTTTTCATTTCATTTTTTTATGGGCTCTGTTGGTGCTCAGAAATGGCATTAATTCGGTTTGGAGTCCGTTAATTGGTATCAAGTGCTGGGATTAAGTTGCAAAGATTCTCTCCATGCCACAAACTAAAACTATTAAAATACGTATTATTTACTAAATTGTTTGTTGTTTGCTATTGTTGTTGTTGCTGTTGTTGTCGAGGATTTATCATGGGTTGAACTCTTGGAAAAGCGGAAAAGTCACAAACTTTTGACTTTAATCGAAGTTTAGTTAAGTGCGTAAATTGTTAGCAAAAGTTGTTAACAATTTGTTGATTATATTGTTTAATTATTATTATTATTAGAGTTAGTTGCTGTTTGTTGTTGTAGCTTGAAGTTGTTGTTGTTGTTATTGTTGTTACTGTTGCTGCAATGAGCTGCGGGAACTGGCTCTCATACTGGAGGTGGTGGTGGCTGGTCGTTTGGTTGGTGGTTCGAGGTACGAGGTTCGTGGTTTGTAGTTGTTGTTAAACCGAAACGAAAAAATTGTATTTCATTTCATTTTGGTCGAATGCTCAAACACACACACTCATACACTCTCTCACACACACGTTGCAACAGCAAGAAAACAACAAAACTTGAACAAAGTCTCAAATTTATATACACATTGAGATAGTTAGAGACAAAAACAGAGACAGAGACAGTAAGAGAGCGACAAAGAGAGAGTGAGAGAGAAATATTATGAGTATGAGCATATGTGTGTGTGTGAGCGAGAAAAGAGACAAAGGAGGACAAAACTTTTGATTTGAATCAATGAATCAAAGTGTTACTCAAGTAAATCGATATAAAGCATTACATATATAGTAACATTTACATATCATACAAAAGTTTTCAATTTATTTTTCTTCATTTTAGTTTCTTTTTTTTTCATTGGTTTTCCGCAAAGTTTGTTAACGTGGGCATGTGAAGGGGTGGTGGTGGTGTTGGTGGGGGGAGTAAGAACAAGTTAGTCGAGAGAGTAGCAAAACATGCCAACGGAACAACTGCAGAAAGAAACTCTCGGCTTACCTCGATGTCAACGTAGGTTCCAAACTGCAAAGCACACACTCACACACACAAAGTCTCACACACTGCAATTGCAGCGCATTAAATTCATTTAAATGGCCCGATTCAATTGATTACATCAATACAGGACAACATATACATATGTATTTGTGTATATATGTACAGCAGACAAATTTCCTTCATTTTTTTTGTATTCATTTTTATCTTTCACTTCGTTTCGTGCTTTGTTTTCCATCGCTTTTAATCGTGCTGAAATTTTATTGATGGCAATTTATGGCGTTCATGTGAAATAATTTACAGCATACTTTTCAGCGCACGCCATTTTTATAGCACACAATTTATCGGAATCGCTGCGAAATAGGAAAGCGGAACCCGCTCCAATGGACACAGTTGGTCGGAGTGAAAACGAGGACACAAATATCGTATATATATATATATATGAAACGGTAGAAGAATGCAATAATTTACACTTACCTTCGCACACATCACGTTTTTTACACGGGAACATAAAAATTCAGAGCAAAATGAATTTACACAAAAATATTTGCAGACTTTATTGGGAACAGAAATTAGAAACTAACTACTCGATAAAAAAAAAGACAAATAAACGTACTACAGCTACCAATAGAAATGTGCTAAAAAGGAGTTAAAAGGAGTTAAATTTTTGTTGTAAGAAGTCAAAAGAAGTGTGTGGTGTAGTGCAGTGTAGTGTGAAAGGAGTGTCAAGTGTAGCAGTTCGTGTGTGTGTGTGTGGGTTTGTGTTTGGAATCCCGTCTCACTGCGTCACGCAGTCATTGCAGCTTATTGTGGGTGGCTCAGCGGGTTTAGTGGACGTGGAGCGCATCTTGGGCTCGGACTTGCCACGAAACAGAGTCCAGTGGCAGCCCCAGAAGCCACAGGAGTTGGGTTTCTTGGTGGGATCAGCAGTAGGATTGGAATTGGAACTGAGCTGGGAGCTGGAGCAAGGTGGTTCAGTGTTCATTACATGGCTCAGAGATGCCTGTATGCTCTGGGGATGCAATACAAGATCGGTGCGCACACGTTGCACCTGCCGACAGTCATAGTTCTCTACCAAAATGATGGGCGTGGCACGGGGCTGCAGGGACTGACAGTTGCTCTGTCGATTGCGAAACAGATGCGGCTTTAGGGTGGACCAATGGAAGAGGTGACGCAGTGAGACAGGATGTTCGGCTTGTAATAGGTCACGCACCAAATCAGGTGCCTCAAGTGGGCCAAGATTGGGATTGACTAGGTCTGTGTGGGTGTTGGTATAAGTGTGGTTGCTGTTGTTGCTGTGATGTTGTGGTGGTGGTGTGCTAACATAGAATTTGGTTCGGGTGCTGGAATTACGCAAACTACTCGTCTTCCATGCATCGTGCAGGGTACGAATGCCGGGCAAGCGTGCGAGCAGATGGATGTGATCGTAGGATGCGGATAACATACCTGCACGCTCATCCTGATATTCATCATCATCGGAGGACTCTAAGCGATCCTCCACCAGCGATGTCTGACGCGACAGACCCTTTAATAGCGGTGATTATAGTTGTTGTTGTTGTTGTTATTACAGTTGTTGTTGTTGTTGTTGTTGTGTAAGCAAACAGAGACGAAGAAGCCAATTAAACAGACGTGTGAACATAAAAAGTAAATGAAAATCAAAATCAAAATGGAAAACGAAAAAGAAAAATCAAAATGATGAAAACGCGTTCTACAATAAGCAAACGCACACATCCCTAGGACTACAAACAGTTTCTAAGATTATATATACTTTTGGACATGGACACTTGTAGGACACTTGTCGGTGTCGGTCTATGCAGCAAGGAGTAGTAGGCGTGTCACTTAACTTACCGCATTGTGACGTCGTCGTGGCGGTGATCGTTTGTTCCACAACGCTTCCAGTTGATCAAAGTGCTGGGATTGAGCCAGAGCTGCCTGCTCGGGACCCAAATTGGCCTGGGAGGCACCTGTTTTGGTCTCCGCAATCTTTGAGATCTCCTCCATGCTGGCCGAAACACTAAAGCGTCGCTTAAGACGCTCATCCACCTGGGCCATCATCACGGAGGAGGTCAAGTGGCCGTACTTCTTCTGCCAGGTGTACGTGTCCAACGAGACTTCCTTCTTGAGCAGACGCTTCATCTGACGCTTGGGGCCCTGCGGTCGCAAGTCTGTGAAGGAGTTAAGAACAGCATTAATTAACTAGTGGGAAAGAGACAGAAAATGCTTACCTTCTACGTCCTTGCTGGGACCCGAGTACGTGGGCAGCTTAACGTACTGGGCAGGAGTGTTGTGGAGACAGATAACAGGCAAATTGTAGCTATCGATCAGCTGAACGAGGACACGGGACACCTCGAGGCTGATGTCAAAGTGGGTGAATGGCACGTGCATCTGGAGGGAGGTCAAGGCCAGTCCACGCTTCGTTTCCCAGACGATGAGGGTCTTGTCGTCGCTGCCTGAGACGGCGGTGGATCCTTGCAAGAGGAGAGGAGATTCAGTTATTCAAAATTGGAATTCCTCACCACACTTACCATCTGCTGAGACTTTAACGCCGATGACAGCACCCAAATGACCAGCCAGCGTGTGTACCTCCTCACCGGTTAATAGATCCCAGATAATGAGATTCATATCCTTCGATCCTGAGATGACTTGAGTCTTGTTTGTCACTGAGACGGCTGCACAGGTCACCGCATCGCTGTGACCCACAAGGACTTGGCTTAGTTTACCTCCCATCGATTGCCAGACCTTGAGGGACATGTCCCTAGAGCCTGTGATAATGTGCATACTGTCGGCACTGATCTCAAAGCAGGTGATCTCATCCGAATGCGAGACTGAGAACTTCTCGTCCTCCTGGGTAAGGGACCAGATCTTCAGGGTGTTGTCGCCATTCGTAGAGATGGCAAATCGCATGTTGTTGGTTGCCGCGAGTCTCTTGTAGGGACCCTGTATGGTCTGCAGCACGTTACCCGAGTCGGCCATCCACACCAGAATCATGGACTCCCGATCCGTGGAGATGACACGCAATGAATCCATCAATACCACCAACTGCATCACTGGCGCCGCATGACCCTTAAACGTATGATTGATCTCGCCCAGCGCCAGTGTCCAGACCTGAACCAAACGATCGTCGCCACCGGTGACGAGGAACTCACAGTTCGGCGCAAACTTGAGGCAGTTGACCACACAGGTGTGACCCTCCAGAGTGCTCTGATACTCCGGCGTATTGATGCGCATCATGTGCACACTCCGTCCCGACGCAATGGCCAATTGCTGTGAGTCCCGCGACAGATCGAAGCACGTGATCGGAGGTAGAGTCGTCGATGGAGATCTCTGTGCCTGATTGTGACGCTTGAGACTTCGCTTGCGACGCGGATGCTTCGAGTAAGGATTCACATAGAGCTCCTCATTGCGGAACGAATAGAAGGTGATCTTGTTGCCACCCACAGTGATCAGGAAATCATCATTATCCATGGCATACACAGCGGTAACGGGACCCGGATTCGGAGGCATTGATCGCACTAGTTTACCCGAGTGCATGTCATAGATGAGGGCTCTCGTGTCCTCGCAGCCGACGACACAGCGTTGACTGTCCTTGCCAATGGATATGGTGCGTATCTAAGGGGATTTCAAAGGGATTAGCAACAGGTGGTTCCCTTTATCCTTTCCCCACTGCTCCTCCCCTTTATCCTCCTCGACTTACCTTTGACTTGTGTCCTTTGAGCGTGTGCAGCTCCTTGCCCGTCGCCAAGGTGCGCACATAGAGCGCATTATCCTCGCAAAGTGCCAGCAGGAATACCTGTAATGTCACAGACACACACACACAAACACACACAGTTATACAATTACATGAATTAATTTGAAGTTTTCCTTGCATTTTCCCGCCCATTTGGCAGCTACAAAAGGGAAAAAGGGAAAACTTTTCCACCGAATTCTGCTCTTTTTGGCCCTGTCCAATTAAATATTAATAAATTGCATTCCACAATCGCCAAGTTAAGCAGTTTGCAACGCTACACTGACAAAAATTGTTGAGCAAGTGTTTGAATAAAATAAAGTCTGAATAAGATAAAGTTGGGAATTTTAGCTGAAGAGCTTTAAAGACAACTTAAATCTGTATAAAGCGGAATAAAATCATAAATTTAAAAAATAAATATGCTAGGAAAATAAAAATTTTCATTTTTAAGCTATAGGAAAAGTCAGTAAACCTTTTAGTAGTTAGTTACTGCTACTATAACTTAATTTTATGTTTAAAAGCTACAAAATTCTTTAAGAAACTCAGTAAAAAACAAGCCAAAACTAGCTATTTTTATATTTCAAACGATTTAATACAATTTTAATGCCTTCTTTTAGCTCCCAGACACGTTTTCCCCAGTTTTTTAAGTGCTTTAAATGTTTTATGATAAACATCTTAGAAACTGGCATTTATACAGAAACATACTACCCCAAAAACAGTCTTAAGTAGGTCAATAACTTATAAATAATAATGAACAAATGAACTAAGCTCACACAACTTTTCAGACCAAAATGAACTTATATTTTTTTGTGGCCGTGTGCGACAGGTTTGGCTGCAATTTCTCAAGTCAAACGGGGAAATTGAAAAATGTCAAGTAAAAGAAGAGAAAGAAGAAGGAGAAGACTATGGAAAAGAAGAAGGAGAAGAAGAAGTAGAAGAAGAAGAAGTAGAAGAAGAAGAAGTAGAAGTAGAGGGAAACGCGATGAAACGAGTGGCAAATGGCAATGGAACAATGTCGTTTGGGGCCATTTCGTTGCAATGCAACATTTCAATTTTCTAAGGGAAATGTCTGGAAAGACGACAGAAAAGAATGCGAACCGAATGTGGGGTTGTTAGAGAGGGGGAGAAGGGGGGAGAAGAATGGCCCTAGGTTCTTAGGGCGCTTGGCGTGCCCCAGGACCATCAGGATGTGAGTTAAAGTGTAAGAAAGTTGATTTCCGTTTGCCATTTAACATTTACCATTTGCTATTTGCCTTTTGCCTTTTGCCACTTGCCACACCGCTGTTCGGGCCACAAAGCATGACAAGGCCCAAAACACACGAAGAAAAACTTATATACGTAACACACACACACACACACACACACACACACACTTATAGATATCTTATTCTTTTGTGGAAAAAAAATTACATTTCAATTTGGGTCTAAAACAATTTTAGCCTCGCGAACATTTGGCTTTTGAGCTGCTACTTATCGGCAGCCATTTTGGCCAAATGCTTATAGCCAATTTGTAAAATTTCTAGCACTAAGCCAAAATTTGCTTACACATTTGGCTTTAAAGGCGATAGGAAATGTGAGTTTCTTAATTGCCGGTAGCTCTTGTCACTCACTGTTAAGGTGTGTAAGAGTGTGTGTGTGTAAGTGTGTGTTGTGTAACGTTAGCCAACAAATGGACGCTGCTTTTGATAAGTGTCTCTTATAACAGACAGCTGTTATCAGAGACAACAAAGAGCGAACAGTTCAAGAATGTCAGCCATCAATCGGATATTATCAATAAATATTGCTACTAGCATTGCAGTTAGTCACTCCCCCTGCCACTCCCTCCTCCCTCTCCCATCCCCCTCCTCTCCTTCTCCTTGTTATGTAGAGCCTCTCAATGCGATATTAAAGTGACACAAAGACGACATTCCAGACATTTTGTTGTCGATTCCGAGCAATTGATAGAACTGACTTACTGTTGTTGTGTGCGCCACAGCTGAAGTGGCTCCCTGGCTGTATTTCCAGGGCCACGGCATACGTACGTACGTACGCATCAATTGTCACACAGTCCTAGCTTCGTAGTATCCCTAGCCTCCCTACCCCCCCTTTGTCTTCTTGGCTTCTCTTGCTCCCTAGCAAATGCTCCTTCAAAGTTGCCATTGACAAAACGTCTTCGTTTCGCTTGTGTTGATATTGTTTTGCGTGCTAAATTGCTGCTAAGTATGCAATACATATTAAGAAACACACACACAGGCACACACACACATACACGCCCACTCGCATCCACTTGCTGTGCGTCGCTTGGTAGCTAGCATTATTTTTTATCAAGCTGATTGACAACAAAGGATTTGGCTGGTAATGCGAATCTTCTAAGCCAAAATCACTTATTAGAAACAACCCTAGCAGAGACAACCCTATAGCTTACAGCACTGCTCTGCTTTATCTGTATCTGTATCTTTAACTACATTGTATATTGTATCTATAAAATGCAGCTTTAAATTGTGTGCACACAAGAAAAATACTGCAAAAGCAGCTAACAGAATATGGTAATAGAGAACTTTACAACAGCAGTGTGTAACAGAGAGAGAGGGAGGGGTGAGAGAGGGAGCGAAGGGGAGAGAAAGAGAGATAGCAAGTAGAGAGCGAGAGGGAAAACGTTGGCCATTTCCCTGTTATCAGTTCAAGCCAAACGCTCTTAAAGCCAAAGCCTCAGAGTCGGCAGCTTAGCAACATATTAAACATGTTACAAATACACACGCACATACACACACAGGCACACACACACACACACACCTACATACATATATTTAACTGAATTTCAATTAAATTGCTGGCAATTTTGATTGATTGTAATTCTTTTATAAATGAAATTGACCAAAAAATATAACGAATTTGCGTTATTAAATTTCCTGTTTAAATTGCTAACAAATTGGCATTGAGTATTGAGTTACCTTAACCGTTATTAATTGGATAAAAAGACAGACAAACCCAACAAAAAATTAAATAAAATCAAATTAAATTAAATTCAAGTTAAAGTCATGAACTTAAATCTCAATTAGAGTGTGACTTTCCTCTAGAATCAAGTAAATCTAATGTATATATTTACTATATATATATATTCGATAACACTCATTTATGATTGATGATTGATGTCTGCTCTCAACTGCTGTAAGTGAAAGTGATTTTTCAGAGTATTTACTTACCGAATTCCATGATATATCGATGCGTAGAACTGGACTCGTCATTTGCATTGTATTGAGCAGCGTATAATTCTCCAGATCCCAGACGCATATATTCTTGTCATGGCTAGCTGAGATGAGTACGTCACAGGCACCAGCTACCAATATGCCACTAACTGGGCCACGATGGAAGGTAATGCGATGTTGCTGCAAATATTCAATAGAAATTTCTCTGAGTTGGTTGCAATCAACTTTAATGGTTCAGTTACAGGTAAGCAGAGGGGTGTGGGAGGGGGTGGTGGAGTGGGTAATTGTATGGGGGGGGAGTGGGGTAGTGTAGTACAGTGGTTACTATTTGCGTGACACATGTGACGTTGTCACATTTTGTATGCATTAAGTTAATTACCGCTTGGCATGCGATGTTGACAATGCGCTGTAGACACCAAACGCCACCTCCTTTAGTTCAGAGGGGGCGTGGCAACTGTCGAAAGTCACACACAAAAAAATGCCAAAACTTTGATAAATTACCCCAAAAAAAAAAAAACTTTGAAATGCCAAAAGCTGTGAGCAGCAGGACTCGCTCGCTCTCGCTCTCTGTGTACGACACGGCGTATACGTAATGTTTGTAATTAATTTAATAAGCACCCGTTATACTCAACGAATACGACGACGTTCAACATGTGCACAGCAATCCAATTTGAATGAAAAGTCACGACATTCAGTGGAAAAGTGAGAAAAACTCCAGTGACTTTCATAATCGTTCAATTCCGTGAAATTGGCTTAAAAAATGGCAGTTAAAGTAGGAGAAGGGGGTGTGGCAAAGGGGCAGAGGGGTAGACCGGTACGGCAATAAATCTAATTTATATATATGTCAACATGGCTACAGTAAACACACACACACAACAAAACGTCAACACCCAAAATCACAATTCTAAAGCACTTTATATGCAAACATTGCATTGTAGTTAATCACAGTTTAATGTGCGTGTCTGTGCGTGTGTGTGCCTGTCTGTGCATGTATGTGACTGCGAAATTTCAACTTAATATGATTTATGACATGGTCAACCCTCCCCTAAAGCCGCCAGTTTGGGCAAAAACACATTTGTCAGACGCAAATTCGTGTTTAACTAGTCACAACTCAGTGCGGCTGCTTGATCGACGAGCAGTTACCCCGCAGCACTTGTAACTTGGCCCAAGTACAGTGAAACTTCTCCAGCAAGTACTTAGCTAGTTTGTTAAAGTTCAAATTTAGTTTTTAATTAATTTTTATAAATTTTAAAAGCGTCAGAGTTTTAAGTATTACTCAACAAAGTGTTAGCAATACATTTTAGCGAATTTTCACTGTACTTTTAAGCTAGCTTAGTATTTTAAATAATGTTAACTAATGTAATAAAAGTTTGACAAATTGGAATGCATAAATTTTAGATGTAATTTAAAGTAGACACTTTTTCAAATTGGCTAATATCTCTGCATGGCCAAACACACACACACACACACACGAACACACACACACACACACACTGCCAGATTTTGACCTCATTTGGTATTGGCTTTTGGGTCATGGGTTTATGCAAATTAAAGCGGTTTATTTGATGCGGTTCGCAACGCATTTCTGTAATTTTGGCCGACTTTAGAACGCATTTCTGCTTTTGGCCTGCAGTTAAAAGGGAGTGGGCGTGGCTTAAAGGGTGTACGATGTGTACGGTGGATTAAAGGGGGTATTTGTATATAATTAGTCATTGAATTGTTAGATGATTTCAATTAGTTTTCAGTTTACTTACCAATTTGCCACTGGCCAAATCCGTGATGGCAATTGTTGCATCCTCGCTGCTGCTGATGATAAGCGTGTTATTGACACCAGCTGCCACAGCAGTCACAGCAGCAGTATGGGCACTAGCGTGGCAGAGAGAGAGAGAGGGGGATTAATAGGGAATGCCTGGGTGTGCTACGAATAGACTTACTTAATGTGCGCTCGTTTCTCGCGCAAGGACACGTGCCAGACCATTACGCTGGCATCCTCGGAGCCAGTGAGCAGCAGCTGCGATTGTTGGGGCGCCACCAGAAGGCACGTGACTGCCGCTGTGTGTCCTGTATGTGTGTGTGTGTGTGTGTGTGTGTGTCGCATGATTAGCTCTACTAATGTCTGCTCCATTATTACTTACCCTTGTATGTGTGTTCCAACGAATTGCTCATTATGTGCCACTGTTGCACATCGCCCGAATTGGTGGCCAATATCAGATGCTGCTTCGATGGTGCCACACACACTGCACGTATCACACCCGTGCCCGTCACCGTCATTGTGCGTATCTGCGAGGGCAGCGGCGCGGGCAGCCAGCCCGTAAGTGGAACCAACAGCGGCACAGCATACCCATCACACCACGCAGTAGCCGATCTGACTGTCATGCTCAGCAGCGAATTGTCATCATCATCGTGCTCCCCAATGGGACGTAGCCACGAGATGAGCTGTGAGCCCAGCTGCATGGGATCCCGGGTGAGGACATCGCTAGACTTACGTATTGTGTAGTAGATGAGCTCGATGTCACGATCCAGTATATAACAGCGCACGTGCTCGATTAGACAGCGCAAGTAGCTGATGGATACAGTTTGCACCTGAAAGTATGCAACACAAAAGTTGTCAGCATTAGCAGCTGCTCAAATATCACGCATACGACGCGTTTAACAAAGGGAGTGGGAATTGTAAGCGTTTATTTAATTTAATATACCTGAACTAACATAGACATTTGTCTAAGTTGATTAAAAAGCAAAAATAGGGGAAAAGTACTATCTATACATACATTTCTTTAGCTCTACAGAGACTGTAGTCAGTCATTAAATTGATTTATTTATCACAACTCATAGAAAACACAGTTTCCATTTACTTTAAGTATAAATTTCTGCAAAATTATTCAAGTAACGAAATGAAATTACTTGCAGTTTGTAAGTTAATAACCAAAAAGTTTGCTTAAGTCCCAACATTGAGATGTCACTTTACGTGGAATTTGATACAGAAAAGTTGCATCATTGGCACACAAAACGTGTCTGACCTTTAGTCTGGCGAAATGTTAATTAAATCTGTTTGCAGTTGCTGCACTTCCTGACACAGCCATTATTGTTGCACTTTTCTGCATTCGTCTAATTGAAAAGTATTTCAGAAAACTAAAAAGTTGCCATGCCCCCACACACATCGTGCGCTATCATTTGCAGCTGCCACATTTCAATTAAAAGTAATTTTTCATATTCACACAAAAGCTTTTACTTTTTAAACTCACTTTTTTTACCAATGCAAATTTCAAGTGGAATTTTTATCAATTTTTTTTATTTATTTATTTCCTTTTTTTTGCTGTCAGGCATAATAAATTTTCCATGGAACGCTCAAAAGTTTTGTCTAAATTTAAACTGCGCTTAATTTTTGTACAAAATCTAGCGCCAAATTAAACTTGAATGTTGTCAATTAGAGTGTTTATTAAATTGGCAAGTTTTGAGCTGGAATTACTAGTACTTTGTACATAAAATCAATAGGAGTTTACTTGGGTAGAAAGTAGTAAAGTAAATACCCGAATTTACTGTTAAGCTAAGCTTAATCGAAGCTTACTAAAATATACATTAAAATTTTAATAGACAAACTAATAAATTATTGTTAAACTTTTGCTTCTAAATAACAAAACTGTGAAGGTTTTTCCTATGAATTTGGAAGTGTCACAACTGTATTTACATTTAAAACTTGTCATTTCTGTTATTTCCAGTTCATGACAGATAAATTCAGGCGTTTTAAGCTTCAAGACAAATCTCTTGATGCAGTGCAGAATGAGTTTATAACATTTGATTGTCAGTTAAAGTTGATAAAGACAAGTTTATGACAGAATTTGTTATCTGCGCTGTTTGGCACATTGTGCTCGACTAGATTGCAAGTCATTTTGTATAGTTGCTAAACTAATTTCCGGAAAAAAACACAGACTAATTGCAAATGCTCGTTTAAATTGACGCTGCGGGGTAGGGAGGGTAGGACTGGAAGGATAATATTGTTGACTTACCGCCGCGAGCAGGAAATCAAAATTGCAAACTGCGATTTGCTTGAAGCGAGTCGTGTCATCGGATCTCATGAGATGATGCCAACTCTCCTCTACGTGCCTCATGCTATAGGAGACATCGGCAGCAATGGGATTGTAGAAGGTGGAGGTGTCATCGTTGTGATGTGTCGACGATGATTTACGTCCCGCCGAGACAGTGTCCTTTTCCCGTTCCTTATCCTTCTGTGGCTCTCTGTCCCTTTCTCGTTCCTTGAGGCTAATGACGGACTTTGTTTCGCTTTTGGTTGAATCATTCTCGAGCGTGCTCTCGTCCTCATCCTGTGGAAAGAACAAATTTGCCAACTCCATGTGCAAACACCGCTGGCGTTCCACGTCCATGTACCGTCGCTTGGCCACCGCAGCACAGTAGTTGTGACGCCACTGTATCAACACCTTCCCCGACATGATCTTGTCCTGCAGCAAAAGACGCTTGTCTTTGACAAGCAGAAAGTAGTTAAATAAATTAAATTTCATTTCAAAAGATATATCTTTGAGAAAGTAAGGATTTGGTATAGTAAATGTATATTTAATGAGGGTAGTCCTGCAACTGATTTTGATTTGATTTAGATTAGAATAATTTTCTTTATTCTAGAAAACTCACCCATTTGGCTGTGAATCTTCTTGAAGCTTGCGAAGCTAAAGTGACCACTCTGAGTGTCTATCTGCGACTCGGGATCATCTGTGGGCATTAGCAGCTCCAGGAGCTCTGTCTCGGTGAGACCGTACTCTGAACAGGTAATGTAGGCTGCCAAACTGGACACTGCCTGTCTGCCGTAGTGCTGCTCTAGTTCATCGAACTGCTTCTCTATGTAAGCCTCGAAGTCGACATCTGAAGAGCATTGTGTAGGACGCTGGAGCTGCGTTAGATTCGCTTCGAGACTCAGATCAAACAAGTACTCCGCAGACTTGAAGCGATCACGCTGCATGGGCGTAAACTTAAGCTGTTCGATGGGCGTGGTCGAGCTGCAGATAATTTGAACATTCCAGGGTAGCGACGTGGGTAGCCAAGACAGAGCAGCGACAATGTCACAGTCCAGTGGATTCAGTAGATGCAGATCATCGATGAACAGAAAGAGGACATCGTTATTCATGTCCTCGATGCGACGCAGCAAATTCTGAAACCAATTGCTGATGTACAGTGGGTCAAAGGAGGCATCCTTGGGCAGATAACCCTCGGGTATATTGAAGATTATCGAAATCTGTTGACAAATCACACGTAACAGTTCCAAATTGTAGGCCGAACGGGGCGAGGCTTTGGCAAAACGTATAACGCGATGGACACGCGTCGAGCTAAACCACCCGGCCACTTGGCCATACAGGGTGCTAATCAATGCACTCTTGCCACTGCCGTGTCCACCACGTAGAAAGTAAGGAGCATGACGACTCCCATTCTTAAAGTTGGCCATCAGATTCTGTCGCAACTGCTGTGGCACCTTCGAGTCCAACAAGACCACGTTCTCTGTGTGCTCCCGCAGCATTCGCAGGTGTGTCGCATGCTCATGAAAGATTTCCTGTGAATGGGCATGAAAATGTGATATGTGAATACACTGAGACAAAAGTTTTTGGGGGTTTATAAGACTTCATATTGTTGGTTAAAGGGTAATCCTGTCTGTAAGTAAACTGTGTATGGAATACTTCATTTGTATACTTCAAATGTCCTTAAGGTTTTTCTCAGTGTACTAATGTGTGAATCAAATGCGGTTAAATGTATTCAAATAGTCTTTCACAGCTAAAGCTTAGTTAAGGATGGCGGTGAGCCCACATCCAAGTAACTGTCTCTGATCCTGTCCCTGTCCCTGCCCCTGTCCCTGTGCATGTCCATATCCATATCCTTGTCCAAGTCCGTCGCTGTCCTCGTGTCCATGTCCAGGTCCTTTGAGCTTGTCATCACCACATGTTATACAGAAAGCCATGACCAAAGCCGTTTATACATATCTGCCAGCAGTCGTTTCAGTCGTTTCCTGATGCCAAAGTATCATCTGATACTGTCTCTCTTCCCAAGTCTCCTTCTGCCACTTCCACTCCCCCTCACCTGTCTCATTCTTTATGTAACTGACTTTGACCGTGTGTGTGTGTTTGTCTGTGTGTGTGTGTTTGTTGCTTCGTAACTTTGTTTACCTGTGCTTCTGCCAGTGTCACCTGCTGAGCTGAATTCTGAGCTCTGAGCCCTGAGCTCCTGGTTTGGTTTGGGTGTTTCTGTCACTAGCATTTTGCTCCAACCAACATCGTTTTCTTTCTCGTTTCTGGCACTGTCATGTTTGTCACTAACAAGTAGTTTACTTCCCTCACCTTTTCCCCTTTAACCCCCCATGCCCCCCTCTCACACATGTGTGGTGTTGTGCTCTTCAGCTCTAGGTTTTGTCAGAGTTGTCCAGACTCTACTCATGCATACACTGAGCAACTACAGCGTAAAAACTCAACAAGAAACTTTAAATATTTAATGCTTTTCAAAATGACAAAAGAAATATAGAAATTATAGACCCTGTACTTTAGAAGTATAAAGGGTAAGTGAGTTAAATGAACAAGTTTTGTACAGGGTCTTAACTAACTGCTTGATTTCTTGCAGTGTAAGCCATTTTATGAAGTATGCTTTTCGACTCAGTTCATTTCACACTCACCCTCCCCCTCCCCCACCACTCCCACTTCCTCTTCCCTATAAGCCGCTTTGGCTTTGTAAATCTGATTTTTAGGTTGCATTTGGCTTAGTGGCTTAGCTGCTGCATCAATATTGCCACCGAGATGCTGCTGAGTGCTTCTGGTTTTGGTGGCGGTGACTTCGAGTGCCACTTGGAGGCTTCTTGGAGGCTTCTTGGAGACATGCTGCCAACGTGAGTTTTCTTTGAAGAAGTCGCTTAATTAGCTTGAAATTTCTATTTTTGCATTCAAAATTTGATTATAGCCAAAGTTGCGTATACGCAGAGTGTTTCAGCTGAAAATGTGCCTCGCATTTTGCTTGTGGCACATTCTATGGTCGCGTACTTTTTGCACACACTGTGGTTAGTATCTTGGTGGCAACGACTAAAAATGCCGCAGCATTTTGACAAACTGCTGAGCTAGCTGGAGCAAGGACAAGCCAGAGGGAGCGGTAAGGGGTGGTAGAGGGAGAAGGGAGGGGCAGGGGGAATACCTTGACTTTAAAGGCATTAAAAATGAAATGGAGGAGAAGAGGACGTGGCGCATGTACGGAGAGTTCACTGCAGTTGCTGTTTGCAGCGAGTGTCGTTAAGTGTAAAGAGGCGTACTTCGTGTGGGCGTACTAGGCATGTGGGCGTTTGGGCGTGGCCGCATTGTACACAAGTGTAAGTGTGTTAATATGTCAGCAGCAATATTGTGTAGTGCATGTGGGCGTGGCACTTAGCGGGGCTGGAAAAAGAGAGTGGGTAGAGCAGTTCTCTAATGGGGCTGACTCGCAGCCAGGCTAGCATTACGCGCCGTTGTGTCCTTCGCTTTTGGCCAAGTTGAAATGTTAAATGCTTTTAACAAAAGCCAACGAGAGAGCGAATGCGAGACCGTGTCCAGCAGCGTGGCAAGACCGGAAGACCCAAACAACCCTGCACCTCGCCCATCTCCTCTCCCCGCTTCAAGTCACCTCGAATGCCGCAATTTGCCACCATCAAGAATTTGGCCAACTGTTTAAAGCTTGCGGCATTGAAAACCAACCAAAATTCTTCTTGTTTGCACCATCAAATGAAGATGCCTTGTTATTGGTTTTTCTGCTCTTCCTTTACTGTTTTTCTTCGTAATACAATACATACATATACATATACATATATATATGTATAAGATATTATATTTTTCTTGGTTATTGGCCAGGTGGCAATTCAATTTCGCAGGTGTTTCGGCAAAGACATTTCTAAAAGCAACTCGAGATAAATTCAATATAGGCCCAAATAATATTGTGTATAAATAAAATAACAGTTCCGGCAAAAAGGTAATATAATACATGGTTTGTTTTCAATTCATGCATTTTTTAGTTAGCTGTCTACGAAACTTCCTCTGCTACTTTAACTTTTGCTCTTTGGCAAAATCGAAGTCAAATTAAATTTGTAATCTAATCAATGTTAACAAAAATCGTATGAAATTACATAACAAAGTTATGGCCTTTTTAAATCAAAGAAAATCTACTCAAAGTTTACCGAGCAGCACGAAAAGTGTAGCCTACTTTTAGGGTGCCAATAAATATATTCTACTTTACTATTTTGGTTTTTACTTTAATTTCTGCTGTTAAACTTTTCCACTAAATCGTGGAAAACCCAATCGAAGTTTTTCTTATAAAGGAAAAACCAATAAAAACTGTTGCATACTTTTTGAGGATGTGCAGTGACATGTTAATTTGGCTTTAAGTCTTAAGTCTTCGATTTGTCTGCTTACTTTTATTTATGTTGTTGAACTTTCTCACTAAATCAATGTTGACTGTGTGCTACGTGGCTGTCTTAAACAATTGCTACTGTACACTGGGCATGTCTGTTGGCAGTGATAACAAGAACAACAAGTTAACTTAACGCATAATTTACTTGTCGAAACCAAACTGTGGTACATACATTTAATTAACCTGCCCAAAGCGTTTTGTGGGCGTAAACAATAAGAACTGTATTGCGATTCTCTTTAAAATGCTTGAGCACCTCTCCCTCTCCCATCCCCTCTCTCTCGCTCTCTCTTCGTGCTGCCAGCTGCAGAAACTTTAGAATTACGACCAAGTCAGGTAATGGCAAGAATTTTTTGGCTTTGCCTTTGGCTTTTTTTGGGGCTTTGGTATAAGCAGAATTAATTTATGACTGTGTATTTTCTTTCTTTCTTCTTCTTCTTCTTCACTCAAATTACATAATTTCGCTTAAAGCGAGTAACAATAATAACAGTTTTAAAAATGCTGATGCACTGAGCGAACAAGAATTCAAATGTTTTGTGCAAGAAACGACAAACAAAAGTCAAGAATCATTTATTCTTACTTAAGTATGATTTTAAATAATTGCAAATACTTAATTTAAGGTCATTAGGCCTTATTTTTGGCACGTCTTTTATCACACTGGCTAAATCTGTGATGCCAGTGAAAAAGGAAAAGCGTAAAGAAAAGCTACTGTTACTGCTAATGTCTGTCTAAAGAATAAATTGAATTTAATGAAAGGTACTTTGTTACCTGTCGTCTTTTGTATTAATTGCCATATTGGTCTTTGTGTCATTGTGTTTATTCATTTTACTGCTCTCACCTGCACAGTCTTTTTCCTCCCCTTGATTACATCGGGATCATTTGTAATGTGCGCCTCGATTAGCAGACGCAGCTTGTCGGTGACTTTGTTCTTGAATTTACTTAAATACGCTTCATGGTCCTCATTGTCCGGATCGATGGCCTCGCTGTTGGCACTGCCGGGCACACTGCAATTACAATTACAACAATTACGACATATGTGACGCCAATTAAATTAATGAGTCTCCACTCTCTCTTCTCTTCTCCTCTCTTTCGTTCACACTTACACCAGCGTTGTGTGATTATCCGTTGAAAGGTTCATGGTCAACTCATCTTTGATTTTACGCAATCGTTCACTGGTCTCTACGTCACGTCCAATGCTCTGCGCTGCTCGCTCTCGAAACACCGCCAATATCTTTTCACTGGAGTGAGCTAATGTCAGAGGGAGACAAAAGGATAGAAAGAATATAGATTAGTATTTGTCAAGCTGTGCCGCTCACACTCACACACACATACAAAGCAATTGTGACGAATTCCGCTTTGTCATTATTCTTTGTCGAAGCACTGGAGATCAGCAACAAAAAATTTACAGCTATTTCTGTTGCGAAGCGCATACCAAAGTTAATTTGCTGTTCTCGTGTCTACGCGTTTACAGTTAGTTTTCGTTTATGCAAATCTAGAACTCTTGGTTACCATTGTTTTAAAGCATTATAAACACGAAATTATTGTGACGTTTTGTTTCTTTACACTAGTTAAATTAAATCGACAAAATTGCGTTGCGATATGACGCCTTGAAGGCGAGCGAAAAAGAAACACGTGCATCGCTTGTTGTTGCCGAAACAAATTGTGCACTTTCCACATCAAACGCTGGGCTGCGACTGATCTCGCTCTATTGCTGCCTTCAGTCAGCAGCCGTTTAAGCATAAGTAAGAACGTAAGGAGAGCGGCAGAGACGCCAGCAGAGTAGTCTGCTAAGGCTTCGCATGTTACTCTCAAAGAAGTTGAAGCGAAATGTGCGTGTGTGTGAGAACACAGATGCTTTTAGACAGAGACGCTCACACGATATGGGTTTTGCCTCTCCTCTCTTTATTATAATTGCTCCCACTATACAAGAAGCACAGCTTGTATGTATATGTTTGTGTGTGCATGCGTATTCCGCTCTGCAAAGCAGTTTTAAAGCGCTGAGTTGTGCAGCGACCGATCTAACTGTTATGTACTCTTAACTAAGCTTCAAACAACTGGCTGTCGGCAGAGCTGTCAGCTATGCTCTGCTCAGCTTAAAGAAAACTTTACTTACACATGGCGCGCTGCACTTCATGTTCGATTTGTGTGCGTCGCAGCAACTGAATGCGTCGCATCAAGTCCGCATCCGAGTTGGCCAACAAACGCTGCAAGGACTTGTCCAGCAACTGGGCCAAACGACGAGATTCCGTTAGCCAGGCATCGGGTGGCATAAAGCTGAAAACAAAATGGGAAGGGCTTGATTAGTGGAGAATTGTAGGATTTTATAACTTCATCATAATTGAGTTGACCTCATTAATTGGCTGTTGACAATCAGGTATAATCAAGTCAATTGTTGACATGCACTCATTGTTGAGCAAATATTAACATTGTGCAACGACCATTGACGAATCAACAAAGGGCGATTGTCCTCAAAGGACAATAGTCCTTGTCCAGGACTATACACTCACCGATAGTCCTGTTTGAGCACCAGCTGCGATTCTGTGTCAGCCTGATACCAACGTCCAAGTAGCTCCCCATCCTCGGCCGTTGTCTGCTTGTTGGCCAATAGGGCTGCATAGATGTCCTTGTCGATATGGGTGGGCAGCGGTGGGCGGCCAATGCCGTCGCCAATTAGGGCCAGAAAGAAGACGCTCTTCGAGTGTGCATGACATGTGTCTATCTCATGGAGCAGGTCCTGTAGCATATAAGGATCCCGTTCAACCAGGGTCACATCCAGGGCTCCAGTGCCGAAGTGCATGTCGACAATTTCCAGCTGTCAAAGGAAATGCCAAAAAGTGGACAATGAATAGCCGGCACTACACGGCTAAAAAAAGGAGGGCAGATCTCTTCTTACCTCAATTTGGCGATCATCGTAGAGAGTTTGGAGCTCAGGACCCACCAGCTCGAGGAGCATGCGACGCTCCTGATTGAACTCCTGCTTCTGGCTGGCCACATAAATCTTGATCAGCAGCGGCTTCGGCAGTCGCGTGTGGGCGCTGGTCACGCCCCTCAGCGCATTGAGGACACTCTCATCGATAGGAGCGGCCATGTTTGATGGCCAAAACAACAACGAATAAGGCTCAAAACTGTTGACAATTTCTGCGTTGTTGGCCTTTAAGATTGTACCTGCAGTGTGTGTGCGTGTGTGAGTGTGTGTGTGTGTTGCTTGACTTGCTTATTTAACTTGGCCAAAATGAGATGATTGCGTGGCAGGAGCAGCTAAAAGCAGCTCAATGCTTTGGCACATGTTCAATATCAAATGCGAGTATCTTTTTCAGCTGCACATTTGTATCTGTATCTTTAGCGGTAACTAATAAATGTATCTTGTATCTGCAAAGTGCTGCCTGCCTCTCAATCCTTTTGGCTTGAACTGAACGCTTGCCAGCAGCTCCGACTTAACACCGCTGCCAGATTTCCCTGCATCTCGATCTGTTCCAAAAGTTTTTCACGCTTTTCCTCTTTTTCCTTTGGCTACAAATTTTATTTTATTCCTTTTTCCCGTCTGCCGTTGGCTGCAAATAAAAATTGAAAAGCGCAAATGTATTTATAGCGTGTCAAATTTATGTAAAAACTTTTCACTGGTAACACACACACGTACACACACTCACACACACACACTCACATGGGTTTGGAAAGTTTTTGCTTGGGAAATTGCTGTTTTATGATCATAGCTGTTGCCAAAAAGGAAGAAAAGCGTTAACAGTTGACTGCATATTTGAAATACTCCAATTCGAATTTGTTGTTGACAACATAAGGAATAAGTTGATAGCAAACAAGTTCAAACATGCACAGAAAAAAACATTTTTTAACCAATTTAAATTTCATAATTCTCAGATCTCTCAGAACTCTCAGAACTCGGGGAGCTCGGAGAAAACTAGGTCAACTGTACGATAATTGAATAGAAAACTTTTCACGGAGTAAACGAACCGCAATTTTATGACTTGAAATTTGAGTTTTTTTTAATTTATTTATTTAAAACTTTTGTCATCAAAGCAGTCTAATCCAATATTCACATAGTTATTTATTTACACTCAATGTCAAAAGTTAATTTCACTTCGATTTTGCTCAATTTAATTTTATAAATTTTAAAAAATTTCATAATTTTTTATTTAAGCTTTGTAAATCAACAATTTGTAATTTTGTTGTTGTCTTTTTTATTAATTCTCATAATTTTACTAACATTTTATTACACATTTTTGTGGTGTAGTAAATTTAATGCTTTGAGATAAAAGTAAATAATTTAATAGTTTGTCAGCAAACGCGTGGACTTTAATAGCGTGTGTAAAATAGAACAGAAACACACACACACTTAGACACACACACACACACTTAGACACACACACACACTCAGACACCTACAGCTACACACACTAATGAAGACTCTGCGCGTTCTTCGCTTAACAAAATCGATTGCAATTAATTCCGCTTCAATGAGTTGGCTAAATTGCTCGTTTGGGTATTGGCCAAGGGACTAGGGACTACTGGCTAAGGACCAAACTAAACCACGGCCAGAGTTAGGGTCAGCATGAATTCTTTGGCTTAGTCTTTTTCCGTCTGTGCTTAGCTCCCTGTGTGTGTGTGTGTGTGTGTGTGTGTGTGTGTGTGTGTGTGTTTGTGTGTGTTTAAATGTGTATATCTCAATCAAAGGTGCGATTCAGACGCGTGAATTGCTCTCAGCGTCCAGCAAACTACAATTACCAAAGCGGCCTTGCAATGACAGCATGCTTCAGTAATCACCCCTGCGCTCTTATCGCACTAATTCGCCCACTCCCTGTCTCCTCTCTTCCACTCTCTTGCTCTTTTTCTCTTTACTTCGCGTCCCTCCAGTAAACATTTAATGGTCAAAGAAATTGCCTTTAATGAGTTGTCGCCCCTGAATCAAAGCAGTTCCAATGATGTGAAAATTATCTAGACAAACATAAACACACACACACACAGACAAACACAAACAAGCACACAAATCTCTCTGCGATTAAAGATAACCACACAGTGCTGCCGCCAAGCCTAAGCTGTCTATTCTGCTGGCGTCTCTGCCGCCGAAATAGGCACGCGCTGCGTGTATTCTGCTGGCGCTTTCGGCTGTTGCTTTGTACAATAAGAGATCAGCCGAAGAAGAGAGTTCGTAGCGCACGTTCTGTTACATTTACTGCAGTTTGTGCTCTTTTTTCTATTCTCTTATTTTCTGTGAAACGTGCATGTAAGTTCGTGTTCCTTTTCATGCTTGTCTGCTACGCACACTAGCTCAGTGTTTTTTGCCATGCGTGGCCAATAACAGACAATTACCTGAATTGATCGTTATGTCGATTGACCCCATTATTAGTCAATTTTGGCCTTCAGCTGAATTTGGTCAATACAAAAATCTGACAAGAATAGTCGTCCTTGAAACAGGCAGAGAGAGAGAGAGAGAAAGAGAGGCAAGGGATAGAGTGAGCTAAAAATTAATGGAACATGGACAAAGCTATTATCGTTATTGTATTTATTGCTTTCGTTGTTGTTGCTGTGCTCTTATCAGTGAACAGTTGGCATCGTTTGGTATCAAATGACTGCCATTAGGAAAACGCCTTTGAGTTACGGTCAATGTCTGTGTTTTGTCCTGTGACTAAACCAGTTTTCAATTCGATGTCTTGCCGCACTTGCAACAGTTGCAACTTTTGACACATGTCATACTAAATTTATTTTTTTTTAGCCTTGTGCTCAATTGGAAACTGTTTTTGTTTTTGTTTTTTAATTATTTAACACTTAAAACATTTTCTCTTTGAAGCTCTATATTGGGATTTTGGCCAGCTGCTTGGACGGACTTGTTAAGTATTATCTGTCAGTTTTTGGGCTGGAAAATTATTTTGGACTTTTCATCTCTCAAATGTCAGAGAGCAGCAGAAAAAAGTCCAATTAAATATTCCTTAAGAACTTCTACTAGCATAAAATATGTTTCTTGTGGGCTTACAATTGGCTAACTTAAGTCGGCTAAAATGGGTGCTAAAAATGAAAACTTTATTTAACACAGCCTATAACTATGCTATATTCAATTAAGGTAGTTAGTTCAGGCATTAAATTATTACAGCCTAAAAATATGCTACATTTATATCATCTGAAGCAGAAAGTGTATAGAAAATCCCTTTATAGATCCCATTTTGCATAGTATTTAATATAATATATTAATTTATGGCTTACAGAAATGAAGCATGAAATTATTAAACCAGAACTTCTTGTCAGACCAAGAGATATGGCAGCATTAGTGCATAAAATCTGTTAAGAAAAATAAAACTTTCTTGCTCCATTTAAAAGTAACTTTTACTTCTACAAACTTTTGTCTATTAAAAGTGTAAAAAAATATTATAAGCTCACAGTGAAGCAGAAAATTAAACAAATATTTTTATATTCCATTAACTTTTCAGTTGGCCAAAAACTTTAGACCACAACTATTAACTAAATACAACATGGCTCTAACAAAAAGAAGAAAATGGAGAAAAAAATGAGAACTTTGGCCATTAAACTGACCTCGTTATGGCCAGCTGTGCTTGCCAAGGCTTTAAAGTGCTCCATGTTTCAGTTAGCCGGGCAGCCAAACAGTCATAACTTTTCGGCCACCTTTTGGGCCGAGTTGTACAAGCGAAGCGGAAGTGTGTGGGTGTGTGTGTGTGTGTTTTGGCCGCAGGATTTGAGTCAAGTGATTTCAGCTATTTCTTTAGACTGCTTTATACAATAAACAAAGTGGAGAGAAACCTCAAACCCAGCGGAAAAATAAAATATTGGCTGTGACGCGTTGCGCATAAATAAATTAATGGTAATAAGTCAAAGGCCGCAACAGGCAACATGTGGCAAGGGCCAAGAGGCAGGCAAACAACAGCAAGACAGAGGACTTAAAGCAGGTTGTGTGTGAGTGTCTGTGTGTGTGTGTGTGTGTGAGAGTTTGTGTGTGGCAAACACAAAGAAGGCAGACCCAAAAGGCAAACAACAAAGTCTAGAAAGGGATGGCAGATCGGGGAGTGGGATAGAGGGAGGGATATAGGGAAGTAATGGTCGAAAAAACGCAAATTCAGCAAATAAACAATGTGGCAGCATTTTAAGAAGCTTCCTGCTACAACACTCATTTCGATTGCGTGGCATTAATAATAAATGCGTCGCAGCATATGTGTATAGGCATAGGTATGTCTGTGTGTGTGTGTGCCACACACTCGCACACACCCACCGCTTAGTTGCTCATTTTTCTTATAAATATTTAAGCAAAATTCCAGTGCCCAAAATTAGAGCAGTTGCTATTCATTTGCACTCGCTGCTGTCTGCAACTGTTACGGTACTACCTCCACTCCCCTCCTCTCCCTATGCCACGCCCCTCCCTACACCCTCTCAGACAAGTTTCTGTAGCTTTATGGCCTGCATTTGTATGCCAAGTAGGAAAAACTTGGCAGCTGTTTTTGCTTTTGCTTTTGCTTCTCATTTTCATTTTCATTTCGTTTCATTTTCCTTTGGCTGCAAATAGTCGGACAAACGCCCTAAAAGTATGCAATGAATGTTTTTCTTTTTGTTTCAAATACCCTGTAGTTGTGTGCCAAGTGGTTGTTTGACTATAAGTGGCTTAAATGAAATACATATACTAATATAATTACTAATTTAGTATATCTAGCTGTACTAACTAGCTGTTTATTTTGATTTCTTAGCTTTTTACATAGTAACTGCTAGTTGTGCTTGCTCTCACTGCTCACTTATGTTATATATTTATGATTTTTATTTGGCTGTCTCGTGCGGGATACAAAAATAGCAACAATTTGAGCCACAGCTGAGGCGACAGCCGAAAGTGGAGCAAAGTACGGGTGTCTAAAGTCCAGCGGAATAAGGAGTACGGCGTAGGGAGTTTGGAGTACGGAATCCTGTGGATACCAGGCCACACTCACACACACACTCACACACACATACACACAGTTCCAGTTCGGTTTCATTGAAATAAAAGTTTATGCCACCCATCAGAGCTGACGTGGGCTATGACCAGGGACGGAAATAGGGAGTGGGTTGGGCAGGGGGGTGGGGGGTAGTGCCAGAGGGTAGTGATACCCGTTTGAGGCCTTCAAGAACGTTTCCCAGTTGATAAATACAAAATGAGGCGTTCGCTGAAGTTTGAAGCTGGTGAAAGTTTTGCTGCCGTTGTTAGTCCCAAATTGATTTTCTTGCTTTGAGTTGATTTTTTTTTATTTTTTTTATTTTTTTTTATTTTGTTCGTTAACAGTTTTTGTGTTCTACGAATGCCTTTGACTGCTTTCGACTGATTTTCACTGTTTTCCTCTACTCCTCCTCCTCGCCCCTTAGATGATGCGTGAAAATGAAGCAATTTAATGTGTTTTAACTGTTTTCCTTCTTCCTCTTCTTCTTCTTGTTGTTGCTTATTGCTCGTTGCTCAGTTACGAGTTTTTTGCTGTAATCAGGCACGTGTCAAGTGCTCGATGAGTGCCATTTGCATGCATCGACATGCAACAATTTTCACTTTGATTTATGCCAACTGATTTTCTAAAAGTGCGAGAAGTGCAGACGGACCACGAGGCGTATGTGTGATTTCTGTTGATTGACTTAAATGGAATGCACAATGGACTGTGCGTGAGTGTGTGTAGGACTGTGTGTGTGTGTGTGTGTGTGTGTGTGTGTTGTAGCTCTTCTTAACTCGATTACGTATACGTAATGCGAGTGTCATAGCTGGACAGCTGGACACTCGACTCTGAGTGCTCTGTCTGTTATGAAGTTAATTTCAGTTGAAACCAGATGAACTGAATTTTTCCTTCTTTT
This sequence comes from Drosophila cardini, assembly GCA_018903735.1. NCBI lineage: Eukaryota > Metazoa > Arthropoda > Insecta > Diptera > Drosophilidae > Drosophila > Drosophila cardini. The sequence goes on along the minus strand of JAEIGM010000001.1, from coordinate 10,977,853 downwards.
CCTTTTTCCTGTTTCTTTTTGTATAGCCTAGCTCGTTATACTTATCTGAAAAGGGCACATCTTGACCCTTGATATGCTGGCAGCACACACACCCACACACCCCCTACACACACACCCATACACACACTGCCTGTTCACATTTCAATGGCTTGGCATTCGTTTAGCTGCTGAGCAGACTTTTAATTTGAGACACCAAAATCCTCGAAATGCCTTTGACAATTTTTACCTGTAAGCAAAGGTTCTGTGCCACGCCCCTCTACCCCCTTCAACACCCTAAGCACCCCTTGGGCGCCCATTTTGCGCATTTACTTATGCACAAAACAGAACAACAACAAGAGGGGAAAAAATGCAAATAAAAAAGCTAAAAAAGCAGAAAAAGCTAAAAAATGGTAGCAGAACTGTATAAAAATGAAATGAAAAGAATGAAAGGACATTTTCAAGTATGTCTTTCATTTCTATGCTCATCGCCCATCGCCATCGCTGTCGTCTCCGTCTACGTCTCCGTCTCCCTCTCCGTCTCCCTCTCCGTCGTTGTCTATTCATTGTTTTTGGTTGTGTTTTTTGTTGGTAAGACAAGCGGCTTTCAAACTGCTGCAAAAGTAAATAAACTTGCAGAAGCAGCTCACGCAATTCATGCTCGACTACATTCAGGCCAGGACTCGTGACTTGGTCTAAATTCAATGGTGGGCGGTGGGAGGTGGGCGGGTGATACAATATAAAAAACTGCCGCATAAATCAAAAAATGGTGGCGGTCGCTGCTTTTAGCAAAGCCTTTTCTACACACACACACACACATACACATGCTCCCCCTCTAAGCCCAGACACACATAAACATATGTATAAGTCGTGTGTGCGTTTGTGTGTGTGTGCGCATTTCCGGTCGCTTGGCAAATTCGATTTCATGGCATTGTCACGTTCCATTTTTTTTTATTCCTGCGCCGAATTTCATGTCAATGAATTTGTGTCGCAACAACAACAGCAACAACAACAACAACAATAAAAGGAACAATAACAATATTAACAACATTTGCAATTTGAATTATATAACTGTAAAGTTGATTTCTGTTTGCCCCAGTTAACTCATTGTCAATTCAACCTTGTGGCTCCTCAAGCTCCTTTAGCTTCTTCCCACTCCTCCCGCTCCTCCCTCTCCTCCCACTCCCCACTCCCCCCTACTCCACTTTTAAGCATTCCCAAGTGCCAAACTGAGAGTCTCAACAGAGTCAACAAATTTTTGATTCTATTTGCGCATTATTAGGGCTGCTATTTCGGTGATTGGGACTCAATGGCGCATTGTGCTTGGCAATCCTTTTGTCAGCTTTTGGGTATTTAATTATTAAAGGATTTGCCAGACTGACTGTCAGTCAGCCACTTCTTTTGGGTCACAACTGAATTCAAGCAAATAATAGAATAGCACTCAAAAGCAGAAAAATACAGGGAGCTTCCTAATATCGTATGTTTTTCTTAACCAAAGAACACATATATTTATATAAAATTACAAAAACTACAAACAAAGGGTATCGAGCTGTTTATCATTGCTCAAAACTAAAGTAGAAGCAAACAAAAACTAACTGTAAACTCCCAGACTAGACAATAACAAGCTAACATTGGTATTTGCTGCGCTACAAATAAGTGTACAGTTATTGTTGTTGCTAATCTCGACTGCTGCAGCAAAGAATAAAGATAAGAAACGAAATAAGAAAATATGTGCGTAAGCTGAGTGCAATGCACATACGTACGTACACACATATACAAGCTATGCTCCTTCTATAGTGAGAGCAATTATAAAAGAAGAGAGGCGAGACCACTCTCTCACACACGCACACTAGTTTCGCTGCTGCTTAACTCAAGAGTAGTAAGCAAAGCCTAAGCTGAGAACGCTGCCAACGCCTCTGCCGACGCAGGCTCTCCGCGTATGCATACTCTGGCTGATGCGGCTGCTTTAAACGAAAGAGCAAGATCAGGTGCTGCACAAAGTTCACTAGGAAGAGAGTTTGCTGCACTCCTGCTTTAAAGTCTCCTTAACTTGCCGTCGGCTCTTTAATGTCAGTTTTGCCTTGCTCACTGTTCATGCTGCTCACACTTGTACACTGTTTAATGCTTTCTCTTTCCAATTCATATACATTTTGCTATTCACATTCGATGCCTTCAACATTGGCAATTATATTAAAGGGCGCTTTGGGAGTCATGTCAACCTAATTCTAACGGGTAATTGCAAATATGATAAGCGGCTTTTAAATTAATGATGCGTGCTACGTGCCTCATGCCACAAATCACATATTACAAATCATTTCCATTTACATATTATTTTTCCAGCGAAAAGCAAACACAAATTTTCTGCATGCGCTTCAATTATGGACGTAAAAACTTTTCTTTCGGCAAGAGCAACAACAACAACAACAACAAGAGGAAGAAGAGGAAGTAGAAAAGCTTTAACGATAACACAAACAAAATTGTATGGGATATGCTGACGTTTGGGATTAAAAATTATTGATTACCCCGAAGCATTCAAAGTTTTTCATTCACTTTTCTCCCCCCTCCCTCCTCCCACTCTCTCTCTCTCTTCCCCAGTCTCTTGCTGTCTCCCTCGATGATTAAACTGTGGTTTGAGCCAGTTTATTAAGTTATGTTGAGGTTTTCTAGCTGATTAGTTGCAGTGGCGCCACAGCAATTTGGCTTACAACATAAGAAACAAGTTAACAATAGCTTACAGGTTAATAAAATCAGCTTAAACGCTTTTAATATGCTCCATAAGCCATTTAAAACGTTTATATTCATGTCATAAAAAAAATCTTAATCAACATTTTTATGGACAAACTGGGTAAAAATTTAACAATTTTGTGCTTAAGTTTAATGTTTAGTTGTCGTGACATATTTTGGCTATATAAAAGCTAAAAGCTAAAATTACACAAACATAAACAGAGACAAATTGGATTTTTTTCTTTTGGCTCTAAGAAAAGCTACTTTTATGGTTTTTATTACCAATGGATCAGGGCTATATATATATATATATATATATATATATACATGAAGAAGAAGAAGCAGCTGCAATTACGCTAGCAGAAGTCAGTTGGCCAAATTGTTTACCAAGCCATAAAATAATTTTGTGGCAGCAACAGAGCTTCAGAAGTGCAGACAAAGTTCAAGTTGCCGTCTGCCACATGTGGCACAAAGGCGGAAGCCAAGACGAGAGCAGAGATGGGCCAAGAGTACCAAGAGTGCCAAGAGGGGCAAGAGGGGGCGTGGCAGGCGCTGGAGTGTAAGGAAATTTGCACTTTTCATTAGGCGAATTAAGCGATGAAAACTTTTTGCAAATCAAATTTCAATTCAAACTGTTTCGAGTCTCTCTCTCTCTCTGTCTCTCTCTCTCCCTCTCTCTCTCTCTCACACCCTCTCAATCTAAGACAGCTCCATTGGAAGCCAACAGAAAAATAAGCAACTCAAAACTTTATAGAGAATGATGAACACACTTAAGTGGGCAACTTGAAAACGCACACGCAAATGGCAAGTGGAAAATGGGAAATGGGAAATGGAAAATTGTCCAAATGAAAAAGGTATAAAAACTTGTGTGAACTTCATGGCAAAATCAAAGGCAGATTTATATCAAAGCAACGACTAGCATTAAAGCCAACTGTGTGTGTGTGTGTGTGTGTTTGTGTGTAACTGTGTGTGTGTGTGTTTTATGCAGTAATTTGCATTTTAAGCTACAGCAGCTGCCAACTTCAGCTTCAGTTCCATGTGCAGTTTGCAGCTTGCATATGTCAACGGGCCAGGGCCACAGAGCGGGCTAAAAAGCTGTAAACTGGTACTGCAACTCGTACTACTATTGGCCACGCCTAGTTTTGGCCTACTAACGCCTACCATTTTGCCGCCTTTTGGATTTTTCTTAGTCCGCAATTCAAGGCTCGCTTTGGATAGCACGGAATGTGCCAACATTCATTAAATGGCCATAAACAAGTGCGCCAGATTGTGGCCCAAACTACAGAGGAAACGGGAAAAGCAACAACAACAACAACAACAACAACAGCAGCAGCAGCAGCAACTGGAACCGATAACCAAGTACATGTTATGGCTTGTTTCTCTACAAACGCGGCGCCTGAAAGCATGCAACAGTTTATTTATGAGAAGCAAGCAATCATAAAATGAAGCAAAAGAAGAAGGGGAAGGGAAAGGGAAAGGGGAAGGGAAAGGGGAAGAAGAAGGCAGCTAAATGGAAAGAAGAAGAGCCAACTGTACACATGATGAAACTGTGGGAAAAAGAAAAGCTGGAAAGCGCTGAAAAAAAACCACAAGCAGAAGGCGTCGCTTCTCAGAACAAAAACCAATAAAATTCTCATGGCACGCAATTTCGAATAGTGCGCAAAATAAACTCTTCTTCTTCATCTTCTTCATCTACTTCTTCTTCTCCTACTTCTTACTCTCCTTTTTTGCCTCTCTCTTTAGTTTTTTATGTCTGTTTATCGTTTTTTCGTTTCTTTTGCTATTAATTGCTTCAGATTATTTAAGACCAAACTCATGTGTGTGCATTAATTTTGACAGACTGTTGAAATTGTTATTAAAGTGACAAGAACAGCCAGCAAATTACAGTCTGCTTATGGATAGAATCCATAAAGCTATCAAATTTGATTTCAAAGTAGTAATAAAAAACGATTTGAAGAACTTGAGCGAAACTTGAAATTGAAGCACAAAAAACAGTAAATTTAACTATTAACTAAAATAGTTTTAAGTGATTAAATTATATATAAATAAGCAAATTAACATAAAATCTAAAAAATTAAAGTCTGCATGAAAATAGAAACTATAAAATCATAAATTAATCAGTTTAGAACTTAAACTAAAATCGACTTGGTTCTAAATAAGTTATTTAAGCTACAATTTTTAAGATACAAAATTAATTAGTTATCTTTAATTAATAAATTAAACAATTCTAATCAAATTAGCTTCAAATAAAATCAGTTTTCTGCTCTTTAAATTTATTTAAATGAATTAAACTTGCTAAAAACGAATGCAAACTTTAAGATACAACTTAGATACAACTTAAGATACAACTTAGTGAGCTTCAGATTGTTGTTGTTTGTTTTGTTAAAATTGTTGTTCTTTTAACTGTGGTTGTTCTATTTACTGTTGTTGTTGTTGTTGTTGCTGTTGTTGTTTGCTGTTGTTTTCTTTGGCCATTTGATATTTAATTAAAATTGTGGTGCAGCGACGAAGTAAACTAATTGCCAAGAAATGTATCTTTTGCTGTGTGTGTGTATCCGTACGTGGGTGTGTGTGTCTCGTAGGGGTACTTAGGGTAGTGGGGAGGGGCTGGGGCAGGCGGTGGTAGCTACGTCATTCTCTTGGTAAATAAAAATAATGAAAAACTTGTGCAAATATTTAAAATCACACGCTCAACGCCGTTTTCTATGTGTGCTTTTCAATTCACAATGCAGATAAGAGCAGTCACTCACACACACACAGACACACACACACACACACACACACCCCTCTTACAAGGCAGGCCATTAAACGTGGTTAAAATAATGGCTAATTTGCAATTGCTTCACGTTAAACAGATGCAAAAATCTGTTAAGCAGCGCTAGTGCCACGCCCCCCCTATCCCTCATCCCATGCAACGCCCCCCCCCCCCATGTGACTGCGGTTTCTGCTCGCTGTGCAGGCAGGCGTGGCAATTAAAATGCGTGACGAAAGCATTTTCAGCAGCCACGCCTCTACGCCCACAACAACGACCACGCCCACAGTCGAACCGCCTTGAAATTTTGCGCGCTGAGCGATTTCTGCGGCCATTTGGCGGCGCTGTTTACACAAGCTGTCAGCATTTGTTAATAATTTTGATTCCATCAAGTTTTAGCTGCTACTTTAGAGCCCCTCCCACCGCCCACAGCTCACAGTCCCCTCCAGCATACCCAGTGGCAGAGGGTATAATCAGCAGCTCAAGCCAAGTAGTTTGTTTAACGGTAAGTATCTCTAAGTAGGATAAAGAAATCACCAACAGACTTCCCATAAAGGCAGCTATAACAAATGTAATTTACACAACACTAGCGCATAGTGTTGTAAACCGTTGCTGTAAGTTTCTTTTCGATTGGTTTATAAACAAAAAAGTTACTTGAGACCGAGCTAGACTGTGATAGCGCTAGTTATATAGCAGCCAGCTGTAAATAGTGCGCTAGCAGTCAGCTACTTAGCTGTTAGTAGTACCATAGCAGCCAGCTGGCGACTGTCTGCCTTTGGTTTATTTACCGATAGTTGTTACATATGTGCTTACAGGGTATTTTGGGTACTGGCATGCTCTCGACTCTGCTTTATTGTCTCTTTTTGTTGTTGTTACTGTTTTCGGTTTCTGTTTTTCCGCTTTTTCCAGCTTTTTCCAGCTTTTGTTTTCGCTGCCATAATTCATTTTGAAAAACGTGAAAAATTTAGCTGCATTCAGTTGGAGAGAGAGAGAGAGAGAGAGAGAGAGAGAGGGAGGTAGGGAGAGGGAGTGTGTGTGTGTGTGGCAGGTTACGTGCAGCGTCACCTCGTCACCAGCGTTGTTGTCTAATGCCGTTGCCTTTTATTAAGTGGTTCAAGTGTTGATTTATAGCACTTTGCAGCACTCTGCTTATCCCGTCGCCATATCCCAACCGCCCCTAACACGCCCCCAAACCATCCCTCTACACCAAACTGTGCACCGCTTTACACCCAAAGCAGCACCTTGTAAAGGACACTCTAACACATATGAGTGTGTGTGTGTGTGTGTGTGTGTGTGTGTGGGGGTTGCTACCTTTCTATATATAATTTAAGCACACACTTTGCATTTAAACTGCGTGTGTGTGTGTTGGTGAGTGTGTGTGTGTGTGTGAGCAGATAAATGCTTTGCAGCGCATTACTCATACGCCATGTGAGCCGCAGACAGAGCCACAAACGTTGCGTAAAAAAGTCCCTACAAAAGGTGTGAGAAGAGAAGAGGAGAGGAGAGAAGAAAAGAGAGGGAAAGAGAAGAGAAGAGAGGAGAAGAGTCCACACTTTACCTAATTGGCGCACCCGAAAACAATTTGATTACTCAACCGAAGAGCAAAGGAGGGAGAAGGAGAGAGGGAGAGTGGAAGGGAGAGGTGGAGAGGAGGAGAAAGAGGGAGTAAGAGAGAGCAAGACAAAGTGATTGAGAAAAAGACATAATGAGTGAAATATTTCCCAGTTATGAGCATTAATCGTTTGCAGTTTTTCATCTTGGAAAACCCAAAGAAAAAACCATTTTCAACACAAACTTGAGTTCAAGCAAAAACTGAACTTAAACTCAGAATTTATTTCAAGACTTTTCACATACAAATTCCCATTTTCTGCCAACATTTTTTTAGCTTTCTTTTTCTGCGGAAAACACACAGAAAATCTTTGTCCGGAAAATGCCTTTGACTAAGCAAATTCCACACGAAAAATTTTCTTTCTTTCTGTGCCATGAAATATTTTTAATACTTCAGTGAAGATAAGCAAACCGTTAAATATTTTTTTAAGTATATGTTAAAAATCTGTTTTTATTTTTAATATTTTTTATTTTTTATTTTAATATTTATTTTAACACTCATTTTTTAAGTCTCATTTGATTAATAACATTTTTTATTTACCTACGTTGAAATAAATTGTTAAGTGTTTTCCACTTGAGTTTTCCGACTTTTCCCGACTATAAATTAAACATAACTGTTTACATTTTGGCAAAAGCAAAAATTAATTTAAATTATTGCGATTAATATTTGAAGCATTTGAAATTGGGAATTGACTTGTGTGGACGTTTGGACGTGTAGACGGATATCAAGGTCAAATCATTTATGGAAATTCTTTAGACGGTTTTTGGGGAAGGGGAAAGGGGTGGTGAGAGTGTGGGAGAGAGGGAAAAGCATGAAAACATTTGCTGGAAATACAAATTGATTCTTGCTGCAAATCAGTCAGAAATGGAATGTTGCTGATCTTGCTGGAACAGACGGAAAGACAGAGAGACAGAGAGAAAGAGAGAGAGACAGACAAACAGAGAGACAATGAGACAGGCAGAGGGACAGAGACACAGACGGGCACAGAGATAGACAGACAGATGGACAGATATAGAGACAGGCAGTCAGAGAGACAGAAGGACAGACAGACAGACGGACACAGAGTTAGAAAGAGAGACAGACAAAGAGACAGAGAGAATTAGAGACAGACAGAAAGACTGAGAGACAATCAGACAGAGGGTCAGAGAGACAGAAAGGCGGATAGAGAGATAGACAAACAGAGAGACAGAGGGTCAGACCAAGAGACAGAGAGACAGGCAGTCCAAGAGGCAGGGAGACAAACAGACATAGAGACAGACGGAAGGAGAGATAGGCAGAGAGTTAGACAGAGAGGCAGACCTTAAGACAGAGAGACAGACAGAGAAACGGACAGATAGAGAGGCAGTAGGACAGAGAGAGAGAGAGAGAGAGTGAGACAAACAGAGAGAAACAGAGACAGACAGACAGAGAGAGAGACAAAGAGACAGACAAAGACAGACTGGCAGAGAAGCACAGAGACAGACAGACATACAGAAAGACACGCAGACAGAGAGACAGGGGGACAGACAGACGAATAGACAGAGGGACATAAAGGGAGACAGACAGACAGACAGAGAGGCAGAGAGACAGGGGGACGGACAGACATTCAGACAGATGGACAAACAATGAGCAAATAAAGGCTCATCAAAATTTTATAGTTTCAATGAATATAAAATTTAAGTATAAAACAACGTAAAACATTAAATTGCTCAAAGAATTCAATGACAACGAAAACATTAAAAATTGAGCTGAAACGACGACGACGACGACGACGACGACAATAACAATAAGAAAAGCTTCGTTTGCACTTTGCATTTATTTGCTTTCGACTGCTTGCAAGACACACACACGCACAAGGGGGTGCGTGTGTGTGTGTGTTGGTATGTGTGTGTGTGTGTGTATGTCTGTGTATAAGCATTGAAAATCGCACAAGTAAATATAAACAAATATTGCATGTTTACTAAGCTCAAAGACAGCAGCAAACAGACCAAAAATTACGCATACGCCATGAAAGCTAACGAATTTATTTTCTAGCAATTAGATACCCTGCAAATGGTAGCCAAGTAGATGTGGTCTACCAAGAAGATACTCTGTAAATTATAAAAAAAAAGACAATTAAATACGCTGTGAATTGTAGTCTAAAAAAACTAATGTCAACAACAAGATACCCTGTAAAATGTGGGAAGAGAGCAACTACAATACATTTGGCATTTAAATAAGGTTTATTTATGAACTTGTTTAAAAATGTATTTTAAATTTGGCTTCGATTTATTTACAGACACACAACAAATTGCGCATACGCCGTGGCAGCCAGAAAAATTAATATTTTATAAATTTAGCAAATAAATTGCAATAAATTCGAAAAGTTTAAATAAATAATTATTATAAAATAACTGAATAATTAAGAAGTTCAATTAATTTACAAACATATTTCTTGTTGCTCTGTTAACAAGCTAGAAAGTAGCTAGAAAGCAGCTAGAATTTATTATAATTAACCAGACTAGATCAGAACTTGTGAGTTCACGACTCAGCTAAGAAGTAGACGAAAAAATAGAGAAAAATAAAGGGAAAAAAAGACGAAAGAGTAGATAGAAGAAGCAGGAACAGCAACAGCACGTTGATTAGATGTGGTTGTGGCATTTGGGCCATGTAAGTCCTTAATTAACCGGCGATTAATTATTTGCCAATTTACCCTCATCAACTGCTTTGCTAGAGTTCTAATTAGAAGCGTCGCCACAGCATGTGCCACGCCCACACACATGTGAAGCACGCCTTCGCCCCCACCCGCAGTGTAACCCTGCTGTGCATATGGAGATAGGGTATCATATAGTTTCATTAATTAACAACAAACATCAAATTATTTCCATGATATTCATCAGCATTAGACAGTAAATACAGTACAGTCATAACTGACTAAAAGGACATTGTCTAATTAACTGGGCAGGTAACATGTACACCTCACGAATCTGCTTAGGAAAAATGTTTTCAATGAAAATCTACAGAATTTTCATGTAATTAAACGGCATATGCCCACCTGTCCACCTGTCTGCCCACCTGTCTGTCCACCTGTCTGTCCTACCCGACTGCCTGGCGTGTGTCATAAACATTTTTAATGGCCCATTTGTTTTTTGTATCTTTTTTTTTTTTTGTTTAATCCATTTTTAGCCATGACGTGGGGTAAAAGGATGCGGCCTTTTGGCTACAAGGCTTGTTTATGGCCAAGACATAAAGACTAAACAAAAAGCCAAAAAAAAAAGCCAAAAAAATTAAATGAAATTTGCATTCCATTTGGCATATTTCGCCATGACACTATGACGGCCATTCAATTAGGTTAATACAACGCAGAGAGGCCAGCACAGCATGTGGGCGTGGCAGTTATTGGCCTCATTTGCAAAACTAATACTAATTAAATGCTCACAATAATAAATAATAAAAATGTACGGGTTAATGAGTGTCTACTGTGGCATGTGCCTTTGTAGCGAGTACTTACTGTAAATTCCGTTTGCTTTAAATCTTTGATTCTTCTGCTCGATTATCTCATAATTAAATTGAATTTTTTGTTCACTTTTCTTCTTCTTCTTCTTTGTTCAGCACTTTAATTACATGACTTGCCGTTTCTCTCTTCTTCTCCTTCTTCCCCTTCTCCTTCTTTCGCTGTTTAGCCCCAAAAATGAATTTCTCTATTTTATAAACAAGACTTCCGCTTATTGTGTTGTCGGTTTTGCAAAGTAAATAGATTGCGGCTGCCAGGGGCGTCCCAAGGGGGTGGGGGGGTCAAAGGGGGTACCAAACAAAGTGGACGTTTCTCATTTACATTTCGTGCATATTTTAATTGCTCGCAAATGGAAAATGTAAGGGAGTAGGGGGAGTGAGTGAAGGCTGGGAAAAACCCGAGAACAAAACAATGGACTTGGCTTGAGCCTGAGGCTAAACGAGAGAACTATGGAAAATGCTGTGGTCAATGCACTTGGCATACAACTTTTCCTTTTTATTTCCCACTCTCTCTCTCTTTTTGGGTTTACAGTGGACTAAAGGGAAAGCGGGTTCCATTTTAAATTGAAAATTAGAAGGGAAAACCTGCACAAGTTTGTCCTTCGGATTTTGCCTGCACAATTTGCGTATATTTTATTTGATTTTTTTCTTATTTTCGACGCTTTTGTTGCTTAACAAACTTCAATTAAAGAAGTTTTTCAATTAAAACAACGCCGAGTGCAATGTTTTCATTTTTTACTCTCTCTCTCTCTCTTTTCTCAAGGGTTCTACGCCAAAACTTTTGTTTGACCAATGGGATGGGAATAGAGTAGAAAGAGGCAGCGACAAGAGCCCTCAAGAGCCATTGATGGGCAACTGCAATGCCAGAAGCTAATTGGTTTTTGTGCTGATAACACTTGAAACAAATATATACATATATAAAAATATTACAACGCTTTGTTGACATTTCAATATCAATCTACATCAACATGGCGCCATAGAGGATGCGAATATCGCTGTATCCATGTGTGTGTGTGTGTGTGTGTGTGTGTGTGTGTGAGCAGAGCAGGAAGAGTAATAACTATATGCAAGCAAATTCGGGCTGCAATTTTGTAATCCATTAAAAAAGAGAAAAAATGTGTAAAGAGATAAAAGAGTAACGAAAGAAGCACAAACACACTCACACACTCACACACAAATTAAGCATATTACGATCTAATGGATAACACCTGCTACCAACCAGTAGCAGCAGAGCAGGAGAGAGTACAAAGGGGAGAGGAGAGTGGAAAGCGAAGAGCGGAGAGAGGTAGGTTGACAGCGCCATCGAACCGAGAACACAACACAATCCCAAACATAAACAGTTGAAGATGAAACACACACACGCATACACGCACACACGCGTATGTTTACTAAGGTTAGTCAGTATAATTGTGTGTGTGTGTGTATGTGCCTGTGTGCGTGTTTGTATACGACGGGAGGGAGCTGAAGGGAGAGGCAGGCTTCATTTATTTACACTTCACTCAGTTGGCCAATGGCTGCTGTTCACTTCGCGCACGTTTCGCATTCAGCTCAATTATACTGATTTTTTTCTTATTTTGTTGTCGGTTTTATTGCTTGTTTTAAGTTTTGCCGCTTTGCGCACCGAACGCTTTCAACTACAACGAGGAACTGAAACAGGCAAACGAAACGTTTGTAGCTCGGGCGGGCAACTCAAGAAAGCTCCAGCGAACGCAACAGAGTGGAATTGAACGAGAGCGAGAGAGCGCGATTTTTAGCTAAGCACACAACAGCAAGGGGGAAAAAAACAATCTGTGGGAGAGCAGTAGAAAGAGTAGTGAAGGCAGGAGCGATAGTATTTCAGCTATTGGTGGAAAGAGAGCGGGTGTGTATATGTGTATAAGCGTATGAGTGTGAGTATTTTATGTTGCGACAGGGACACTTGTAGCGCGGCACAGGCCATGTTGCTAGGTTAACAAAATGTTGCTGCAGCTATTAAAACTGTTGCGCGTGCCACAAAAACTTTGGCTATTTCCCAGGTGTAAACAAAATAAGATTTTTACATTGCTGCTGCTGCCAATGTTGTTTATTAGTTTTATGAACTGCCAAAATATCAAGTGTAGACAATTAATATCCAAAATGAAAATGTGTGTGTGTGTGTTTGTGTGTGTGGTTAGTTAGCTGCTTGTGTGTTTAGCATTGCTATGTAAACACTTATATTTGGCCATCTGCTTGCTGATAAGATAAACAAAACCAACCAACGATCCAATGGCTTTAGAAACACTTAATGTTGTTCTTGTTGTTGTTGCTGCTGCAGCTGTTTGCCTGCAATGTATGTCAAGCCCGGGCAGCATCGTCGAACAAGCTAGCCAGGATAAGTGAGAGCAAGAGTAAGAGCAGCAGCGACAGCGGCAGCGGCAGAGGCAGTGGCAGCGACAAAGAGAGCGTCTGGATGTGTGAGCGTAAACGAAGCGTGCGAGAGAGCTTTTGCTTTCGTGCTGCCGATGCCGCTACGCTCTGCATTCCATTCCGTTTCGTTTCCATTGCGTGTCATTTGCAGTTGGCGCGCATTTAAAATGCAAGAGGCATGTCCCCTTTAATAATTTGACGTGCATTAAATTAAGCATTAAATTCGCATTGACTTAATTATTTATGGCCATCAACATGGTCTACCATTGGTAAACCTTACCAAATGAATGGATTAACAATTGATTAAAAGAGTGAAAGATACCGAAATTTGCACTTATTTTTTTATTGTGTTCTTCGCTGCTCCCCAGTGACAATTCCACGACAAAACAACCCTTTTAGCCATCAAACATTTGTTTGTGCCCAAAACGCAAAAGCAGACAACAAACGCACACACACACACACACACACACACACACACACACACTCAAACACATATACATATGCCAAGGATGAAGAATACGTACATGTGTAAGTCTTGCAAACAAGGATTTAATGTTCTTTTGTGCCGTTGTCGCAAATTAGGTCGAAAGATTTATGAACTGTTACCGAGAGCACGTCTAACAGACCAGGCCACCACATTAAAGCCACATTTAAAGCATCGTTATAAATATTATGATTATTGTGATGATTATGATTATTATTACTGTTTGTTCTCATTGTAATTGTGAACATAATTTAAAGCATCGAATTTCACAAAGTTTTCATTACAATTTTCCATGAAGAGACTTTATTACGGCCAAGGCAAAGTCATTCCGTTCAATGCTCTCGCTGGTGCCAAGGAACTTTTGGCAATCGCATGGGCATGGCCCAAATTCAGGTAACAAAAGCTCGTTTTTAACCACAGTTGGTTGAAGCACAGGTGTCTTCGTTCGTCAGCGGCAAATTAAATGCGATTAGAAGCAAGAAGAAGAAGATGGAAATTGTAGGAGTCTTAACGGAGTGAGCATTAGCATATCACATAACATTAACACTCCCTCTCTCTCTCTCTCTCTCTCTCACTCTGCCTACCCTTGTCTCTCCCCCTTGTAGAAGGTTTATAATTCCGTTTAATTATCTGAAATTTATTCCAAACTTTATACAAATAAATGAATTATTCTCTGTCTGTTAAAGTTAATCGAATTAATTGATTAATCAGCGTTTAACTTTAGTCAATGTTAATACAGAAATCGATATCTCTTTCTGCTCGACTTCAGTTCACTTCTGTCTGAAAGTTAATGCAAATCGTAATATTATTAACAAAGTATATTTAATGCTTGTCGTCACTAAGTTAATTGAATTATTTCTTTTTTTGTTTTATGCCCGACTTTGTTTATAGTTGAGTATCCTTTAAAGGACGAGCACTTCCTGTTGTCACTAAGTAAATTAATTAATTTACTAAGTAATCAGCAGTTCTTTCCTTAGTTTACATACTAAAAGTTAACAGTAGTTACATTTGATAATTAATTTAATGCTAATTACTAACTAAATTACTTAAATTTGCGATATTTTTTAAAGCCTGTCACACTCGGCGTATGCGTAATTAGCATATTTTTCCTCCATTTTTGTTGCTGTCACTTTTGCAAGTCTTGGCTAATTCAATTTGCTAAAACTTAGCTGACTTGGCCAGCAAATTAAGTTAACACAAAGTTACAGTTAGACAACAGAAGCCACAACTTTGGCCAGAGAAAAACAGTCGAAATTGAATAACGGTTTGTTTGTCTAACTGTACAGTAGTAACTGTTTTTAGACCCAGTACTCTAAAGGAGTAGCGGGGTCTACTAGAATTATCAGAAGCGAAATGTGGTTAACAGGCAGAAGGAAGCTTTTTCGACCGCATAAGATATATATATATTCCTGATCGGCATTAACAGTCGAGTCGATATAGCAAACACCTAGATCTCAGAGACTATGAGAGCTAAAGCCACCAAATTTGGAATGAAAGTTCGTCTATATATCAGGCAGATCAAGCTTTTGTAACCCATATAAAGTTCCTTTGTCTTAACTGGGCTAAGAGTAGTAATGGAAAACACGTCTCGCATTGTTTATAGCCAATTTGTTGTTGCGGTTATGTAATTATGTCTAACATTTTGTTATTACCTGCTACCGCAATAAAGCGACGACCCATTCGATGCTTAGCCAGGTCCCCAAACACCTTTTGTGGCCCACTGATTCTATGGCTCTAGTTACGTTAATGACACGCCCACAAGCGCTACCAACGCCCACACGACTTCACGCACCGTTGACAACTGGTGAATGTGGAGTGAATGCTTTGAATGCTCTTAATAACTTTACACACACACACACACAAGAATGGTATCCCAAATTTGAATGTGTGCAGGTGTGTGTGTGTGTGGTTGTGTGGTTGTGGCCCTTATGGCTGTGTCCACACACATTTAACTGCTTAAAATGCAAAAGAAGCCAAAATGAAATGAAAATCCGTTTCGCTCACCTGTTAACACACCTGTCTTCCTTACCCCTCTACCTCCTCTTCCCTCTTCTTCTTCTCCTTCTGACATTTATCCTGCCTAATCTGCTACTCCATCCCCTTCCCCTTCTCCTGCTACTGCTGCTCAGTCGAGTGATTCTTCAGCAGCTTCTTCTGCTAAATTTTCTGCTTCCTCAGCTGCTTTCTATTACTTCTACTTCTCCACCCACTTTGTCTGTCTCTTCTCCCCCCCCCTCCCTCCACCCCTTCTTCTACTTCAACACCTGCTTCCCGTACTGCTTCTTCAGCTGATCTGTGCATAGCTCCCTCTGCTGCTTCTCTCCATACTCCCTCTCCTCCTCTACCCGTCCTCCCCCTCTCCCTTAAGCTGGTGAGGATTTGCCCATGGTAACGTCAGCAAATAAAGCTATTAATACCACTGTTCTCATTGTTTATGATTTGCATTTATAAATTTCGAATTAGATAATTAAATTAATATTCTTGTTAGAAGCTATAACTAAGCATAAGAGGGTTTAGTAGGGAGTGTTTACTGTACAGGTGACTGTGCTGTCTGTTGTCTCAATACATCTCATCAAATTTCAAAAGCGTTCACACACACACACGCACACCAATGCAAGCTTAATTAAGGCAGTTGTAGTGTTACCAAAAGTGAATGTGTGTGTGCGTGTGTGTGTGTGTGTGTGTCCTTTTTGGCCAGGCAGGATGTGTCACATGTGTCTGTGCAAAACCAATTACAAAAGCTGCCAAAAATCGTAGACAAAGTCGGTTACGGGCATCCTCGTAGACACCTATGCAAAACACGTATACGTCATGTGGACCCAGCGACAGCGCCTAAGTCGCCCAATTAAACGTGTTTTTGAGTGATGAGAGCAACAGCAGCAGCACCAAAAGTCCCAAAAGAGAGTGGGGGAGAGGGAGTGAGAGGGAGAGAGAGATAGAGAGGGGGATGTTTCTCGTGTCATGCAAACAATAACAAGAGAGACACAACGGGACACAGGAGAGACACCCAAATCAAGGGGCATTCCGAAGAGAGGAGGTGTTGGGGGTGCAAGGAGTGAGTAAACAAGCTGAAAATGCAGTTGGGGAAACACACACAAACACACTCACGTACAGCAATGGACAGCTGGTTAGAGCAGTTTATGAAAAAAGGCGATAAATTGCCACACTCCAAGCGCCCAGAGCAGACCCCTGAGCTACTACCAGCTAAAACAAAAGTCTCTAGCTATTATAGTGTCTGAGCAAGCTTTAAAGCCAAAAAACCCAACACTCAACTCAGTCTACAGACATTTTAAACTGATTTTCTGCAAGTGTACATATATTTGTGCCCATAACTGTTTTGTGGCCAACACATTTACATGCCAAATCAGTCGCTGTCGTTGCTTCGGGCCAACTTGATCATAACTGCATTTGGGCCACAAGAATGCAGTCAAATTAAGCAATCAATGCACGAATTGTTTGTGGCCAAGAAACTGCTAAACTGCTAATCGAAATATGGCTAACAAAAAAAAAGACATGTATCGTGGTCGGAATGCTGAGCTCACAGTTAGCAAGTTAATTGGCCAAAATGGCGACAGACGATGCGTGAAGACGGCTTGGGGATTTTTAGCGGGTTTTCAGGGCCCAGACAGGCGTACGGCAAAGTCAACGCCTTTTGGGCCCTGTAATCAACGGGAATACGACAGTTATATGCCTCAATGATTACAAGTGAGTATGGGGAGTGGGTGTAGGTGTGGGCGTGGCACTAGGACTTGCTGCCTTCTTAGCCAAGTATTATAATTTTGTGGCTCTGAGTGAAATAATTCATTTGTTGCTCGCTTTAATTGGAAAACTTTGTCTGTCTGCATACCTGTGTGGGTGTGGGAGGGGGTGTGTGTGGGTGTGTGTGTGGGAGTGTGTGTGGGTGTGTATACATGTGTGTGTGTATGTTCGTGTGTCAAAATATCGACATTTATTGCAGTTTTATTGAATGTTTTGGCCAATTAGCTGCAATAATTATTAGCATTTTAGTCATTAAATTCTGTCTAAAAATAAAATAAATTAAGTTTAAATTGAATAACTGTTTTATGTGCTAGTAAATGACTTAAATTAGTCTAAGTTTTAATATAAATTTATTTCAGTTCGCTTGAGTTAGACTTTTATGCATAAAAACAGAGCTAAAATCTAGCTATAAATTTATGAAAAATATTATATATTTTAAAAAATTTAAAGTATGCTTCAATTTTGTTAGAAAATTTATAAATTTGTATATAAATATAAATAAATTTAGGAATTTTAATCAGTAACAGTACAGTGAACGCTGTGAGTAAAGGAAACTTTTTAAGTCTTTGGTGTAGAAAATGCTGTAAATTTATTTATTAAATTTTTAAAAATAATTTAAATAGTTCAAGACCTCAAAATTGTTAATCAAAAATTAATTTACAATTAGCTTAAAATAATCTAAATTTTAAATAATTTTTTTTCTTTACTGTTTTCTTAATTGAATTCCACACAAATTTTGAGAATTCAATTAAATTTTGGTTTATTTGTTTTTTTGGTTTTATGCAGTTGAAAATGCATTCAATTCTGCATTTAAGCAATTATGCAAATTCTTGTTGTTTTTGTTGTTTCTGCCTTTATTGTTGTTGTTTCTGCTTCTGACAACATTCAAATTGGATAGCACTCAATCAACAAGCAACGAATGTGAATGTGAATGTGAATACGAATACGAATACGAATACGAATACGATTCAAAATACAACCAAAAAATCACTTTGTTCCCTCACACACTGGTGTGCGTGGCAGTGTTGCCATAGTAGCCTTTTTTGGTGAGATGTGAGCCAGTTTTTAAACTCTATTAGTATTTTCAACTTAAATGAAGTTAATCATTTATAAAAGTTTAAATATATGAAATTTACACAATATATACTTAAGTAAAGTACTAAAAAAATGTATTATTAAAAACTTTGTTATATTTTTAAGCCTGAAAACAGCTAATTTACCATTGCCCCTTTATTAGAAATTTAATAATTTAAGTACTAATAAATAATGAAATGTTTAACATTAACAAATGTATGTCTTATAAGCTTTAAACTATTAAATAATATTATTTTAACAATTATATTTTGAATGTTTGTTTTAATTTTTAATTTTATTATATAGTTTATTTATTTGTTTATTTTTTTATTATATTTTTTATATATTTATTTTAATATCCTTTTTTTAATTATATTTTATTTAATTTTATTTCATTTTTTCATATGATTATATTAATTTTTTAATAAAAATTAAATTTAGCAAATAATTTTAATTTTTTCATGAATTTCAAATAATTTTATTTATTATTTATTTTATATAATTTTCAATTTCTTTCTTTTCTAGCCTTTTTTTAATAGATAGCGGGCAGCACTGCTATCTGTCTGTACATTTCTGTGTGTGTGTGTGTGTGTGCTTATGTATGTATCTGTGTGTGAGACAGGTTGATTTAACAGTCTCTCAGTACACAGAGCGCTTAAGTCAAGTATTTCATGTCAGAAAACACTTCGTTTAAAGTATTAACTTTAAAGCAGATTTCTCACTTTTACAACAAAATTTCTAACAGCTATTTTCTGTTTACTCATTACTGAATTCAAGGTTTTTCTCTACACCCCTTTTCGCTCAGTGTACATCTATGCAAGTGACCTCATTTGAATTGCATTTCGCTTTGGCTCAATGTGAAAACTTTGCTTTTATCAGTTGTTGCCAGATGACGACTGACAATGTCCGTCCACCAGTCCCCCCGTCTGTCTCCCCCTCCCTCCCCCCATTCGTCTCCCCGTTCCTGACAATGTGTATTCAGGATAATCGTTAAGCATTATACTGTCCATTCAACTGTCTAACAAGATATGTTCACTTTGCATCTTCAATATTATACGATGGGTGAAGCAAATTTCTTCCGATTAGCTAGTAATGGCATCTAACTGATTGATCTGACCACACAATCACATAGAGCATTCTCAAGTGTGTGGAAAACTGAAGTGCTGATAGCTGAGAACACAGCACACAAGTCATTTGGGCACTGACAATTAGCCAGTTTTGGTATTCAGTCTATTGCCAATTCTCAGTTGAACAAAGCGAATTTAATCAAAACACAATTGGAAATTCAATACTTCAAGTAATTTGAGTAACTATGATTGACTCCGTAGTTAGTAGATACAGGGTGCTCCGAAATGGGGTTCAATTTGGTGATTAACATGGTTAAAGGGGCGTATGCGTAACTTTGTATAAAGAGATCGTATTTTAAACGTTAACTAAATTAAGTAAATCCCAAATAAAATTATACAAATTTCAGATACTAATGTCTTGTCATTTAGTCCCTACGATGATCAGTCAGTGAGTGAAAACGAGTCTAATGCTAATAAATAAACACGCAACTTTCTAATAACGAGCAAGATATCAAATTGCTGCCTCTTCTACCTGTCTCTCCCCCTCCCTACTCCAGCCCCGCCCACCTCTACCTATTCTAGAAACAATTCTCGTAATCCTCCAAAACTTGCCATTATGTGCACGCACACGCAGGCGGGTAAACAAATTTGTTGAGACGACAATTTGAAAATGCGACACCACCGACAGCAGTGGGGCGTGGCGGGGCGTGTCGGGGCGGGGGCGGAGTGGGTGTACAAGTGCTGGCCAGGTAAGCACAAAATGAAAAATACATTGGACTAAGGATAAAAGAAAATTATGCAAAAATAAACACAGAGCCAAAAGTGTAGACAAAAAGCACATGAAGCATAAAAGTAAAAAGTGTGATAAAAAATAAAAAAATACCAACAAAAATACCAAGAAGAAAAAAAAGCAAAACGACGCTTTCACTTTGCTCACTATCGCTATCTCCCTTACACTGCTTCTCGCTATCTCTGTCGCACCTGCTGTCCCTTTTTGCATATTCTATTCCGGTTTCAAGGTGATTATCCATAAGCTGCGAACACAGTTTCCACGGGAAAAACACGGGGAAACCGAAGATGTCTCAAATGACTGAAGACAAAGTTTTGCGTCTGTCAAACGATGCCCGGAAGAAAGAAGATGGAAGATGCCAGAAGCAAGATGGCAGGATTCGCTAAGCGAGTTGGTATCCTGTAGT
Source organism: Drosophila cardini (assembly GCA_018903735.1). Lineage (NCBI taxonomy): Eukaryota > Metazoa > Arthropoda > Insecta > Diptera > Drosophilidae > Drosophila > Drosophila cardini. The sequence goes on along the minus strand of JAEIGM010000001.1, from coordinate 10,957,356 downwards.
CGTTATTACTGTTGTTTTTGTTGTTGTTGTGTCAGCTACTACTGTTGCTGTTGGCAGGTATGAAATCCGAGCGTTAATATTTTCTTTCTTCTTAATACTCTAGCCAAAGGTCTTATAATTTTGTCAATTGGTGTGTTAAGCAGAAAAGTATGCAACACTTTCTTAATCGGCAAGAACAGAGGAGACTTTAAAGTCATGACAGTCTGTCCCAGATTCTTTAATATTAGAATTTTTAAAAGCAATGTGGCTACAGAAATGTTAAAGAGTATCAACTAGTGGGCGTGCCAAAATCAGTCTTTGGATTTTCCCCTCAGTCTTAAGAGCGCGGCAAATTTTTGTAAATTTGTAGCCTACTTTTTTGGGCGACAATGAAACGCGGATAAAGCATTTTACGTGCTGAGGCCGAAGGCTCGAGCCTTCCAGGCAGCAGCTTGTCTTAAAGCTTAACGGGAAGAGGAAGAAGAGAGGAGAGCGGAGAGGAAACAAGGGGGGAGTGGCAGCGTTGTCTTCGTGTTGGATGCTGGTTGTTGTCGCTGATTTCGCATAAATTATGCAGACAACGAACGGGCAACTTTTCAACTGGCAACTGGCAAATGGCAACTGGCAACTGGCATCGCTTACAACTTGCTAGAATGCAGGCCAAAAAAGGCCCTAAACAGCAGACTTCATTTGTTGGCCAAACAGCAAATTACAAATGTGCTTTTTATGCGACGCGTCGTCTAAAACAAGAACAACATCGACCAAGGACCAAAAGGAGCAGATTTCAAGCACTTGGGACACATTTGTGTGCTCTAATTTAACATCAGCTATATGTGTTTGGCTTTAAAGGGAACAGGGGAAGGGACGAGGGCAGGGGTGATGAATCTTAGCTTGTATCCACATAACCGCACAAAAGGAATTTGCATTTAAACCAAAAACAAATTAGTTTTTTAAGCTGGGCAGTCGCATGAATGTGATTTCCTTTTATGTCCATCTCTCTTTCTCTCTGTCTCTCTCGCTCTCTCTCTCTCTCTCTCTCTTTCTATGCCTCTCGCTTTCTGTTGATTATTTAATAAAAGCTATAAAAGTGAAAACGAGAGCTATATTAAAACGAGTCCGAGTATTTGCAAGTGCATTTGACTGGAAAACCGCAAAACCAATTCATCATCTCGTAAGCTCGTGGCCTGGAAAACTCCTTTAAAAAAAAAACAAGAAAAGAAGAACAAAAATTGAAATGAAATAAAATTCATTTTCATGTTTGTTCGTTCAGCACACAAAACACATGCTTCAGCAGGAGTAAGAGAGAGAGGTGGAGAGTGGAGGAGAGGGACAGAGGTAGACTCCATTGAGTTGCCTGTAAAGCAAACACTACAAAACGTTGCCACAAAACTGCAGCAAAAAACTGAATACGGCAACAAGTTGGCCAACAGTTGTTGTTGCTGTTGTTGCTGTTGTTGCACTGACATATTTTTGTGGCCATATGATGTTGCCCCAAGCAGACGTTATGGCGGTTGCAGCCTCTGCACTCCCCTCGACTCCTCTTCTCTTCTCTACCCCATTCAAATAGTTCATGTTTTGATGACTTTGGCACCCAATACACTGCTCAAAAAAAAGGGGGAAGCCAGAAATTATGAATTCTATGTTTTTTATGTCTGAATTGGATCTTTAGATTTGAAAAAGTCTTTAAAAAATTTAAAGAAATTTTCAAAATTTGTTAGTTTTAAACAATTTTTCTATCAATGTATTCAACTATGTGTATGTGGGCGTGTGTATTTGTGTATGGGCGTTTGTTGTTTGTCTACACATCGTGTGCAACGACCACAGTGGAAAATCAAATGAAAACTACTCGGAAAATAAGGTTAGCCAAGGGCAACAGACTGATACCCAGGACACTCTGTGCTGTGTGTATGTGTACACTACCATAATTCTGCCATTTCATGTGGCTACCTTGAAATGGCAACTGTTTTCCCCTATCCCCTGTGCCCTGCCCCTTACTCCTACTCCCTCTCCTCATCTTCATCTTTCATTCTACCCGTTGAAAAGGTCAGGGCAAGTCGTTTTAATCAGCACTGGAAAGGCAAACGTGAAATCCGAATGGAATTATGTTCCACAAGGCAAAAGATTCAAGAAGTTATTTGGAATTTGTGTGTTTGTATTCGACATCAGCAAATAAGAAATGGATATTATGACATATAGTTAATAAAATGTCTTTATAAACTTACCCGAAACGTTGGTTATATTGAATAACTTTTGCAGTTTTGAGTTGAGATTCTGCTTCAAAAACACGAGGCGAACGGAATTATCAGGTGATGTCAAAGCGGTAAATAAATGTTATAAGCAACTCTCCACTCTGCCGCTCTCAACTGCGAGCTCTCAATTTTTGTCCATCGCTGTTGCCATTTGCTGCTTGTATGTAAGTATTCTCTCTCACGCTTCCATTGGCAGAGCTCACAGTCAAGTATTCTCTCACTCACATTATTATAATTGCACGCCAAATAAACTCTGCCGCTGGCAGCTGCATTTTTTTTTCTGTTCGTCTGTCGCTGTCGCCTTTTCAGCTTGTATGTGCTCGTGCATCGATTTGTACATAGGTTCAAGTATTCCTTCTCACTCATTTCGCTGTTAATTTCGGCTGCTTCGTTTGCTGCTTGTATGGGGTATAGATGTGCACTGTGTTCAGTTAAAGCAGAGCTCAAAGTCAAGAATTCTGACGCCAAGTTTCTTCTTTTTCGGCTGCTTCGCAGTCACCTTTCGCTGCTAGCATGTGTGAACACTTTGACCGGCAGGGCTCAAAGTCCACATTAAAAGCAAACTCTGCCGCTCTTGTTTAAAGCTCTCTTACTTTTCATCTGCTTAGCTGTCGCCTTTCGCTGCTTGCACATGTACGTACTTCGATCTGCAGAGCTCAAAGTATACTAAAAATAAACTCCACTGCCCTTGTTCAATTCCTTTTTCATTTCGACCGCTTTGCTGTCGCCTTTCTCTTGTCTCGCTGCTCTAAGCTCTCGCCTGCTTCGCTGTCGCCTTTCGCTGCTTGCATGTGTAAGCACTTCGATCAGCCGAGCTCAAAGTCCACAAAATATAAGCTCTGCCGCTCTTGTTCAAAGCTCTCTTTCCTTTTCGGCTGTTTCGCTGTTACCTTTTGCTGCATGCACGTGTAAGCACTTCGATCGGCAGAGCTCACTCTCTTTCTTTTCATTTTGCTTCGCTGCCGCCTTTTGCTGCTTGTGAGTGCACTTTTATCTCTCTCTTAACTACTTAATTTCGAACGCTCTTGTTGCTCACTCTGTTTGCTTGGTATATCAAATATTCAATTCTTTATGTGTAATTCAAATTAATTACTTAAAAAATTAACATATTTTATTGAATGCTATTTTAAATACGCATTTATGGACATTTATAGGCATTATATAGCTTTAACTGTGAAGTGGAAAGTCAGTCTAATGCATCAGTCTAATGGCATGACCAGTTGCCATATAGCGAACAATGTAATCTAATCCCTTTGGGACTCGGACAAAGGCTGTGCGTGCCGTTTCCGAGTTTTTTTCGTGCCTGTCATTCGATGATGCATTGAACAGGTCCTGAATGAATAATACAGGAGGAGGATAACGGAGGGGAGTGTGAGGTGTGTTGGGTTAGCTGTAATCCATCAACAGCAGTCAGGCTGAGTGCTGACAGGAGCCATCAAAAAGCAGCCAATAAAATGTCCTGTTCCATCGTGTCCTGTCCTGTTCGGTTCTGTTCAGTAGTGTTCAGTTCTGTTGACCCTGGCAGAATCGCTGCCAATAGCAATGCGAGCTCCATTAGAATACATATTTGAAAAGCTCGAACCCCGCCCCCTTTCACGCCCCATAACCCCATAAAAACGTACGTGAAACGCAGTCCGTGCATTTCCGCGCTCTCACCTGTAATCACGGCCGCATTTCATGAAAAGTAAACATCAAATTTTATTTAAATATTTTACATTTTGAATGCTCGAATAACGTTCAATAAATTCACATCAAAGTGAAAAAATGCTGGGAAAAACTCAACTAAATTAAAGATTGACTTGAAGGCATTTTCATTCAGGCATAACATAACACAACATGTGTGTGTGGGTCTGTGTGTGTGTGTGTGTAGGGTGTGTGTGTGTGTATGTCATGCCCCAAACCCAAGAGTCATGTCACGGGGTCAGTCGAAGGCACAGCTGCCATTGATGGAAAGCGACAGTCCTCAGTCCTCGCCGCGTGACCTTTGGCCCTGGAAAAGCTTCAACTGCCTGGTTCTGTATGGGTATCATGCCCAACAAAAGGGTCTAACAAATCGTGAATTAACCAAATCGCATATGAAATTATGACATTCGATTTGTTTAAAGCTCAAAACGTATTTCAATTTTAGCTTGTTTTGGCTAACATTAAGTTTTTAGCTTTTTTTATTGAAAGCCTTTCAAGAAATGCCTTAATAAAACTGGAAAATCGGAATTTCATTTTTATTTTAAGTCCCAATTTATTGCATTTTTATATTTATGTAATAAAAACGTTGTCTACAGTGTTGGCATGTTAGCTAAATTATAGCCAAATTGAAAAAATTCTAAATTGCATAAAAATGTTTAAGAATAAAAGTTGCATTTAGTTAATTTTGACTTTTTATATAACAAAAAAGTTCTATAGTGTTGTCATTTTGGCTAAATTATAGCTAGTTTGACTTTAAGTTTATTTTAGCTGTTTCTAGCCATTAAATTCTAGCTGAATTTCTGTCTTTGAAGCTTATTTCAAGCCCTTTTTCTTAGTATGATATAAACTTTGTCAGTTAACGGAAACGACACCCTTTTTCTCTGAGTGTATTTAGTGTATTGAGGCATTTAAAGAATGCTTTGAATTGTTTTTTTTACTGTTTTGTTGCTGTTTTCTTTTGGGCCCATTTCATTTGCATGCCAAAGCCGCTATCGACCAATAGACTTGGCCCTTATTTGACTTGGCCATTTGGTTGAATTGGTTTTATTTTCGGCTCATATCTATATCTACAGTAATGGCATGTCGCTTTTAATTTGGCCAACGATTTATAAATTCAGAATGCTCCGAAGCCACGCAAGTTGAGGGTTTTCCCAGCTCCCACTGCTGAGGGTTTTCCCTCCCAAGTGACTTTCCAGTTCATTTTCAATAAAAACAAAGAGGGCCTAAGACACACACACAGGGGGAATGGGAGGGAGTGGGAGTGGGAGTGGGAGAGGTAGGGTGGGTAGAGAGGAAGAGAGACATCTTCATTGTGCTTATCTGAGATTGTCTTAAGCACACTTCTCTGCTGTCTTTCGAGGGTATATTTCTATTATGTGAATTTTCTTTTCTCTGCTTCTTGGCCATCTCTCTTGTTCTTGGCTTTAAAGCCATACGGTCTTGGTGGCAATGTCAGCAATTAGCCAGTAAAACCAACTGTCATTTAATTGTTATTAATCGACAGTGAGTCGAAGAGTGAGACGAAGAGTGAGAGAGAGCGAGGGAGAGTGTGTGATAGAGAGGGCATATTAGTGTCGGAGACTGTGAAATTAAGTAATATTTATGTTGGCAATGCGATTGCTCGACGGAAATTCAAAACGATTGACGCCCACCAGATTATGTCACTCACTACAGTCAACACCCAGATCTAGCGCTGCTCCTCCTTCTGCTCCTCCTTCTACTCCTCCCCCCTTTCCCGACTGGGCACAACCATTAATAACACTGGATTTTCCACTTGAGGTCTGACAATGCCAGCGGCAGCACTCAACATGCTTCAAGTGCGTATCCGTGTCTGTGTCTGTGTCCACATCCACATCCACATCCATGTCCATGTCCTTGTCCTTGTCCTAGTCCTTGTGCTGGCGCTGCTGCTGCTGCTCTTGCCTTCAACTTCAATTAATCTCACACGCTTTTTTGGGCTTTAAGAAAACGGTACTTGTGCTACCAACTACACTTGCCACTCCTTTTTCACCACTCCCTCTGCCTCCCTCTTCCCCCCCTCTGTTCTAGGCCCATTGTTGCCTGTCTGTGATTTCAATTAAACGCGCTAAACTTAGTTATGAACATAAATGCCACTCGTCAAATGGCAATCAATTAGTTAAAGCATTTCAGCAGAATACCTCAGGACCCTGCCACCTTTGGTGCAGTGTTGCCACAAAAAAAAGCTAAAAATAGCTAAACGGCAAGACAAAGTTATTAATTTATAAGTCTACAACTAAAGTTAAACATTTTTTAAGTAAGAAATTTTCTATATTAATTTACTTTAATTTTAGAGTGAATAAAATACGTATGGAACAAGCCAAAACTAGCTATATTAAAGCACAAGAATATATATATTTATGTATACTCTTAGTCCACTTTTATCTATTCTAACTTTAGCTTCAGCTATAAATTAGCTAAATTGGCAACACAGTTCCTAGAACTGACATAGTTGACAAACAGTTGTGTGTGTGAGTATGTGTGTGTGTGAGAGAGAGAGAGAGAGGGAGAAATTACTCAATTACGATATTAAATTTAATGCCCAGGACAAGGGCAAACGAGGTCGCTTTTGATCGCACTAAAAGCTTTAATAACTGTAAATTGCTTTCACTGAGTTTTGACAGCAAAAGCGTCTGCCATCTAAACGCCCCGCCCACCGTCCAAACACGCTCCTCCGCCCACGCTCTGACCCCAAACAGCTGCTACCTTGTCGTCTCACCTGCATGCCAACGTGGCACTTCATTCCCTCCACTCTGTCGCCGTCTTACCCCTGTCCACCTGTCCACCCGACCCCCCTCGCCCTCCCTCTTCTTCCCTTCTCGACTTTAACTCTGGTATTTCCATTTCGCTGCGGCGCGTGACCAAATATTTAAGGACTCCCGACGTGAGCAGCACTTTGAGTTCGAATCCTCGAGTCGGTTTCACGCCAGTACTATGCTATCAACCTACATTCCAATAATAATAATAATAAGAATAAGAATAATAGAATTTCAAGCTGCCAGCAACACCGCTTAAAATCCAATTAAAGTTCACTTTAACAAAAAAGGCGCCGCGAGCGTTTTTCTCGGCTCAGCCATTAACTAATGCCGAAATCCGCTTACAAGCTTAATACTTGCACCTGTTCACCTGTTCAGCGAAAAAAAAATAGGAAAAGGAAAGGAAAAGGGGTGCCTTTGGGCAGAAAACTGATTTGCTGTTACCGCTGGAAAGCGCGAAACGTTAAAATCATTTATGATTTCAATACACCAAAGCAGCAAAGTCTGTAAACATTTCAGCAAGAGCAAAAATGCTATATAGAAATCAGATACTTTCAATTTAATACACATTTTAGCAACATTCAACCTATTATTATATACTAATTTAAATTTACATACATTAATCGCCTTTTCAAATATCGCGCCCAAATGTAACTGCTGACTACTTTTATCATATCGATTCCTAACCCTCATCGAAGTATCGATAAGTCGTGCAAAACAACCGGCTTGACCCGACGATAGCTATCGATATTCTTAGTAGACACCGACCTATCGGGCATTATTTGTTATTCTTTTGACTAAAAAACAATGCAATGAACGCAATTAAGGTAAATAATACATAAACTGTAATAATTTAAACAAAATAAATGCGTTTCAAAGATTGAATTTGCAGTGAAAGTGAAAAAGGATGACAACACCTGCGTGAACAGCCTGCAACAGGCGCTGGCGGGCATGGGTCACCTGGACATTGATCCAATAGAGGGACGCGTGGTGATACAGACAACAGCGCCGTGGTCCGAAGTGCAGGACAAGATCGAAAGCACTGGAAGACAGGCAGTGTTATCTGGCTTTGGAGGCCAATCAGCGGTGGCGCTGATCAACACAACTGGCTGTGTGGTGGACAAGACACCGGTGCAGGGCGCCGTGCGTTTTACCACAATTGCTGCACAACAGGCGGGAGTTGTAGTGGATGGTGTGGTGGACGGATTGGAGCCAGGTCTACATGGCATACACATACACGAAAGCGGTGATGTCTCTCAGGGCTGTGCATCCGTTGGTGGCCACTACAATCCACGCAAATCCCCACACGGCAGTCCCGAGTCATCGCCATCGAAACGTCATGCCGGTGATTTGGGTAACATACGTGCCGATGAGACGGGACGTGCCACATTCCGCTTTGTAGACCCTGTCCTGGAGATGTGGGACATAATAGGCAGATCCGTTGTGATTACAGCCGATGCCGATGACTTGGGCTGCGGTGGAAACGCACAAAGTCTCATAGATGGCAATGCGGGTGAAAGGTAAGTAAAGGAATTCAAATACATGCATTTATATACACATATTCATTCATTCTCTTAGAATTGCTTGTGGGATCATAGCGCGCTCAGCGGGAATTCTGCAAAACTTTAAGAGAATCTGCGCCTGCGACGGCGTCACGCTTTGGGATGAGAGAAACAAGCCATTGGCAGGCAAACAACGCTCTCAAAAACTATAAATTATGTAGCTAGATTTGCATTTTATTTGTTTCTACTTAAATAGCTGGGTAAATATATTTGTTTTGTTTAATTATCCTTGAGTTTCCATTTGCCTCTTGGCAGCTTTAAGGCGCATTAATTGCGCCTTGCACTTGGTTTTATAGGCCTGAACGAGTTTTCCCCCTGGAGAAATGGCAATTGCAGCATGAATCTACAAAAAATTGTCTATACTAATAATGTTATCGTGTGTATATGTAATTGTACTACCTCAAGATAATCAATTTCCTGTTCGTAGTGCACGGAATCATCCAAAATATTGAGCACTACTTGAAACTGTTCGTTCGTTAGCAGATAAGTCATTTCGCCAATGTTCTGTTTGTACCACTGTGCGTAATTGTCCAGATTCTTTTGAACATTATCCGTAGTTGCCGCCACCGCACGAGCCGTGAGCAGCAGATGCAACAGGGACAGCTGACAGCCCAAACTGGCCACATGCTGCATGCGACTCTTCAGGTATTCTAAATACAGAGACAGCATTAAAAGGATTATGGAACTCTCTTGAGGCTGTGTTTCCCTTACTTTTGGTAAATAATGTTGTTTCTGCATTGCTGTAACTGGCAATGGACTGCACCAGTATGAGATAGTATTTCCAATGCCGAAACTCTGTCGCTGTCGAAAGTCTGAAGAGATAATTGAGTGCCGCCCGTTGGTGACCGCCCAGAAGCTAGAAAAAAACCCTATATTACAACAAAGTCCTTCTGTTTTCTCTTGGGAACTAACCTTTTCGCTTATGCTCTTGACAAATGTGAGTTCGTCGACGCCTTCGTTTATCCAGCTGCTAAAGTGCTGGAATGCCAGGCTCACATCTGAAACCTCATGCAATTCCAGCAATATGCTCAAGTGCAGCTCCAGACAGACATTAACTAATACCTCGTCTATTGGTAATATGAGAATAGTTTTTAGTTTGCTTGGCATGTAATTAAAGCAGTGGTGCTCAAAGAGAGCGAACAAGTGGGCCTCTCTGACAACTCGCCACACGCATACAGAGCTGCACTATGTGTATTCTAAGTAAAGAGTGCAGCAGTTAAGATCTGCCGCTCAATTCACGCAACGGTACTCTCTCTCTCTCTCTCCCTCTCTTGAGCTCGCTGCCGGCATTAACAGCCATTCTCACTAGTATGTTAGTATGTGTGAGGTCACTACTGATGTAAAGCACAGAAACGCACTTCGTAAATTTCATACAGTGTGTGTGAGTGTGCATAGCTTTAGCGTGAAACGACAAGAGAGCGGGTCACTTGAGACCGCTAAGCTGCGCTCCATGCTTCTATGTATGTAGATTAACTCACTCATTTTCTTCTTTTCAGTGTTAAGCAGATCTCCCAAATGGACTTATTGATAGTATAAGTGTGGGCAAGCTTAGATTAATTAAGTTAAAGCCAAACTAACCTGGTAAAGATTTCCCCAAGTGTTCCAAATAGTTTAAATTGCTGATCTTAGGATTCTCCGCCAGCGCGCCATATAAATTTCTTAGCACCGTTTCCAGCATATTATGCAGTTTAATGGTGTTTAACGAATCTGAAAGTTAAAAAGAAATGGGGAATAAAAAATGGTAAATATTCTTTGGACAACTTTGCTTACCAAAATGAGCCGAAATAAATAGGTTAGATAGCAGATCGTGCTCGTTTTGCAGAAACTCAATTAATATTAATTGCAGCTGCTCTTCGTCTTGCATGCTAAAGTGTTAAATTAATAAATGTTTAATATAATTATTGTATAATTTATTTACCTGCAAATATATTCGGTGGCTGTAAGAATTCTTTGATGCTGCAATTGACGCAAAACACGAAAACTGCCAAAATTCAAAGGTAATTGGCAAAAGTACTTGGCCAACAGCAGCTGGGAAATTAAAAATATGAAATTTCATAAACTAACTAAATCACATGCAAAAAAATTTACCTTTTCTTTGGCGTTCAAACATTTGAGCAGTTCCACAAAGCTGCCAGCAGCTAATTGGCTAGTTTGTAAGCGTTCACATTGTGTTTTTAATACCTATGGAAACATAATAGTTATTTTATTGTGATAAATAATATATCTATAGTTTGCTGCATTACCTTGCACGTAAATCCAAAATTGTTGCTTATTTCTAGACTCATTTAACTTCGTATGCCGCTCAAACTCAAAACAGTGTGTACACACCCAAAGGTATACAAAATATATCCGTAATCGATACCCACAGTATCGATACGTTTCTAGCATCGATAGTTAAGGAATTCAATTGCTTTTAAATAAAAACGTTAAAAATTTGAATTGCCGCTAAATGACTTCCCATTATTAATTAATTAATTAGTCAAAGTTAGTGTGACAATAATTTGTTTACTTCTAATTGTAATAATAAGTTGCTTTATTATATAGGTAGACAAACAATTACCGAATCTACACGCAAAGGGCGTTTTAGTGGTTTACAAGCTAATTATCTAATTACAAAAAAACAATGAGATAATTATCATTGAAATTGAAGTGTATAAATAAATGTTTTTTAATGATTAAACCAACAGTTAAACCCAACATGAAGTGCCCCATAGCTGCGATACTAACGATTCTAATATGTTACCTAAATCTAACAAATACGGTAAGTTAAAAATTAAAAAAATATTGAAAATAAAATAATAAGAAATTCGATGAAAGCATAGAAGCAATTGTATATAGTCACACAAATTGATGTATTAAGTGATCCTGGATTTCTGATGACAGCCACGCTGAGATTATTTGGACGCGATCAGGCTCTGAATGGAACTGTGACATTTTTGGAGGATTTGCACGATGATGTAATACTAAAATTGGATCTATTCTCCGATACACAGAGAAATGGGGAATTTAAGCCAATGGCACTGGAGTTACCACAAATGGGCGTATGTTCCAGCCTAAAGACGTATTATCCGCGATTCATTAAGGACTCGTTTATCACTAACATTCACACTAACTTCGAGTTCAACAATGGAAACGCGTGTCCTTTACACAAAGGATCTTATTGGCTAAAGGATATATTACTGGAGCCAACGGGTTGGGTTAATATATTACCCACAGGATTTATAAAGCTACAGGGCAGTCTATTAAGAGACGGTATATTCGGTGGAGGATTTGCACTGATTGTAAACATACAAACAGCACTGTTCAATGCTTAGCTATAAGAAATTTTACAATAATAATTGGCAGCACTGCTCCCAATACTTTTCAAGAATGTTCCCTCCACACAAACAAAAAAGCTTCAAATTTCATTCATGCGAATTTAGCGTTTAAAGCGGAGAGCAAGAGAAGAATTTCAGTGTAAAGCATGAAACGAAGAAAAACAATAGACTCATAAAAGCCGGAAACTTGAGGAACGCATGCGCGAAGCTTTTGAGGAAAGCTTAGACCATGCGAAAGCTTTCGCCGAGACAGGATAATAAAAAGCTTCGCTGCGTATAAAACTTTGCACAGTCGAAAAGAAGATTTCAAGTGAGTAAATCAGAAAATAAGAAAAATCCAAAAGATAATGTAACACGCAATAGAGTTCAGAGATAAAGAGAGAAAAACAGTAAATTAGTTAAAGATTTGTAAAATTGCCTTTAAACAATTGCAAAATATACAGTTAACAGTTAGACACGTCGAGGACTAAAGTGCAGTTAACTAACGGAGTCAGGTAAGCAAAGAAGGAAAATCAAATTTATATAGAAATTGTACTGAGGAATTGAAATTGCATTCGATTCAAGGTTGTGTGTCATGTGTGTGCTTTTCGATTTTTCATACCGCCAGACAATGGAAACTTGAGCACAGGACACACAGGACACAGGACACACTGGACAACAGTGCGAATGTTTGTGTGCGTGTGTGTGTGTGAATGACAAAATAACTAAATTGATAGCTTCACGTCAATCGTTGGGTTTCCTGGCTAATTCATGGCCATTCACTTGCCTGTTTACTCAATTAGATATCAGTTTTCTAGGGAATAGCAGCCAAGTTGTGTCTGTTGGCCATCAGCAGGCCACTCCCCTCTCTACGCCCCTTATCTGTTTGCTCGTCCTTATGGCTTTGTACATTTTCCTTGCTGTGTTGTGTTGATTTCACTTCAATATGTGCTCTGTCTCCCTAAAAACCCTGCTAAGACCCCTCCAGAAACCCTCCTACGACCATAGGACTCCTCCTACCTCCTACCCACTCCTGTTCCCACTGCCTTATCCATCGGATGACGCCATGTCAGTGCAAACTTAAGCGTTCCATCATTATTCGAGGACACTCCGTGTGCCCAGGACACTTGTTCGTCTATTTACACTAAGGATATAAATGATATCAGCGACAAACAACTGTCGGTCGCCCCCTTCTCCCTGCTCCCTTCCCCCCTCTAGATATAATTGCTATCGCTGAAAGAAATATAAATTTTCCTACCTTTGTGTACTTTGGCTGGTGGCTCGCTTACAAATCGATTTCCATTTTCATTTCCATTTTCATTTTCCAAAGACATCAATTTTATGACATTCAACAGTTGATTTCAGTTTTCTTTTTATTTTTTATTTTTTATTTTATTTTTTATGGTCAAAAAAACATTTTGATTTTATGACATTTATTTATATGCAGCTCTTAGCCTGAAAGCCAGGCCAACAAATAAAAGGTCTAAGTGCTACCATTAGCTTATTAACAAATTGTTAACATTTGTTTAAATTTAGTAGTTGAATTTTTTAACTGTTTTAAATAATTTGTTTGATTTTTGGCACAGCCTTCAAGCAAATCCTGCGAGTCCTTTAGAAATGCAGCCTTGTTTTATTAATAAACTATGAATGAAATATATATTCAGTTATAAGGGAGAGAGAGAGAGAGAGGGAGAGGGAGAGAGAGGGGGAGAGAGAGAGAGGAGTACATGAGAAAGTTAGCTTCAAGGTATTAGCTCCTCGTCTAAATTTAGAGACTGTCACTTAAGTAGTTGCTAATGAAATTCATGGTCAAATCACAGTTAGTTTATTTTTTAACTGAAATAAATTAAGTGCTTCACAAACAGGAAAATCTTTACAGGTAAAAACTGATTGAATAACACTTATGGCCATGCAAATAGGTACGAGTAGGCAAATAGACAAATAAGCAAACAAGCAAACAAAATTGAATTCAAAATTATTTCAGTGTGCATGCAATCAATCTAAATACACACACTCACACCACACACACACACACACACACCCACACACAATCTGTTTGTTAAGTCAACAACAATTAGAATTTATTGTCTGCAAATATGAGGCAAATAAAGGTGTAAAAAGAAATTTAAATATGAAAAGGGGAAAAAATACAGTTATTAAAGCATTTTCTTAAGCAAATAATTATTAATAAATTTATTTATTTATTAAAGAAACTATATCTGGATATAGTAAAACAATATATAGTTTATATATAGGAATAAACTTATCATATAGTTTATAGTTCCACAGCAAAAGTTTGTCAACTAGCGCAGATAATCAGTTACCTGCTTTCTACCACCTTCCTCTCCCCACCCTCTTGCCCTACCTCCTAGGGTTACTACAGAATAATAACCAGGTTCACCTAGAGCACAAGAGCTTTGAAATGAGCCCAAAGCGTTAAGTGGCTTTTGTGTAATCTGCATGACAATAAGGCGAACACCGTCAAGGAGATGTGTGTGTTCAGAGCAAGCAGGTGGGGTGGGGGAGTGTCATGGTAGGTGTAGGGGTAGGTGTACTTCGCTGCTCTAATTTAAAAACCAGCGCAAGTACGCGACACACAAAAAAAAAACTATAAATATTACAGGTGAGCGTACAGGTGAGCGTACAGGTGAGCGTACAGGTGAGCGTACAGGTGTGCGTGTGCTTGTGTCTGTGTGTGTGTGTGTGTGTGTGTGAGATAAGTTTTTGTAGTCAAAACGCAGGCAATTAATAAGCATAAACTTATGTGCCGTTGCACGAGGCGTATGCGTAATATGGCAAACGTGGCACGCGCCGTTATAATGGCCCAGGCTAAGACACGTGCCAGCGCTTTGTCTGAAAGGGACTCTGAGTGTGTGTGTGTGTGTGTGTGTGTATGGGTGTACTGGTGTGTGTGTGTGTGTGTGTGTTTGAACTGCCTGTCAATTTGTGAACTCATAACTGCGTTTCACATTAATCATGCGATTCCCAGGTGTCTAAACTAATGAATCAATTAATAAAACAAAATTTACCTAAAAAAATGTTAAAAACTTTAATAAATTTATATTTTTAACAATTTTTCTTAATTATTTGCAGCTCACTTTGTCTGGCATTGCAGTTGTTGTACAGGTAATATATTTTACAAAAATTTTAAAAATTTGCATGAACTAAAAACCAAAAATTAAATTAAAAAACTAAAGTTAATTGAGTACTGTTGTTAAAATTAAAGAAGTTAAAACTGTAATTCTTGTGGAAGCTCTACTGTAATTTTAGCTAACTATAACTTCTCCCTCTCTCTCTCATTCTTTCTCTCCCTCCCTCTCTCTCTTTATGTGTATTTGTGTCTCTGTCTTTTAACCACTTTCCTTGCATCAATGTTGTCCAACTTGAATTAGCCCTACCAAAAATAAAACCACAAAAAAGGCGTCCAATGCTCATCTGAAAAGCCAGCAGAGTCGAGTCTATAAAAAAGGGGCAGTAATTTACCGTTATGGCACCATTCAAACTCAAATTTCGCATGGGCAGCTCGCGCAGCACGAGCACCTCGCAGGAACATGATCCAGATCCGACTGTGAACGAGGCACTTTTGGGCAACCAACAGCAACAGCAGCAGCAACAACAGCAGGAACTGGAACAGCAACAACATCAGCAGCAACAGCACCAACAACAACAACAACAACAGCAGGCAGTTGGTGCCAGCAGCTCAACAATTGATTCAGTTGATTGCAACAGTCTTGGTTCAATGAGCGAACGGAAGCTGCTGATTCCATCGAATCCCAATAAAACAGGCAGCAATAGCAACAGTTTGCGTATGGGTAAGACAAAGCTAGAGTCATTAACACACACACACACACCCATACACTCTAACACACACACCCACACCCTCTTCTTTAATTGGTGTCCCTTTACTTCCATTTGGTTGCCTCATTATGTTGCCAGTCTGAATTGTGTTGCAACAATGGGGAAATCCCCTTTTGTCTTGAGACGCACAATGCATGACCCAAAAAAAAATGCACACATACTCCCTCTGCAGTCATTTTCTGCCTACACTCAGAGAAATTCTTATACCTATGCTTGATTTATGCTGTGTCATGCTTCTAAATCGACTGATTTTTATGATTTTTAAGTGAACAAATTTTGATTACTTCTTTTAACCTACAACTTGTAGAGTTTTACTGTTAATGTTTCATTTCCAGCGTTTCATTTTCACACTGTTTTCTGTCTCTTAACACTTTTTGCGTATGTTTCAGCTTCAACTATTATCAAATTGTTTCATTAACTACTAATTTAAATGCTTTTCCTAACTGTATACCCTAAATTTTTATTTAATTACTCCAAATTTCCCTTTGAGCTGTTTCACTTTCAACTTTTTCCTTTCTTAATTTTATAATTTCCTCCCTCCTAATGAATTTGTTCATTATTTCCTATTCCACATTAATGGTATTCCTTTAAAACTGCTGTGTTTCATCTTTCACTGTTCCAATCTTTTAGAATTTATAATTTTCCACCTTTTCCTACCAGTTTGTTCAACTATTCGGTGTTCCAAACTCCATCGTTCCAACCACTGTGCCTTTCTCCCTATCTAATATTCAGTTAGTTCACAAGCAAAAGCATATTTAATGAATATATGCAAGTAATAACGGCACTTGCATGACTAACACCCACCAAAAAGGCACGCCCACCGCCTTCTCTATCTATCTAGTCTCCCCAGCCAATCACCTACAAATAAATAAATAATTTACAGGGTAATTTGCATGCTCGATATTCAAAATGTGCAATTTATGCAATTTACAGGGTATGTTAATTCGAGTCGCACGCCGTGTATCAACGAAACGCCCTCCGCGGAGAGCAGCAATTTGCCAACGACGCCACCGCCCACATATGAGTATGTGTTAGAGGAGGTAAGAGCTAGTGTGAAGGGTCAAAGCGGGACAGCAACAACTAACAGTCTCTCTCTCTCTCTCTCTCTCTCTCTCTCTCGCTCGCTCTCTTGCTTAGAACACACGCTTCTCACAGCAGCAGCAGCAGCAGCGGCAGCTGTCGTCGGAGCAGAGCGCCACGCCCAATCAGAACAGTCGACGCAGCTCGGGGCATAGCTCGCGGCAGAGCGGAGCTCAGCTGAGCGCCAACTTGGAGCAAATGACACTAAATGATCGAAGGAATAGCAACAGTAATAGTGACAGCGAAATTGACATCGACATTGATATCGATATCGATATCGATAGCAACGATATATGCAACGATCCCGATTGCCAGCAGAACTACAACAACAGCAGCTGTGGCAACAACAACAACATTAACAGCAACAACAACAACAACAACGGCGGCAGCAACAACAACAACAACAACCACCACCTGGAGCGACAACCCCAAGCGGAAGAGGGCCTACGATTGGGCGTGGCAGTGGACCGAGGGAGTGAGCACGAGGAGAGCACTTTGAGTGTCAACGAATTTCTGTTGGAAACGGAAATGGATTCCACCCACGAGGGCAAGGACTACACCGGCAAGGACTGCGGCAACAGTGACGTCAACAGCGACGCCGATGGCGACGGCGACACTCAGCAGCCGTGCACAGATGAGCAGTGCACCCAGTGTAACGAACAGGGATCCCAACTAGAGAACGAGTCCGAGGAGGATGGCGAGGAGCCCTCCACCAGCAATGCAGCACGTCATAACTTCTACGATCCGCTACTGAATCGCTATGGCAATGAATGTAAGCTTTAGTTATAACTGAGGAGTTCTAATAATCCTAGGATTCCTGACTCAAGCATTCCACTAATCCTTTCTTTGCTCCACCCCATAGCTGGCTGCTCCAATGGCTCGGGCACGGACTGCACTGAGGCTTGTTGTGCCTCGGGTTCGTTGTCCGGTTCGGTGGCTTCTCGATCCCGTCGTGGTCGACGCCAACAGCTGCAGCAGCAACAACAACAGCAGGAGCAGGAGCAGAGCTGCCTGCTGACACCCGAAATGATGAGCAACAAGACATCCAAGGAGATCTACAAGGATCTGGCCAAGCAATGGGGCATCACCTGTAAAATGTCCGAGAGCTGTCGCTGCATGGACTGTCAGAGTCACTACTTCCATTGCGACTACGATGACGTAAGCAAGAACTATATACCTTGAGTTCCATAAACTCCCGATTTGAGACGACTTTTAATCCTATTTTGCAGAACGAACACCAGAAAACGGATGGAGGATTGGGAGCTGGCACGCCCATGTTTATCAGCGAAGTAATGCATGGATCTGGTTGTCAGATATTGTAAAGATATGGGGTAACTATCGGAAGGAAATCGAAAGGAAATCGGTTTTGTAATTCTTCTTTTGACATGATTGCTGAACAATTGTTGTAAAGTAAATGCCAAAATGAAATGCTGATTGGGATTAGGAACAGATATAAATCTAATCAATTGGGCATTAGATTAAAATAATCGTATATCGATGTTATTTGCACAACAACAACAACAACAAAAACTAGAAATAATGTTTGCACTGCGTAAAATAGATCGAAAGCGAGTAAGTTAAACAAGAAACGAATGGAATGAAACGATATTAATACAAGGAAACATTTGGAATGATACGATAACAGAAAAGTTATCGATGAATCCGACTTTTAAGCGGTTTTGTGTATCGTTATAATCAGTTTTGCGAATTCATTGGAAACTGAAATCAAGATTGAGAATTTTATATATAAACCCACCTTGGAAATGAACATTTTAAATATCCTCAAATGTGTTCCATTTTTAGGGCTTAAACTCATACTCTACTTGGTTCATTCGTTAGTTGATCTTAAGGAACTATCATCTATATACCCCTTAATCCCATTTTAAAACTCGAACTATATGTAATATCCATTTCAAATGCGAGCTTGTCATTTCAAAACTTGCACAACCAAATTTGTCAAATTAATATGAAAATATTGAAATTTATATGTATTTTTCTATAAGAGAACGAGAAGAACGATGAGAACGAACGAAGAAAAGTTATAGGTATAGAACTGGTTAAGATGGAAAATTGGAAAATTGGAAAATGGCATTCGTGTGCTTTTGGAACACGTACTAACTAGAGATCTAGAGAAAAACTTAACAATAGTTTAAGCAACTTGACAATGAGGACAGTGAGCACTTTTGTGCTGGATTTAATGGAACAAAAAATGCTAGTTTGTATTAGGAAAAGTCTAGACTCCCCCAATTATGGCGATACAAAGTTAACTTTTATTATAAATATTGCTGATATTTTTAGAAACCAAAACAAATCGATTTTCGAGTTGGTTTTTGGTTATAAAGTTTAGGAATATATATAATATAATACCCTATATATACATAACAGATATTTAATACATATTTCGAGTATGATTTGAAGCATTTAGAACCCCAATCCTAAGCACGATCCCAAAAACTATATAGTACTATATGTATATGTATGTTCCATACTGTCTAATCAAGCGGGTTTCAATCGCAACTCAGTGCTACAACTCGCGCAGTAATATATATATATATATATATATATAATATTTGTTTATAGTACTCGTATTTGTAAAAGAGAAGGAAGAAGAAGAAGAACCGACTAAGTCTGTTAGCCGTTAGTTGATATTGATTAGTAAATATTTTGCTTATGTATCAATCGAACTAGACGAAATTATAAATTCAAACATTATACATACTGACATCTAATAAAAGATATATATATATATTATATATATATACAAAAAAGATCAAAAGACATGAATTTTAATTGACTACTCGAAGGATAAACAAAATTATACAAGTTAAAACTTTAAAATTCGGCTTTTAAAATTCTTGTCCTCCTCACCATGATCCTGCGAGGGAAGGAATACAAGTTATTGAATGAAATTATTTACAGATTTCCAATATTTTTACTTCGGGAAATATTTCTCCATTATTATTGCAGAGATTCGTATGCTCGATGCTGGGAGAAGTCTTCCAGGTATTGCACTTTGTGGCCGATTCACCCGCTCGATAGACATACGAGTTGGCCATGTTGGTAAAATCATAGTGACAGGTCAAAAAGTGGCAGTACCTAGTAAATCGGTTAATATCTCTACTCTAAATTTCGTCCGTACGTACCCCTCTTTGTACTCCTTCTCGCAGTCGGTGCCAGCGACCACAGCACAACCCACTCGGGACACACGATCACTGATTATAACCGAAAAGTGACCCAAATGATAGTGTCTGTGCGAAAATCGGACCCAAGACATAACAAAAGTGAGGTTAAGTACACAGAATTTTCACTTACTTGCCGGCATCAAAGCTGTTCATGAGCTCATCGGGATCATCAGCGTCCAGATATTCATCAAACATGGACTGGAGCGTCAGATCCAGTATATCCGTAATTCGACGACGTTCCGTGCTGGCGAACACGAGACCCAAACACTCTCCGGCAAATGGAAAGCGTAAAACTGAACGACAAATCGAGTGCTTAAACGATACAGTTGCGGCATGCAAACGAGCCGTATATGCCAGTTCCTCATCCCAGATCAATTCCCGCATGCGACAGGCCGATCTGAAGGTCTTGTTGTTACTGGTCATTAAAGTACCGCCAGCCAGTTTGTTCCGATACGAGTTGTGATAGTTCAAGATGATCCTACGCAATCTTAACGTATCCGGCACGAGTCCCACGTACTTTGCTTTGCCGTACAAAGGATGCTAAGAGAAGTAGAATGTAAGAGGAGAATTCTAGGAGACTTCAACTGCCTGTATTACCAATTCTTCAGCTATTTGGCACACAAAGTGCTTCATGCCATTGACATTGCAGTAGTGTGTGTCGTTGCTGCAATAATTGTAGGCACTGTACAGCTGCAGTAGGGACAGCAGCAGCAGCAGCAGAGGCGCAGGAGGGCACAAGGGCAGTCGCCTCATTACAGCAGATTTTGAAAGACAAAAAACAAAAAAATATTATATTATAAGATAGTAAAAAAAAACAAATTTTGAAAGATAAGCTAAACACATTCGATACAAATAAACTTAAATACTCACTTTCGTCACTAGCATGCACAGGGTTTAGAAGAAGTAGAGTAACTCCGTGACGAACTGAAGTTACTTTATCACTAGGAGTATAGAAGTCACTAGCGGGAAATCGACAGTAGAAAGTTCGTACAGGAGACGGATTTAGTCTATATATATTTTCCACCACCGTAAATTTATATAGATTATAAATTTTACATTTTAAAAATTGTATACAGCACAAGATTATTATTGGTTTCAAAAATGTGTTCCTTTAAAAGTCCTGAAAAATGGATACTAAATATGGAGAGTTCTCTAAACTTTGGACTTACTTACTTCAAAGTTTTTGCCATTGTTGTAACAAAGATTCCGGTAGGATCCACTGGGATATGTGTGCCAAAAGGGGCATTCGGAGGCCGGTTCTCCCGTGAGATAGATAAACGAGTTTACAATGAGCATGTTATCAAAGTGACAGGTAACAAAATGACACTGACTGAAACGAAACGTTTTAGTGTTGATAGTGGAGAGGTGAAGAACTGATAATGGGCAAGAGTTTACCCTTTGGGCTCCTTGAAGGTACAGCCGGTGCCAATAGTGATACCGCAGCCAACACGTGACATTAAATCACTGGCTAATATACCAAATCCGGCAAATTCCGCATCTCTGAAAAAAAAATAAGTAAAATCAGTTATCTTCAAGCCATAACGAGAATCAGTGTACTGAACTCTATATTGCGAAAATTCGCGAGAAATTCATCAGGATCCGGGAGTATCTCATGTTGCCTGTACAATGCTCCGATCGTTTCGTCTATAATATTCTTTAGCGTACGACGTTTGGAAGAAGGTACCAACATAAAGAATACTTCGCCCACCCATGGAAATCTAGTGACGGCACGACATGTCGAGTGCCTAAACATACAGTTCTCCGTATGTCGTCGTGACAGATAAGCCAGTTCCTCATCCCAGATTAATTCACGCAATCGTGTGCCCGATTTGATGGTCTTATTGGCCCGTGTTACCAGAGTTCCACCGGCAATTTCATTCCGATACTTATTAAAATAGGAGAGTATGATTTTGCGCAACTTGTACGTATCCGGTATGTTCACCAAGAACTTGGTTATATTCAAAAATGGTTTCTGTCGGAAACAAAATCGATTAACAAGAATTCAATGGAATATCAGGATTACTTGCATTTTCAAAGCAGAGGAAGTGTTTTATACCCCGGACGTCACAGAAATGGGTTTCATTGTGGCAATAGTTGTAGGAGACAACAAATTTGGGCTCAGGCTGCAGCAGGAGTAGCAGCTGCATCAAGCAGTACAGCGATTCCAATAGCCGCATTATATAAATAAAAAAAAGAAATTTTGATTAAAAATTAAAATTGTTATAAAATCTGGTTAAAAATCTGATGTTAAAATCAAAGACATTTTTTGTTAATAATTTGTTGTATAATTCTTTTCAGTTTTGTATTTTCAGAAAATTCAAAATTCTTTTATTATACCATACCAATATTAATATTATTATTATTTTTAGTATTATTTATTGCTGGGATTTGTAGGAAGAGTTTTATTTTTGCCTATAAATTCTTTAAGTTATTTTTTATTAGTATGCAGTATATATATATATTTAATTTGTATATATATTTCTGGTATTGTAAATTGTTTAAAACATTTCTTTTTATTTCATTTAGTTAGTATTAGTTATTAGTTATTAGTATATTAGCAAAGTTGAAAATCGAATCTTGAACTGTTGATTGTATTCGTTTTTATGTTTTCTGTTTTCCTATTTTCCATTTCCATTTTCCTCTTTCATTTTCCTCTTTCAACCGATACAATTTGAACTACACATCGTTTTTTGCATTTAGATAAACAATAAATTAACAACAAATTAGACATTGTTGGAAAACAAAAGGTACATCATTCATTGTTTAGATCATCTATAAGTTATACATTATCTTATATGTGTATAAAAAAATATTTTGCTTATTTAATTTTATTCAGGGTTTTATTCAACATTTATCTTCAATTTGCAATTTGCAATTTGCAACAACAATAACAAACAAATTAAGGTATTTATTTATTTCTCAGCGTTGGGGGCGTGTCTGTAACTGTGTCTGTGTAGGCGTGTGTATGCATGGTGGGCGGGGCATCAAAACAACAAAAATATATATATATATATGTATATATAGTTAAAGATCGCCTATGTACAGGTTATAGAAAGTGTCTGTGAATGCATTTAGTTAGTAGCTGTCTCTCACTCTTATTGCATAATAAATATGTTCGTTTTAAGGAGCTGCTAATAAAATATAAATATATATAGTATTTATAGTATATATATATGTATAAGTTTAAAAGTTGTCAGTACTACATTTTATGTGTTTTATGTTTATCCATTGGTTTAGCTCGATCTTTGAATTGAGTTGAGTTGTAGTAAAGGTTTCTCTTTTGTTATTGTTTATGAAAAGTTATAAACTATTTATGTATATATATATATACGCATAATAAATATATACCTTTGTCCAATATATGCATGTATATAAGTGTATTATAAATGTAACCACAAAATTTACAAAGTTTTTTTTCATCTTTTTTCTATGCATTCTTACTCGCACTCAATCATTGTTATGTACTATTATTAAGTTTGTTTTGTTTATTAACTAATTAGTAACACATACATACATACGTTCTAAACCAGGTGTAGGCACATCATTTGCAACAAAAGCGACGCCCACAACAAATGGAAACAAATCTACAATCTAATTAAAGCATTTTCTGTGTACACGAGTCTAACTGAAACTTGGACTTAAACTAAACTTAATACTATTACTAACGTATATAACTATAATTATATCAATTTAGTTATGTATGTATGTATGTATGTATCTATATACACATGTAGGTCTTAAATGGGGGGGGGGGGGGGGACTCGAAATCGTAGATACTATAAGACTAGAGAACCTTTCATTTCTATATAAACATGCACAGAGTTCTAATGACAATTTCGTATAAAAAATAGATAACTATATATAGTATATATAGTCGTGATCTATATAGGGTACTACACGCAGGTGGATGAGGCATGTTGCGATACATTCGCAGCTGCCTCTGGATTGAAATCCTTGCTGCGACAGCACATCTCACAGATGCGTTTCGTATCCGGATTAAGAAATGTGCAGAAACGACAGCTCCATTCATTTGGACTCGTCACAATCAATTGTGTGGACACCGGTGGCGGTTGTTTGGCTACAGCTCCAGTTGCACTGCTTCGATTACGTCCAGTTCCATTTCGCGCACTAGAGCCACCTGCTCGTCCATCGATGGCGGCTGTTTTGAGTGCGGATTTGGTTTTTTTAATACCCGCACTGCTGCTATTTGGTTGTTGTGTTGGTGGCGGTGCCTGAACCACACGGGTTTCCCGCTTCCTCTCTAGCGTTCGGGACTTTTCCACATTTGCCGGTTGAGTGTGCGCCTCGGGACGTCGCTTATCGACGGTGTTGCTGGCATTGCCGCCATTGGCCAGTGTCATGGAGTCAAGATCGAGACTCTGAACTAGTAAATCCTCACGATCACCCAGATCCTTCGAGTAGCCGGAGCGTTCGAGATTCTTAAACACGTAGTTCCAGGACTCGAAACTGCCAACACCTTCTTGGACTTTGGGTATAAGTGGTGGCGATGCGCTGTTCAGCATTGTATAATCATCCAAACTGGTCGATTCATAGCTGGTGGTATCCGAGATGTTCAGATCACGCTCTCCAGGTCGACCTTGATGACGTGACTCAGCGGCACCAGCAGCTGTCAGACTAATACGCTCTCTCAATTCCTTGTGCGTTGATCGCCGATTATTGTCCATGGAATCCTGTCAAGAACCAGGAGGTTTACTTAAGGAGTAGTCAAAAAACTAAAGGTTTCTCTGGCTTACCATTAACTGATCACGATGTCGTTGCTGTCGGTCCATTGTGGAGGATTCTGCCGCATCTAGCTGCGCGCGTATGCGACTACTCTTGGGCACTGGACGAGCATACACATACATGTCCTGCGCTGGCGGCTGCGGCAGAGTTGTGGGCAAATCGTAGCCAGCATAAGGCATGGGAACTACCTCACGTGATGGTGCATAGATGCCACTGTTGATGCCATGCTTACCACCCACCAGCTGATTATGTGGTTGTCCACGTCGTGGTTCGTACAGACGCGGATCATTAAAGTCGTGCTGCATCAGCTGAGCACGCTCATCGAAGTCAATCAGATGATGATCCGTCGGTGGATATGTGCTCTGTCTGTGCTGCATAGCGGCCATTTGGCGGGAACTAGCAGCCACCTGGTTGATGCCACTTCCATGATAGCCACAACTGTGTGGCACTGAACTTGTTGCTGCTGTTGGTGCTGCTCCTGTTGCTGTTGCCGCTGCTGGAGGTGCTCCAGCTCCCGCTGCTCCTCCTGATGTCTTACCAATGCTGGCATACATGTTGGTCTGCTCGGCATGGCCATAACCATCCAGGGGCGTGGCATATTGGGTATTTAGCTGACTGGAGATGTTGTAGGGCAGAGGAAACCGATTGCCAGGTGCATTATAGGCACCAGCGACAGCCGCATAGGATGCGGAGCTGCCCATACTGAGACCATCCAGGCAATCATAGGGTGTCTCATACAAATGCCCATGGCCAAGACCATGTCCATGAGGATGTCCGTGTCCATGTGCCAGTCCAACTTGGCAATCCTTGGGATGCTGATCAAACGAATGACGATGCAGCGTTGGCAGCAACGCATGTGGTTCCTGATAGTGTTCCAAGCTGCGCGAGTGCGTCATCAATCCAGCTGAAGGTTGGGCATGCTGATGTCCATGTGAATGGGGGTGTGGATGCGGATACATGCAGTTGAGATTCGTAGGCGGGACAGGCTGCAGAGGCGGCTGATTGATTGCTTGAGTAGGATGCAGTGCACAACTATTTGGATTGGGATTTGTATTGGGATTTCCATGCCCATGCAAGGCACAGGCTGCAGTCTGCTCCGGAGCATAGCCATCACAACGATTGGGCGCTAGGTTGCTGTACGTGTTCTCCGTTGTATGTAGCAGTTGCTGCTGCAGTTGTTCCTTGCGCAAACGCTTCTCGTGCAGCTTGAAGGCCATGTCCTTGATGGTCTGGGTTACTCCACCCACATGCCGTTCACGATAATGGAAAATGTCCTGCCAACTGCAGCTAAAGCCGGCGGCACTCAGTCCAGCATAAATGTGCTTCATTATCTGGCACTCGACATAGGCGGTCATCGCATCACGTGAGACATTCGCCACCTGATCAGGACAAATGGGTCCTTCCAGGACAAACGTGTCCTCGGCAATACGATGATAACCCATGGCCAAAAACAATTGATCCGCATCAATAAGATTTGATTCCACTTCATGCTGATACGAGCCGGAATATGTCTAAAATAAAGAACGATATGTATATATACATATATATATGTTTGAAGGATTTGATAAATTTACTTACTTTTAGCATGCGAAATTCCTTGCGCCAAGGTTTGGTGGACAAATTGTTGGCATACTGGCTGATGGCCTCGAAGCCAACGATGGCACTCTGAGCCGTAAAGTCCTCCAGACCACACACAGTATTCCTGAGCACATGCTTCGTTTCTGGCAAAAAGAATTTGCGATCATGCGGCACCAAACTGAGGAACTCCTTCAGACATCCTATAATATAATTAAAAGAAATTAATTATTTATATTAATTAATTAAATTAAATTGATTTACCTTCTAGCTTCTTGCGTTCCTCGAGCTTTTTGATGCTCTCCTCCGTCTCGAGGTATGTCCAGTGACGCTGCAATATCTCCCGCCACAGATCTTGCTGTATATCGCAGGGTATAAAGTCGGACATATTGGCGAGGCGTGGCATCCAGCAACGCCAAGGACTCTCATTCAATGTAACCACTGTCGCTCCTGCCACAACATGCAAAGAAAAGTGTAAAGAGAAATGTTTAAAAGATAGAGGAAAGGCAATAAGTGGATTCAAGGTTACAGAGATTATTGATTTTTAAAACAATGTTCTTCAAATACTAGATGACGATTACAAGTACTTGGCCAGGAGGCGGAGAAGTAGCAGGTGAAGGAGGGGGAGGGGGAGGGGGAGGCGGGTGGAAGGAGGCTCTCTTAAACCCATTCAAGAGCATGCCAAGCAAGAAAGGGAAGAGAATCTGCCGAAATAGCTAGCGACTTGGCGTATGAATCAGCTTCAAGCACATAGCATGACGCATATTTAGCTATCAGGCCCCACTGTACAAACACACGCACACACACATAGACACATTCCCAAGTGGAATTCAGTACACACACATGTGATAAGCACAGTGGTGAGCAACAAAATAGTAGCACTTAATATCCTTCGGCATAACGACAAATCGCAAGTTAATGTTCAGTTCTGCTTTAAACTACTTCAACGTTTTACAGACTTTAATAAATTAATTAATTAACTTTAGTTGTAATAACATTAATTTACGTTTTAATTTGAATTTTGTAGAGCAAACAATCAAATCAAACTCTAAATTTATTCCATTTCAATTAAACTATTATGATTGAAATAAAACTAAGGTGCTCCTATTTATGTGCTCACAGCTGTAAACGTGTGTGTGAGCCTGTTAGTGTAAGTGTAAGTGTGTTTGTACATACATATGTACTCATATATAACAATGTCCACAAAACTGATAGTGTAAACAAAGGCAACATATTTGTTATTGTTGTTATTGTTGTTAGTGTATTTGTTGCTAGTTATTGCTGCCTTTAACCATCGACAGCCGCATTGATGATGATAATAATAATGACTGTTTAGTTAATGCTTATCAGTGCCATTTGCCTTCCCAGCTACACCGCCCATCATACCCTCTGTGGCATGAGTATCAGCTGAGTGCCGGCAATCTTCTCTCCGATTATACTTAGTCGGGCTCAATCAATAAACAATATTCAAGTGTGTGTGTGTGTGTGTGTGTGTGTGTGTCTGCTTAATTCTTTCAATATGAATCACAATTTGTGCATAAAGAAAGCATTTACAAGTTTAACGGCTTAGCTAAAGTATTCATTATTCTTATAGCTACATACATATACATTCAATATTGTTTATAGCTGATTCACTCGCATTGATTTCTTGCGATTTTTGTACTTCCCCCTTAAATGCACTAAAATAGTTCTTAAGAACTTGTGTTCACTTTTAGTTTGTGGTATTGCAGCTGCATAAATGCTGCTTTTACAGGGTATTTGCCTGAGTCAGTCAGAGTTGTTGAGCAAAAGCTGTTAACTGTTTTAAAAGTTTATTATTAGTCATTCGCTGACTGCACAGAATGATCTGCATATATACAAATATCTACATTCATTCATTTTATTCGCATGTTGGCCAACTGGCGTCTTGGCCATTTTGCCATTTGGTTAACTCGTAAAACTGACGCTGCACTTCACCGCCGTCGTCATCGTCTCCGTTGTGACAAATTCAATTTAAAGACTTTGATGGGAGTGGCAGAGGGGCAAAGTGGGCAAGCTTTTGGCGCCAGAATGCCATTGGGATTATAAACCTTGGTGGAAATCTTATTAGCCTTGGCAGCTGTCCTGCTGCAAGGGATTTTCATGACAAAAGCGCGCGCAAAAGCAAAAAAGTACTGAATTTAAAAGGTAATGAGAGCGACAAAATGTAGAGAGGTGCAGGAGGTAGCGGAGAGGGCAACAGGATAAAGCTTCTGTTCTTTATGTGTACCTCGTTGGCAAAATTTTAATTAAATGAAGCCATAAAGTTGGAAAAGCATTGAACTGTATGCAGTGCAGCTCAAAGTACGAAGACAAACAAAAGAAAAGAGCAACAAACGAAAAAAAAAAAATAAAAATAAAACAATTGCAACATTTAATTTACATATTTTATTGAGGCCAAAGCAAAGTGCATGAGAGTTGCATGAAACGTGAGATGGATAAAAAGTAAACAACAAACTGAAAGCTGTATAGAAAGTGACCGGTTCAAGACAAAGGCAAAGAGCGCAACAGAGAGCGAGAGCGAGAGGACAACAAAGGCAACCAGTGGAAAAGGTGTAAGAGCATAATCAAATGCAGGCAGAGTAGAGTAAAGAGCATAAGCAAATAAACAAAAGCCTTTGAAGTTTACACTGTGAGCCACTGAAGTTGCTACAAAACAAAACAACAACAAGGAGAAGGAGAACAAGTACAACAACAGTTACAGCAAAAGAACAAAAAAATCAATAACTAAATGAAGTGCAAAACGAGCACTAAACAAGAACAAAAAGAACGAAAAGAAAAGAAGAAAAGTGACACACAACCGAGACAAGAGCTTGATCGTTGAGAAAGCTTGTCACGTACGTACAAATGCAACTCGTTTGCTCTCTTTCTCTCGCTCTCTCGTGCTCTCGCTCTATAAGCTTTTTCAATTTAAAATATCAAAGTTATGCATTTGCGTAAATATTAAGAAAACAACAAAAACTTCGCGTCACATACTTGTTGTGTGTGGGAGAGGGGGAGTTAAAGCAACAACAACGTAACGGAACGGAACACAGTACGAGCTTTAACTGCGCCGTTAGCCGTAGGCAATGCGATTGTTGTTCTTGCTTTATTTCCACATGCTAGCGCAAATGAATGTTAATTAAAGAGACTTCATTGACATTGACGCTGCTTACATAGAAAAACGTTGCTCGTTGGATAAATTTTACAGAAATCACATCAAAATTACATTACGCTCAGAATATTGGTCATTTATTGATTTTGGCAATACGAACGTAATAAAAATATATGTATGCATGTGTGTACATATGTCCCTGTATGTGTGTGTTCCCGTTGTGGCCTTAACTTGTATTTAAAGTGGTTTATACTTCAATCTAGCTGTAAGGCACTTGGCGCAACAGTTTAAAGCAGTTTTCTTGGCAAGGTGACAAAAATTGATTCTCCCTGTACGCGTACATATACGAACATATGTATGTATGTATTTGTGCATGTGTGAGTATGTGTACCGTTAGTTCACAGCCGGCAAAGTGTATGGCAGGGTGTTCTAATTCTTATTTTCAGCCTATCGCTTGCATTACTAAATTTAGCAAGACTCACACACACATACGCATACTGTAGGGCAAAAGCAGCATCACAAAAAGCTTATCCACAAACATAATTAACCGGAAATAAACTTACAGAAATTCCTCATCATCGTTGTTTTCGCTGTTTGTTGTTGATGTTGTTGTTGAAGTTGCTGTTATTATTATTGTTGCTGCTGAGTTTATTAATGCTCAGCATCTGCATAGCTGTTAAAGTCAACACACTGTCAAGTAAAGTTGCCGAATATAATGCGTTTCTTTTTGGCGTGGGTGGTTAAACGACTATTTTTAGCACAGTTGCCGACCTTTTTGGTCGTTTTCGACGTACGAACGAGCTGAAAACAGCAAACGGAATGCTTCCGCTTGTTGTTATTGTTTCAATAGCAGCTGCAGGTTTATCGATAGCGATTGCCTGCCAATAGCAATAAGCAGTAGCACAAATTTCATAAGCTTTATCAATAATTGCAAAAAGCATTAAATCACGTACATAATTATATTTGTGATTATATTCATTGATTCACACACCTTTATTATTATTTATTATGCGCTGCTTTGTGGTCGTGTCATTTTCACATCAAACTAAACTGAAACACTTATCAGCACTGATTTCATAGTACTTTACAGTACTGCTATTTTCAATTAGAGCCACCGATAGCTTATCGATAACTATCAACGAGGGTTGCAAACGCAACACGCGCTCTTGCAAAACGTAAACAGAACATGGATGTTGATCTTGGATTTGCCGAAGAAGCTAACAATGCTGCCTGGCTGAGCAATCGCTATTTCCCCAGTAAACTGGGCGGACTACCCGCCTGGCTAGAGCTGGAAGAGCTGCCTACCACAGCTCAGCTGCAGTGCAAAAAGTGTCAAACACAAAAAACATTTCTCTGCCAATTGTACGCCGCCTACGAGGATGAGTTCAATTTCCATCGCAGCATTTATGTGTTTGTCTGTCGCAATAGAGATTGTCAACAGGCCAATAAGGCAGAGTATGTACTGAACAGCACTGAAAGAGTATATGCTAACTGTTTCAAATGTTTAACAGAAACTTTACAGTGCTGCGCTCGCAGTTGCCACTGAGAAACAAATTCTACTCTGAGCAGGAGCCATCGGAGGACGGTGAACCTTTGGTACGAAGTTAATGCTTTTTTGTAAACTTTAGCTAACTCTTTTGTGCTTCATGTAGCCCGCTATAGCCAGTCCTAAGAAGCTGTGCGCCGCCTGTGGTTGCTACGCTCCACACACCTGTAGCCGCTGCAAGGAGACAAATTACTGCTCTGCTGGACACCAGCGAGCGCACTGGAAACAACACAAGCCCAGCTGTGGCGGCTCAAAGCCCGCACTGGACGCCTGCACACTGCCGGAAATTGTATTTCCCGAATACGAAATTGTCATGGAACGTGAAACAACCAGTGAATCCAAAGATACTGCAGAAAAGGATGAAGCCGCTTGCCTAGCAGAGTACGAGGCACTCTCTGCTAGTGGAAAAATGGGTGAACTTAGCGATGTCTCCGAGAACGAACTGAACAAGTACTTTGGCAATGCTGAATCCACCGAAGACAAAGTCTTCAAACAGTTCAGGAAACAAACAGCCGCGGAGCCGGAGCAGATTGTGCGCTACAAGCGCGGAGGAGAACCCCTGTGGATAGCCAACCCTACGGAAACTATAGAGGAACAGCTGCAGACACTGCCCAATTGTAGGCACTGCAATGGAGCACTACAATTTGAGTTCCAAATCATGCCACAAATGCTGGTTCTGCTCAAGGACGAGCACTTGGATTGGGGCGTTGTGGCCGTGTATACCTGTGCCCACAGCTGTCGTATTAACGGCTATGTCGAGGAGCATGTCATCAAACAGGACATTGTGGCGAAGGCAGGCGAGGAACAGCTCTAATGTTTATACAAATCAATTTTTTTATTTGTAAATGACGAAACAAATTAAAGAAAATTAGATACGACGACGATGAGCTAAGACAGTGAATGGATTAGGGATTGGTATTGGGATCAGGGAAATCGATAGGAAGACGCCTAACTGAGCTAATGTTATTTCAGCTTCATTATGGGAAAGTAGCTGTGCTTAGAGAAGTCAAACTCCGGCTGACGCTTCACATCCTTCTGGTGTCCACGGGCGAGCACATTCATCACCACAAAATTCGTGCGCGCTATTTGCAGCAAATCCGTAATCTACAAAAGAGATCGAGAGTATTAGAAACCACTTGGAACATGATGCAGTTAGTTCCGCTCCACTCTTACCTCCTGGTCGGGATTCTGTATGCTCTCGAGCACATTGCGCGCCTGATCAAAGTGTTTGGCGGCAAAGCTGTAGAGCTCCTCGGCACTGCTGAGCATCATGTGGTCACGTATGCTCTTAAACTCGCCATAGGATACTGGTGGTGGGCTGGTCAGGGGTACGAAGGGTGCAAAGCGTCGATTGTAGCGTATCTCCTCGTTGTCAAACTTGGACATGGGCAGACGCACGCGTCCGTCTTTGGTCAGTGCACCCATGGCCTTGTACATGCCACCGCAAAGACTGAGCAGGGCATGATAGTAGATAATCTCCTGGCGATAAGGACGCTGTTGTTTCTTGTTCTTCTTGGGCTTGGCAGCCTTGCGATTCTTGCCACCAGATCCGCTGCCGCCACTGCCATTAGCCTGAGTCCTGCTCTGATGCTCGGCGTACTCCTCTTGGGCTAGTAGAATGTTCTCCGTTCGCGTTAGAGCCGACACGAGGAAGCCCACGAGAAACTCATAGGGATACCAGTAGATGTAGAGAAACTCATGGACCGCATAAAGTTCCAACTCGAAGCCGGACATCAGATAGATGAGCATGGCACGGAAACAGTTATAGAGCACCCAAGTGGAGAAGTGTGTGCTATGTTTCAGAGCCGTTGCATGCAGTTCATTGCCCTCCATAGCACGCTCATTGGCCAGCTGATTCATTAGAGAGTCCAGACGCACTGCATCCACCTGCAGTGGATCGAAGTTCTCAATCAGATGAGCCAGCTTATCCCGTTGCCGAGCACGATTAAAGCCACACAAACGTATAAACTGATTAAAGGTGTTCATGTTGATGCAGTAGCGAAAGAAGGTTTCCAGATGCTGCTGCACCTTGGGATCACTGGCCACTGGATGCTTCTGATTCAACACTGGCGGGGAGTTAAATGTCTGCACGGAGTGACGCAGGAATTGTTTCATCGACTGCTTGCCATGGGCCAGCCGTATACTGGAGCTGAACAGATTCTGAAGCACGCTGCGGGATAGGATGCAGTGTCCCGACTTACGGCTATATTCGATGAAGAAGTTCTGTAGGCGGGAGGGAAACATTAAGTAGGAGTAAGCAGTAATCTCTGGAGCAATTGCTCACCAACGCGGAGTAGTAGTCCTTGTAGCGTATCACCTTGCAGGCGTACTTAAAGCGTGCCACCATCTCCTCCAGAAACTGATAGCTAGCGGGTCTCTCGCGTATCTTGATGCTACGTGGAAATGTCGGTGGTTGACTGCGGTCATGAATACGCGGTGAGAATCCCATGGGATTGGGTGCCTCTGCTGCAAAGAAGCACCAAGTGGTTAGTACCAAACTTATCTTTAACTATACTTTCTGGATTACTTACAGCCCTCCACGGGTTGTGTGCCACGATCGATGGTGCGTTTTATGAGCGGCAACAGCTCAGAGGCCACATTGAGATTTTTGTATATCTCATTCACTGCCTCTTCGGCGTTCTCAGCACTGGCCATGAGCTCCACCTGGTAGATGGCCTGGAAGAGATGTCGCATGAAGCGTAATCTATGCACCACAGCCATCAGACCTTGCTCCTCGCTCTGCGGCAACTTCTTGCACCTGCGCACAATCTCATCCTCCACATCCTTCAATGAACTGGCTATGGTGGCGGGCTGTGCCTTCTCCGCGGCCAGCAGCGCTGAATTGCCGTACAGTTGGAAATCCTCCTCCTCGTTAACGGCCGCCAGGATAATAATGTTCTTGATGACCACAATGAGATTGCGCACAGCGATGCAGAAGACGCGCAGTGCCTTGTCCTTGATTTGCGATGGTGCGTGCAGATAGAGACAGGTAAAGAGCACCTGATCCATGGAGTTGCCCTCCAGCCAGGATACCAAGCAGGCAAACAGTGCATCAAAGATGCCAATCAGTTCAGCGGG
Organism: Drosophila cardini; assembly: GCA_018903735.1. Lineage (NCBI taxonomy): Eukaryota > Metazoa > Arthropoda > Insecta > Diptera > Drosophilidae > Drosophila > Drosophila cardini. Next base: position 10,923,639 of record JAEIGM010000001.1, on the reverse strand, counting down.
CTCCAAACCCTCCAGCTTAATGGCACCCATCTAAAAGAAGAAGAAATCTGTGAGTAACACTTCCTCTTGGGGATTAGTCAACTTACAGCGACGGCTGCCTCAAATGAGGGTGGTGGCAAATCGAATTTATCAAAGCCCATGCCCACATCCATTTTAGGATCCATTATCTCAATAGCAGACATTGCCTCAAACAGCCCAAAGAGCATGTCTTGTGCCAGTTCTCCAGGCAGCAGCTCTTCGCAGGCCTCATGAAACTCCTTAGTTACATCTACCCAACCATAGATGGGGTATTGTGTAATGTCCTCGGCAGCACTGCCGCCTCGTATTGCACGCTGCACATCATTGTCAGCAAATCCACATTCGTTCATGCTCCACTCATCCTGTTCATTACTCTCCCTCTCCCGCTCTCGCTCCAAATCCCTTTGCTCAGCTGTCGTTCTCATTGCAGCAACAGAGGCTGAGGCAGCAGCTGCGGCGGCGGCGGCAGCAGCAGCGGCTGCTGCAGCAGTTGCTGCCTGAAAATCCGTTGGCTGCTCGCTGGTGTAGGTTCCCTGCATTCTCCTTGATCGGCCAGCCACTTGATTAGTAGTTGCTTTTGTCAATTATTTATGTTTTAAGCAATTTTATTTGTACGATTTTGACGTGCATCTAACAATCCGTAGCAGTGTTGAACAATACCTAACAAATTGTACAGCACTTAAAGCGCGCAGTGTGGCAGCACTGCGTAAGCTTGGCGCCAACAACGTAACGATTTGAATTCTCAAGCAAAACGAATAACAATAAAACGTTTGTAAATTATGACTTGTAAAATAAAAATATGATACATTTTATTAGGTAACATTAGTTCATTGCACTTGACAGCATTTTCATTAAGTAATTTAAGTAATTGTTTTGCCAATGCAGCGTAATAATTTATGCTGACTATAAAAAAGAGAAATAAAATTGAAATGTTAAATTTGCCAAGTGCTGATAAGAACTATATCAAATATTAACACACACATTCTTATCGCAGTTGGTTTATATTTACATAAGCAACAACTGTGCTCAAGGTTTTGTAGGGGAAATGGAGCCAAGTTGTCTTATCAAATTCCTCTCAACTGTCAACTGACAACTGTTATCGTGTTGAGTGGGAATGTGCAAAAAAGCTCGCTCAGCTTTTCAGCCGCTTGTGCTCGCTCATCGTTTCTGAGCCGGCAAAACGGAGTGCTTTTCAAATCGGCTCCTCCATTCGACAATTTGGGGTTGTCCGTGTCGTCGAATCGCCGTAGAGCTACAGACCCACAGAGCCACAGAGCCGTAGCCCTACGTCCGTGTTTGAGTGTGTTTTCAAATACCCAAATAACGGCAATTGAGTGGAAAAGCGTAATTTTCACCAATGCGAGGGGTTGATTTAGTTTGTTTACAACAATTCAGTTTCAGTATCAAATGCGTTGCCCTCGTGGTTAATACGTGCTAACGGTCCAACAGCTAAAAACTATACAAAAGAAAGAAAATATAATAAATTATATGAAACTAGGCGGACTTTTTCAAAGAAACGACAAAACGCTAAAACAGAAAAAAAAAATAGAAGTGGAAAACTAGAGCAAACTAGGAAGGAGACGTACCATTAATAACCATTTATTGGTCAAGTAAGTTCCCATTTCCCTACTCTTCTTCTATAACTTAATTCTAATTTATGTATTTGGCTCATAAGGCTTAAGTTCGGTTTGGTAGTAGACCTAGAAAACAATACAAATCAGTGTATATATACTACAAATTTAAATATATATATATAAATTTAAATATATATATATATTCAGAGTCTAGTGTGTTTTTGAAAAACGACCGCAACTTGATTAAATGTGGCCAAAATATAAATAAACACAACACACAATGGCCAAAATGAGGGAACTTTTTGGCAGGCGACCAAATCAAATTATAAAAAATTGTCTGACCCTATAAAAACAACAACAACAACAACAACAACAACAACAACAACAACAAACATTAACGTCTGCGAATATATATACTTAATGTATTTAAATTGTTCGAAAACAATCAAAAAAAGGCGGAAGCACAAATGCCAACAAATTTTCCATTTTCCACTTTTCTTTGAAGAAATTTTCATATTTTATAAAACTCAAAAAAAGCTAAATTTACTAGAAATTGTTTGACTTAGTTTAAACTATAGTTTAGTCAGTTTGATACTCCCTTATCTATGTTGGTTCTATTCTCTGATAAGCAATTTACTGTTATTTTTGATAAGCAGTTTTTCCTTTTCGATCACAATTCTTAAGCTAAAAACTGCAGAGTGCAAAAAATCTTAGATTAAGCTAAAGTTAAAGTTCTTGTCTGGGGTTATAACTATAGATAATTATGTTTAATTACTAAGAAATAAACCTTGAAATTAGCTAGAAAACCTCTAAAAGTCATTATTAAACTTAACACACACTTTCTGCAAATATAGCTATCTTTCTAGTGCACTGATAACGAAATTTCATAATGTTTGTTTCAAGAACTGTTCAGCTGATAACACTCGACTATAGATAACGAAACATCAGATCATAATACAAAGTTCCCCTAAGGAAATATATAATCAAAATTGTACAAATTTAATTTGAATTTAACATGACAATTGACCACAATTTGTGTGTGTGTTTGTGTGGGGAACAAATCGAGTCGTGAGGGCAGAGGACAGAGGACAAAGGACTTAAGAGAGAGGACACAGGACAAAATGCTCTGTGTTCAGTCCATAAAATGTTTGATTACAAAAGCAACAAATGTACAAACCACACAAAGCTGAATCCGCACGTACGCGGTAAAAGCAATGAAAATCACTGTCTGCAAAAACTTACAAAGCAATCCTTCTCCCCCCCTGCCCCCTTCTCCACCCCTGCCCGCTCCTCTACTGAGGAGAAAAACACGCATGGCATTTATTTCAATTGATTTGAAATGCCAGCAAGCCAAGCACACACACACACACAGACACACACACACACACACACACACACACACACACACACACACACACATTGGTTCGTAAAGAAGAAATTCTTTCCGGTTTCATTCCAAGTCCAAGTTCAGTTAGCCAAAGTTAATGTTACGTATACGCCCCCTATTACCCATTTTCATTCGCTTTTCTCTCGCCGTTTCCTTTCGTTTATTTGTTGGTTTTTTTCCCTCTTATTTTTTTTCCTGCTTTTTTTCTTACTTTCTTTATTTTTATACTTTTTTCTGTATCGATTTGATTGGATTTGATGTTACGAGTTTGTTGTGTTTCACACGCTTCAATAAAGTTTGGCCTCAATCAAAGCCTGAACCTAATACGAATCCTGTTTCTGTCCATTGCCTGGCATTCCAGCTACACGTCCCTCTTCCTATCCCACTCCTCATTCCACTCCTTATCCCACTTCTTCTCCTCCTACGCCTACTTTTCCACTTCTGTCCATGAAGCTAGTTAATTGAATTCCTGAAAATGGCTAACTGATTTGGGGTAACTGTTCTGAATGGCTTAAACTATTTAGTCATTGGCTCAAATAGAATGCAGTGAAAGCTCCCTTGGCCGGACAGCCAAAATTCCAGTACTTTTGTCCGTCCCAGGGAGAAGTCAGCCCAAGGAAAAGGATTTTGTATGAAAATCTTGCTTTTGGGACTGTAAAATTCGTCCGGCTAAGAGAGCTGTCCGCCTGAGGGAGCTGTGCCCAAGTAGAGCATTCACTGTATACTTTTATTTACCCAAATTAATTTTCAATTTTACTTAACTATTAAATTTCCTACCACAAATTTTGCTCTTAAAGCTTTTCCAACCAAACTCCGAGTCAGTGGTGAGGAAAATTGTTGAAATTAAATTAATGGGTCTACATAAGTTATGTGGACTCTGTTTTATTTTATTTCGGGTAACTAAAGGTCTGATTTAGGATTTATTGCTGGTATTTTGTTTGTTTTCGTAACGAGCCAAGAACTAAGAACAATTAATGAGGAACTCTGAGTAACCCTGAGGACTCTGAGGACTCTGAGGACTCTGAGGATTCTGAGGACTCTGCTGTTGGTAATCCAATTGCTAAGCGCATTTCCCTCAAAACCAATTAAGTTAAAATGTTTACCAATTCAGTGGCACTTCAACAAGGAAAAAAAAGGAAAAGGGGGTAGGTGGGGGAAGAGGGGGAAGAGGAGGGTAAGCACAAAAGCCAAGAACTTTTGCTGCTCCTTTTTGGCTCAAGAGATGGAAACATAACAATGACAATAAAAACACATCAACATCAATCTGTCAACAAAAGACAGTTTTCTTCCTCCTCTGAGTGAGGGAAGGGTGAGGGGGGCACACCCTTCCATCCCTTGGGGGTGTCAGAGTTTGCCCAGAAAACAGTCTCATTGAATTTTCAAGTATTTAAATGCAAAAATATATATACATTTTGCATAGAATGCTCTCAACGAGTTTCTATAGCTGCCATTATCATTAACACACCGTCATAATCATCATCATCTTCATCATCATAATGATCATCATGTTGCTCATTATGATGATTGGCATGATGCGTCAAAGGAAACAGCATGCCGGATCTCATTTTATTACAAGAGGAAAAGCAAACAGCAAAATGGCGCCAACATTGTGTTAGCTAGCAAATGGCAGCAACAGCAGGTAACAGTGTTGGTCAATTTAGCCAAATTATAGCTAAATATATATAAATATTCATTCATGTAAGCAGATCACAACAGCAGCGGCATTTTAGCCTATTTGTAGCTAAATTTGGAAAAGAAGTTATTGGCAAGCTCAACAGATTTAGCTGATTTTGGATAATAATAGAGTTTTTTAATATTTTGGTTAACGTAATTTACTAACAAACTTTAAATTTATTTTAATTTTATTTAATTTTAACTCTTATTTAACTTAATTTATCGTTTTTAAAGCATTTCCTTTACAAAGTTAGCCATTTCTAGCTTTTATAGCTCATTACAACTGCCAGCGACTCAGCACTGACAGGCAACTCAGCACAGTGAGTACCAAAAGGCAGTAACCATGCCCCAAGGCAGCTTGTTGCCGCTGCAATTCAACGAAGCGGCAAACAGAGAATCATCATCATTATCATTGTGATGATTATGATGTTGCCTGGCTGGCTGGCTGGCTTCCTGCCAACAATTTAGCTGCTGTCTGTTTGCTTTTGGGCCATGTTGTAGTAATGGTAGTAGCGACAGGGAAGCTTGGAGCTCGCGGCGAATGCGTATTGTTCTCGCATAGCTGGCGGTTGTTGCAGCAACAGGGGGGGCGGTGGAAGGGGCTGTTGGCCAGGACAATATGCTGTCGGATTAGCTGTAGTCCGTGTGGAACAACAACAGCGACAGCAAAAACAAACACTCTGTGTAACAACTAAAACAACAATGACAACGCCAACAGATTTCAGTGCAAAAATGGTGGCATATGTAGTAAGTGGCAGTGGCAGTGCTATGTGGCAATATGTAGGGAATTATCTTGCATTTTGCAGCATTTCATTTTAATTGAGCTTTAAGCTTTCCATTTGCCACTGTTTGCAACTTTTCATTTGCATTTTAAGCTGACAGTTCTGTTTTTGCGCTCTCCCTTTGCTACTTCCTCTGCTGCTTGCTTAACTCTGTCCTCTGTTGCTTTCTCTGTCCGTCCTCTGCTCCGTCCTCTGCTCTGTCCTCTGCTCTTCCCTCTGCTCCGTCCTCTGCTCCGTCCTCTGCTCCGTCCTCTGCTCCGCTCTCTGCTGCTTGCTCTACTCCTCTATCTCTCTCTTTGCTGCTTCTTTTGCTCTGCCCAATGCTGCTGCCTCTGCTCTGTCCTCTGCTCTGTCCTCTAGTGCTGCCTCTGCTCTACACCTCTCTCCCCCTCTGCCGCTCTCCCTCTGCTTCTTTGCTGCTGCAGCTACTGCCACTAAATGCAAATGCGACAATGAATATATCATTGCCTACCAAACGATAGCATGAGTGGGAAAGTGACAGCGAGTATAAGAGAGCGAGTAAAAGAAAAGGGAGAGACAAATAAGGAGAGCAGCTGTGTGAGTGAAAGATATGAGCATATTTGCAATTTCCGCATTACGAACAACAATAATAATACTAAAAGTAATAATAAAGTTTCTAAATTGGTTTGCTTCAATTTACACAAAATGTTGCACAAATTTAATCAAAGCGTGAAAATTGAGCACTTAATGTAAGTTAGAGCGGATTATAGGCTATTGAAATAAATTATAGTAGCTTAGTGTGTGCGATAGAAGGAATGTAGCAGAAAATAAATTTAATCTAAGGCTTTTGAGAACTAATATAGGTAGAAGAATTAACTTTGGAACAAGCTGATAGCTTTGTATATAATTTTAAAAACTATTGCATACATTTAGGCGCTAGCATATTGTTTTCCAACAGCTATAACTTTAGTGATAACTGTTTGATCTTAAAAAAATTTAAGCAAATGGTTAAAATTAATAAAAGGCAACTAATAAAAGAGTAAGCTGTCATAAAAATTGTGGCTATAAATAAACTTTTTAAACATGCAAAAATTGGAACAGTCTTTAGCACTTATAGTCTTGGATCCTAATCAAAGTTTGAGCTACTAAAAAAACTTAAAGTAGACTGTACTCTAATGAAAATCTTTATCTTTTCTCTCAAATACGTCACATTCTGTAATTTCCATAAAAATGATATAATCATGTTTATTGAAAGATGACACACATTCTGATCACCCTCTGCAAATTGTTTTGTTTTTGTTTTTGTTTTTAATGGAAATGCAGATGCGTTCTACGTTTCACATTGTACACGATTATTGCTCATAGTAGTATATATATGTAGTATAACAGATAATATTCCAAACCGACTGAATGAAAACTCGAGGGTGCAAAGTAATTATAGTAAACAATCAACTAATGAATTTTTATTGCTTTCGTTTTGTCGGTTGTAAATGCTTCTGGCATTAGTTTCAACAGTTTAAACTAATTCTCACTTTATGTGGTGTCTTTTAAATGTCCATTTGATCGGGTAATGGTCCCATAATGGATCAGGTAATGCTTAAACAACAACAACAACAACAACAATCAGAACGTGCATTGTTCTCGTTGCGATGCTGAGATAAAAGCATTTTAATGTCTTTAGAATGTAACATTAATTTTGTGCTCGGATTTGGATTCGGATTTGGATTCGGACTTGGTAACGTACAAAGAAAAAAAACCAAATACAAATAAAATAAACTAAGCGCAGCTTAAAAGACAACTAAATCAATGTTAGATCTACTTACACTGAAAAAAAAATATGTAGACTTAAAAAAAGATAGGGTTTAATTAGGATTATTTTAGTATTTTTTATATAATTTAAATACCGAGTAAAAAGTAATGGCAAAAAACCTGATTTACTTGATTCTATCAGACATTATATTTATCTTGTTCTCGATAATGCCTAATTTCCCTAATCGGTTTAAGTGTATTTGGGTATAGCCCACTTGTTAAGACTTGTTCTTAGCCCGGAACTCTTCTGGGTCTTTTTTTTACCCAGTGTAGTTATCGTGAGGCGGCTTTACGACCCGCAATTAATTATGGCCAACAATAGACGTTTGGTAACACCCACAAACCGACCGTGGGCAAAGTGTGATAAGGCGGACAAGTTGCAACCTGCAACGTTTAGTGCAACTTGATTGAAAGCGTTGCAACAAAGTAATGAACAAAATTAAAATTTATATATATATACACCGATCTGGGCATGTTGCACAGACGACATTGGCTTTCAATTTCAAGTCACGTTCAACATTTAAATGTTGACTTAAAGCCAACAGCGACAACGACGACGACGACGACGACGACGATGACGACAACGTTGGTCACTTCCAGCTTCAGCTTCAGCCACAACCTCAACCTCAGCTTCGGTTCCAGTTCCAGTTCCAGCTCCAACAGAGCGTGGGCCATTTGTCCAGTTACCCTCCAATTACCTTCCCACCCACCACCCTGCACACCCTGTACCCTTTCAGTTGCTGTGGGGTCAAATCAATTCCGCTTTGTCAAGCATACACTCACACACACACACACACTCGCACACCTGTCGGAAAAGCTCGTGGCTTTAATTTATATATATTTGCAGCCAACTTATATAGCCAGTTTCAATATTTACATAAGAACAGAGCTTTAAACTAAATTTATAATGATTTATTGCATATTTTTATAGACAACCCCTTATTTTATGTGCAACTTAGTTAATATTTAATAATTTAATAAACTAAAAATTAGTTCTTTATGCAATACACTCATTTTTCAGCAACTTTTGTTTAATTATTAACATTAACAGCGGCGTTGACAGCGCTGTTAATAGCATGTCAACAATTAGCAGTGCCATTAAAAAGTTAGCTAACAGTTAAAGCTCAACTCTCAACATTTTAAGCATGTTTATAGCTATGTTACCTAACAGTCGAGGTAACAGCGCGCTGTTTAACAGCTGTTAACACTAACTAACTACATTTTACTCCCTTTAACAGCTATGTTATGTAAGGTTTAGCTGTTTAACAGCTGTAAAAACAATTTGTTAGAGTATTTGATCACCGTTCATTGTTTTACTGCTGAATTCCAAGTTATATACACTTTAACAGCTGCTTGTAACTTAAATAAATACTTAATCCCACCCATTCCAATTACAAAATATTAAAACTTCAACGATCGTGTCATAAGACAAACGAAAAACGTTTAATTAAATGTGTATAAAATGCAAATGTTGCAGATCTGGTTTATATATATATATCTATATAGAAGTCTATATATCAGTTGGAACATTCATCAGCTGGTATTTAATAATAGATTAATTTTGAAAAAAAAAGAGAGAAATAATTCAATCCAAACTTGACCTTGAACCGTTTAAGTCTTTTATAAATTGGAGCTATTAAATTGTGCATATAATTAATGTAAAAGATATTTTATAGCTAACTTATATATCACTTTCAAATTGATAATAAAACCATTGTTTAGTTTAGTACATGAGTTTAATAAAGATAATTCAGTAGTTACTTCTGTTAACTATTAATTCTCATTTTGACTGATCGGTTGGATCAAAAGTCTTAATCATTTTTTGTTGCAATTTCATTTGCATTCGATACTTAAACGCTCACACTCTGTGCACTTAAACGGCGTTAATGTCTTTATAATTATCGATATGCAAACAAATTTCGCAGTCGCCGTCGCTGAGCGATGACTGATCATTAATAGCCATAAAACGTGGCACTATATTAACATTCATACAGGTAAACTATAAATATATATAGCATTTTTAATAGCCAAACCAAAAAAAAGCTGAAAATTGTATGCTCTTTAAATTGTTAGCTTAAAAAGAGTTAAATTTTCTTAGAGTTTTTTATTAAACTAAAGATTTTCTCAGGCTTAAGCTAGTGGTTAGTCTACAATAGAGCTGCTCGACTGTTTGTTGCCCAGTTAGAAAACTAGAACAACAAATTTTAAGGGTTTTAATTCTCATGTACACTGTAAATCACTTAATTGTACAAGTAGCTTTAATTGAGCACTGAAATATAAGCTCTAGCTTAGCATTTGCTGCTGGGCTACAAAGTATTTCAAGCAATAAATCATTTATATAAGCGATTTTAAGCACATGATTGAAGTTTAACTCAATCACAAAACAGCACAGCAACATAAGCTCTTGCTGCCCAGCTGTTACTAGGCTACAAGGCTTCAGTACTAACTTGTTGTGTTGAAAGTTCAGTTTTGAGCCTATTTTAAGTACTAAAATATAGATTTTTGAAATAGTTTTAAGAATATTTCAAATCAGCATAAGAGTATAAACCCCTTTGGCCCCCATGAGACTAGGCTAAAAGGGTTTCAATCTCTAATCTTAAAGAGTAATAAACTTATTTAACAATAAAAATATACTATTTTTTACCAATTTATATCTGTAAAATCAAGTTTTATATAGAAGACTAAATCAAAATCAGTTTAAATCAGTTTCAATTAATTTCCAGTCATTCCCACTGTGAAAATTCCCACATAAAGCATAGAGTATTCAAAGCAGAAGGAATGAGCATATATATACTATAGAAAAAAAAAAATACTAAATCGAAATACGTGTTGCGAGTTAATTTATTAACAATTAACTCAACTTAAACAACAAATTTGCGAGTCGTTGGTGTTCCACACACCAAGCGAACACATGTAAATTGTCAATTAGTCTGTTTATAATGACAGACCGCTGTTGAGTTGCCTTTCAACAGACCGTCAGTTAGTCAGTACTAGTTTTTTTTAGTATATTTTTAGTATTTTTTTAGTATTTTTTTTAGTATTTTTTTTAGTATTTTTTTTTTTTTTTTGGTTAGTTGAACAACAAATCGTGGGGGAAAAACAAATAAATCATATTTTTTTTTATTGCCGCCTCGTTGAAGTTTGGAAATCGAAGTGAATGAGGCGAATGCCTCATTAGTCACATGACTTGGCACAAAACGATGCAATGGAAATGGAAATGCAAATGAAAATATGAAAATGATGAAAATTTGAATAGCAATTTCCGTAGACAATGGCAATTTCTAGTGTCATAAAACCGAAATGCAAAAATCAAATTAGAATTGCATTCACAAGGTTGCTAAATTGAGTTTCTAATTGGAATTGGTAAACAGCAGTATTTATTTGCTGATAGCCCTTAAAGTTGAGCTCAAAGTCTAGTATTTTTTTTAACTTTTATCAAGTATACGCCCTGTGTGATTTTGGTAGTTTTTTTGTAGACTTTTTTGTTGGTCTGTTGCAGCGTGACAGGCCAAAAAACTTGTAACAAATTAAGTTAATTATGGAGACAGTAGCTAAACTGAGGTGATGAATGTACAAAACTCAACGTTTAACACCTGCAGTTGAGCACATCAAAGGGTTAAAGCCAATACAGCTGGTCTATGAGTGGAAACAAAGGCTTGTCACGACTAGAGTTAGTTTAATGGACTCTAGTCAAGTTGATTGTCAGAAATTCTGTGGAATAAATTTAGAGTTTTGACTAAAAATAGTACAAACAGGTTCGATAATCAACGAAATTAAATACTAATTACCTCAAAAATACAAATTTCCAGTAGCAAAACTTTCCACGTATTTACTATCACGTGTCCATAACAACAAAAGTAATAATAATAACAATAATTCTAAATACAACAAAATAAAATAAAAAATATTAATGCGCACACTTAACGCTCCATAAACAAAATAATCAAAATTCTTGTCAACAACAAATTGCAAAATGAAAATTCAGTCAAGAACCGAAACTGAAATAACTTAATAATCACAATTTATGTACATATAAATAATTTAAACAAAAATTTTAAACCTATTCAGAAAAGTCAAGAGCTATCAATAGGGGAAGTGGAGGGGGCGGGGGCGGGGGCGGGGGCGGGGGCGGAGTGGAGTGGAGGGACCGAGGGGATTTCGACTGTCTGGTTATTGACAAGAGCGCACGCCCGCCAAACTAAACAACAACACAAAGCAAAAAAATACTAAAGACAGACAGTAAAGTAAAGAAAGAAGAGAAGGAAAAAAAGAAACATATGAATGAGAAATAACAAAAATATAAGAGATATATCAGAAGTACTAGTCGTAGTCATAGTCGTAGTCATAGTCATAGTAGTGTGATATAGTGCGGGCGTTGTCAATGCAAACAAAACCCAACGCAACTGACCTCCGCCTCCAATATCATCATCTCGAGAGTCGTCTCTGAGTGCGCCTCCAGGGCATTGTCATTTTCATTTTCATTTCCAATTCGTTTTGGGTTTCGATTTTTATTGATATTGAGATTAATGCAATGTCTGGCAACATGTTTGCTTGTTTATATAGTAATCAAAACTATCTAGATTCCTTTCTCTCTCTTTCTCTCTCTCTATATCGAAAGTAAAGCAAATAGTATTAAGAGGAACTGGCAAATAGTTGCCAAAGGTGACAGCTTGAGATCTATTTGCATAAATGCAGCAGAGCTCGGCACGTAACAATGCATTTTTCAGGCGTGTCTCACATCCATGGTCATTTTAGCTACGCTTCTATAGTCACTTTAATCGTTTGCATATTAAAATAGTCATGCAAATCTCTTGAAAATTGCACTGACAATTTCTTAAACTACATTCCACAGCCAACTTAACAATAGAACATACTACTTGAATAGGCTGCCAGATTGTTGGGCAATCACTCAAAGGATGAGACAGTTGAAAGTTTGTTTCGTTTCTCTCTCAGTGTGGAAGTTGAAGTCTTAGAGAGTTGCCAGACAGTTGAGCTATTAATCAAAGGATCAGACAGTTGACAAATTCGTTCACTTCTCTCAGTGCGGAAGTCGCAGTCGCCGTCGCCGTCGCAGTCGCAGTCGAATTCACGCAGCCGGAAAGCAGCGGCTTTAGCAGACCGGCAAGAACCATTCACAAACTTGTCACGACGCCAAGTCAAACTGCTGTCTCTTTTCCACTCTAACACTCTCAGCTGATGAGCAGCAGCAGCTACAGCAGCTAGCTGAGCGAGCTTTCTTTTTATAACAAGTACTCACACACACACATAAGCACACATGCACGTACGATTGTTTGCCTAAATCCACTCGTGTGGAACCAAAACCAAATGCAAATCTTACTCTTGTTGTCTCTATTTCCACCTTCATCTTCAACACAAACACACACGCGCACACGTACACACGCGTGTACAGCGCCCCATGCTCAATCAAACGAAGCATTTACGCTGCCATCGTTGGCGTCGCAGTCGACGCCCGCTGCGATGTCCATAGAGCTTTTGGTTTTGTTGTGTCCGGCAATTCGTATGCTCGTGCCCGTTGCTCAGTTGCGATCGGCAGCAGGCAATAACGGAACCAGATCCAGCCAATACGACAGCAGTGAGATTGCAATTTCGCCTCTCTCTCTTCCTCGCTCGCTCGCTCATTCGCTCTCACGGGCAGTGTGTGCTAGTGTTGATGTGTGTGTTGAACTCTATATATCCAATATCTATATAAAGTGCAAACAGTTGCGATGTTTGGCATTCATTGTTTGCACAAGGGAAGCTAAAGCTCGTTCAGCCCAATCTAACTCCCACAAGGACCTGTAATTGTAACTGTGGCTGTGTCTGTGCCTGTGTGTGCGCGTGTGTGTGTTTGTGTGCACACTAAATTAGCATTTTGCATAACTGTCAAAGTTATTAAGTGTTTTACCCATTGAACTGTGCTTGCGAGCAAAAAGAAAACATTCAAATAAATCAAATAAGGTTAATAAACAAAGCAGCAGCAACAATAATAAATATCAAACGACTGGAAAATAAACAAACGTCGCAAAAAAAAAAATAGAAACAAAAAAAATTTAAGAAGCGCGCGCCAAAAAGCTAAACGAATTTTTGTGTTTCTTTCTCTTCTTCGTCTTCTTCTTCTTCTTCGTCGTCGTCGTCTTCTTCTGCTCGCGGCGTGTGTTATTATTTATACGTTAGGAATTTTCCTTAAGCTTTGAACATTTTCCCAACGAATTTACAATTCTTTTAAAAATGGAGGTGCAAAATATGCGCGAGCAGCCGCTGCTGCAGAGCAAACATCGCATCCTTGACTCCAGATGTGCGGTAAGTGTGGCTAAAACAAATATATATATACTATCACGATCGGTTCAATGATTGACCCCTAACCCCGTTTAACCCCATCCCCACCCCCTTGCCTACAGTCTTCATTCTCCAGTCAAACATAAACAATGCTCATTTGCGTGGGTTCTAGTATTTCCATTGCCAAAGTCGTGCACTTGGAAATTGTCTTGATTTTAGCGGTTTCTGGCGGGGTATCGGAGGCCCCTATAAATATATACGTATATATATAGTGTGTGTGTGTGTGCCAATAATAGATTAAAGATAATGTAAACATATCGCTACATTGTACGCAGTCGATGTGTAAATAAATCTCATGGAGGGCGTCAGTAGTGGCAGTGGGCGTGGTCTCTGAGAAGTACGCACTCAGAATGCAATTAATTTCGATTTTTGGCAAAATATGCAAATTATTTCAATTCAAATTGTTTGATTCCATTTCTACACTAGCCAACAAATTTTGCCTTGAATTTAGCCTTTTATTTAGCTTTTTTTTTTTCATTAATTTAACAACACATGTTTGAAATTTTTAAAAATATTTTCAAAAATATATAGTTTATACAATGGGCACTAAGAAGTCGAGCAGCTTGTGTGTAGCTTAGCTTACAATAATTTTTTATGACTTGACAAAAGTGTCAGAATAAAATCTTTTATATTTAAAAATTAAAATATTCATAAACTAATCTAATAAAAAACTTTGATTGCTTAAAAATTAAGTCTAAGTTTAATATAGAAACTTAAACATTTTTTAATATGTTTACCAGTTTGGGTCTGAAACCCGTTAGACACTACTTAAAAGTATGCAAATCTCTAAAATTATTATTTATGGCGCCTGTCAAGAAGGTACATGAAAAACAAATTGGAAAATGGAAAATGGACAGAGAAGGAGACTGGGTACTGGTACTGAGACTGGGAAATGCAAGTGAAAAGTGTCTGCGACGCGACGTTCACATGTGCTTCAAATAAAATTTGTTTGCCTTTCATCTGAGAGCAATAAATAACCATAACAATGCGACAGACATACGAATAGCGTTATTTATATATAAAGAAAATAAATTATATACTGTATATATAAACATATGTCTAGATACATATATCTATGTAGTGCTTGTGTTCTAAAAATTTGTTTTTTTTTTCTTTTCTTTCTGCCTGCACTTTTCCACAGCTGAACGATTTGTATCCGATCTCTCGTATTACCCATCAATTGGAAGTACTCAATATGTCGACGACAACTACATCGGCAGCTATAGACAAGTCGTATACCATTGAATTGGTTAAGAAAGAAGATTTTGCCGATGTACTCAGCATGCTAAAGAGATTCTTTTTTAAGGTATGTATTTGGAAAATTGCATTATTCACCAGATCGCTAAAAAAACGATATCAAAATCAGCTTTATAAATATATAAATATTAATTAGAAATCACATGCTAATATTTACGAAAGATCAGCTTCATTAAACACTCACCTAAAGTCGAGTTTTGTGTTAATATAAATTTAAATTGCATAAATTAGTAGCATTTTTATTGTTTAAACTTTTAAAAATGTGTAACAAGCGGGTGTTATGGGTTTGTTAAAGTTTTAACTCGAAAAACCCATTAACATTTTTATTTTATGTAACTACTGACTGTCTGCCAGTCGAGCATACTCCAGGGTAGTTGTAGTACAAGTTCTTGGTTTGGTTTTTCTGTTTTCTGTTTTCTCGTAGTAAAGTGAATGGCATTTTATCCTTGCCCATTAATGCGTTGACTCACTCGGGAAGTCCCTCTTCTACAAAGCGTCATCTTCCATTCGGTATTTTTCCCCACCAAAAACATACTGAATATAAATCGGAATTCGTAATCAGTTTAATCAACTGATTAAGTTCACGTGACGCGCTGATTTTGAAGATCATCGTCTGACTGACTAACTAACTAGTTAATCGCACGAACTCAATATGTTTAGCCAATCGTGTGAATTCACTTAACTCAAACTTAATAATAATACTAACAATAATAATTCTATTTTATTCACATTACTCTTTTTTTTTATTGTCTTTCAAGTTTATGCAAATTTAGCATTACACGCCCCAACTGATATATACCTCCGATTCCGATTCCGATTCCGTTTCGTTCCGTTCCGCTAAGCTATAAATTAAATTATGAATAATGTTGATGGGAAAGATAAACGAGTGGGATAGTGGAATACGACTGTTAAAGACCCTGTACTTAGATAATTTTAGGGATAAGAAACAAAAAGTGTTAAACGACTGTTTAAGACCCTGTACTTAGAAATTTATGACACAAGAAAAAGAAAAGTGCAAAACGACTGTTAAAGACCCTGTACTTAGAGTTGTTTGGGATAAGAAACAAAAAGTGTTAAACGACTGTTAAAGACCCTGTACTTAGAAATGTAGAAAACGACTGTAATAGACCCTGTACTTAACAATTTTTGGGATAAGAAACAGTCAGCTTGTCGTATATTTAGAATTTATGGGATTTTATAAGAAACAACA
Organism: Drosophila cardini; assembly: GCA_018903735.1. NCBI lineage: Eukaryota > Metazoa > Arthropoda > Insecta > Diptera > Drosophilidae > Drosophila > Drosophila cardini. The sequence continues at coordinate 10,907,631 of JAEIGM010000001.1, read as the reverse complement.
AGTTTTTTATACTATATAAAGACGGCTATATGTTATACTTTCCCGATTTTCAATCAGGCTAGCCTTTGCTAGTAACAATACAGACAAAACTAACTAATAAATTTTATTTGACCAACTTTAAACACTTTTTGCCACAACAAACTCAAAGAACCTGCTGCTTTTCTCAGCTACAGGGTCTAGCTAAGCTGATAAATTGCATTAGCTGCATGTATAAATCATTTAATATAAATTATGTGTGATTTGTAATCGTGTCACGTTATTACATAAACAATTTGTTAACTTTTTTTTTACAATCCATTTATCTATTCTAATGATGTGAGCTCAATAGCAACTAAAGCTTAAAATATATCTCAAATTGTTTAAATGCATTCGCAAAGCTCATAAATAAATAATTAAGTGTTTGCCTGGCACGTGTCGCAAAAAAAAGTTAGTTTGGGAAACTTGTTATAAATTAAAATTAAATTTATTATAATTTTCGACTTTTTGTTGTAGGATGAACCGCTTAACACATCGCTGAATCTGGGGGATTGCCCGGAACTGGAGCAGTACTCGATGAAGTCGCTTAAGGATAACTGCTCCTATAAAGCAGTTAATAAGAATGGCGAAATTATTGGAGTTTACATTAATGGACTTTTGCGACGACCCGTAAGCATTAAAAACTAGTTTTATTTTCTAGAAAATTATAAAATAAATTTTCAATTTCAATTCCCTTAGAATCCCAGTGATCCTGCCCCAGAGCCTGCTGCCAAAGGCTGCAAACATGACAAATTCCAAAAGATTCTCGGACTCATGGACTACGTTGAGGAGCAGTTCAACATCTTTGACTTGTATCCCAATGAGAATTTAATACTTGATGGCAAAATTCTGTCCGTGAATAGCGATTATCGTGGCATGGGCATTGCTGGCAAATTAACGGAACGAGCCTATGAGTTTATGCGAGAGCAGAATATCAATGTTTATCATGTCATGTGCACCAGTCACTACTCGGCGGTTGTTATGGAAAAATTGGGTTTCCACGATGTTTTCACCCTCAAATTTTCCGACTACAAGAAGGATGATGAAGTCGTCCTGAAGCCAGCAGCGCCGCATGTCAGTGTACGGATTTTGGTCAAGGAACTTGATCATAATACGCCAAAATCGTTATTGTAATTCAATTAACTCACGTAGTTTTAGTGCATTTTATATTATTAATTATTAATTATTAATATATATAAAAAATGTGATTTTTTAGTTAGTAGTTTCGGTGGCGGGTTCCAAAAACAAAAGGAAATCTTATAAACATTTCCGATAAACAAAATCGTGCGTTCAATTCTTTTAAGTTGTTTGAAAACATTAAATTAGTGACAGTAAATCAAGTACAATTTAAATAAATATTTATGTAATTTTAATCATTTTTAAGTGTTTAGAAATGTGCTCAATGAATGCTAATAAAATTGCAATTAAAACATTAAACAATTTAACAAAAAGTTGTTTAAATTCTTTGGAGTTTGGTTAAATATATAAAATATTCCCAGGGAATTGCCACAATATATAAATAAATTATTAAATTATTTTAAAAAGTTTCCCACAATTTGGGTAATTTTAGGGAATTAACATTTAATACAGTTTATTATACAATTTAGCAAAAGTATATAATTTTATAAGCAATATTTACATATAAAATTTGTCAAGTTTATGTTTCAAATGTGTGGGATTTTACTTGGCCGCTGTTCTGCCCAGTGGATCCCTGGCCAGGCGATCCACCATACGTCGTATTTGCTCCTTGTTGCCATATTTTTGTGCATCGGCCACAACTGCGGCATGATGGGAATTCGCTTCTGCGGAGATTTCATCACGGATTTGTTGACTTAGCTGAAACGAGTGTCTGACTGAGCTGAAGCCAAAGACAGCGCCCAGTACGCCCAGGGAGAACAGAATTAAAGCCACTTTCCAATTGGACACACGCTTCAGTCCCTTTATACCATAGTAGGGACCAGGATTCGAGCTCTCATGGGCTTTCACCTCCCATGGTTGATGTGTGCCACGGTTACCAGGTTCCCATGACAAACTGTCGTCGTAGTCCCTGCGTGACGAAGGCTTCACTAGCGTCTGATATGCCTCGGTGATACGTACGAATCTTGCTGCTTCATCTGTTTTAGCCGCATCGGGATGATGCTACCGGAAAGGGCACAGAATTAAAACAAATACAACAAATCACATATCTCAACAATACGCACCTGTTTGGAGAGCCTCAGAAAGGCATTGCGAATATCCTGCTTGCTGCAATCTTGGCTTAAATTAAGCACATCGTAGTGAGTTTCAGCCTTTTTAGCATTTAATTTTGCACTTTGAGTAAAACTGCGTAGCAAATTCAACATTAATTTATGTAACAACAACAATGCCAACGGCGTTGCTACCTACTTACGTCTGCCGGTCGTTTCGAGGGTGAGCATAAAGCTCGAAGGTAACCGAAGCATATTGAGCGTATTCACTACTTAATTTATTAATTTCTAAACAAAACAAAAAACTAGCACTCCATTTATGTGTCCCGTTTAATTCCAAAATAAAAACATAAGTGTTGTGTAACGATATAGCTGTCAGCTGTCGACGAGTGTATGCGATAGTATCGAGTACACGTTCACGCCGGTTATGCTATCGATAAATAAGCGCAATCTATACTTTGGTTCGATATCGCTGCCATGACAACCAAAAATAGCGCACTTTAGTAAAAATAACAATAATATTGTAAATTAAAATGAGCGGTGAAAAGAAAGCAATTGAATTGCAACGGCAAGTGCGTCAAAACGCACAAGAATATCAAAATTCAGTAAAGGACCTGTATACATGGGAAAAGGAAATCAAAAGCAAGGAGGAAGCACTGAAAAAAGCGCCCGCTCCCGACGTGCGCTCCAACGTGAGTATTCGCACATGCCGCAAAAGCTTGAAACAAGCGAAACAAAGCAATTCTAACAAAAACTCAATACACAGATCGCACCAGTCCGCAGTCATGTAACAAAGGCAGGTGAGACAACAAAGAAACCGACGACCGGCAAGAAAGTTGAGGAATGTGGTCCAGGTAGCAACGTAAGCTCAGCGGCCAGCACACCGACAGAGAAGCAAGACTTGCCACAGGATCCACTGGCGCAGCAGCACAAGCGGGCGAATGACATAAAGGATCGGGGCAACAGCTATGTGAAGCAGGCGGACTATGAGAAGGCCATTGAAGCATACACGGAAGCCATCGAAGTATATCCAAATGATCCCATTTACTTCATTAACCGAGCCTTGTGTCACATTAAATTGGAACGGTAGGAAAAACTCTTGTATACATATAATTGAGCCATTCCTAAACTGTCCTATTCTGCCACAGCTATGCCAACTGCGTGGATGATTGCGAGGCAGCGATCGCACTGGACAAACTGTGCGTGAAAGCCTATTATCGTCGCATGCAGGCAAATGAATCACTAGGGAATAACATGGAAGCTCTTAAGGATTGCACTACGGTTCTCACACTAGATCCCAAGAACATTGAAGCCAAAAGTAGCTTGGGTCGCATCAACGATCGATTGCGCAAGATTGGTAAATATTTTGAAATGAGTTTTAGTCCAAAAAAACAACTATTTCCAATTAAAACTCATTTGCAGCTACAAAACATGGTCCAAATTTCAATGCGGCACGCGATGACTTAATTGATATTCTGCCCTTTGATAAACCAGCTTACAAGCGCTCCAAGAAACCCATGCGACGTGTGCCGGTTGTGGACATTGTCTCGCCCAGACCTAATCAGACGGAATCGCAGCCTTTGCGCATATCGGATGATGACATTGACAAGCTCTTTAACAGCAATTGTGGACCCTTTGAGGAAAAGAAAAAGGAAACTGTGCCGAAATCTGCTCCCAAAGCTGTTCCTGTTCTAGAAACGAACAAAACTGAATCAAAGCAAACTGCGACACAGCCAAAAGTCATTGAGATCAACAATAAATCGTCAGAAACACTTGCCAAAGCAACGCCAAAAGAGTTGAAATCTGAAGATTCCAATAAGCAGAAGAAAACAGTTGAAAAACCCGTTGCACCAGTACCACAAAAGTTAGTAATAGATAAGGATACTGATAAGAACGTCGCCTCCGCTCAAAAGACAGTCGAAAAGGAGAATCCCAGTAGAGAAACTGAAGCGGAAAGCAAACCGATTTCAACTACCCCAATGGAGGTACTAAATTATGTCCAACTCTGTTGATTTTTAAGCTTAAATATATTATGTTTTTAGTCTATTCCGGCAGCACCTGCTGGCACGGCCCAGTTCTACATCACTTGGAAAGAATTGTCGCCAAATCAGAAGTATCACTACTTAAAATCTATTGAAATCGCCAATTTGTGTAAAATACTTGGCGCTGGTTTCGATTCGGATACGTTTACGGATCTTTTGCGCACTCTGCAGGACTTCTACGTGCCCAATAAGGAGCCCACTACCGCTGCTGTCCTACTGGAAATATCCAAAAACGACGAATTCACAATTCTGGCCATGCTCATGTCCCAGGAGGAAAAGAAAAGTAAGTACTTAACACCAAAGTTAAACACTTATTTAAACTTTTATGTTATTTTAGTGGTTTCTACCATAATGAAAGCCATTAAGGAGCTGCCCAAGAGCAATCCAGGATTATTAGATAAACTTGGCAAAGCCTATAATCTGGCATAAACAATTGAATTTGTTGTAAACAATAAAAGTACATGATTTGTTAGCTCAAACACAGGATCATTTTTAAAATGTAGTTGAGATAAATGTGCAAATTAAAACTATGTAATTTATAAATTTAAAAAAATATACAAAAATGCGATAAGAAAAAAGCTCTGGAAACAGATATGCGGCACAAACTTAAACATAAACCTGTGTAACTCCCTTGGAACAAAAGCTTAAGCAGAAGTAAACCAATTGCAATAATAATAACTTAGTAAATTATAGTATTTGATATCAAGTTATTGCCAGAATTAACTGAAAGCCATAGACATTGAAGAAAGAGAACACAAAACTCGTACGTTCGTCTCGTCTCCCTAGAATCAAGCAATGAATATTAAATAGCAAATTGAGTAATATGAATTAGTGTAATTTACATAAATCAACGTATTAATTCAATCAGAGAAAGCTTCTACCTACCTAAAAAAAACTAGCAGAAAAAATAGTGAGTATGTGTGTGTGTGTGTCTATCACTGTAGTGTGAGTAGTGTGTATTTCTTGTAAACAAAACGACTGCATTAAGTGATTTAAAGTTGAAATTGTGTGTTGATGATGGGTTAACTTCAGGGCATATTATTACAACACCAGCTAATCCCAGGGGGTGTCTGTATGTGTATGAGGGCAGGCGGGCACCCACACACACACACACACACAGCCATTGTGACTGCTCGCGAGAATTGTCGACAAAAGCCGATGCCAGATTTGTGTCAGCATTCGTATCCACCGTCCATTAATTGCGTGAGAGCCGAACTGCCGACGGCTTGTTGTATTAAGTAAATGTACCGAGTTTAGCTTAAGTCCATTGTTGCCGCTGCTAGTTATAATTTAATTTACATTTTTTTCTCGTTCTTATCGTTCGTACGCCACGAGAGTCTGCCGCTTTGCCTGCCTGCCTGCATAACTGCATGTGTGTACGCTTGTATGCATGTGTGGCTTTGTGTGTGTGCTGTTGAGAGAGCGACTTTGTGTAGTTGCCAGATGAGCGCAAATTAAGCCAGCGCACTGGCAACTCCGCAGCCGAAGCTAAGCTTCATTAAGCAGCAACTGCGGCAGAGATGGAGAAGCAGCACCGAACGGAGCGCATGATCGCCCAGTTGCTGTCCACACTCTAACAGATTTAGATATCGCGCTCTCCGGACTGAATAATAAATATAAAATAAAATCAAATAAAATACAGCAAACACGAGTATAACTAAATACGTAAAAATACATACTTATATATATACAAGCATCGCGTATACGAAGCGTGAAACCCAAAACGATCAAATAAACGTAAACAATTACAGTTAAGCACTATCGTCAAACTAACGGAAATTTGTGTAAGTGTGTACGTGTGTGTGTGTGTGTTCAAATGCAAAATAATAGTATATAAAATCAAATTGTAACAAAAAGAGAAAGCAACAACAATTTTACTAAACAAATCATGTATTGTATTTTTTTTCCTTTCTGTTGTTGTTGTTATTTTTACGTACACATAAAACAACTAATTTAAGCAATGAGAAAAGCGGCTAAGCGTTGACTCGGTGAAAAGCCAGTAGAAAAAAACACACGCTCGAATTTTTGCAAATTAAGAAAAGCCGTAAAACCGTAAAAATTTGTGCAAGTGGGCAAAGCAGATGTGTGTGTGTGTGTGTGCAAGTGTTTGAGTGTGTGTTAGTACTAAATTTGACCATATAGCTAAAATATAAAAATATGTGATAATTATCATCAGGCAAAACAATGAAACTCCCACCAAAAAATCACAAAAACACGCGCAGCATCAGCAAAATACAAATTCAAGCGAAACAGCAAAAAATAAAAAAATATTTGAAAGAAAAAAAAAAATCAAATAAAAATCAAACACAAACAAAGCTAAGCTCACAGAGCGGGAGAGTGATAGAGTGACAGAGACACCCGAAGAGTGTGCGAGCGAGTGAGGGCGAAATAGATGAATACTAATACTAATGTACAGCCACGTTGTACATCGCTTACCTTTCATTTAATCATATGCTACAAAACAAAAAACTGTAAAAGAATGCCAAGCTAAATTGTTTATAGCTGTTGCTGTTGTTGGTGTCTTAACATTGTCTGGCACGACATCTTCAAAGTCAGAGTTGTTAGTGTAAAGTGCCCGCCCACCTGCCTCACGACGCGTCGTGTCTAATTTATGCTGTGTACTACTCCACGCCCCCTGCTTCTAACCCCCCTGCCCACCACACAGTTTCCAAGCCAAACCGGAGACGTTAGCCAAGTTCAAGCCAAAGCAGACGATCTCGGCCAGTTTGCCTGATTTGCTTGCTCACTTAGCGTGAGCCTCTTGTGCTCTTTATCGTACTCTTTGTTGTTGTTGTTGTCGGTTTCTTCTTGTTTGCGCTTAACGCTTCATCGCTCGTCTCAACCTGTGCCATGCGCAAAAATACAAAAAAAAAAGTAAAACATCTACCATCCCAAATAGCCCAAAAAGACAACAACAACAACAACAACAACTACAACTACAACTACTACAAGCAGCACCAACAACAGTTTCAATAATAACAACATCAGTGTCGTCTCAAACAGACAACAAAAACAATGAATATCAGCAAAAGACATCAAATTCAACCGGTTGGTTGAGTTTCAAAGCCGCCGTCGCAGCTTGCGTCGCTGCTGGCGTCGCAGCCGTCACAACAAAATACACGCAGTAAGAGCACTAAACAGCAGCAGTAGCGGCGACGGCGACGGCGACGGCGACGGCAGCGCAGCAGCAATAATTTGTAAAAACAGCAACAAAATGAAAGAAAAAGCAAGCAACAACAACAAGAAAAAAGAGAAGACTAAATCAAAGATATATGTATTAATAAATAAAAGCAAAAAGAACAACAACAGCAAATATTAAATGTGTGCCGCAAATCATCATTTAGTTTCTTTTGTGCAGATCCGCTTAGATTCTACTTTTTTTTATGTATATTTATTGGAATGTGCTTTTGATAACAATTTTATCTACGGAATATTCCAAAAAATATGCTAATAGGTTTAAATATCATTAATCAATTAGGTGCGCTGCAACGAATTTCGATTTAAAGTGCATTTATCGATAAATTAGTGCGAAAGTATGGCAGCCCCAGGTGTTTGCCAAATTGTGGCAACGCTAACTTATCCTTTGCTTTGATTCCGTTATTTCTTACATGCCTCCACATTTTTGCTTACTTGAGATAAATTCTGCAACTAATTGTCACTACTTGCTATGAATCACATTTAAATTATATACTATATTTAGCAGAAATGCATTTAAAACAGCAAATGACGCATTTGTAAAGAGACAGAAGTCGTTCGGGTTTATATGATATATTTGTATATCCATACATACACATGTAGATATTTGTGGGACATCAGAGACGTATTTGATCAAATCTTTAGAGTCGCAGCGCTAATTTGATTGATTAGTATTAATGCTGTTGAGCCCTCCACGTCTGGGCACACTTCGATATACGATAAAATATTGAAATTTTCGCCAAACTGTGTCTATTTGCAGTTGTACAAATTGAAATCATGGGTTGGACATGACTTAAAACTGTCTGAAAATCTGGTTATCAACTCAATTTCTGGCCAAACTTTGAAGCTAATCCGTAATCCGACTATAATTGAAATGTTGTCGACAAAAATCACATGCCGGCGGCAATTAGCACACAGAACAACAATAGCAACAACAACAACTACAATAATAATGCCAACTACAAACGGCAAATAACAGAGATTTTTATTTAACTTTTTCTCTCTCTCTCTCTCAACCTCTCTCTCTCTCTCTCTCTCTGTCTCATTTAGATTTATTTTGAATTTTTGCCATATTTATAACTCAATTTTGTGGCCAACTCGTGTAGTTTGTGGCCGGCACGCTATTTCAAAAGCAAAATAGCAAAAAAGATCACAAATTCCAACAAAAAAATACAGTTATTATAAGTAGTTGTTGTTGTTGTTGTCGTTTTGGGGGATTTTTATTTTTGTTTCTATTAATTTTTCATATAAAATGTTAAATATTTCGGAGGTGTGAGCAAAAAGTCAAAGACTTGAACGAATTGAGAAGAAGGTAAAGTCAGAAACGTGATCAAGGATGAGCGCCCTGCAACGACAACAACAACAACAATCGATTCACCTCTGACTTTAACTTCCGGTTAAAGCTACTGTCAATAACAACTACAAAGATACAGATACACTTGAAATGTATCTACAGGTTTGCTCCAAGACGACTGCGTAGCTTCTTCAATACGATTCTCTTGTTTGCTTCCATGCTTATTTCTTGCTACCCTGTACTGAGGGTGTAAGCAGTCACCTTGTAGCAAACGCATAGCAGTCAGCTTTCGCTTGCTCTTTAGAGCAGCGCCACTGGGTAAGCAACGGTCGATTAAGCTCGCTTTTGCTTTCCTTTCTGGTTTTTGTTAAGAATCTATGTTATTTATTTATATATTTATTTTTGTGGATTGTTGAAGTTTCTATTGTTGTTGCTTTTGGCAAAGCTATTACGTCAAACTAAATCAAATCACTTGAGTTATTTAAATATAAAGCATTATTACTATTGTTGTTGTTGTTACTGTTGTTGTTCTGCTTGGGATAAGCACAGCTTTTATTTATTTTTTTTTTTTGTGCAAAATGTATCCATATCTCAATCTGAACGCTGAGTTTCTGAGTCGCCGATGGCAAAGCGTTAATTTAATCAAAATCATTGCGACAACACGACGTCAATGAATGCGACAACAACAACAACAACAACAACAACAGCAACAACAACAACATTTAAAGACGATATAAAGCAAAAGTCGGAGGCAAAAGGAAAAACTCGGAATTGAGCACATTTCTCTGCTATTTTAATCCATTTTACAATACAAAATTAAATAAAAATTACTCAAAGAAGATGTAACTCTGTGCAAACAAATACATATATATATATATATATGTACATATATATCTGGAGATAACGATAAATTTGTTGCGCATTTATTGAAAAATGTTCCAGATAAAAAGCAACATAACCAGACATTAAAAAAGATAATGCCAAACAAATTCGAATTTCAAAACGCAATTAAAAACTCAGACAAATAACAAAAAATATAAATTATTAAATAAAAAGCAAATCTCGGAACTCTTAAATCCCCCGATCTTAAGTTAAAAAACCTAGTTTTTGTTGCATACTTAGCTGCGTAAAGTATTTAATTGGGTATCTTAAAGAATTTGGACTTAATTCATTATAGTTTCGCTAACTGAACATCATGGCAGCCAAACGGTAGCAGCTACAAAGCTGAAAACTTGTTAGAATAAAACTTTTTCAAAGAGAATTGTTCAAATTACTTGATTTCCAACCAGTCTATATATATAACTCATATAACTAATTATTGATTTACAAATTTGTATATCTTTCTGCTAGATTCACAGTTCACTTTACGTTAAGCACGTGCCCAGTTCTGGGGGAATTACGTGTTTACGCTTACAGTTGAATTCAATGTAAAATTGTAATATATTATATAGTAAAGTCGGAAGTCGGTAGACTGTAGCTTACGAGCAGTTCAAACTTTGCATTTATCTCGTTTTAAATTCTTTCATTTTTAATAATTTTTTTTTCTTTGTAATTCAATGAAAAGCTGTGGTCCAAAGGTTAAAAGAGATATCAAGTCAAGTGCTAAGTAGTAGTGGGTATTACGACGTCATTGTCTTATCAGAAAGACAGGGAAAGGAGTGGGGACATAGAGTGTATAAAGTATTTAAAATATGCAAAATTAGAGATCATTTTATAAACGAACATTAGTTAAACCCAAACACTTAATTCCAGCAAATACTTGTAATTGTTTATTAACAAATTCTCAGAATTATGGATATAGTAGAAAATAAAGACGGCTTCAAGATACTTTATAATTCTTTCGCTTCATTTTCCCAATCAAATTGCAGTTTTTCTAGCTGGAAATTGGAGCAGGAAAACTCTATAAACAATTAAAGCAAAAGAAAAACAATTAATTATGCTTAATTAATTCTATATATTTGTAGCGCTACAAATTGAAGTCATGCTATAGTTGGTAGAACAGATCATAGAAAGGATGCCACTGGAGAGCGTAACGAATTATTGGATAACAACTTTCGGTTTTGAATATGGAATTTGAATTTCCGGACTTTAGTAAGTATTAAAAAAAAATACCAAAAATATACTAAATTTATTTTAGGGTATATAAAATATTAAATTAAATTATTCAGATAATTTTCAAACCGAAAATTACTTTAAATCGAAGATATATCTGTTTGGCCTAAGGCAAGGTTTGCCAACTTGTCCTTCATTTGGTCGCCAACAACAACAACAATAACAACTACCAATAATAACAATAATAAAAACCGTTGGCTACCCAAAATAGAAGCCAAATCAAATAAATTGATGTAGCAGTCAAGTTGGCTAACAAATTTTGGCTTAGAGCTGGCGCATAGACAACGACACTCAAAAAAAAAATAATATAAAATAGCTATAGAGTATATATATATTGGTATATCATACCTAAATAATGTCGCCTGGTTGCCTACTCTACTCCTCTGCCACACCCCCCGTTCCTATGAAATGAGCAAAAGCTTTGTTTGATCAATAACTTGGCCAAAACTAAATTGGTAGCAAAACTCTGATTGAATTTCTCAGCTCGCCAGTGCACAATTTGACGCGAGTTGATATATATGTATTAAAAAAATCAAGATACTATATAAAAATTAATTAAATAAAACAGTGTATTTAAAACAGCTGAGTTTTGTTTTAATTTTTTAATGATTTTTTTTGATTTCAACTAAAAAACACTTGCATAAATAAACTTCGTTTTGATTTCATTTGCGAAGCTTGTGTTTTTATTGATTTCATCTTTTTTTCCATTTCAAATTTAATTTTTTTTTTGGTTTTGGTTTTGGCTTCTGCTTCAGAAACTTTTGTTTTTCATTATTTTCTTATATAAATTGGATTTGGAAAAGCGCATTTTCACTGCTCAGCGGGTTGTGAAAAGTGCATCAACCGCATGTGCGCTCACATGTGCGTTAGATAATTGTGTATCTTTGAAATTTTGTATCTTTTCATCGCAACGTACGAAACTACATACATACATACATATAATTGATTTAAAATCTACAATTAACACTTGATCATAGTTAGCCAGACAGCTGCTAACTTGGCTGTTTAGTTAACGACTTGGCCAAATTGTTACTGACTTTAATTCACAAATAATTGAATTGTTTAAGTCACAAAATTAGTTATGGATTATCCCAAGTCACTAAATGGTAATTTACTAAGCTCTACAAATGAGTGTGTGTGCGTGTGTGTGTATCTTTGCATAAATTACTTAAATATTTTGTGGGTACATAAAAAAAATAGCGAGAAAAATCGGCTTTTATCGATCAAACAGCTGAAAATACCTTCACTTCACTCTGTGGTCCGCTCGCTTATCAGAAAATTTTGTGTTCTTTCGGCACGTGAACTTATCAGAGAATTATTGTATTCATAGGACCGTAAAACGCCCCCTAAAAAAACAATACAAACAATTTACGACAATCTGGGAAATTCTCTACTCTATATAGGCGGAATCGGAACAAAGTTTTACATAAGCAAACTATGCTGATAATTTTATATGTTTTTCCATGTTTGATAAATTGGTAAAAATATAAAATGGAACTTACCAAATCCACTATGACTATGAAAACTTTAAGAAATTTCATAGAATTTTGGATGACATTTCAAATTAGTCACTGTCCAAGAGTTTAACAAGTTATTTTAGGCTCGTTCTAACAGCAAACTGTTAACTTTAACAGCTGTTAAGCTTAGCTTAGCATAGTTAGCGCTATGTTACCTCCTTTGAAGCACTGTTAACAGCTGTTAACTCATTTTTAACTGGATTATTTACAGCTCGCCCAGATTTCATGGATGGCATCGACAATGAAGCTTTAGATTTGTTCATGCAAGAAGCCGGCGTTGGTGGACTCGATGATGCGACAGGACAACAGGGCAATAACAGTGATGCACTGGCCTCTGTGGACTCCGTTGTTGGTGGCATTGCCAAATTGGATTCACCACACACACCGCCAATGAATGTGCTGGACGCCCAGTTGACGGGTCGCACGGGGAGTGGCCTGACAATGCCACTGGCACATTTGCCCGAAAGTCCACCCGATTCGGGTTCCGAGCCAGCCTACAGTCCACTAGGAGAAGCACACGGTGTGGCGCTAACGGGTCGAGAGCTCATCTACTCTGGCCTGATCAACATGCAGCCACACCAGCCGCAGCAACAACAACAGCAACATCAGTCGGGTATGCTGCAATCAGAGTTGCAGTTTGCATCGCCATCGCAGCCGCAAGGACATCACTTTGTGCCACCAGCGCAGGATGTGAGAGTGAAGCCGGAAACGGGTCTGGTGATGAATGCCAACAGTTTGATCTGCCAGCAACAACAGCAGCAACATCTGAGTGAGCAACAGTTACTGCCGCTGCAGCAGCAACAGCATCATGAGCTGCCACAGGATCCATTGCTTTATCAGCAGTATGACCACGCCCATAATGGTCTGTACACGTCGGGCAGCTATCAGAATCTGTCCAGCATCTCCACCTGCATGCTGACCTCACCATTGGGTTTAGGTGATCGCGTACAGGTGATTGGCACCAGTCAATTGTCCCTGAATCGCAGCTCCACACCATCAACTCCGGTGCATTCGTTGTCCCGCAAACGCAAGATGTCCACCCAGCTGGATTGTCCGGATTTTGCGGCCAAACATGATACGGGTTTGTTGATGAGCCCGCTGCGAAATTCCCAGCATTCGATTGCCAATGGAACAGCACTTGCTACCGCCCCAATGCCTGCATGCCACAGCGATCATGATCGGAGCAAGACACCCGCGCATTCACATTGCTCCGCCTCCGTATCGCCGGCCCTGTCCGGCATTAATTCACAGGCGGACAATAGTCTCGATGGACCGGCGAGCAATGCAGCAGCTGGCTCCGGTTCTGGCAGCGAAGCTGGCGATCCCTCGCTGACACAGTGCATCCGTTTCAGTCCATTTCAGCCAGAGAACTGGCACAAACTCTGCGATCAGAGTCTGCAAGAGCTGTCCGTTAATTATTATCGCGTGGATGCGGATAAAGGTTTCAATTTTAGCGTCTCGGATGACGCGTATGTGTGCCAGAAGAAGAATCACTTTCAGGTCACTTGCCATGCCCGGCTCCAAGGTGATGCCAAATTTGTTAAGACACCGTCCGGCTTAGAGAAAATCAAATCCTTCCACTTGCATTTCTACGGTGTGAAATTTGAGGCACCCAATCAAACAATACGCGTGGAGCAAAGCCAATCCGATCGCTCAAAGAAGCCATTCTATCCCGTACCGTAAGATTATCACATGTCCTAATAATCCTTCTACTTATAACTCCCATTTCCCAAACAGTATCGATCTCCAGAGCCATATTGTCAGCAAGATAACCGTGGGGCGTCTGCACTTCTCGGAGACGACCAACAATAATATGCGTAAAAAGGGACGTCCAAATCCGGAGCAACGTTTCTTTCAACTGGTCGTGGGACTCCACGTGCACACGACATCCGGCAACTTTCCGGTGGTTAGTCACGGCAGCGAAAGGATCATTGTGCGTGCCTCGAACCCTGGACAATTTGAATCCGACGTGGATCTTTGCTGGCAACGGGGCATGACACAGGAGTCCATCTTTCATGCCGGCCGCGTGGGCATTAACACAGATCGTCCGGACGAGAGTCTTGTGGTGCATGGCAATCTGAAGGTTTCGGGACACATTGTCCAGCCAAGCGATAGTCGCGCCAAACAGGAAATTGCCGAATTGGATACGTCGGTGCAATTACGCAATATGCAAAAGATTCGTATTGTGAGATATCGCTATGAACCGGAATTTGCGGTACATTCGGGACTGAGGCGTGAGTCTGACACGCGGGAAATTGTCGACACCGGTGTTATAGCGCAGGAAGTGCGGGAAGTAATACCGGATGCAGTACAAGAGGCTGGCAGCGTCGTACTGCCCAATGGCAATGTTATTGAGAACTTTTTGCTGGTTAATAAGGTACAAATTCTTTTCTTTCATTCAAAACCGTTATAATGCTAAAAAAAAATCCAATTTGCATATGTACACACTTCACGGTTTATTGTTTGTGGTCACACTTTTTGGGTGCTGCCACCTTTTTGCGACAGTTATGCGGCTGACACTTTACAGCTATCGACTAACTCGTTTCAGAATCGATGCTTTTTCAACCAACCGTTATATTCTGATTTGATTTATATTATTTTTTTGCTTCAATCATGTCACAAACAATTCAAAAACACCAGAAACAACAGAATTAAACTAACAACAACAATTTAATATTCACAGGATCGTATACTAATGGAGAACATTGGGGCTGTTAAGGAGCTGTGCAAGGTCACCGGATCGCTGGAGACACGCATTGAGCATCTGGAGCGAGCCAACAGTAATTACAATAACCACCAACTGCGTGCCAAGGATTTGCTAGAGCCACGTTGCCTGTTGCCGCCTCGTCCCCATAAGCCGCACAATCGCAGCGATGGCTACGAGATCTGTTCCAGCCGTGCAATGCAAATAATCATATTTGTGCTGATCATTGTCATGGCAGCTTGGTGAGTCCTCAATTCTATCAATCTATAAATCAAACAATACTTATATGTAGTTTATAGCTTGGCTGCCGTCTCCACGCTTTATTTTGTGGAGCACAACAAGCAGCAGCAACAGCAGCAGGTGCAGCAACTGGATGGCTATCAATTGTTTGGTGACAATCGCATCTTTCGACCTGATAGTCCAACGCGATTGAGCGATGAGGATCGTCTCAATTTCCAGCACAACATACAATCGTTATTCAAAAACAAATCCTATGTGCCCTGGCCCAGTTTGATGTATGCGGCGAGCACCACACGACCCACGGGCGGAGGCACGCCCATACGTGTGGGCGTTGGGGTGGGCGATCGTTTAGATGGCGATGAGATTCAGGAAAAGGAGGAGCTAACCGCTGTGATGAGTAACCCTCAATTGTCACCACTGCTACACGCTCCAATTGCAAGAATTACGACGACAGCACCAAGGAACAGCAACAAAACGATTGCCAGCAAAAACAAATCCAAATGGCCTGTATCCCCGGAGATAATACGTACAAGTGGCAGTTCCGGTGTCGCTCAAAAGCTCTTGCAAAACGTACGCGTTGCTGTTGTGGGTAAAACTCTCACCACAGCCAGCAATGCCACAATTACATCCTCGGAGAAGCCACAGTCCATACCATTGTCGCAGGACTTTGAGAATAACTCAATAGATGTGGATGCCCAGCAGCAGCAGCAACAACAGTTGCAGCAGCAATTGAAGCAACCATTGAAGCTGGATGATCACATTGTCGTGGTTGGCACCATAGCCAGCACAGACGTGGACAATGCCGCCCCAGATGCTGGCCAAGCTATACGCAAGTTGAATGCTGGAGATGTCGCCATTTACAATGTGTACAAAACCGTTTCGCCGCCAACAGCTAACTTGGCTTTAACCACCAACAAGGTGAGCACGGAGCAGAGTCAATCCCAGAGTACGCTAACTCTGGCACTGGAAGTGCCACCGCCAGCGGCGGTGCGCAACACCAGCGGAGGCAGCAAGGACGCCATCGATGCTTTGGATTTGCAGAATCTGAGCACAACAAATGAATCGGAGTCCGTGGATAATCCGATTACAGCGTTGTTTGGCTTTGAGTTCCAGAGCGGCTTACGGGACTCCAGTGTGGGCAGAAGATCGGCAAATCAACGTAGCTTGGATTGGATACGCAACAAAAGTCTAAAGACACCTGTCTTTGGACAACCAGCCGAATGCAGCCGGGACAAAGATGAGACCGACAATTGCCAGGTGAGTCTTATCCAAGCTTAGCCTCAAACAGAGGGACTAACTATTCTATCTTTCAGTCTGCCTGCTTTGATGAGCTGCAGCCGGCTGTGGCTGCCGCCGATAATGTGGACGCAAATGTGAAGCACCAACACGTAGAGGATGAGCTACAATCCGCCGAATCGGAGGAGGATAGCGATATACTGATAATGCAGCCAGTTTCTGGCAACGATACCGCTTCCCGTGCCTTTCATGGCAAGAATTCACACAACACAGCCGCACGAGACAAACAATTCTCCACCGAAACGGATGCCTCCACCGTCAATGAAGATGCCCTGTACACGGTGCTAAACGATGCTCCCGTCTCTGCCGTGGATCAAGCAGCGACTCAGGTTGAGGTGCTGGTTAAAGATGAGGTGAAGGTTACTGCAACAACCACAGTGCCACCGCAGTTGGATTGCTGGAGCATTGGCAGTTGTGTGCTGGCCGGACTCAATAACTACACCATTGATGTGGAGCACTTCTGTCCCAGTTCCGGCAGCTCCTTGAACGTTAGCTACACTCTGCCCGTCTCTCGTTATTTACAGGCCAACAGCTTGGAGCTGCATTTCAGGTAGCTTTCTCAGTGAATATTCGTTTAAAGTCAATGATTCATAGTGTCTTCCGACAGTTCCAACAAACCGTTGCAGTGGTCCATTTGCAGCAACGATGATCAGGAGAAGACGAGTTCGGGCACCGCACAGCAAAATGAGGACGATGATGTTCCACCCAGCAGCTGGGTGAAGGTATTGAAGCAGCTGGGCAACAACAAGCTGATTCTGGCATTGGACATGCCCACTCGTGGCCACTTTGAGCGTGACTTTATGTTGCGCGCCAGTCCAGACCTAGAACAAGTAAGCTCAACTTTGCTGCTCTGCGAGCAGAACTCTCCATACCATACTATACCTATATGTGTGTGTGTGTGTGTGTGCATTAACTTTACGCTTGTGGTGTGAGAGCGGCAGTACTCTCCGCTCAGCAGTATGCATGTGTGTGCTTGGACTCTATGCTCGTCGACAGAGTCGTGATGTATGTGTTTGTGTGTATGAGAGAGCTGCAGAACTATTCGCCCAGCTTTGCATACATCTGTGTGTGTTCATAAACTCTATGCTTGTGATAGGAGAGATGCAGAACTCTCCACTCAGCTTTGGTTGCCATACCGTTGTATGTGTGTGTGTGTACATTGACTTTCGCTTATGGCAAGAGAGAGAGAAAAAACTCTACGCTTGTTAACAGAGAGATGCTCTCATACTCCTCACACTTATTCGCTTTTATGCAGCGCTGTCTTTGAGTGATAACTAATTTTTCTTCATTTTTCCTTTCAGCAAAAACTATGCGATGACAACGCCCATGTGGCGAACCCTATACTCCAGTACAACTTTAGCATCGTAAGAGATTGTGATTAGTTAAACAATTTATATTTATGGCAAGGATCGAAATGAAATCGGAACCAGAACCAAAATGTTTCAAGATTTACATCACAACAGACGGCAGTTGCAGTTGAATTTTCACAATTACATTGCAAAATGCATAAAACATTTATCGACATTTTAAATAAAAGTATTTAGTAAAATGACAACAGAGTTTTCTTTTTGATTTACCTAGTTTTATTAAACATATCTATGGCTACACGGCAAAGGGTTGATCTGTGCCATCCTCATGGTATTTAATATATGTCTCGCCGTGCGTAAAGTCCTTGGTGCCCTCCAAGCGACCACGTGGTGGCGCCTTGTCATAGTCGAAGGCCTTCTCCGATTTGCCAAACAGCTGATTGGCCATTTCAATGTCTTCACGGTACTTGCCCACCACAACTTTCTTGCCGGTTATTGGATCGGTTATGTCACCAAGTGGATAGACAACCTTCTCCAAGGTGTGTGTGATTAGGCGTGTCATGCGTTCAGGCAGCTCTCGAATTAGCACTATGTCACCTGTTTTGCACAATTTTTGTGGATCGTGAGCGAAGAAAAACGTATCCTTTTTAAAGTACTGCGTGGAAAATAAAAAAATATATAAAACCTCATGACCATTTGGAGCAAATAACACAACGTACCATGTTGAGGTTTGTATCTAGTTCCATGCGGCGTACTCGTATTTTGGATGCGTTCTTCTTGATGCAGGGCATGCATTGGCCCATGAGCAGTAAACCACGAGCAGCCATTTATTCAATTATGCTTTATAATCAACAAAAATAATAACAGACTATACAAATTGCGACAGTCAGATGGCGAACGAGCAATAGTGCTGGAACTATAATCGATACATCGATTCAATTTTCAAGAATCCATTTAAATGAACGAAAGAACCACATTTGTGAGCTTTTTAAAAATACCAAAACTTAGTGTGTACACACTGAAAATAACTGAAAATCAGCTGATATGCAGCTGTTGTGTACACACCTTGTGTCCGATAAGAAACTGATTTGTGTTTTGTTAAAAATTAAATAATTATTTCATTGGCTTTTATTAGTTGAATTGCCAACGCTTACCACTAACTGCATGTAAACGAGCTGCAGACGTGCACGAACAACGCACGCTTTACGTAACCATGGTAAATAAACAAAGAAGCCATTTAAATTGAAGATGAGTCACACAAAAGAATTGTGACAATTATAACTATAAATAAAAGCGATTAATTGGTTAATTACATTATCAATACTGTTATTAACATGTTGGATATAGTTCTACAATCCATATGCAATTAAAAATTTGATAAATTCTGTTATCTTTGTCGGCCGCATTGATTTGCTTATCGCGCATTTTGCATGTGTTGGTGAATTCTTCATGTTTTTTTTATATTATTTATTTGTAGAACTACGAAGACGAAGACTATCATGTGGACTCGTTCCCAAAGGATTTCGGTTACGGAGATTTTGATCAGGATGGCTTGGAGCTGGAGCCGAATGCATCAAGCAACAGCGAGACAAAACCACGCATATTATTGATGGGTTTGCGTCGCTCCGGGAAGAGTTCCATACAGAAAGTCGTGTTCCACAAGATGTCCCCGAATGAGACACTCTTCCTGGAGTCGACCAGCAAAATCGTTAAAGACGACATCAACAATTCCAGCTTTGTGCAGTTTCAAATTTGGGACTTTCCCGGCCAAATTGACTTTATAGAACCGACATTTGACTCCGATATGATCTTTGGCGGCTGCGGAGCTCTGGTATTTGTAATAGATGCCAAGGATGATTACAACGAAGCCTTGACCAAGTTCAAGAACACTGTAATCAAGGCATACAAAGTGAATCCACGCATCAAGTTCGAGGTGTTCATACACAAGGTAAGCCGCTATCTCAGTTGTTATCATTCTTATCGTTTGTATGGTAACAACTGTTGGTTTTCCCACAGGTGGATGGAATAAGCGATGATTCTAAAATGGAATCACAACGTGATATACATCAACGCTCATCGGATGATCTGAGCGAGGCTGGTCTGGATCAAATACATCTCAGTTTTCATCTGACTTCGATCTATGATCATTCAATATTCGAAGCATTCTCGAAAGTTGTGCAGAAACTCATTCCACAGCTGCCAACGCTGGAAAACCTACTGAATATTTTCATACCGGTATGTAATACCCTTTATTATATATTCAACTTGCAACTTAAATTTAAATTTTATAGAACTCTGGCATTGAGAAAGCTTTTCTCTTTGATGTTGTGTCGAAAATTTATATAGCCACCGATTCATCACCGGTCGATATGCAAGCCTATGAGCTCTGCTGTGACATGATTGATGTGGTCATTGATCTGTCGAGCATATATAGGTAAATTGATTGATTTATTAACCCAATCCTTAGCCCGTACTAAAGGTTTTCTTTTTTCGATTACAGCTCAGAGGAAACTGCTTTTGACAGTGGCAGCTCTAGTCTCATTAAATTGAATAACAACACAATACTCTATCTGCGAGAAGTCAATAAGTTTTTGGCCCTGGTTTGTCTGCTGCGAGAGGAGAACTTCAATCGTCAGGGTGTTATTGATTATAATTTTATATGCTTCCGTGATGCCATAAGTGAGGTGTTTGAGCTGCGTTTGAAACGACAAAAGATGCTGGAGAACGCCGAGCAAGATGACGATGAGATGGTTGATGATCATGGCATTACAATGGATTGCTCCAACCATGAGAATGATGCAACTGTGTTGTCCAGAGCGCCAAAGATTGCATGAACGGAATTCCAGCGACCTCGTGCTCTAGTGTGTATGGTTTTTTCTTTCGCAAATGCACACAAATCTTTTGGAATATCATTTATAAGTTTTGTCATACATTTATTATTTTTTATTCAAATTTTATGTTTTTCTCTATCTTTGTTCTTTATTGTTAATCCATTTGTTATGCCGCTTCGCTGCTCTATACAAACAGAGAGATACAAATTGCCCAGCGTTTACATAAACTACAATTAATAACACGTATATTTTTTAATAAAAATAATATTAAATTTGTCAATTGTGCATTTTCTCGATTCAATTTTGCGCTCAACTCAGACATCGATACTTTTTCGATAATTTACAATCGCTACAGATTGTCTAAAGCAACACTGATAACTAAATGCAATTAAAAAAATTATCTAAATTTTTCTTCAGGGCCCAACGGTACTTAGGCGACCAAATACAAGGCAAGAAACGGCCACATTGACGAGGGCCGTAATTTAAAAAATTTTAGTTGTTCGCTCGCTCACGAATGCAGTTCTTTCGTTCATAATGTGAACATTTCAATCGAACTAATTGTGAACGATACAAAACGACGTGTGTGTGATTGTTGCTCGGTCGTCTGACTGTCTAGTAGTGAAAATGAGCTGCTAAGAGCAGTAGAATTATTAATTAATGCGCTCCTAGTTAAATTTGTAGAATCTTTTCCTACACATATATCGTGTTAAATTAATAAAAGTTGTTTGTGTGCGCTTTATATACCGATCGACGGGTGAAGCAGTAAAACAGCAATAAAAAAACGAGTTAGTCGCTGTCGGGTGAAAGAAAGAAATTGTGTGCATATGTGTGCGAGTGAGTGAGTGTATGTGCGCGGTGAAAAAGCAACAACAAAAACAACAATAACGAGTGCAATAGCAACAACTAAAACCTGGTCTCGTATGTCCGCTTTCCTTGCTCATTACGGTGCTTTTCTGTGCCCAAAGTGCAGGCAAGTGCAGCCTGGAATCAGCACCAAAACCGACGACAACGACAACCGCAACGGCAACGACGACAGGTGCGTACAATAATAATTTTCTACTTTCGTTGCTTAAAATTTGTCATCGCTGCTTCGTCTCTCTGTTGCTTTATTGATTGTTCAAATACACCGCAGATACACAGCATCCCGTGACAATAGAAAGATGTATTCATTCATTTTTACATCCCATACATATGTATAAATAAAGTGAAAGGTGGTGGCGGTGGTGGCACATCTTTAGTATTTTATGAATAGACCAAACAATAGCACACTATCACACATGTAATTGTTACTAACTTAGTAACAAATCTTTTAACTAAAATGCATAATTCAAACAAGAAGGAAAAATCAGCTGAAATCACTTATTAACACTGGTAGTTGTCAGAACCATCGATTAAACACACGCCTGAAAGAGATAGGTAGGCGAGAGTGTGTGCGTCTGAGCGAGAAAGAAGATGACAAGGGCAGGCACGACTTTCTTGACAGCACGAATATCGCAATCTCAGCAATCAATAATTATTATTGCAGTTTTGTCGATTCTCTCTCCCACTCTCTTTCTCTCTCTCGCAGCAACAGAAGCCGAGCTTAGCTACGAAATGTTTGTATGCTCTCTTTATACCCCGACCCCATCCGGCGCTTATGTCATGAACGGAAGTGTATTCATAGAACACGAACAAATCTGGATATACATACATATTTATGCTAGCAACCCCCAAAAAAGGAGTCCAATTACATCAAGTGACATCATATTTTTGGCTGAAACATAAAAAAAACATGGTTTGTTCCTGTATTGACCATTTCCTACCTCAAGAGCCTTTTGACATGACACATGCTTTGAGGTTAGGTCTCTCAGTTTTCGCCGGGCTTTCAGCTTGCCAAATTTTCGTTCAGGGGTTGTAACGGTATTTATTGATTTAGTGTCGAATCACGATTCATACTATTAAATAGTATTATAACAAATTAGTACAAACTTATACAGTTTAATGGTTGCTAATTTTAAGCCAAAATGAGTACCGTTAGTCAAATAAACAAGCAAACACCTGTCTATGGCAACCAAAAAAGCGTTAAGTGTGTTAATGTTTTTTAAGTGTTGCAAACACGTGCGTTGTTCATTTTCATTTTCTTTTCGACATTTTCACAACTTGGAAGAGGGCGGTGCCCCAAAAGGCATGAAAACACACTCATATGTACCTCGGTGTGTACTATTTCCAGGGGGGGGTAGAGGCCCTCAAAGAAATCTCTCAGAAATAAGAAATAATAAACCAAACCAAAGGCCATTTGTAGGCAAATTAAATTGCTAACAAACCGTGAAGTTGGTTACTGGGTTTGTTAGTGGTTTTTTTCTGGATGGATTCGTGTACATAACTTCCAAACATACATATGTATATGTTTATATGTGAATCTGTTTTCTTATCTTTTGAATAAACATTTGCCGTTATAACGCAGACGCTTGGAAATTGTTTACTTTGTTGTTGTTGTTGCCTTTTTTTTTATCGATTTCTTTCTCACATCCGCACGACAAACAATGCAATCAGACAAATACAATTGCTTTGCTTTTCTTTTTTGCTACACTTTTTCTCTCATTCTCGGTTTATATCTATTTACTAGTATTATTCTTATTTTTTTTTTACCAGCGATTCTTTGTTTATTGACCAGTTCCAGTTGCTCTTTCACTTGCAATTGTTGCTGTTCTTGTTGGCTGCGTTTTGTATCCTCTTCCTCTCTTCACTCCCCGCTCTTCACTCTCTCCACTCTTTACTCCTCTCTGCGCTCTGTTAAAGCGGAAGCGACGTCATTTATGTAAATTGCTTGCGTGACATTTGTATAGAGAATCTACATTATGAACCGGTATGCACACGCCCCTTCGCATTAACTGCCACACTATTGTTGTTACAGCCCAACACTGGAGTCTATGCCCTCTCTTTGCCAGTGTTGCCCCTTGGTGGCTGCGCTCTATAAGCTTCTATGATGGCTGTAATCAGGCAATTCGAACAATAAGTGCTTTAATGTTTTGCCATCTATAAAAGGTAACAGTAAAATGTTAATTTACATAGCAACATAAATGGCACAGTGTTGCCGCTGGCTTGGCGAAAAAATAGGACGGATTGACCCAGAAAATAGGACAAAAAACGGACAGATTTTTTTTAATAGGACAAAAAAATAGGACAACAAAATTTTTCTTCAATAAAACAAAAAGTTTAAGTAATTTTATACATTTTCATGCAAATTTATTAACACTTCGTCGAGTGTTTCATTTTCAGATTCTAAAACATTCATGTTTGTGCCGATTTGGCGGTGCTAAAGATAGTTTCTTACCTAACATCTTATTAATTGAAACATCGGTCGACTCATCAATTAACAAGCTATACTTGTTTTCCCCTACTTCAATTTTCAACTCTTCTTCGAAGTGCGGGGCCAGAACTTTTTTAATTATTGATGTGCACTTTGTCCTGTGCAATTGTATTTCTTTCGCATCAAATTGTAACTTGCACAATTCACTTAAATGACCAATGGGGCTTATTGCACAATGTTGTGCAAGTGCCGCCTCTTGCCTACAACTCGCACTACTTACAAGGGGCTTAAATGTAATTTTGTTTACTTGTTGAAAGGGCTTTGCATTTTGCATATGTTTTGAATGCCCATGCGCGCGGAGCTGGTCGATTTTTGCATTTAACGTGCATTTACAATATTTACAAAATGCTTTATCAGGATCTTTAGGATCCCGACAAACCCAATCCTTCAAGTCGCATTCCTTCATCCAGGAATCTCTAAATTTTTGTTTGTACGTATCTTACGGCATCCTTTACTTTTAACAATTATAACTCGAGTGAGCGATGTTCGATAAGTCAGATTTCGATAACACATATAAAACAGGGTTGCATTGCATTGAAAATGTTCAAAAAATCATGATCAAAGCGATGACATGCAGTTGAAAATAACAAATTATATATGAGACTCAGAAAATTAAAAAAAGGATAGAAATAGGACAAACTAAAAAAAAAAAGGCATTTTTTCCGGACAGGGGACGTTTCAAAAATTTTCCGGCTGTCGCAGTCAAAAATAGGACAGATCTGTCCGGAAAAAGGACAAAACGGCAACACTGAAATGGCAAGCTGCTGAGTACTCACAACAGATTCAGTTTATGTTAGAATTTATTAAGCAGTGATGTGCAAATGTAACAGTCGTAAGCAGCTGTTAAGTTGAGATCAATGTATAACAGCTGTAAGCTCTGTTAGATTATCTTCTATGTTAAGTAGATTAGATGCAACTGTTAATGGCATATTAACTATTGCTTACGTTTTATATGTACACTAATACATAATCAACAAATCTACTACAACACATTTGGCATTTAATGATCCTAACAGAATTTCACATCATTTTCACTCAAGCTTTTTAGCAGTTTTTAGCTTAGTTTGTAAACTCGTTGAATTTGTTGCCTAAATTATCTGGCGCTGCTCAAAGTTCAGCGAGGTGAAACGGTTAAGTGTTTTGAAAACTGCCTCCAGCGTGTTTTTGCTCCACATTGAGGACCACATCTACATAAAAATACAGGGTGCCACCAGTTGGTTCAATGCTCTGTCATGATTGGGTATGATAAACTACAAATTAAGTATGCACATTTTGTCAGTCACGTTGTTGCTCGTTTTGTGCACTGTCAGCGCAAATATGAATAATGTGGTTTATTTGTTGAAAAGAAAACGTGATATAAACAAAAAGAAAAACTAGAAAAAAGTGTAAATATAATATGCACTGTGGTCACATTTTGCGTATAAGTATGTAAATAAATACGATAAGCTCGGGCATCGCACCATAATAATATATCTTAACGTAAATATAAACAATGATATATGACGCACATTTTTTGCTTATTAACAAAATCCCACAATTTACTTATGTATTAATATATATCTGGGCAACAAAAAAAAATAAATCTTATTTTTACTTTGATGAATAATCGATGTAGAAAATGGTCGACGTCATTAAAGCCTCTTTCTCTCCGTCTAAAATATGAACAGAGGGCAATACTGAAATGTGTTAAGACCATCAATTTCATCGAACCTTAACCGAAATGCGTCCACTGTAATTAATTTGTACCGTTATAATCCATATGGTCTGCTAAAATATTGACCTAGTCAACGAAATTCTGAATCATTTCCAACGATGCCAGCGAACTTTGTTCAAGTTCTTCCAAACAGCGATCGTCCAGAGCGGCAGCAAGAGAGCGAGAGAGGGAGAGCAATTAAAAGCTTTAGTCAGTCAAAGCTTTGCTCTCAGCTGCACGTTGAGTAAAGAGCAAACTAAGAGCAACAAGCAAAACAATACTCTTAAGCGTAATTATTTGTTGTCTCTTATTGCTTTCGGCATTGAATAAGTTTTGTTGATGTTTTCAACTTTTAAAAAGAAATACTTAACCTTATGGCTTGAAGGTTTTCAATTGTACTATTGGGATAGCTCAAATAAAGTCAATGTAACTGTATCTGTTTGGTTAGATACAACAACATTTACAGCTGTTAATGATGCACTTCTCTCTCATATTTTTGCGCTCTCTCTGCCACGCTCTCTCTTTTTGTGTCTGTGAGCTCTAAGTTCATTTGCAGCGCGTTTGAACGTAAACAAATTGTAATTTATACTAAGCGTGAAATGCAAAACAATAACAAAGAGATTAATACATTTGCTTACGTGCTCAATTCAACGTCATTGTCATTTCTCATTACAATTTAGCAATAAACTATTATTTATTTATATTTGCATATACTATTTGTAGTACTGGTTGTATTAGGTAATGGAACTCAGACTATCAGCTTAGTCAGATCGATCGATAATGCTTTGCAAGCTAGAAAGTAATCAAATAAATAACCTTGATATGTTTTTCTTATGTTTTTATTGTTTAGCGAACGCGACGAAACTAGAAAAGAAAAGAAAAACCAAAAAAACACTATTTTATATGTTAAATACTTGTGTGTGTGTGTGTGTGTGTATGCCTCACGATAACAAACACACACACACACAGCCATGCAAATTCTTCATAGAATATGTATTTAGTACAGTTTTAGTATTTTTTTATTTTATTTACTTTTTTTTTGTTGTTTGGTTCTTAAGGCTAATGACAAATAAACAAACTAAACGAAGCGAGTGCAAAGCCATTAAAAATACAAGAATAAAAACCAGAAGAAAGATGAATGAAAGCTTTATTTAGTTGATTACTCACTGTCGTATACCCTGTAGTTTCTTACTACTCTATAAGTAACCCAACTGTGAGTTGAATGAACTTTCAAATATCACTTGAAAGCTTAACATCTACTTAAAATTTAACGTTACTCAACACTTGTCACTTAAATTCAACCTCGCTTTAAACTTTAAGTCAAAAGTTTAATGAACTTTCAAATATTTAACTTGAAATTTCAATTGTTTTGAGTTGAATTTTAATTATTTAAAAACAATTCGATTGAGTTAACTAATATTATGCACACAGCTGCATTTTATTGTTGTTTACAGAATGTTATCTAATTTTTTTTGTTGTTTTTTGTTGTTTCTTTTTAATTACACTTGTGGCAGAACGCCACGCGCAGTTCAAATTGTTGTTTACGCCAGAAACCGATACCGATAAACACTCACACAGACAGACCACACGCACACACACACACATTTACATGCATGCACATTAGTTAAATACAGTGTTGCCGCTGGCTTGGCGAAAAAATAGGACGGATTGACCCAGAAAATAGGACAAAAAACGGACAGATTTTTTTTAATAAGACAAAAAAATAGGACAAAAAAATTTTTCTTCAATAAAACAAAAAGTTTAAGTAAATTTATACATTTTCATGCAAATTTATTAACACTTCGTCGAGTGTTTCATTTTCAGATTCTAAAACATTCATGTTTGTGCCGATTTGGCGGTGCTAAAGATAGTTTCTTACCTAACATCTTATTAATTGAAACATCGGTCGACTCATCAATTAACAAGCTATACTTGTTTTCCCCTACTTCAATTTTCAACTCTTCTTCGAAGTGCGGGGCCAGAACTTTTTTAATTATTGATGTGCACTTTGTGCTGTGCAATTGTATTTCTTTCGCATCAAATTGTAACTTGCACAATTCACTTAAATGACCAATGGGGCTTATTGCACAATGTTGTGCGCAAAACAGTGCAAGGGCCGCCTCTTGCCTACAACTCGCACTACTTACAAGGGGCTTAAATGTAATTTTGTTTACTTGTTGAAAGGGCTTTGCATTTTGCATATGTTTTGAATGCCCATGCGCGCGGAGCTGGTCGATTTTAGCATTTAACGTGCATTTACAATATTTACAAAATGCTTTATCAGGATCTTTAGGATCCCGACAAACCCAATCCTTCAAGTCGCATTCCTTCATCCAGGAATCTCTAAATTTTTGTTTGTACGTATCTTTCGGCATCCTTTACTTTTAACAATTATAACTCGAGTGAGCGATGTTCGATAAGTCAGATTTCGATAACACATATAAAACAGGGTTGCATTGCATTGAAAATGTTCAAAAAATCATGATCAAAGCGATGACATGCAGTTGAAAATAACAAATTATATATGAGACTCAGAAAATTAAAAAAAGGATAGAAATAGGACAAACTAAAAAAAAAAAGGCATTTTTTCCGGACAGGGGACGTTTCAAAAATTTTCCGGCTGCCGCAGTCAAAAATAGGACAGATCTGTCCGGAAAAGGGACAAAACGGCAACACTGGTTAAATATAGTATAGGGTATATAGTATATAGTATAGAATGCTAAGCAGTCTCCGTTTTTACATGGGCGAGACGAGCCCACAACTTACAGCCAATGGCGGAGAAGTAAACATAAAAATTGAAAACAACAAGTTTTAGACGAGAGACATGAACAACTAGCTGCTACCCTGTAAAGCAAAAAAGTACTCAAAAAAAATAGATAAAAAGGTTTAAATAATTTAATTTTTGAACAAATGAATAAATTGTAGAATAGTTTAAAACAAAGGGAAAAAGAATTAATAATTGTAGAAAATAGTTTAAATTTAAACAAAAATTTAAATTAAAATTTTGGTATTTTAATACAACAGAAACCCACAAATTGTTTATAAAATTTATAGTTATTTAAAAACATAAATATTTTTCAATCAAAACACTCTTTACAATGCCTTGACTACAGGGTATTTGGAGAACCGGCTGTCTTTGAGTATGCGGAAATATAATTCACTTGTTTTATTGTTTCTTTCTTAGTTTTTGTTTTGTTTGTTGTTTACGTAGAATGACAATTATGCACTATATTTAAACAGAATTATGAAACAGTTAAGACAGACTAACTAACTAATTAAATATGTCAGAATATTTAACAATTTAATGTGGGTCAAAACACAAAAATTCGCAACTAAATTTGCAAATAGTTTAAGTCGCCGTATGTTTAAATAAAAGACACAAAATAGTACTGCGTAGTTTATAGTAAAAAAAAAGAAATAAACAAAAAAAAAACTAGTTGTTATTCTATTATTTTGTTGTTGTCTTCTGAAAGGAAAACACACGCGCCTCGTTTGCTTAACAAATTCGACCTTGATTTCTGAGCATTTGATTTGCCGGGTTATCTATTCTATTCTATTCTGTTATACTGTTATACTACTACAAATAGCCGGTTTATGAGAGCGTGAGGTGAAGCTCTAGCTGTCATTATGCTCTCTGTCTAAATTAAGGGGCTCGTCTCAAGTTCCCTCTCAACTAAACAACACAAATTGAGAACTTTATTTATGTAAATAGATAAATATATATATATACCTATTATGTATGTATGTATTTTATTTTTATGCTAAAAATCTACCGGATGTTAGATATACACTACAAAATGAAATCAAAAAAATGCAAATTAACAATAAAAAGCATTTGAAGAACTCAAGGCAAAACCGAGTGAGTTTGATATGAACTCGAGTCCAAATTTGCAAAATCACAAAACGTAGCAAGAGGGAAAAAACTTGTACACGACTTGTAGACACCCTAAGACCCTGTAACTCTATATTTACACAGCTGGCAATGCCTATAAGTTTCCAAGTATTATCAAAATCCTTTCAGTCTTTGTTCTAGCTTTCATGTTATGTCTGTCTGACTGAATTGTTGTTTGTTTTTTCATATATTGTTTTTTAGTAAATAACATTTGTTGTGCTTTTAGTTTTTTCCAAAATTTTCTGTGTGTAATTGCCTCATCAGTTTTCCATTTTCGAAGCGTGAAGACTGATAAGAAAGCTGAAAAAGAGACCATTTCTCAAGCGGTATGACTGGGCACATTTAAGAGATAACGATTTGTTCTAACAAATCTGGTCACACTTGATTGGTTTGGTTTGACAAGAGAGTGGAGTAAAGAGAGTGAGGTTTTTCTGCTTTCAACTCTCTTTCTATAAACTTACTCACGCGCTCTCTCTTTGTTGCTCTCCCTCCCACTCTGCCTGTCTCATTCACATCACAAAGTAAGAAAAGAAAGCTTTACTCCAATAAGAATTTACTTTTTCCAATCAGTTTTTATCTTGTCTTTTTTTACTTTATCAACTTCTGTTGTCATTTTCCCCCCACACATACTCGACTTTTTCTCTCAGTGTAGACTTATCACAAGCTTGTCAAATACTGAAATCTTATCAACTGAAAACAACTTTTGCAAAAGTTTCTGTTAACAAAATACAAAGTAAAACGAAGGGAAAAGTTTTTTACTCAATTTCATTGTGTATTTTGTGTGTCGCGACATTAAATATCAAAAATCGTATTCTATGTGAAAATATGCGAAATAACTAACATTTAATTAAAACAATTTTTAACAACTGTAAGTTGATTAATAAATTAATTAAATTTCAATTTCTTAAAGA
Organism: Drosophila cardini; assembly: GCA_018903735.1. Taxonomy (NCBI): domain Eukaryota; kingdom Metazoa; phylum Arthropoda; class Insecta; order Diptera; family Drosophilidae; genus Drosophila; species Drosophila cardini. Next base: position 10,877,047 of record JAEIGM010000001.1, on the reverse strand, counting down.
CTTAAAAAAAAGGTAGTTGTGTGTGAACGTGTTTAACCTCACTTAACTTAACTAATCTATGTTTATTTTGCACAAGTTTAAGGCGATTGTATCGTGTGTCAATTAGTCAGTTATATGTTTGTATTATAGTTGATATTTTATACTAACTAACTTGTGTGAAGTGCGATTAATGAGAAAATCTGCAGTTTACTGGGTAAACTTTGTACGGTTGAGTCATGATTTCTATATGGGAGATTAGATAAACTTATATGGTTATTGGTACACACACATATGTATGTTATATATATAGTAATGGGTAAAGGAAATGTATGAAACTAACCATAATTATGAACAAATTACAAAATGAATTCAAAAGAGTTCCACAAATTTCTTCTACGCACACAGATAAAGTGAGGGAGAGAGAGCGTACCACGATCCCCAGAGAATACCCTAGAAAATAAAGTATATATATATATATATATATTATATAGACATTCCACACGATGCCGCTTTTTGCACGTAAATCCTCCAAGAATTCATCGGATCACAGCGATATAAGTCAGGAGAGCAAACGATCCTCGATGAGTGGTGGCCCAAATCTGCACAGCAACAACCACAACAACAACAACAGTAATCACAGTAGCCACAACAACAACAACAATAACAACAACAATGATCTGGACAAGAAGCCACCGCTAATCTTCCATTGCCAATTGGCACATGGAAGTCCCACTGGGTTGATAACGGGATTTGCCAGTGTTCGTGAGCTTTACAAGAAAATCGCCGAATGCTTTGATATGTCCGAGGATGATATACTCTTCTGTACCCTCAACTCACATAAGGTGGACATGACGCGTCTATTGGGTGGACAAATTGGACTGGATGACTTCATATTCGCCCATCGCAAGGGTCGTCCCAAGGAGATTGAGATTGTTAAGACCCAGGATGCTTTGGGTCTGACCATTACGGACAATGGAGCTGGCTATGCATTTATTAAGCGCATCAAGGAGGACTCGATCATTGATCGGATCGAGCATATTGCTGTCGGGGATCATATCGAGAAACTGAACGGTTTGAATATGGTGGGAAAGCGGCACTACGAAGTGGCACGTATGCTCAAGGACATTGCCACCGGGGAGACATTCACGCTACGTCTGGTGGAGCCCATACGTAGCGGTTTCCAGGGTATTGGACCGCGTAGCCAGTCACGGGCATCATCCTCCTCGGCCGGAGGAATGGGTAACCGTAATTACGGTAGTGGCAAGGAGACGCTGCGCTTCAAGGCGAATGGCAATGCACAGATCGAGCCGAAATTCGATGAGGCAACGGTGGCGGGCGTGGAGGCGATCAATAATCTTCTGGAATCATTTATGGGCATCAATGACACTGAGTTGGCATCACAGATCTGGGATCTGGGTGATCATAAATCCAATTCCATGGACTTTGCCGAGGCCATTGACAATTCGGATCTGGAATCCTTTGGTTTCACCGACGATTTCATCATCGAACTTTGGGGTGCTATAACGGACGCCCGTCGTAAGAGCAAATAGAGCTCGTAGCACCCGAGAGAAACCCCAAAAAAATAAATTTTATTAAATTTTATTATTTTTTATAAGGTTTCTCATAATTATAAATTTATAAACTAGCAAACGGAAAGAAACAACAACAAAAAAATGATAAACATTTATAAATTAAATATACAAATTTAAAGAAAATCATTAAATATATTTTCATCAGCTATTTTATTATTATTTTTATAATTATTAATTTGTTTAAATGTATTTTTACAATTAGTATTTACATATATTTATACACATAAATACATACATACAATTACTATTATTAATATTATTATTATTATTATTATTTGTATGCCTGCATTTGCCAATTATTTTGTATTTGTTAAACTTTTAATGAAAAAAAGATTTTAAAAAAATTGTAGAAATTTTGATTGATTATATTTTTGATAAAACTTGTTCATTGTACATACAATAATTATGCATTTTCATTAGTTGCTATTTAATAAATAAATTTAAATTATTGAATTCGCTTTTGTTGTCATCTTTCTTTTGATTTTGCTTTTGGTAAGTTTGCTTTCTTTTCTTTTCTTTCCTTTTCTTTCTTTTTTTTCGCAGTGTATATTCATCATTCTTCAGTTTTTTTTTTTTTGGCACTCGTCGCCAATTTGTATAACCATTTTGAATATTTTCACTGTGACAAATTCTTTTTTGCATATATTTAAAACCTCCTATGTTTTTTTTTTTGCGTATATTTGACCATGGGCACGTGTTTTTAATACTCTTGGCCAAAATATGTTGATAGATTCATATATACACAATACATACATACATTTACACTTCCTGTCTGCTCAGAGAGCTTTCTGTAAGAGAGTAGAAAATGCAACAACAACAAATGACGCTCATTACCTCGTCTGACAGTGAATTTATCGGCGTCGTCGTCACACACACACATAAGCGCGTGCGCTTGGGCAATACTGCAATTGCAAATGAGAACAACAACAGCTGCTACTGGCAACAACAAAGCGTCATAATGCATTCAGCTGATAACGACAGTTATTAAATCTATATATAGTTGTTGTCTGTCGCAACAACAAGTACAATTAAGCAGAGAATGCATGAGAGCGACAGAACAGCAAAGAGAGACTAATACCCAATCAGCTGCTCAGCGACACACAATCACACAGCCATGGAACAACTTCGTACAGAAACAACAATATGCTTTACAAGTCTTTCCAGTTTTACAGGTTTTTTTTCCTTCCATTTTCAGCCTAAGCAGAAACACATGTCAAAGCTTTTTACTCTTAAGTCTGTCGCGCAACGTGTTCGCTTATATTCTCTGTGTTTCTGGTGCGCTCTCTCACACACACACACACACAGGCAGGTGCTTAATTTAATTAGCTTTGGCGCGTTGCTTCTTGTATAACTAAAAAGAGGCAACGCTCAAATACTCAGTTGTGAATACGCTTTCGTCGAAGCAACAAGCAAGGCGGAAAACCCCAGAAAAAGAATAAAATAATAATAATTTCGTTAACAAATTTTAAACATTGAATAAAAGCAACATAACTACGTAAAGAGCAACTATTAAATAATTTAAAGTGCTGCAGCAGCAGAAATAGAGTGAGGCGAATTTGTCTTACTAGTTTTTCGCGACAAACTAAAAGTATTGAACTCAAGGAAAACCTGAGCATCGTGTGAACAATTCTTTGAAAAAAAAAACAAAAAAGGTATTGAGGCTGAGGCACATAAAATTTCCATTATACTAGAAACATCTGCAAATATTGAATGTACATTTTTCTTGGCAAAGCAGCAAAATTATTCGACTTTGTTCCTGTTTTTTTTTTTTGTTTTGCTTGTCTTGTTTTATTTTCTCTGTGCTTTTGATTTTGTATTTAATAAGTGTGTGTTGGACTTTGAACGTGACTCAACAGAATTGTCTAAGCGAATTCAGACTAATAAAATAAACACAAACATTAAGTTTTGCATACACAGCACAACGAATCGACTCCGACGTCAATTGATGTGCAGTTTTCTGTCGTTCGTTTGGGTTTGGCTTGTTTTATGCGAATTTCATTTGTTTCGATTTTTCGGTTGTTGCCGTGCTGCAGCAGCAGTAGTACCAGCACAAACACAAGCAGCTTCTTCTTTTATCTCTTTTACGCCTTTGTGTTGGTGTGCGTGTGTGTTTGTGTGCGCTGTAGCTTCACCCGTTCCCCCACCATTTGCTGCTCTGTATACTCGTTTTAAGTGTGCATTTTAAGAGCGAGCTTTCTGTGTAAGTTTTGTGCGTTTGTTTTGCTTGTGGCTTTTCGCGCGTTGCGTTTTTGTTTGCGAGACATTTGTTTTGCAGGTGAAAGTAACGTCAGCGACGACGCGTGACAGATGTGGCGTGTTTGTTGTCTGTCCGTCTCTGTCTCTGTTTCAGTCCCAGTCGGTGTTACCATTGCGACCGCATTACGCAAAATTACGTATTGGGGTGGACTATCTAAATACCCTTTAACTAGATAATAACGGTTGACATCAACGATTATATACAATTTTATTGAATTTATCAATATGAAAGCGTTCAGTACAAAGAAACCTTGTCTTATCAACTACAAGAAGTACAAAACTAATAAAAGTATGAAAATATTTTGACCATTTCCTTTGTGATAAGCGTCATCTACATACTTGAAACTTTTGTACATTGAACTTTACGCTAGAATGGCATTTTATAGATAAAATAACATGCTTATTAATATATACAAAGGTATACATATGTATGTATGCGTTTTTAAAGCTAAATGAATTTTATTAAAACAGGTAAATCATAATCACGCGATTTGACGTCGCATACAAATAAATAAACAAAGAGCAAAAACTTAATTAATTCGTAACGGTGCTGATAAACTTAATATACGCAAGCAATGTCTATGTATTCGTATATTTTTTATTAATTTACAGATCATTATACATAGTACGTATTAAATGTTGCTTTTAAAATCGCGTGATATTTTTCCAGTGGCATGAGAAATGAGTAATGAGTTTACGATCACACACATTCATGCAAAAAAACAAACATATGTAAGCTTGTATAACAGTTTAACATTCGGTTGGTTATCATTGTTTAACTCTCTCACACACATACATATACAAACAAGCGAGCGGTGGGAACACGCCACTAAAGTTTCAACATTAACCATTGATGTTTTTGCGACAATTTATCACTCTATCGGCATTTTATCGATAACACACACAGCTACAGCAATTGGAATAGTTTCCAGTGTTATACACAGCTCGTGTAGAGTTTGTGTATTCTGTGTTGACTCCTTGAACTTGTTGTAGACTCAAAACGGTTTCCCCAGCGAATGAGCTTTAAATAGCACTTAATAATGTTTGCATGCTTATGCTTTTGCTAATTAGCTGTAAATAACGGCAGCGCTAGGCATGACGAACACTAAATACCCTAACAATTGCTTGTTTATTTATTTATTTTTTCGATAATATAACAAACAAATGTCAAAGAGTTGCCCCACCCGCCCTTTTTACCCTAGAAATTTGCTGCTTTTGGTATTTGATTTGTTTCGCTTCACTGCAATTCACCTTGACTTTCGTCACAAAAGCTCGCAAACAGCAGAAAGGAACAGTTAGCAACAACAATTTGGCAGCCGCTGTAATGCATGTGGCGATGCCAAAGCTTTTTTGTTGCTTGCTTTCCCTACCCAGTGTGTCAGTGCACTTGCCGGCACATTTTAAATGTCAAAATATTGTTTGAATTTGTCAAAAGGATATTTTAAGAAAATTACGTATTTACAAATTTATCGTACAGTTTGAAGAACATGAATTTATGAGTGCCACTGTGTTTTCTATCATTTACAGGGGACCAAAGGTAGATTTATCAATAGCAATCGACTGGCCGAAACAAGTGCAATAAAATGGCTGGCTATTAATTGCACACATACATACACAACAGGAAACACATTTACACATGCATACGGCGAGGCGATACATATATAATACATAAACGCAATAAGACAAAGAAGAGAAGTGAGAAAGAGGAAGAGAGGAGTAGATACCACAGTTGGAATTTAAAATAAGCGGATATCGATAAGCACATATCGATTAAGAACCTGCGCTCAAAATGAACAGTTTGGTGCGCGTGTTTAGCAATTTGCAAGACTTTTACAATGACATCAATGCGGCGACATTAACCGGAGCCATCGATGTAATCGTCGTGGAACAAATGGATGGCGAGTTCCAATGCTCGCCATTCCATGTACGCTTCGGCAAGCTCGGTGTGCTCCGCAGCCGTGAGAAAGTGGTAAGTTATCGAAGTTTGTTTACATTTTGTGGATTTAGTTACATTTCAGCTTTTTTCTTTTTTCCAGGTGGACATTGAAATCAATGGAGCACCCGTTGACATACAGATGAAGCTGGGCGATTCCGGCGAGGCATTCTTTGTGGAGGAATGCCCCGAGGATGATGATGAGGAATTGCCCGAGAACTTGGCCACTTCACCCATACCAAAGAGTTTCCTCGAATCGCTTATTAAAGGCAACGACACCATGGAGGATATAAGCGGTGTTGCCACCGACAAGTGAGTACCGTTCCCTCAGCTACTAATCTTAGACGCACAGCTAGCATTCATGGAATCATTTCATATTTTTAGAAATGCTAGCGATGATTTGCAGATTCCATTGCCAATGCCACGTCGCAACTCCATCGATCTGTCCAAAGAGGAGCCCAAGGAGAATGTCGTCGAGGGCAACAAATTCGAGAATCAAGTCTCGGACTACACACAGCGCAGGTAGCAATAGTTTCATCAGAATATCTCCTCAGGATTTCTTTAGGATGAATTTACTTATGTTTCTTTTCTTTTTCCTTATTACAGGCACACGGATAACTTGCTGGAGCGCCGCAACTTTGGTGACAAACTCAAGGAGTACACAACACAGAAGATGCGCAAGGAATGGGCCGAGCACGAGGAGTTCTTCCAAGACATAAAACCGGTTGAGAAAGTGCAGAAATTGCCAGAGCCGGAATCGAAACAAGATGCGGACGCAGGTGTGGAAATGCAACCAGAAGCGGAGCCAGAATCAGAGGCAGTGACAGAGCCAATCAAGGAGGCAATCAAAAGCGAGCTGAAGCAGTCACCTGTCTCGACTCCAGCAGTGGCCATCAATGCTAGCGAAGCTAACAAGGATGAGTCGAAGAGCAAAACAAAGAAACGTCGCAAGAAGTCACAAATGAAGAAGAAGAACTCACAACGTAAGACATCCTCGAGCAGCTCTGTGGGCAGCGCCGCTGGCGGCGATGCTGGCACCCTAGAGGCCAACTCCGTTCAGGTGGGCAACATTGATGAGATTAGTGATGTGGTCCCCAGCAGCATTTCCATAACAAACAACAATACAAACAACTCGTCGTCCAACGATGAGCAGCCATCGGCCACATTATTAACGGCCCACAGTGAACTAACGCATGTAACCACGCCCACAACTGCTGCAGTGCGTCATGACTTCGATATACACTTCTTCAGCGACACTGAGATCTCAACGCCCACCAGCATCGGAGCCTCGAATGCGGCTCGAGTCGGTGGACGTCCCTCGACACCCATCCAAAGTGACAGTGAGCTGGAGACGACGATGCGGGACAAGCGTCACGTGGGTCACGACGATGAGAACGAGGCCCACTGGAAGTGGGGAGAGTTACCCACCCCGGAGCAAGCCAAGGGTGGGGCGGTGAGTGCCGCAGAGGCGCAGCAGAGTGAACGTCAATCCATGTTGAGCAACATGTTCAGTTTCATGAAGCGGGCAAATCGTTTACGCAAGGAAGGTGCAACCAATCAGGCCGGGGACATTTATCTATCGGATTTGGATGCGGGACGCATTGATCCCGAAATGGCAGCACTATATTTTCCCAGTCCCAAGCCCAAGGAGGCAAAGGCAACGCATAGCGGCGATGAAGATCGTGAGAGTGGCAATGGCACCAGTTTGCCACACTCACCCAGCTCCCTGGAGGAGAATCAGAAGAGCTTGGACTCTGATTTCGATGAGACTAAACAGCAGCAGGATAAGAAGTAAGTCAAGCCTGGAACACTCTCATTAGTTAAAATACTAATTCTCCTCTCATATTTCTATAGATACTTGGACTTTGTGTCCATGTCCATGTGTGGCATGCCGGAGAATGGAGGACCACCGTCGGATGAGGAATTCGATCGTCAGTTGGTCACTTATCCCGATGTAAGTTATAGCTTAACTTTTAAGCTGCACAACTATCGATAGTTTGAGCTCTAACTTTGTGGTGGCTCAACGATAGTTGATAGTTTTGTGAGTGTTTATTACTTCACAACACTGCATTGTTATACACTGCGCTACAAAGCACCTGCAATTGCACTTAACAACACAAACAAATACAACAAATTACATGTTTACTTTGTTTTTTTATTCACGCCATGCTTGCTGCCTCCGCCCATGCCATGCCCCCTTACATGCTGTACCCCCTATTACTGAATGCAGGTGTGCAAAAATCCACACATGTTCTCATCGCCAAATCTAATTGTACGTCTAAATGGCAAATACTACACTTGGATGGCTGCATGTCCCATTGTCATGACAATGATAACATTCCAGAAGCAACTAACCGACGTGAGTTCTCTATTCTCTGAAAACAATTCTTTTAATTTATTTACTATTAATCATCGGATATTGTTTGCTTACAGGATGCCATTGAGCAGCTAATTTCGCCAACAATGGGTGCTGTGAGCGATGACAAACCCGAGGCTGCTCTCCAGGTGGACAACGCTGGTCAAACCAAGCGTTCCTGGTGGAGCTGGCGACGATCTCAGGAGGCAGCGCCCAACCAGGCCAGCAATAAGAACCCACCACATGGCAAAGATGAGAAAGGTAAGCTTCGAAAGAGTTTCAAGCAATGGAAGTTAGAGTAATTCATGTCCCTTTGTAGATGGTGATCAGGCTGCAGTTAGCACACAAACCTCGCGTCCCAATTCTCCGGATATAACTGATCCCACCCTGAGCAAAAGCGATTCTCTTGTCAACGCTGAGAACACGTCCGCTTTGGTGGACAATCTTGAGGAGTTGACCATGGCATCCAACAAGAGCGATGAGCCCAAAGAGCGCTACAGAAAATCCCTACGTTTAAGCTCAGCAGCCATTGTAAGCTCTTTTTTCACTCTCTCGCTCTCTTGAGCAGCTCTTTAACATTTCTCTCCGGTGTGTTCTCTTACAGAAAAAACTCAACCTGAAGGAGGGCATGAATGAGATCGAGTTTAGTGTAACGACAGCTTATCAGGGCACTACGCGCTGCAAGTGCTATTTGTTCCGCTGGAAGCATAATGATAAGGTTGTTATATCTGATATTGATGGCACTATCACCAAATCGGATGTACTGGGTCATATATTGCCCATGGTGGGCAAGGATTGGGCTCAATTGGGTGTCGCCCAGCTCTTCTCAAAGATTGAGCAGAATGGCTATAAGCTACTCTATCTATCGGCACGTGCCATTGGCCAATCACGCGTGACACGCGAATATCTTCGTTCCATACGACAGGGAAATGTTATGCTACCCGATGGACCGCTATTACTAAATCCCACATCATTGATATCCGCATTCCATCGCGAAGTAATCGAAAAGAAACCGGAACAATTTAAGATCGCTTGCTTGTCGGATATTCGTGATTTGTTTCCCGACAAGGAACCCTTCTATGCCGGCTACGGCAATCGTATTAATGTAAGAATATTGGATATGCTTTTAATCGAATAGTTATGCTGATTATAGGTTATGTCTTTGCAGGATGTGTGGGCCTATCGCGCTGTCGGAATACCCATAATGCGTATCTTTACGATCAACACTAAGGGCGAACTAAAGCATGAATTGACCCAAACATTCCAATCATCGTAAGTAAAGCTTTCATAACTCAGTTCTTTCTTTCCTTCTCTGTGTCTATCCTATGGTGATGGTCTCTTCACAAATTCAAAGCTCGATTGCCAGCTGCTTAGTCAAAGAGAGAGAGAGAGAGAGCTTTAAGCTCTACGCTGCTCTCAACTAAGCAATGGTTTTGGAGCCTAGTATAGTTGTCACATTCATGCCGCATACAAAACTGACTAAAACTCAAATTGGTTCAATTGGTCGTATTAACATTCATTATATGTAACGCTAGGTGTGTGCACTACTACAATTACAACAATAGGTTATCGCTGCTTGCTTGCATACATATGTGTATGTATATGTGCCTATAAAACAAACTAGGAATTGACTGTTCATTGTACTATCGGTATCGAAATTCACAAATTAATCAAATCAATCGCAATTAATCGACATCCAACAAAAAAATCAACGAGTCAAGAATGCCAATACTCTATTCAAAAAATTGTCAATTTATATAGTGGCTACATCAATCAGTCGCTTGAGGTCGACGAATACTTTCCTCTCCTGGCGCACACCGATAACGATGAATTCGAATATCGCAGCGATGTTTTCGACAACGATGATTTGGACGATGAGCTGCAATTCAGCGATGACTACGATATCGAAGTCGATGACAGCAACCATGACAATGATGACGATGACGACGATAGCTTGGTCAATAGTAATCCCCAACTAGACCACTTTAAGAAACAACAACATGTTCCAAAAATCTTGGAGAATTTTATACGTTATTAATTTTCTATAGAACAAAACAAAAATTTACAATTGTGATATGATTAATTCCTAGTATTAAGTGTCTAGTTTAGTATACTAATGATAATCATATAAAAGGGTGGAAAAGGCTTTGAAAGCTAGCAATCCGCTCGCATGCGATAAATGTTATAGCTTGTTAGTATTGGCGTGAGCTTTGAAAGCTCCAACGCAACGATAACTTTTAGTATTTAATGGATCGCGTTACGTTCTTTTAAGTAGACTATAAGTTGTTTTTGTCTATATATACCTATATGTATACCTATATATATACCTATATGTACATATACTTTTGAAGATATGAAGGAACACAAATAAAATGTGTGCTTACTTTTGTTGTTATCGTATGAGTTTCGGTCTTTGGCATCAATTTGAAGTTAGGTCAGTTTGTGTTGCATACGCTTAGGCGCGGGTACAGTGGAAAGAATTGAATGTTTTTTGTTGTCTTCTTGTAAAATATTTCATTATCTGTGTTATTAATCATCTGCCGTACATTTTTACAGGTATAGCTGCATGTATTACATTGTGGATCAGCTGTTTCCACCTGTCAAGCACGAAGAAGTCGCCGTCGAGTTCTCTAATTTCAACTACTGGCGTGATCCGATCGTAGATTTACCGGAACTGGAGACGGATCTGGTAGCGCCTAGCACAAAGCTAGAGACGGCGACACTGAGACCCATTCCAGAAAAATGAGAAACTATCCAAACTCTACGCATACACTCACAGCTCACACATACACATACTACACCAACATACATACATATATATACATACGCATATTTAACTATATACTACATTATCTATTCAAACTTGAAAGCTTCTTGTCGTATTTGCCGCTATTCAATGGAGAATATGTTATTTAAGGCTCTCTTCTTTTTATGATAATGATCATTTCTATCTAGTTAAACGAAGCAAAACGAATTGAAATTGGCAATTCATTATTACATATTATGCATTATGTAATGTTTAGACAATTATTCTAAGTTGAGTGTCAAGAAACCAGAGAAAGTGATTTAGCCTATTATTACTATAATTTGTTAATCAATAATTCATTTAGTTTTAGTTTATTACGAGAACAAGAACAACAACAAAAAGAAACAAAACGGATTTATTGTAATTACAAAATTAATTATTTCGTTTAGATTTGGATTCAAATGTTTCTCGATAGCTTTTGAAAAATGATTAATAAAATTAATTGTGAAACTTTGCGTGAAACTACAAAATTCCTGAGCTACATTATGTGATTTTATTAATTTTTATTTTTCTTTGTACATTATTATTTTGATAATTTGATCTTAATTAAATATTAGTTTAATTTTGTGATTGTCAAACTAAGTTTTTGATTATTGTTTATCACTGCAAACTTATACGATATTTAACTCTATGCTTAGCCAATAAATGCAAAAACAATTATATAATAATGTTCCAATAAAGATTCAAAAACGCTTTAAACAATTTACAATTCCCTTTAGTTGCAGTGGAAAATTCTGGAATGAACAATAAACAACAAATTGTTTGTTTGTTTGTTGTTGTTTTCGTCTAGCATGCATAAATAAATAAGAACATTCGAGTTGAAATCTGACCGATTATGGACAATAAACTTTTCGCTTTGCGTGAAAAGTGGGTGAGGTGGGGGAGGGGCGGGGCGGCAGACATGGGACATGTATTTGTCAACGTAATTTTGTCAATTCAATTAATGCTCACTTAAATCACAGCAGTAGGCAGCAGCAACTGCAGCATCGTCATTATTATCATCATTATGAGCACACAAAGCAATACAGACAAACGAGGGAGAGATTCAGCTTAAGTGCCCACTGTAACAGAGGCGTCGCAGTCGCGCAAATCGCGGGCGTCGTACCTACGAATCGCTTGCGAGTGGAATAAATTTTCAGCTATTCTAATAGGAACCCAGAAATGCTAACTAGCGTTTGTTTACTTGAGCGACTGTTTGAAAGCTCTTTGATATTTGAGTGCAGCTGTCTGCTCACTCGCCAAGCTTCTCTTCCAGTTGCGCGAGAGTGAGAGCGTTCGTGAAGTTTGAACTTACTCTCACACTCTTTGTTCTCTTAGCTGCTGAGAGTTGCAATTAAAGCCGGCTAAACGGTTCAATTGGCATTCGTTTGGTCTGCTAAACTGTTCAATTTGCACTTCTTAATATTATTTATAAAATTTTAAGTATAGAATGAGTGAAATAACTCAATCCCCTTTGTCAGTTTATGGTACACTCATGGTATACGAAACCACGCACTTACAAACCCATTAAGCTTCATGCTCAGCAACGGTAGTTTTCCATTGGGCTGCTGCTTCCCCTCCCCACTCCCCACTGTAATCCCCACGCAGTCTCTGCAAATTAGTGTAACAATGATATAATGCAAAATTTTCCATCTCTTGAGCTGGGCTCTGTCAACGGCAACGAGATAAGAGCAGATTTAGCTGATTATGATTATGTATGTAGTTCATGATGATAATAATGCTTCTACTGAGGTCATGTCAGCTGATTTGACACTATTTGTACAAATTGATTCAAGTGCAGCAGCAACAAAAAAATAAACAAATTATGCAAATCACAGATGCCTAGACAGATAAAGAACAATAATAACTAAAAGAAAAAATTAATCTATTAGTTTAAGTTGATCAGCCAACAACGAGTGATAAATTCTCATATCAAATTTAAATTGAAGCGTTCTCGTTCTGTCGCCGACTCTGTCCACTCAATTGAGCGCCACTCAAACGCAGCTCTCTCTCTCTCTCCCTTCACTCTCCCCTCTCACCCATTCTATATGCAGAACGATGCTCAATGGAAGGTATAAAAGCTCGAGCATGGGAACAGGCAGACATTAGTTATCATTCAGTAAGCAAGTCAAACACTTTCAACACTAAAACAAAATCCTGCAAATATGAAGAACGCCGTTGCTATATTGTTGTGCGCCCTGATCGGTCTGGTAAGTAGTCCGTCAACCCAACTAGAAATTAAAATTTGATGGCTTTTCGTGTCCATGTTCACAGGCCTCTGCTGCCGAGTACAAGCTGCGTACCGCCGAGGATCTGCAGAAGGTGCGCAAGGAGTGCGCCGAGAGCAACAAGGTGACTGAGGCTTTGGTTGCCAAATACAAGACCTTCGAGTATCCCGATGATGAGATCACACGCAACTATATTAAGTGCATTTTCAACAAATTCGAACTGTTCGATGACACCAAGGGATTCAAGGTGGACAATCTGGTGGCACAGCTGGGACAGGGACGTGAGGACAAGACCACACTGAAGGCTGATGTTGAGAAGTGTGCCGATAAGAACGAACAGAAGTCACCTGCCAATGCCTGGGCCTATCGTGGCTTCAAGTGCTTCCTCAGCAAGAATCTGCCCCTTGTCCAGGCAGCCATCCTGAAGAAGAATTAAGAGTAGACGCCATCATGTGCCTTCCAAGGCAAATCGCATGCACACCTTAAGGATCAGATGATGAAGTTGATCACTTAATTGGGTACACTGCACTTGATTTCAATTGAAATAAAAATAAAATTCGTATAATAGCAAGACTTCAAAAGTTACAATTGTTTTTTTTTTTTTTTTTATTCACATACTAAATTGTTGCTTAAGTTTGAATTTCACTTGGGTGAATTGCGAGTGATCTCCTCCAGGTTCTCCAGTTGTCTCCGCTGTTGATCTGGTGTGACTCCATTGATCCCACTTGCTTGTCCCAAAACCCAAAGGAAAGCCATTTCAAAACTTGTTTCATTCGATTATATTTCATCTTCATCTTTTCGGTATAATCAATTATTCTTCAGTACTCTATGCTATATATTTTTTTTTTTTTTTTCAAATATATAAACAAGATTTAAATTATTTATCTTGATATTATTATTTTTTTCTTTCTATTTTGTCGTGTTTATTTTATCTTTCATCTTTCCAAAGTCTGCTCTTTTTTTTTTTTTTTTTTTTTTTTTTTAAGTGATTGTAATTTTTTAATCCTTTGTTTTGTTTTTTGCCATTTTTAGAACTTCTTTTCATTTTATTCTTTTCTATTATTTTTTTTTTAAATGCTGCTTTTTGTCTGTCTTCTTTTCCATTCATTTTTTTTACCAACTCTTTTCCCTCGTATTATTTTTTTTGTTTTTGGCAGTATATAAATATTCATATTTATATTTAGTTTTTTTTTTTTTTTTTTATTGAAAACATAAAAAGTGTGAAGGGGTGTTTTGTGGTGTTGGGTGCTTCAAAAAACATTATAGCCAAGTTAAACTATATTTTATTTTTTCCATGTTGATTTATTTCATTTTATTTGGATTTCATCTTTTTTGCGCCTATTTTAGATAATTTTTTATATTTCGTTGAAGTTGTTGATTTTTTTTTTCTTTTTTGTATATTATTTCTTTATAATATATATATTTTTTTGTTGGCGTCATCTTTTTGTTGTTTCTTTTCTTTTTTTTATTGTTTTGACTTTTTTTTTACATTAGCAAAGAAGTTTTGGCAATAAAATGTTTTTTGAAATCATATATTTAAAAAAATCTGAAATCAAATATTAATTGGATTAAAGAAATGTGTCAAAAATAAAACTAAATATTTGTTTTTTGTAGCGCTCGGTCCGAAAGGAAAAGCGGACGGACAGAAATAGTATGTAATATGTACTCAGTAACAGAGACGGACATGGACACACTCACACACACACACACTTAAGGCACATGAGCATGTGTTGGTGAGCTTTCTTTGGAAACGCTCTTTGGCAGTGAAAGCGGACGATTTATATAGATATGGACTAGCACAAGGAACTGTGAAGCTAAAGGATTTAAAGAGTTATGAAGGAGTACTCAAGTGGTATACATAGAGCATACGATTTAAGCACTAATCAGATCATAAATTGAAATCCTTTCAGTCTTTTAACATTTAAATCATTCAACTTACCTTACTATAAGTTAATAAACAATAATCAATACGGCGCATAGTAATTGGCACGGCCACGGTATCCACCTCTTCTGAAACGAAAGACAGACCGCGATTAGCACGAACTGTACACCCATATACTCCAAAGGGTAAATTGGGTTTTAGGTTCTGATAAAACCGACTTACATTGCGCGTCGAGCGCCACGGAAAGTGGAGTGACAACAGGCGCGGGAGACACGTGCTCCTCGTCCTCGGAAGCTGCCGCGTGCAAAACGATTTGTGGTAGAGAGTCCCGGACGGTTTGTGCGTTTGGACATGACCTGAGGGAGCAAAGAAACGGTTATTACCGACTGTTCAAAGGGGTTGGGGTTAATCATTGGCACTCACTTTAATTTGCCGTCCACGGAAAAGCGTTTCGTTCATGGCCAATGCAGTCTCCACATATTCCTTGGAACCAAATTCAATGTAGGCAAAGCCTTTTGGATGTCCGTCCGCCTTATTGCATAGAATGGTCACTCGGTTGATTGTGCCACAGCCATGGAAGTGAGCCTCTAGCTCTTCGGCAGATGCACCATAGTCCACATTGCCCACATAGACGGACCTCGTGTCAATCTCCTGCTTCTCCTCGAGAGAAAGCGGTACTGTGGCGAGACCGGTTGTTGACCCGCCTGCCATTTGTTTGTCTACCTCTGACTGCATTTGCTTAATTTTTTCAGCCTCCTCCTCCATTTCTTTGACGCGTGCCTTGATGGCTTCCAGCTCTGGATCGATCTGCATGTTGCCCTCCTCCTTTTAATTTATTGAATATTTTAAATATAATTACTTTTAGTTATTTTACTTTTAGTTTTTTCTTAAAATTAAAATTGCTTTCAACGCGTCGGCTTCTGTTGCAGAATCAATGTGAATGGGAATGACGCTTCGAAAATGGCCGCCGCTTTGTTTGGCGAGCTTTACAAACGAAGCTTTTTCCGCGAATTTCAACTTAGTGCTTTTTGCATTCAAGGCGAAATGAAACTGGTTTTTTTTTTGGCGCTTACACTTACCTCGGTTTCAGTCACAGTTTCAGTCTCCTGTTCGCCGTTTGTCTCATCCAATGACTCCAACAGCTGATCCTCGTTTAAAGTAATATCTTCATCGGCCATTTTGAGTGTTTTGTGTTTTTGTTCTTTATGTATGGGGGTTTTGAACTTTGGTGTTTTGTTTATGTTTACTAAGCTAAACTTTTCGTGGAGCAAAAGCTTACAGCAGCACTGTGGTGGCTATCGTAGCTCACTGGAAAGAGAGCGCAATGGCAAAGAGAACAATGTAAATTCAGTGAAAAACAAGCGCACGCGAAGAGAGTGGTATTCTGTACACTGTACGTGTCAAATTATTAATTTGGCGGTAAATGCTATGGACTAGCAATCAATCTCTATCTTAAACCCAGATAAACGTAGAAAACGTACGATGCATATATGCATACACTTTTTCACGCGTTCAGAACACTATTAATCAGCCACTTACGTCAAATACAAGGCAAGGGGCTGGTGCTGCTGCTGACGTTTCTGCGTTCGCTCAAAATGGCCGCTTCCAATAATAATCCACACGCTAATCACAATTGAAACAATTAATAAAATTTTAAATGATTTACTGCCCACAACTTTTAAAGTTTACAATTATCACACCTTTTGACACAAATTGCAGCTGTATACTTTTATATTATGTTTATATTTACAGTATTATCGCCACTCTTCACGCAGAAACAAATTTTTTCCGTAAAATACAGCGAAATTTTATTCGCCTCGTTGTTAGAGATAGAGCGACGTAGTTTTTGTATGTCGCGATAGATATCGATAATAGTCAGCGATTAGGCCGGTAAAGTCGTAAGGTTGGCGAGTTCAAGTAATTATTTGTATAAAGCTATTTGCATGTACAATTCCAAGTTTATTCAACAGTCGTCAGTTTTATTTGAAGATAACTTTACTCTCGGTTATAGTAGCTTTTCACAATTTAAACTAATAGTTGTGCATGACACTTTGGCTTGTCATGCAACTTGAACGTAGCTAGACCCGCCAATTTAGTGTGAAACAAATCTATGTGATCTTAATCGATTCATAAATTTGTTCTCGATTCTGTAATCGATTGCTGTCCCAGCACAAGTGTAAGACGTATTCCTAAAATGAACGATTCAGATTCGGAATACGAGGAAACTGAATATTTGGTGTATGGAGACTTTAAAAACCATTTAGCCCCACATCAGTTAAAGCACGAAGATGCTGCAATCAAAATAATTGGCATTGAAAGCGACACGCCAACGGCAGAAATCAATGGTAGCATCTTCAAAGGTACAATGCGCTGCATGTGAACATATACATATACACATGTACACACATACACACACGCACACAAGCTTAACCGGCAATACTTTAATAACAATTTGTTTTCATTTCTGTAGGTTCCTATGACATGGCCATGGGCACATATTTGTTTTTTGAAAAAGACCACAACAGCGCGCCTGGAGATCCACTGTACGAGCCAGTTTGTCGACAGCAATACAAATACGTAAACAAAACAGAGAAAATAATTCGATTCGACCGTATTTACGTTGAGAATCTTCCCCAAGCAAAGCAGGAGGTTAAAGAAGAAGAACTTCAGAAAGAAACTGAAGCTAAGAATTCTGAGTCTAGACTCAAACTTAATATTACCTACAAGGAAGCAATTGATAAATTTGGCGACGAGCAATAAACTTTGTATGTATGGTTTAAAACTACTATTTATGTACCTAATAAAAAATCGTCTTATTTTTATTGCAGCACTATGGAAAACATTGTAGAACCACTCCAACCTTCTATACATTTAAGTAAATTTCTAGAGGATTACGTAGAGAAGCTAAATACACCTGCCTTCTACTTTGATGCCAAGTCGGCAGTCTCAAAGTGCGTGGAGGATTCATGCTCTCTACAAATGCTTTTATCAGTAGACGATAATCCTATCAACATATTTGAGCCAGGTGGAGAGCTACAAAGGTATATTGCCACTAAACCATTAATGGATCAACATGTGCCCGAAACCTATAAGGCCATCGTTGCACAGAAGTTGAAATCCCGCCGAAATCCATTCACACGAACACAATACAGCCATCGTCTCATTCCCCCGCCAGTGAACAACGGAGAAGGGGAATTATCTGATCAATTTGAAATACAGATAACTGTGCGTGTCTACAGACCACCACGAGCAGCTCATCGTGGCTATAAGCTAGAAAAACCCGTCTTTGCAGAGGAATTCCTATGTCTTGGCTCCAACTATCTAACAGAGTTACGTGACAAAATCACTTGTGTTTGCAAGCAGAGACGATTTGTGGACATAAGCGATGATCCTGAAGCACCGCTGCCCGTGTTGGATACAAATCCAGGCTATTTCTTTATAAACAACACATTCTACAATGATACTCGGAATCCGAATAACTGTGATTACTCCCAGACAGTGCTTAAGTGGGCTCGATCCGCTCAAGGAGTGGAAGGTGAACACTTCAAAAGCGAGTCTATGGAATCGACACGATTTCTAGATCTTACCGTTAGCCTGGGATCACCGCTGCAGTATCTTCACCATGGAAACTGTGAGCACCTGTTTGTCTTCTCGCAGGTTGAGGTCTTGAGACCCTGTATTTATCTCAATCGTAGCCAGTATCCTTATCTGCGAGCAGTCAATAGCTTCAATCGGCGTTCCTGCTACATGTGCGGCTTACGTGGCTATCATTTCATTGTGGAGCAGTCTCGACGCCAGCTCCATGATCCCTCCTACCTGTGCCGCAGCTGCTTCTACAGTTTCCACTATGTGGATGGCCAAAAGGTTGATCAATTCAAGGCCTATCGTATCTACGATCAGACAGAGCGACCCGATGATGATGCCGATGGCCAGCAGGATAAACAAGACACTAACAGCGACAGTAGCAGCAGCAACGAGGAGTGCACTGAATTAGACTAAAGTTAATCGTTCGATTTAGTTGATAGTTTAATTTTAATTCAAGTTTATTTTGATAAAATATATGCAAACATAAATTACTCATATTGATTTCTTTTTATTTGTTTGTTTTTCACACTGGTAACAATAGTTTAAAACATTATGTTCATTATTTAAATATATAGTATATATATTTATATAGTTATAGTTATATATATTTGTATTTTGTAGTAGATTAGCAAATGTTAGTTTCTCGACATTAGGAATCAAAATGCAAATTGTAACGTAAAATCATTTGGACCTTAATAATAATTAAAAAATAGTTGATTCTTCCTTTTGTTTAAAGAGCTGCACACACATACAGATGCATACACATTTGTGTACGTACATACATATAAATAGTAGTATTTGTTAGTTTTTTGTAAATTTAAATTTAGTATCAATATCAATAGGGCATTATACAGAGTTGACCAAGACCTATAATGGATTTAACGTGATTAATAGACTAATTTTGGCCAATAACATATGTGTATTCTATGTTTATGTAAATATGTATGTAGGCATGTAAATATATATATGTAGTACGAATACAAATACAAATACTTAGACTTACACTAATACAGTTATAGAGTAAAAACACACATACACATCTAGTGTATACACTTACATGTATGTATGGATTGGTATAATTTTCTTTTGTGCGTGTTTTTTCAATTATAGTATTTTGTGTTTACAAATGCTTTGAAACACGTGTTGCTTATTTTCTTTCTTTTTGCTATGGCATGTGTTTGATTTTCTTTTTTTCGGTTTTAAGCAATACAATATCTATAATCTGTGGCAGTGCCGTTTTAGTTTTATCCAGCTGCCTCTTGACCTCTTTGGTTTGTCATTGTTTTCACTGTGCTCAACATCGAACATCGATCAATCGATGCAAAACAAAAAAAAAGTAAACATCGATATATCGATGTTTTTCGCAGCTCTATCTCGTGTTGCCGCAGCTTTAAAGCTTTTACCAAGGCTTAGCATGAGCGCCTTAGCTTTGGAATACCAATTCACGCTCAACGGACAAATACTCCAACATTTGCTGAGGCACCGGCAGCTTGGCCAGATCCTGCAATGGCATTTGGCTTTGGAGCACACGTCGACACAAATCCTGCAGCTTGGGCATGTTCAAGTAGCGACTTAAAGGATACTTGAGTATCACTGGAAACGGCGGCTGCATTTCGTTTGGAACTTTCACAAAGCATACGAAATTATCGTTCGTACAGCGATGCAAAATGTCATCGATCATTTCGACAATCGACTCGTACTTTAATTCCTCAAAGTGCCAATACTGATCCCGATACTCCAGACGGTAATGCAGTGTCACATTCACAATACGAAAGCTGAGAGTGAATTGTGACCCGCTTGTCTCCGAATCTCTTACCAAAAACGATCCAGTTGGCTTGTCACTCAGCTGCTTCTGGGAATCGCGTCGGGATATCTCACCCCAATACCAAACTTGACTGCAAAAACAAAGAAAAATCGAGTTACTTGATGATTCATTCGGTTGGTAGAACAAGTTCTTGTGTGCCACATACTTGAGCATCTCCGAACACGCCTTGTACATGACCTCATTCGGAGTATCCTGTCGCTCCAGCCACTTTTTCCTAATGAATCGCATGTAGTCGTGGGTGAACGGTAATGTGGGCTCCACCCGTATTGCCGGCGTCAGGAACTCATACATTGCATCCGTTGTCCCGCCATCACAGTCACAATCATCGCCCATCGAGTGCCAGTTGCGTAGTGCACTCAATCCCAATCCCATTTTCTTCCGTATGCGGGAGAACATGTTCTTCTTGTCCTTGCGCTTTCGCAGTGCTCCACCAAGAGTGCCGCAGTTGCTAACAGATGCATCTCCTCCAGTGCTGGAACTTGCATCCAAAACCGATGAGCCTCCCATGGGTTCATTGTTGTTATTCTGCAAATGCATAGAACGTGAGCCAGCGGTGACGGTAGAACTGGAGCTGGCCAGTGCCGAATCAGACTTTTTGCGCCTGGTCAATGAATGGAACCAACTTCGCTTTTCCTTTGTATTCGAAGCATCTGAATCGTATTAAAAAGAAGTTGCATTAAATATGTAATGCACAATTTCGATTTATAAAAACAAATACTGTTAGTACTTTGCTCCACGCTGTCGTTTCCTGGAACACTTGGTCGATTCCGGGCCGTAGAGTCAACTGCCCCCGCACTTCCCCCACTCAAAGCAGCAGCAGAAGCAGCAGCACCTTGGCCTTGGTTTTGGCTCCGCGAGTTAGTCGAGTTCTTCTCGCCGTTACTCATACTGTACGATTATGGGGACGATTCTCCCGTGTACTTTTATCACATTATTAGCCTTAATTGGAATTCTGATGACTAACTTAAATTAATGATAAGTGAGAAATATTTGTTTTCGTTTTCTTTGGAGTAGTGTATACAAGACAAGAAGTGGAAGGGCTTTCTGTGCAGGTATCGATACTATGTACTCGATAATTAGATGTATCGATAACTGTCCATCGGCGATAACACGAAACTGTAGTGCATTTAATGCACAAATTTGTAACCTACAAAATAAATAAACGGTATTGCGATGCGTGTGGACCTATCCAGTTTTTTTAGTGATGCCCGTAGAAATACCCTAATATTTATAGATGATTCCTGGGAGAATATCAACGATGTGCAGGATCACATTCAAAAGCTTTTTCGCCTGGTTTGTGGCCACTGCACTTTGAATTGCTTAAATAAATGAAATATACTAATGCGCAGCACTTTGTTTTCTACAGTCAAACATCAGTCTGTTGACTCAGGATGGATGTTACCTGTCACCGAAAGAGTCCATCAAAGTGCTTAGCTTCGTGGAGTCTCTTAAAGCATTTAAACTCACCGAGGAAGAGTTGCGGGATGCCGCTTCTGTGAGGCCAAGCATTGCAGAAAGCAGCAAAAAACGAAAGAATCGCTCCTCAGATCTGGATCTAGAGCTCACGAGCTCTACACCACATAATCCGAAGCGATCCAAGAGCAAAAATAATACCAAGGAGCAATCCACTTTAAAAGCAGATACCACAAACAATGAACGCTTGACCAGACAGAGCTTTAAAAGGTCTTCGGTGCCACCAAATGCAGAAATTGAAGAACTTGAACCAACTGTGCTAGATGAATCTGAGAATGTGGAGGCGGCGGAGGATATGAAGATGTCGGAGGATATGGAGATGTCGGAGGTTGGAGTCATCCGATCCCAAGCTGCCTCAGAATCCACACGAAGAGTTACCAACACAAGTTTTAGGGCTGCGAACGGCTCCAAATCTCACATAATATTCCAAGAAGCGGAAACCCCAGAGATTAGGGCAGTTGAGTCAACCATACCCGATGTTGAATTTCGGTCTCCGATAACAGAGATGGACAGCAAATCATTGCGTCGCTTCAAGTTACCCCACAAAAATGATAAAGTTCAGATTCTGGAAGATATTGTGATTCCAGCACCAGTAAAATCACCCCAAAAGAACGGCCAAAGTGCAGCTGAGCCATTAGAAGCTCAGGTAGCAACCGATGATGGAGCTACAGAACCTGAAGTACCAAGTTCATCTAAGAACCAAGCTCCAGTAGAGGAATCTTACGTAGATGAGCAAAAAGTCGTAGAGGACAAAACAAATTCCAAAGCAGAATCGATAATAGCTGAGCAGAGTTTATTGGAATCGGACTCGGAAGACGATGTTATGGTGCTAGATGATACAAATTTGGAGGATTCCAGCTCAGTGGACATTATAACCGATATGTTGCAAAACGCAGAGCGTTTAACAACAGTCCCAAATGTCGGGGATACCATAATCTTTAAACTAACCAGAACGAAGGGTGCATCGGAGCTATCAGCCAAAACAGAGGACATTGCTGGCACCTGCAGCTACATCAATCGTCGCACCAAGGCGTTAACCATTTCTGTTATTGGTAAGTTAACAACATTAAAATTTGTGTACATTTAAACTAATTTTAATATTTAAATTTAGCTTCTGGAAATATCCCCAGACGAGTGTTGCAACAATATAGCAGCAATTTGGATGATTCAAGTGATTCTACGTTGGTTTTATCTGTCAACTTCCGAGATTTAATTGAGCCGCGGGTAATTGTAGCATCGGTGGATTAAATTTAAGTATGCGATTAAAAGAAAAAAGTCTTTTTGTAAAATACATTTGCATCCTTTTTTTATTTCCATACTTTGTAAAATGTAAACGATCAAATAACATAAATTTACGAGTTACTTCACTACTATAAGCAAGTAAATCTCTTTTTAGACTGAATGCGTCTTTATTTGTTCCAACAGCTCGTCGGCCTCCTCGCCCGTTTTGACGCGCAACAAGATGGACATGGCTTTGGACTCCTCCGGCGTTGGTATGCAGACCATCATGACATTATTTTTACCCATACGCTGACAGGGCAGACCTTTGCTCAGTATCAGATTGATCAGAATGTTGCCCAAATTGGTATCAGCTCGCACCAGCATCTGCGTCTTATCTGAGTCCTTAACGGGTTTCAAATACAACGTGCCCACGCCGCGATCCGTAAAATCCTTATCCTTTTTCACAAATACTTTGCAGCGTTTCGAGAACGTGGCATCGTCCTCCACTACCTGTAATGGGAAACTGTTGTGTTACTTCTACCTGTCTTGGGTATCTTTAAGCCGTGTCTTTTACCTTATTAAACTCCACTTTTGGTGGCGTATCATCTTCATCCTCTGCGGCTTCTGAAGCAGCTGCTTCAATTGCTGCTGCCGTTGGTGGTTTCACGTTGCCAAAGGAAAATGCTGCCGTCGGGGATGTAAAGGAGAATCCACTTGCTCCAGTCGCTGTCTTTGCATCGCTGGCTGCCTTGCCAAAGCCTGTAAACCCGGATGTACTTGGCTTATCATCGCTCTTAAGGCCAAAACTAAAACCATTTGTCTTGGGTGGTGTTATGGTAGCAGTAGTATCAGCTGTTGTATCTTTTGGAGTCTCCTTGTTGGCAAAACTAAAGAAACTTGTCTTGGGAGGACCATCCGTACTGGTCATAGACGGCGTGGGTTTGATGCCGAAACTAAAAGTGCTCAACGAGGAGGTTTGGCTTGAAGCACCTTCTGACTTGGCCGACGATGTTGGTGAAGCTGTTGTGGTTGTTGTAGTTGCTGCTGCAGCTCCTGCTGTATTGGATGTACCAAATGAAAACTTTGGTGGTGTTGCAATCATTGTTGTGCCACCACTGGTTACGGTGCTACTCGGTTTTTTTCCCAATGCTGTGGACGGTGAAGTGCTTCCAGCTCCAATTGGAGTGTTGGGTTTACCAAACGAAAAGTTCATTGTTGCGGTTGTTGTTGGCGTTGTTGTCGCTGATGCTGTTGTTAATGGTGCATGACTTAATTTAAATTCTGTACTCGGCTGTAATCCCTTTAGCAGCCTATCGTAACTGTTGAATACCGGGGTTAAAATGCAATACGGATTCTTATCCATATGCTCTGTTAGGAATTTCATTACGGCTCTATTCAGTTCAGCCACACTATCGCGATATTCGGAAGAAGTTGAAGTTGTGCCCGGTAAACAGTTCTCAGTGGGTTTATCGGCTGGTACGGAGGACTTGAACATTGGTTTTGCTGGCACACTTGCCGACGGCGTGCCAAATATTGAGGTGATTGGAGATTTGATGCCGCTGGTCAAAGCATTACTTGTTGATTCAAGCATTGGCTTCTTGGCCTCAAACGAAAACATCTTGGGAGGCGTCGATAATTTACCATCGGCCTTATCAGTGCTGGCAAGAAAGTTCATTGTTGGCTTTGGAGCAGCAGCGTCCGTAGATTTTATACTGCTAAGGAAGGCAAAGGGGGAACCGGCGCCGGAGCTGCCGATTGTAGACGCTGCTGGTTTGCCAAAACCTACACGAAGTACAAATCATCCAAAAACAGATATTTGCTGTAATTGTTATAATAAAAATGTTTTACACATACCTGAAAAGCCGCTAAATACACTGGTGCTGGCGCCCGTTTCATCGGCATCAGATCCGCCGGCACCCGCCTTGCGGCGCGTTGCCTTTTTGATAACGCGTGTTTTTAGCTCTTCTGCCGGCGCTGTTTTAAAAGTACCCCTCTCTTCTGGTTCTTCTTCTTGATCCCAGTTTTCATGGTTCAGATTTGATGTTGCTTGTCGTTTACCAGACATTTGTAAAAATCTTGTAACTATGTTTTATTTATTGCTTTAGCAAAAACCAAGTTTTATTGCAATGCTAAATCCGTTCAGCAGTGAATAAGGTAGGAATGGTTATCGATATCTTATACGATAGTTCAATATTCGATGTAGTTTGTGACGCTGCGTGTATCGATTCTTATATTCTATACTCATTCAAAGATTAAGGTCTTTCCTGAAGCAATTTAAATTAAGTTTAGGTACGGAGATCACCAGAGGTTTTTCAGTAAACCCAAACTTTTTAAATGCCTGCAAATTCTTGAATTATGGTAAAATAATAAATAAATAGTTACAATACCATGAATAATTTTCAATCAAAAAATAACCCAGAGCTACTCGTAATTTATCAGTTTTATGTATTTGAATCTGTATTTGTCCAACTATTCTATATAAATGAAAGTCATCACACAAAATTTAATTTAAATTGATTGAATCAGTTGCAGTTCGTAATTAATTCATTAACAACGATTTAACTCTAGCTTATTTTGAGCTGGGCGCGTACTGTACGACCTTTGCTACTCTGGAATTTTTGGTATTTATCTGATACCAAAACGTTGGTCACACTTGTACATTGAACGCGACGACGACGCCAGCAGAGCAGCAAAAAATTGCAATATTAATAATAATTAAATTTATCTTCGGCTCGGGCGCGTTAAAAATTAATTTTAAAATCGGTGTTAATTACATTCAATTGACGAGAACATCTGACGCATACTAGAAATGTGACAAACTGTTGCGGGGTGTAAATATGCGCGGCGCATTTCTCTACTACTGTAACATTAATTGCGCTTTGACTGCGACTGCGACTCGAATTTTGCTGCAAGATGAGGCGATCAGGTGGCGCGCCTAAAAAGTGTACAACAAACAAAATACGTCAGCCTAAATCAGAAGTGCAACGGCAGTGTGTGTAAACGTGAACGAAATAAAAAAAATATAAATAATACAACGTGAAAATTGGTGTAAAAGGAAAGAGAGTATTACTCCCAATACACAGACGTTCGTGCCAACACCAATACCAACAAAAGAACACACTCACGCACACACATACACATACACGGGACGCACACCAAATACGAAGGCATCGTAATCGTTGTCGCTGTTATCCTGCTCATTCTTGTTGCCTTGTCGTGTGATCCTTTGTTGTTGTTCGCAGCAGCAGCAGCTGTGCCGTCTGCTGCTTTAAGCTGAAAACGGCACATAAAACACATTCGTGTCCGGGTCGTGTTACTGCCTTTAGCCTTGCAATCGTCATTTGTCGTTTATTTCGTTGTTTTTTTTTTTTGTTACTGTTGTTGTTGCCTGTGCGTCCTTGAAGTTCAGCTGCCCGTTGCTGTTTTGTTTAGTGAGTGCAAAACAAGAAAAAGGAAAAGTGAAAGAGCAAAAGAAACCAGTGTGCCCAAAAGAAAGTAAAAGAGCTAAAATATAATAAAAATGCCGCCAGCATTAATTGGCATCTCCGAGTTTGTGGAGGAGACGCGGGATGATTACAATTCCCCCACCACCTCCACATTTGCATCCCGCATGCCGGATTGCCGTCAAACGATTAGCATATTGGAAGAGGTAAGCGTTAGTTCTCTCTCTCCCTCTCTTTTTCTCACTCTGTGCTCTTCCTTTATCGCTGTAAGTAATCAATGCTTAAATGTAGCAAACGAAAAAAAGTTCAAGGTAGCTAATCAGTGAACCAGCGTCATAAATTGCATGCATTCATTTTTATTGCATATACTCTATACACATTGCATTATAAACGCCCCCGCAGCAAAAAGTAAAACAACAACAAAAAAAAAAGCAAACGACAAGAAATTTGTTTATTATGTATTTTTCCCTGGCTATGCAAAATCAAATTAAATTGGCTCTGCGCCAAGTGAGCCCCATATTCACTCGCCTGTCCGGCCACACTCTTCCTCCATCCCTCTCTCACTCTCTCCCGCTTCTACCTCTTTTCTTATAGTAGCGCTGGTGTTGCCATACTATTTGCAATTGTTCTATGATGACGTCGTCGTCGGCAGCGGCGGCGGCTGTCGCAGGTGGTTTCTGTTTCTCCATTAAAAAAACAAAATAATAAATTTTTAAAGTGCATATTCGTAAATCAATGCAGCTGCCTCCTTGCATTTACAGTTCCCCTTTCTCCCCACTTAGTTTTTCGTCATAACTTCAGCCAAAGATTTGTATATATTTATTTATAGTCATTGCAGCTGCTGCTGCTCCCCTTAAAAATACACACACACGCACACATACACGGACAGACATTGCTATGCGCTTGTTGCTGCTGGTGGCGGCACTGATAAGGACAAGTGCATAAAGAGTGCGGGCGGAAAGACGCAAGATAAAAGCAAACGACAGACGTCAGATTTCTATATAAATTCCCTAGCATATGTGGTGTAAATTTAGTTTCAACTTGCGGCATATAATGCGATCAGAGCTTATCAATCACAACAGGGCCCCAATACACTCCGCCCCTCAGATCCCCATACATATATGATTACACATCCAAAATACATTCGTTTGTGGCTTAAAATATTCTTCTAAAAACATATATAGACACACTGTGCTCCAATTCTTTAAGGCTGACAGCATACGAGCCCCATTGCAGTGCTAAAATTAGCGATTTCACGCCACAAAACGCACCGTGAACTCCAGCTACTTGCTGCGTCATAAAAGGAATCTTCTAAAGCTTAAAGCTCAATTTCAAATACTTACCTAAAGAGCTTTTTATTTATTTAAAAATCAACTTTCAATTAAATTTTACTTTAACTTAAATTATGTTTGCCCCACTGTGCCTTAAATTGGCTCTAATCTTTTTTAACCCAAAGCAGGACGTCACGTCATCCAACGCGCCCTGATTTTCTGTTTGTTCCTGGCGCACACTTTGTCAGCAGTAAATTAAATGTTTAATATTTAATTTCACTGATGGATTTTTAAAGTTTTTCCAATAACTGATATATATACCACAAAATCCAATCAGTCGAAATCAGATCAGAAAAAAAGGTGTGGTATTTGTTTAGGCATTACCGTAAAGTGACTCAAAACAGTCTATCAATATAATGATGTATATATAAAACTGTATATATATATAAATATTTATAGCCTACAAGTATGTCTCTGTTTGAAACAAGTATTAAATCTGAACACACGCACACACACACAATAAGCGTATTATTTACAGAGCAGCTTATTATACGAATATAAGAACATATAAATATAATGCCGTTTTTTGGCTAAAAGTAACTTGACCAGAGGGCTAGCCGTTCTTTCTTTCGCCTTTTGTTATCAACACTGAAAACGGCATAAGAAAAAAAAAAAAAATAGAATAATAATAATATTTAATAAAAACTCACTTGGCCGCTAGAAAGAGAAACGGAAACCAGTTGTTGGTTATTGACTGTTGTTGGTTGTTGGCTTTTTGGCTGTTGACCAACTTTATTTGTTATTGTTCTAAGCGATTTGCGTTCCAAATATTTTGGCATACAACTTTAAGCGCACAAATGTTTATGAATCATGACTAATCTTTATTAGCACGTTTCCAAGTTCTCGCACATCTTATCGCTGTCCACTATATAAATATATATATATGTATATTCCAAAATGGTATCAAACTGCAATCGTAAATTGTTCAGCTGATTTTCAGCACAAAGAATTAAGTATTTTTAAACAATTACGTCTACAACAAATGCAATTTGTATTTATTTTATGTTTTTGTTGTTTTTTTGTTTATCTAATCATTGATTTGGCTCGTAACCAGGAAATGTTGTTAGCCAAGGCACAAATCTAGAATTGTTTATAGCTTAATCAACTTACGTATCGTATGTACATACAAACAAACATATATATATATATATATAAATCAATATACAATTTTAATTGTAGTTACATTAAATATTCTCTTGCCACGAATTTTGTGGCACAGACACTGATTGCTGGCACTCACTATATCGTGTTTAATTCAATTAAAATTAATTGATGTGTCAAGAGGTTAAACGAGTTATAAAAGTGCATTAACAATGTGCTTTTTGGAGGTTTATAACTGAGCTTTAGTGAAGAGGGGTATTTAGTTCTTACATAAACATGTAAATGAGAATTTCAGCCTGCTAGCTCTTATAAATTGGGGGGACGAGGGAAAAATAAGGAGAGCAAAGAAGAGACAGACTGACTCACAAAGTAATCATCTTACATTCGACTCTCTAGGTTTTCTCGTTTGGTACCCTGTAAGAAGAAATATAATGAGCTTTTAGAAACTGATCTTGCATAAACTACTGTGCAAGTATCTACGCTCTAGCTCTTCCCCTTTAATACCCAGTAGAAAGTAGTACTAGACTTCACACAAAAGAACTGATCTTCCAAGTATTACCTTGAAAGGGGAGGGGGAGCCCTCACCTAGCAGAGAGTGAAGGTGTTTATACTAATTTAGAACACTGTAATAATCTTATCTCTTTACCTCTGTCTTTTCAGCGTTTGGAGTTTGATCGCGATGGTCTAACGAAGCTAAAGAAAGCCGTCAAGGCCATACACAACTCTGGCAATTGTAAGCAAATAAATTTACTGATAACTGTATTTAAATAACTTACTATATATAATATACTCTTTTTTAGCTCATGTTGACAATGAAATGTTCATGATGCGGGCACTGGAGCGTTTGGGCGGCAAGGTAATTGATCAGGATGAGCCCGATATTGGAGCTGCTTTCCTCAAGTTCTCTGTGGTCACCAAAGAGCTCAGTGCGCTGATGAAAACACTGGTAAACAAGTCGAGCATACCCTTTACTTGAACAAAAAATACACAAAATTCTTTATTTCAGATGCAAAATATCAATAATATTGTCATGTTTCCGGTTGACTCAATGCTGAAAAGCGAATTGCGTGGCGTTAAGGGCGATATGAAACGTCCATTCGATAAGGCGGCCAAAGACTACGAGGCCAAGTTTATCAAAATCGAGAAGGAGAAAAAAGCACAGGCCAAGGAAGCAGGCATGGTTCGCACGGAAATAGATGCTGCTGGTGTTGCGGAAGAAATGGAAAAGGAGCGACGTCTCTATCAGCTTCAGACCTGTGAATATCTACTAAAATACAAAGAGATCAAAACAAAAACTGGCATTGAGCTGCTGCAGCATTTAATCGAGTATTATCATGCGCTGAATAAGTAAGTTATGAGTTGAGTTGAGCTGAGTTGAATACTAATTACAATTAGCCCAGTTCCAAAAAAGGCAACCCACAGCTATCGTAGCGAACTGGGAAGCCACGAATCGAGCATCTCGTTTAATGAAAACTTTAACTTGCAGTTACTTTAAAGATGGCCTGCAAACAATCGAACATTTTGGCACGTACATTGGCGATCTTAGCGATAAGCTGCATGTGATCAAGCAGAAGCAGGACGAGGACCGACGTAGCTTATTGGATTTACGGACATTGCTGCGAAGCACACCGGATTTTGAGCGTGTAGACAATGTGCCGTCATCGGAGAATCGCAGCGGTGGCGGTGGTGCAGGTGCGGGTGCTGGCTACTCGCTGCATCAGCTGCAGGGTGACAAGCATCATGGTGTTACACGACAGGGACATCTGCTTAAGAAGAGCGAGGGCAAGGTGCGAAGGGTATGGCAAAAGCGACGTTGTCGCGTTACCAGCGATGGTTTTCTGGACATATTTCATGCGGATGAATCGAAGCCACCGACACGGGTTAATCTGCTCACCTGTCAGATCAAACCGGTGCCAGATGACAAGCGTGGCTTCGATCTAATCAGCTGTAAGTACATCCAAGCTCTCCATATTCTATGGTTTCTATATTTTTATGTTTATGTATCTATAGACAATCGACCATATCACTTTCAAGCGGAGGATGAATCCGATCAGAAGGCCTGGATGGCCGTATTGGTGAACTGCAAGGAGAAGGCGCTAACCAAGGCCTTCCAGCATGCCAATCCACAGATGAGTCCCAGCCTCGTGGAGCTGCAAAAGACAGTGATTCGTTATGTTCAGCTGTTGCCGGGCAATGATCGATGCTGTGATTGTGGGTCACGCAACGATGTCACCTGGATAAGCCTTAACTTTGGCATTCTGGTCTGCATTCAATGCTCGGGTGTGCATCGTGATCTCGGTGTACATCATTCTCGTATTCAGAGCCTAACGCTGGACAATCTAACGACAGCGAATCTATTGATAGCACGTGCCATGGGCAATAGCACACTCAATGACATCATGGAGGCCAAACTGGGCAGAGGAAAGCTCAACCACGAAAGCAGCATGTAAGTAAAGATCGCTACAGATCTCTTCTGATAAGATCACTGATTATTTCCCCACGTCCACAGGGAGGAACGCTACGATTTCATACGTGCCAAGTATGTGGCCAAGCGTTATGTGATGCGCACCTGTGCGGATGACAATGATCTGCGCTGTGATCTGGAGCAGGCTATAGTTAATGCGGACATGAGTCAACTGCTGCAGGTTTGGGCCGAGGGTGCTGATCTCACCTGCTGTTTGCCCAGCTCTGATGCGGGCGAAACAGCTTTACATTTGGCCGTTCTGCGCGAGGCGGGCTCCACCCTTCATATCGTTGATTTCCTCATACAGAATATGCCGCCCAAGGGTTTGAATAAAGCCACAAATCCGCCCGGTTTGCTGGATGTTACCGGCAAGAATACACCATTGCATCTGTGTGCTATGCACGATCGCAGGGAATGCATGAAACTATTGTTGCGCTGTGGCGCTGACTATGATCTTCGCAATTCCGAGAACAAAACGGCGCTAGACATTGCCAAAGAGATGGGTCACAATAGCTGCAAGGAGCTGGTAAGACAAGATTCTTCCTATTGCTTAGACACTTGGTTTTTAATGAACGTTTTTGCCAATTGCAGATTGAGTGTGCCATAAAGCGGGAGAAGAGCGCCTTTGATCACATCAACACTGATTGGAATCTGCCCAACGAGGATGGCTCCACGGATTTCAGTGACGACGACACTGTCATCGATGAGCGCGTAAGATTCTACTTGCTCTACTCTGTGACAAACTATTTCCTTATTAATGTTCTAATCTTTGTTTAGAAATCTCGTTCACGTCCGCCCAGCTTCGCTGGTGGGGATTCACCGGTACTGCGTTCACGCTCCTCCACTTGTGACTCCATCCAGTCGAGTTCTAGTCCAATCGCCAATTGTCCGAGCCGCCAGTTCACCTTGCCTGGCTACACACAGTCTGCGGGCACGTCACCCAAACAGCACACGAATGTGGGTCAATATCTGGGTAGTGGCAACAATTTGGGTATCAGCAGCAGCAACAGTGGCAACGGTGGTACTGGTGGCATTGGAGGTGCCTCTAGTCCCAGTTCTGCGTGTAGCCAAAATGTTCGCACCGCTCGCAACAGTTTGAACATGCAAAGTGAGCTGGCCCATGTGACGGGAGCAAGGAAATCCACATCCACGGCAAACATGAATTCACTGAAGAAACGCACAGCGCCTGCACCACCGCCAGGCACCTTGGGTGGTGCTCCGACAAGCATATTCTATGGAACACTGCCACATCCGCCCAGGCATTCGCAGAACATGGATGCGAATGATATACGCGCCATTAATCATAAGAATCAATCCATGGATGTGGCTTATGGCACCTTACCACATATGCGTAGTGTGGAGAGTTCACCGCGCAGTGCCACTGGTGGTGCTGGTGTGGTTGTTGCTGGTAATGGCAGCAATAGTAACCTCATGCCGACCATGACTTCATTTGGCCATAAGCGTTCGCCCAGCGGTGAATCCCTCAATCGGAATATTCATCTAGCGGGTGCCAAGTTGGTCTTGCCTCCAACTGGTGAATTGCCAACGCTCAAACATGTTGATAAGTCGGCATTGATGAGACCCAAAATACCGCCACCAGGTCCACCTGCAGGTAAGCCCCACATTCTACAGGTGTCATCACCAAGAGACTTTAATTTCCATTCCTTTACAGAGCGGGAAATACCAAATGGGCAGTCGAATGAAAGCATCAGCTCCATGGACGAGGGACCCATTGCACCGCCTCGCAAGGTAAGTTGTATGCAACCCTGGTTGCGATTTTATCTTAAACCAGGGACTCGCGTTGTCGTTGAGCACTTCTGTTTTGTATTTTTTTTCCTTCTTCGATGTCCACAATCCACAAATCTCAGCGCAAGCAACAAAACTTGTTCAGATTAGAGCATTCCAGCGAGGAAACGGTAAATGGCAGAGAAATGCAAAGCAAACAAACATTTAATTTAGCCGTTCTTATTGTTGTTGTTATTTTCATTAATTTATTTATTTATTATACTTTATAATAACTTCCACTAAACGCGACTTCTGCATTTTTATCAAGAGCTCTTCTAACTCCATTGCGCGCATTTCTAAACTATTTCAAATATGTTTGTGTGTGTTAGTCTCTTTGTGTATTGTTGTTCTTTTTTTTATAATCTTTATTGCACTAACTCAAAACAGCATTTGTTGTGTATTGTTATTGTTTATCTGACTCATATATTTGTAATTTGTTACCTCATCAATCAGTCTGGCAACTTTACTGACTACGAGTCATGGCACACGGACATGGATTCATCGGGTGGGGGCTTGGATCATTCAGCTGAATCAAATGTATCGTCCAGCGATAACGATAGGCTCAATTCATCGCCCGATAATCAAGGCAAAAATGCAAGTGGTGGCAAATTGCACTTTGTAAGCGTTGCCGTACTATGAAGATATTTTAGTTGTATTAATTGAGGTATTTTTTTATTTTATTATTATTTAGAATGGTCAACGACGCTGCCGTGCATTGTATGATTGCGTTGCAGACAATGATGATGAGCTGGAATTTAAGGAGGGTGAAATACTGATTGTATTAAATGAGCGCACCGATGACGAAAATTGGATGGAGGGCATTATCGAGGGTCATCCGGCGAGACGTGGCATGTTTCCCGTTAGCTTTGTACATATGCTGCCCGATTAAGTGGCATCACAGGTTTTTAATGACCTCTATGTGTATGGGATCTGTATGTATGTATGTGAGAGCGCGCATGTGTGAGAGTGTGTGTGTTGGATCACTATTATTTATTACAAGTTTTTTACCTATACCTAATCCTACTATATGTAATTTTGGTTTACTTGGTTTGTAAACACATACAAAGTTATGAGTAACGTAAAGTAAATCAAATCGTATATATTTCTTTTAGAAATTATTAAAAACGTAAACAATTTGTAAACCAAACGTATTTAATCATGTATTTTAAACATATAAATACTGTACCCATTTTAAAGCATATACTATACTATAAGTAGGCGCCGCTTTGAATTGCTTTTACTACTGAATATGTCCTGCGAATGTGTTATAGGCTATATACATAACTACCAACATATTATTATTATTATAATTAACTATATATACTATATAAATATCTTTACTTGCTAGCCAAAACATCACGCTATTCTTAAAAGTTACTCTCCAATGCTATACAAATCAAATAATGAACGTCATTGAAATTATGTATTGATATATGCTTAACAATACGCTGCCATATACACATATACCTATATATCTATCTGTATGTACTAACAATTTAAAAGAATAAAAGCTGACCTGGTCTGGCTTTTAAATTTACAAGAAATCGTACACAAATTATGTAATATTGTTGATGGATTTAAATGAAAGTTTATAAAACAACGTTAATAAATAAACACAAAGAAATAAAAAGTTTACTCAGATTAAAGCTTAACTCAATTGCATAAACGTAAACATGAACCTAAAATATATATAAACAGAATAATAATATAAAATATATATATATATATATATATATATATATATATATGTAATGCTCTAAAAATATAAGTAAACCTTTCAACCCCTGTACCTAGAAGTTGTTACCATTTAAGCACATATTACATTATAAATACTAAATACTATTTGTATATCAAATTCCAAATCGCTATCGGTAGAAGAAGAAGAAATATAAGAGTTCTGGAATTCTTTGACTTTGTTGTATACCATACATCATCATTATGTATATGTAAACTGTAGATACGAGTTTTTTTTAAATGTACACACCACACTTTACATTTTGTATACACATTTCAGTATTTATTTTAGCAAAAACCTTAATATTATATTATAAAAAAACATATTTGATATTATATTTAAGAGAAATAAAAAGAAAAACTCAACGCTTATTAAATATATCTACATATAAGGTTGTGTTTTTACCAAAAAAAAACAAGAATGATAATTTAAGTCGAGGGCGCCCGAGCGTATGTATAATACTCTCTGCATTTTATTCCCGTCCCCGTACTCTTTCTAGTGCGCCTTTTCCATACAAATAAGTAATTTTCGTCCTATGGGAGCTATAGGCTATAGTTTTCCGATATGGATCAAACTGGCGAGGATAGATATAATGGTACTATACACAAAATGAGTGGATTTGGTCTCTCTAGCTCTAGAATATATATACTTTGTGGGGGTCCGCCACGCCTCCATCTGCCTGTTACGCACATTTCGCTTGTGACAAACCTAATAGACCCCTCTACTATTTTTTGGAGTACGGGGTCTAAAAATGGCAAGTGGTAACTACAGGTAAGTATGGAAAACTTTGATAATTTTGGAAAATTTGAATTATTATAAACTAAAAGTATTGAAAAAACGCTCATATCGAATATACTACTATTACTTATAAATAATTTTTTTCTATATCTTTTCAGAATTATCTTATCGCCGACTGCAACTAATGAGAGTCTACATATAATTTATGTTAATTTTGCTATAAAAAATAGCATAAATAATTATTTTAAAATTCATATGTTCATGTACTTTAAGTAATTATTATTTAACACATATTAATGAATTAAGCAGTATATAAAATAGGAACATAACTCAATGTTACGATTTAAGGATAGGATTTTAAGAATAAAAGATATTTAAAAATTAAAATCATCTGTGCTTTTTTATTAGAAACAGGGTGGGATATAAATGTCGCAATCTGAAGTGCTTGTAAGGATCATAAAATTTAGCTGAAGTATAAGGCAAACAGAAATAGCAATAGGGCGTGATTATGATACAGCGGTCTCTCTAATAGGTAGCACCTTAGTTAATTGCGCTCAGAGCATCTTTGCCGCTCTTTACACAAACAGCAGACTGTAAAGCTCTTCGCTCTGAGAGAACTCTCCCGCTTAAAACAGTCTTTTTCAATTGGTCCGCTGTTTGTGTGGTTGTTCGCGGCCGTCAGCCGGCTGCCGCGAACACACACCTAAACGTCGATGTTACTATGTTAGGTGCTCTCTGTTTACGTCTGCTTACGCACACTACTCTGTTAAGTTGCGCTTGAATTAAATTCTGTCGCTTGCTGCCGATTCTGTTCGCCTGGTGTATCAGCCAGAAAAATCTTCATTTTCAGTCGATTGTTGATGTACTTTGCTAATTTTTCGTAGCCACAGCGATCTACAGAGCCCACGAGCAGCTAAAATTTTTACAGAAACACCAGGCAAACAAAATTAACAGTAGGCCGCAGCTCAAAAAATTATTTAACCTTAACATAAGCTCTAACAGCTGCTGTTATTGCTCTCACTTGAAATTCTGCCGCTGTTAGCTCTCTACTTTTGTTAGTTTTTCGGTTTGTGTGAATGTTCGCGGACGTCAGCGGCCGCTCTTCTGGCGTTCGCGAACAATCACACAAACAGAAGAACTAGTCGCTCAGAGCGCGATCTCCCGCTTAAAACTCTCTTTTTCGATTGGTCCGCTGTTTGTGTGATTGTTCGCGGCCGTCAGCCGGCTGCCGCGAACACACACCTAAATATTGATGTTACTATGTTAGTTGCGCTCTGAGCAGGCTCTCTGTTTACGTTCGCTTACGCTTACTACTCTGTTAAGTTGCTGTTGAATTAAATTCTGTCGCTTGCTGCTGATTATGTTCACCTGGTGTATCAGCCAGCAAAATACCCATTTTTGCCCGTTCGCTGAGGCCTTTCGCTGATTTTTTTTGGCCACCAGTAATATAAATTCGTGCTGGAATAACAGGCCAATAACATCTTCTGTTAAGTACGCTCATACGACACTCTGCTGCTGTTATCAGCTGTTATTTTAACACCAATGTTATTTTAATAGCATATTTCGTAGGCTTCACTGAATAAACGCACAATTAATTAATTTTAATAGAAACACTGTGTAATCTGTTGTATCTTACTGTGGATTTCTTTTCGCCTGAGAATTCAACTGGGAATTTGAATATTCCAGCTGTAATACCAGGCGAACAGAACTTTCAGTAGGTCTCAAAGCACAAGTTTAAACTCAACGGACACTAAAAGAAACAACATATTTTCTAGCATTTGCAAATTAAAACAAGTAAGAAGGCAACAGTCGAGCGAGCGGACTGTAATGCATGTTACATACTTTTCGCAAACGCAATATACTCTTGCAGAGAGTATAAAGATATAAGACCAAAACTGTAATTTTTAAATCGGGTTGGAAATAGTTCGAATCGAACACATCATGCAGATCGAGCGTGCAATTCGGTCGTACGACAAAATATCTCAATGACATTGTACTGCTTATCGATAACAAAACAATTTGGTGAATATTGTATAAACTGTGGTGGCTGTTCGATATGTGTTATCGATTGCTGTCATTAATTTCCAATGCATAAATTGAGTTCCGTAGTGCAAATAAATAATTAAAGCGTATTTTGTGTCATTTACATTAACAATTGCAATATTAGTGCAACGACACAACCAGCAAGTTGGACTTGAAGAAGACAAGTGCCTTTTTCGTAAGCTAGAAGTTCAATGCTGATGGCGACAGCGAGAAGTGTGCAAAAATAGCGAAAGGTATTTAACATATATCGATATCGTCGGTTTTGTTTGGCACAATAAGCAGTGAGTAAAGCGAAATTTTTGATGCCAAAAGCGATTGGAAATTTATGCTAGCAAACAATAGTATAACAAGATTCTGTGCAGGACAAATACAGACGGGCAGCTAACAGGAGTAAGAGTCGGTGCAACAAGCAATCATCAGTTGAAATTGCCGACGACGAGCCAGCGCGGTGAGCAGAAGAAGCTCCAGCGTTTTGGACACCACACACTCATTTCAAGCAATGAGTGCTGCAAAGAAATACAAGCCAATGGATACGACTGAACTGCACGATACTGAAAATATTGCATCCTGCCTGAAAAAGAGCGACAGCAGCAGCAGCTCCATAACGACATCCAATCCAGGCCGTAGTGCCTTCGCCGCCCAAAATATGAATCAAGCAGCAGCGTCGACAAACGGCGAAAGATTGCCAAACTTTTCAAAGCTGGGCGCACATCATGGCAATGATATACGTGCGACATCAACTACCTCAAATCTTCTAAATCGCATGGGCGCCATACATAATACCAAGCCGGGCGATGTCAAGAAGATTGTTATTAAGAACTTCAAGGGTAAGTTTAAAACGATAACACATTTATCGATTACATGCTCACTCACCTATTACATTTACATACAACGGGTGCGCATGCAGCTAAACCCACACTGCCCGATAACTATTCCGAGGACACATATGTGAAACTGGAAGAGGCCGTTATCGCCATTCAACAGTCCAAGCCCATAAAATATTCTTTGGAGGAACTATATCAGGCCGTTGTAAATATGTGCAGTCATAAAATGGATGCACAATTGTATGTCAAACTCAAGGAGCTGACGGAACAGCACGTCAAACGCAATATCAAACTCAAGGAGCTAACTGGAGGCAGCATGGATAAACTGGTAAGTATCTAGAACTGTATAATAAGAATAATTAATAAATATGTTATATATTTACTACAGATTCTACTGGAGAAAATCAATAACTGGTGGCTATCATTCTGCCAGCAAATGATTATGATACGTAGCATATTTCTCTATATGGATCGTACGTATGTGCTGCAAAATTCATCCATACACTCGATATGGGACATGGGGCTGGACCTCTTTCGCATACACTTTGCACAGAATAGCGTTGTACAGAAGCGCACCGTTGATGGCCTCCTAACGCTGATCGAGAAGGAACGTCAGGGATCGACAGTGGACCGTGGTTTGTTAAAGAGTT
Organism: Drosophila cardini; assembly: GCA_018903735.1. Lineage (NCBI taxonomy): Eukaryota > Metazoa > Arthropoda > Insecta > Diptera > Drosophilidae > Drosophila > Drosophila cardini. Next base: position 10,837,818 of record JAEIGM010000001.1, on the reverse strand, counting down.
TGGTCCGTATGCTCTGTGATCTGCAGATTTATAGCAGTGCATTTGAGGAGAAATTCCTGGATGCCACAAATCAACTGTACAAGGCTGAAAGTCAACGCAAAATGCAGGAACTGGAGGTACCCGAGTATTTGCAACATGTGAGCAAACGTCTGGCCGAAGAGAACGAACGTTTACTGCATTATCTTGACTCGAGCACAAAGTATGTATACTATATACTAGATCTACATATGATCAATTTGTAAAATAACTTGTCTTGTCAGACACCCGTTGATATACAATGTGGAAAAGGAGCTGCTTGCCGAACACTTAACAACAATTCTGCAAAAAGGCCTGGACGCATTGCTGGAGGATAACAGACTGAATGATCTAACACTTTTGTATGGCCTTCTAAGCCGGGTCAAAAACGGCACCTCCGAGCTATGCGGCAACTTCAATGGCTACATCAAGGTAAAGTTCTTAAAATATATAAGTTACATAACTATAAATCTACTCGCTTTATAGAAAAAGGGACGGACTATTGTCATTGATCCGGAGAAGGATAAGAGCATGGTGCAGGATCTGCTCGATTTCAAGGACAAAATGGATGTGATTGTTCGCAATTGCTTTGAACACAATGAGAAATTCACGAACTCGCTGCGTGAGGCCTTCGAATTCTTCATCAATCAGCGAGCCAACAAGCCAGCGGAGCTCATTGGTTTGTTATTCATGCTAAAAATACTTATAAATAGCTTGTCATATTTATTTTTTGCTCATTATTTAACAGCCAAATATGTGGACATGAAATTGCGATCTGGTAACAAGGGCACCACCGATGAAGAGCTGGAAAAGACGTTGGATAAGATCATGGTCTTGTTTCGTTTTATACACGGCAAGGACGTCTTTGAGGCATTCTACAAAAAGGTTCAACATATAACTGATCCAATTGTTGCTCTTATTATACTTAATATTTGTATTTACTTTATAGGATCTTGCCAAGCGTTTGCTTGTGGGCAAATCCGCATCTGTGGACTCGGAGAAGAGTATGCTGTCCAAACTGAAGCAGGAATGCGGCGGCGGCTTCACATCAAAGCTTGAGGGCATGTTCAAGGACATGGAATTGAGTCGAGATGTGAATTTGGCATTCCGTGGTCATACGCTTAGCAACGATCGTGATGTCACCAATTTGGATTTAACCGTCAGCATATTGACCATGGGTTATTGGCCAACATATGCGCCCACTGAGGTCACAATGCCACCACAGTTTATTAATCCCCAACAAATATTTAACAAGTTCTATCTGGAGAAGCACAGTGGGCGAAAGCTCCAGTGGCAGCCAACACTGGGCAATTGCGTATTGCGTGCCCAATTCGATGCGGTAAGCACATGATTTGAACACTATCCAATGTACGAGTACTTAAAGAACTCTGCTCTTGATCTGTAGGGTCCCAAGGAGTTGCTGGTGTCGCTGTTTCAAGCACTAGTCCTGCTGCTGTTCAATGACAAGCCAACGCTTAGCTATGAGGAGATCTTGGCTGCTACCAGCATTGAGGATGGTGAACTAAGACGTACCCTGCAATCACTGGCCTGTGGTCGTGCTCGTGTCATTACCAAATCACCCAAAGGTCGTGACATCGAGGACGGTGATCAGTTTGATTTTCACAATGAATTCACAAACAAATTGTTCCGCATTAAAATCAATCAGATCCAAATGAAAGAAACGGTAAGCAGATCGTTACATAAATTTGTTAAATCATGTTAATAATTTATTAATTGTTTTTTGCAGAATGAGGAGCAGAAGGCGACAGAGGAGCGCGTCTTTCAGGATCGTCAGTATCAGATTGATGCGGCCATTGTGCGTATTATGAAGATGCGGAAGACACTAAGCCACAATTTGCTCATCACCGAGTTGTTCAACCAGCTAACGTTTCCAGTTAAGGTAGGATATATCTTGATATACAATTAATTCTCTTTTATAATTTCTTTTGCTTGCAGCCTGCTGATCTGAAAAAGCGCATTGAATCGCTGATCGATCGCGATTACATGGAACGGGATAAGGATAATCAAAACCAATACAATTATGTGGCATAAATGCGTGAAGTTTCTATCTTATTTTTGGCCAACATCATAACACAAACACACACACACACCCACACACACACAGAAGCGAACCGAATGTAGTTTCCATTTATCTTTTTCCTTCTTTTTATTATTTGTTTGTATGTATTTGATTTAAAACTAAACCATACAACAAAATCTTTAAAAAAAAACAAACCAAGTCCAACGAAATTCATATGGTTTATTTCAAGCTGGAAATATATCAATTACATATTGTAGTGGATCAAGTGGCTATATAAATTTGTAATTAAATTGGTATCATCTAATGAATATTAGACGATTCATTTACAAATCTCAAATGAAATGAGCCCAATTCTGGCCACAGTAATAAGTTCTTTTTTTTTTTGTTTATGGGGATTTCTAGTTTTGTTTATTTTATTATTGATCATATACAATTCCTTCAAATAAACAATAGAAGAAACATTTGCAGGCTAATATTAATAGAATACTTAAATAAATAATAATAAACACTAGTACTCGTAATTTTCTGCAAAAACACTTGTATGTAAAACGTATATGCATAAAAAACTAAATCGATTTTTTTTATTTATGATTTTCTCAATAAATAAAAATTAATTGTATACATAAATACGTACATAATGCACTGTGTTTTCATTCCTTTTCATCCCCTAATACTCTCTTTTTTGTTTTAAACTATTACTATACAGATAATATATATATATAGATATAAATTTAGTGGAGTGTGACGACAGTTGTGGGTTTAAAAATGTATATAATACGCATTAAAAAGAAGCAATATTTACAATTGAAATTACATATATAAGAGTAAATCAGGACAGATACTTGAATATATATATATATACAAATCAAAATATATAGACGACAAATTAGAATTTTAAAACAAGAAATTAGAAGGCGCAAAAACAGGTTACATTTTTCGAGAAAAACATTTAACTAAAATCGCTATCATCATCAATATGATCATCGAGTCTAATTTGGTATCACATTTTCCATTTTCTCAGATGCAAGCAAAGCCTTCAGCTCTTGGAAAAGTTATCAGCGGCTTATCAAAAATAAAAAACAAAAAAAAAATTCTATTATAAAAATATGTTTAAATGTAAAAAGTTAAACTCTTTGATTGCTTGATCGATTGCGAGTCCATCTCTTATTATTTCTTTTAGGCAATAAGGAAAACTCTATTGAAAATATAGCCTTATTCCTGGTTTTCTTTACGCCTCCACGCTGTTCACACTGTACTGGGAGCTATCGTAATCGGATACATTGTCCGCGCCGTAATTACCAAATCCGGCAACGGAAACGGAAGGTTTAACGTTCGTTTCCGTGCGGGTTTTAAGCACATCCGGTATGTAGGCAGGTGCAGGACCCGCAATCTCCACAATACTCGGACGTCGCGTGGCCGCACAGCGTTTAATCGGCGACATAAAGATAAACAGTGTCACAGTTATGGCCAAGGTAATGATTAGTATAAGGAATCTAGCCATCCCATCATCGCCTCGGAAATAGCAGATCATGGCCATAACCAGTACCAAGATTAACACCGAGAACTTGGTCATCGTGACAGCCGTGGAGTGAATCTTACCGCCTTTACGTGATATCATATTTGATGGTCCATAGGCAAAGTATAGATTATAACGATCGACGAAGTGCTTCAGGCAGATATAAATCATGGCAAAGGGCATGATCAGGGGGCAGAATATACTGTAGACAACCGAGATGGTGAAGACGAGCGTTGTCCAGGCGTAGTGTATGCCAAAGGGGAACTCAATCAATATGGATTTCCGTATATATGGTGTTTCTGCCTTGGAGTTGGCCTTCAGTAATGCCCAAATGTAAACAATCAGTTCGGGGAAACGCAGCAGCTCCAACGAGGTACCAATAAAGGCGGCTGTTATGATATAGTTGACATAGAAAGAGCCACGATCCGGCAAGAAAATGCACTGCCAACGTCCAGTATCATTGGTTAATCCCCATTCCAGCAGAGCCTGTGCCGAAGTCAATCCCAACGACGGCAGGATCAGAATCATCAGCAGCAGGTAACTAAAACATTTCGTCATTATCGAATAGTTTTGTTTGGAGCGCGTGTAATGACCCATCCACTTGTCCGAAATGGAGACAATAACGGGCATCAGGGCGGACAGGGTCCACAGCATCAGTGTGGGCAAGAACTCGGATACAAGCGGAGAGATTTTCGTCTCTGTACTCTTCAACCAAGGACGACTGTTCAGTAAGTTAACAACCATCGCGGGTGTGGTCAGGAAGAAGAGTACAATGAAGAGCACGACGTTGACGCAGACAAATTTCAAATACCAATGACTCTTATTCACATTCAAGTTCTCCCAAAAGATGTCATCCGGTGATGGGGCGAACATTATTTGCCATTGCCTGTACGTACCGGGTGTGAAGTGGGTGACAATGTTTTGGGCTTCCTGTACTGTCGACACCGTGAGGAAGGCAATATCCAATGGTTCATTCATGGTCGAGGCACGCAATCTGGCCACATCGCCGGATAATTTTCGCTCCTCGCGCTGATAATACTCGTAGGCATTCTCCTTCTTACAGGAGCACGTATCTGGCTTGGCCATTAGCGAATCCCGATCCCGATGCTGCTCGCAATACACTCTAGCCTCATGGGCTCTCTCGTACTCAGCGTTGCGGACAAACAGACGGGATATGTTGTAGGCAATGCTAACACTCTCGATGGTCACATCCGGAAACAGTTCCTGCATATAGTTTCTTATCACGGTCTTGTTCCGATCACTACAAGACGACTAAAGTTAATAATCTTTGTGGAAGTAACTAAATAAATTACTCACCTGTTGGATATATTTGATATCATAATGGTGCGTGTTGCCGCCTTCTTGAAGGCATTGCGTCCCGAGGATCGGCGCATGATCAGCACCACAAGTGGTATGTACAAAATGGTAATGATCGTGTGCACCCAGAGCCAGGGTGAATCTGGCTCCAGATTCGCCATAGTTGTACGTCCAAAGGTATTCACATCATACGGCGTACCCGTGGGACCATTAAGAAAATTAATGGGCAAAATAATGGCCAACGAGATGATGGTGACCACCGCCATGACGGCCATCAAGTGCTGCTGGAAAGACAAGTAGTGCACGGCATCCGGTCCAGAGTGCAACAGAATTGTCTCCTTCCGCAGTTTAAAGGTCACACGAATCCAACTAAACAGTCCCGGATCCGTTTGTATGGGTGACAATGGTGTAGAGTCCGCTCCTTGCGAATGATGCGAATCAACGCTTGGCCGTGGCGTGGGATTCTGAGACGTTCCTGGTTGTGGTTCCACCACACTGGCGGCCCTAGAATAAAAGATTTCCGTCCAACGCTTCTTGGTGCCATTGGTATTGACCAAGGCCAGACGATAGTCGCTAGCCCGATGTCGCAGTGTGGTAAAAAGCAGCAAGAGCAGTACCCAAAATATGGTGTTCAATATGAGCGTTTCGGGTATACCATTATAGGCACTGGTGAATATAGTTGTTCGATTTTTGTTAACCAAGCAATACGAATTGTTGTCGTTGTATCCATTATCATGCACTATAATGTCCATGTCCATGTCCATTATGAAAGTGTTCTTGTGTCTGTGGTTGTGTCTGTCAGACCAAATGCAAGTGATTCACTGCAAATAGTTAAAAAAAAAATAACAACAAATTACAAATATACATATATAATATAGCTAACGATTTTTTTGCACAACTGATAAGAGAGCAGTTGGAATAATATACTGGTATATAAAGTATACAAAGAGTTTCAAGTTGATACCCTTCAATCAGCTCACGTTGGGTCTGTCAGCCACCCTGTGACACACTAATCATGCTATTTTGCCCACTGTGAAATCGAAGTCTTTGTAGCTCAACTTGCGGTTACTTTGAATGCAGGAATACCCTCAATTAAATTTCTATTTCTTTGACTAGACACTGAGATTTATCTTAATAGGTCAATGCGGTCAAAGCTCATAGCAAACACAGACACTTACACACACACACACATGCAGGCATACAGTGTTATCAAACTATTTGTCTGCCTATGCACAGTGGGTCAAGTAAGTATTTTGACACAGAAAATGAGCTAAATTTCAATTTACGTTATAATAAACTTATATATTACAAAGAAAAATAATATGTTTTTTATTATTTAACGAATTATTTCTTCAACTGCATTTGAATGAATTTTTGAGGAATAAAAGAATGAAAATAACACAAAGAAACGCATTAACCTATTGTACATATACTCAGTATTAAATTTAACACGAAACAGCACAAAACAACCCGGTTTAAATTGCACTCATTCCGCTTCCATCTAATTAACAATAACAATTCATATCTATATTTATGCTGGTATATTCGACACGCACATGCTTGTTCACTTATAAACTTTCTTTTGTCGCCTGGTAAACCTTAATATAACACAACTCACAAGACTCGCCTTAGTCTATTTGACATGTATTATCAATGGGAAAACGTACAAATGGATTTAAAAATAAGATAATTATTTCTGTTCCTTTTTTTTTCGTACAACGTATTTTGTTGGTGTTTGGATGAGGCGGGGGTGGGGGAGGTGGAGTGGGGTGGGTTGGTAGACAAAAGTATCGCGTCATTTGCTACCTTTCCATTTCCATTCGTATTTAGCCTTTAAAGCCTATGAATCACCACACAAACATAATGCAATTTTGCATTCATGAAGAAATTGCCATATAAATAGCATATGTTCCAAAAGTTTAGCTAATTTACCGTTGTCACACTTTTATTATCAATTTGTAGAGTCATTAAATATGTAGTATAATTAGATGTTTGTAACTTTCTTTGTGCTTGTTTAATTTTTAATTTTTTTCTTTTTTACACCTAACCGTAAAGTTATTTAAATTTGCCACGTATATATTACGTTTTAGCGTACCTTTTTGGCTATATTATAACGGTTGGTGTAGATTGCTATTTATTATTTGTTGCACTTAAAAAGTCATCTGTTTCTTTCTTTTTGCATACTTGCGTAAACTAGTGATGGACTTTTGGGAATTGTTATTTCATTTCGATTAACAGATGGGAATAATAGACACCAAGGTGTTTATGACTAGAATACTGCATGACGTCATAGCTTCATATTATTTTAATACCACAACTCGAATGCTGCTAAGTGCAAAGTAAGGGAAACTGGAATTGAAAAATAATTATTATAAGCTAGGCTAAGTCATTATTTTCTTTTCAAAATATGCTCAACAGACAAGACGTAGTTGAGCTATCTGCTTATTCGATACATCTATCGATAGGCAGTATCGCATCTGAGTATCGTGTGCAAGCGATTATCGAAAAATGCACATCTATAAAAAGCAAAAACAACAACGCCGCTGAAAAAGATTTCAAATTCAGAATTTAGCAACGAGACACTGTTAAAACGTTGTGTTTCTCTTATATTGAATCAGAGCAGTTTGTTTTTATATTTATACATAGGCAAAAACAGTCTTTTTACACTCTGTTCACGATATTAGCACAAAATTACCGAACAACAGCACATAACAACAATGCCAACAGTCCAAGCAGCAAACGCTACGCTAAGTTTCAGTATTAAGTTATTGTCTGGTAAAAATGTCGTTCTTGTGGATTGCGCAGGCTTCGAGAGTGAACTCTTTATGCCACAAATCGTCAAGGGTCGGATTAATTTCCAGAACATTATCCCGACACACCGTTGCTGCGATGCGGCCGCCTTGAATCAGCAAACGGATCAGCTTATTTTGCCCGTATCCAAATTGGGAGGCAGAAGATTCGTTGCCGGCACAAGCACACCACAGAGATACAACTATGAGAATCAGGTTGCCAACATTTCCACACCATTGGCAAAAAGCACACCGGCCAATATCAGGTTTGGCAAGGAGAATGTTCTGGCCACAACACCAGAACAAACTAGATGTAATCCTGTCCAGAATGCGGCCTCATCACCGTTGGAAATCGCTGGCCTGTCGCTGGAAAAGTCTGTCTCATTTAAGCAACCCGGCCTGGATCTGCTACAAGTCAGTGACCAAATGATGCACAGTCCGCCCCTGTTGACGCCACAGACGAGCCTGACGCAATCTGGAAAATCTACAGATTCTGGACTCTCCAACTTTATGCACAAAGCACCGCCAGCAAAGACCTATGCCCGCCGCAAACCCAATGGTACAAACCAACAGCCAAAGCCACCGATATCCTGGTCACCGCTGCAGAAGAAGAAAACGTCGACTAAGGTGTCCGCCACAAAGGCACTGAGTCCTGCCATGAAACTGGAGGTTAAGCATAGAAAACTGATTGTGGACAGCAAAAAATCCATTAATACCAGCACAGCGCACAAGATCACAACAAAACCGGTGAGCAAAACCAAGATCAAACGCATGCAAGTGACAGGAAAGACTCGAGCTCAGTTCGAGGCACTCAAGGATACGGCTTTTGATCATCTAACAATGCCCGGACATGGACACATAGCAAGCGCTTTGACTAGCCAATTCAAAGATGCCTGCTTGGATAAATATTCAGAGACGCTACCCAACTACGCGGAGTTGTCGCAAACACTTCCATTGCAAATGGATCGTCAGGTGAAGGCGTTGATATCCAAGGAAAAACGATTGGAAAAACAAATGACGAAATCACAGCGAGTGGGAATGTTTAAATCGAAAATGACCAACTAATTTATAGTAGTATAACTAACTAGTAATAGTCGTTATCTAAGTATAGTTAACTAGACTTATTTTTTTTTCTTTCCGAAAAGCATTTCTCCATTATATTTGTAATATTTTGGACAGTTTTGGACAATTTGGAGGAATGGCCAAACTAAGAGCATATTTCGAAAACTAATTAAAAATTATTCTAAATAATATATGGACTACTTATTTGAAACTAACTAACTTAATTAAACTTAACTAATTTAGTATTGGTTTGACAAGGAAAAGGAACACATTCTTGCTACAATAAATAAATAAATATTTACACTAATTAACTTAAATTATATTAAGTCGAACTTAGAGATAGTTTAATAAATTACTGGGAACTGCGGCAGCGGAAACACGCCTTGAATCCACGCTTAATGGCCCGCATATTATGAATGACTTGTTCCTGCAAAGAAAACGTATAGAAATTAGTTAAATACTAAGTTGGTAGGTGTTTTAGGCAGCAACTAACTTGCATTAAGTTGAAACACATGGCAATCAGGGCCATGCCCAGGAGCAGATAGACAGCACACAGTATGAAGCTCACTTCGACCTTGTCTTTATCGGCGGTTATCTGTGGGGGAGAGAGGAAAGTTGGCTAATAAAACAAGGCTGAAAAGAGGGACATAAACTCCTACCACACGATCACCCGGCACCAGATCTCCAAAGCCAATGCTGCTCAATGAAATGAAGCAAAAGTAGCTGCCATCCAAATAATTCCAGTCCTCCCAACGTCCAAACAGAATGGCACCAGATAAAATATAGCTAAAAATATAAGATATACATAGATATAGCTATTCTTTTTAGTTTTGGAACAGTTAGAAAGACCCACCTGACCATAACAAACACACAGACAGTCAGTGGCACCGTAATCTCGTCCGTGCTGCCGCGTATCTCACGCTCTATATCCGAATCCGAGTCCGTAAAAGGCGCATCCAAAGCGCTGGAGGTTTGCATAGAGCTTCGAGTGTAATTACTGCTGTTTGTGTTGCTGTTGCTATTGCTGCTGCTGCTGTTACTGTTGCTGCTGCTGGTGTAACTGCTGCTGTTGCTGCTGCTACCACGTGCGCTCTCCATTCTATGCAACTGCAACTACAAAGAATGTATTAGCTAAAGTCTTAACAGAGTGGAGTAATCAAAACTAACAGCTTTTGCCAGTTGTCGCAGCTTTCGTCGTTCACGTATGATGCGTCTCTTGGCCACACCGGGACAAATGCGACACAGACAAACCTTGGAGTAGATCCATTTAAAGGATTTGGCCAGCACATCGCCTAGAAATAGGTGAATACGTTAAACTGAAGAAGTCTAAATATATATCGATATAACCTACCAATATTGGATAGATAGAGCAGAAAGAGCGGCATCCCAATGATTGCATACAGAATGGTCACCAATTTGCCCCACTCGGACTCGGGGGTTATGGTGCCATAGCCAATGGTGGTGATTACCGTTAGCGAGTACAGAAACGAGCCAGAGAAACTCCATTTGTGATAGACATCGGGTCCCAAAAGGGTTCTATTCAGAATCGCCACCTGATACTTGACAAGGGCATCATTAACCCTAAGATAAAGAAGATAAGTTAGTATATATACTATATAACTACTATAATAACTACTCACTCCCTTGTGTAGACCTGCCGATCGAAGAAACTAATGTTCTCTGAGGTAAGTTCCCAGATGCGATTGAGACAATCTTGGCTAGAATAAAGTTTCTCAGTTTTTGGCTTTAATTTCTGAAGTCTTTCGTATTCGAATATTTCGATTGCCTGAAAGATAAAGGCACCGCCGATCGTATAGAATGTCACTAATAGTATAATTCCAACATTGCTGAACATAAACGCTGTGAAGTGACGACAATGATCCTTGAATCTTTCAAATGCCGGCTTCTCTCTACGTCGAAACGAACTGCGCCGCGAAGACATGACGTGATCACATCCAATCCGTAGTATTTACCAGCTCGTTGGGGCTTCAAAAATCTCTTGATCTTTGATCTGGACATGCTTTAATTTGGCTATCGATGATCTGCCCATTGGAACAATCGGTGCTCTGCTCTCGGCCAACTACAATGATAGACAAATGAGTGGAAAAGCGTTTAAATATTTAAACAATGTTGGAGAACTTCCTGTTAACACAACAATTAAACAAATTACCACAAAATAAACAAAAGTCTTCACTACATTTAAAATATATACAAAGTATTGTACAATTGTTTTAAACTATTTATGTTTATAACAAATTCAAAGCATTTCAATTAACATTGTACATATATTCCAGGGTATTTTACGACCGTGTGTGCTCTCTTCTTACATGTTTAAATTAAAAAACAAAAAACTGGTTCAATTTGTAAACCATTTGTATTTAAATATTGAAATAATTTTTAAAAAATTTCGAGAATTTCAATTAAAAAGATTTTTGTATTTTATTCTAATTTGTTACTCAATGCATAAACCGTCTAAACCTACTTAAATCGGGTCATAACTCATTTTAACGATTAATATTTTCGCTAGTGTTCAGTTTGCTGTGACATTTTTATGTTATTTTTGAACAAATTAATTTCGAAATTCATTTCATTTGCGTTTTATAAATGAAACAAGAAAATAGAAAATAAAACAATTCCGTTGAATATGAATTATTTCCGCCTGCTTGTGTGTGTGTGTGTGTATGTGTTTGTTGCTGGGTCTATGCGTACCATGCTGACCATGATGCGTGTGGGTGGCATTTTCTGGGATGGATGACACTTGTCGCCTGATTTCGAAAACTACATAGGCATCAAATTGGTAGACTTACGAGTTGTAGACCAAAAAGAAAATGAAAATCGAAAATCTGCCAAAATGTTTAATTTTCCCTCCCAAATTTTCTGCCAAGCATTTTCATTTAGTGGATGTGAAATATGTTGTAGCTTATTTTTATCAACTTCTACAACAGGCAACAGTCATTTGTCTAATTTGCCCCGATTCTTTATGAACTGAAACATGTTTTGACCGAAAGCGTGCAAAAGATTAGTACAAAAATCATCCAAGAACGTAAGATCAACTAATTTATAGTTTTGGATAAACCACAGAAACCGCACATAACTAAGTGCCTGGTGGTTTAGTGGGCGAATCAGGTACAGTGTCAGGGGTAGGGGTAGGGGTAGGACGACGGGGAATCCCATAAATTAAGTTCAATTTGCAATTGATGTCTGCATTATTTACAAACGAAAACATTTACTATATACGTACATAGATAATTAAAAACCAAACAGATTCGCGCCAAAAACAAATGAAAATCAATGCCAAAATCATTATACAAATCTCAAGCGAAACGGAACGACCTAAAGATACCCTAACGTGTGTAATCTTTAATTTAATATCAGTTATATCCCCAAATGTGTCATAAAATATGTTTTAATTTCTTTAACTATTACAATTTAAAACTCATTTTCATAAAATTCAATTTTACAGGGTATTTGCTAGCTAAAGAGCTATCCTAACGAGCACACTAAAGTCGACAAAACACATTAATAAGATGATTGAAATGTGGTCAGCGCAAGAAAAACAAAAAGAAAATTGGAAAAACTCAAATGTTTATGTCAACTTGTGTCTTCGTGTTCATGTCTTTAATGCAATTAAGCGATCGTAAAACGGAAAAAATACTGTAGGGGAAATGAGGGGAAATCTATTTATAAAGATAATTCAATACGAGCAAACTTCAAAATCAGAAAACCAATACATGTATGTATATAGTATGTGTCATTCACACTGTGTTTGTTGTGCTAAGAGAAAACTGTGGTCTCTCTCTCTTTATTGAGCTCTCCCTCCGTTGCTCCTTTGTAAGTGCTGAGGATATTCACAGCTCAAAGCCTAGTTTTCTCTTTTACTCAAATGCCCTATGCCTATTGAGCTCAAAGCAAGCTCTACAATCAGCTGTAAGCTCTCTTTATTTAGCGTTCCTCCGTTGCCTTTTACTGTTTGAAAGCGTGAGCGCTGAGAGGATATGCAGCGCTGAAACTCTAGCTTTCTCCCTTACTCACATTGTTGAAATTGCGCCTAATCCTAATTCTTTGCTCGCGAATAAGTACACGGTCTTTCACAGTCGTCTCGCTCGCTCGAGTCTTGTCTTCGCTTCTACATTTTTTTTAATTCCTCTGATTAGCCTTTAATAAAAGATCAAAAGCAAACTGCTAAAAAGATGACGGGGAAAATGAAAGGAAAATTACTCTATGATTTGTGCTAGTACTATATTAATACCATAACAATAACATAATATTTTCTGGAAAGTGGAAAAGCCTCTTTAAACTTTTTGCAGAAACAAAACAAATTTCCATTTAGTTTTAATTGAAAATTGCCTCATAAATGTTAAGGAATTGTTTATGGCTAGAGAATAAAATGAAAAGAACTGACGAAATCTTTTCCGAGGGGAAAACATGTTTATGCTAGACTACAAAAAAAAAAGACTACCACAAACAATTCGCTTAATAATGCAAACAAAAAAGTAAAAATAATACGCACACACAGACACACACACATATAAACAATAAGCAACTCTTAAATCCCTCAAAGAACACACTTGCATAATTAATTTCTTTTTCTTGTTTTGGCTCTTTTCATAAGAATATTTCTGTTCATAATTACCCACGTCAAAAAAAAAATGAAAATATATGTAAAATAATATAGACTGGCATAGAATTTTAAGTGCCAACAAGGCTCTACACGAGGAAAATATTTCAATATTTCTAACAAAATGTTTGAATGCAAATGAAAACACATACATACATATGTACATCACACACACACACACACACATACACGCACAAAAGTCTGCGAAATTGTCTTAAACTACTGTGTGTGTGTGTGTGTGCAAGTAGAATGACATGGATAATAATAAATTACAGAAGAATATGCAAATGTACACAGACATACATACATACATATATATGTAGGAATATTTACATGTGTGCGTGCTCTGGCTAACCAAATGTTTTTCATTTCGCTTGACAGACTGACAAACCCAAATTGATGTGATGCCGAAGAAACAAAACTAAAAACTAATTTTCGTGCATTGACCGGCGGATTGAGTTGCCGTTATCTGTGACGACCTAATTCTATATGTACATGTATGTATGTATATTTTTGTTATAAATACACGTGGCTGTATATTTACTTATTAATTGTTCGTTTTCTTATTGCGTATTTACACTAATTGCAGAATTCATTTATTATGGACAATCGATAACAATCAATGATCGGCGCCCCGTGCTTTATATTTGTTGTTTCTGTCACACACACACATGCATATGGACGAACACGCATACAAAAAGTACTGATGTTGTGTTATTGCTGTTTTGTGTTATTCCTTTGCCAGATGCCATTCACGACGCGCCGGGCGTGACGTCATTAATGCGCCATCGTCATTGCATTGTTGCGTTACGGTTCGATTCGTAGCGTTAGCGTGAGCTTTTGATTTTTGTTTCTTTTTTCATCCGCAGCTGATTTGCATGCACATAATCTATTTTGAAACTACATTGGTGTGCTATTTTATCAATGATTCAATGTAAAAATATTTATGTTGCTCCAATTCTTGTTATTTGAATTGTTTCGAGCATTAAGCACCTGCAGTAACGGTGTTGCTTTTGGTATTTTATTTATAAACGCACATTATACTTAGTTCCACTTCACAAAACGATGTCGAACACGATTTCGAATACAACTCTACGACATTTGGAGGATGCGCGCGATTTTCTCCAAGTGAAACGTTCGCCACAACGTTCTGATGCCCACTGGGGGCATTATATATTTATAGAAAACGAATACGAATGCTAATCTTGACGCTTCACCTATGACGTCGCAATTGGCTCAGTGATCGGTACGTTCAATGAGCGCCACATTAAAAGAGAAAGAGAACGAGAGAGCAGTGAGAGTGAGTGCTAGGCAGTGCTGCCATAAAATGATAAAAGTATTTGAACATCTGAAAATGAGCATTAATGCTCATGCTATTTCATATTTTTTATGTTTGTACTTTGTGTTAATTAAAAAATCAACACAAACCTTATTTATGGATTTCAATGTGTATGCCTGTAATGGTTTTACACTTGTTTACCAATTTCGTTATCCTCACAGCAGCGTTGCCAGCTGTATTCAAGAAAACCATTGGCATCACTGTTTTGAGAATGTTGAAATTTCTTATTCACCACAGTCGCATACGTTACTAAAATTTTACACATCCTTTACTCAAAGTTTTCTGACGGGGTATTTGGTGAATTTATTGTGTTATCTGTACAAAAATAGCATATATTTCTTCTAATTGATCTTAGAGCGCAGACCATGACTCATATACGGCTTGACATCCTTTGGATCACGTCCGCGGGTCTCCGGCAGATAACGCCACGTGACGATCAGGCAAAAGATGCAGACGCACATGCAGGGCATGAAGGCAAAGGAGCTCCACACCTCTTGCAGCAGCGGAAAGCACATGCCCATAAGAAAGTTGCCAATCCAGGAGAACAAGCTGCCCATGGACATGGCCACGGGACGCGGTGCATCCTCCAGCAGTTCTGCAAAAGAAGAAAACAGTTAGGGAATAGTTCTCAAACCCAAACTGAAAATACAAACCCGAGCCAATAAAGTAAGCAATGGGTCCCAGACCCAGTTGGAAGCCCAGTATAAAAGTCAGGATGAATGCGATGCTGACATAGCGTAATCCATGGCTCTCTGTGCTGAGCAGGAAGTACAAGGAAAAGGACATGCCCGCTAGGGAAAGAGCACACAATCCACAGGAGTTCATCAGCAAAAGACGACGCTGAAAACTGCGTAGGAGAAACGGTCCAAAGAGCGAGGCCAATAAATTGAAGCTTCCAAAGCCCAGATTTAGCCAGGATGCAGTCTCACTGGAGAAACCGGCCTCGGTGAGAATGGATAGCGAGTAGTAGAAGATCTGTGAATGGAGAATCACATAGAGCAATGGAAGTGTTTGAGGTCAGAGCACCTACGGCATTAATCCCACTCAGCTGCTGTGTGGCTTGAAAGGCACAGACCAGAAGCAGCGGTAGAAACAGTTCCTTATCCCGCAGCACTTCGCACATTTTGCTGACCTTGTTAGGGCACTTAAGGGTTGCCTCCAAATCATTAAGTTCCTGCTGCACATCACTCTGGTTGGCACGCAGACGTTGCAATGCCACCGCGCTCTTGTTGGCATCTCCCTTCTCCAGGTACAGCCACCGTGGACTCTCCGGGAAGCCCAACAGAGGCAGTAAGCAGATCAGCACCAACAACCCATAGAAACTTAGGGCATAGGGCCAATGTGCCTCATTGCCCAGCACTTGGGGCATGCTTACGACCTGGGAGAGCAGTATGCCGCCGGTGACGCCAATGCAGGTGAAGACACCAACGCTGCCGCCAAGCGAACTCGGCGCCAGTTCCAGCAAATACATGGGCTGTGCCGTCACAGCAAAAGCTGAGGCGATACCGCCAAAGAAACGTGCCGACATCAGCATCTCCAGCGATTTAGCAGCCCGACACCAGGTGAAGAGCAGACCGCAGATGAGCATCATGACGCTGGTAATGATCAGACAACCCTTCCTGGAGAAAGCAATTAAATATATAAGTTTTTAGTTATTTATAGCTAGATCTAGCCATATACTCACCGTCCATATTTGTTGCAACACCAGGCACTAAAGCAGGAACCCACAATGCCGCCAATCAAATAGATGGACACGATGCTATACCACAAGAGATTCAACTGGCTCGTGTCGCTGTCCGTGTCGTATTCGCTGTACAGGATGCCGACGCACCAGCTTTTGATAATATCCGCCGGTGCATTGAGCACGCCGAAAAAGTAACCCACGGGCAATGTGGTGCCTACTGTGGTTGTCACGCAAATTACCAGCAGTAGCCATGTCCAGCCCGGATCAGCATCGTTTATGTGCTGTCAAAGAAAGGAAAGAAGACAAGAACAAAATTTACATATGCAAAATCAAAAGATTCAAGACACAAACTTCGTGTGTGCGAGTGAGACAAACAGAGGAAAGTGAAAGTGTTTGTCTGTGTATGTGTGTGTGTGCAGCTATTAATCACCATAACGACAACCATATTCCGCTACGTGTATGCTCTCTCTGTCGAAGATGCTCCACAACTGTGCTCAACTGTTGACTCATAGCGCAACAGATAGAAATAACAAAAATGTAACACTGTAGCTAGAGATGTGAGCGTGTCACGTAACAAAAAACTCCAGTTACAAGTGAAGTCAAAGCTTGAAAAGTCAATAGTTAAAAATAGTTTTAAAGAATTCTTAATCAAGCGTGTATAGAAACGTTACAAATATTGAAATACCTTTACTATGCAATCTTTTCTAAAGCAGTAAATTTATATTTTCGTAACATACCTTAGAATATTTCAGTCGTTCGTGTCACGACACGCTCTCCTACTTTATTCCCATTTATATCTTGCGTAACATTTATCTTGACAAGCAATAGAAATTGCTTCAAATGGTTTGCCAATTGTTTTTACAAAGGTATTTGGCCAAGTTACACACAGTACATATCTCATAATTGTCACTTATAACTCGTCACACCGCCTGCTGTGACTATGTTCTCTTATCAGTTATTGAGAAAACAATTTGTAGTGGTACAATATATAATTGTTTGATTTTTTGACTCTTTTTTATTTACTTAAGTACATAAAATTACGATTATTTATTGCCTTTGAATGGTACGGAGTATTTTTAGTAAGAATTTAAGCTAATATATAGTATTTAACCCTTTTGAAAATTTAATTAATGTAATTAGCATAGTAACCACAGTCTTTTTCAAGGCAATTAATGGTAACTTGTGCAGTGATAAGAGTTTTCATATAAAAAGCCAAGTTCTGAACACTTTACAGGGTGCTCTTATCTAAGTTATCAATTACAACATGAAAAAGGCATTTACATTACATAATTATATCATTGAGTTTTGTACGCTTATTGTCGTTGTTTAGTTTACAGTTTAAATAAAAAACATTTGGCTTAATTAACGCTAACTAATTATTAAAGTATTTTCCTTTGTACCCAACTCCTATTTGACCTTGGAGCGAAAGCCCTTCGAGATAAGTGGCGCCACTTCGGAGGGGTCCCGTCGAAGTGTCTCCGGCAAATAGAATTTCGTTAGGAGGAAGAGCAGCACACACGTAATCGAGAAGGGTATGAACACAAAGGAGCCCCAGGCGTTCTCTAAACTGGGAAATGCCATGCCAATTATGAAATTACATGTCCAGGACGCCAGACTGCCCATCGACATGGCCACCGAGCGAGGCGCGACCTCAAACAGCTCTAAAAAGTCAATAACAAACAACAATAATATAAAGAAAGGTACAAATTATACTATCTCTTAGCTCACCTGAGCCAATGAAGTAGGGAATAGGACCGAGTCCAAACTGATAAAAGAATATATAGCCCATTAGGCAGACTATGCAGGCCCAGGCAAACCAGCTAACAGATTCCTGTAATAAATCAAGCAAGAATCAACAAAAATTGTCTTTAAAATTAAATTTTGTATCCTTATGCTTACAACATAGTAGAACACAAAGGCAACGCAGAAGAGGAAGACAGCACAAAGGGAGCTGGACATCATCATGAGCTTACGGCGACTACAGGTGGCCATTAGGAGTGGGCCAAACAGCGATATGAGCAAATTTAGGCAACCAACGCCCAAATTTGCCCACTGTGCAACCGCCTCACTATAGCCGGCCTTTTCAAAAAAGGACACGGAATAGTAGAAGATCTGCAAGAAGATATATGTATATAGATATAAAATGTTATGGTCAAAAACTATGTAATACCCACCGCATTGATGCCCGAAAGCTGCTGTCCGCCCTGAAAGCAGCAGACGATGAACAGTGGCATCAGCAGACGTGGATCACGAAGGACATCACAGAAGCCACTACTCTGACTATCATCATTGGACTCCGTTTCCATGTCGGCAATCTCCTGTTCAATCAATTTGCCAGCGTTCTGGCCACGCAGCCGCAAAAGCGCCGTTCTTGCTGCCGATGGATTGCTCTTGAACACATAGAGAAACTTTGGACTCTCCGGAAACAAATACGAGGGCAGAAAGCATACAACGACTAGCACCAGATACGCAGATAGTGCATAATGCCAGAGCTCAGCTGTGCCAAATACATGAGCCAGACTGCAGACCTGTGCCACGACCACGCCTCCTGTGACACCAACGCCACAGAAGACGCCTAAGGTGCCACGTTGAGCTGGTGGTGCTATTTCCGACAGATACATGGGCTGTGTGGCAGTAACGAGTCCCGAGGCGAGCCCCACAATCAGGCGTCCAATCATGAGCATTTCCACGGATTTGGCCTCGCGGCAGAAGAAAAAGAGTATCGCTCCAATGCTAAACAAGGCGGCACCAATGAACATGCAAGCTCTCCTGTAAAACAAAGGGGGAGAGTGAATAAACTACAGGGTATATATGAGTCAAATATAGGCTGTGGCACACCTAATTTTATTGGGTAATGGAAATCTTTTTGGGTCTTTTAGAGTTGAGCAGACCAGATTTTTCATATAATGCTTATAGAATTTGTATACTTTAAGTATAACCCGCTGAGATATGCAATAATAAAAGTTCATAGGCCAATAAAAATACCAATTTCTTATCAGTTAGATAAGAAACCATTTCCATAGATATTGTGTTAATTTTGACTGAGTAGGTGTGACTAACTCACCTGCCCAATTTATTAGCCAATCCAGCGCCGCCCAAAGATCCGATGGCGCCGCCAACGAGGAATATAGAAACAATTGACGCCCAGAGCACATCTAATCCACTTTCGCTTAAATTGCTACCATATTTCTCCCGTATCGTTTCATTGCACCAAGCTTTCATGATCTGAATACGATTAGAAATTAAAGATTATATAATAGGCTGATAATCAAAGTACAGGGTATTTGTTAGCTCACCTTGCCGGGGGAATTCATAACGCCTATGCAATAACCGGTGGGGACTGCGGCACCCAAAGTCGTCGCAAAGGCAACCAATAACAGAAGTTTGCTCCATCGTGGACTCTAAACAGAAAAGAATTCATTTAAATATTTATAGTATGCAAATAAACCAAAAAACTTCAATGTCAAGTGAAAAGGAAAGTTTTTTATTAGAAAATGATAGAGAATTTTATATAAGTCGTTTGAGTGCGTCAATCTAGACTATATAATTTATTTCTGTCAGTAATTGTCACTAATTAATTGGCCCTCCCATGAAGAGGGTTGAGGAAATGAGAGAGGGAAGGGGTAGAGCAGTATTCAGTTAATTGGCATACTGGTTTGATTTATTTTTGGCATTGATAATTGAATTATCTGTCTTATATTTATAGCCGAGACACATATTTTAATTCAGTTCACGTAAATTTTAAATAATTCTTTGCAAATTGTTGAAAATCAAACAAGTAGCTCATTAATTTTGGTTACTGCTGATAAGAAAGGCCGAAAACCAGTTGATAACAGAATGTATACAAATGAATAACAATAACACGCACGTACATATACGTTGTGTTTAAGCTTTTCTAATAATGTGTACACACTGATATTCTGGGTATATAAATACATCACACACACACACATGGAAACATATGTAAATATTATGTGCTCATTGTCAACAGTTGGAGACGATAAAAGCGAAAAGCTCTAGGGCAGATCTCATTAAAAGCCCTGTGTAAGTAAATTCAATACAGCTACAGCTGAAAATATTTATCTAGACCTAAAATATAAGTAATAAACTATCTAAGTTCATTTATTTATCTATACTATAAAATTTATAAAACATATTTCCTTTTTGGGGTCGCACGTTATGTGTGTACTTATTTGGGTATGTACACACTTGCATTCAAACACGACTTAGATCGCGTTTTTGTATACTAGTGCGTAATGCATTGTAATTTACATATGTGAATTCTAAATTGCCTTCACATTGTACTTGAATGTATATTTAATTTACCTTCCGTGCTGTGATAAATGCAGCTTAACAAAGCAATTCTCACTAGTGACTAGTCCAATGTTCATTTAAATAAGTATTCTTATCCATATGTATTTGCTTAAGAGCAACAGCGTTAAGAATCAGCGATAAAAGAAAACTCCAAAATTAAACATTGAATAGGAAAAGTGTGAAAGGGATAGAAAGTGCATTTGAAAACAGTTAAAGCGCAGTCTGAAAGTTTTGTAGTGAATGTGAGTGAGTGAATGGGTCAACGATCTTGTATTGTAAACAAAGTGTCAAGTTTGCAATAAAGAAGAGAAAGCAAAGAGTGGAAGAGCGGGAGAGCAGAGTGCATTGGACAGAGACAACCTTTGTCTTTTGGCAATGCTCACCTGATTTGTATCCGTTTGTTGTGACGCTATTTCAACCTTATATGCCGTGCTAGGGTTTAGGTGCTCTACCTCAGCGTGACTAACAGTTGGCATTTTAATGAGTTAGTTATTGCACTTTTTGGTTGTTAACAAATAAAACTTCACTCCGTATGGTCGCGTATTGCACACGTGTGCGATTAAACAATGCGCGGTAATTGTTTTACTGCCACTTTCTATGCTACCGGCGTCGGCATTTGCTTGTTAGTGTTGTATAACAACATACAAAGACAGCAGAAAAAAAATATGCTAAAGAATTTAAAGCGTTTCTATAGTCAAAACACAAGCGTAATTTCTTTAACAAAATTGCTATTAGACGAAAATAGAATCAACTAAAAATCCCGAGCCACAATTATAGAGCCATCGGCGTCGTTCGACACCAACAAGCGACTAATAGACTAACGTGTTGGTAGTATGTGAGTGCAGTGTAGAACAAAGCTTTAGCCGGCTAACCAACAAGAGAAAGCTTTCTCTGCCTGTCTCTCACATCGTTGAGAGCAACGCAAGAGCTTTAAAAGCGAGCGCAGTGCGCGCCTTAATGCGACTTATCGATAATATCGATATAATGAACTTTTCTAAAAGATGACAACTCTTAACGTTGTCAGCTGTTTTAGTTTTTTTGTTGACGTTGTAGCGGCGTTCGCTGTCCAGTATAAATAAGTATTATTATTATTTGCTAATTAAATAAGTAGAATTTTTAACAAATGTCAGGCATAATGACGCCCAGCTATGATTCGGTGTTGTCCACAACAGCGGTCATTAGTACTGTATTTCAATTTCTATCCGGGGCGTAAGTAACAAAATTATCTCAAATAAAGTAAAAAATATTCGTAATTAATTAATGCAACATCAACAATTTATGGAAATGCCGGCTGCAGCATGATATGTCGCAAGTATATACAAAAGAAGAGCACGGGAGACTCCTCTGGCGTACCTTTCATATGTGGCTTCTTATCGTAAGTACGAAAAATTTCAACTTTTCTGTTTCTGTCGACGTAGACAAAGTTTATCTTAACTTGTTCCTTGTCTCATTATTATTGACACAGGTGCAGTTTTTGGCTGCGCTATGGTGTGCTAACCAACGAACAAAGTGTCATCATGGTCAACATAATCGGTTCGACGCTCTTTTTGGCCTACACACTAGTCTACTACGTGTTTACGGTTAACAAGCGATCCTATGTCAAACAGTTTGCCCTTGTTTTGGCCATACTCTTTGGCGTTATTGTCTACACGAATACACTCCGGGAAGATCCCCAGAAGATGATACACATAACAGGTGAACAGCTGGGCTATGGCCTAAACCCTCTAAACCGTTAAGAGTAAAGAGTTAACACATGGTTTTGTTGCAGGCATCGTTTGTTGCATTGTCACCGTTTGCTTCTTTGCCGCACCGCTCACATCGCTGCTGCATGTGATAAGAGTCAAGAACTCGGAGAGTTTACCTCTGCCCCTTATAGCCACATCGTTTTTTGTTAGCCTTCAGTGGCTAATCTATGGCATATTAATATCTGATTCGTTTATACAGGTGAACATTTTCCCGCAATTTTCGCGCAATTTTCCAATATACTTGAAATACTTTTTTTTTAGATACCTAATTTTCTTGGCTGCCTGCTGTCGTTGCTGCAATTAGGACTCTTTGTGCTATATCCACCGCGTAGTTACAATTATTCCGGTCAAGGCTATAAGTTAATAGAACAGGCAGTTCCATTCTGAATTTATACATAGTATATATGTATATATACCATCTATATGTATACAGTTATTAAGTCGTGTCTTTGTATGTACTTATAATGTGCGTTTTGCAATTAAGCGTGTTTCAATACAGGTATTTGTACCTGTAGTATATTTTGATATAATCCAATTGGCAAATATACAAACATATATATGTATAACGCTTGCTTAGTTACTATAGACATGTATTATAGCATTTAATGTAATATATAAATATTTATGCATACGTATATTAATTTTACTTACGTTTTTAATCTGCTCACTTTCTGCCCCCATCGGAATTCGGTTTGTTTTATGGAACTTTTTTTGTTAACACAACGAAATCGCGTTTATTAACACGTTCAATTCAACTGGTTGCTGCCAACAAACTAATTCACATAACAGATTCTCCCATACTAACCCAAACGGGGTGCAATCAACCTTTATCTTCTGCTGACGAAAGTTAATATGTAATACAAAACAAAAAATAATAATATTAACTGGTGTAGTTTGTGTAATTGGAAAGAATTGCATTGGTATAATTCGAGCCTTATCTGTATTTTAATAAGTTGTGCTTTAATCTTTATCGCTTAATTGACTTAATTTAACGGAAGAGAATTCCATTGATAAGATTCGAATAGTTGTGAGCATTTGATAAGCAATGAAGTACAAAACAAATTAATCTTATTTGATTGTTAATTGTAGTATTTCAATCAATAACTAGATGATTTA
Organism: Drosophila cardini; assembly: GCA_018903735.1. Taxonomy (NCBI): domain Eukaryota; kingdom Metazoa; phylum Arthropoda; class Insecta; order Diptera; family Drosophilidae; genus Drosophila; species Drosophila cardini. The sequence continues at coordinate 10,814,262 of JAEIGM010000001.1, read as the reverse complement.
ATACTTTACAAAGCATATGTTTAAGTGCAGATTTTTGAATTTGCCGCGCTGCTGAAGCGATAACAGAAACAAAATGAAACAATGTGCACAATCGATAATAGTAAACTGTTGATAGTTATCGATATGAGCGATAACAGTAGTTTGATGAAGTCAACAATTGCTATCGCTCTTCGTCATACATCTGAGCCAATTTATTTCAGTGAAAAACCAAACAAAGACAAATTCACATTTTGGACAATGCAGGAACAAAGTCCCGAGCTGTATGAGGAGGTGAAACTCTTTCGCAATGCCCGTGAGCGTGAGAGATACGATAATATGGCCGATTTGTATGCCATCATAAACACAATCCAGCAGCTGGAAAAGGCGTACATCAGAGACTGCATTACGCCGCAGGAATACACGGCAGCGTGTTCCAAGCACCTTGTCCAGTACAAAATTGCATTTAAGCAGGTGCAGTCCGATGAGTTTCCCACGGTGGACACGTTTGTGAAGAAGTTCCGACTCGATTGTCCTGCAGCCCTTGAACGCATACGCGAGGATCGTCCGATAACCATTCGAGATGACAAAGGCAACACATCAAAGTGCATTGCCGAGATTGTCTCGCTGTTCATTACCATTATGGATAAATTGCGTCTGCAGATCAACACAATGGACGCACTGCAGCCGGATGTCAAAGACCTGGCCGACAACATGAATCGCCTGTCCCTTATTCCCGAGGATTTTGATGCCAAGGAGAAGGTGGACAAGTGGCTGGGCACCCTCAATGAGATGCAGGCGTCTGACGAACTCACCGAGGCACAGGTGCGCCAGTTCCTCTTTGACCTGGAATCTGCCTATGCCGATTTCAACAAGCTGCTCCACAGCCAGTAATTGTTAATCCATTAGAATATTCGTATTAATTTTAGTCTGTATTTGTCTTACAATAAAAAATTCAATTAAAACAAAAGTTTAAATATTTGTTTTTTTTTTTTTGCATTTGTTTGGATTTAATCGTATCTTTTTATCTTCTTTTCTTGTATTTAATTTAAATATTAAGGTTATAATTATACAATACACATAAGTTTAAACCGATTACAATAATTAATTTTTTGTTTGTTGTGTGTGTGTTTTTTCCTCGTTCACGTTACGTTTGTTTTTTTTTTATAATTTTATGTTTGTTTTTAATTTATTCTTGTTGTATTTGTATTTCTTCTTACGCTTATAAATCTGTTAAATCGTTTTACGCCTTTAATATTTAATAATTGTTATCGTTTATCTTTGTAAATTATTTGTATGCAATGTGAAAAATGGTACTTGGTATAGTTTTATTATGTATGTATGTATGTTATGTTATGTATGTATATGCAGATGTGTATATATGTGTGTGTGTGTGTGTTTGTTTGTGTGTTTTGGTTACTTGTTTATGTGGTATGTTGTACGTGTGTGTGAGAGTGAGTAAACTATATAAAGTTACAAGCACAACTTGCATTTTCGATACATTAATCAGTGTAAAGGAGATGGAGAATGAGGAGAAGGACGACGAAGAGAAGTAGGAGAAATATAGGCGACGTTGCGCATTTGTAGTAAAAACATTTTTTTTTTTTGCTTATCAAGTAAAATATGTTCTCCCATCTTCATTAATTAGATAATTATTATCTTCATTATCATCGTCTGCTGATGAATGTTGCTCCTCACTGCTCAACGCTTTGGAGTTATTAAGCGACTCCAGTTGTTGTTGTTGTTGCTGTGGTTTCTCCTTTACAAGCATTAATAACTGATTTGTTGTTGTAGCTGTGTTTGTTGTTGTTGTTACTGCGTTTGTTTTAGGCAACATTCTCTGCTGAATGATATTGTTGTTGTTATTATTATAATTATAAATGTGAATGGGTGTAGTTGCGGTTGTTGTTGCTGCTGCTGCTGCTGTTCCTACTGTAACTGTTGTTGTAGTTGTTGTTGTTGTGGTTGCTGCTGTGACGGTGCAAAGGCTATAAAAATCGCTCTGCGGCTGCATAGTTATCTGCAATGGCCGCCAAATGGTCTTCTCCGGAAGAAGCTGCTAGTTCTGTCCGGTCCAGTACGAGGCTGGATAGCTCTGTTTGCCTGCCGACTTTGACTGGCTGCTCGACTGTTGACGTTGTCCAGCACTGTTCGAGTCCTGTAACAAGGGGAATTCCCCAATGATAAATTATTAATTGTTCGATTTGTTGCTTAAATTTATAATTTTTTACTGCCTTTTTTTTAAACATACAAATATATAAACAAATATGTATATATTTGTGGGTTAGCAATTTTTATACATATAATTTATGTTTATATATATATATATATATATAAGAGACAACGAGATTTTTTAGACACACATAAGTATATATATGTATAAAGTTATTAATGTATGTATACATAAATTATTAATGATCATTGTGATATGCATGAATTATGTTCGTTTTTTTTTTGTTTTTGTTAACCTTTCTTTTGTTTCTTTTCTTCTTCATGTTTGGGAATGATATCAAAGCCAACTAATTGTTTACTAATAAATAATTTAATAAATATACTATATAATTTTGCTTTTAGTTGCGTGTGTGCGTGTGTGACGTGCATGAATTTGTGTTAGTTTCATATACATACATAAAATATTTAGCAAAGAGAGTAAATGAGAGAAATACCACATAAATATATACCAAAAATTAACAGAAAACATTTTTTTTTGTTAAATTAATTAACTGTTTTTTTTTAGATGTACACTTGATACAACAACAAAGGAAACTTACCCGGCGGGATGAGCTATGAATCCTGCCGTCCATCTAATGTTGTCCCATAAAAAAATCAAAAGAAATTATAAAGAAAAAAGTCAAACAATCGAACAATTTTCATGCATTTCACAATTTTCACTCATAAGCAGCAGTTTTAATCCTTCCTTTAATATACCCAATGAACTGAACCCGTTAAGATAACTGATTAAGCTACGATTACTACCAACTAGATTAGTATAAAATGATTGAGATTCGCTTCGTTAAGTTTGTACAAAGAAAACTTGACGAAACGTTGAAACGGTAGTTTCGTCTAACGATAGTTTTACTTCAAACCGATTTGATAAAGTTAATAATAAAAGCAAGCTTAAGTTATTAAATTTATGAATAAAATTGTTAATAAATTGATGTGTAAAAAGTGCTGTCAAATAATTTAATTAGTTAATAGATTTCTTTTTATTTGATTTTTATGTAATGTATGTAAATTCTGTGAATTTGTTGAATTCAATTAAATTTGTTAATATGTTTGGGTCAAAAAGGAGGTGAATGTAACAACAGCAACAACACTATGACAAAAAAAAAAAACAATTAGTTATAGAACGAAATAAACAAAAACTAATAAATAATTTTGATTGGAATTTGTGAGTGAAATGGCCGAAAAGAAAGGACATGCATTAGAAATAAATGTGAAGGAATTACGTTAACAATATATATATATGTGTGTGTGTGAGTGAGTGTGTGTGTATGTAAGTTTATGTTAATTTTGTTGATATATATTCTTCTTCATATGGAGAGCAGTTTGTCTCAGTCTCTCAGTCAGCAAAAAATGATATATCACTGACATCATTATCGTTATCTTGATTCGCACTCGCATAATTATAGTTATGATTATGATTGTTGTTGTTATTATTGTTATTGTCATGACTATGTAGACGATGATGCTGATGATTATGATGTTGTTGTTGTTGATTTTGATTTTGTTGATGATGACGCTGATGTTGATTATTGTTACTCTGTTGATGCCACACTTGCTCACTTTCATATTCAACTTGTATGCTTTGATCTTGATTTACTATATACTGCGCTTGCTGCTCAGAACTGTACTCTACCTGATGTATGGGCTGATGTATCATATTGTGATGTCCGGCTGCTGGCATCGGCAGATACATTCCGTATTGTTGGCCCGATGTACCGCCTGGGGTCTGTGTGTTGGCCATGTTAAATGGTGGCGGTGTGCCCGAATGGAAACTCTGCTTCTCGTACGACTGTTAATGGGAAAATAATACAAATAAATAAAGTTTGTCTAGAAATATTTGAATGTTTGTAATCAGTGTTACCAAATCGAGCTAAACTATTGTTTAATACCCTGTATTAACTGTGAAGCAAACACATATTAGGAGAAAGCTTCCCTGTTTCGATACTACACGTCTACTACTAGACCCATCGAACGATCTTATAGCAGTTTTATCATATACTTGATCAATTTGAATTAAAATAAGTTGGCATATTAAATATATCGTCTATTAACTGCTTGGATTTGATGGAAATCTGTTCAAAATTGCTCTTTTTAAGCGGAGTTTCCAAAAAAACCTGATCTACGTACAGTTCACAAGGTTCTGCCTGACCAATTCGATGGCTTAACCACTCTAAAACAGTCACATATATCATTAAACAGCCGAAGATTAGCTACTTATAGATAAAATTCATTATCTTTCTGAACAAACTTAAGACTTCTTGGTACTCCTTCAAGTAAAACGTCTAAAATTGACAACACTGATTACGTTTATGAATATGATACACACATTGACCTTGTTTAGCGCCACATGACCCTTGGCATACATGGATGAGGTCAGATCGGAGCCAGTTCCAGCCTGTGGTTGATTGGAAACCGTTTGCGTTTTGCTCTGCTGATTCACCGTGGAGGAGTAACCGCCCTTGCTATAATCCTGAGTTGTCTGCGAGAGCGTATCGTAGCTTGTTGAGCCATAACCGGCGCTATACGAGGGCTTTGGGAACTGACCACCGGATGCGGTATTTGCCGGCGGTATTTGTTGCTAAAAAAAAACAATTCATTAAGTTCAATTAGTATTACAATTAATTATAGATCGAAGGGGATAACACTTACTTGATAAATGGTTGGTGTGCTGTACTGGAAACCACCGGGCATTACGTTGCCACCATAGAAATAAGCATAAGGAACATTCAGCATTGGTGCACTGGAGCCAGCTTGTTGCGACATTGTGCTCGACACCTGGTAAAAAAGGAGGCAAAAAGCACATTAATTTAAGTGGAAAAAAACATTTTACTTTACCTCAAAGCTACAAGTTTAATATAATTAAACCTATTAACTTTAAAGCTCATTAGATTAAGCGAAAGCTTTTGAAGTGCTTACAACTATTCAATTTAAAAGCACATTAAAGCTTTTTCTGACGGTACTTACATTACTAACAGGACTGGAATTATTGTCGGTACGCGCAAAGCGTCCATCAGTCATGGTTGAGTATGCCACAGATCCCAGATTATCTCGTCCAGCTCCCAGGCTGGTGGGTGTATAATTCAGATCATAGTATCCTTGCTGTAAACGAGAGTAATACAATTGTTAGCCAAATTCAAATGCCAAACGTTGTAAGAGGGCAGCAAATGTTATGAGAAAAGCTGCGAGAGAGACGATGAATATTATTTTTTTACTCTCTTCGTTTCATTTTGGGACACAGCAGAGCGTCACAAAAAGAGAGCGGAATGAAACAAAAATGAAACGAAACAAAATGAAATGAAACAGAAACAAATAAACATAAAATGATTAATAAATAATAAAATTAAATGGGGTTAATAATATGCAGTGCCATGGAAAACAGATTAAAAAAACAGAAAAAGTTTGTTAGTTAATGAAATATAATTAATTAAACAGTTAATGCAGATGTTCTTCATGATGATGATGATGTTGATGGTTTTTTGTTGCTTTGGTTCATGATGATGATGATGATGATAAATGAGCGTGGAGTGGAGAGGATGCGTTGCAGAAATAGTTAAATCTCACTCAAGTGACATTGAAATATTTCTTTATTTGTTAATGAGCTTTAGGATTTTTCTTTTTTATTTTTTAATGCCAATTATAAATTATTTTATAGTTTTGTTTTTTTTTAGTAACATTTATTTTTTTGATTACTGAATTTTGAGTGCAAAGAAGGATTTTGTTTGGGATGGAAGCGCATGTAAAAGACGTTGCCAGATTTGGATTGGGATTGTGAATGATTATAATTATTAATAATGAGTAGTAACAATAAAGTGCAAATTAATTAGGAATTTTAAATATTTACAAAATAACCCAAACACCCATACAGACAAGCACACGCACAGACACACACACACAGAGACAGACAGACAACTGTTAAGGAAAAGTAAAGGCAGCAACGCCTGTGAGCCAAGTGAAGGAGAGAGAGAGAGAGAGAGAGAGAGCGAGAGCGAGAGAGAGTGAAAGGTATGCGTTTTTTCTTTTTTGTTGGGAATGCGCTGAGAGAAAGAGAGCATTAATATATAAAATATATATATATATTTACAACACAGATATGTATTAATTCGCTTGATGTGATTTAAATGGAATTTTTCTTGTTTTTTTGATGGAATTTACAGAATTGAAACTGAATTCGATTTGAATGTTGATTGCATTGAATTGTTGTTGTTGTTTTTTGTTGGTAATTGTATTTTTTTTTTTAAATATTTATTTTATTTTTTGTTTTTTTTTATTAATGTTGTTTGTTTATTTGCTTTTATTCTCCATGAACTCACCACATGTGGCACTCTCTGTTGCATCATTTGTAATTCCTCGTAGGAATAAACTGGTTGCTGATAGTATGGCAATCCAGTCTGAATATATTGACTAACCATTTGGATGTTGGTGGGCACCAAGCCGCTGCCACTGCCGCCGCCGCTGCCACCACCACTACCAGCACCACCAGCACCACCACCAGCAGTTGAGCTGCTGCTGCCACCGCCGACACCGCCGCTGCCGACACCAACACTGCCGCCAGTTGTGGCTCCATTGCCGCCAACTCCAACGCCAACACCAACTCCACCGCCGCTATTGTTGCTGCTGCTGCTGTTCTTGTTGGTCAGCGAGGCAAGCACCGCTGCGGTGCCCGCTGCCGTTTGGGCCACAGCTGCCGACGAGTTAACACCGACACCGCTCGATGCATTACCTCCGGCCACGCCTACACTTACGCCAGCCAATGAGCTGCCACCTTGGCTGCTCACAGACACCACATTACTGCTATTGTTATTTGCCGTAACGCTGCTGGACGAACTGCTGCCGCTTACATTGTTGGCTACAAAGAGGAATAAAAACCAAGTTAACAATGTTTAGACCAAGTTAAGGCAACGTTTAAACACTTACTGTTGGACACAACTGCCTGATTAGCACCTGTTGCACCTGTCACATTACCGGCAGCACCGTTGCCAGTGCTGGCGCTGCTGCTGCTTACGCCGCTGCTAGTGGAGACACTATTACAGGTAAGAAACAAACGATTACTTTAGTTAAAAGCCACAAACAGGTGTGTGTGTGTGTGTGTGGGTTAGTGGTAGTTTAAGGCAAGCAGCAGATGTGAGTTAGCCATAGCCAAAATCAACACTATATATATCTCACCTGTCGTAGTGCGTTGCAGCTCCAGCATTAGCTGCATCCTTCAGCTTGGCGCTAGCACTAAAGTTACCATACTGCGAGGACGAGTTGCTTGCGCTGCCAGCAAACCTGAATGCGGATAACACCCAGCACACAAAACGGGGGGTACAAACAAAACGTTAACGTAACAAAATGTCAGCTCATTATAGACTAGACTTTATATTATATATATATTTAAGTAAAGAACTAAGTTCCGTTCAAATCAAACACTAATTTTAAACCCTTAAGCTATTCATCTGATAAAAATAAAACTGTCGCTAGAAACTTACTATAAATGACTTTTCTTTCAGTGAAAATACTGCAAGATTACTAGAATTCCAAAGATCTTGGAAGGTATATGAAACTATATACAGATATATTGCAAAATATTGGTAATTTCTGTTCATAAAATCTACTTTTCCAACTATAGGTTTGAGAATATATTTATAAACTGATCACCGTGGATATGAAATGGAATAATGCTTGAAGCATTATCTATTGAGTGATCAATATAATGCTTTTATATCATACTCAGAAATGTCTATAGTTGATATATTAAATATATCTTGATTCCTCGCTGAATCTATCCTTAAATTTCTAAAAACTAATCAACTTCTCACATGAAATGGAATAATGCTTGAAGCATTATCTATTGAATGATCAATATAATGATTTTATATCATACTCAGAAATGTCTAGAGTTGATATATTAAATATATCTTGATTCTTCCCTGAATCTATCCTTAAACGACTTCTCACATTTTAAAAGCTCTTCCAATTTTTAGTTAAGCTTAACTTTATAAAGATAATCTCCAACGCTTCAAAACAGCTTAAATAAGAACTCAAAACATGCAATGCTAATAAAATGTTAGTATTTAATCAATTGGTTGTTAAGTGGTGGTATTGGAAGGGACTTGGAAAGGGGATAGGGGTAGGCTGATAGGTAAGGTAGTTAAAGCATAATACATACCCGCTGCTGTTGGAGAGACCAGTGCTGCCATAGACACTCTGGCTGGACTGGTAAGCACTTTGTGGTGTCGAATATCCCGATGTGAGATAGGCGGAGCTCGCATTTGCGCTGTTATTGCGATTACATATATAATTTGTATATATATATATATATATATATTGAGTGTGTGTTTAGTGGAGAGGTGGAGAGAGGAGTTACAAGTAATAAATAATTGGTAACAAATTAGTTCAAAGCAAAAACAAACTCAAGGCAATATTACATTAATAAATAAAAGCTCAAAAATTGAGAAACTCAAATGTTTTTGGTTGATTGTTACGCACCTGGAGCTATTTTGTCCGCCACTGGGAATGTTTTGGGTTGCAGCACTGTGTGCGGTGCCTGCAACAACGCTGCCTGTCGCATTCTGTGCCCCACCAGCGGCAGCAACCTGTTGCTGTTGATAGGAGTTGACAGCATTTGGCTGATAACTGGCATAACTCGATGGTTGATAACTATTTGCCACCGATGATTGAACATTTGCATAGCTCGAACTGTTGTACCCTTGAACGGATCCAGCTGTTTGGTAGGCACTGTTCGCCTTGTTCGAGGCGCTACTTTGATACGCATTCTGATAGGATGTGGCACCATTGTTGCCACTACCTGCCACTGATTGACCATAGGGATCGCTCTTGGTCAGCTGATCTAGGGCATTGCCACCCTGTTGTTGCGCTGTCGAACGTGACGCATACCCAGCAGCACTTAAAGCATCACCCTGTAACAAAACCAACGATTAGTCAGCAAGCGAATATGTGGGTAAAGCGTGGAGGGAAAATAAACTATTTATAACTAAATCAGCAACGCATAGCAACAATTAAAGTAAAGAGCTTAGTGCGCGAATAAAAACAAAACTCCCCTTGAAATTTTTCTTAAATTACGCTTATTTTAAAGCGCTGGTTACCCACAAAAATACCATTAAATGGTCTCTGAGTCAAATTAGATGAGTTGCACTAAATTAAGCGGACAAACAATCGAATAAGGAGAGAATATAAGCAAACAACGAAACAAGTGATTTCTTATCTAAAGCAAAAGCCGAAAGATGTGCGGCGGCAGAACTTGTTTCTTGGGCTACGCATGATACGCAACTGATCTCTTTTTGAGCCACTGTATAACACTATATAACACAATTCTGCTGACATCGCTGCCGCCACAACAAATGCATAAGTTGCGACGAATGAACAGCGACGTCGGCAGAACTTGTCTCTCAAACTACGCGCGGTACGCTCATTGCTCTATGCTCTCTTTGAGCTTCAGTACCGTATAACAGAGCTCTGCTGGCAGCACAACACATGCATAAGGATCCGTTTTTGGACTGCGCTCTATTCGTACACTGCAAGTCATGCTCTTTATCTCTTAAACTTTTCCATTACATTTTTTCAGAGTAAATTCTAAAGAGAACACTTTTTCCTATGCTCTTCTTGTAATCTTCTGCTGTTCATGTTGTTTAGAGTGTTTGTGTAGGAATACAGTGTACTGTTGTTGTTTATAATATTGTTTACTTACAATTTGGGCATTTTGCAGACCTGCGGAGAGCGCCGCCTGCTGCTGTTGCTGCACCTGCTGAGACTTGGTCTGATAGTCATCTTGCTGTTGTTGTTGTTGCTGCTGCTGTTGGCCGTCGATGTTGACGCCGGCATTGAACTTCTCGGGCAGGGCATCGAAGCTATCGTCGGTGCCAAAGTCCATGCCACCGAATTGCACATCCAAATAGCCAATGTTATTGAGAGCATTATCTCCTGGCATTTCCACGGCTGTAGAGGGTATCTTCGATGGCGGTGGCAATTTGACACGCGCCCTTCGCATCGGCGCCTGTTGCGACTGATCGTTGCTTGTGGGCGTGCCCACACTGGAACCAGGTGCCGAGGCAAAAACATTTGCATACGTGTTGGGATACTGCGAGGATGCTGCGCTGCTCTGGCTGCCGTAGACACCGCCCACCAGGGAGGGTTGTGCTGCTGCTACCGCGGCCGCTGCTGCTGTTGGGCTGGCGCCTTGTGACGTCAGCGAGTTGAAATACTGAGATTGTTCCGCTGAAAGTGTCGCCGATGGCTTCAGTGGCGTCTGCTGCTGTTGTTGCTGCTGCTGTTGTTGCAACTGCGCCTGTTGCACCAGAGTGGCAGCCGCTGATGCTGCACTTGAGAATGTGTCGGCGGCAACATTGCTGGCATAGGTTGAGTTTGAGTTCAACGTAACGCCAGCAACGCTACTGGACGTGCTCCCAACGGTTTGCAGCTGTGGCGGCGGATTACTGACCGCAGCACTGTATTGCATCATTGGCGTTGCTGCTGATGATGATGTTGCTACCGCTGTCGCTGTGCTGTTGTCGTCCAGCGCACTAAGATGAGATCCTCCTTGTGCCACATGATGATGCTCAAGTCCTGGTGGCGCTGAGAGTTCACCGCTAGCTAAGACCGTCGATGCACCACCACCAGCACCAGTACCACTGACCGCACTGCCCGCTGCCTGAGGATTAAGATTGCTCGTGGTAAAGACTTTGCTGTCTTTGAGCGAGCCCTCATACTCCTCATTGTTCCAATCGCCCCAGGCATCATCTTGAGACTGCTGATGCTGTTGCTTTTCAGCATTTTGCGCTATGGTATTGTCCCAGAGCTCCACCTCGTGATGATCCTCGTTGTTGGCATTGTTGCGTGCACCAAAACCGCGTTCACCACGCGGTCCGCCACTGCGACCGCCGCCCATGCGTCCACCACCGCGACCAGGACGTGACATAAAACCGCCACCACGACCACCATCGCGTCCACCACCGCCTCCGCCGCCAGTGCCACCGCCAGGACCACCACGTCCGCCATTCCGTTGACCCCGATGATAGTTGTCATTGGCGCGATCTTCACCACGATCACCGCCACGAGATTCACGCATATTGCGATCATTCTCACGGGCCTCTCTGCCGCGCCCTGTAAAAAGATATTACCAAAAGAGTCATATGATTTTTGTGTATAATGGAGGGGGAGGGAAAGGGGGGTGAAAGAAGACTTACAGCCGCGACTGTCGGTGCCGCCGCGTCCACCGCGATTGGCGCTTCGATTACGCGATTTTTCTCGCCTGTCCGCATTTGCATTGCCATCCGCCCAATCGCCATCACCGCCGGCTCCATCGGCCACAGCATTTGCGGCCTTATTCTTGCGCTTCTTCTCATACTTGGCAAAGGCGCCCTGGAAGACAACAAAGAAATTGAAATGATGTTGAAGTTATCGTTTGCATGTGAACTAATTACCTGTGGTAGAATCTCGATCAAGAAATTGGCTGCTGCCTGCAAGTCGTAATCACACTCGTTTAAGGCGCAGCAGACTTCCTCCTCGGAACGTTGGGTCATTGTTAGCAAGAGTGTGACCTTTTCATTGATCAGGGGATCCTCTGTGGTGCTACTATTGGTTATCTGGGCAATGCGCAACTGTTCCGTGGTGGCTTTGGGTTGTGCCTTCTCTGGTTTCTCTGTCTTGTTCGCATCGCTTGATTTCTTATTATTCAATGTTGCGGTATGATGTGTGATGGCTCCAGCATCGCTGTTCATGTTGCCACTGCCGCCACCACCGCCACTGCCGACACCACCACCGCCTCCAATATTAGCGGAATTTGACTTTTTCTGAGTGCGACCGCCGCCGCCTCCTCCTCCGCCCCCCGAACGAGTTTGTTGTGTGCTCATCTCTATGTACACTGTATATACAAATTAGCTGTAAATAGCAACAAATCGTGGAATTATAAGTAAGACTTTGATTTTGATAAATATCACACAAGATTTCACTTAATAACAACAAACTTGAACAAAACTAGATTTTTAGTTAAGTAACAAAAGCGATGCCTACTTTCATTCTTCGTGTTTTCTTATTAATTAATAAAGGGAATGATACTTGTTTGTTATCCATTTCGATTGTTATCATTATTTGCTTGGTAATAGGGAATGACACTTGTTAGTTGCTCGCTTTTTATTTTCTTTTTCTATTTATCTTATTTCCATGAATTGTTATTCTATTTCCTTTTTCTTCCACTTTGTTAGCTTTAAAGTATTTCTTCTAAAACTAGCAAGTGTCATCAGCGCATACAAAAGATGTTAAGAGAATAAGCAGATAAAAAGAATAAGCAAAAAAGCTAACTAGTCTGCCCAGCTGAGTTCAATGTACATTTAATCAAAGAGAACGGCATAATGAAAGAACGTGAACAAACACACACATACACACACGCACGTATATACACGCAAACAGAAACAGACAACTCACTTACACGCACACACATACACATAAGCAAAAAGATGCCACACGCATGAACAAAGTGGAACGCAGCATAAAACGGAGAATTTCAGAAAAAACAAAAACGAACTGCAGACGAACGGAAGAGTAAAGCAAGGAGCGAACAAAAGCAATAATAGCAGCAACGCCATCGAGGCGGGCGGGCGTGTGTTTGTGTGTATTCGCAAACAGGTAATAGGGGAGGTTGCGGTACGGGCATTGGAACGTGATCGACGTCTGGATGACAATGAGGGAGGTGTAAAGAGGGTTGCTCTGTGCAACTCAACTTCATATTCAACTATGAAAATTATTGTAGTTTTCTTAATTTTCATCCCTTTGTTTTATTTACTGGATTCTATTCACATTTAAATAGGCAATTTTAATAGTTTCGCGATGAATAACAATTGCCGTCACATTGCTCTCATATCACAAAGCTTTGTCATACGCTCTCATTGCCAGACCAGCAGCTGCTGTTGCCGCCGCCGCCGCACTTTGTGGAGTCACTTATTTTCGTAGTAACTAAACAACCCCAAACAATAGCAATAAATAAATATAATTCACTTAGTATCACTTGTAAAACGCCTAACGTTGTCTTTTTTGACAAATTGCACTTTCATTTACTGATTAAAAAAATACCTTATTTGCGGTATGAATTGCACAGCTCTTGCATACACAAAAAATTGATTTATAAATTCTTTGCTTGCTCGCTTCGGTTTTCTACTTTGCTTTGTGTTCGGTTTTCTCAAAAACCAGAATAGTGGCGTCTCTTTCGCTCTACCGCCGCTGGGATTCAAATTTAGCGTTGCCAGCTGCAAAAGCAGCAATATGCTAGTTGGATAAAATACGATGAAATATTTTTGCAAGTCATACACGCAATCAGTAAAAGTACATTCTGTCTTTTCATTTTATATTCGCGATTCATAATTGAAAAATATAAATAAACAAGTAGAATAATAGAATGATGTTTTAGACTTGTTACACTGCCTAACACTAGACACACATGGATATTTATCAACACTGAAAGCGAGGGCATTGAAACCGAATGTGCACAAAGCGGAATGAAAAAACCGGACAAAATGGTGTACATGGAAGTAAAAGGAGCACCCACTTTTGTTTTTAAATAAAAATCCACATATTTTCACTTATAATTCACAATTTCCAAAATGTTTACTAGAGTTCATATGTAAAGTGTAATTTTCGTTATTCGTATGTGCGAATCAGTCATTGACTGACTAGTAGGCCATGTGCACCACTTCGACGCCATTTCTGCAAACAATACACTAGCTGACCCTTTCACTCTTATGTAAATCAATGAACAATGTAATTATATTGACTGCGGCTCCAGACAGCGGTCCAATTGTAAATTTTCAACTTGATCTTAATGGTATAAAACTGTCGTTTCTTAATGGGCAAACAATACACATTAGAGCAACTTGCGATTAGCAACACTTTTACACTAATTTTATATATTAAACGCGAGTTTTCCACGTGTAAACAAATTTTCAATGCGGAGCCAACCTCAGTACCTGCAAATGCGAGAACGCACTTATATTAAAACAGTGCTGCACATCGCGTAGGTAACGAAATATCGAATACAACCGTTTAAAAGCAAACGATAACATTTGAATGTGATAATATTGTTTTCAAAAGATTTTTTGTGTTATGAACATAGGAAAAATAATATTAAAGAATTTTAATTATTATTTCATTTTTGCCTAGAGACATAGCGTTGTCAATCTTTATAAAATAAGGAATATGTAAACTTATCGAATGCAATTCGATAACAAAGCGGTTTCCAAACGAAATTTGTTTATAGCGCAGGCGGCATTTCTATCTCAATTACTGACTTATGTAAATAGGTTAAAAGTAGTATGTAAAAGGATGCTACAAGAACTAGAAATGTAAAACGAGAAATTTGCAATTATGAAGTTAAGTTAACGACCCTGAAAAATTAAAACGAGTGTCAAAATAAAGGTATGATATATCGAAGTGAGAACGAGATGAGTGTGTGTTGTAAACCTTAAAAGTTTAAACATTTTATAGTTTCGAAACGTGCTGAATGTTTAGCAAGTTGTTTGAATGGCTTTAATCGATAACGATAACTGCCCTCATTTACTTTAAAAAGTGGCGGTAAGTTTGAAATAAATATTTTTGCTCAAATGCAATGCAACCGACGGTGTAAAGTTGCGCAATTAGAACGATTGCAATTTGTGCAAGAAGCAAATAAGAGACGTCCAATAGTTACTGACTGCAAAACTCGTTGGCTGCCGACCGAACCGAACTGACTCCGATCCGTCCCAGCCATCAAGCTGCTACTATTGGCGTTGTACATTATTTTTGGCCTAAATCTGTAGGCCTTGAGGAATCGTCGAAATCGCTTTGACTTGTTTACTGAGCGCGCGCAGTTGAAGCGGGACTGACTCGACTCGAAAACTGCAACAAAGAGAGACAAGAGCAGAAGCAGCACCAGCACCAGCAGCAGAGGCAGTGGCAGCGGCTATCGAATCGACTGCTCCAACAATAGAGCGACCGTCGCGGCGTCGACAGTGCTGTTTCGTCTTTTGGCCCAATCAGATGTGGGCAACGCGTGTGCGTCCGTTATTTTATTATTATTATTGTTGTTTATTATTTAAGCTTTAACTTTTGCTCGCTGCGCTTGCCCTTTCGTTTCGTTACGTTTCCAATATACTACAAAGTTAACTTTAAGTTTTGTGTTCGCATTCGCTCCAGAAATAACTACACAGAAACACAACAAAACTACAAGAGTCGCGCGTTTTCTTCGGGTGAGCGGAGTGGAGAGGTTAGTTTTGTTGCTGCTGCTGCTGCGCTGCACCTTGCGCGGCCCGGCCCCCGTATATCCCCCCTTATACCCCCAAAAACTTCCCCTACTTCCATTGAGAAACAATCAAGCCGAGAACTGCAGTGCATGTGTATGTGTATATGTGTGTGTTGGTTTGCAGTTGCATGAACGAGTGCAATTGCATGTGTGTGTGTGTGTGAGTGTTTTTGAGCATTTTCTTGTTAGAATGCACCTTGTGGTATTTCAAAATCCGAAAATTGCCAAATACAAACGCCTTTCGGAGACTGTTGCGAAATATTCCAGCTGCGCTGAAGGTAAAATCAGCAACAAGAACAAACACAAGGCCCAGCAGTATTGTCTATTGTTTTTGCTGTTGTTGCTATTGTTGTTGTTCTTACGAAAATCCATGTGGCTATTTTCGATACTTCAAATATGTATGACCGTTTCGAAAGGCAATGTGTGTGAGTGTATGTGTGCGTGTGTGTGGATCACTTTTAATGTGGATTATGTGGATTCCAAGGGTAACACAGCCTCTGCCTATTGCTTCTTGCTTTCCAAAATGTTCCCACACACACAGGCATACTTAGCACCAAAGCTTACACACACACATACACGCACACACACACACACACACACACATATCTGCATTGGCCAACATTTACCTACGTCACGCCCACCTGATTTCAGTGCAATCGCGTTGGCCCAGTTACGGGCGTGCGCGCGCTCCAAGACAAAATACTCCTACAAGGTCGATTGCCTCTATATATATGATTGTATGTGTGTATTGTATGTGAGTATATTTCTATACCAGTTTCTAAACTTGCCGCAGCCAGTTTCAATTTCTACTGGGATTATCTAGTGCGGCTGCTGTGCTGTGCTGCGCTGCTTGCAGGTGCTGCGACTGCGACTGAGGCTGCGACTCTGTGGTTCCACTCATTACGAGCTGGTTGGTTTTCTGTCTGTCATTTTTACCTTTTCGCATCTGTTTGTGTCTGTGTGTGTGTTTGATTGTGACATAGAAACCAACTAAGAAGTATGTGGCAACTCACGCTGTGAGTCTCATGGACAAAACGCAACGAAATGAAAACAAATTCAAGTTGGACACACACATAAATGTATTTGTATGTGTGTTAGTTTGTGTCTTTGGATGCATTTGGGCTGCCATGTCACCCATACTTGTATATGTATATTTGCGTACACATGTATTTGCATGCACGTTCTCAACTGGCGCCAATATTTTACACAAACAATTTTTCCCAAATGCACGCATACACGCAGATACATACAAACACATTCACACACACACACACATGCATACGCTGGGAGCTTGCAAAAGATCTGTGAAAACGGGCGCAACTTAGCTCACGTTTCCTCCTCTTCCTATACTTCTTCCTCCTTCTTCTGCTTCTAACCATGCCGTGTGCTCAATTTACACACACACACACACACACGCAAACACATACATGGATTGCACTTCTGTTGGTGAGAATGTGTGCGTATGTGTTTGTGTGCAAAAAAGCTCAAATTGTGCATCTCCCTCCCCCGCACAGAATGCCGCCCAAACATTTGCCTGACACCCGCAATTGCAAATTGCAACTGCAACTGTGGTGCAATAAGCGAACGAACGCATATTGCGTTGGCGTTGACTTCGGCGTCAACGACGACGACGACGACGTTGGCTTGGATGCGACGCGTTAGCGTTGGTTTGCTTTGCTTTGGTATAGATGCCCGGATGGTAGCGACAGTCCGAGGTCGTAGGTAAACTCAGCAACAAAAATCAAAAGGCAACAACAACAACAGTAGCAACAACAAAACACATCTTTAGTTACTATCATACGAATGGGCCGCAGTCGCAGAGCGCTCTTCAGGCCCACTACCAACTAAACCTGTTGACCTAATTTCAAATTCTGCTGCTTGCGCCAGACGACTGCGTATTATTGTTGCTGTTGTTGTTGCTGCTGCTGCTGCTGCGACTGAGGCTGAGAGCTCGAGCGCGCCAACGATTGGCAAATCTTTGTGCAGGGGCATAGGTCTTTTTTTTGTTTTGGTGGCGGGAGGGGTCATACAAAGGTCCCCCACTAAAATTATATTTATACCTAACATTTTGAAGTAAAAGGTGTAAATTAGATTTATGTAAGTCAATATGTATTATTAACCTCAACAAAAAAACACTCAATACTCTCTTAATTTATACCGATAACTCAATTCTTTTATGCTTAAAAGCTCTCTACAACTAAGCTATGCTTTTGAGTATTTTGTCGTGTAACCCCTGCTTAAAGGGAGCTGCGACTGCGCCACTGGCATTTCCGTCCCAAAACAAAACAGAAACTGAGACTGCCAGTCAGCCAGAGACGCTCGGTCTGTCCGACGTCCGACGCTGTCATACACACATACTCACACAAACACACACACATTTTGTACTTCCACCAGCTATTGCAGTTTGCTTGGGTTTCAGTTCGTTTGTGCGCGTCGTCGACGCTAGCGCCAATAAGCGGAATCGGCATCGACATCGTCATCGTCATCGGCAACGGCAATCGGAATTCAAAGTGAACGAAATACGAAAGACGTCGACGACGGCGGCGCTTTTATGTTTAGCGACTGATCGAAGGAATCTTACGCGCGTAGTGAAATTCGTGGGAACGCTGCGCAGGTGTTCATTAAGAAGATTATTTAGTAGAAAAAGAAGAAGAAGAATTAGAAGAGTCAGCCAAAAAAAGTAAATGCAATTTACAATTAACTAGAACGAAAAGTGATACAAAACATAAATAGAGTGCGAAAAAAAGAAGCGTGTGAGTATCTATCGGAAGCCCAATAATGTACATACGTCCCAGTAACCACAAAAAAAATTGCGGTCGCCGCCTGCCCCAATGCGCCACTGCCACCGCCACCGCCATGGTCGCCACCGCAAACTCTGCTGCTGCTGCTGCTGCTACTGCTCCACTTGTCGTCGCAGTGACGAAACTTATGTGTGTGTGTGCCTGTGTTTGTGTGTGAGCAGAGAAAATCAAGTGAATCAAAATGAGCGTATAATTAGGTCAGCACAAAAAAAATTATACGACAGCCAGTGCCACTTACCAAAGAGAGCGAGTAGTGTGCGAGCAGAGCGAAACAGAGAAGAGCGGTGGCAAAGCGGAGCGGAGCGGCACGAAACGGAACGAATAGAAACGGGCCTACTGCTTCTTGCCATAAATTAGAAACTAATTCATGACGTTTTAATCAAATGCAATTTATATCCCATTTAGAAATTACTAAGAAAATCCGATTTCTTATTTGAGTGCCACTTTAGTTAGTACTTAAATGTTGTTCCTAAAGAAACAGTTGGCAGCAGCAAACAAAAAAAGTAACAACAACATAGCACAATAACAATGCGGAGAGCATAAACAAAAATGCATGCGGCGGCATGTCCACTTGATTCCCAGTTGGCAGTTAAGCAGTGCACTCACTCTCTTTTTACTCTCACCTTACACTTGAGCTCTCTCTCAACGTATGTTTGCTGCTTTTGCTGCTCTCTCACTCTCTTTCGATTACACTCTCGCGCAGTCACTCAGTTGCTCTTGCTCTTGGTGCTCAGCTGAGCAGTGTTTTGGCGCTGCCCCCAACTGAACTATTTTTTACGCCTTTTTCTTACCGTTCGCCTGCTTTTCTCATGTGCGCTTCTGAGTGTGTGTGTGTTGTGTTTGTTGTTGTTATTGCCATTTGGTTGTTGGCCGTGGCAAGTGTTTCGCAATGAGCGCGACGGGCGCTCGCTGCTGCAAGCCAAAATGAAATCATCGTTGCTGCTGTTGCCGCTGTCTCTGCCGCCACATTGGCATTGATGGGAGGGAAATTCCTGTTCCACTTTCTATTATGGGAGTAGCGTCGCTGCCGGCATTGCTGCCAACGTCGTTGTAATAAAAGCAGCAGCAAAAGTAGCAAAAGAGCACGTAGCATTTAAGTGTGTCACCGTGGAAAGTGGTTTGTTTCAACGCGTCAACGTCAGCGTTGGCGTCAGCGTCGCTGTTTGTTCTTGTTGGCATCTCGAAGCACATGTTACTAACACAAATACATTCGCACACACACACATGCACATATACGAATAAGAATTTAGCTTGGACTCAGACGGTAGGGAAGAGAGGGGTAAGGGGTTTTTGCCCGTTTGGGGAACACTTTGGAATGGTTCATTGATTTGCGCTCTGATGAAAGCTAAACCCAAAAGCATAGACAGAAAGAGACAGCAGCAAAAACAAAAGCAAAGCAATCGCCGATCGACCGACTGACTCATTTCGTCGTATTAAATGAATGAGGACAACACAGACAGAGAGTGTGAGAGGGAGATGGTGAGAGAAGAGGAATAGTAGAGTGGTTAATGGGGAAGGCGTGTGGTGGGAGGGGGAACACCATCATCACCATCATCTTTATGGGCACTAGAAAACCGGTAGGTGAATGCTGTTAAGGTCAAATCTGTTATGTGTGAGCGCGTGTGTGTGTGTGTGTGTATTGCGTGCATATGATTAACCATCGTCAATGCAATGATTTATCCACAATTCCATTTGAATTTGAATTTGAATTGTGAGTTAAAATCACCTTAAAAAAAACTATGCAAAAGATACATTTGGCCTACAACGTGGCGTCGCTGTCGATGTCGCTCTGCCGCTGTCTCTGCCGCCATCGCAGTCGACGTCATTAAGGGCTCTCAAACTGTTCCAATTATGTCGCTGCTTTGCTCTAAGTAAGCGTGTGTATGTGTGTTGGTTTGTTTGTGTGTGTGCGCTCTCATTTTTTGTTAGCAGCTAAAGCAAAGGAGCTTTTATATTTATTTTCATTTTGCTTTTGGATTTTAGTTTAAGTAGTTTTTTTTTTTTTTAAGTTTTTTTGAAAATTGGGAACAGCAAGTGAAAATGCGGGACACCCCAGGCGTCTCTGCTGGCGTCGCTGCCTCAACTGCTGCTGCTGCGTACGCTGGCAAGATGAAGTGTGACCCAGTTGGACTCTTAAAACTTGACCCATTGACTCCATTGGGGCAACTAACTAGCAACAACAACAACACACTAACAACTAACAACCTACAACTATCAAAATACCAAGCTGCTCTCGCATTTAGTATAATGCCAAAATCGTCAAAAGCAAACTCATAATTACCCATACTTTATACTTCGTACCTCATGATGTAAAACACACACACACATACAGGGCTGTATGCAAATGTATAAGTGCTCGTGCCACTTGGGTTCCACTCAACAAGAAAATAACAAAAAAACTAGAAGAACTGAGAATACTCTAATTAGACCAACTGAGCAAGTTCTAATAGGCTTTCTTGTAGCAGATGTAGCTGAAAACTCTTATACCTAAGCTTGTCTTATATTTACATTTGCTTATTAGAATTTTTTGTTATATTTAAGAGTATAAGACTGCCTTATACGCAAAGTACTTCATTTATAGCACTTATTTTACTTATAAGACAAACTTGCCTTATACTTGTTACTTATTTCTACGAGTATAAGAGAACTCTACTAACTCCACTGTGCGCAGATTAGAGCTGTTTAATGTTATCGATAAACTGCGCTAACGTAAATCGATTATTTTTTATGCTACTTTTTTTAGAGTTACAAATGAGTTAAAGATTATGATAATACCCTATAATGACAGGGCAAGGGCATGAATGAAACCTGTTATGTATCTTTGCAGTAGTTTTCAATTCGAAATTATTTACATAAATGTATCTAGAAAACGCTGTGTGTGTGTGTGTGTGAAATAGGCCTAAAGTAGATGGCCCAAATGACATACATTTTAGGCTTACAAGCATGATGAAATGCCATTCGCCCTCAATTTGCTTGACCTGCCCCAGAGTTGAATGCAGATACAAATGTATCTACACACAGAAAGATAGACAGACATAAAGATACATTTGTATCTTTTATAGTTTTTCGTGTTGTTTTAGTTTAGTGGGGAGATAGAGAGGAGCGATTGGATGATGATCGTCCATGGCTTTTGATCGTTTTGTGATCTGGCTTTAATGCTAATGTTAATGCATCTACAACTATTTCAAGGTCGTCTCATAAATTAGCTGCAACAAGAAAGACACAACAAACTTGGCCCAAAACGCGCAGCTAAAAACGTTTTTCAATTCGATTCGTTTCGATTCGATTCGATTTTATTTGTATTTTATTTTGTGCTTAGTTCGAGCTACTAACTAAGTTAGTCATCAACTAACTAACTTTGACCTATTGAAAAATACGTATTTTCATTTTTCAAATATTTAAGAATTTAACTCAACGTTTTGTATCTCAAGTATGTAGCTGTATCTGCAAGTGTTTGTATCTATGTATCTATGTGTGTGTGTTTGTGTGTGTGTATTTGCCCACCTGCAAGACAAGACCAGTAATTGGCCTCAATAACTTTGGTATTTTCAGCTGCAAAACTTTGCGGCTTCGTCCGCCCAAAAATGGTTACAGCCCAACTTGTTCTTGGCCAATTTGGCAGTTATAGACAGTTAGACAGAGTCACCAAATTCCCCCCCTCTCCCTCTACCTTCCCTCCTTCTCTCTCTCTGTCACTCCTCCAGACGCTGACCTCGATTTGTTTTGTTTTATTACAGCACAACTTGTTACCACTTTGTCATCTTGGCTCAAACGTATATACCAAAAATAAAACAACTCTAAAGTAAAGATTCGTTTTGGCCTTAAACAGGTGATCAATTATCTTTGATTTGATTGAAAATGAATTGTTTTTATAGAGCTCTTCTGTAATTTTCATTAAGAAATCCTCTAAAAGTCGGAAATTATAGTTTTTTGGGTTTAATTTTGGGTTTAATCTTTTGGGAATTGAATATTTTGGAAACTTTGGAGCTCTAAATGTTGTAGTTACTTGTAAACTGTCTTTATTTTGTTCTTCTTTTCTACTCTTTAGGTGTTCCCTCTTCCTCTTCTACATCTTTCTCTACTTCTTCTGCTTTTGTACCTCTTTTCACCTATAATTGTGTCTGTCTCTTTTCCAAATCTTTGCAGAATTCCCATAATAAGTTTAGTAAATAGTTTATGTCCCACAGTATCTGTCTCTTTCTTTCATAATTTCTTTCTTTCTTGCTTCCTTTCTTTCACTCTGCCTTCCTTTCTCTGCCTTCCTTTCTCTGCCTTCCTTTCTCTGCCTTCCTTTATCTGCCTTCCTTTCTCTGACTTCCCTTATTTCTCCCTTCTTTTCTCTCTTTCTGCCTTTATCGTTTTTACTCTCTTTCTCTCTCTTCCTCTTTTCTTTTCTCATTCCTTCCTTGTCTTTCCCTTCTTTTCTGTTTGCCTTTTTCCTTTCGTGTTTCTCCCTCACTCCTTTTCTTTCCAACTCCTTTGACTCATATACCTGAATTCCTTTTAAATATCAGCCCCTCTTCTTTCCTCTAGTCTCCCTCTGTCCTTTCTCTCCCTTTCCTCTGTCCTTTCTCTCCCCTTCCACACCCCTTTTGTCCATACATCTCGCACTCTCCTTGTTTTCACCCAAAACCGTTCGAAACTGTCTCAAATCATCTCAAACCTAGTACTCTTATACTCTACTCTTATACCGAAATTCCTCCTACATGTCTGCTCCTCTGCTCCCTCTTCTTTCTCTTCTCTCCCTACCCTCCCTACCTCCCTCTTCCCGTCTCTAGGCTACTAGACCATAATTCTCCTCTCAAACTTGAATTCCTCCGACTAATTTCACCCTATTTTCCTCCACGATTTCCTCCACAGATGGCCGAAGCTATTAGCACAGCAGCTGGCAGCATGGAGATAGCGCTTAAGGAGACCAACGTGGGTGGTCTCATTGTGGACATGACACCGACGACGGCAGCGGCTTTGTTGCACCACAATGCAATGACCTTGAGGAGTCTGAAGGAGGCAGCTGCGGTGGCAGCCACTGCGTCCGCATCGGAATCCGATCAGCCGGAATCCCGAACGAGATCCCGTTCGTTGGCCACAACACCGACACCCACGGGCACGCCCGCGATACCCTTGACGATGCCACATTCGCCACCGATGACATTTCGGTGTGAGCGTTGCGAGAATTTTGAGACAAGTTCGCGTGCCTCGTTGCTGCTGCATGTGGTGCAGTGTCTGGCGGGGCAGGCGGCGGTGCGGCTGAAGAGCGAGGAGCATGAGGAGCCCGAGAACATGAGTGTTAGTCACATGGACAAAACCGCCTCGGAGGCACATACTCCCGGGGGAGGAGGAGGTGGTGGCGGTGGCGGTGGAGGAGGAGGTTCCAGCTCCTCGGCTAGCTCCTCGCCGGCGGGTAATGGTGGTGGCAGCGGTGGAGCCAGTGCCTCCCGCAAGGTCTTCGAGTGCGATGTGTGTAACATGAAGTTCTCGAACGGCGCCAACATGCGACGCCACAAGATGCGGCACACGGGCGTAAAGCCATACGAGTGCCGCGTCTGCCAGAAGCGTTTCTTCCGCAAGGATCATCTAGCCGAGCACTTTACGACGCACACCAAGACACTGCCCTACCATTGTCCCATCTGTAATCGTGGATTCCAGCGTCAGATTGCGATGCGTGCGCATTTCCAGAACGAACACGTCGGTCAACACGATCTGGTCAAGACATGTCCCCTCTGCAGCTACCGGGCTGGCTCCATGAAGTCCCTGCGCATCCATTTCTTCAATCGTCATGGCATCGATCTGGATAATCCTGGTCCTGGTGGTACCTCCTCGTTGCTGCTTGCCCTCGAGTCCCAGGCATCGGCGGCTGCAGCTGCTGCTGCTGCCAGCTATGTACAGCAACAACCTGCACCGGGTGCAGTTGCTCCAGGTGTCACCGGTGGAGCTGGTGCGCCAGTTACTCCAGCAGCGCCGGCAAGTCATCAAAGCGATAGCGGTGAATCGATGAGATCTCTGGAGAATGCCACGCCCCCGATGCATTTCCTCACACCGCACGTGGAGATCTCTACGCTCAATGAAAATGGCAACACGGAGCTTTTCAATGTGAGTTTTCACACCTCTTTTCTTGCACTTTAGTCGCAATCCTCTTTTCTTGTGGCATCAATTTTAGCTGATTTGCGTTTTGCGTGAATCTGCTTTACAGGGCAACAACAACAACAACAACAATAACAACAACAACAACACAAGCCACAACAACAACAACAACAATGGGGAACTGGATTCCAGCAATTGTGCGGAGAAACTTAAGGAACACGCTGCAATACTGCTGCAATCTCCGGTCCTACTGGGTGCTCCACAGGATTTGCCCATGGACTGTAATACCAAGGCCACGCCCATTTCGTCCAGCACAAATGTGAAGAGTCATCAGCAGCAACAACAGCAGCCGCATCATCATCATCACCATCATCATCATCATCATGAGAATCACATAACGCCCTCGATCAGTTTGATTCCTATCAAACAGGTGCGTCTGGAAGTCTCTCTCACCTGCAATCCTGATGGTACTCAACTCTGCTTCTTCTTCTTTCTCTTCCTTAGGAGCCGCTGCTGGAGGATGTGGACAAGAAGGAGCTGGTTAATGGCAGTGGTGGCCAGGGTGATGCCAACAGCGACTCGGAGATTGCTTCCAACAACAACAACAATAGTAGTAGTAACAACAACAACAACAACAATAGAATCACCTCATTGATCAAGGTAAGTTTGGCTGGAGGTTAACTAAGGAGTGTTCCAAAAAGGGAGGAGCTTTAAGGGAGTCTGTATTGAATACGTTCCTCAGAGGCCTGAGCATGTGTCCCAATAGGGTCTCTCCTCTCTCCTCCCCTCACTGCTTCTCACTCCTCCTCACTCCTCCTCACTCCTCCTCACTCCTTCTCACTCCTCTCTACTCCTCACTCCTCTCTACTCCTCACTCCTCTCTACTCCTCACTCCTCATTTCTCCTCACTCCACCTCACTGCTCTCTACTCCTCACTCCTCCTCACTCCTTCTCACTCATCCTCACTCCTCCTCACTCCTCCTCACTCCTCCTCACTCCTCCTCACTCCTTCTCACTCCTCACTCCT
Source organism: Drosophila cardini (assembly GCA_018903735.1). Lineage (NCBI taxonomy): Eukaryota > Metazoa > Arthropoda > Insecta > Diptera > Drosophilidae > Drosophila > Drosophila cardini. The sequence continues at coordinate 10,788,887 of JAEIGM010000001.1, read as the reverse complement.
CCTCACTCCTCTCTACTCCTTACTCCTCTCTACTCCTCACTCCTCATTTCTCCTCACTCCACCTCACTGCTCTCTACTCCTCACTCCTCCTCACTCCTTCTCACTCCTCCTCACTCCTCCTCACTCCATCTCACTCCTCCTCACTGCTCCTCTCTCCTCCTCCTCTCTACCTCACTCCTCCCCGTCCTTCGCTCCATTACTTTTTCCCTCTCTTGGTTCTCTATTCACCTTCTCACTCTCTGTTCCTTCATCCTTTCAGGTTTCGCCACTAAAGTCGCTCCTCCGCGAGGACCTAAAGCGAAGAATCTGCGCCAAGGCGAACAACCGCATCACAAGGAACGCAAATCCGCTGGAGCATGAGCTACAGAATATGCCACAGAACATGATGAACGGCGGTGGTGGCAATGCCACAGTGGGAGGTGTGGCCGGGGGCAATGGGAGTGCGGCGTCGACGCCAAATGGAAGCCACAACGGCAACAATGCGACGCCGATTTGCAATGGAACAATAACGTCGACGGGACAGGAGAGTGATCTGCTGTTAAACCGTAAACAGATACTCACATGCCACTTTTGTGGCATTGAATTTCCAGATGAGACCCTGTACTTTCTGCACAAGGGTTGCCACTGTGAGAGTAATCCCTGGAAGTGTAACATTTGTGGGGAACAGCTCAATAATGTCTACGAATTCAATTCTCATTTACTGAGCAAATCTCATCAATAGCAGCCACAGTATGCTGGCCACTGAGAGGAGCCAGCACGGAAAAGTGGAGAATGCGGAGAGCAGGGACAGTGGAGAGCGGAGAGTGGAGAGAAGAAGAGCCCAATTTAGATTTTAATATCAAGTTTATTTTCTGAGCTGAGAAGATAGTTGTAAAATGAGAGCTACGTAGTTACCTAATCCCCAAACTCACACACACACAAACACACACATACACAGAGTAAGAGAGAGAGAGAGAGAGGAAGAGAGCGGTTGAGTGTAGAATATGTAGAAATTTGTTAGCAAACCCAAACCCAAACCCAAAATCCTGTTATGTAGTGTTAATTATTGCAATTTTAGTCTGTAGTCTTGTGTAAGGCAATAAAATCTATATATACAACTATATATATACATATAAATATGAATCGATTTCCAGCCAGTTAAACTGGCAGGTTCGCTTACGTCATACGTAACGTCAGAGCGTAACGTAAGCCAAAAACAAAAGCGTCAGTTTAGTGTTAACGTCTCAAAGGCGTTCTCAAGGGTTTTTTAACTAGGCATTTTCATAAAAATCACACACACACACACACACTCATACACACACTCACACACACATATAAGGGCTTTCAATTTGTTATGTTTATCAGAGTTTATAGAGCGCAAAAGCAATAAATAAGTGCAAATTTCATTATTATTATAAATAATCCAAGATTTATAAATAATACTATATAAACAGTTATGCAGAATTACAGTTATATATATATACTATATATACTATATACAAAAGCAATACAGTTATAGCCGAAAACACACACAATTTTAGAACACACACACACACACACACGATATATACTCCCATCTACACACACACACACACAGACGTACAGCGAGAATTAAAGAATATTTCTAGTATATATCTAGTATATATATTATTATACTCGTACCTTTTACTTAGCTCTTAGTTAAACTAACTTATATATATACACACACAAACACACACACAAAACTTGCAATAATAGTTAAGAGTTCAGATGGGAAAACAGAGCTTTCAAAAAGCTAAACCCAAAAACAGAAAAAAAAATCAAAAATCGAAAAAAATACCGAAGAAATACAACAGTTTATCTTGTAAAAAGTTCGCACAGTGCTGCTCAAAAGTTTGCATACAACAAACGGACACGCATGTGTGTGTGTGTGCGTGTGTGTGCGTATGTGTGTGTGTCAACAAAGCAAATGAAATAATTTCTTTTTTTTATAAAAGTAGAAACGAAAAAAAGTAAAAAAAAAATACTAAAAAAATACTTAAAAAATACGATGCAAATGTGATACAAAATTGTTGTAAATAATTGGTAAACAAACGAGTAAATTGTTAAAACAAAAAAACGTAAAAGATAATGAAAACTATGCCTTAGATGCCTATATACGATACGAGCACGTTTTGCGTATACACTGTACAAAAAAAAGTAAAGAGAAAAGTGAAGAAAGCTGTAAAGAGATCAACTGTTGATTATATAGTTAACTTTTAGTGTAAAAACAACTCAGTCTATACCCACTTTACCCTACTTACCCATAACCCCTATACTCTATCCAATACTAATCCCAAGTCCTAACCTAACCTCACACTTTGCTGACGTCACTCGGGGGTTGTATGCAGCCTCAAATTGAGCTGCTGTGCGCCAATTTTAAACTTCAGATTAAAACATCCGTCCATGAGGTTCACATTCAAAAAATCTAGAGTTGAAATCTAAAAAACACACACATACATATATATATATATATAGAAATATAGTAAAATTTATAAAAAGAAATTTGTTAATATTATTATTAATTATTGTTAAGAACAATTAGAAAAAAAAAAAAAGCAATTTATTGTTGTTTTTTTTTCATTGGTTTTGTTTAGCTCAGTCAATTAGTTTAACACACACACACATATACACCTTCACACACTCACACACACTCACACTCACACACACTCACACTCATACCTGCATTGCTCTTATCTAGCCAATTAATTTGCTGTAAATGGTTTGTTGTGTTCACTTAATTTTTAACTTAAACTTAATAATATACATAAATCTTAATAATAATAATAATTAAAATGTGTAAACATTTATTTAGTTGTTAATTACATACCATTTTTTTATACTTATTGTTTACCACTTTTTTTGTAACTATTAAAAAAACACACACCCAAAATAACGAAAATAATCAAAAACAAATTCAAATTGTTAATTAGAATACGATCAAATTGTTAAATATACTACGGGGGGGAATATAAACAAATACAATTTTGAAATCAAAACAAAACAAAAAAAATATATAAAAAAAAATATAAAAACGTTTAACGTTTTCTTACCCAGTAAATGCAAGTAACAAAAGATATAAATAATTGAGCAATTTTTAGCTAAAAAACTTTCATGTTGAATTTTTAATAGAATTAAAATGGCTAAAAAAAATGAAAAACATTTACTTAATTAGTAATTATACTTATACTTAGCTACAAACAACAATAAAAGGCATGTTAATTTTTTTAAAAATAAAAACGGTTTAAAACAATACAAAAAACAACAACAAGAAATTGTTTGAATTAATCTCAACTGGCAGTTAGTAGAAATTTCCCTTAGCACAGGGAAATTATTCAAATAAAGTACCGCAAACACACTGCTTGGTTGTGCTGCTCTAGCACAGCTGCGTCGCTACGTACTGCTTGTCAAGCAGCTCAGTGTGCTTAACGCTGATTGGCCAGCGCTGTGGCAGCCAATCAACCGGCAGCTGCTCGTCACAGTGGTGCAGCAGCTGTCGAAACGAGCAGCAAATTTATGATCAAAGCGCATGCGCTAAAATAAGTATATATATATTTATATATATGTATGTGTTAAATGACAAATAAATCAACTGCAAGTGAAACTTAGTCAATGCCGAGTGTTTGGCAAAACAATAAGCAAAAATGCAGTTAACAAATAGAAATAAAATTAACATTACTATAAATATTAACAGTATCAGCAAGAGTAACGCTATCATAATATTCAGCTGGATTATATAGATTAACCGCACAACAATCCGCTCAGTCAACGTCAATGTGGCACGTAGTGTATGTGTGTGTGTGCGAGAGTGTGTGTGTGTGTAGACTTGGCTTAGACGGCTTTTCTAAGCTGCTTTGGATTATGCGTATGGCTATATCAATGTCGGAAGCAGTGAAAAATCCTATTTCCATTACCATTTCCATGAATCGCATAGTTGTTGTAGGCCATTTGCCAATTTTGTTGTTGGCTTTAAGCCGAACTGAGTTTGGTTTGGTTTTTGGGCCAACAGGCGGCAATTTGTTTGCAGTTTTGTTTGCGATTTAGGGGATAATGCGCCATAAAGCCAAAACACGATTGACTGAGTGCTGCATTTACTACCACGGCGGCTGCAACTAATAGAGGAGTAAGGGGTAGGGGTAGGTAGAGGCAGGGGTAGTGGTAGGTAGGCTCGGTGGTAGGGGCAGGGGCAGGGGCAGAGACTGTGAGTGAGCCTGATCGTTGCTGAGGATAATGCATGGAAAGTCCATTGTGAATGCATCAATAGACATAATCGCAACATCAATATTTACCCTATACAGTAGTATACCCTAGACATGTTCTATGTGTGTGTGTGTGTGTGTGTGTGTTTAAACAATGCACACAAATCCATTGGCAACGTTCCAATGAGACGATTAACACCTTAAATATGTCATTAGAGGCGACAAATGGAAAATACATTGACAGCCGAAGGTTTTCGATAATATCTGTGGCATCCACAGAGGCACAGGCACAGGCAACAGCCACAGCCACAACAAGCGCAACACGATTCAGTGCTTGTTGTTGTTGTCCACCTCTTTGCTGTTGTTGTTGTTGTTGTCAGTTGGTTTTTAATCAAACGACAGTTCTTTGGATTTGGATTCCAGTTGGTGTCGTTGAAGCGCGTGTTTTTATTTTTCAAACGACGATTATTTGACCCTAAGCCGATTTGCTACAGATAACGTCTACACACACACACACACACACACACATATTAATTATATATATATTTTTATCCTTTTTTCTTCTTTATTCGCTGCTTCGCTTTTTGATCAAACAGTCATAAACCTTTTTTTCTTTAGCTTTTTGGCCTCATATTTTATGTAGGTGTGTGTGTGTGTGTGTCTGTGTGTGTGTGGGGTCCAATTCCAAAACGCTTAGTTTTTGACACTTTGTAAGACGATCCACAAAATCCACAAATTCCAAGTCTACTTAAATGAGCTTCAATTAAAAGTCATTGTAGACTGTTATAAAGCTGTACGACAAACTGTTATACAAGCAGTTCAAATTTAAACGATTTATGATAGTAATACAATTATAAAAAATTGTTTTACTTACAGTTTAGTTTAAGTAAAATAATTAAGTTTATTTTAATTTAAATTTATATTTATTTAAGTTTTATATTCAATGCAAATTAATGGTCGAACTTTAATTTAATGTTATTTGTATAACAGTTAATGCAAGCAGCAGAAGTTTTCTTTTTTACACCTATTTTAATGTCTAGAAGTTTATGAAATATTTTTAAAATTAATTTTTTCAATAATTTATATACATTAATTCTTATATTGTGTATTTAATATAATGCAAACTGTCTAGTTTGAAAATTTATTTGTTAAACTAACCAAAAAACTAAGAGTCTCTTATAAATAATAAATCTCTAACATTTAAAAATGTTTAAAAGGAGTTTAAAACCCTTGAAAGACCTCTGGAATGTTAAGTTAACAGAGCGCTGTTAAAGTGACGCTGTTAAAATACTCTTCAAAGACTACACATAGTAACTTTAGAATAAACTTGAGCTTCAGTTATCAAACTGTAGTGTTTTTAGTATTACAGGGTATTATTTGACTTAGCTCAACTGTAGCCTCTGCTGCTTTATGCTTTAGCCAAGTTCCAGAGATATTGACCTCTTGTTTGATCCCACACACAAACCAATCCAATTCAGTTCAGATTAATCATAAACATGACGTCATCGCGGCTTCCAATTACACTTAATTGTTAAACATTTGCAGTGGGGAGGAGGAGGGGAGAAAGGAGCATGAAACGAGGGGAGTTCAGAGACTTGCTAATAGATTCATGCACAAATCTGCCACAAAAACGAGGGTTTAACTTTGTATAAGAGATAACATTTACACGTCACACATCATCAAGAGAGGGGCGGGAGGAGGAGGGAGGCGGTGGTGTGTTGGGTAGGCGTGTCAGTTGATGCTGCTGTGGGTCTATTCCCAGCTGTAATACAATAAGTTGCAACGTTTCGGCTAAGTAAATTTGAATCTCAATTGAATTGAGAGAGCGGTGAGTTTGGGAGTGGAATGGGGAGTGGGTATGTCAGGAGGAGAGAGGAGAGAGGAGAGATTGGGTTTTTGGGAGTTGGGTTCACTCGCTTTATGCCTGTCTGCGTTCGTTGTGAACCCAATTATCTTTCAATAAAAAGGGGCCAAGCAAAAGTGCATCCTCAAGTTACAAACGGGCAGAGGCAGAGGTAGAGAAAGAGAGAGGGAGAGAGTAAGAGAGAGAGAGAGAGAGAACTGAGCGGGGATTTGTTTTTCTAACGGATTTGTGTGTTTGGCAAATCCAAAAAGCCAAAACGGCAACACTTTAACTGCACAGGGTTGTTCTCTCTCCCTCTCTCTTACTCTCTCTCTGTCTCTCTCTGTCTTTTATACCCCTCTCCCTCTTTAACCCCTCAGCTGTCTTGTTGTGTAACCCAAATCTTGCCTGCGGGCATAACATTTTTATTAATTCATAATTCAATCGGGGCTGCATTTTTAGACCCCGTACTCTAAAAAAGGGTAGAGGGGTCTATTAGGTTTGTCTGAAGCAAGATGTGCGTAACAGGCAGAAGGAGGCTTTTCCGACCCCCGATTGTAACCAAACTAACACATGTGTATGGTACCATTATAACTATCCTCACCAAGTTTGGTCCGGATCGGACAACTATAGCCTATAGCTCCCATAGGACAAATCGGTCGAAAATGGGTGATTTGTATGGAAGTACGCGCACTAGAAGGAGTACGAGGTCTTTTACTGTCGGTTCGCTCGACTGTAGCCTTTCTTACTTGTTTTTTTTATTACCAATTTTCTTCTTCTTCTTGATTCGACTTTAATTTTTCCAAAACATTTTTCAGTTTTCCCCATTTTCATGTCGTAATTTAATACGATTTTTCAATTTGCAGCGAACAATAGCGAAAATTGTTGTAAATTGGTAAATTGCTGAGCTAATTTAACTGATTTGTATTATGCTTAAATTAGTTAGTAACTAAGTTGCTTAGTTTAAGGCAGAAGAGCAACAAATAAAATCAATTACAGCTGCAATAACAATTTGTTAAAAAACATTTAAATACAATTTGCTATTTCCCTCTCCCTCTCCCGCTCTCCCTCTCCCTCTACCTCTCCCCCTCTCCCCTCTCTCCCTGCTCCTTTTCCATTTTCACTTTTGTTTCTAATCCGTTTGGAAAATCTTTAAATCCCCGTCGCAAAAGGGCAACAATAACAACAAACAAGAGCGGAAAAGCAGGAAAAGTGAAAATGCGGAAATGTTTCAATCAGTTTTTTTCTGGCCATCGCTGAGTGCTTTTGTTAATACCCTAGAATGTGCAGTAGGTTGGGAATGCTGAGTTTGGTGTTGTTCTTGTCCTTGTATGGAATTTGCGGATAAACCGCAAAATGGGCGCAACCCAGTTTTCCAGAGTTTCCTCTAGTTTTCCTTCATGGACTCTTTAGCACGAACTGTGAAACGCACTTCGGATTTTACTCTACTCAGAGCAGCCACAACAGCCACGCCTTGTTTTGCCAACGCCCTTTGTTACCCCTGAAATGCCAGACAGAGATAGCTATATAGAATTCTACAGATTCTTTGGGTTTTTCATGAATTACACATCAACGCCTCAATTTCCCTTTTGTATCTCAATCTCAAACTGTATCTCAAATTCTGTATCTGTAGCTGAGATTTTGATGTGCACCTTTCGCTCCTTTGTATCTTTTGGCTGGAAAATGAATCTGACTCCGTGTCGCAGGGCAAATCTCATTAGAGACGACAAACTGCCAGAGAGTGGGAAGAGGGGAGAGGGGAAGGGACAGGGGGAGGGGGTATGGGAGACAATGAGAACTTGAGGTGATTGTTGCTCATCTGACACTTGAATTTCCAACGATGCTCAACGACAATTAAACACAAGTGTCGAATTATTTGTAACCAAATGCCAGTGCCACGCCTCTTTGGCTAACTCAGCCCCTTTTGCCCACTTTCCCCCGTTTCCCCCTTGGGGGTAAAGGGGTTTCACCGTCTGGCATGTGTAAAGTGTTTGTCTTGCGCTTTTAGCGCTGCAAATATTGTGACAAAGCCAAAAGTTTCCTCAATTTGTCACGCCAAATTATCATAATAATCCATAGTACATACCCCTTTGCCCCACTGTGCCACCCCCACACCCCCTGTTGACTCTACTATTGTTGGAACAGATGCGTCTGTTTTACTCTATTTACAGCAACCTCATGTTGTCTGGTCTTTTCCACTGTTTGTCCAGGGAATTTGCATTGCCAACAGTTTGCCTACCCCCCGTCCGCCCTGTACACCCCCTCGTTGTGGTAATTTCACCCCCCAATGAACGGACAGAATGTTCAACTCTTTTTGTATTCGGTAAATTTTATTCAAAACTCGTTTGTCTATTTACAGTACATTTACGCACTTAATGATGGGGTTCATTTGGTTCCTCCATTCCTCTAACTCCCCCTTGAACACCCCTCCTCCCTCCACACTCCCCCGCCTACTGCTCTGCGCTAAAAGTGAGCAAATGTCAGTCAAAAGTCTACAAGATGTGAGCATCTAAATGCTTCACTCCAAATTTTGTGGTAAACGAGCAGCAACAATGATAAGCCCCTGGCACAGTGGGACAAAACAGACAAATTGTAGATATACGATTTTATAGAATTTTTAAGATTTGGTAAGAAAAAGCTATTTAATTGTTAGTTAAGTGAGTTATTTGATTAAAAATATAAATAATTTGTATAAAGTTTAAATTAAGTACTGACAACCAATAGGTCTAAACAATAAATTATACTCAAAGTATATAGTTTATAACATTAATACTAAACTTGTTAAGACTAAACTACTAAAAACATAAACTGTTTATATTTTGCACTGTAAATTGTGCATGCCACTCACTGTACTGTCTGCTGAAGTTTGTTAAGCAAATGGAGCAATTGGAGCTGGAGAGTTCGGGGAAGACGCGAATTAAATTGCGAGAATCATTTGATGGCAGAACGAAGGGTGCATAAATTCAATTTTGAATAGACGTAAACCTAGCTGGAAATGGATGTTGAAATGGTTGTGATTCTGGAAGGGAATTTGGAGGGGGTTGGGGTTGGGATGCTGTTGGTTGGCTTTTTATTTTGTGGTTTAACTAATTGAGTCGTCTTGTAAATATGTAAATCATAAAAGCCAAAGAGAGGGAGAGAGAGAGAGAGAGAGAGAGAGAGAGGGTACAGTGGAACGAGAAGCGTTAATTTGTTAAAATAACATTTGTGCGTCTGTCTCACTTGACTGTTTGTTGTTTTAGCTGTTGTTGCCACAGACAGTGGCTGCCACACACACACACACACACACACACACACACACACACACACACACACACACACACACACACACAGCTGATACTGTCAGCTGCTGCGAAAAGCTAATTAAAATGCATGAGAATCATCGAATATAATTGCAATTCTATTTATCGGCTATCGATTGCGACATGGAAATTGAACAGCTGAGGAGGAGAGAGGAGGGAGGACAGAGCAGTGAAGAGGGACAGTGGGTAGTGTGTAGCAGGGAAGGGGGCAAAATGAGGTCAAAAGTGTCACATCATGCTTAATGATGACGATGACGACCAAAAAAAAACCAAAAACGTAAAAAAATTGAAAGGGAAAACGCAAGTGGAAAATTAACTGACAATGCGGCGTATACGCAATCTGCTGTAGATTTGTAGACTGCAGACTGTAGACCGTAAGACTGTGGACTGTGGACTGCGAAGACTGAAGAGAGCGCCAGCTACTGATAATTGCAGGCGCTTTCAAGTGTTTGACTGACTGAGAGACTGACAGTACAGTGGGACAGACAGAGGGACGGAGGGACAGACAAACTGACTGACAACTTCCACATGGAGCTGTGACTCGCTCACCTTGTAATTTGAGACCAAAAGTGTATGAACGACTCGCAAGAAGGAAGCACTTATTACATCTAGTCAGTCATCTAGGATGGGGGTCCAAATCTGTAGACGCCACAGATTAGATCACATATAGTTAGGCTATATATAAACTTTAGATGTGTATACACTGACAAAAACTAGCAACGAATACTTGACTTTTTACTTAAATTATTTAAATTTGTTAAAAAAAAATAAATGTTAAAAAAAATAAATAATTTTTCTGGAAATAATTTTTGTTTTTTTTTTTTTTATAAATTTTAATTATAACATTAAGACGGCAAAACCTGTTTTAAATTGAATTATTCTTCATATTTTAAAGTTTACTATTATTATTTAATTTAATTTATTAATTAATTAATCATAAATTTAAGTTCTTAATAATAAAAACTTTTAACTTTAATTTTAATTTTAATTTAAAATTTTAATTGTAGAACATAATTTGTTTTTTGCACAGTGTATAGAATGTGTATTTTGGCTTTTGGGCAAATGTTTCCCAGGGCACTTTTCTGTGTGTGTGCTGCCCTCTCATAATGACGATGATGCGTTGCATGTTGCACATTGAACGCTGAACGTTGCACGTTGCATTACGTGTGTGTGTGTGTGTGCGTATGTGTGTGAGTGACAGTGACGCGTCAGTTTTAAGTTTTTGGTGGCCCTGCCACAGCCACAGCTACAGAGTCAAAGACAGAGTCGCAATCGGAGTCAGAAGCGTCTTTATGGATCTGCATCTTTTGGCCTCACTGTGCGTGTGTGTGTGTGTGCGTGTGTGTGCGTGTGTGTGTGTGTGTTTACGGACGGATATTTTCATAAGGCAGCTAAGTAAACCACTCAAGTAGGACATGTCATCGTTGGCGCCAGTGTTCAACGACGCCGACGCTGTTGCCGACGCAGATGCCAACGCCGAAGTCAACGTCGCTGTCAACGTCGCTGCCATGGACAGTGTTCAGTTTTTACCATTTAACATTTAACATTTTTCCATTTATTTCATTTTATGGCAACTCAAATGTTTTTGTTGTTCTTTCTCCTCCTTCTCCTCCTCCACCCCCTCTCTTCCTTCCTCTCCTTCGTCTTGTTGCGGCTCAATGCATTTATATTTTCCCAGTCAGCATTTGTTGTTGTTTACACAGAAATTGATATTTTATTTCAAAATAAGCGAAACAACAAAAGGAATTTTCAGTTCTTAAGCTGCAGCAAGGCAAATAAATACACTGAGAGAAAAGATTTTCGAGTAAATGCAGTTTTCTAAAACTAAACTTAAAAGAAATAAAGTTTTTGTGAGTTTAAGGACTTAGATTAATGCTAAAATAATATAAACTAAACTGAAATTTAAGTTTTTTGATTGATAATGGTTTAAATAAATAGTTCTTAGACTTTTATTTAAAACTATAGCTAACTTGTCTATATATTTATCGCATATTTATATTAAAACATATTTAGATAAATGCCCACTTCAGTCTTTAAAGTCCATTCCCTAAATTATATGTAGTTTAGAGCACAAATTTGTCTGGCTTTTCACTACAATTTGTTTCTAAAATACCCTGTAAATTTCTACATACTGTTCATACACTGTTTGTACCTCAAATTGATCAAATTTGCCCATAGTGCCATGAAAGATATAGCAAAAACTGTACTTCTCTGCTTTAAATGCTTATTCTACATAACCTCAAAATTGATTTTAATTTTTAAAAAATATACAAATATTCTAAAATGTGTTTTCTAAGTAAAACACAATTTTTCTTTGAAAAAATTTCAGTTTTTCCCACAGATTTTCAAATAGCTCCCCAATAAAAAATGCCAAATTTGATGTTCGGTAATGATTTAAATTCTTAACTGTTTTTTCATTTCGTGTTTTATTGCAATCTAAATTTAGACGTAAGCTCTATGATTTTTGCATACTTAAACTCTATTTACAATATGTACGTACACACACACACATACGCTGAAATTTCGAATGAAAAACTCTTGATTTTCTTTCATTTTCTTTTTTTATGTTTTTTTAATTTCAATTTCCGTTTCAATTTCAATTTCAATTGTTTTTGCTTCAATATCTTAAATAACTATCTTTGAAAAGTGTGCGATGATCAGTAAATCGAATATCTCCACAGCTCAGGATCAGCTCAGGATCATCAAATGTTGCTTAACTGTACTATAGTTTATAGGTAGGAGCTTGAGGAGAGTGGAGTTATTGCTTTTATCTTTAGGGGGTTGGAGTAGGGGGATGAGGGTGGAAGGGATAGGGATAGGGGTAGGGGTAGGGCTAGTTGACTTAACTCATAATAATAGATAACTTAAACTAGGAATTGAAACAATTTGTATAGCTGGGCCTTAAAGTGGTGCAGTGGTGCAGGGATGGGGGTTACGGAGGTGGGCAGAAACCCTTGGGGCCTCTAGGGGCGTTTAGCCCTCTAGATCCGCTGATATCATGTGATGTCAGGAGCACTGTGCTTCAGTTCCGGAGATGTGGAAAATGGACGATGCAGCAATTGTCCACTGTGATGATAACCCGTTGTGGTGTTGGTGGTGCTGCTGGTGGTGGTGCTGCTGTGGTGGTTATTGTTGTTGTTGCTGTTGTTGTTATTGTTGTTGTTGGCGGCAACTGCAACTGCTGCCGCTGCAGCTGCCACAGCGGTCGAGTTGAGCTTTTCGGGAGAATTGATACGCAATTTGGGCGGTGGTAGCGTCGTCGATTGCGGTGGCACCACCACACCGCATTCCACACTATACGCTGCCGCATAGCTTGGATGATGAAGATGCGGTCCAGCTGCTGCCGCTGCTGCTGCTGCTGCTGCGGCTGCTGCAGCTGCTCCAGAGCCACCATTGAGTGCCAACGATTGTGGCAACTGTGGATGTGGCCTAATCACAATCGGTTGTATGGGAAACTGCTGTGATATCTCCTTCAGGTTGCTAAAGCTTTGCAGGTAGCAGCCGGCATTGAACAAACTGCTTGCCGCATCCAGTTTGAATGGTGGCAAACAGCCAGGTAAACCACCAGTTGGCATACCACCTGGACCACCTGGTCCACCCGGACCACCTACACCACCGCCACCGCCACCGCCACCGCCACCGCCACCGTAGGCCGACGGCAATTGGTGTGGTGTGGGCGATGGATGCAGTGCACTGCTCAGATCCCTGGGCTTATCATCGTCCACACTGAGACTCTCCTCGTTGGCCCCGTTGGACATGCTGCCGGGACTGTGCTGCAGCTGGAGACTGCTCGGCACTGGCGAGTGTGTGCCCAACGATATGTCCGAATCGGAACTATCCGACGGTGTTGGCGATGCAGCGCCATCTGCCCGTCGGCTGCGGCAACCCAGTCCCGAGTTGTTCTGGTTGTGCTGAATGCTGCAAGGAGCGAAACAGAATTTTGGCTTAAATTAGTAAAAGACTTAAAATTTAAGACTTAAAATTTAAAAAATTAAAAAATACAGTGAAAGCTCTACTTGCGGACAGCTTCCCTAGGCGGACAGCTCCCTTACCCGGACGAATTTTATAGTCCCAAAGGCATGAAATCTGCCTTGGGCCTACAAAAGTACTGGAACCGCGGCTGTCCGGCCAAGAGAGCTTTCGCTGCGTTTGGCTTAAACGATCTTTGATTAATTTAATCGACAATTAATCAAACATTCGGTAAAAGTATATCAAATTGTGAGAAATTTAGACGTAATGGAGTTTAGAGTTTATATAGCGATTTGGTAATGCTTTCAATACAATGTGGCTAGAATGAGTTACATGGTTAATTAGTGAATGTGGTAAGATATGAGGCAGGTTGCCTGGTTGCCTGTGGTTGCCTGTAGAATGTGGCATGTTTGCGGCAGCAGACACGCCCCATTAGGCGGCTCATTTGTCGTCGTTGGGCAGTCGACGGGCGGTAACACTTGGCCATAAATCTGAGACGACTTTCACACATGGTTAAGACAAATTATTTGAGGTGAGGCACCCAAAGGTGGCACAGAGCGAGGACGCGATTAGAGACAGTACCACAAAACGGCGGCAACAACAAATAGAGACATCAGTGAGACTGAGAGGCTGTGAGGCTGAGAGATTGAGAGATTGAGAGACTGTCAAGTGAGTGCCACAAATACATCATCATCTGCATCACAACATGACTCCTGCACTGTCATAATTATCGGTTAGGATTCGCTCAACTTGCCGCAATTTGTTGACCCATCAGCATTAATAATGCCGCGACTTCAACTCGGACTCCGACTCCAACTCCAACTCCGACTCCAACTCCAACTTGGAGTCCATCTCCGATTCCGATTCCGCATCGAGTGTTTGGGAGTCGCTTGTCCTTTTGCGGCTCGTGTTGTGCGATTAATGATCTACCAACTGGGCAAGCGTAGAGCAGGGACGGGGTTAACAGGGGTGGTAGGGGGTAGGTAGGTGCAACAGGGGCAACTGGGGGCACTCACAACTCAGTTGAAACTGTTGGAAATGTATCTGCGGCTACCTTTTCTTTGTTGTATCGACTGAGGCATGAAAATGGAATCGTTTAGCTGCCTAATGCGCCAACTTGATGGATTACCAGCTTACCACTTGCTCAGCTCTGCTCTGCCCTGCCCTGCCCTGCCCCCCATGATCCACAGACCGCTGTCCCTCTACCCCTCCCCTTCTCACTCCCCTTTCTTTGGGCATCCCGCTGCTGGGATACCGTCAAATGTTTTGTCTTTTCTCACATATGAAGTTTTTGGAAGTATCTTAATTTGTATCTTAATTTTAATTGTATCTTTATTGAGTATACTTTGTAAGCTATATTCCAGCGATCGAAACTAGTGACGAAAGTGGACTCTTGTGTGAATGTATTGAGTTATGAACTATTTTATTTAAGAGTACAATCAAAACTAGTGACAAAAGCAGTCTTCTAGTCTAGTTTGTAGTTGAAATCCTACAGAAACTAGTGACGAAAGTGTAGTTTATATAGAAAGAACTACGCTTTTATTCAAGAAAACTGTTTATACTAGTGACAAAAGTAGTCTACCTTATAGTTTGTAAGTTATAATCAATTTTAACTAAAATCCAAGCAAATCTAGTGACGTAAGTAGAATCCAATTTGCAAGAACTGAGCTTTAAGCAGTATTATTTTAGAAATTCGTTATAGTTTTTAAGCTATATTCCAAACTAGTGACGAAAGTGAGCTTCAGTTTGAAGCAACTTTGTTAATTTGCTAAAAGCTAAAGCTAAAAAATACAGTCAACACTAGTGACAAAAGTTTAATCTGTAAGTTTAAAATTTTTGACTTCACATAAAAAAAAACTTCTTTTAATCGTCTCCAAAGCGTAAGAATTCCATCAAAATGGCGTATAATTTAGTGAAATTGTAGCTGACTGTTTCAGGCGGTAGCCGCTACGCTTGATTGGAGACAACTGCCGGCTCCTGATGTGGCACGGGTCTCGATGCCAAGGCCAACGCTTCAGCACGCTCGGCTTGAGCCAAGTTGGAGCTGGGCTCGAATCTGATACGGATTCGCATATTTTCCAAACAATTGAGTAAGTAGCGAAGGTGGGGAGGAGGAAAGGGGTGAGAGGGTTGGAGAGGGGAGAAGCAGACCCCAAAAGGGTTAAAAGAATACCAGATACCAATAGCTGTACCTATAGTCGTACCAATTCCAATTCCAATTCACTTGGCAATCTGATACTGTAGCACCTAAACGAAACCGAAATGACACGTATGTAATTACCCGCGTGGACACAAAACTGAGACTCAGCTGACAGCAGAGCGAGAGAGAGAGAGAGAGAGAGAGAGAGAGAGAAAGAGACTGGGAGAGAAAGAGACAGAGTGTAAGCCCTTCGCTGCCCTTACCTTTTGCCTGGTAACCTGAGACTGAGACATTGAAATGTTATAATCGGCTCATGTCAGAAGATTCATACACACACACACACACACAAATATGTATCTCTATCTTAGTGTGTGTATGTGTGTGTGTATCTTTGGATTGTGAAAATTAATTCAGCTGCAAGAGCTGCGCTGCTGCTGCTGCTGCCGTTGGTAACATGATCTGATCATAGGCCAAAATCCAATACAAAATATTTTAAAATCTGGCTTTAAATCGCTGGCTTCAACAAAAGACACTGAGACACGCCCAAAAGCGATTGAACAGTGTTAATAGCAGCACAGAAGTTCTAACAGGGATTGAAGAAGTCATCTAACGTGACTAGCAGATACCCTGTAAGACAATAACAGACATCACTAGCTGTTTTAGTTCGTTTTCCTAAGCGATTTGTAAGTTGTGGCGTTGCCAGATCGCTGTTTAAGCTGCTTTGCAAGCTTAAAACAGCTATAACTCTTTGGAAATTTGATCAATTTTAAAGTCAAAGTGCTTTTTAAGCACACTATGACTTCTTTAGTTATGCTGCATTTAAAAATTTATAGCTTTCAAAGTATTTTTGAAGTAGTGCCTCTAGAAAATGTCGACGTAAAATTTTTGAGCAGATTTCTGTCGTTAAATTTACTTTTTCTTTAAGTACTTAGTTATAAATTTGAAATTTTTTCAAAAACTAACACTAAGTTGCCTACTAAAAACATAATTTCTTACTTTGAGCTCCACATTTATATAGCATCGTATAACTTTCTTGCTGAATTCCTCTTCAAAACTACTCCAAATGTATCCCTTACTTTAGTCACTACTCAAACAACCGTTATCGCGTACAAATTTCCATTACAACGTGTTCTCAATAATTGTGTCATTCAAATTGAAAGTTATAAATTGTGTCAATATTTAGACAGCAGCCAAGAGAGAGAAGTGTCAAAATCCCAGGGGTTCGTAGCGCTTAAGTGGACCGAAAACAGGGGTGGATTGCACTGAATTGGAATAGAGTTTGGACTTGATTTGGAATGGGTGCAACATAGGACTTTTCGGTTTGTTGCCACACTAAACGCAATCAACGTTTATTTTATCCTTGTTGTCCTTTTTTTTTCCCCGTTTTCTTCTTCTTTTTCGATCTGTTGACAAACAGGATTTAAATTTGCTCAATTTAAATATTGTTATCATTTGCTCAAAAAGGGAAATTGTTTGCTCTAGTTACATACACACACACACGCACACACACACAGTCTCATAGCTTAGACTACTTCTATGTTGTCTCTTCGATTCCAACTCGCTGGCAATCCATTCACATCCGGTCATCATTATCATCATCAGAGTCATCGATGAGCTCGACATGAATCGACTTGAATCGACTTGAATCGACTCTTTGTTCAACTTGTTGTTCATTCTTTATTTCATTTTCATTTATTGCTTTAATACACTTTCTACACGCTGCTGAAGTGGGCGAGGCAGTCCCCTCCAGCCACAGCCACAGCTCCAACTCCATCTCCATCTCCAGCTTCAACTTCAACTTCAACTTGAACTTCCATGTATATATAGTATAGATATATACATGGGATTGTATATTTTTCTCACAAGCCACCGAAACGGTAGTTGTGTTGTGCAAACATCTTCGAGTGCCTCGCCTGGGATGGACTCGACTGGACTGTATCTTGTAGCTTGTAGCTTGTATCTTGTAGCTGGTATCTTGTATCTGGCTATGGTTATGGCTATGGGTACTTATCGACTTCGAGTGTGCCTGTCCGAACGCTCAGCCAAGTGGGCACTCCGATTTGGATATTGACAATGGCTGCAGCTTCTGACTGTCTTCTGCCCCTCCCACTTAAATCGCCCTTCCCCCCTTCCCGCCCGTCTCCCGCTGCTTTTCGACGACCTTTCTTCATTAGAATTCAAACTGTTTGCTGGGAAAGCTCTTGAGCTCTTGCTTTTGCTACAGAGTTCACAGGGTTTCTCGTCCTTCAACTTCTCACTTTACTCGCCTCTCTCACTTCCAGTCCCCCACTGCCCCACTCCCCCACTCTCCCTCTCTTTCTGCTCGCAGACCTTTGAGGAAATATCAAGAGGTTGAGTTAATTTCTTCACTCGTCCCGTCTCGTTTTGTTTCGTTTCGTCTCATCTCGTTTCGTTTCGTTTACTCAAATGCGTGTTTCATATTTTGATTGATCATTGACATTTACAGCATATTTCTCTTTATTTGTTTATTTGTTGTTGTTGTTGTCATTCAATTTTATTACACTTTGGTACACAAACACTAGAAATCTCTCCCTCTCTCCCCTCTCTCTCTCTCTCCCTCTTCTTCTCTTTCCTTTTCCCATTTCAATTGCCGTTGATTTCATTTCGCTTCGCCTCATTTCTCGTATTCTGAACTTGACAAATTGTTTCGTGGCCTGTTCATTGACACCCGCCCACTGTGCCTCCTAATTTGGCTTCTGTTGGTACCCATGTGCATGTGTGTGTGTGTGTGTTTCTGTTTGTGTGTGTGGGTGGGCACAACATTTTATAGTGGCTATCACGAAACTCGCATTTCATTTTGTCTCTAATTCAGTAATTCACGCAATAAAATAATCTTTGTTGATTTTGGGAATTACTCGAATCTCAGTCCCAATTTTATCAAGTGGTGCTTCATAATTGAATGAACTCAATTCCATAATTTTGCCAATTGAATTAGCTAACAGCATACTGAACAATTCTCTAATAAAATCTATTAATATTATCTATTTTGTTAGCTTTCTTAATAATTATTTCATTTATAGCCAGCAAAATTAAAAATGTCAAGTCATTTTCATTAAATTTGTTAACTGTAAAAAGCATTTTTCATGCTAAAATTCAAAGTCTAGACCTTAAACGGTCACACCTTTTGTGATGTGTTGCTTTAAGCGCAGCCAACTTAACAATGGCATGCCTATTGCCACAATTTCGTAAGCTTTATGAGGTGTATGACAAAGCAGACTTAAATATATGTGGAAAATTGGATGAAAAATAGCTTAAAAAATTCTACAAATTTATATATTCTTATCACTAATCCCAAACAGACTTAACTTAATTTTTAAAATATTACTTTTATTATTTTTAACAGTTATTTGTACAGTTTCCCTACACAATCACCTTATTAATTTTTTTAACTAAGCGCAGCCAACTTAACTTTTATTTTAAAGTAAGTAATAAACTAGACTATAAGCTTACACAACTGAACACTCTTTGGTATTACGATATTTCCCCCCAGTATTTTTTTTGAAGTCTTGGCCACTCGTTAAGTCATTGGTAACAAGCCGCAACGAAGCATAACAAAATTGTTAACACTTTTCAACAGTTAATGTCTTAATAACTACCAAAACTGAATCGTACCAAATCGAAACGAATCGAATCGAATTGAATCGAACCTTTCTAATATAGTTGCTAGCTGTCTAGTTAGTCGCCTTTGATTGATTTAAAGAAGAGCCGTTTGTCAGCTATAGATATGCCATCAGACCCTACTACTTCAGATGCCTTTAGGCCATTGTAGCCTGTAGCCTTTTAGCCTGCTTTTGTAGTGAACTCTGTGAACAGTGTTCCCTGTTCCCTGTTCCCTGTTGTCTTCTGTCTGCTGTCTGCTGTCTGTGCTCAAGTGCAGTAGCAAAAATGTTAACAATTTTTTGAGCACTCGCAGACTTGGAACACTCAGCGCCTTTTATGCAGACAGATTCAGTGTGTGTTGCAAGCACTACCTCTGGGCACCACTCCCCTCAGCTCCCCACAGCCCCTCACAGCCCCTCACTGCTCCTCTCTGCTCCTCTCTGGCTTGGAGCTGGTTAGAATGTTTCAGTTCTCGCTCTCTCATCATTATTATTATATTGCTGGCGCTGTCGATGCTCGTTGAATGACAGTCGCTCTGTCTGTCTCTTCGTCTCCCTGTCTCTCTCTCTGTCTGCGGCATATGAACGGCTTTTAATTTCATATTTTTATATATTTTTTATTTTTTATTTTTATTTCTTGTTTTTTTTTCATAACTCAACTGAGTTGCCGGCAATTTCTTGTCTTGTTGTCTGCTTTAATAGCACGATGACTACACGAACAGACAAAGTCAAAATTTTCAAAACTCAAACTAGGACTGACGATGCGACTGGGTTGTCCACTTGTACCACTGTAGCCCACAGAACATACACAGTGAGAAAAGCAAAGTGAGAAGTGTCTAAATTTTAGTAGGAACTTTTTAGAACGAGTTTAACATTTAAATGGAATAGTAAACCTTTCCCATTTCATATTCAGGTATATATTCTATATAGTCGTATAGATATATCTATAGAAAAATTAATTTTTAAGAAACTTCCAAACTTATTTCAAGTGTTCCACAATCATTTTAAACACATTCAGGATTCTGCTTCTCTTCCTTCATATAAAATTGTATTAGTTCCTACCTATTTCTCTCAGTGTACGCTCTGAATAATGATCTGCTAAACCGATAACATTCGCTCAACTTGATTCAAGTAATAAACTACTGAAATTAAGTTTAAAGCTTAAGTGAGAAATCCACAATTTGTGGTCTTGAGTGGCAAGTACTTGAGTTTTTCGCGCTGTGTATGCGTAGAGAAAGGAGTCAGTGCAGCAAGATGGAGTTGTAATGTTGCTTGTATCTGTATCTGTAGCTGCATTTGTATCTATATCTGTATCTGACTAACTTTACAAGGCAAAATAATCGCCATCATTTTAACTAATGACCCGTTCCAAAAAGGCGCTATACTCGGTCCTCCCCGTACCACCCGCTGCCCCCCCTACCCCTGCTCCTTCTTCCTCTTCTTCTTCGTCTGCTGTCTTGGCGCTATTGTGCAGATTCATTCAGCTCCTAACTTAATAAACACGGTTCGCCTCGTTCGCCTGCAAGATTTCTGAAGAATGCCAAAATGTTGTCTCGTCGGTCTTTGAGGCAGTGCTGGAGCGGAGGGGGTGGAGAGGGGAGGAGACAGCAGGTAGAGAAGCAGTAACTTGAAATATTTTTGCGCATCTGCAGGAGCAGCGTACTTGAGTTCATTTTGGGAAGCTTACGGAGCATTTTGTGCCAAGTCATTCCACTTAACTTGCCATCTTTCACTTAGCCGTGGTCTCCGCGTCTCCGAAAGATTCGACACAGCTCCGAGACCCGTTCGTCGATCTCCTATTCCGCTTTGCCCCCCCTTCTCCACGCCCCCTTTTCGCGTTCTGCAATGCGAATTCGCGTATCTTCTTCATTTCAACTTCGCGTGAATTGGTCGAGTTTTTACTCATTTTATACCCCTTTCCCCTGCTTCCTATCCTCTTTCCGTTTCTTCTTCTTCTTCTTGTGCTTCTTGCAGTGGTTCAAGTTCTTCAAGCGGTTACACCTTTTCAGCCAAAGCCAACAAAGCTTTACATTGTTGTTGTAACTCTTGTTCTACCTCCGCCTCCTCCTCCTCCTCCCCGTCTCCACCTCTTCTTCTCCCCCTCTTCTCGTGCTGCTGTCGTCATCGTCGGCGGTCATTTTAATGTGGCCAAAAGCGACGACCGCAACAAACAAACGAACAGCAGAAATTGAGAACGCTTCGATAGATGCCGCCGTCATCGTCATCATCGGATTTGGATTCAGATTCGGATTCGGCACGGATCAATGAAATGGAAATGGCAAGCAAACGCCACAGCAGGGCAACGGGTGCCCCTTCTAGCTCCCCTCCCTGCCTCTCCCCGCCCCTACTCCCCCTCTGCCTACTGCCTACTGTCTTGCTGCTTGTTGCTCCTGTGTGCGATTCCCGCTTCCACTTCCACTTGGCTGAGAATAGATATCAGTTTACGCCCGTTTGCTTGACGGCGCTTTCAGCGGCAACAGCTCGTATTACACACACTCACACACACACACACAGACACACACACACAGGGGTTTCACTCCTCTTTCCCTCTAACGGCTAAGACTAATGATGCAGTGAAGCGTTCCTCGTTCCTCGTTCCATTAACTTACCGATTCTTGGCAGCAGCGGCACGATCCCGTTGACGTCGATTCTTAAACCAATTGCCAACTTGTGTTGGATTCAGGCCGGTGGCCTTGGCCAGCTCACGTTTCTTGGTTGGATTCGGATAGGGATCCTGTAGGTACCATTCGCGCAGCAAACTTCTCGTTCGCTCCTTGAAGCAGTGCGTCTTCTGTTCCCCATCCCAAATGGTGGGCGGCAGGGGAAACTTTTTGCGTACGCGATATTTGTCAACGGGGCCTGCAGAAAGTCAAAGAATAGAGAAGTATATATAGATACATATAGGTAAAGATACAAGTACAAGTAAACCTATAGATACTTTGTTTTCGTATGTAAAGATACAGATACTAATACGGATTAGTGTAGATACAGATACATATATAGATAAATAGTTAAAGATATATATTTAGATGCTGGTAAAGATATAGATACAGATACATATATAGATTAAAACTTATAGATATATATTTGGATGCTAGTAAAGATATAGATACACATTTTAATACGCATATTTGTATAGATACAGAATACAGAGTGTATAAAGTTAAACAAAATATAGATACGAATGCTGCTAATGACAGATATATATATATATACACAGATATATGTAGGATCGAATGACGCATAAGATAGGTTGGAAAAGAAGTAAAGATACATTAAAAGTATAGTAAAGCTTTGAAAGAGATACATTTTGTTACCAACTTAAGTGTAAAGGAGACTTACAGTCTTTAATACAGTACAAGAATATATATGTATATAGTTAGTAACTCACCCAGAGATCGACCACGCAGCTTCTCTGCCTCAATGTAATGGGCTTCGAGCCACATTGCCTGCAGTTTGCCATAGGATGCTTTAGTGAATTTATGATTTTCTATTATTGCATAGAGTTCCCTGTGATGAGGTATAGAAAAATGTATATAAAATATAACAAATTAACAGTTAACCAATGAAAGAAATCAATTGAGTGGAGGAAACACTGTAGGACATTCCTAAAAATGAAATCAACCCCAAAATGCTAAAACTCCTGCTGTGCATCTGGTAATGAACTGTGACTGTGACTGCGACTATTTCACACCCTTCGGGAAGTAACTCCCTCAGACTCCAAAACTCAAACCATATGTATTTTGAAACAATTTCATAAGCATTGATTGCTGTCGTTGACAGCCAAGTTGAGTACGTCAAATTGTTTTAATTGGAAGTCATTTATTTACCAACTCAAAGCAATCAAATCACTTTGGTACCCAAAACCGATTTGAACATAGTATATATATAGACGGAGACTATAAGCTTATATGGCTTGCATTTAGTATATATACTAGTTAATTAATTGCTTTGGCTTGTGCTCAATCATTAAAAGTTCAATAAAACTGATTTAATTTGATGGACTTGAAAATGGTATGGAAAACAGTCGAGTTTTCCCAAGAAAACTGCATAAATACCGCATAAAAGTATTTAAATACCAAAATGTATCTATTCTAATATGCAAATTTTATAGATACTTTATGACAGTTTAGTTGAATTAATGTCGATTAATTGCATTTTGTGGCATAAAAAAATCGTTTGTTTATAGAGTTAAATGTCATTAGTTTCACAGGTTTCAACAACTTGGCTAAAACACACTTGGCTAAAGATGTTTTGCAGTCCCATTAGTCAACGGCTTTTAGCCAGTTTTGTTGGATTGTCAGTTTGTTGGATTGTCAGTCTGTCAGTTGTGTCAGCTGTCATAAACAATATATCAAACTTGATTCAGGCATCAAGGAGGCTATAATGAAACGCATAAATGTAGTTTGAATGCTTTATGATATGCGAGTAACTTGGCTAAAATGGTGAGAGCCATAGACCGAAGTGCCGACGTGTTTGTCCACTTGTTAATAACCAGATCTTGAGGCCAGTAAGTAAATAACGTATACGTATTGTATCTCACAGTGTATCTATGACCAGCTTGAGTAGTTTGTCAATCACAAAGTTAATTGCTATCTATCTATCTTAATATCTAGCTATCTAACTATCTTATAGATATTTTTTTTTGTTTGGAGAAAAGTTAATCAAAATGAAGCTGCTTAAACCTACTGTTTCCGGCAAATGCAAATGATTGGTAATTTGAGAATTTATCAAAACATTCCACTGTGAGACGGAAGCGCAGTTAGAGCGGGAGAGGAGAAGAGAGAGACAGAGACAGAGACACACTTCTATAGAGTTTGCTAGGCATTGTTCGCTCGGTGTTTTATTAATCAAAAGTCTGATTCAATTGTTTGGTCACAGCACAGCGAGTTCTTTAATTAGTAAATTAATGCCATTGTTTATTAATTTAAGAATCTCATTGTGTGCTCCTAATTCGTGTCCAACTCCAAAACGCAGACAAAGCTTATGTGGAAGCTATCAAATAACCCAAAATTGTGCTTGGAACTCAGGTTAATCAGCGCTGATATTTGAGATGTTTTTGTGCTTTTCAAAAGCAACACACTAAATGGCTCGTAAAAGGGATTGGAATATGGGATTTGAGAGTTGAGAGTTGGGAATTGGGAATTGGGGCTTTGGGATCATTTGGTCGTACCTGAAATTTCCGACATGATAGGCGACAACGGCTCGAGCACGTAGCACTGCCTCACAGTTGAGGATCTCGTGCATATTGGGCAATGCAACTGGGAGACTCCATAGGAAACGGGCGAGTCTCTCGATGTCACCCGAATCCTCCAGCGTTTTGCATACGATCTCAACTTGGGCGGCGGAGA
This sequence comes from Drosophila cardini, assembly GCA_018903735.1. NCBI lineage: Eukaryota > Metazoa > Arthropoda > Insecta > Diptera > Drosophilidae > Drosophila > Drosophila cardini. The sequence continues at coordinate 10,764,466 of JAEIGM010000001.1, read as the reverse complement.
AGGCGAGTGTCGGTACCGCCAATATTGGACTGGGTGCTATAATCTGATGGTGTGTGGTCGGCGAGAATGTCTCGGATGGGGGCTGCTGTTTGCCCTCCGTCGGTCCAACGGCCATTTTATGCGTTGAATCCACTGTGAATCAATTCGCATACTATTCCAAACCAAAACGAATGAATTTTGTGTCGAGTATCGAGTATGTTCAATTTATAAATCCTCTACACACCCACACACACACAACACGCACACACATATAAAGTCGTGATCACAGTCACTTGAAACAATCTTTTTAAATTATTTATATATATCTTTTGTTGTTGTTTTCATTAAACAGTTGATTAACTTGACATATTGCTGTCTTGGGCTTATTTAGGGATCACTCGCGACACTTTTGAGATCCTTTTGAATCGATATATTTGTTATATATACAGTGGCTACCGATACCAGCGATGGTATTGCTCCAAATGAATGGCAATGAGGCGGCTGATGAATGCGATACCCGATGACAACCGCAACGACGACGACGGCAACGACTGGCTGCTGATCCAAATCCGGATTCCGTTTGCCACTGAGACCGCGACTGGGGCGTGCTATGGATATAACCAAAAGAGAGCGAACGGAGCGACCAACCAAACGAACAACCGAGCGCACAAAAAATATCTCAAATAATGGTCTTGTAACTGAGCTGCCTACTATGCGATGGACGACGACGACGACGACGACAGCAACAGCAACGGCAACGGCGACGGCAATGGGAACGACGCGTCGTTGGTTACGATGGCAACACGGCAAACGCACAACAATGACGCGCCACAGATACAGATACTCTGGCAGCAACAGAGCCCAGAGCCAGCTAGTAGCTACTGCTGCCAGCTGCCAGATACAGCTACAGATACACTCAACAAACACAAATACGTATACATCTACAACAAACGAGTTACACACACATATACACGCCTATACGAGCACACACACAGCTGAGTAACAGATACGGATACTGAAACACCACCATACCATGTCACTACTACAGTGGCTGAGGCAGAGCTAAAGCCAGAGAGACTCGAGCAGTGGCAGAGACGGAGGCAAAGGCAGAGGACGCGGCTGTTGGGTAGGCGTTCCTGGGCCACTAGAGTCGCAGCTCGCATTGCGCTGAGTGGCCTGCCTGGTCTAACACTGTAGCCATCTCGCTCTCATTGCTTGTTCACGCTACACATGCTGTGCCGTGACTATGTCTGTCCTACTCACACGAAGGCATTGTGGCTGTGGTGGTAGTCAGCGCCGGTTGCGTTTAACTGTAATGTATATAAGCCCTGCACACACAAACACAAACACATACACACACTCACACGCGCTCACTTCTCTTTTATACATGCATACAGTTGCAATTGCAGGGCTATTGGAAGAGTAGTAAAATAAGAGAGTAAGAGGAGGGGAGAAGAGAGCAATGCTGTTGGTGTTGGTGATGAGTGAGAGGGAGCAGTTCGTTGATATTGATAAAGAAATCAAATAAAGCGGCAGCAACAGCAACAACAACAATAAAACCAAAAGCGCACAGTGGTTGAAGCTTTTCTTAAATCAATGTAAATATAACACTAGAAAGGATTTAATTTAAATAAGTTAATTTTGCAAAATTAATAAATAATTATGTATTAATATTAAAAGTCTTTTAAAATTTATATTAAATAATTGCTGGAAGCAACCATACTAAAAATACTTTAAGTGCGTTTAAATCAAGATTTAGTTTATTTCTGCTGCTCAAAATAAAAATAATGTTATTCTTAACAATTTAATTGTTCAATTATAATAAAAGCAAACTTATTCCTAAAGAATTCTAAACTTTGACCAGCATTGAACCACGGTAACTGCAACATATTGTGTAAGTGTATCGCAAAAATGTTTGACATGATGTGGCTGGTACGGTCGTGACTGTGCCTGCTCTAACGGCACCGCCGAAGAAACTTTCCAGCACCCCAACCCACCCCATTCCACTCTACCCAATCCCATGAAACACAGCTAACCCCGTGAATCCGTAACAGAATACAAAATACTACGTAGTACAACAAATTCAGGTTTCATTTTGGCAGAAGAGAAAAGTAAAATAAAGTAAAAAAAAAGGAACTTTTGATTATGCCGTCAAATAAGGGAAATATTTACTACAGTCGTGGTTTGCTGCTTCATCATAGTCAACGTCAGTTAGGAGTGGACATGGGAGGGGCACAGGGGGTGTATAGCAGAAGGAGGAGGGCGGGTGGAACGATGTAATGTTCGCGCTTTGTCGGAGTGTTAACAGATTAGTTGTTTACATGCCACAAGTAAATGAGTTTTCAAATTGCCGCCATGCAGAGGCGTGCCACATGCCTCTTTCTCTCACTCTCTGCCTCTGCTTCAGTCTTCGTCGATGTCAACCCCTCTCCTCTTTCGCTGTAGCTGTACATATGTATTCGCCATTGAGGCGATACAACGCCATAGCCATACAACCATATAACACCATATAGACCAGACTCAGAGTCATAGTCAGAGCCATTGCCGTATCTGTATCTTGTATCTTGTATCTCGCCCCGACGCTTTTGTATCTGAAACCGGGTGTCGCTGCAGCTGGCAGTTGCCGCTGCTTTTGGCTCTTGTTAAATCTGAACGATGACTTTTTGAGTAGTTGGTTGAGCATTTAGGATAATTGCATTACTAGCGAATGGGACAGAGAGAGAGAGGGAAAGAGAGAGAGAGAGAGAGAGTCGGACTGGCTACTGATTGCGATTGTGTCGCATCAACAGCTTGTAGATACATTCATAATACTCCAAGATACACGCTTAGATAGCGCACGCATTGCGACAGCTCCCACAGCTTTTGTATATAGTATCCATCATTATGGTATCTAATAGATACTATCTATCAGCCATTATGCGCAACCGCGTTTCATTTTGGTATCATGCAGCATTTCTTAAGGGCAGACATTCAAATTGGTAGATAGTTTCAGAGCTGAGATACTGAAGTTGGGCATCTCAAAATTGGTATTGAGATACTGCGTATCTTTTACTAAATTGTAGCTTCAAGAGCTTTTTTTTTTATTTGCGGAAACAGTAGGTTAAACAGTTTGTTAATCGATAGGTAGCTAAAATGTATCTTTTACTAAATTAAGTATCTCTTAACATAAGATATACCTTTACTTATGGGATAGTATAGGACGACAAATTCAGCAGGAAAGTTCCTGCTTTAAAAATATTTCAAAATAATTACCCAAAATATTAACTGAAGTAATCCCCATCAAAACAGGCTAAGCAAATAATACAGTATAGCTTCTTTGTGATGAACACTGATTCAGTTAACAAACAAAAAAGCAATTTCAAATTTCATTCAAATTGCCTAACGAACCAGTAATCATCTCTCAACTCTCATCGCTCTCCTCTCACCTCAATCCACTCTATCTCTCTCTTTCTCTCCCTTTTGCTTTACACTCTACTCTAGCTAATTTGCTTGGGGCGCTAATCAAAGTATCCAACTGCAGATGCAGATACTGGCATAACTGCCAAACTGGTCACAGATACAGATACTTTGACAAGCCCAAAAATTCTATATGTATCATTGCTGCCAAATTGTGTCACTGGCTCAATGAAATCATCCGCTCAGTGGTCCATTAAATGACAAAATCCACGCTCGCGTGCCCATGGCAAACACGCCCACGGGGTTGGGGGTTGTTAAACAAATGGCTAAAATGTAATTAGGCCAAATGTGAGTGCGAGTATGGCCAAAAATCCTCCGTTATGGCTGTGTGAAATCTCATTTCGCAAAAACAATTAAAAGGCAATTAAAAGTGTTTTCAAGCGCGCTTCGTTGGGCCTTAAAAGCCAAAAAGTCTGTAGATACAGATACATATATGTAGCTGTGTTTTTTGTGGTGCGGAACTAACCACATAAAGGGCCAAAAGCCAAAAGCGGCAACGAACCGTTTTAATAAACTGAAAGAATAATTTTGGTTGCTTTTTCGTACTTCGCTCGAGGCTAGAAAGTCGAGTAATTTTTTTTGTTGGGTCGCAGACAATTGTGGCAAGGACCTTCTGCATATGCCACATAGAGCGGTACTAGAGACTAGCTGGGTTACTATAGATAATTCTATTTATGAGGTTTTCCGACAAACCCTCAGCAAAAGTTTTTGTGTTGCCTTTGAGACTCAATTTTGTTTAAGATAATTTAATCTGATTTCATGTACCTGAATATTTAAGGGAAGCTTGGACTCGACATGTCAACACCCCACACACAAACACCACCTGGACCTGGCCCTCTTGAATTCCAATTTATAATACTACTAAAGAAATCGTTTATATATATATCTAAATTTTATTGTTGTTGTTGATTTCGTTGATGACACAAAAGGGATCAAAATTCAATTTAAACGTTAGACAAATCGTTTTTCCCATTGAGCCACAAGAGGTGTGTGTGTGTGTGTGTGTGTGTGAGAGACCTTCAAGTTCGTTAGCCCTTTAAGCATTTGGCTCTCTCTCTCTCTCTCTCTCTGTTGGCCAATTCAGACAGCGAATATTAACGAATGAAATGCCAATGAAATCGGAAAGGAAAAACTGGTAATTAAAAGTTTTGTCCTTGCACAAATATTTAATATTTTAATTTATACGCAATTTAATAAATCGTCAAATATCAAAAAGTGGACACGCCAGGCGCACTGATTGAAAATACTTGCGGGGTAATAACGACTAGCCAAATACCCTGTAAGAAGATTAAACTTTGACTACAAATTTGTTGAGTAGAAGATACAAGATATAAATTAAAGGTAAGTTTTAGATTTATACACAAAAAACAGTTAGTCAGCATACCCCTTAGCTACAGGGTACCAAAACAAAATAGCTTTATAAGAGGACATGGAGGGGTATTGGGTATGGGAGTGGGAATGGGTAGGGTAGGCAGGAACACGATCACCAATTCTGCTTCGATGATGATGAAAGATCGGCGCTGTGCGAAGGCATTCGATTAATTTACATCGTTCTTTCTGGGGACCGACAGACTGCGCCGGCGTTTAGCAAAAGATTGGAAGATTGAAAGATTGGGAGACTTGTTGACTGAATTGGTAGATCGCTTGTAGTTGTAGCCTGGTCTTCAGTCACATATTTGTTGTTGACTGTGTGCTGTTGGTGCGATTGGGCTGCATTCCATAGTCATAAGGCTCAAATGGAATGCCTTTGGGCATTAGGTTGGACCAACAAACAATTCCAACAATTTACGGCAAATGTATTGAGCTGTATTTAATAATTATGACCAAGGAGAATGGCCAGAACAGCTAGTATGGAAGTTTCAGTTGGAGTTGCAATCAGTGTTGCCAATTTAGACAGTAAAATAGGTTAAAACTGCTTGACAGAAATAATTAAAAATATATTATTATTAATATATAGTAAATTTATTCATTAGCTTTATCTAAAAGTTGTCTACCATTTTTAAAGTCATTTTTTTTATGGCTGTTTTAGCCATTTTAGCTTTGTCAGCACTGATTGCAGCTCAAGAAGAAGTTGAAGCTGCGCTTGATGAGTGAGAGTTGTGTGTGCGAATGTGTGTGTATGTGTGTACTTTTGGCGACGGCAAAGAACAGAGTCGCTGATTTTTGGGCAAGTTTTTTTCGGCCTAATGGAAATGTCAAAGGCTCAGTGTCAGCTGCGCGCTCAGAGCCGTCAAGAGGCGAACATTTGGCTTGTTGGTTGTTGGTAGCTTTTGGCTTGGGCCTTTTGGTAGCTACTGTGCACCACTCTGCGCATATTAATCAGTTTGTGCAGGAGCAGCACTAACGACTGCTTCAATGTGGCAAGTGATACGCGGCGCGGTGCGAAACATGCGTGAAATCTTCGCTGCTTTTCGCTGCTCGACAAGATTAGGTTGCCACCGTATCTGTGGGTATTGGGTGTGTATGAGTCGTGTTGTTCAGTTCGACTTACTTTATTATGTTCTTACTTTTGGCACCCAGTGTGGAGGGGTTTTATAGTTAAAGAGCAGTAGGAGAAGTTTTCATAAGTAGATTAATCCCATTTTAACCATGTGTAAAGTACCTAGGGATATTTTATACCAGTATAATCGAGATCAGTATAAAAAGTTCATAATTCACAGGGTGCTTTACGGTCCTGTAAGCTCTACCGCACTTTCCTTTCTGGTTTTTCTCCGTTGAGCCACGCAAAAAGTGTGAAATTGTCGACTACTGCAGCGGGGAGCGTGGGGCATGCAACGCTGAGGCTGCAGCAGGTAGACAGACAGACAGACAGGTAGACAGGCTGAGGGCAAAACGTTGCCGTCTTGCGACTGCAGCTTTAATTAAGTCATTAACACCAATCACACGGCTGGACACACTGCCAAACAACTGCAACAATATCGAATTTGCCATTTTTGGTCAAAATTATCTGGTTTGCGGTCGGGCCAACGATACTGTTGCCAATAAAATATCAATTATGCGTACACTGCTCCACTGTTTAGTTCGTTGTTGTTGTTGATTTTTTTTTGTTAACGATTTTATAGCAGTACTCTAGGGAATTCTGAGTGCTTTCTTTTATTACCCATTATTTTTTTGGTTTTCCCAGGCGTAACTATCCCACGGTTAAACTAATGACAGCATTGAAAACAAATCGCTTTTGCATAACAAGCGCTAACAGGTTAATTACCAATGCGATTGCTTTACAAATCTCGCCCGTAATCGTAATCAGAGCTGAATCAGTGTCTACTAGCCCCAGTGTAAGTCTCTCAATCGGTATCGGTGCTAAAAGGCCTGATTATATACGGCATATTTCATGTAATTACGCCAAGCGGCAAGCTTTCGCTTATCATAAACAGAGGAGAAAAAAACTCTACACACAATAAAAACAGCATGAAAAGAGAGCAACAATTATAGATAGTGCCCTCTTCCTCTCCCTGTCTCGCTCGGTAGCGAGTGTCAATTAATGAGCGACGTCTGGCTGATCTGCCGCTCTCTCAGCAGCTAGCTGGCACAAAAGAGAAACGTCAAACAGCGCGTCAAATGCGCAATGAGCTTAATTTGCTCTGCGCTTGCGCTCACACACACGTACTAAAACGACAACAGAAAAAAACTTAGCCAGCCATCTCGCTCGCACTCAATTGTCACTCAATCAGCCTTTTGTTTCAACAGCATGGCTGTTTAAAACAAGGGGAAGGGGGAGAGCAGCAACTCTCTGGGTAATTGAACGCATCGCGGCCACTTTATTTTTTTTTGCGCCTGCTCTTTCTTGTACCCTGGAGCAGTAAATGACTTGAAGAGAGTATGTCACATGTGTATAATTATATTTAAAATATGTAAATCTAAAAAAATTAAATATAAATCAAATATAGCATAAATTTACTCATTTTAAATAAATCCTACAACTAATTCTGTTGAAAATTCTCTTTGTTAAAAAGAGCACACAGTCTAGTTGTAGTTACTGCAGGGTATTTCTTAGTCTACAACCGCAAAAGTGGCTACTTTGCGGCTCTTTTTTTTTGACGTTCTATATAAATTGTTGTAACGCCTATTCGGAGCAATGTTTTGGCAAGGGGCAGTTGGAGTGGACTAGCGGTGGAGCGGGAGGAGAGGAGAGGTAAGAGTGGGGGAGGGGCAGAAACAGTGGGGATATTATATACATGCGCAGACGATTGTTCTTAACATAACTCATTAGGCCTCAAATACTAGGCATGAGTGTTGACGTGCTCGTCGACGTAGGGAATGTCTCTGTATGTGTGTGTGTGTTTTTGTGTGAATGGGTCTGAAACTGGCTGGGCCTATTAATTAGATAACTATCTTGAGAAATTGCCCATTTTCAAATAGTCGGCGAACATTTGTGTAATTAGATTTGCTTTTCACAACATTTACGTTTACGTTTTGTTGTTGGCCACAATCGTTGATTGCATTTGTCGACTCAACTTGGCGCGACTCGACTTGGCTCGAATAACTTGGGCGATTAATCATAGCCGGACCAACAGCAAGTGAAACAGAGATAGGGACTGGCTGTGTAAGCGAGACAGACAGCTTGACAGGAACGTGTGGTATAAAGAAGAAGCTGAACAAAAACTAAAAAAACGCCTTGCGGTTTGTCACAATTTATGAGGTGATAATTATTCATCGCGACCCACAAAACTGTCATAATATTGTAATTAACATTAAGACTCGCAATGAAATTAAACGCATTTCATTGCAATTGCTGTTGGCTAACTGTTGTTGGCCATAACTTTCACCAGACACTGCCTGTCATCTCGGACCCTAATGTGTCCTTTTACCGACCAGCATTCGTTTCCTTATTTCCAGCCGTTCAAATCGAATACGGAAATGAGCCACCGCAGCCGTCAATCGATAACATCAACGATGTTTCAAAAACGAAAAGAAAAATTGGAAAAATAGGAAAAATGGCATAAAACGGAGCTGAAAAATCCACAAACTAATCACCACTAAAAGGAAATGAACAACAGACCAATGAAACCTGGCCACAGTTAAATGCTAATCCAAAGGCGATGGCAAAGAAATCAAATCTTTTTTCCTATTTGCAATACGAATCCCTCGTATTCCCTATTTCATTTGACACCATGACAAATTTCATTTAGCCAAGAGAACAAAGTCTTAAATCTATAGATTCTAGATATAGGTTAAAGATTACGGTAATAGTAAACTGCCGTAAGAACTAATTCACTGTAAATAGATTTTATGCAAGTCAGTAAATCAGATACTTTCGTGGTAGCTTAAGAAGTGACACAGAAATTGAAAAATATATAATAATCCTATCGCTGGAAAAATTTGTAAGCGACATATTTAAAAATAAGAAAGACAATTACAGTCGAGCATGCCCGACCGTATAAAACTCTCTGCATTTTGTTCCCGATTATATGATTATATTAAAAACAAGAGGGAGCTGACTGTAAAAGACCCCGTATTCTTTCTAGTGGGGGTTTTCCATACAAATCACCAATTTTCGACCGATTTGTTCTATGGGAACTATAGGCTATAGTTGACCGATCCGGATCAAACTGGTGATGATAGTTATTTGGTTTGGAATTTGGAATTTGGTCTCTCTAAAGGTAACAACTTTTACCTTTAAAATTTAATTATCTGCAGTCATTTTCTCCCTTATTGCTCCCTTATTTCACATTTTAATGCATAATTAGTATTGAAAATTTACTTATTTGACTTTTGTAATATATTTGACAGCCCTACAAAATGGAACTAGGCTCTTGAACACACCCTTATCAAACTGTAAACGTTTCTATACGATATAGTAGCAGAGTGATGATTCCAACTGAGTTTGTGGATTATGTTAACATTTGGCATTTATGTAGCTTGTAATTTGAATCTCAACATGGAACTTAACACTCGGCTAGTTGATTGGCAAGGCCTTCTCCGCCCCGCCAGCTCTCCTCTTCTCTGCCCCCCGCCCCTCTGCTCTACCTTGTTCTTCCTGCCACCTTTTCAGCAGAAATTCAGAAATTGAATGGGAATTGTGCCCTCGTAATGACATAATGGACTTTTCGCTCCATGAATTTCTCATTTGCCATTTGCAACAGTAACTTATTTTTTTAATTTCATTATGCAATACAAAAGGGCGTGCCTGGAAGTTGCACTGTGGCTCTTTGGACTATCCGAAATGCTCTTTGGATTGGGCAAAGCAAAAAAAAGGAATCACACATTGTGTGCAAAATTTCAATTTATTTGTATTACAAAGTTTGAACAACACGAACCAAGGAAGAACTAGAAATGTATCTGGACGGGAACTTTACGAAATCTCAGTCTCAGTCTTAGCCTCAGCCTCAAATTCAAACTCAACCTCAACCACTGGCAATGTTGCTACATAACGGCTTTTTGTGGCATTCAGCTTGGTTCGTCGTTCGTTGTTCATCGGGGGTTGTTTGAACACTTTCTTTCTTTTGCCGCAATCTGACTTTGCTGCTGTTGCATGTGGAGGACTATGTGACTCTTCATTACAACAGCAGAAAAAGGGGGAGTGGTTTGACGCCCAACCCAAGAGGCGCGACCATGCGGCGCCATTTACAATATACTTGCAAGCAGTGGCGTAGTTAGGCAAGGAGTGTTTGAAAGGGGTTTCGAGATTAGAACTGTTATTTTAATGTGGAGTATTTTAAAACAAAACTATACAAGTTGTTAAGAGTTTTCCCTTAAAAGGAATTCAAACTACGCCCCTGATCTTCGATGTATCCGTTCCGCACTCTCTTACTGCTGGACCCTCTCCCCCTGTCCGTCTTTCTCCCTACCACTCGACAGGAAGCTCACGTACTCAATGAACATATTACAAAATGCCTTCTATGGCTGTCATATGCTCATGTAACTGGCTGACAGATCTAAGGAGAAGTGCAAGAGCAGGGGGAGTGAAAGAAGAGGGAGAAGAAGGAGACAATGGGAGGGGTGACCATTTGGTTTTGCTTTGAATTCAATTTGAAGTGGGTACGAATACTGTACAACGTGAACTGATGCTGTGCCTCCACTTCCCACTGTCACTTCCCCTTCTTCTTACCCTCCCCTCTCCTTTCCTTCTTTTTCTTTTCCTCCTGTCCCTTTTGTCAGTTTACGAACATGTTGAAAATCACATAATGTGTCATTTAATAATCAAGTACAATGACGACAACGGCACACACAATGTGCAACAACTGGCAATTGGAGGGGGGTGAGGTGAAGACGCGGGGAGGCGGACAGAGAGACACAAAAACGAAACCAACAATATCGCCATTAGGCATAAATTTATGGGCGAGTACGAATCCCGTATGAATATACACATACTTACATACATTCACATGTACAACGGCCATTGGCACAATCAGACCATGCACACAAACACACGCACAAGAACACATGTGCTCTATATCACTCACTCTCATACGCATACACACACACAAACCCAAGCTTGCATTTGCACATATGAAATGAGACTGAGACTTGTCAGCAGATGAGCTTTTGTGCCCAGCGTTCTCTTTCACTCTCTCGCTCTCCCCATCAGCCCAAGTCACTCCCTCTCAGATGGCCTCCCCCCTTCACCACCCCGCTCTTTCTATATGCACATCCCTGCGGCAGATTTTTGTGCCTTTAGCTCTGTGTTTGCTTTTACCGTTCGTCGACGAAAACAAAAAAGTTAAATAAACGTTAAATGAAAAATTCAACTCAATTGAATTCGTTAGCGCGAAATGTCGTTTCTCTCGTTACTTCATCACCATGTCATCATCATCATTATTTTTATTATCATTATCATAATGATGATTATCTACAGCATCTCTTGTTGTTGTTCTTATTGTAGTTGTTGTCATACGGCCATTGTTGTTGTGTGCCTGGGAAACGTGTTGAATGAATGGCAGCCATTGGGCAGGATACTTTTGGCTGGCATTGTTAAAAGGGTCGTTTTGGACACATTAAGGTACAAACATTGCTGGGATTCTGTGATCAGCGATCAGTTTTGAGACAAAGCTACAAAAAAAGGTCACATCCTTTATAATTGTGTGAACGCTTAACTATTAGTAATTCAAATGAGCAAGCGCACTGCTTTCTGCAAGCAGTTTAAGAAGGATGTTTGCACTGCTTTTTATGATATCTTGTATATGAGTTTGTATCTTTTGTGTTTGTTAATGAATTTTAAAAGAAATTTAAAAGTTGAAAAGGTTTAAATGTAAATTAAATATTTACAGCGTAGCTTAAGGTGCTTATATACTAAAGTTCACTTGGATTAAACTTGATAAAGGGTTTAAAATGTAAGTATACTACAAAATAAATTTATCAGACTGTTAAATGATTTACTTTATAGCATTAAAAATTTATAAAATATTTATTAAATATTATTATTGTAAAAACAATTAGATTTTAATAAGTTCACATAAATTTAAACTATGTTTAAGTACCTTATACTTTCAACCCTTCAAACTCATTTCAATCTCCTTTTCAACCATTTCTAAAATACTGCCTATTATAGTTTGTATCTATACACACGAAGTTAAAGCTATTTGGACTGCAGAAATGTAACTGCAACAACAAACAAAGTGTAAATACCTATGACTCTTACCTGTTTTTGGGCCAAAATATATTTTGTATGGCGTCAGATACAATTTGTTGCTGAGTAATTTTATTAGTTATAAATAAACAGGGGGTAAAAGGGGGAATAGGGAAAGGGGAAGGAGGAGTAGATGTCTGTCTGATACCTACGAATGGACGACTCTGCAACGGAAGTTGAAAATAACCCAATGGAGCAGGTATAAAATGTGTGTGTATCTGTATCTCTATCTGTACATATTTATCGCATAATACCGAAACAGAAGAAGCAGACGATAAAGTAGTAAGAGACTTTTCGGGAAAAATGGTTGATCATAATGATGATGACGGCGCAACGACGATGATATGGCACAAATGCGCGAAATGCGAATGAATAGATACATATCTACATACAGCTACAGCAAACGGCTATAGATACATATATAGGTATGTGTATGTGCTTCTGATAATCGCTACCGTGCGGGGGCAAACCAGACAAATTGCCATTTACACCACTTACAACAGGCAGCAGAAGCAGAAGCAGCAACGGCAGCAGCGACGGCGCCGGCAAGTGCCAGCTACAGATACAGATACATAGATACAGCTACCAAAAGATACATTGTGTATTTATAGCCTTTTCATCTAGCGTTGTCTCGCTTTGTCGCAAAGTGCGGCAATTGCGCTTTGCAGAGTGGGCGTGACGCTGCCTAGGAAACGCCCCTTTTTGCCAATGGCAGACCACAGGCACATACACAGAGTGAAAGAGAGAAAGAGAGCGAGAAAGAGAGAGAGAGAGAGGGCAAATGAGTGAGAGATACTTGTATGTATACATAACTGGTGCTACAGTTACAGATTGAGATACTTTGTTGCATTGTTGCTGTTGTTACTGTTGTTGATGTTGCTGTTGTTGTTGTTGTTGTTGTTGCTGTTGTTGCAGCCGCAGATTTAAGAAGCTGCCGTTGACGTTTTGAATAAATTTTAATTGAATTCGCACAATGAAACTGTTTACTTAACCTGCCACTTTGCCGAGATGAGCTTCAGATACAGATACAGATACAGATACATTGTATATAACAAGCGCATGTATGTGCATGCCTGTGCACGCTTGTGTGGCATGCATGTGTGGCATGTGGCATACAATGTGCTGCCATTTAGCTCTTGGTTTAATTACAGCTACCGAGAGATTTGAGCTTAACACTTGTTAAATACGCAAGTGTGTGTATGTATGTGTGTGTATACAAGTATGTGTGTGTGTGTGTGTGTGTGTGTGTGTGTGTGTGTATGTGGAAGAGTGCCACAAGTTGGGGCAAGCTAATGAGTTGAATGTGCTTCAAACTAATTGCTAATACACGAGTACATAGGCATTACTCCATGTGTGTGTGCGTGTGTGTGTGTGTGTTTGCCACAGTTTGTTGCACTTGCACTGCTGTTAGCCCTTAACTGTTAACGGCTTGCCATTAACGTTAACACTTCTGTGCTCTTAACCTTTTTGTTTGAGCCCATTTAACTGTATACACTGTGCGAAAAGTAGTGTGAGTTTGCCTGTTACTTTCTCACAGTGTATTTTACACAACACGAGGCTGAAGCTTGAACCAAATCTAATTCTTATAATAGATACAAATGTATCTTTGTGGGTTAATCAACACTCTGCTCACTCTATCTCTATCTTTATCCCCTTTTTCCCCTTATCCTTCCCTCCCTCTTTCTCTGTACCTCCCTCTCTAACTATTTCCCTTTCTCTTTTCGATGATTTTCAACACCTTTTATTTTAGCTTATACTTTTCATCTTTTGAGCCATGAACTCCTCTCCAATTCCCCCCACAGTAACACCACCTGCCCCCTCCTCCCCTACCCCAGCGTACTTCCGTTTGTCGGGGGAATCACGTGTCAGGTAAAATGTGTGCACAGAGCACTCCTTCATTAAGTTAATAACAGTTTTTCCCTCCCAAAGCCAAACGCAAGCGAAGTACAAAGTGAAATTGCGAAAATCCGCTGCACAATTTCCACTGAAGCTTTTCCAGCCCCTGCCCCTGCCCCTGCCCCCTTGGATAGGGAGTGGGAAAAGGGATGTGGGGCATGCAACACTCTCTGTGTAATTTGCCAGTGCGTTGTTGGCCTTTTGATTCTCCAATGGGTTCAGTTTTTTTTCTCGTTGTTTGGTTTTCAATTTCAGCCACTGTAAAAGTATCTGAGACTGTATTTTACATCTTGATTATCTTCCGTTTTGTTTACGCTTACGCAAAGGGGGTGGGGCGGTGTGTGTGTGTGTGTCACACCCCCTCGACACACAATAATATTTCTATTCAAATCCATTCAAGGATAAGAAGTCAATCAGTCTTCAAAGTGCCAAGGATTTTGCACTTTGTCCAAAAATTCAAATTCTCTTTCGGAAATTCGCGAAACTGAAAACATAATCCGTCCGAGGTTGAGGCTAAGACTGAGGCTGAAACGGAGGCAAAGGCTCAAAAACAACCCCAAGACGTTCTGCCAAATTGAAACTGTAGCGCTTACGCCTCTGCCCCTGCCCCTGCCCCCGCCACACCGCCCTGCGCTCTGGGCCAAGTCGAAGGCGTCTTCAGCTGGCACGTGGCAACACGGCAAGGGTTCTGGCCCAAACAAAAAAAAACCAAAGGCAGAAGCTGAAGCTGAAGCTGAAGCTGAAGACGAAGCCAACATGTCATTCTTGAATTTACCCTTTCGACTCAGACTGAATTGGAGACGAGTTGGCATTGGCAGAGTGTAGGGGTTAGAGGAGTTAAAGGGGGTAGAGTGGGCACAACGGTCACATTATCGTAATCGCATCCTAATTGCGAGAAAATTACGCCCACGTGCGGCTGGTAACCTGATCAGCATCAAAGGAGCGCACAGTCGATGGAATCTATTGTCAACTTTAACCTTTACTCGCTGTTTGGCCAAAACTCTGACTTGTCATTTGGCTTGGAATTAATATTTATTGATTTGTTTAGTTGGCTTAAAAAGGGTTTTGTTGTAACGCTACTACTTTTCTAATATTTCTACCAACTACACTACTTTTTTCAGTATTACTCCTATGTGTACTATTTTAGCTACTGCAACTACTATTTCTAGTTCTACTACTATTTCTACGGCTGTTTCTTATTTAGCTACTAGTACTACAACTACTACTATTTCTAGTAATACTTTTACTTCTACTACTACTGTTAATTTTACTACTACTATTTCTAATATTGCTCCTACTCTCCTACTAAAAGTATTATTACTACAATATCTGAATATCTACTACTATTTCTAGCAGTATTACAAATTTTACTACTATAACTATAACTACTACTACTACTACTACTATTTCAAGTATCACTACTTTTTCTATTATTTATTTGCTACTACTGCCACTACTACTACTACTACTACTACTACTACTACTACTACTACTACTATATTGACCACTTCTGCTACTATTAGTACTTTTAGTAGTTTTAATACTTATCCTATTTCGCAGTCGTCTTCATACTATGTTTCTAGGAGATTTTATAAACTAATAGTGTACTGTTAATACTGTATATTTATTGTACTACTTAAAGGGTAATTTGTTGCATACGGACTCTGTAACCGACGAATTGTACGTGAAATAATTTATAAAGATCTCCGATTTCTCTAAGATCGTAACTATTCCAATTTCTCAGGCTCCGCAGAGGCCATGAAAAAGCGCCAGAGAAGCGGTACCAAAACCGCCGCAAGCAATTGGCCAACAAAATATGTCCAAAGACCGTCAAAGGATAACTGGACGACAGCAGGGGCCAGGGAGCGAGCAAAATTCATGCTACAACCGCTAATTTGGTGCTGAAATAAAAGTTGTTTAGGACCAAGATCGAAATTGGTTGTTTCATATAAATAGTGCTTACTGTAGCGCAGCATAGGCCGGCAATAACGAATCCGATGCGAAGGGAAATCGAATCGTAGGCGGAATCGCTGCGTTTGTCCCAAATGGCGCAGAAGGCCAAGAGGAGAAAGGCGAGTAGAAGGAATTCAATGAGGATGACCTTCCATTCATCGATGCCAGTACCCACCAGGGTGAGACAGATCTTTGCGTGGTCGTCGGGAAAAGCTGCATAGGCCAAGCCAAAGCCAAGGAATGCGCCCAAAAATTGACAGAGAAAATAGCATAACATGAGTTGCCATTCCATCGCACCAACGATTGTGGCACAAACACTGACCCAGGGATTCAGATGGCCACCGCTCAAGAAGGCAAATATATGCATTGCCGTGGCATAGGAGAATCCCCAGCCGAAAGATACTTGCACCAAGTGTTTCGAATACTGGGCTATAGTGCAACCCAGTGTCATCAGCATAGCTGTACCCGTAAATTCGGCCAGGCATTTCTTGGCCAAATCCCAATCAAACTTGAAATTTCCCATTGTTTATTAAATATTTTTCAGTAATATCTTTTTTTCTCTTTTGTAAACTGTAATAAATTTATAAAAAATTATTTATTTAAACAAATAAAATATTTTAGATTTGAAGCTTCATCTATTTGTTACGTTTCCAAAACTCTACTGAAGTTTGCTTTAGAAAAAAGATCTAAACAAAACAAGCAAAAGGGAACGCCTACTACAAAGGGAACAAATCGGAATTTGAATTTTTACGTACAAGGCGCGCACGATAGTTGTTATCGATAGTTCTGGGTGCTTGCCAGACACCCGCAAAATCTGGCAGCGCTACCATTTCGATTACCAAACATTCGATAACCAAACTACCTTTTAAATTTAAACGCAAACAGTGGAAATAATTATAACTATAATTTTACTTTATTCTGACGCTTGACAGTCAATACTATGGAAATGTTTCTGACGATACTAGATAATGATAATGTTTATGATATTTTGATAACATTTTGGCGAGAAATTATTCGCCACCACCGCCGCCTCCGCCAGCAGCTTGAGAGTTCTCATCTTTGCCCTGCAAATAGATGAAACGCCAAGCGACTGCCAGTAGAATAGATGTGACAAGCGGTACGGCCATAAAGACACAAATATGCTCCCAATATTCGGCTGCAATAGCTGGCCAGAGTGAACGGAAGGGATTCATACTTGCACCAGTATATTCAGCCTATAAATATATATAAATTATATGTATTTTAATATATCTATGAGTTACTTACACCAACTAGTCCACAGGCGGTGACCACGATTCCAATTCGCAGGGATATTGTCTCCAGCATTTTCTCATTGGCCACGTTCCAGGAGGCGCACATCGCGAGCACCCAAGCTCCGGTCATGTAAAATTCCAGTAATATGGCTTTCCACCAGGGTTTTATGGTCACTTGAGTAACACAAAACTTGATATTTGACATTTCGGTACGCACCAAACCGTAGGAAATACCAAAGCCACATGCGGAGCCCAAAAGTTGCATCAAAATGTAAAGAAAACCATCAAGAATTTCCACGTTTTTCATGATCATGGCAGCGACGGAGATACATGGATTAATATGGGCACCGGATAATATACGGAATGCTTGAGTTGCTGCTATCACTGAACTTCCCCAACTGGCCGAATATGCTATAGATGCTGCAGTCATTGTGCCAATGGAACAGCCCACAAACTGATAGAGTAGACTTGCTAAAAACTCCGCCAATAGTTTCACAAAAAACTCTTTATTGAATTTTCCCATTTTGTTAATTAGTTAAAATATAGAAACTTAAACTGTAAACGAAAAGAATTTTGTTCAGCTCGATTGGATTTTCTGTTACTAATTGAGTTTTTTTTCAAATTTTCCGTGGCTTGTTGAGTTAATTTGTGGCAAAAGCCTTCCTTGATTTTTACACCTGGCGGCAAAATTTGAAACCGATAGCCAAGGTCGATTAATTCATTCGATAGTTAAGGTGCAGGGTGGCCATGCTTACAGTATAGGTGGCAACGCCACGAGCCGATGCTTTCCAACACTACACAGTGGCAAAACAACCCCCACACAAGATGGCACAAACATTCATTTTTGAATTTCAATCCGACTTTAGTCCGCAGACGTCGGTTTTGCCATTTAAACGTGCTTCTTATTCGCGCTGTTCGTATTCTTATTTCCGTTAATCCACACACACACATTCCTACACACATCTAATGCGTGTGTCGGCGCGCGGAAGCTTCAAAGTACAATAGACTAAAAAAAAAAGAAAAAACGAAGAAATTCTCCCACTTGATACGTTGCCACAACAAAAGTCCTAATAGGCAGCGTATCAAAATTAATAATAATAACCATGTTATTGCTCTTTGCACTATAACAACAACAATTGCCATACATTTTTGCATCGTCAAGTCGTTATATATACTCTAAGTTTCGCTTAACACTTCGTCGTCATCGTTGGCGTCACAAGGGACACTTGAATAATATAAAAAAGAAAGAAAAGCAAAAGGAAACACACGACTTGCGGTGGTCATTCAACAACCTCTTTTTGGAATATCGATTTTCCGTTACAACGTTATACACACACTTTGACCGAGTTTATACACATAAAGCCGCGCGCAAGCACACGCCCCTCTTCAAGCCACAGACCATCCTCCCTCTCTCTCACCCACTCACTGTAGCAGCAAGGGTAACGGTAACAGTAACTGTAACGGGAGAGTTTGACTTTGTCTCAAATGCCTATGCCTGTGTGCTGTGATTGCGACCGCAATTGTGTGTGTGCGTGCGTGCGTTCGTATACGTGTGCGTGTGTGTGAATGAGTGAACTGTTGATGCAAAGTGAAAGTAAGCAATGTTTAATTGTTGCATATCGGGGGAATCAATTCTAGAAGTTCGCATAACTCGCATTTAGAAGCATGTTTTATTTGGCACTGATCAAATAGGGACGGACAAAACATTTAAGGTGAGTAAATATTATAAACATTTTCATGAATAAAGAAAATTGTATAATGCAATTTTTATGCGTAACTTGAGCAGAGTCAACATATTGTAGAACGGACTGTACGTGTTTTGACTCAATTAGTTCAATTTATTTTTAATCCGACTTCTGTGCAAAATCACAAACACACAACAAATAAAATCGCGCATGTCACACATTGTGCGCTTAATTTGTAATTCACTTTTGTTGTTGTTGTTGTAGTTTGTAGTTTCATATCTATTCCCAGCACTCACCTTATCTCGTCTCTCCTTCGTTGTTTTTCTCTCTTTCTAGCATCATCAGTACATCCAACAACAACAGCGGCGACTACGCAAGCTTTGACGTCGCAGTTCTCTTAACGATCATCGAGTTGTAACTGTGTGTGTTCCTCTGCGTTTGTGAGTGAGTGCGCTTGAGTGTTTGCGAAAGAGCTTGCGTCTGTGTGAGAGTGTTTGAGTGCTTTCCAACATGGCGGGGGGACAAAGGCCGCTGCTAGTTCAATACACTCATGCAATGCTCACGGCTAGCTGTCTGCTCTTGTTCTTCTTATCTCAAACGTTGGCTCAAGGCTCGTCCCAACAAGTGTGTCCAGAGCAGAGTGACATTTCGCCCTGTATTTGTACAGTGAAGAAAAATGGCTTGGACATTTTGTGCGAGACAACAGATTTGGCGCATATTACCAAATCCATGGGCACATTGAAGGGCAAAAGTCCAATTATTTTTTATCTAAAGCTGCGCCACAACAATTTGCCAAAGCTTCAAGGTTTTGTTTTTCTGGCTCTCGACATTCGTCATTTGACAATACACAACAGCAGTTTGGCAGCCATTGAGGAGAATGCTCTAAGTTCGTTAGGTGAGTGGCAAGTTAATGCATAATTAAGCCAATAGAAATCAATATAAGAAAGCCTTACCTTTTTAATTCAATAGGCAAAGGACTCACACAGCTGGATGTTTCACTCAATCAGATGAAAACGGTGCCTTCTCAGGTATTTATTCAAACACTTTTCTTAGCATACTTACCGGGATAACATATCGATAAACACAGTTATCGAGCGGCCAAATTGAAAACAATAACATAGCGAACATTTTGTGGAGTAACTAATAATTGTATTAATTCGCAGGCACTGCAACATTTGTACCACCTGTTAATATTGAATTTGAATCACAACAAAATCACCGTTTTACATAACAACGCCTTCGAGGGACTGGACACGTTGGAGATACTCACGCTCTATGAGAACAAAATCACTCAGGTCGATCCAGAGGCATTCCGTGGCTTGGAAAAGTAAGGACTTAATGATTAAAAATATAATTTGTTATTATACCTTAAATTGTATATTTAGAAAATTGAAACGTTTAAATCTGGGTGGCAATGACTTATCGCAGGTGCCACAAAAGGCACTCTCCATACTGGATACGCTGAAGAAACTGGAGATACAGGAGAACAAGATACGCACGATCAGTGAGGGTGATTTCGAAGGTAAAATAAATATAATTTACATAAATTGTAACTGTAAAAAGTCTAATTAAACCATCCAACAGGTCTACAGAATTTGGATTCGTTGATTTTAGCTCATAATATGATCACATCCGTGCCTGCAAATGTTTTCTCCCATTTGATTCTACTTAATTCATTGGAATTGGAGGGCAACAAGATCAATGTCATCGATAAGGATGCATTCAAGGGTCTAGAGGGTAAGCAGATAGTGTAATCTTAAGTAGGACAACATAATGACAGATTTTACAAATTATAGAAAATCTGCAGTATTTACGTCTGGGCGATAATAATATACATGCCATACCCAGTGAGGCACTGCGTCCATTGCATCGTCTACGTCATTTGGACTTGCGTAACAACAACATCAACGTATTAGCTGACGATGCATTCACCGGCTACGGCGATTCCCTGACATTTGTGAATCTACAGAAGAATGAGTAAAGCCCGCTAAAGTGCACAAAATAATACTTAATTTATAAGCATTCATTTAAAAATATTGTATATTATTGCTATCATTATGTTATTATTGTTTAATTGTAGCATCAAAGTATTGCCCAGCACTCTGTTTGAGAACCTCAACTCGCTGGAGACGCTCAATTTGCAGAATAACAAACTGCAACGCATTCCACAGGACACCATGGAACCGGTCATCGATACTCTACGCATAATTGACATCACTGGCAAGTCGTGGATTGAATTTGAATTGAATCTTTAGACTTATACAGTTGACTTTACAGATAATCCATTGAATTGCTCATGCGAATTGACCTGGTTCCCCAAGCTGTTGGAGGATCTGAAGAACAAGGATGATGAAATGTCACAGAAGAAGAAGCCATTGTGCCACATGTCGCTGGACAATCGCGAGTATTTTGTGCAAGCGATGCCCATCGAGAAGATGCACTGCGCTGGCCTCAATGTGAGTCCCTCACCCACGAGCGGCGGTCTCATGCGGATACTGCAAGTGAACATTTTGGCCCAAATAGCCATGTTTAGCGTGGCGTTTCTGAGTAGCGTTTAAAAACAATCGTATCAATTGCATTCATATCCGTTTAATTCCGTTTAGTTGCAAGCACACACACACAAACACATTTATATATACATATATGGGTGATCCCTCAGATGGATCATCATCATCAGACATAGACGAAGTGATACTTATGCCCCCACAAAACCAAAACCAAAACCAAAAATACCAACAAATAACCAAAGAACTTTTGTACGCCTACAAACCTTTTTCTGTGTTGTTGTATTGTATTTTTTATTATAGATTATAGTGAATCCGTGAATTATGCAACTCTGGCAATTGTTAGACTCAGAATGCACCCAACCAAGAGCAACAAACAACCCAAAAACAACAGCAATATCACCCGCAAGTGCCCCCCGATCGTTAACTGAATTACTCAAAATACACCCACCTTGTTGAATTTTGAATTTGAATTTTGATGCCAATGCCATAAAACGCGCTTTAAAACAATACAAAAAATTAAAATAAACTAAATACACACACACACACCTACACCTACACACACACACACAGCAGTAGCCCGACAAAATGCTGCTAAAAACACAAAAATACAAACAAAATATTAGAAAAAATCGTTCAAAATAATGATCGTTAATTGTTAACGCTTAGCCTTGTATTAAGAGAACAAAACGTAATCGTAAAAGTTATCGAATGGCATACAAGAATGTATCGTAGCCTAGGCTTAAGTCCATATAGCTTATGTGAAGAATTCGAAAACGTAAACATATCTGGAAAACGTGAATTGTTAGAATTTAAGCGATATTATTATTATTATTACTATTATTACTATAAAAACTATGATTATGTTTTTCGATTATTATTGTAGTTGAATTAAGAGATTTCTGAAAGAAACTTTACTGCATACACTCTATATGTGCTATATATACATACTATATATATATATTTAAAATATCTATTTATGTACCTATCTATTGTGTGTAGTTGTATGTCGTCGTCTTGTCGTTGCTGTTGTGAGATACAATCATTATAAACTTTATTGTTCATTTGAATTTTTGCTATAAAACATTTATTTCAAACCACACAAAAAGCTAGTCGAAATTTTCTGAAAAACTTTCTATTATTTACAAAATAATTAATAATCTATGTGCAAGCACTTAAAAAACAAAAATTTATAAAAAATTGTACGCGTTCAAAAGAAAAAATCATTTGCATCAATCAAGAAGAACTGATTATGGAATAAGTAGTTTGTACTCTTTATATGCAAGATCGAAGAAGAAGAAGAAGGAAAGTTGAAAGTTTGAGGAGCAAGAAGCGGACACTTTGTTGTGCCGCATATACACACATACATATCAATTATTGTATACATAATCGTTATATACTATAATGTAATATCGTAACATATCAAGGGGATTACCAATTATAATTGGGAATAACTCAAAATTTTTAGATCTACTTTTGAAATCACACATGAAAATGAATAATTGTTAATATGTTTTGATTAATTTTTTTAAATTCGATATTTATCTATATGTTTCTATATATATGTACCTCTATTGAACACTATTTTAACTAAGTTATACATACATATATATATAAATCTTTAGGCTATATTTATATTTATATATATTTACATTTACATATTCGAAAATCGATTAACAAATTTTTACAAGGTCTTTCGATGTCGTTCAGTCTCGTCAGTTTGGTTGGGTCAGTTAACCACTGGCGAGTTGACGAATCAGAATAGACATTTTGGAACAAAACAAAATATTTCCAAGAGAATGCGCTCTAAATAACCAACTCGGGTCAGTTTTGGCATTAGCTGTTCTTTTTTAAATATTTTGAAATGAGATTGGGAATAATTTTATCCATGAGGCAATCAAATCAGTTGTTAAATGCTTCGTTGCAGAGGTCAAAGTGTGTGTGTTGTGTAAGGCGAACATTATATATTATATAGTATTATTATGTTCCCACACAGACTTTGATTTCTCAATCGAACCACTTGCGATTTGTAAAGAATAAAGAATCATATTGGTTACTAATTTGAGTAATTGTTTCATTTATTAGTCACATGGCTTTAAAGTACATCGTTTTGGGCACTGGAAACCCATTGAAGGCACTGGCAATGGGCACAGTATAGGCACCCATATTCGGAAAACCTATCAGATCTCCTCGATTTAGGTTAGGCAAACGCAAATCTTCCGAAATCTACAAGAAATCAAGTTTTAGAACCTACAATATATTGGAATTTCCATCTGGAACTTACCTTGTCCAACGCATCACAGCTGGGACCCCAGATCAAGCTCTTGAATGTGGGCAAGTGCTCGGCATTATCCTATGGAAACACACAATCATAACTTTGAGTTAAGTTCTATTTGGTTTCCCCCACCCCAAAATTTACCAGGTAATGCTGTGCTGTCACCGTCTGATGATCGTAGAGTATGCAATTGAAGGAGCCATAGACACCATCGTTTAGATAGTACATGATTGTGTCCAGTTTTCCCACCGCATTTCGAACTTCCCTCTTGGCATGGATCTTACAGACAAGCGTGTAGGCAGCAGCCACAAAGAATCTACCCGGTTCGGCTATAATCTCCACACTACCATCACCAAAATGCCTATCCACCGCCTTGTTCACAACACCAGAAATCTATAAAAACCAAATAATATTAGTGATATAACAAAATATACTTATTTTGGTACCTTTTTGAACTGGTCATCATCGTTGCCCGGAAAACCGCCGCCAATGTCCAGTAATTTTAGATCATAGCCCAAAAGTTGACCAAATTTGAATATGTTCTTGGCCTTTTGTATAGCTCGATCGTAAGCCTCGGATTCAGAGCAGCCTGAACCGACGTGGAAACTGGTGCCAGTGACCTGTTATGATGGATGAAGCTTAGTTTCATAAATAAGCTCTCAGGCAAATGCTGACTCACCGTCAAATCAAGCGCTTTGGCGAGTAGCATCAATGCCGCAGCATCAATGTCCGCATCGCAACCAAATTTATCGCCCAGTGGACACTGTGCGGCCTTTGCCTCACACTTGAAGCGCACAATCAGGCTAAAAAGTGAAATTATATAGAAAAGATTAGAAGCTAGGAACTGATAAGAGACTTGGATGTGTACATACTTAGATTGGGGATAGTGTTTGTGTAGTTTGTAAATCTCAAATTCGTTGTCCACGGTGCCTTTGAGCACGTGATGCTCACGAGCGTAATCCAAGTGACTTACGGGACGACAGGGATTGGCGAATATTATGCGTTCAGGCGAAACATCGCAGTCCAACACCTAGAAAGAAGGAAAATAACAATTAAATGGAAAATCTAATCAAAAACATTATAAACTCCTATAAGAAAAGGCTTCACCTACCAACTTAAGTTCATTTTTCGATGCGCAATCGAATCCCACGTCCAGTGTGGCCAAAGTTTCCACAATAACGGGACTATCGTTGCACTTTACTGCGTAAAAGGGTTTGATGCGTGGCAAGTGCTCCTGCCACAGCTGCAACTTGCGCTCCAACGTCGTCAGATCACATATATTTAATGCCTCGTCAGCATTTTCCAACTGGGCATCGGCTATTATCTGTCCTATATTCAGCTCTTTTTCGGCATAGTAATTGATTTTATTTGCCGACATCTCGTTACGTCCACAGCACTCAACGGCGTCTGATTAACTAGTCGATTGCGGTCCCTTGAGCTTAGCTTAGTCGTCGTTATCACGAAATGGAATTTCAACAGACTTTGCAAAGCATTTAAAAATTGAAATGTGCGCGTGTCCAGACAAATGTCCATTTTGGTATTACCTATAAAGGCTAGGGAACGGAAAGGGAAGGAGAAGGGGGAAGGATCGCACAGACAATGCAACTCTAATTAGCGGGCAGGAAAGGTCAACGTAATTAATTGAATTTCTAACAAACACACACACACTCATACAAGCGATAATACACACATGCAAACATACGTACGTGCCATGGAAATTATTTACAACCTTCAATATTTGGGATCGTAAATAATTTTAATGCGTCGAGCATGTAAAATCTAATAAAATGTAAATTTTCAGCAAGACAACTTCAAACTGCGCATAATTGACACACTTCAGGGTTACACACACACACACGCACACTCCCATGCATTTAATACACTGCCCCAGGGCTGCACCATTGACAATTGGCAATAACCATAAAAGTGCTCTTGATATGCGTGGAGTGTGGGTGACCGTGTGTGAGAGCGAGAACGAGAGGGTGACAGAGGGTTGGACTCTTGCGTTTCGTACGCCCTCTATAGGCAATTATAAATTAAAATCAAACCATTGAAATCGATACAGCAATTGACAATTGTCAATCGTTATCGATCAAAGCTTAATTGGCCGCAGACCGCAGCAGTGCACCCTTTGGCCAGGTAACGGTTAACCGCTTTTAATAAAATAAAAAAATCAAATTGTCAGCTGTCAAAAAGTTATTGAGCGATTGATACAAATGCATCAAGTCACGCCGTCGATCCGCAAATGGACAAATGAAAATTGTAAGAACTGAAAACTCATTCTCCATTGCAATCAAATAAATTTCGTGTGTGTTGTTGTTTTTTTGCTGCCCATTGCAATTTGCTGCGAGTGTCATCATTCATTCATTTCGTTTCATTTAAGTGTGCACTTTTGAGTGCTCACACACGCACACACACATATACATATCTATGCAGTCTGTGCTCTTTCGCTCTCTCTCTCTCTCTCTCTCCATCTCTCCCTTTTCACTTGAGTTTGAGTGATGTGACAAATGTGCGTACACGCCACAAAAGTGCTTCAACTGTTTCAGTTCTCAACGCACAGATTTTACCGTTTAAAAACTGGTTTTTTCAAATTTACACCAAAATGCATTTAAATCATTTTGTAATAAGGTTGGGAAATTACAATTTAAATGTCATTAATTATTTGCTTTGCTTTTTTTATAACTACTCAACTGCATTTAATACGGCCTTTCCCTTACAACTCTCTCCTGAAAGCCGAACCAATTGCGGTTCAAACGTGGAACTGGCAAATTTAAATCTTGTTGCATAAGTATTAGTGTGTAGATCAGGTGTACAGTTCACAAAACCATTAAGAGTATATGTAAATTTATATGTATTTTTTGTATAGAGGCAATTTTCATTATTTAGTTAATTATTTATTTAATATCATTTTTTTTGTATAATTAAATCTTTCATTTAAATAGCAGATTCTAGATTTCTAGTCATTTGATTGCGTTTCCTACAAGCAATTAAAACATACTGATTTAAAGCCGCAAACTGGCGCCTGGCCACAATAAAAACAGCTTTGGGGAGAGAGGAGAAGACAATGAAAAGAGAGGAAGAGAGAGAGAGAGGGGTGTCTGGGCTGAAGGGCAGACAATAGTCGCATTACCACATTAACATATTTTGTAGGCTCTCTTTAACAACACTTGCACTCAAGGGTCCACTTGAATTTTTCACACACATATACACATACATACATATACTAGCACACGCATGCACACACGCATGCTAACACATGTTTCGCATGCAAAATCTGCGCTCGGAGAATCGTTGAGCCTTTTGGGTTGATTTGCCAATGTCAGTGCGCCGATGCCGAAGCCGAAGCCCACGAAGTCATCGGGTTCTGAGTAAAGCATTTAACGCTCGTCTTTTTGGCACTTGCAATTCCTGGCATGACTCATGCGGCACACGACTAGCTACACGGAGAGAAAATGAGTCTTTAATCGAATTGGGAGATAGGATTAAAGGTATTTAAAGTTTTGAATTAAAAAATGTATTAATAAACGTATACTAAAAAATTAATATATAGAACAAAATACAACTAAAGCAGTTTTCAAGAATATGATTAATTTTAAAGATACTTTTCAATGTAATTAAATTTTTTCCAGTGCACACACACACACACATTATGCTGAGCTGGCGTCCTTGCCCCACCTGTCGCCCAACGTTGGCGCCTGCCACATGCCACACGCCACACGCCGCACGCCGTACGCCCTATGCGACGAGAGCAGCCGAGGGTTAGAATCCAGTTTCTATTTTCATTTCTCTAATTTTGAAAATTCAGTGTTGTTTTGTTTGGCCGACGGAGCTGCAGCAGCCACAGTCGCAGCAGCAGCCACAACAGCAATGCCTCAACCAATACAAGAGCAACAGCAACAATAGCAACAATCAGCAACAACAACAACTACAATAACAACAACAACAACAACAATAACAACAGGAACAGACATGTCCCATTTGCTGAGGCGCACCAAGAAATCCTGTCTCAAGGTGAGTTCTCTTTGTGGTTCGATGGTTTTAGTGGTTTTGGTGGTTCGCTTTGTTGCTGTTTCGTTGCTTATGCTTGTTTTATTGCCGCCCTCTAGCGTTGGGTGGTGCAATCAATAAAAAATCGATGACCTTTTTGGTAGCCAACGCAATATTAGCCGCAAAAGTAAAATTTACCACTGCGATTGTTTTATAAACTTTGTGTAATACAAGTAGTTTAATAAAAACTTAATTAAACTAGTTAATGTTTAACGAAAATTGTGTAAAATTGAGCTAATTATGTATAAAGTTTTGCCCAAAAAGCCGGTAATCCCATAAACATTTACGACTTGACTTTAAATGTTTTAAAAAGTGCATTTTAGCCAAGTTTAAACACATTATAAATAATAATTGCGCATCAGAATTTTATATAAATTTATTTATAGCAAATTTTTCCCTTATTAATTTCAGTTGCTGCGCAAAATTTCCACATCAAAGCAACTTTTTGTGCAGCGACTGGACGAGGACATGGAAGATGAGGATGAGCAGGAGGAGGAGGAGGAGCTGGGTGTAGAGGGGGAGGAGCAGGTGCAATATATTTTACATGCAACAAACGATAAGCAATACACAAGCAACAGCAACAACAACAACAACACAGAAACATCCGTCCAATGTTTGGAATATGCCTGTGAGGCAGAAGTCCTTGAGAAGCAGCAACAGGAGGAGGAGTGGCACTGGGGTCTGCAACAGGAGCAGGAACAGGAGGAGTCTGTTAGCATTAAGTTCGATCTGATGGATTATAAGCAGAATGTGAGATATTTACGACACACACCCTCCAACTCCAGTCTCGATCTGCAGCAGGAACAACAGCAGCAACAACAACAACAACCGCAACAACAACGCGAAGTGGCAACAATAGTGGCAACACCGCGTGCCACCTGCAGTGTTAGTCTTGGCTCCAAATTCGATGGGAATTACCACAATGTGATCATCATGGAACAGCCACCAAATGATGATTATCCCATTGTCAAATGGGACATCAATGGGAATTCGTTGGATGAGGAGTCCTTCGATCTGCGACAACATTGGGATGCCTTCGACAGTCGCTGGCGACAACTGCAATCGTTTCAGAGTAAACGACACTCCCAATCATTGCGATCGAGTCATCATTCCAGTGCCTGTACCCTGGAGACTTGGATCGATGATGCTGAGCTGGGATTATGTGATGACTCGCACAATTTGTTGCAAACCAATCACAACAACAACAACAACTGTAACCAATGCCTTAAAAGTTTCTAAAAAAAAAAAAAATACTGAAAAAATACTAAACAAAATACTGAAAAAATACTAAAAAATACTAAAAAATACTAAAAAAATACTAAAAAAAAACTATTAATCAAACAGAAAGTATTTCCTGTGAAAAGAACCTCAAATTTTGATGAAATATACGCGGTGCGCTCTAACTCACACCCTTGCTCTTTATTACATTAGTTTCGTGGGATAAATTTTTAGAAATTACTGTGAATGGTTGATTTTGTAGCGAATTGTTCGCTTTTTACTCCCACACTTGGAAAATTGGTAAGAAAAATCCATTAAGCAACAAAAAAGCGAAACACGAACAAACCTTTCTTTGACTCGACATGCATAAAATGCACTTCAAACGATTTCGCCTGCGCTTTTTTTACAGCCCAGCGTCGAAACGGTACTAGGTATTGCCCAGAAGAGAGAGAGAGAGCGAGAGAGAGAGACAGGGAGACAGTCACACGACCCGCACGTGCTGAACATGCGTGAGAATCGTCGAACCTTTGGCTTTCCCACGAGCCATTTCTCACTGTCGCTTACTGCCTCAAGGGTGAACTGCCCTATGTACCGCTCTCCTCTCCACCCTCTCAGTCCTTATAGGGGTGAGTGGGTATGTGTCCTTGCCAAGTTGCCAAGAATTTTGTAACCTGAGCGACAATCAACTTTTTATTTCTTTATTTCTATTTTTTTTTTGCTTTTGGCCGTAGCAAATCAAAAGCACTTTTCCTAATTTAGTATATTTTTAGTATTTGAAATCGATATCAAGTTGAGTTTTGTAACGAATTTATGGCGTATTAAGCATACGCCGTGTTTAACATTTATTTTAGTCACATTTTGTGGGAAATTTATAAATATTTTTAGTATTTTATTTAGTATTTTATTTGTTTTGAAATCTATTTAAATTGCTCATAAATTTATTAATTTAATTGGCAGTGGGAGCTTATTGGATCAGGTGTAGCATAACGTTTCATTATACCCCGTACTCTTACAAAGAGTAGAGGGGTCTATTAAGTTTGCCAGAGTGAAATGTGCGTAACAGGCAGAAGGAAAGGAGTGGACGACTCCATAAAATATATATATTCTTGATCAGCATCAACAGTCGAGTCGATATAGCAATGTCCGTCTGTCCGTCCGTTCATACGTATCGGACAACTATAGCCTATAGCTCCCAAAGGACAAATGGATCAGAAATTAGAGATTTCTATAAAAAAATTTTATTTAAATGAACCGATCTTAACCAAACTCACACAATATGTGTATATCATACTATATAGCCTATAGCTCTCATGGAACAAATCAAACAAAAAATCATGCAATAAAATCAGGTAAAATTTTGGTTAATTCAGATTTTCTGGAACTGATTTAAATTTGATTTTTCTATTTATCACTTGGAGTTTTGGTAGTTCAGTTTATTTTATGATCTCTCAGGAAATATTACAATATTATTTGGGTCCCAGGAATTCTGATTAGAGATACGTAAGCAAGTCAAATATATATATCAGATTCACTTGCGGAATTAAAACTTAAATCAATAATTGTATTCAAATAATTCTTTAATATTTAATTATTAAAATTCAGATTTATTTTCGAATATATTCCACTCCAAACTGACTAAAGAGTTCAACGTATTACCCGATTAAAGTATTTCCCAATCACACATAAACTTGATCAATCTACACTTATCTCTAACTTAAATTTATACAACAAGTTCCTATTGTTAAGCCCGAAAATCATTAAGCTAATTTTGAATGTTTACCAGGAATCAATTTGGAAATCAATTGGAACATTTTATGCATGCAGAGTAGGTCAGACACAGAGGTCATAGGTCAACACCGTCAGTGGCACCTGCTCCATAACCTTGACCTAGAAACGCCGAGGGAAACAAACGGGCAAACAAGGAGCAGGAGCAGGCGTGGCAGGCAGCCATGAGGCGCTGTTGGCACTTGTTGGAGCCGCATGCCACTTGCTACTTGCCGCATGCCACACACGCCGCACACGAGCCGGCGGCAAGAGCGACGCTGGTCGCGTGCTCCAGTTTCCAGTCAACGAGGAGTACAAGAAGAAGACAATGGAAGATGCGGTGACACAATCACAGCAAGATATAATCGACAATCGCCAAAGACTAAAACTAATACTAATCATAACAGTCACTAAGTGATGAGTGCGAGTGAGAGGTGTATAGCGCTTGCTATCCTTGTTGCACTTGTGCTGTGGCAAGTGCTGCGCTGTCTGCTCATTTGTGGGTACAGTGCACGCGCTCTCACTCGCTCTCCTTTCGCTCTCCTGAATCTCTCTCTCTCTCTGTCTCGCTCGCTCTACGTTGTGATCACAGTTTGTTAGCCACCACCAACTGAAGTTTGTGGCACGCGTACGTACACACACACACACACACATACACCCACAGGGGGTGGTTGCTGCTGCATCTTATTGGACCGTTATTGCCACTGCCGCTGCTGTCGCTGCCCGGCGGCAACCCTAAAAAGGGGTTGGGTTGCAGCAACGGCGGCCTGAACGTCCGTTAGTCGTGTGCTGCCAGAATCAGTCGAACGCCGTTCGCGCACACGATAAGTCACGTGCTCTCCCGATCTGCTGTAGCAAGTTCCAAATTCTCTCTCTAACTGTTTGTTTTTTTGTGGCAAGTTTCGCTAGTGATAAGAGCAAACTGCTCAGTCGTACAACAGAGCAAAGAACTTTTTGTTTATCAATAATGGAGCACAACATGCACGTGCAACATGCCGCACCGGCACTGCATCATTGGGGCTACGCTGCTGCCGCCGCTGTGCCAACGATGCCGACTGCCACGCCACAAGGTCATTGGGTGCCACCGCCGCAAGGTCACAGCCATCAAAGTCATCAGAGCCATCAAAGTCATCAGAGTCATCACTCGCAGCACAACAGTCTGAAGCGTGCGCTCTCCGAGAGCGACTGTGATGAGCTCTACTCGGAGGAATCCTCCAAAGAACAGTGCGTATACTTAACTTACCTACAGTAAAAACTAAAGAGTTTTTATTAAACTGATTTCCTCTTGTGCAGAATTTCTCCAAGTGGCACGGGAAGCTGCCAACTGATGAGCCGAAAGAAGCGTCGCGGTGTCATCGAGAAGAAGCGACGCGATCGCATCAACTCCTCGCTTACGGAACTGAAGCGTCTGGTGCCTTCGGCCTACGAGAAGCAGGGATCTGCCAAGCTGGAGAAGGCAGAAATACTTCAATTAACAGTGGAGCATCTCAAGAGTCTGCAATCAAAAAGTAAGTAGCATTAGTTTACTGAATTAATCGATATATCGTTCAATAGTTATCGGTAAAAGGGTTTTGAAACTAGAAATTCTTGAAGAGTTTTTGGAATCTTCATAGATATGCGATTTTTCTTGTCTATCAAGTGAGTTTTAGCATTGTTTTTAGTTTCGAAACAAGAATTAAAACGCTGATTTGTAAGTTTATGGAAACATTCAGAATCTTCCAAATATTTCAAGCGTTCAAAACTTACTGAGTTGAAAGTTTTGAGCAGCATTTATGTGCTATTTAGAAAATTAACTCTGTCCTATATATATATATAAACATATATTACTGATCCGCACTTTGGATCATTAAAGGACCTAGTTTCCAAGACTTTATCTAAAATTTCCACAAAGAGTCCTATAGTTTTGAATGCAAATCAGAAACTGAACACAAAACTTTAGCTAAAAACTAAGAAATTTCAGCTAAAAGTTAGAATTCAATGCCGTTTTCAACTAATTCTACAAGAAAGATCAATTCAAAGTGAATAATCCCCGATTAATTGGCATACAATATGTGTCACATTACAATAAAGCTGGATAAACAATGTTTAACCTGTTGTGGGAAATAAACTGGCGACAATTGTTCTTTTTTAGGGGATTGAAATCGGTTTTTTTTTTTGTGCACGAGAGAATTTGGAATCTCGGTACTTCCCACGCTGTTGAATCGGGTGTTTGTAGCGATAATACCACCATTAACTAGAAACCACCACCCGCTTTTGAGGTATAGCCAGTGTA
This sequence comes from Drosophila cardini, assembly GCA_018903735.1. Taxonomy (NCBI): domain Eukaryota; kingdom Metazoa; phylum Arthropoda; class Insecta; order Diptera; family Drosophilidae; genus Drosophila; species Drosophila cardini. The sequence continues at coordinate 10,731,595 of JAEIGM010000001.1, read as the reverse complement.
GAGTCGAGAGGTACCACCCATGCCACACCCCTCCGCCCCCTGAACCAGACCGTACTTATGTCAGGGGGTAGTTTACTGCTTTTTTTTGTATGCTCTACGCGTGGGAATTATTTGATGAGATTTTGTGAATTGTTATTGACTTTTTGTATCCCTTTTTGCAGCCCTGGACTCACTGAACTATGATCCACAGCGCGTGGCCATGGACTACCACATTATTGGGTTCCGGGAATGTGCAGCCGAAGTGGCCCGTTATCTGGTGACCATCGAGGGCATGGACATACAGGATCCACTGCGTCTACGGCTGATGTCCCATCTGCAGTACTTCTCTCAGCAGCGTGAGATCTCCGTCACTGGTGGTTATCAGCCCAATTGCGGTGCCACGCCCTATCAGAGCTACGCCCCTTCGGGCAGTAGCAGCTCCGCGTATGTGGCTAGCACTGGAGGTGGCTATATGAATCCATCACCGCATCATGTCAGTCGCTCCAGTGTGTCCACCGCAAGTGGAGCAGGTGCCAGTGATGTGCTGCCAAGTGTGATTGGTCCACACGAGCCGCGAGCAGAGCCGGCACCCCAACAGCAGCAGCAGCAACAACAGCAACAAACGACACAGCAACAGCAGCAACAACAACCGCAACAACAACAACAACAGCAGCCGTCACAGCACTATAGTCAGGAGCACACTGTTCATCCAGAGCAATCCCAGTCACAACAGCAACAGATTCCCACCTACATTGATCTGACCAACAGTCACCGCAATGCGGTGGTGCCCGCCATCACTGCAGAGAGTCTCAGCTACAGCTCGGCACCACATCCGTATCCGGTGAGCGGAAGTCAGGATTACAACAATGCCAGTGCCCTGCAGTACGCCTCCGCGAATGGCGCCAAACCCTACAGACCCTGGGGCGCTGAGATGGCCTACTAAGAAGCTATGCGACAGATTCTACGCAGATCAAGAAGCATTTACACTCAACAAACAGCATTAAGTGAATTTCCAACCCAGTTCTAGTCAGAATATCGGATCAAAGCCGATCGTTTGTGATAGTCTTAAGTTTTATACACCAAAAACGAATGTTTTCATTCTCCCTAACCTCAAAATTGTACTATATAGTTTTAGTTTTAAGCAAATTAAGTCTAACTTTTCAATAACTTTACATCTCATATATTTTATACTGAAAACTTTTGTAAATAAAAAACAGTTTTTAAAATAATGTCGAAAATTTTTAATTTTGCTTTGATTTTTAATGAAAAAATAGCTGATTTTGGTTGGGTTTACAAATTAAGAGCTCTGGACAGCCGAGATTCAAACTGTGTAGCCTGAAAAATAACGCTATGGGTATATATATATGGGTATAAGGTCGATAGAAAAACCTCAAGATCTCAGATTCTTCCAATTCAGTCTTTATAACTACGAATAACTGAAAATTTGCATCAAATAATGAAAATCAAGCATAAAAACTATAAATATATGATTCTATAGCCTAAAAACTAGGTAAAAACTGAAGATTATGATCGAAATCCTGTATATTTAAAAGGATTACCATTTTAGAACGAATTCAGGTTTGAAAAACGAGGTTTCGTGAGCCACAAACTTTATTTCTCTCTGTTTCCTTCTAAAACTATAAGTGTAAGGATTAAATATAGTCTGTAGAGCAAATTTAAATAATAATTAATGCTAGTACTATATGTGTTCTATGCAGAAAACACGTGTCTAAGGCTTTGTCTGTACCAATTTCCCCACAAATACTCGTATTTATGGAAAACAAATCTTTTGTTTCAAACCCATTGAACTGGAAAACATAATCGCGACTAATAAGCTACCGATGACCACTGTGCACTGACCACGCTGACCATTCGAACCCTTTTGTTTTTTTAGGTGGGGGAATGGGTCAAGCGTATGAAATTTACATATCGACAAAAGCATTAACTAAAAACCAAAAAACCCAAAAAATAAATTAGTTAAGCCGATGCTCGCTGCATTTCCAGAGGATAATTAGAAACAGGCTTCGGTAAAATAACAGAAATATACCAAAAAGCATCCCCCACCCCTGAACACCTAAACCAAAACTACAGAAACCACAACTGAATCAACTAAAAATCAGAAAAACTGAAGGAAGCTTAAAACTTAGTACATTTAAGAGAAGAATTCTAAATGAATTCTTCCAATCTTCCTTTAGCTACCAACAAAATTATAATAAACGTTTCCACAACAACAACAAACAAGTGCGAGATTATAGCAACCCTTAAGAGGGACCTGAACTGAACTGAACTACTCCCAAGTATTCTATATTGTCATGAAACAATCTTTTGCGCATTAATTTTAATTTTGCCGGTTAAACATAAATGTTTTCAATATTTATGACGTTACCAGGATAGCGAGAGCAGTACATCAAATAGTATGTGAGAGACCTTTTAGCTTTGACTTCCCACGCAGGCGAATCAGAGTTTCCACCCTACAGCAATAACAACACAAACGGTATTAAAAAGTCCTGTGCATTGAGGGGTGTCCTCCCCGAGATCATCGTCATCGTCGTCAACACCATCAGAATAATATACACGTCAAAACTTCCAATTAGAGGCAATCATTTGGCTACGGGACACTATAGCTTTATTGGGGTGGTTTCCACCGATATTTATACTTGTGGCTCGAGATTTGCGTACAAAAACACGAGCACAGACAGAAATTGGTTTCATTCCTTGGATTACACTCGCAGAGCAAGCAGCGTTGGAACAATGAAACATTGGAACGCGTGGAAGGGTGAAACTCTCTCTCTCTCTCTCCCTCTCGCACACACACACATGCACTTACTTGCATGCATATGTGGCAGAAAACTTAACCGCTTGAGTGGTTTATTTTTATTGCGGTTCGATTCAATTAAGTGGAATATTATGTGATTTTTTGAATGGATATTTATGTTAAACCTGCCACGAAATTACCGAATTTCCATATGCAGACACACTTGATCGATTTTTGGCACTTGTTTTGTGCAAACAACATTTGCATTGTGTGTGCCTTTATGACAACATTGGAAATTGCAGCTGGTCACATATAAACAATTACATATGTGAAGCAAACTTACGAGTCCTTTTTGCGCGTGTGTGTTATTATTTTATATGGTGCATGACGTTTTTGTATCATTGCCTTATTGTACATTACCATTTATAAGTGTACTCTTCTCGTAGATCAAAAAAGTTTTCCACGCGAAAGTGTATTTAAAAACACAGCAAATGCCGCACTTTTTCTTAAGTGTCAACACATGTGTAAACTCACACACACACACACACAAGATAATTAGATCACACATACATCAACAAGTTAGAGAAGAGCACAGAGCGCAGCGGTCAATGCGAGAGAGTTTCGATAACTTTGTTTTGTTTATCGCTGTGAACGAGCATGAACATTTGTTTTGATTTGATATTTTGTTTTCTTTTTTCGTAGTATTTGTTGAAACTATCGAAATTACAAATGTATTCTTAATTGTCGGTCGTAGCATATTTATTACTTGTTTTTCTAAGTGGCACGCGCATATTAAGCCGGCACAATACCAAATTGTCTACCATTGTGATGTAATGCCAACGATGAGTTTAATAAAGATGTGAACTTTACGCACGTTGCGCGCTCAATACAAATGTGGGCCAGTAAACTAGTGACGCCGCCGTTGACGACATTAACGCTCGGCCGGGGAGTTATCAAGATGTGCACGCGATGCAGCTGCACAAAGCGTAAGAACACAATACACATGTATTATTGTTTTTTTTTCTTATCATTTTATATTATTCAACAAATTTATTCACACACACCAAATGGGGTTTAGTGCCAGGGCACCTGATTACCAATGGTGCCCTTCTTGTAGAACTTGGCCGTTGCCGAGGCTGTTGTGGCCAGTGTTGGAGTCGTTGGATTTGGTTCATATGTTGGTCCACTTCCCTCGGCTTTCAGCACAGCAGCGCATTTCCACTGCCGCGTGTAGTTCATACGCCAAATTCGCACACAGCCATCGTCCCCGGTCGAGATGAGCATAGTGGCCAGCATATTCCAGCAGACGCGCCAAACTGGACAATTGTGCTCGCTAAACTTGAGTGTTTGTAGTTCCAATTTTGCCTTGCCCGTGGAATCTCTGTAGGGAAGGGAAACAGTTATACTAAGTCTTCTCTTATCTGTTATCAAAGCTCTTACGTCACGCCGCGTATGTTGACTATGTAGAGATCCTTGCTAGCCACAGCGAGCATGTGGAAGGTGCGGCCAGCGTTGGGTGCAAAAGCAACATCTGTGACCGGATCAGTTATATCGTTGACAGTCTCGATTTTCACACACTTTCGTGCATTTTCGCTGTAATCAAAAAGGAACACTTTGCCCGTGGGTGTGGCGGACTCATCGCTGCCGGCCTATAGACATGTTAGTAACGTTTCTTGGATGTAACACCTAATAGAAAACTCACCGCTAGAAGCTGTGTGACCATATAGGTGGATGTATTCCACGACAGGCAGCTGAGTGACAACTTGTTGGCAATCTCATGCTGCACTGGCCACTGAGATAGATTCATTATATCAGGTGCTTCATAGATGCGTATAATTCCATCCGCTGAGGCGGTGGCTAAGAGCAGTCCCAGATATTTAGGTGCGAACTCCACGTCCGTAACGCTGGTGCGGGAATCCACCAGAGTTGTGCGTCTTACCCAGCGTCGTGTGGGTGCATTTGTTGTGGATACTTTTTCACCCATGACTTCCTCCCAAACGGATGCCGTGCGATCGAAAGAGCAAGTGGCTATAACCTGCCCAAATTCTGGATTCGCCCATGACACGCGCCATATGGAACCCGAGTGCGCTTTCCAACTGCTCGTCACAGCCCACTTACCCTGCTCGTCCTCGTCCCATATCTGAAATACACAAATTGTTTTTGCTTGAACACAAACAAAGGCGCTTTGAGCATTTTATATTGTTTTACCTTTACTGTTTGATCACTGGAACAAGTTGCCATTCGGCGACCGTAGTAATCAAACACAACATCGTGTATAACATCTTTGTGGTCGGCAATGATTGGCTCTACGTCAAACATGTTTGTTTGCTTTTATTTAATTTAGAAACCAACGCAAAAAAATAAAACGCGGCTTTTTTACAGCAAATACTGCCGAATGTTGTTGTCGATTGCAGTTCGTTTGTTTTGCTTAGGTTGGCAGCTCTCATTTGGCGTTTTGCAGCACTTGTTGCCTTTATCGGTCATCCTGATATCGGCAATCGTTATCGGTCGCTGCCTAAAGAGAATCGGATTCATATTTACGCGTATAAAAAGCACTGATAAAGTTATAAACAATTGCAAACAATGTGCATTAACATAACTGTCACATGCTTTGAATACTAAGCAAGTGCAGCGCGCAATGTGTCAATTGAATTGAGCTAAAAACGTGCAGCAAACAGAAAAAGAAACCGCAAAGAAGTCCACCCACAACAACCACAACCCAATTGGACAAGTTTATTTTGTGGCCGGATAAAAACAGTTATAGACAACAAAATTGCTAACAAAAAGAGACGTGCAAAGCGCAACACAATGGAGAAGAGTAAGTCAATGGCCAGTCGAAGTGTTAATCTAAGCACCAAGTACCCAATTAATGTGCGATTAGTGAATTTTCATACATAAATATGTGCATTTGTTAATGCCTTACAAGGGGCCAAAGCACGGGTTATTCACCTCAAACAGAAACACACGGCGAACGAGCAACTTGCATAAATCAACATTCAAATAACGGTGAATTTAGTTGCTTAACCGTGTGAGTGTATGTGTACAATAATTTGTTGATTAATTGAATATATATTTTGCATTTGGTCAGCATAATTTCTTCAATATGTTTTTCTCTCTCGTGGTCTCTCTCTCAGTGCGCGCTCTCTTTCTCTCACCGCTTGGGCTGACCTTGATTTCTATTGGGCTCGCATATCGCGCGATGTCCGCATGACACTGTATGTGTGTTATGAATGTATGTGTATGGGAGTGCGAGTATGTGTGTGTGTGTGCTAGTGCCTGTACATGTAATGCTTATGTAGGTTTATATCTTCCCGTGCGTGTGTGTGTGCTTGTGTGCCTCGGTTGAATTGTTGTGGGTGGGTTTCAGAATAATTCTCTGAAAAGCAGTCACAACGAACCGGCTTCAATTACTTAATAGTTAATTTAGTGAATCTGTTGTAATTGAAGATGGAGCGTGAGATGCTTGCCTCAGCAGCAGTGACGTCGCGTATAAGCCTCCAAGCTGATAAGAAATACATTCATATGTATGTATTTATGCAAGTATGTGCATGTTGTTATACAGATCAAATCCCAGACGTCTCAAGTATAACGCCACAACACGCGTCCACAGCTTACGCCTAGTGATAATCCAAAAAAAGATGGCCACGCGCCAAACATGAATAATTTTTCGTAGTAGCTAAAAAAAAAAATAACATTTTGTAGACATTGATAAGAAGTCTTCTAATTGGTAATGCCGAATTGTTGTTACCACTTACCAAAAATAAAAACAATACATAAACAAATGGTAAATCACGCAAACAAAAGTATTAATCATAGACTACAGCCGGTATTTTCGAGGGCAATATTGATTATTGTGCTGGCTCATAATAGAAATCGTAAGATGTTTGTACGCCTTATCAGCTGGCTGGAAAGAGTCTTTAGTGACTTTAAAAAAACCTCTGGTGATTTGAAATGAAATGGAACTGATGCCTTAGCAATGTAGTATTGGCGTGATCTGTTCGTGAGCAGCGTTTGTTTTAATTTAGTTACACGCACACACACACAAACAAATACAGAGTCATGCGAATCTCAATCACAAGATAATCAATTTTTGCTCTTATAAGTCATTTGCAATCAGTTTCCTTAATTTGTTGTTGACGTCCAGTCTCGAGTGCAATTTTGGTTTGTTGTTGTTTTTGCTGCTGCTGTTATAATTGTAATTGTTGTAGTTGTTGCAGTTTCCTTGATTGCGTTCGTGTTATCATGACCCTGAACGATGTCCAGTAAGTGTATCATGAATGTCAAGCAATAAAGATTAATTTTAAGTTACGCAACAACAACAACAGCCTTGACATTGAAAGCGGAGCAGCAAAAGTGCGCGTATACAAATGCATGTGTTTGTGTATGCGTCTGTATGTGTGACAGATAGAGAGAGATGCGAATGAGAGCAAAATACCAAACTTGCTTGTTATCGATTTAACAAGTGTTATCGAAGCTTAGGCGCCAAGCCACAAATTTAATGTAAGCAGCAAAGTAAAAATATCTTTTCAAAGACCCTGTAGTTAAAAAAGTAGAGGTGTTCATTTGTTTGTTGGAAAATATACACGTAGCAGTCAGAATCAGTCTTGGGCAACTCCATAAATTATATAAAGTATTCTTAATTAATACTGTAATTAGAATGGAAAACTTTTCATCACATTAGTTGTATAATATTAGTGTAAGTTTCACAAATTCACAATAAGTGCGAGGTGTTTTACAGTCGGCTTGCTTGACCTGCAAAGCCCTCTGAGAAATTTCCATAAAAGCACAGCAAGTTGAACCAAGAGACGCTTACATACACACGCACACACACAGACACCTGCTGCTGCTGTCGACGCAGACTTTTGGGCATAAGCATAAACACTTGATTATTGATAGTGACTGCGACGCCGACTGCGGCCCAGTGGGCAAAAGCAGAGGCAGCAGAAGCAGCGTAGTGTACGACGCATTGTGGAATCGCCTTCGTTGACCAGTCGCATTCCAATCGTCGGTCAATCAAGTAGCAATCGTGCGTAAACTTGTTGCTTCACGTCGTTGCGTGGCGGGCGCGTTTTTTAACACGGGCTGATAAATCAAATGCAATTAATTGCCAAATTAAATTGAAGCAATCGTGGTAAAAATAATTAAAAGATTCACACAAAATACTTGAAAACTTAACAAATTTAATTTACTTTAGCTATAAAAAGTATTATTTGTGTATATATCTTATCGGCAAATCAAGAAGTGGGTACTTCTTTATTAATCAGGCCATATTTCTTAGATTTGTGTATAGAAAGTTATTGAATTTATGAATAGTGTTTACACTAGATATCGTATTATATTGCATAACAACACAAGTTACACAAATATGTGTCTATATAGACGTTTCTGGGTTTTGTGTCTTTGAAAAAATATATACCCTGGCACACTTACATATTGTAATGGTTAAAATCGTTGACCTCTTCGATACGCCAAAGCTAATTTGCATGCCCACAAAGCTAGTCGCTGCTGCTGCTGTCAGTGGTATTATTCAAGTCTTTTCATGTCTGTTTTGCTTTAAATTTTAAAACGTAGTACTTTGTACCACCGATTTGGGTTAAAACATCATTTTGTATACTCTTTTAATTGATTAATAAAATTACTAGCAGTTTAGGAAGAGCATTCTACGTAAAAATTTGTAATTTACCGAAACCGATCGATTATTTATTTAAATTTAAATCAGCAAGTTTGTTGGATAATGTAAATTGGAAAACTACAGAATCTTCATACATATTCACTTTGATTTTACAGGGTTAAATTAATTTTGACATTGAACTACAAAGTGTAGTTTAAAAATACTTAATGTTTAATTTAAAATACCTTATTGATGAGATTGTCCAATGTCTTGGACCTTTTTATATAAGCTCCGTACAGTGTTGCTAACAAGTGATAAGCAAAGTACTTGACCAAATTTATATTAATCAAAGAGTATTAAAGATTCGCTTAAACCAATTTATTATTAATAGGTTTTTTGTGTTCGTTTTCTTGATTGTTTTTTTTTCCTTCTTTATTTTATTGTTTTGGAAACTAGTTTAGCGGTAATTATGCATTTAAGTTATATGTATTTTGATTTATTTGGGTCTGCTTTGGCATACAAATTCGTATGCGAATATGGGGATTAACCTTTTGAACTCACTTTGGCCTGCTGCCCTATAATTAAGTTATACTTTTTGTTTATTAATTATTAATGTCATAAATACGTACATAAAATTGAATGCAATTTTGTAGCTTTAATTTGGATGTACTAGCTGATGTTTATAGCATTGTTAATCACTCTGGCGATTCTAACATTCCTATTGAATTTGCTCTTTGGTCGCGGAAGCGATCTCGAAAGACAAAAAACCCGAGAATTCCCGACTAACAGCGACAACAACAGCAATAACAAAAGTCAAAGTAAGAAATGTATGATTTTATTAACTTATTTAATTACCTAATGGCTAAAAAAGATAAAGGGTTCTGGTAATTGTATGGCTAAGCAAAACTAGTTTTTAGCCCAGCTCTCGAGAGAGTGTACAGCTGATACTCGGAGAATTATAAAACTAACACTTATGCTAAGCTTATTTGAGACTTAAGTATTTTATTAGTGATAATTAGTTTAAACATCATCGTTAACTGGGCATATAAGAGTCGAGCATCTCCAATACAGCGTTCTTCATTATTATATCTCTATAAATTGTATTGTTTTATTCATTAAATTGTGTATTTTCTTTAAATTGCAGACAACTCCAGTGTTATTGCGGCTACAGCGACAACATCGTCAGCAACAAATACAACAACAACAGCAACAAAAACTATCACGGAGCAACAACAGCAACGTTATCAAAAATCGTCTATTAAAAAAGTGAAATTCTCAAACGAAAGTCTTAAATCATCCGACGTTGATAATCTCTGTGAGCAGTTAAAGGATAACGTTTTAAGTGATTTGAGTAATTTTAATATCAACAATAATAACAACAACAATAATATCGAAATCAAATATAACAACAAAATGAGTGAACAGGAGACAACAACGACGACGGGAACAGCTGATACAACTGATGGCACGCCCACAGACGGTGAACGCCCGAGTTTTTTGGTAATATTTATGAATGTTTAATAGCATAATAACTGCTTCTATTAATAAATGTTATTAATTTTACAGGTGGGTGACGAAATCGATGAAAAGGAGGCCATCGAAGCAGGTGAAGCAGGCGATGAATTTCCGCAGAAAATGCAAAGCGATGTTCGACAAAATGGCGACATTACGGAGCGTCGCAAGCGTCTTAGGTTAGTTCCGAACAAAACTCAAGAACAACAACAACAACCCCAACGACACATTAACTGCCATCATATATTTAACTACGTCATTGTTGTTATGACTGTTGCCGACGCCAAACAAATCGCGCGAGTTTCACTGAAAGAGATAGCAATACGCGCAGACATATGAAAACAACGTGCAGCTGCTGTTCGATAGCGGCAAAGGCAAAAGTTTTTATCTTAAAGAGCTTTCAAGAGAGCGCAGCAGCAACCGTGAGAGTGACCGTGTGGAAGAGCGTCAAGAGAGGGAGAGCAAGAGAGAGAGAGAGTCAAATCAAAAGCTGCAGGTGCCTGCACTGCACTGTGGGAAATGTTGAGTTCTTGTTTATTTTCATTCATAACAACAAATGAAGCCGCTGTCAACAGAGGTCAACTTCTCTTACGACGCTTTCTCTCTCTCCCACTCTCCTACACAGAGTCCACTCTCGCAAGCAAGTGTGTGTCGTTTGAATAACGGCGTCATCACGCCATGGTCGGCTTGCTTGGTCTCAAGCTGCTGCTGTTGCCAGTTTTTAAGCAACTGTCGTGGCTATCGGACGTTAATTTTATTTTCCTTCTAAACACGTTGAACTTATTGCCCAAAACATTTGTCGCGTGTGATTTTTAGCTTTTCTGACCTGCTGGCATTAGTTTTTATTAGTTTCATTTAGACGCTTTTCATTGTATTTTCATCGGTGAAAGCGTGCTGGTAACAGCAGAAAAAACATTCATATTGATTTGTAATTTATGGAATCGATGCGCTTGCATAATCAGTAATTTAGAAAAAAGTCGCAGTTACAATACAAAAACTTTAACTTTGGACTTGTGAATGATATTAGCCTTGATTGCATTGGTCAGAATGCTAAAGCGTCGCGCCAGCAAACGTTTTGTGCTTGTTGAATCTGGCGAAGAGCCACAGTCATCTGGAATGGTGAATTCCAATGATAATGGCCCAAATACCATACCCCAAATTGTGGCCATTGATCAATGTAATCACGATGATACCAACAATAACAACGACAACAACAATGAGATTAACAATTCGTCATCGACAGCAGCAACAACCACGTCGCTGCTTAGTGTCCAAAGCTCCGCCGGCACATTAAAGTAAATCAAACGCAAAGAATTTTTATAATCCACTTGCTCATTATTATTTTTATAGCAAGTAAAAATAATTGACTTAAAAATGCAAAAAGCGTCCTCTATTTAACGCTCTCTGTGCTCATTAATATGTGTACGTGTGTGTGTGTGTGTGAGCGAACGGCAGAATGAGAGAGTAAAGTAAACAATGTAAAAGCTTTAAACCGGTTTGCCAAAAAAGCGCCACACTCCAAAGTTCGCTCTCTCGTCCTCACTCTCTCTTTCTGTCTCTCTTGCGCTCATCTAACATTGACCCAGACACAAACACTATGCAACACTATTGAGAGCACGCATTTAAAATGACCTCAATAGTGGGTGGAAATGGGAAGCATATACATATATTATAAAACTTTTCATTTAATTAGTTAATTACAAAATGTTTATTCTTTTAATTTTAATTGCAGGCCCAGCATGTCCCGGGGCACGGGACTGGGCCAGGAACGAGATCAATATCGGGACTTTCATATTGCCACCACGGAGGAGTTTGTTAAACGCTTTGGCGGCACACGAGTGATAAATCGCGTTCTTATCGCCAACAATGGTATTGCGGCGGTCAAGTGTATGCGTTCCATACGCCGTTGGTCTTACGAGATGTTCAAGAATGAACGTGCCGTCCGTTTTGTGGTTATGGTCACACCCGAGGATCTGAAGGCCAATGCCGAATATATTAAAATGGCCGATCATTATGTACCTGTTCCCGGTGGGTCCAATAACAACAACTATGCGAATGTTGAGCTCATTGTCGATATTGCACTTCGCACTCAAGTACAGGTGAGTGTCTTTTTTTTTTTGTTTTATTTTCTATTTTGCTTTACACATTCCAACGACCTCTTAAAAAAAATAAAAAAAAAAATCGTATGATTTTTGTTTGCGAACTCGTCGAAAACTCGTAAAGCCCTAAGAACTCTGAAGCTGTATGTGTATGGTGTGTACGCAAGAGCGAGACAGCAAGCACTGTTGTAGGCAATTACACTGTGCAACAAAGTAGGGTCTTATTTGATAGAACAAGTTGAAATTTTGAGCGTTAAGTGGCAGAAATCAATAGTTTTCTATCACTAATGTGGGGAAGTCTCCTCTCATGGTTCCTATGTCTATCTCTATCTCCCTCTCCTTCTCCCTCTCCTCGTTTCGCCTTCTACTTTTCACACGCTCTCACGACTTATCACTTTGAACCTTAGCTTTGAAATAAAACTGTTAGCTATTTATGGACTCTCAGCTTACTACAAAATTTTGACTTTAAGTACACGACTTTGAAGTGCTTTAAGTTTATATAATTTGCTTTTATTCTAGGCCGTCTGGGCAGGATGGGGTCATGCATCGGAGAATCCCAAACTGCCGGAACTGCTGCACAAGGAGGGTCTGGTATTTCTGGGTCCGCCCGAGCGTGCTATGTGGGCGCTGGGAGATAAGGTGGCCTCCTCGATTGTGGCCCAAACGGCAGAGATTCCAACGTTGCCATGGTCCGGATCTGATCTGAAGGCTCAGTATAGTGGCAAGAAGATTAAGATATCCAGTGAGCTCTTTGGACGCGGCTGTGTCAACAATGTGGAACAGGGTCTGGCTGCAGTCAGCAAGATTGGTAAGTGATAGGATTGATTGAAATGGATATAGATAATAATATAAATGATTTCTAGGCTTCCCTGTGATGATCAAGGCCTCGGAGGGAGGCGGTGGCAAGGGTATTCGTCGTGTGGATACGGCAGAGGAATTTCCCGCACTTTTCCGTCAGGTACAAGCCGAGGTGCCCGGCTCTCCCATCTTTGTGATGAAGCTGGCGAGTGGAGCACGTCACTTGGAAGTGCAATTGCTGGCAGATCAGTATGGAAATGCCATTAGCTTGTTTGGACGTGATTGTTCCATACAGCGACGTCATCAGAAGATCATTGAGGAAGCGCCAGCAATTGTTGCCCAACCAGAAGTCTTTGAGGACATGGAGAAGGCAGCAGTTCGTCTGGCCAAAATGGTGGGCTATGTGAGTGCAGGAACTGTGGAGTATCTGTACGATCAGGAGGGCAGATATTTCTTCCTCGAGCTGAATCCACGTCTACAGGTAGAGCATCCCTGTACCGAAATGGTTGCCGATGTCAATCTGCCCGCCTGTCAGCTCCAGATTGGGATGGGTATTCCCCTGTATCGCCTGAAGGATATTCGTTTGCTCTACGGTGAATCCCCTTGGGGTTCATCGGTCATTGACTTTGAGAATCCACCGAATAAGCCTCGTCCCTCGGGACATGTCATTGCCGCCCGCATCACATCCGAGAATCCCGACGAGGGATTCAAGCCCAGTTCGGGTACCGTTCAGGAGCTTAACTTTCGTTCCAGCAAAAATGTCTGGGGTTACTTTAGTGTGGCCGCCTCGGGAGGATTGCATGAGTTTGCGGATTCGCAGTTTGGACATTGTTTCTCTTGGGGCGAGAATCGTCAGCAGGCACGAGAGAATCTTGTCATAGCCCTCAAGGAGCTGTCGATTCGTGGTGATTTCCGTACCACCGTTGAGTATCTGATCACACTGCTGGAGACGAATCGTTTTCTGGACAACACAATAGACACCGCCTGGCTGGATGCTCTGATCGCGGAGCGTATGCAATCGGAGAAACCGGACATCCTACTGGGTGTCATGTGTGGAGCTCTGCACATTGCCGATCGTCAGATCACTGAGGCATTCTCCAGTTTCCAGACGTCACTCGAGAAGGGTCAAATCCAGGCAGCCAATACTCTGACCAATGTGGTTGACGTGGAGCTGATTAATGGTGGAATCCGCTACAAAGTCCAGGCTGCAAAGAGTGGACTCAATTCCTACTTTCTGCTAATGAACAATTCGTTCAAGGAGATCGAGGTGCATCGTCTATCCGATGGTGGCCTTCTGATCTCCCTGGAGGGTGCCTCCTACACCACCTACATGAAGGAGGAGGTCGATCGTTATCGCATCGTGATTGGCAACCAAACCTGTGTCTTTGAGAAGGAGAATGATCCCTCACTCCTGCGCAGTCCCTCCGCCGGCAAATTGATCAACATGATCGTAGAGGATGGTGCCCATGTTGCCAAGGGTCAGGCCTTTGCCGAAATCGAGGTCATGAAGATGGTAATGACTCTCACCTCACAGGAAGCGGGCACAGTGACATTTGTGCGTCGTCCGGGAGCTGTGCTCGATGCTGGCTCACTGCTGGGACACCTGGAACTGGATGATCCTTCGCTGGTGACCAAGGCACAGCCCTGCAAAAGTCAGTTCCCACAGCCAGAGAATGCACCCATCCCAGAGAAGCTTAATCGGGTGCACAACACGTACAAGAGCATACTGGAGAACACCTTGGCTGGCTACTGTCTGCCCGAACCCTTCAATGCTCAGCGCTTGCGGGACATCATCGAGAAGTTCATGCAGAGTCTGAGAGATCCTTCCTTGCCACTGCTTGAACTGCAGGAAGTGATTGCCTCCATCTCGGGCAGAATTCCACTCTCCGTGGAGAAGAAGATACGCAAATTGATGACACTCTATGAGCGTAATATCACCAGTGTGCTGGCCCAGTTCCCATCCCAACAGATAGCCAGTGTCATTGATAGCCATGCGGCTACGTTGCAAAAGCGTGCGGATCGTGATGTCTTCTTCCTGACCACCCAGAGCATTGTACAGCTGGTGCAGCGCTATAGGAACGGCATACGTGGTCGCATGAAGGCCGCTGTCCATGAGCTACTGCGTCAGTACTATGACGTGGAGTCCCAGTTCCAGCACGGACACTACGACAAGTGTGTGGGACTCGTGAGGGAGCATAACAAAGACGACATGCTGACGGTGGTCAACACAATCTTCTCACACTCGCAGGTGGCCAAGAAGAATTTACTGGTCACTCTGCTCATCGATCATCTGTGGGCCAACGAGCCAGGATTAACCGATGAGCTGGCCAACACGCTGAGTGAGCTCACCTCCCTGAATCGTGCCGAGCACTCCAGGGTTGCATTGAGATCTCGTCAGGTGCTGATTGCCGCTCATCAACCGGCCTATGAGTTGAGACACAATCAAATGGAATCCATCTTCCTTTCGGCGGTGGATATGTATGGTCATGACTTCCATCCGGAGAACCTGCAGCGTTTGATTCTATCGGAGACCTCGATCTTTGATATACTCCATGATTTCTTCTATCACTCGAATCGGGCAGTCTGTAATGCCGCCCTGGAGGTGTATGTGAGACGTGCCTATACCTCCTATGAGCTGACCTGTCTACAGCATCTGGAGCTGTCGGGAGGATTACCCCTGGTGCACTTCCAGTTCTTGCTGCCCACAGCTCATCCAAATCGATTGTTCTCCCGCATGAGCTCACCGGAGGGATTAGATCATGCGGCAGCGGAGACTTTGGGTAGCTCTTTTGTGCGAACTGGAGCCATAGCTGCCTTTGATTCCTTCGAGCACTTTGAGATGTATTCGGATGAAATACTCGATTTACTCGAGGATTTCGTATCGCCCGCTTTGGTTAGTGCCAAGGTCTTAGAGGCGGTGGAGGCAGTGGATTCCATTTCGGATAGTCGTCACAGCACCTCCATCAATGTCTCTCTATCCGATCCGATTTCCCGAGCCAATGCCGCTGAGGAAGCCAAGTCCACGGAACCGATTCACATCATTAGTGTCGCTGTGCGGGAGACGGGTGAAATGGATGATGTCCAGATGTCACAGATCTTTGGCAGCTACTGTCGGGAGCACAATGAGGAGCTGTTCCAGCGACGCATTCGTCGGATCACCTTTGCTGCTTTAAAGAAGCGCCAATTTCCCAAGTTCTTCACGTATCGGGCGAGAGATAAGTTCGAGGAGGATCGTATCTATCGGCACTTGGAACCGGCATCTGCTTTCCACTTGGAGCTGAATCGCATGAAGACCTATGACCTGGAGGCACTGCCAACGGCCAATCAAAAGATGCATCTGTATTTGGGCAAGGCTAAGGTGTCCAAGGGTCAAGAGGTCACCGACTATCGTTTCTTCATACGCTCGATCATCCGTCACTCGGATCTGATCACCAAGGAGGCATCGTTTGAGTATCTCCAGAACGAAGGTGAACGTGTGCTTCTCGAGGCCATGGATGAACTGGAGGTGGCTTTCTCCCATCCCCATGCCAAGCGCACCGATTGCAATCACATCTTCTTGAACTTTGTGCCCACGGTCATCATGGACCCAGCCAAGATCGAGGAATCCGTCACCAAAATGATCATGCGTTATGGTCCACGTTTGTGGAAGCTGCGTGTGCTTCAAGCGGAGCTCAAAATGGTTATCCGTCAGTCCACCCAATCACCGACGCAAGCGGTGCGTCTCTGCATTGCCAACGACTCCGGCTACTTCCTGGACATCTCCATGTACACGGAACAAACCGAACCAGAAACGGGCATCGTAAGTGATTACTCGAAGTCCTGGTTGAACGGATTATTAATTCACTGCTCCTTTACAGATCAAGTTTAAGGCGTATGGCGAGAAGCAGGGATCACTACATGGTCATCCCATCTCCACGCCGTACATGACCAAAGATTTCCTGCAACAGAAACGCTTCCAGGCGCAGTCCAATGGCACCACCTATGTCTACGATGTCCCTGACATGTTCCGCCAGATGACCGAACGCCACTGGAAGGAATTCTCCAAGGCACGTCCCTCGGTGGACATACGCATACCGGACAAAATACTGCTGGAGTGCAAGGAGCTGGTGCTCGAGGGTGACAGTCTGGTGGAGATGCAGCGACTCCCAGGCGAGAATAATGTATGTACTCCACAAGCTAATCCTTTCCAGTAATTCCCTTTAATTATCCAATCTGAATTTTGCAGTGCGGTATGGTTGCGTGGCGCATTATTTTGGCCACTCCGGAGTATCCAGCTGGACGGGAGATTATAGTGATTGCCAACGATTTGACATATTTGATTGGTTCCTTTGGCATCAAGGAGGATGTGGTCTTCGCCAAGGCATCACAGCTGGCGCGACAACTCAAAGTGCCCAGAGTAAGTTAAAAGTGGTCTACTCCAGAAGGAAAATCTAGCTCACTTCGAATCCTACACCTTTCCAGATCTATATATCGGTTAACAGCGGCGCAAGAATCGGACTCGCCGAGGAGGTGAAAGCCATGTTTAGAATAGCCTGGGAAGATCCCGAGGAGCCGGACAAGGGCTTCAAGTATCTCTATCTGTCCACGGAGGATTACGCCAAGGTGGCCAATCTGAACTCGGTGCGTGCCATTCTTATCGAAGATGAGGGCGAGCAGCGCTACAAGATCACCGATATTATTGGCAAGGATGATGGTTTGGGTGTGGAGAATCTACGATATGCGGGTCTCATCGCTGGTGAGACATCCCAAGCCTACGAGGAGATTGTCACCATTGCCATGGTCACCTGTCGCACCATCGGCATTGGCTCCTATGTCGTGCGACTGGGACAACGTGTCATCCAAATCGATAACTCGCACATTATACTCACGGGCTATGCGGCTCTGAACAAGGTAAGATTAGGAAACTTCTTGGGTCTACATTGGCACTAATCTCTACTCTCACTCTTCTAGTTGTTGGGACGCAAAGTTTATGCCTCGAATAATCAGCTTGGTGGCGTCCAGATCATGTTCAACAATGGTGTAACCCATAAAACTGAGGCCATTGATCTGGATGGTGTTTACACCATTCTAGATTGGTTATCCTACATTCCCGCCTATATTGGCTGCGATCTGCCCATTATAATGCCCAACGATCGAGTCGATCGTCCCGTAGACTTTATGCCCACCAAATCTCCATATGATCCACGCTGGATGCTCGCTGGTCGTGTCAATCCCGCGAATGCCAATGATTGGGAGAATGGTTTCTTTGATCGTGATTCATGGAGTGAGATTATGGCACCGTGGGCCAAAACAGTGGTCACTGGTCGTGCTCGTCTTGGTGGTGTGCCTGTGGGTGTCATCGCTGTGGAGACACGCAGCGTGGAGGTGGAAATGCCAGCTGATCCAGCCAATTTGGATTCAGAAGCCAAGACACTGCAGCAGGCGGGACAAGTGTGGTATCCAGATTCATCATACAAAACGGCACAGGCCATCAAGGATTTCGGACGTGAGGAGTTGCCACTGATTGTGTTTGCCAACTGGCGTGGTTTCTCTGGCGGCATGAAGGACATGTACGAACAGATTGTGAAATTCGGTGCCTACATTGTGGACGGTCTGCGAGAATACAAGAAGCCCGTGCTGATCTATTTGCCACCCAATGCGGAACTACGTGGCGGTGCCTGGGCCGTATTGGATTCCCTGATCAATCCACGGTATATGGAAACCTATGCTGATCCCGAGGCACGTGGCGGTGTGCTCGAACCCGAGGGCATTGTGGAAATTAAGTACAAAGAGAAGGATCTCGTCAAGACCATTCACCGTCTGGATGCAACAACAATTGGAGTAAGTTAAGCAGTGACCAACAAAATGGAAAAGATTTTCTTAAAGTGATTTATGCTCCTTGCAGCTCAAACGGGAACAGGATGAGGCTCTGGCCGCGGGAGATAAGGTAAAGGCCGGTCAGCTGGATGAGAAGATCAAGGCCAGGATTGCTGTGCTAATGCATGTCTATCACACGGTCGCCGTACACTTTGCCGATCTTCATGATACGCCCGAGCGCATGCTCGAAAAGGAGTGCATTAGTGAGATTGTTCCCTGGCGTGATTCCCGTCGCTGGCTCTACTGGCGACTGCGCCGTCTGTTGCTCGAGGATGCCCACATCAAGAGGATACTGCGTGCCCAGGACAATCTTTCCGTTGGCCAAGCCAAGCAGATGCTGCGCCGCTGGCTGGTGGAGGACAAGGGCGCCACTGAGGTGAACTTTGAAAGAGTTTTCCCCATATACAAGTATATAAATCTAATTGGTATTATTTCTAGGCCTACTTGTGGGACAAGAATGAGGAGATGGTAGCCTGGTATCAGGAGCAAACTAATGCCGAGTCCATTGTGTCCAGAAATGTAAACTCTGTGCGCCGCGATGCCATCATCTCAACGATATCCAAAATGCTGGAGGTGAGTGCGAAGAAAGTATTATCAACTGAACTATTTTAAGCTGTGATTTAAACCCATAGGACTGTCCGGATGTGGCGCTGGACGCAGTCGTTGGTCTCTGTCAGGGATTGACGCCGGTGAATCGTGGAGTCGTTGTACGCACACTCGCACAAATGCAGCTGAACGAGGAATCCTCAGCGAATACCCAGGGATGATCCTACGTTAACTTTTAAGTTATGTTCAATGAGTTTCCATTATATATATATATATATATATATCGGATTATTGTCTGTGGACTAGACAGACCTTTTGTCGGACTTTGTAATATACATATATATGCTATAGCAAATGGAGCATATAGTTTTGCATTTTGTTTAGTTGAATTGTTTAAATATAATTAGCCTATATATTAATACATTTATTTTAAACTAAATAGAGTTTAGTTTCTTCAAATTGGAAAGCGCTTTTCGTGGAACTCTAGACATGGGCAGGAACATTTTTCTAGTTATTATGGTAATACGCGATCAACTCGTATCCTACAAATACTACAAACATATATATAATATAATATTGTATTGTTTACAAAGGCAAATACTTTCCGTTAGTTGTCTAAGACTTTAAATTGTTTACACACACAAAAGATAAACCTGATTTTGTGAATTGAATTATATATACGATATGTACATGTTTCATATAAAACTGATTTGAATTTATATATACATCGATGTATATAAAATATTTCAAGTAAATATTCTTATATTTGTTTAATTTTTTTCACGATCCATGGGATCAGCGTTTATTTCCTAAATTCAAAATGAAATTTACAAATCCAACGACCTCTGAACTTTGCCCTGCTGCAGTTCATTATAGTCGTCTCGATTTACAGTAGATTATACATATATATATTAAATAATGAGAAGTGATAATGGATAATGTTGCTGATTCCGATTTAGTTCTGATTATCCAGCCAATCAGGCTCGGCAATGCCAATCTTCTCAATGATGGAGTTTACTTGATAGCAAAGGGATTGAATCTGACGATCCCATTGGGGCAGGAGTTCGCGGTTCTCAAAGTGTACGATACCCGAAATTTGATCAATGTGCCCGTTCATGCGTCCCTCGGTTATCATCTGGGAGGCAATCTTCTCGGCCTTGGCAGCGGGTATGTCCAGCAACGCACCCAATTCCACGAACGTTATGTTATTGTACAATTTGCTGGCCGAAAGTAAATTGTGCTCGAAGACGGCGCGATCGAGTATGGATGAACCGTCGGGTGTGGCAGCCTTTTGATGATCCTGCAGCAGTGCCTCAAACTCCTGCAGCTCGGAGCGACGTATGATGCGCTCCAGATACATCTTCTCCAGTATGCCATAGGCTGGTAAATGCTGGCAGCGTTCGTCCTTAAAGAGTGTGGCCAACATGCGGGAGCGCTGCTGTCCTGCCGATGCCAAGACCGTACAAATCAGTGCCTTTTTCAGTGCCGTCATGCGTTCGCCTTGATCGACTATTTTGCGGTAGGAGAGTTCGTTGTAACGTTGGGCAGCTTCTATAAATTTGCGGCGATAGTCCAGGACGCGAGCGTAGCACACTTTGTAGAGAACCTGTACAGGCGGAGTTGATCTTTAATTAAGTGACAAAAGGGCAATGACTTGGTAGTCTTACCTGCAGTTCCTCCGAATTGGTTTCCGCTTGAAGCAATGAGGCACGATTGATGAACAGCTCCGCCTGCACGGAATCATTGTCTTCCAGATAGAGACGTGCTATCTTCAAGTATGTACCCAGTTTGCATTCAACAGAATACTGTTTCTGTCCCGTCTCCAGCGGAATGCCAACGAGCACAGTGGCCGCATCGCGCCACTGTTGATTGCGTTCATAGATGTTGGCCAAATGGAAACGAATGCCGGCTACTTGCTCCTCAAAGGAGATGACACGTGGATGGACCTTCTCCAGTGTGAAGTGGGACAACTGCTTGGACATGTCGTCGGGCAGTTTGCTCAGCTCAACCCCCACATCGTTTAGGATTTGGCGTGCAATGACCAGGCTAACATGTTCGTTGACAATGGCCTCCACAAAGAGCTTGAGTGTATCGATCAACTCGGGGCCGTTGTTGGAGAGCACACTCTTCAGCAATTGGCGGTATTTGTCCGCTTGGTCCTTGTGTGTGCCAATAAAGTTGGTTAAGCCCATCAGCTGGGATCGCAACGCTGCTGTAGTTATACCCATCTTCGAATACGACTAGTTCTGACTACACTAAAAAAATCAGGCAAACTAATGTATGTTATCGATAACGAGCCGGCACAGTGCTAGACAATACTGCTTTCTTCCCAAGTGAAATGCAGCAAGTTTACAGCACTACCGGCCGGTGTCAATCGAAAGCTGTCGATTGTAAGCAATGCAAGTTGACAACACTACTGGTTTGTGTTTATCGATAGCTTCCGATTGTAAACAAAGCGGCAAATCTGGAGCATTGGACATGGAATTTAGAGTATAATTAACTTAAATTTTAACATGGATGATGAAGACGACAGTATAAATTCAAGTCCTACACCAGAGAGCGCACAAATCTCCAAGCGCTTAAGAGAGCGGCGCAATAGGGACACAAGGAAATTATACAACGTATCGGCAACTGCAACTGAATGTGACAGACCACAAGAACACAATGAGGAATTCAATTGGTTTGAAGTCGATCGCTTGGATTGCCAGCGTGCACTGGAGGAACCATTGCGTCCTCGTGCTATACCCGCCTCACAAAACTTTATGTCGCTGCAGTCCATGCTGGAAAGCCAGCAGTTGCCACAGGACGATGCTGCAGCAAATCAAGAAACACCCACCTCGATTGTGGAGCAAATTCTACAAGACTTCTGTGCCTCGCCCTCCTATGACCAAAATGAGCAGCCCACCTACTATGTGTCTCCCCGATTTCGTTTCTACAACAAAACCCTGCGAACTTACAGTCGACATCGTCCTGTACAGCCCACAACGAGTATTCCCACCCACGATGACGATGATGATGAAGCCAGCATGAGTTGCTCCTCGGAACTGTCTGTGCAAGAAGATTTCATTACGCAACTGCCGTTGACAAATCACTGCGACTTTGATGCAAACAGTTCGCAGCGGATTTGTGAGAATCTTTTGAATCTCAGTGCATTCTTCACCCAAAACAATGTGAACACTTCAATTGATTTGCCCGCCAATGCAGCACATAGTGAATCCTTGATTGACATCGATGCACAGGATGCCTCCGATATACTTAAGGACAATGGTTACTTTATTGGCAATACGGAGGAGTGCAAATTTCTAGATGACAACGATGGTAGCAAAGCTGCGGGTAAGAAATTTCCATAAGAAATTTTTTAATTTCCATAAAAATCCTTTGTTTTAGTTGTAGTGACTAAAGAGCTTAGTTTATTTACTGACCGGACTCGCTTGGCAGCGGAGGAAACTCCAGGAAAAAGTAATGACGCTCAAGGTAGGAAACTTTTCCTTAAAGCAGCAACTTTAATCAACAAAATTTCATTTCAGAAGAAAATTTATTTGAGGATTGCTTAAATTGGTTTGCTGACGATTTGAGCACACAGGAAGTATTCCAAAAAGCAGGCAAAGCTGCTAAAAGCTTGGATGTAATAGAAACTAAGGAGTCAAAGCAGCCAGAGGACAATGAATTGCTAGAGGACATACCCTTCAGCGAATGGCAGCCAATGGATATGCCAAATGAACCACCCAAATCCGCTGAGAATCAACAAGTAGCTAGCAATATTTGTAATCAGCTAGAGGAGATTCCCTGGAGTGAATGGCAACCAATTTATACTCCCGACTCTGTAGAGTTTCGCACTGCATCCAATAAGACCATCGAAGTGTCTGAGGAGCAGCAGAGGGGTGCACATAAACTAATGGCGGATCTGGAGGCAAGTTACTCGCAAGAAACAAAAGAATTTAGGCCAGAATTTATAGCGGAATTTCGCACAGCATCCAATAAGACAGTAAAATTAACAGAAGATATGCGTAAGAAGGCAGCAATGTTAATGGCCGACTTGGAGACTCCGCAGGAAGGAGGTAAAGACTTGAATCCCTTGGAGCAGTCAGCTCAATTCCGCACAGCATTCAACAAACCCATCGAACTGACAGAACAAATGCAAAGAGCTGCAAAAGATCTGCTGGCAGATTTGAAAGTAAACCCAGTCGAAAGGGAAGCGGAAATTCTGGAGGAGATTCCACTAAGTGAATGGCAACCAATGGAAATCTCGCAGGAAAAGGAAACAGCTGATTGTAGCAGTCAGTTGGATGTAATACCAATAAGCGAGTGGCAGCCTTTGGATCTACCGGATACCCCAGTCGAAGTGTCGAAGGATGAGCAGCAGCAAACAAGCTACTCCCAGTCTCTAAGAGAAGGCGCTGAGAATACTACTGCTCCTGTAGAGCTGCAATTTCGAACTGCAGGAAATAGGAAGTTGGAACTAACGGAGGAGATGCGTAGGAGAGCATCCACATTGATGGCTGACTTGGAAACGGACCAGGAATCAACTAAATCTGTTCAAGAATCAGTTGGATTTCGTTCTGCGTCTAATAAACCAATCAAAGTATCAGAGGAGCATCTAGAGAAAGCTTTAAAACTACTGGAGCATGTGGAGAGCAGTTATTCCCAGACACTCGGCGCAGATAGCGATAATCCTGTAGAGCTGCAATTTCGAACTGCAGGGAATAGGAAGTTGGAACTAACGGAGGAGATGCGTAGGAGAGCAGCCACATTGATGGCTGACTTGGAAACGGACCAGGAATCAACTAAATCTGTTCAAGAATCAGTTGGATTTCGTTCTGCGTCTAATAAACCAATCAAAATATCAGAGGAGCATCTAGAGAAAGCTTTAAAACTACTGGAGCATGTGGAGAACAGTTATTCCCAGACACTCGGCGCAGTCAGTGATAAACCTGTAGAGCTGCAGTTTAGTACTGCAGGCAATAGGAAGTTGGAACTAACAGAGGAGATGCGTTGGAGAGCAGCCACATTGATGGCTGACTTGAACACGGTTCAAGAACTGAGTAAAGATGCTAACACTGTCCAAGAAACTAATGAAAAACCATCAGGAGCTGCATCTAAAAACGCGCTCAAAACTTCTTCGCCAACTGGAAATACATGTGATACTGAGGCAAAGGATTTCTTGACGACAGCAACGCCAAAGCCCATATACTCCGCATCCACGAGCATCAATTCCGTCTTTGAGACACCAAAGTGCACGCCAGAGATGCAAGACTCTCTCACACAATTATCGGAGCGTTCTCCCTTGGACAAAGACACAAAGAGTTCCATAATAACGAGACGCAATCTCTTATCGCTTAATAAGCGTCGAAAATCGAAGAGGGATGCAGAAAATCAAAGGCAATTTACTCCAATGGCAGCTGCAACCAGCACACCAGTTCCAAGTCGCAAAGAGCAAAAGAGAGAGGACTCTCACTTGCAGTTCCAGAAGCGAGAGAAAAGATGCTCCCAAGAGACACCGCAAGTGCAACATAACCGTGTTGGTAAACGGCGCAGCGAAGAGGCTTTGTCTCCCATTTATGCGCCGACAAATAAAACGCGTCGTTTAGGTTTAAGCCGCCTGCGAAATAAATCATCAAATGATATTTGAATACAAAAAAAATACGTTATTTAAAATATACATGCATAAAGCAGTGTTGGCTCTGGTCGTTTTTAAGTGCATTATAATACAGGTCGTTTGCCAACACTACCATATGTGAATTCCAGTCACTCATTCCAATTCCAACAATTGGTAAGAAAATAAATAGTGTAATCTTAAATAACAAATAAATAGCTTTAAACACGAATAACACACGTGAAATTAACAACAATAGTGTGTATGTAAATAATAGACAATAAAGTGAATGAAATTACCTAAAATTGTTAATCGAATGCAAATGTTTTGCACTTTGTTTACCTCCGCTTCAAAATTTCCATTGGAATGGGGGTGGGGGAAAGGAGAGACCCAAATACGAGAAAGCAAAACAATCAAATACGAAAGTGACTTCATGTTTTCAAAACGTCAACATTGGCAAAGTATAAATTGAGTTCAATTAAAACATCTGGCATACTGCGCTTTTAAGCAATTCCAGACGTTTGTAAGACAATTAAAATGGGTAAAGAAACAAAATTGCTTCGTGGATGTTGTTTTAAACTGTGTGCAAGAATTGCAAATGTTAAACGCTAGACAAACATACAAATATTTATATTTATTTAAACAGATGTAGGTTCATTATCAGTTATTTTTCAAATTCTGATATATGTAATATTTCGTTGCTGTTTGCCAAGGTCGGTTTTTATATTCTATTACTTTACATTTCCAAACACTTACACACACACGCACACCAATACACCCACACAAGAGATGTTTTGTTTGTATTAAAAATCGCACAAGTCGCAAAGACAAGCGGTACTCTCCCTCTCCCTTCTTGCTCTCTCGTGCTCGCTCTTACCCACACCCAATCCGAAGTAGCGACTTTATCAGAATTTTTTTAAAAGGCACAAATATAGAAATTATAGTTGAAAAACAAAAAAAGATGCGAATGTGTTAGGCAGAATTATTGCTTCTAATCATTTGTCTACGTTTTGTTTCGCTGGCACAAAACAAAAACAACAGTATCGTGCAAAGAGAAGGAAAAAAAGAATAGGAAAATTAAATTCGTTTCAGTTGAGCTCATTTTACAGTTTGAAAATATATGTAGTATTTCTGCAGCGCACTGTCTGTTTGCTCCAGTTGTCAGTTCATTTATTGTTGTCACCTACAACAAAAGCCACGTCAGTTGGAAATTCGCAAATTACTCTCCTCGTATATAAACAAAAACCTTAAACAATTGTAATTGCAGTCTGTGCAGCAGCTTCAAAAGGAATCACAACAACAACAAACAAAACAATCCCAAAAAACAACAACAACAATGGGTGATCAATTCGATGGCTGCGAATGTGTTTGGTCCCACGAACTGGCCATGCAGAGGCTCATTAATTTTGTAAGTAATTAAAATAGGCGTTTTTAAAATTTATAATTTATCTGCTCGTTTTGTTTTAAGATACGGCAAAATCAGAATGCTTGCACAGACACTGAGTGCATTGATGGTAAGTGATAACGTTTGCGGCCATTTTGTTTAACGGTTTTTATTCGATTTCGAATTCGCATTGCTCGCAAATACAGGGTGACCAGTAACGTTGCCTGTATTCAATATTAACTTTAATTGCAAATCATAAATTTTCTACAAGAGTTATAATATTTTTAGTAAATATAAAAATATAACTGTTTTTTAGTCAGCGGACGTGTAGCGCAGCCCGCACAGGGTGCCGGTGACTCTGGTGATAACTTAACTGTAGTTTTGGGATTTATGCTGCTGGCTTTGTTTATGTACGTTGTGAATCCCAGCACTTGGCGCCAGTTTGCTACCAACAATAACAGTAATAAGCCCTCGCGGCGTGATAATAATCAGGATGGATCACCGCCACCGCCGCAACCACCGCCGCCGTCCATCAACTGAGAAGGAGCTTCGTTTCATTCTTAAGCAAAATTTGCATTTTTGTTTATACAATGAAGAAAGAAAAAAACAAGAAAACAGTAACAATTACATAAACACAATATGTATGTGTGTGCTATTTGCCTATAACTATATCCGAATCATTGCCCACATACTAAAAAAAGAAATATAGTATCAGTTTCCAATAATATTCTACATATTCGAGAGCATAATACAGGTACAGAACAAACTAAATGCAAATTAATTATGAAACAAAATATTCAAATGCTTAAATATTATTTATAGTTCAATTGACGCAACTCTCTTGCTCCCTCTCCCTCTCTCTGTCAATATCTGTCTCTTTCTTATTACACTTGATATCAAATTTTGTACAAACTTATGGAATACGGTCCTACATACAAAACATGCATATGCATATATAAATATATATATACTTAAAACTGTATATTAGCAAATTACATATTAGCATGATTTTTATGTGCAATATCAAACTGAAATTGGTGAATTAAAACTTTTGGCTAAATCCAAAAAGATAAAAATAACCGAAATAAATCTTTTTAATCATCGGAATTTTGTAGTTTCTCCATTTTCTGTCGCACATCCTTGAGTAATCCTTTCATTTGCTCATATTTGCCTGTAGAATCCGGCAGATTCTCAAAGTTGATGACATCGCTGATTCCCGCCTTGAATTTATCACCAACAGGTAATTTGTCAAATTTGGAGAATTTTAGTATGGGCGTTCCCTCAAAGCTGGCCTTGAAGATGGCGGGTTGCAAGGTGGTAGCGGTGGTGGAGGCGGTAGTGACTGTGACTATGGTAGTAGTTTCCGGTGCCGGTTCTGCTTCCTTTGCCGTCTCAACTTCCTTCGCCGCTTCCACTTCCGGCGTCGGCTTCACTTCCGCTTCCGGCTCATCGTCAATTTGACAACTCGAATCATTTAGCGAGGTATTGGACTCCAGTTGATGCAGCAGCTGCGCCTGTTGCGCTCTTAAATCCTCCAAACTCGGCGACGGACTGCGAGGTGGTTCTGGCGGCGGCGGAGGTGCTAGTATACATGGTTCCAGAGGCAATGGAGGTTGCATAGGTGCAAGCACCTCATTCGCATCATCCTCATCCAGTTCCATGTCGTGCTCTACGAAATTTGTGCTGCTCTCCTCGGTGGAATTATGTGGCGCGGGCAGTTCAATTAGCTTCTTGCGTTTATAGGCCTTGGTAATGTTCTCGCCCAGCGATTTGATAAAGTTTGCCTTAAGCTGATGTTCCTGGAACTGTGGCACATTATGATGTTGAAAGTCCTGCAGATGATTAGATAAAAGTTTAACACAACTCAAATTTATGTGGAGTTTTCACTTACATCATAGAACTTGGCACCCGGCTGCACATTGAAGCCGGGAAAATCAATAATCTTATTCACATCATACTTGAAGCTATCGGATTCACCTTCCTCCTCCTCTGGTCCCTGCACTTCGGTGCCCTGTATTGATAAGTTACTGTTATAGTTAAAGTTATTTGTAAATTCCAAGAGCTTCAACTCACATCCGCATTGAAGAGCGTTATGCCCGAGCTCTGGACCTTGGCCTCCTCCAGCCAGGCGGGCGGATAGCCCAGCACACGCATGCGATAGAACATGAATGGCAGCTCGCCACGACTGAATCCCATGGCATGCCTTGTCTTGCTGCTTATCCTTCCCGGCCGTATGTGGGCAAAGCGTTGCTCCGTGTCCACATGATACCGCTCCGTTCGACTGGTCTTCTTGCGTGCTCGCTGTATTCTCGCCTGGTTCCGCGGACGCGTGCACTCTCGCAGAGAATGTTCTGTGTCGCCGCAGTTAAAACAGGCCGCCTGAATGCGGGGACGAGAGCATTTGTTTACCGCCTCCGCTTTCAGCTTCTTGCGAGCGGGCGTCTCCTCGTCTAGGACGTCGGCGTGGGCACGTTTGTATGACGGCACCTGGGCTGCATTCAACTTCGTAGTCGGGGCGGTATCAATCAAGAATAGATCATCATCGGGCACCGGAGTCGCAGTCTTTGGGTAAGCGACAATCGTTGTATTTATCGCATTTGCTTCGAAAACAAATTCGTTGTTGCCAAAAGTTTTGTGAAACACATGAAGCAAACGTTCCTGTAGCCTCTCGTAGTCATCCCTGTGACGAAACTTTAGCTCGAAGACTTGATTGTCACACTCTTCCACTTGTGGCTAATAAATAAATTTGTTTTAAAAATAAGTTGTTTTTTTTTTTTTGTTGGTTAACTACTGTACCTGCTTGCTTTCGGTCTCACTTGGTGGTGAGGGAGGCGGTGTTGTTTTGGCGGTAATGTTTACAATCTCTATGTCGGTTTCATTAACTTCGCCTTCTTCTACTTCGCCGTCGCTTTCAATTGTTATAACCGAGTCGTTAATTTCTATAACGCTGTCGTCCATTTCTAATTCTATGATTGTTTTTATTAATAAAAACGACTGGATTGCTTTTGTTTTCAGTTCATGAACTTTGTAGATCCATAGTTCGTGCCTCACGAACTATCAATGTTCCAGGGCTGCAAGCAGTGGAGCACAGAATTTTTTTAGTATTTAAAGTATTTCCAAGGCAACGGTCTGCATCATTTTAAACGAATTTTGTATTGATGTTTACCCCCTGATTTACAGTCTTTGAATGCCTAATTTGTACTAACATAAAACAAGTTGATAGTCCCTGCGTTAGTTTCTAACGCATAAATTTCCCTTCTCCCAGCTGCTTATTATTTTATATGGGAATTAACCTAACGGAACAGTTTGAAATACAACCGCCGAACTTAAAAATGAATAAGTTTTTGTTGCTCTTAAACACCATGACTTAAACCAACAAAATTTGAGCAGAAAAAGCATAAACAATTGAGGTGTGCGTGCTTATATTATAGATAAACAGAATCTCAAACGAATTTGCTCTTTTGAACTTACCTCACAACACATGGTAATTTATCGATATTTTAAAAATGCAGCCTTGTTTTGTATCTAATATTTGGAATTTACAGTTGACAAGAAGAAGAACAATTTTTTTCTTTAAAAATATGTCTTTGAAACAAATTTCTTGAACGCAACAAAATTCAACATTTGAAATTGTAAATATCGTTGAAAACGCTCAAGGCCAGATCAAAATCACCTGCAAATCATGAATGTGCGCAGCTTCAGTATGCTGAAAATGCTAAAGAACTCATGGCGCACGTAAGAATTTTGAGTGTGTGTGTGTGTGTTTGTGTGGACTACTAATAAATAAGCGCCCGGTAAACGTAATTGAATTTCATTTGTTATTCAACTAGATTTCCAAGACGATTCGCAACTAAAGTAACGGCAGTCGGTGGCGATGAAATTGGCAGTGGCACGGGGATTGGGCAAATTACCGGACGCGTTCGTAGCAATGAAGGTGGACCACACCAGATAAACACGCCGTCAAAAGAAATCGTTACGCACTTGCCGCCACTAACAGAACCACTGCCTCATTTGCCGGAAGCAATATACGCTGAACCGTTGGCTGAGAGTGCGACCACAAAGGTTACAACACTAATAAACGGATTGCGCATTGCTTCCGAACCGCGTTATGGACAATTTTGCACGGTTGGCCTGGTGCTGGACTCTGGACCACGCTATGAAGTTGCTTATCCCAGTGGAGTATCGCATTTTCTTGAAAAGCTTGCGTTCAATGTAAGTAATTTCATCACTTCCGTCTTCGATTATTCATTGATTAATTGTTATTCGCAGTCAACCGTTAACTTTCCCAACAAAGATGCAATACTCAAAGAGCTGGAGAAGAACGGCGGTATCTGTGATTGCCAGAGTTCGCGTGATACGCTTATATACGCCGCCAGCATTGACAGTCGGGCCCTTGAGTCTGTAACGCGTTTATTGGCTGATGTAACTTTGCGGCCGATTCTCAGCGAGGCGGAAGTCAATTTGGCACGTCGCGCGGTCAGCTTTGAATTGGAGACACTTGGTATGCGGCCAGAGCAGGAGCCAATCCTAATGGATATGATACACGCAGCCGCATACAGAGATAACACGCTGGGATTACCAAAGCTGTGTCCGCCACAGAATCTTGACAATATTGATCGAAACGTGCTGATGAATTACTTAAAGTATCATCACTCACCAGATCGCATGGTCATTGCTGGCGTTGGCGTGAGTTGTTAGCCTCTTGTGATTTAGCTCGTTAAATAATATATTTGATTTATTCATCAGGTGGATCACGATGAACTGGTGGAACACGTAAGGAAATACTTCGTGGAACATGAAGCCATATGGATGAAAGAAGATATGGGAAATCTTGGTCCCAAGCAGGTGGACACGTCGGTAGCACAGTACACTGGCGGCTTAGTTAAAGTAAGCGCATGTCCCATATATAAGATATAATGTATTTAATAACACCTTCTAAATAGGAACATTGTGAAATCCCCATTTATGCGGCAGCTGGGCTTCCTGAACTGGCGCACGTAGTGCTCGGTTTTGAAGGATGTTCCCATCAGGATCCCGACTTTGTGCCATTGTGTGTGCTTAATATAATGATGGGCGGTGGTGGATCCTTCTCGGCAGGTGGTCCCGGCAAGGGCATGTACTCACGCCTATATACCAAAGTCTTGAATCGATACCACTGGATGTACAGTGCCACGGCATACAATCATGCCTATGTGGACACCGGGTTGTTCTGTATACACGGCAGTGCACCACCACAGCACTTGCGCGACATGGTCGAGGTGCTAACCCGCGAGCTGATGAACATGGCTACTGAACCAGGCCGTGAGGAGTTGATGCGTTCCAAAATTCAACTGCAGTCGATGCTGTTAATGAATCTGGAGTCCCGGCCAGTTGTGTTTGAGGATGTTGGACGTCAAGTCCTAGTGACAGGATTCCGCAAACGTCCAGAACATTTCATCAATGAGATTGGTAGGCATATAATTAAACTTAAAACTGGCATTGGTATTAATGTATAATCAATTTGTAGATAAGGTAACCGCTTCCGACATACAGCGTGTGGCACAAAGACTGCTCAACTCGGTGCCATCGGTGGCTGCACGTGGTGACATCCATAATCTGCCCGAACTGACGCACATCACAAGCGCCCTTAGCTCCAGCGGACGATCACTTGGCCGTCGCTTGTCGCTATTTAAATAGCGCTAGAACGGACTTCCAAAAATTGAGGCGTTGTTTTAAATCGTATCGCATTTTGTACCACGGGCATTCAAATCGATTTAAATTTGTTTAAATTTTCAATCCTGATGCAAAATTTAAATTGATCCAATCATCTTCGTTCCTGTCGGATTTGTTATTTGATCACCTAATTTTGGTTACAATCATTATTTTTTTGTTTTGGGAATGCTAACGATGTTCAATAAAATTGAACCCAACAAAACCAATTAAAACTTGAAGTAATTAATCAAACTGTAGATTGTTTAAAGCGCCTTCTTGTTCCACTTTTAAATTAAGTTTTGATTTACAGTTGCTTGTTTAGGCCATATTGATAAGACGTGTTAACTGCCAGTACCAAAATAGAATTAAATCAATTGAATAGACATTTGTTAATATTTTAGCTTGATAAATTTATTTGTAAGCAGTTCTATGTCATCAACTGAGAAGACAATTAGTTTATACATTTATTAAAACTTTCCAATGGAATACTTAATTATTTAAATTGATTACTGTAGGCTTAAGTTTAATAGTTTAATTTCTGATTGATTCACAACGAAGACGATGACGGCGAAATGGGAGAAGTTGAACCTGTTTGCAGACGAGGACGTCGTTTTGGTGGCTCTTTGTCAGAGCTGTCGCTGTCGCTATCACTGCTACTGCTGCTGCTGTCACTTTGGTTCCTTGGTTTATGAACAGGTGCTAAAAAGATTTAATTAACATAAAATTTATATTACAATCCTTTGTTGAAATAGTTAATAGCTTACATTTGAGTCTCTTGGAACTGGTGTTGTCATCATCATCATCTTCGGGCAACTCATCACTGGATATATTCTCGTGCATGCGGTATTGCTTGGGTAGATGTGACTCATCCTCCAGAGGTGGAGCATACTTTGGTTTTCTAGCTTTTTCCTCTTGGAGCTGCTTATCTGCATCGGTGTCCATTTCACTACCAGTTTGCTTCTTGATGCTCTTCGCAATAACTCGTTTTTGATGATCAAGTTGTGGAAACAGATCTCTTGAGTTTTCCAGCGCCTGTTTGGCTGCATTCATCTCGGCCTGCTGGATAGATGAGCCACTGGCGGTGGCCAAACGCTTGGAGCGGAAGTAAACCGCCACCTTGTAGACGCGGGTATTTGTAGGACCACTGGCCTCAACCACCTTGTAGTAAGGTATGTCAGGCTCACCACCATCCATAGTGCGCAGTGTGAGACAACATTGCTGTAGTTTCGATTTGGGATCGTTCCAATCCTGATTCATAATGAACAACTGGAGACGCGGAAAGAGGCAGACGTGACAGAACTGCTCGCAATACAACAGACCCTTGTCCACATACAAGGCACCCAGGAATGCTTCGAGCAGATCGGCACGATCCTTGGTCTTTAGGTCAGCCTTGGGATTGGCATAGACCGCGTACTTGGGCATTCCCAGATCATCGCAGACCACAGCCTGTGTGCGATTATTTACCAGCGAGGAGCGCAGCAGAGACAAGTGACCCTCGTGATGCTCGGGGAAGTGACGATACAAATACTCCGAACAGATCAGCTGCAGTACAGTATCGCCCAGGAATTCCAGCCTCTGATTTGAGCCGAGTGTCAAGTGAGTGAAGCCAATCGAACGATCGGTGAAGGCTCTTGCCAGCAGACGAATGTGCTTAAATTTAATGCCAATGGAGTCCTCAAACCGGGTCAGATCCTTAAGCACACGATAGGAATCAATACAGCTTCGATCTCCGAGCGGTTCCTGTTCCTGCAGCGGATGCTCTGGCAGATTCTTCCAAATGTTGAGCAGTTTATCGTCCTGACGAAACAAGGCATCGGTAAAGACTTCATCAGCCACCTTGATGCCACCATCCAAGAGCAGAGCACCCATCAAAGCCTCAAAACAATTGGCCATTGCATGACGCAGCTCGAGTTCATGGCACAAATCCGATCCGTGGGCATAAAGCATAAATTCCTCCAACTGCAGCTTTCGGGCCAGCAAAGCCAAGTGCTGATTCTGGACAATAGCTGCACGATAGGTGGCCAGACCACCCTCCTCCAGTTCGGGAAACATAAAGAATAAATGTATCGAGCTCAAGAACTCGACAACGGCATCTCCCAAAAATTCCAGACGTTCGTTGTGGGTTATATTCGATACGGTTTCATGATCCTTGCCAAACCGTGACATAATGCTGACCAGAGTATTAATGCCTCGCTTCCGTGTGTTCATGTAGTGAATCTTCCGATCTCCGTATTCTGGCTGACGAATTCCGCAATTGGTAAGTGAATTCCTAGCATGATCTGGATTTGTGCCGTAGTTTTCCTTGTACGATGGATGCGTCAGTGCGAGTTGCAGCAGATAACGATTCTTGAATTTGTAACCAATGCTCTCTTCCAGCAGATCGAGAGACTTGTGGAAACGCAAGTGTCCAGTGAGCACTGGAATAAGCATCGCATGCTGCACAATGTCGCACATAATGCCCGTGCGATAAAATCCCTCTGAGCTGATGGCCACGGTTATGTTGCGCTTCATGCGACCCTGTGTACGCATCTCCTGCAGTCGCTGCTCCTTGTCCTCAAGCTTGCGTTTGTCCTTGAACGATGGCTTGGACATGTTGGCCATTAAATGCCGGAACTTAACATATTCACGCCACGCCTTCTGGTACTCTGGATTACCGGCATAGCTCAGCTGTGGCGGCCGTATGCCAAAGTGCACAATCGCCGGATGTGAGATGCCCGATTCTCTGTCGATGCATTCTGGCAAATCCGAATTATTGCGATCCAATTGATCGACCCTCAACGAGCAGGGTTTATGGCCTGGCTTCGTTACCAGCATACCCTTGATGAAGTCCACATATTTCTGCCACTCATGCTGGCTGATCTTATTCAGATGAAACAGTTGTTGACGATCCACCAACTTGGCCGAATTGTCTAGCAGATACTTGAGCACTTCGCACATTGCGAGTACCTCTTTGCCATTGTCGGGCAGCTCACGCACAAAGCGGGGCAGAAAATGAAAAGCTGGACAGGATTCCTCCTCATTTATGGCGCCATTAGGCATCAAGTTAAAGTCCACAAGCTCCAGAAGCTCATGGAATAGATATTTAACTGGAAAATACAAAATATTAGATATAAATCATAGAGATCAATACAATAACTCACAGAACAAGTCCAATTCCCGTATGGTGAAGTTCTCTGGCATCTTCTCCTCATCGTACTCGATGGTGTATTCAATGTTGAAGCGAATCACCTTGCAGACAGGCAGATCAGTGAGACGCACATGGGAGAGCAGCGAGAATCCCTCAAAGAGAAACTCGTGCTCATCGTGCTTGATTATTGTCGGAGTTTTGGTCAGAAAGTTCGTTGGCGGTGAAATGGTAATCCGATAGTGATACAGCTTAGCGGCATTATTTGTGTCCTTGTCGCAGATATCGTAGCCCTTTTCCCCTGGATATATGCCGTGGCGTATGCCAATTCGTCGGGATTTTGCCGAACACCGGCAAAGTGGGCCATCGTTCATCTCGCCAGCATCATTGTGCCACAAATCGGCATGCACACGCTGCGGATGCTGCACCTTACGGGATAGCTCTTCCATGCAGCAATCCTGTTCGATCTTGAAGGCATCCTCATCGGAATCCGAGTCCGAACTGGAAGAGCAGGCCTCCGACTTGTGTTTGTGCTTGCACACACGTCGTCGCGCCTTGCGCGGCGGTGGCACATAAGCTGGCATAGTTTCACGCACACGTTGGGCACGTTGTACAAGTTCATCGTCGAAAAGGGCGCAGAGTTTGTGAAGTCGTGATTTGGCTTTCACCTCGTGCTCGGTCTTGGTGCGCTCGTAGTAGAGTTCGGCGGGCGAGGATCGCACCCATGATTCCACAGGTGCTTCGGCCTCATTAAGTGCATTCATTTTCTTTATGTAATCCTCGGGCCTTTCGCAGTAGTTAGCGCACCATTGGCGCAACAGACGATCACGTTCCGTTTCCATCTTTGGGTGACTTGACACGGATTCACTCCGTTCCCGATAGCCACGTGAGTCATCACTGGGCGTAGCTTTGCCGCTGCTTCTACCAGGAGAATAATAGGACGCAGCTCGCGGATGTCGAGGACTGTTGTGGCGTGGCTCGTAGCGACTGTTGTAGCCGGAGCCACCATAATTTTTTGGATACTTGTGACTGTAGTTCACATATCTCTGATTGGGAGGACGATAATGGGGGGTGTATTCGTACCGTTCTCTCTCCGGGTACTTGTATGAACTGTAGTTATTCTGTGCATATGGCTCATAATTATAGGAACTCTGAGCTACTGGCTGATGTCCATAATTCGGCTGGGCAGTGTAGCTCTCCTGGTATGCATAACTGTCATAGGAATAGGAGCTGGCTGTGGCTGGGTAGGGATGTGTCTGACCAGCTTCATCGTATGGTGTATAAGTTGGCTCGCCATATTTATAATAGTTTGCGGCAGAGTTTTGATAAGAAATATTTTCACTTTGGGTGTAACTATAAGCAGCAGCTGATGCGGCGTTTGTTCCAATTGGAGTGTCTGTAACGCCGGGCGGCGAAAGTTTCTCACTTGTTTCTGGTGGTGGTGGAGGCGGCTGTGCTGGATATTCCTGCGGCGGAGGCAGAGGAGGCTGATACATTATTATCTATTAAATTAAATTTAATCCGAAGCTGCCTAAACACCAACTTGCTCGCTGGAGCAGCACAATTATCGAAGACTCAATCGATATCGATAAATCGCGCTAACCAAAAATGAACCTGCTCTCTACACGAGCTAGTTTAATTGAACAAACAGCTGTTCATTGTTAAAGCATATGGAAAGTGGTAAATTAATGAAATATAAACATGGACACGGAAGATAAAGTGGAAACTTCTGAGATTACATTGACTACCTGCCCAGGAACAACACCATGCACACCTTTAAGCAAAAACCAACTGAAGAAGCAAAAGAAACTCGCTGAAATGGTTGAGTTGCGAAAGTTGCGCCGACAGAAGGAACGCGAGAAACGTAAGGAAAAGAAGGCACAGGCTAAGGCTTTGGGATTACCGTCAACTGTGGGACCATCGCGTAAGGAACTGAAGCGTCGGCAGGTGACAGTGAGCAGTCAGAGTGCGGAGAACGCAGTCCACGTAGCCATTGACTTAAACTACGATGATCTGATGCAGGAACGAGATATCGCCAAGTGTGTAAAGCAGTGTCTCCGAATTTACACAATCAATCGACGATCTGACCAGCCACTGCGACTCCACTTTACGGGCATTAAGCGTGATGGTCATATCCACGAAAGTTTTAAAAAGAACGATGGTTGGGAGAACTGGAATGTCGAATATCATTTCGATAGCACACACACCGAACTGTTTGACAAAGATAAATTGACTTATTTAACCTGCGAATCGGATGCAGTGCTGGAAAAGCCCCAGCCTGGTCACACCTACGTTATTGGCGGACTAGTGGATCACAACCACTTCAAAGGTCTGTGTCATCAGCGCGCCACAACCGATGGACTCAAGACGGCACGGCTGCCACTCAGCGAGCACGTGGACATGAAGACACGGTCCGTATTGAGTACGTTTCATGTCTTTGAGCTGTTAACACGCGTTGCGGCTGGACAGGATTGGACGCAAGCTATTCTCGAAACCATTCCTCAGCGTAAAGGTGCCAAAGCCAAGGAAAATAAAGACTCAAATCAAAATGAGAAACGGCAAGACGTATCTGAAGAGGAGAAACTTGAAGCACGTGAGAAAAACGAAGAAAGTCAGCCAGTGCCTGAAAGTTGACCCTTTTAGCAAAAACTGTTCTTATCTTATACTTCAAGATTTACATGTTAAATAAAGATTTATTAAATAAATCAGTTAAAACTTAGCTCACTTCTTTAATTGACAGCCTGGCAAGGCTCATTCGCTTAACGATCTGGCAAGGCTATGCACATACTTTTCAACACTAAAAACACAGAATGTTTGGTCTTCTGCGTTCACAACTCCGATGCAATGTTTTGAAAGCATTTGATCGCAACATGGCATTCTACGCAGTAGCAAAAGGACGAAAACCCGGCATCTACGCAAACTGGGCACAATGTGAAGAGCAGGTGAAGGGCTTTAAGGGAGCCGTCTACAAGAAGTTCAACACACGCTTCGAAGCCGAAGACTTTATCAAGCCAATAGAAGCAACAGGTGTCAGAGCAAAGGAGTATACGCCAGATGAATTTGCTGTACCACTGGGACAAAAACAACCACCGCCAGTTAGTTGGGCTGCTAAACCAGAGCAGAAAAAACCAAACCCAGATTTTTGGCCAGAAGATGTGGCCGAAGAGAGCGCAGTCACAGAAGATGAGCTGGTGAGTATGAATTACTATTTGTTGTTTAGCGAAATAACTGTTAATCTATTTTAGATGTCAGCTATGTACGAAGTGGAAGGGTTTCCAGAGCCATTAACAAGTCTTAAGCGCAAAATAGATGCTGATACTACCTCAAACTCAAAGTCTAAATTACCTCGTAACGCATCCAGTGACGATGAAGCTGTTGGCATCGCACAATTTGGAGCATTTAAGTTCGCAGTGGACGCTGATGACTACGTTATTGTATACACAGATGGTTCGTGCCTTGGGAATGGTCGAAAGGATGCGTGTGCTGGTTTTGGAGTTTATTTTGGAGACGGTCATCCACTGTGAGTATTTTCAAATAACCATGTACAAATATTCGTCCCTTAACTGTGTTTATATCTCAGAAATGTTGGTAAACCAGTACTAGGACGTGTTACCAACAATGTAGGAGAAATACAGGCTTCCATTTATGCCGTTAAGACTGCGCTCGACTTAGGCATTGAAAAGCTGAAAGTAAACACGGATTCCAAGTTCTTGATTAACTCCATAACCAAGTGGGTGTCAGGCTGGAAAAAGCGTGGATGGCGTTTAAAAAACAATGAACCCGTAAAAAATGTGGACGATTTCAAAGAATTGGATGAGCTGTTACAAAACGACGAAATTGAAGTTAAATGGGTGCGTAATTTGTTTGTTACTTAAATACCAGCGAAACTTAAATATATTTTTTTAACTAACAGAATTATGTGGAGGCACATAAAGGCATAAAAGGCAACGAAATGGCCGACAAATTGGCAAAACAAGGCTCACAATTATACAGAGAAAAGAACTGTAGAAAGTAGCATAACAATACTCGCACTGAATAAAAATGTATTTATTTTTAATTATTCGCGCAATCGGTTTAAGCTTAAGTTGGCAGCCCAATAAATTTGACAGTTTGTGCTGCAACAAGTTGGCAGCTCGCCAAAATATATTTGTTTAGAAACGAAACTTACAAAAATAATCAATTGGAATAAAGTTTTTTAATTTTAACAAAATGAGCTATAAATTTAATGTTATTTTAATACTTATTTTGATTACCAGACTGCGCTTAAGCGTGGTATACAGTTATTTGCTGGAGAAGCCTGTTGTGGATATAGAAATGGATGAAGCCGGCATGCACAGGTCTGTATGAAATCTAGATAACTTGAGTCTAAAAAGTTACGATTTTGTTAATAAGCAGAAAATTAAAGTACCACGTGCAGTTTCCTGATACAATTGTTAACAAGAACTGTGAGTATGCGATCGTGCAACCGCTGCCAGC
Source organism: Drosophila cardini (assembly GCA_018903735.1). Lineage (NCBI taxonomy): Eukaryota > Metazoa > Arthropoda > Insecta > Diptera > Drosophilidae > Drosophila > Drosophila cardini. The sequence goes on along the minus strand of JAEIGM010000001.1, from coordinate 10,692,171 downwards.
TGCAGTTTTCATAAGCACCGACGAATTGGACGACTTGCAACGCTTGGAATTGGTGAGAATCCGTGAAACTCAAGAAAAACAAACTAGAATTAATGTATGTTTATGCTTTACAGCTTAATGCCAGTTATCCGAAGTTCGTAGACATTGAAATAATCACAGAAAATGCGCAGCCTTTTACAGTACTACTGCGAGGAACCACAAAGTCTGAGGAAGACCTCACACTTCCCATACACTTTCGTTATCATGCCGCCAGCGATAAAGAGTGAGAACTGTAGATTAATGTAGATAATCAATATAGAACTAACGAAGGTTTTGCAGCACTGTAGCTATGGTGGAAATAAACACACCGGAGCTCTATCTTAACTGTCCCAACGTCATCGGCTCTGAGATACCAATCGGTTCAGATAAGCTTCACTGTAATTTTGTGGAGCTCCACAATCTGCACATGGAAACGGAAGCGGACTGCAATTGGGAGCAGGTGATAGACGTGGATTATCGACTCAAGAAGCTGCTTCTGGCTGAAATTCCAGTGGGCAATGCCAAGGCCTTTACGCCCGTGCTGTATGCCACAATCATTTTGAGCTGGACTCTTTCAATTTGGACAGTGATACGTACCCAATCGGTGCCCAGGCGCATCAACAGCGCATTAAGCGAGCAAAAGGTAAAGGTTAAGTGATACCATGACAAGATCTCATAGCTGAGTCAGTGCGGATTTGATGTTTGCCGCTTATCACAACTCGTGCAACAGATAAGCAACTCAAATGTTTAGACAGACGGACACGACGAACCAATAAATGCCTCAAACTCAGTGATTCCAAGGACCATAAGCAATTTCTGTAGAATGATAATATTTTGTGATCTGTTATTAAATTGTACAACTATCATATAATGTTTACTAAATCTGTTCTAAATCAGCTAAAGCTGTTAGTCTTAACATAAAGCATAAATTCATGATTTAAAGCTGGAATAAACACACATAATAAATTAATTAAGACAAGTGAAGGAAGATTTCAACATACAATTATGATTTAAAGCTGCCGTAAAGCATTATAAGTGGATTAAAAACATGCTGAGTTCTTGTCACTTTAGATTAAATTGTATTTAGGTTAATATACTTTAAGCTTTGTTGTAGTTTATTAGTTATATGATTATGAAGCTTTAATTTTTATTTGCACATTAAGTATACGCCACGCGTGACTCTAAAGACAGCATGAAAATAGAACTCATTACTTTATTAGCCGTGAAAATAAAGCACTTTTAAATTAGTTTAAGGTAAATTTTGAACTTGTAAAAATTATAATTATAAATTTATATATAAACAGCTGACTAAGGTGGAGTGCGCTGCTCCAAGAAGGTTTCATTCATCTCAAAAATTTCTTTCTTTGTTGACTCATTGTTTGTTAACCAAACAGAGTTTATTGGCCAGCTTGCACTTTCAAGACTCGGCATTTATTTGCCAGTTAAAAAGAAATTTCTGGTGTCTTTTAAAACTCTGTGATTTATAATTTGTTGTCAACTTGCTTAAGTCTTCTGCATTCTTAGTACCTTTGACTAAGAAATTCTGATGACTTTGGCTATCGTTCGTTCATTTCTGAGTGCAATTAAAATTATCACGCCATAAAATAATTATAAAGTTAACTAAAGCTCAAAGTATTAACGCCAAAATTGAAGGTTTGGTTTGTGTTTTATTATACTCTCGGCAAGAGTATATTGGGTTTGTGAAAAGTATGTAACCTGCAGAAGGAGGCGTGATTTGTATGGAGTCGTGAAGTTTTAGTTACTTTTTACTTGTTTTAGTGTCCGTTGAGTTTGAACTTGTGCTTTGAGACCTACTGAAAGTTCTGTTCGCCTGGTATTACAGCTGGAATATTCAAATTCCCAGTTGAATTCTCAGGCGAAAAGAAATCCACAGTAAGATACAACAGATTTGATATATATAAAACTTGAAGTTCACACAGTGTTTCTATTTAAATTCATTAAGTTTGCGTTTATTCAATGACAACGAAATATTCTGTTAACCTAACATTGCTGTTAAAATAACAGCTGATAATAAGCTCGCAAAAAAATAGCGAAAGACTTCAACGAACGTGCAAAAATAAGGATTTTACTTGCTGATACACCAAGCAAACAGAATCAGCAGCAAGCGACATAATTTAATTCAAGAGCAAATAAAGGAAGTAGTATGAGTGAGCGTACGCGTTATTTTGGCGGCCGCGAACAATCACACAAACAGCAGGCCAATCAAAAAAGGAGAGTTTTAAGCGGGAGAGCACGCTCTGAGCGACCAGATCTGCTGTTTGTGTGATTGTTCGCGGACGCCAGAAGAGCGGCAGCTGACGTCCGCGAACATTCACACAAAACGCAAAACTAACAAAAGTAGAGAGCTAACAGCGGAAGAATTTCAAGTGAGAGCAATAACAGCAGCTGTTAGAGCTTATGTTAAGGTTAAATAATTTTTTGAACTGCGGCCTACTGTTAATTCTGTTTGCCTGGTGTTTCTGTAAAAATATTAGCTGCTCGTGGGCTCTGTAGATCGCTGTGGCTACGAAAAATTAGCAAAGTACATCAACAATCGACTAAAAATGAAGATTTTTCTGGCTGATACACTAGGCGAACAGAATCGGCAGCAAGCGACAGAATTTAATTCAAGCGCAACTTAACAGAGTAGTGTGCGTAAGCAGACGTAAACAGAGAGCACCTAACATAGTAACATCGACGTTTAGGTGTGTGTTCGCGGCAGCCGGCTGACGGCCGCGAACAACCACACAAACAGCGGACCAATCGAAAAAGACTGTTTTAAGCGGGAGAGTTCTCTCAGAGCGAAGAGCTTTACAGTCTGCTGTTTGTGCAAAGAGCGGCAAAGATGCTCTGAGCGCAATTAAATAAGGTGCGTAAGCATATGTGACCTATTAGAGAGACCGCTGTATCATAATCACGCCCTATTGCTATTTCTGTTTGCCTAATACTTCAGCTAAATTTTATGGTCCTTACAAGCACTTCAGATCGCGACATTTATATCCCACCCTGTTTCCAATAAAAAAGCACAGATGATTTTAATTTTTAAATATCTTTTATTCTTAAAATCCTATCCTTAAATCGTAACATTGAGTTATGTTCCTATTTTATATACTGCTTAATTCATTATTATATGTTAAATAATAATTACTTAAAGTACATGAACATATGAATTTTTAAATAATTATTTATGCTATTTTTTATAGTAAAATTAACATAAATTATATGTAGACTCTCATTAGTTGCAGTCGGCGATAAGATAATTCTGAAAGGATATAGAAAAATTATTTATAAGTAATAGTAGTATATTCGATATGAGCGTTTTTCAATACTTTTAGTTTATAATAATTCAAGTTTTCCAAAATTATCAAAGTTTTCCATACTTACCTGTAGTTACCGCTTGCAAGGGGTCTAAACCGTACTTAAAAAAAGTAGTAGAGGGGTCTATTAGGTTTGTCACAAGCGAAATGTGCGTAACAGGCAGATGGAGGCGTGGCGGACCCCCACAAAGTATATATATTTTATATATACCCAGCGGACCCATCGAATAAGGAGTGTTTTAAGCGAGAGAGCGCGCTCTGAGCGACAAATTACAGAGCCTGCTGTTTGTGTGAATGTTCGCGTACGCCAGAAGAGCGGCCGCTGACAGCGGAGCTAAAAAAGGAGAGAGTATAAGCATGAGAGAGTGTGCAGTTATACACTCTATTGTTTGTGTGAATGTTCGCGGTCGTCAGCGGCCACTCTGTTGGCGGCCGCTCTGTTGGCGTCCGCGAACAATCACACAAACAGCAGACCAATCGAAAAAGGAGAGTTTTATGCGGGAGAGCGCGCTCTGAGCGACCAGATCTGCTGTTTGTGTGATTGTTCGCGGACGGCAACAGAGCGGCAGCTGACGGACGCTGACAGCGGAGCTAAAAAAGGAGAGAGTATAAGCATGAGAGAGTGTGCAGTTATACACTCTATTGTTTGTGTGAATGTTCGCGGTCGCCAGCGGCCACTCTGTTGGCGGCCGCTCTGTTGCCGTCCGCGAACAATCACACAAACAGCAGACCAATCGAAAAAGGAGAGTTTTATGCGGGAGAGCGCGCTCTGAGCGACCAGTTCTGCTGTTTGTGTGATTGTTCGCGGACGGCAACAGAGCGGCCGCTGACAGCGGAGCTAACAAAAGGAGAGAGCAAAGCAGGAGAGAGCGTGCAGTTTATACACTCTTTTGTTTGTGTGATTGTTCGCGGACGGCAACAGAGCGGCAGCTGACGGACGCTGACAGCGGAGCTAAAAAAGGAGAGAGTATAAGCATGAGAGAGTGTGCAGTTATACACTCTATTGTTTGTGTGAATGTTCGCGGTCGTCAGCGGCCGCTCTGTTGGCGTCCGCGAACAATCACACAATACAATCATATAATCGGGAATAAAATACAGAGAGTATTCTACGGCCAGTCATGCTCGACTTGTACTTTTCTTTCTTATTGTTTTTTGGTTTAGCAACTTAATTAAAACTTAACGAGATTATAAAGAAGTGATAAGACTTAAAACTGATTTTCCCTGCCTTCGGTGGGTGCCGATGTTCTTGAGTCAGTCTGAATGTTGTTACGCAAGGTCATGGTACTGGACATGCTTGGAGGATCATTCCAAGGCTGCACTGTGGCCTTGCCCAGCAGCACAAACAACGAATTGCAGAGCAGGTAAATGCCACCTGTGATGAAGAACACCAAACGCCACTGTGTGTGATCCTCCTCACCCTCGGAGACTATGACACCCACAATCAAAGGAGCCACAATGGAGGTCACACCGGACAAACCATTGGTGACGCCCATCATGGGCCCAGCGAAATTAGGGGAGAGATCCATATGATTGACCAAGTAGCCACAGAAGCAGGCGGCATTAATGCCCACCGCTAAAGTGAGCAGCACAATTGCCTCCGTCTTCTCGTCTGCAGTCATGTAGCCCAAACCAATAAGGCAGCCCATGGGCACCCACTGGCCAATGGAGTTGAAGAGCTTCCGAGCCATTGTGGTGGACAGAATGCCACGATTGATCAGCAGATCCGAAATGGGACTCACTACAAAGCAGAGCAGACCCATGACAAAGTAGGGTAGGGAGGAGAGGAGCGCATTCGATTTCACATCTAGTTGGAGCACCTTGTTCATATACGTGGGCATCTCAGTGAGTAGCGTGTAGAAGCCCCAGGTGAAGCCGCAGTGGGCGGCCAGCAGGCCATAGAAGGCGCCCGATGTGAATATCGATCCCCAGGGTACTGCCAAGGACTGGACAACAGAGATTAGTACGGCATTGTCAAGGTTAGAAATGAATGTGAACTCACCTGGCTGCTGGTGTTACTCCCCGTCAAGCTCTCGATGTACTGCATTTCATCCTTGCTGATGCTCTTGGAGGTGGCGGGCTCATCCGCTCCCTGCCACAGGAATAGCAGGGCCCAGGCCAAGCCAAGGCCACCGGATATGTAGAATAATCCTGGCCAGCCCATACTGGACTCGAATATGCTGCCACTGCTGACCAAGATTACCGCCGTGCCGAACTGTGCACCGGAATAGACGCCCGTGGTGAGGAATCCTCGCTCCGTGCGTGGCACCCACTTGGACAAGAGCGTGTGGAAACAGGGATAGACACTGCCCTGCACCAAGCCCGTAAGTACACGCAGCACACAGACGTTGACCCAGCCACCTTCGGCGGCCATTGGATGAAAGAAGCACAACACACCTCCGATAGCGGTGGCCAAAATTATCACATACTTGGCCCCAAAACGTTTGGCCAACAAACCTGAAAGTTACAAAGGGGATTAGTTAGGGATTAAGAGGAATTCCTTTATGGAACTCACCTGCTGGCACTTGGGAAACAACATAGCCCCAGAAGAAGCTGCTTAGGATCAAGGACTTCTCCGAGGAATCCCAATTGTAGTAAGGAGCACCGGCAGTGGACGTGGTCATGGGCACTATGGCAGCCGAGATGTCCACACGCTGGAAGTAGTTGATCATGATGCCCAGAAAGAGGAGTATGGCCTGCACATGACGTGCTCCAAAGCGGTTCGCTGGAAAGGAGGAGACAGAAATTAGTTAAAGTAAAGACATGAAAAAGGAAAATACGTTTTACTAGGGGAACTTGGGGACTTAAGTCCTAGGAGAAGAGGAGTACACTCGCTGCTTGGTATGTAGACCATTTCAAGTTGTTTACTAATCAATTTAAAGTGTTCGATTTTATTTAAAAGATTACTAACGAGCGTTGTTAATGAAAACTCAGATAATGGGATTTATACTCTATGGCTTTGTTTTGTTATACCCAGTGCTAAGAGTCTTATAGGTTTGGTAAAAGAAGAGAGAGAGAGAGTACTATAAACCGAGGCAAAAAAGTTACATAGCGAGCAGTCAACTTGTTAGGCAGTGACATAGCACACAGCTTTGGCACACAACTAAGTTCGCTTTCTACTCCTACTGGGTATCTATCTTCCAGTTTTGCTCAACTTTACTTGATTTATATTGTGTCATTATCAATGCCATAAAACAATGGAAAAGTTTAAACGTCTGCGGCACTGAAGGAAACTCTTTCTTAGTTTTCTTCCCAATTATCGCTAAATAAATATTGAAACAATTTATCATATTGCTGAACAAATTTGGAATCGAGAAAGATAAAACTCAGTCACTCCATTGTCATCGTAGTGGATTTATGGCATTTATAAAGTAATCAAATCTTTAACGAGAATTCGCCAAATGGAATATAGTTTATACTTCATAATGATAACAACAAAACAATCTCGATTATTGTGCAGATTCTGATGGCCTCCATAATAAGTCTTATAATCCTGCAGCGATTGTATAAGAGGCCCACAATTCTGGGTATATATGCACTTATTCATTCAGCTATAAGTACAATTTACTGATTAAAAGAAAGAAGTGTTCCTATATATTCAATCTATAAGTGCTTCACTGACTATGTCGCGTATCAATAACCTCTTCGCACTGATTACAAGTCGTTTTTAAGTTTCCATCTTGAAGTTTTAACCATTATTTATAAATCTACCGATTTCCGCAAATGCTGTGATTTAATATATAGCATGTTATATATATTTATGATTACTGATAAACAAGTTAGCCAATAAAAACCAGCTTTTAAGTGACTTACGCTTTTGGGGACTTTCGGCTGAGTTATCGAATGCCATCGCTAAGATTAACAATTAGCTTTGATTATATAGTGGCAAGTGGCTCTTAGTCTACTATTTGTTGTTATTTATTTATATATATATATACTGCTACATATGTTTATAGTGCAGTATATATAGCTCATTTAGGCCAACACTTGTTTCTGGTTCTTTGCAATCTTTTGTGCCCGAGAGAGAGTTAAAATACGACTGAAACTTGAATTGCCTTCACTTGATGCTTTTATACTTGCTACAAGAAACCAATTTGCCCTGATTATCTCTGGACTCGCTCGATTTCGAGATATATACACGATTTTGCCGACGGGAACCAGTGTTTAATGTTAGTCACTATCTTACTCTCTGCACGAGTCGTATATAAATGCGACCTGGTATAAAAAAGGTTTGCCATTTATCTAGTTACTAATATGCATTTAATTAATTGTTTAATTTGTGTGTAATGCAAATTATTACTCATAAATGATGCACTAAATAACAATTGTAACAACTTGTTTTATCTATAGATAATGTGATTATTATCAAATAACTTTATTTGCGTGGGATTTGATTTATTATTTATAACTGATGGAAATAACTCCAGTTTTTTTAATAAATTTATTTGTACAGAAAACCAAGACCATTTTTAAACCCAAAAAAGCGTTATTTCGCATTGGGCGCGAGTTTTAAATTAAGTCGTTGTCCAACACACCTCTGTAATTTCCCAATATTCCCATGGATACCCATATTTTGGTTTACAGCCATAGGATTTTTTTGAAACTCGGCAGATCGAAGCACACTTGCGAAAGAAACGAAATCACACAACATACTAGTTGAACTACCTGGCGAACAAAATCAACAATAGCCATTCAGTAATGAAAATACTGTGAGTGAGAGTGCTTTTGGCGCTAACCGAAGCGCTCACACATACAAGCAGCAAAGGTTAAAGCGGAGCTAACGAAAAAGAGAGTTTGCTGCTGGGAGCGGCTTAATATCGTTTGCGCGCGCTTTTAATAGTGTGCTTGAGAGTGAGAGTACGTGACCAAGAGTAAGTTTTGTGTACATGTGTTAGTGAATTTTTTTTCTTGTTCATTTTGTGCTTAGCCGCTTTCTGTTATCATTTTGCTTGGTACTTCAGCTGGAATTATTGTTTAATATTATAGAAATTACATTAAATAGCAATTAATAATAGCATATATGTTTAAGTTTTTGAATTTTAAAGCAGGATAGTTTTCCCGCTTCAGCGCCCGTCCTAAAAAAAGCTAGAACTGACAGACATATTAGAAATGGCAGCACTGGCAGCCTACTTGTCAACTTGTGCAAGCATTTAATGAGCACGAGTTACACAACACTGTTTTTTTTTGTTTTGTGTTAAATTGTTTAAAAAATGTCTTCTCGTTTAACTTTTGACGATGGCGATGAAAAATGTACGCCAAGAATAATGACTTTTCGGCCAAGCTACGAGGAATTTACTAACTTTGCCGACTACATTGAGTATATGGAGTCACGTGGTGCTCACAAGGCCGGTTTAGTTAAAATAATTCCTCCGGTAGAATGGACACCGCGCAAATCGGGTTATGATATTGAAAACATAAATATGACAATTCCCGCACCGATTTGCCAGGTAGTAACCGGGTGAGTATGAAAATTTCTGCACGTCAGTATTTGTGTTAATGCGAGTTTAATACAGGGCTCATGGCATTTATCAGCAAATAAATATACAGCAACGACGTCAAATGACATTACGACAGTTTATGGAGAAGGCAAACTCGGAGCTACACCAGACACCGCGTCACTTGGACTATGACGATCTGGAGCGCAAGTACTGGAAGAATATAACATACATACCACCGCTTTATGCAGCCGATGTTAAAGGCAGTCTAAGTGATGAAGATTTGGATGTGTGGAATATTGGCCACTTGGACACAATACTGAATCTGGTCAATACCGATTATGGTATTGAAATAGACGGTGTTAACACAGCCTATTTGTATTTTGGCATGTGGAAGAGTTCATTTGCCTGGCACACCGAGGATATGGACTTGTATTCCATAAATTACTTGCATTTTGGTGCTCCAAAGACCTGGTATGCCATACCACCGGCCCATGGCAGGCGCTTGGAGAAGTTGGCCAACAGCACCTTTACCGAAAACCATCAGGAGTGTAATGCCTATCTGCGTCACAAAATGACAATGATTAGTCCAAAAGTATTACGTCAGCACAACATACCTTATAATAAGATCACCCAAGAGGCTGGCGAGATTATGATAACATTTCCCTTCGGCTATCATGCCGGGTTCAATCATGGCTTTAACGGTGCTGAGTCCACAAATTTCGCATCAAAACGCTGGATTGAGTACGGGAAACGTGCGAGTATTTGCAAATGTCGCAGTGACATGGTTAAAATATCAATGGAGACTTTTGTGCGCCGCTTTCAGCCCGAACGTTTTGAGAACTGGCTAAAGGGAGAGGATTTCGGCTGTCATCCAGAGGAACCTGGAAAAATATGTGCTGCAGCCCCGCCCACCATCAATGAGTATCGGCTCACAGAAGAGAGGTAGGCTCAACACTATGAAGTCCAAGTCAGTTTATTGTAATCCCCATCTGTTCATTTACAGCTCACAAGCAAAGTCCAAAGGAGGCTCAGCTCAGAAACGAGGATGTTCACTGGCCGATGTTAATGCCCAAACGAGTGCTGATGATGACAAAGCTAGTGTCACCAGCAGCAGCAGCGCAAATCTAAAACAGGTCATGGTTAAGCTGCGTAAAATGCCGACTCCATTGCCAACTGGACAGTCAACAGACCCAGCCACAGATGAGCCAGAAGAAGACCCTTTAGCTGACTCAGCGCCATCCTCTTCGACGGCAGCAAACAAAGAGAAATATGACTTTAACTCGATAGCAGTTGTGCGCGTTAAGCGACTGTGGAATGCTCTACCATGTACCGAGCAGGGCACTAATCTGCTCACCAACGGAGTGGTTAAGAATACAAAGCGCATGCGATTTCAGACAAAGGTCCTGACACTGGACGACGAGGACTGACTACTGCCTTGCATGCGCTTTAGATAAAGTAAAGAATGTAGAAGAAATGAAAGGCATCTTATCGATCTCCGCTGTTAGTAGTTCTATAAGTATAAAAATCAAAGATAATCTTACATATACTTCACCTAAGTATGTCAATAAGTCTGTAACAACTAACATCTAGCTAAAAGGACAAAAGCAAATGCCATATTTGCACTATTTTAATAATTTTTTTTTTTACAAAACGCATCATCACGCACATCGCAATCGTGTAAAAAACCATTAAAAGAAAGAATAAAATGAGCATTTATCATTTAAAAAAGTTTGTTTGCTTTCCAGGAAATTGATGTCCAATTAGTTTACTCATTTAACCCATGGAATAATTAGAGAATTTGTGATGTACACATTTAAGTACGCGATGTTTATTTTAAACTTGAAACGCAGCTCGACAAAGTTGGCACAATTAGCCAGTTTTACATAATAAACAGTTGGTATCCCAAAACTTTTCGATATCACTGTGAAATGAATTGAATACAGAAAGAATAGGGCTAAGAGAAGCCGGCTTAAACATGCTACAATTATTTATAATTAACTGATTCAAACTTATATATTTCTTTTTGTTTTTGTTTCTGTTTCGTTTATGAACTAAACACTTGTCTTCTCCGTACGGTATGTAGTATGCATTTATATAAGTATATGAATAAAATTATAAACAGAAATAAACTAAGTAAAATTTGATCGAAACACACAAAAAAAATAAAGAGAGGAAAGGAAATAAGCTACACACATCGAATATGGTTTCTGTGCTTGCACATTAATTCTATTTGGATATATTTTGTATGCTTCCTAATTTCCATCTTCTGTTCCTGCTGCAATATTATGAATTTGCACAGATTGCACAAGTGTTTTTTATGTTTTCTTTATGTATTTTGTTTTTTTTTTTCTTTTTTTTTTTTGTTTCGCTTGATAGTGTGTGTGTGTGTGTGTTTGTGTGTGAGGGGGTGTCAAATGCACGGCAGGATGTGCACGCATTCTAAATGCGTGGCGGAGAAGGAGATGTATAATGTATAATGGATGTGAGCGTATTTATGTAGCTAATTCGTAATCGATTGATGATTTCGTAATTAATTTACTTATATGTGGGTGGTGGGGAGGGCAGGGTAGGGGCGGGGCAGGGCGATACAGGAAGGAGTTGTGAATTGGCAGGCTCTAATTGATATTCAAAGATATCTCTAGTGGCTGGCAAAATATAATTTTGGAACGACACATTTATATTAAACACGAAACTTAAGCGAGATAGCTATAAGTGTCCTTATGCCCCTCCATACGCTCCAGATACTCCTTCTCAATCAATATATCGATGCACTTCTTAATCACGGGCACATTGGGCTTGAACCGTGTCGAAAGCTGATTGAGCACCTCAGATATGAGATTCGTATGATTGAGGCGCTTGCGCATCTTCATGATGCGCACAATCGCTGCCTGTATCAATAGCTTTCGATCCTCCTCGATGTGTTTGGTGACAGTCTCCTGTTCCACCTTAAGCTCAGTCTTCAACGGATGATTGATGTTAATGCGACGCTTCTTACTCTTATAATCCAAATACAATTCCACGGTTGAGTCTGGTGTCAATGCACTTTCACTGTCGCTGGAGGTCAGCACTTTGGCTTTGAGCAATATTTGCAATACCTTCAAAGTAAACCAAGCAAACAAAAGGTTAGTAAGCATTTTAGTTGGGCTAAAGAGCATAAATTCTACCTGTATCAAGTTCTCCAGCTGTGATTGGGTGTTTTCCCGCAATTGTTGTACGGTAAAGCTTAGCTGATCGTTAAACTGCAGGAGCACGGACATTTGGAACGTGCTCACTTGCAATGTGTAGACAACATTGCTGCGATTAACATTCATTATAAGTTCACCCTTGCACTTATGATACAGCCAATTGAGTTTACGACCCGAATGACGTGCCGAATAGAAGATCGTAAACTGTTGAACAGAACGCTCCAGTTCCGAGGGCAGCAGGAAGTTGTTGTTCTGCGTGAAGGGCCAAGCGTTTGTGGATAGCACCTCGATGCCAAAATCAATTTCGGACGTTAAACTTTGGGTCTTCAGGTACTCCTTGAAGTTTGAGTTCAAGTCCTTGGACAGGCCAATGTCCTGGAACATACGCTGCAGCTTAACGGTATATTCATAGCCGCATGTTTGCTTTAGCTTGGAGATCATCATTGCCTCAGCATCATCCGATGCCGATGTATGACTGACTAAACGCTTTGCCAGCATATTAGAGTAATATTTCTGGAAGACATCCTTATCCTCAATGTATTTGAAGACGACCATCACTTGATTTAAATTATCCTCAAGTTCCTTATCCTCGGGATTTTTCGATGATTTCTTGAGCAACAAATCGCAGTATTTGGCCAACAATTCTGGTGATTTACTGGCATTATTCGGTTTGGTTACCACATTCGAATTGATAAATTTGCCACACGCTTTGTCCAATGAGGCCACAAATCCATTGTCATTATCGAATGCAGTCAATACAAGTGCATTATACTTTTTATGCGTATCGAGTATGGTTTGTACATAGGTTTTTGGATCATTGGCCGCATCGCTGGTGCAGCATTTCTCAATGGCTTCCGTGCCCTGTTGCAGTATATGATCCTCGAGTATTTTCTTCAATTGATCAAGATTTTTCGGTGAGAGAGCAACCAGGGAATACATACGCTTCAAATCATCATTCCTGTCAGCGTTTAACAGATTTTGGAACTCGGTATGGAATAATCGCAGATGCTTCTCAATCAGTACCTGTTTAATTAAAGAATAGTTTAAATTTATTTAATTTCTTTGATATAATTTTATTTGGTTGATGACTACTAACCTGTTCGCAAGTCAGTTTCAAAACATCTGCTGTTGTCTCATGCAGGTAGGACAGGGCATTCTTTGAGTTGAGTCCACGCACACGCTGTTTCTCCTCCTCCAAACGATTCTCCACATGCTTCAAGTATTCAGTCACCGTATTGGTCGATAGGAACGCGTCTGACTCCTTCTCGTAGAAAGCGTATGTGTCGGCAATGAATTTCACTTCGAAATTGTCTTTATACACCGACAGTTTCTGTTCGGTGGCATCGGCGTCCTCTTCGTTGAAGCTTAATTCCACATAGCATTCAATAACATCACGAACCAAGGCTCGATTTATAAGTTTGCCATGACGTTCCTCCTCAATGGATTTGAGAATTGCTTTGGTCACGGGCTCGTTGAGCACCTGAAATAGATGACCCTTCCACGCAACGAGAGCTAGACGATAGATCTTATAGATACCCTTCTGTCCCTCCTCGCACTCTCGTTTTACCCAATTGCGGTTCAAATAATTGCAAATTCCATTGAGTACTTTGCTAGAGAACTGATACAATTTCCATTGTTTGGTATATCGTGAAAGTAGCACCTCTTCTCCACTTATTGACTGAAACTTGGTTAGCAAGTCCTTTAGATAATCCTCTAGAAATTGGTCTAGTCGATCGTACAGTTTCTTTCCCACCAGCTGGGCTCCTCCAGCTTTTCCAGTGCTCCGTCCACTTGGTGCTGCACTCACACTCGTGCAATAGTCATAAACATGAGTATAGAATCTCATGTACTGTTTACGGGTTAACGACTTTTCATGATTGTATATTTGCAATATACCATCCTCCAACTCCTTCCAGATGTCATCCAAAATGACGGGTCTCTGTGTTGTTTGTGCATTATTCGGACGATTCATTTTGGTAGCCGATGGCAAATCTTGTTTGCCTTCTACCCTTTCGTCTACTTGCTGCTGATGCTGTTGTTGCTGTGATGGGAGAACTACAACTGACGCTGGCGACTGAGACGTGGTTTGACTCTCCTGATGTCGTCGTTTGGTTGCTGATCGTGTTTTGGGTGTTTTGGTCGGAATTTTGGCAAATGAAATATTACAATTTTTGGGGAGGATATATAAAAAAAAATAATGTATTTATCTTTCAATCTGCAAATATATAAAAACAAATAAAATATATTTATATTAATAATAAATAGTAGGCATAGTTTCAATAAGAAATATAACTTCAAATTCCCAATTGCCAAATAACTTTCAATGTCATTGGATTGCGATATAATAATTTGTAATTATCATATTACCACAGAGCTTTATAGCATGTATGTATGTATTTGTAACAACAGTTAAAATTTGCGTTTATACAGCCTTGCAGCATATATACATATACACACTCACACACGTATATGTGTTTCTCTCTTTGTGTGTGTGTATGTTCACCTATAAGAAAAAGTGGCAACTTTTGTGCATGTTTGTATGTATGCAAGAGCATAATTTAACTTCCTGATTAAATAAACACACGCACACACACATACATATTGATGACGAACCAGTAAAAAATTACAAATAAACTGTATGTGCTTGTGTAGTTCTTTGTATTTAACACCAATTGTATGGCCAAATGTAATTAACGACGTACATATATTGGGTGAAAAAACTGTCTCTTCATTTTCATTGGCGTTTAATCTGTGACGACGTGATTTCCCTTTTGGAGCACACGTATTTTTTCTTTTGTTCGCCATTTTCACAGCACTGACACCAGCACACAGCTTATTAAAATGCATATTGCAAAATCTATTTTTATTATTTATTTACCTGATGCGAGATATTGTTCAACGTTACGCATATAATTTATCCAACTTCTTGTCATTTTCGACTTTAACTTATCTATATGAATGTTTTTCTTTTAGTGGCGTTTGCACAAATCACTCTTTCTATCTAAAAGGAAGTACAATGCTACCGGACTGATCTCTTAATTGACAGTCATGCTTTCGATAAGGTGGCAGCACTGTTTTAACTAAGTTGGCATCTCGTTACTTTTAAATCGATTGTCACTCGCTAGACGATAACATTATTATTTAATCTGCAGCCCTAGTCAGTGTAAATAAATAGAAAAAACAAAGCCGTCGAATTTTTGAAAACGTCACTAATACGTGTAAACAATTTGGCGCTAAGCGCAGTTAATAAGAAAATTTCACAAATGGAGCAAACCTCACGTGGTTGGCACTTACTGCCAGCAGCACTATTGCTGCTATTATTGCTTTTAGAGCAAAAACAAATCAACGCAGCTGCTGCAACTGCAAATGACACGGATACCAACTCGGGAACGGTTAGAAGCGTAAAGAAATCGAGTCCCCAGTCCCCACCGCCACATACGGAACCTGAAACTCAAATGCCAGCGCTGCAGTCCAAGGCCAATGCCACCGAGAAGCCTGTGGAAATGGTTGAAAAACAACAAAATGAGAAGCCGGCCAATGCGTCAGCCGCAGCAGGAGCGACAGCGGAGAGTGTTAAGGTGCCCGTAGATAATGTGCACAAAGAGTACACGAATTCCAAGAACAACATGGATTTTCCCGACTCATTTACGCCCATGTACTACATCTTTGTGGCTATATCAAGCGCAGCAATTTTGCTGCTGGTTGCGCGTGTGTATCGGTAAGTTTCGCAAGTGTGTGTGTGTGTGGTGTCTCATCACTCACAATTTCATCATTTAAATATTTGGTACATAATAAGTTTGCTGATAAGGTTTTGTTGCTTATTAAATTAATTGTCTATGCATTTTCAGCCTACGTTTGTCACGCGCTGAGCGCAAGTACGGTGTACAAGGAGATCGAGCCAATCAGGAGCTGACGCCACTGCCAATGGCCATTGAGGACGTAAACAGTGACGAAGATGAGGATCATACGCTCTTCGAGGTCAATCGTCAGAGCATACGCATATTATGAAGTCGCTCTCAGTGAGGAACAGAGCAATAGCGAGCCAGTCTGCCTGCCTGCCTGTCTGCCTGCCTGTTTGTACCACTTACTACACACATGAGCACACTACACACAAACACACACAACACACTCTCACACCTACACACACACCACGATTCTCAGTTAAGAAACTTGCCTTCTCAGTTGCTCAGTGTAACAAATGTAATTGTAATTTTTGCTAGTGTATCGTTGTAGTTCTACTAACTGTATAATTGCCTTAGAATTCACACACACATACATTTATATACACCCACACACACACATACATTTACTGTACGCATTTCTCTCCCAAAAAAATAATAGTTAAAAAAAGTTCATGTTACAAGAAAACCTTAAAAATGCAGAAAAAAGAAACGAAAACAATTTGTGATAACAATAATTAAGAACTTAAGAAGTTTGCAATGCTTTGAACTAATTTTGTACACTTACCTTAATTAACTAATATATATACTATATAAATATATGTACAAGTATTTGTATTAAATATTGCTTGTGACATATAAAACAAAAAGAAACAATGAATAAATGTTAAAAAGTGTAAAAAATCATTTGATAATTGCTTTATTTATCGACATCACACACACATATACACACAGAGTACATACTAGACATAGATTGACTTAACAATTAATACAATAAATGTTTGTTTGTTTGTTTTGTTTTTTGTTTTATCGTTTGTTGACTTATACAAAAATGCACTGACAACTTAAAAACTAAGATCACAAAAATAATTTATTAACAATACTGCGGCTGCGGTTGCCAAACCAGAAAAAAGAACACAAAACACAACAAATAAAATTTGTTCTTCCTCAATTAGTTAGTTGGTAGACATAGACTAAGACTAACACTACAAATAAGTATTTTATTTATTTGCTAGGCGCCTTTGTTTTGTTGTTGTTGTTGTTTATCAAATTGTTGTTGTTGCTGATCTATGAATTACTACGGCACTTAAAAAATGTTGTTTTACAATCATCGGTTTGTCTTACTTGATAGTTAATCAACTAAATTAGTTAGTCAGTATGTAGATTAGTTTAGATTGGCATTTCTGTTTTCCTTTTAGCCTTTTGCAAATTTGTAATGTGGCTAAATCATGCTGCCAAACATGCGTTTGCCACGCGTTAAGACCAAACTGACGACCATTACGGTCAGCAGAAAGAATACCAGACTTAGAAATGTCGTTATGAATCGACATCTTTGGCGGAACTTCTTCTCCTTCTCCATTTTGAGGCGCAACTGCTCGGCGCGGGGCAGATCGAGCGTGAAATCCGATTCGGGTCGAGATGATGGCTATATAGAGAAGAAAATAAAGTTTAATAAATAATAATATTAATAAAATAAGTAGAGAGATGCAATAAATTCGTTAAACAAATCCAGTAAATTTACAGCAAACAGACTGTTAGAGACCCTGTACTTAATATCTTGTTATGACAAATGAGTTGAATTCATAAATTGAGGTAAAATTTGACTATTTCTCTTATATTGTCTTCCGATTCTTACAAAATTTTGTCGGAATATGCAGGGAGTTGCGCTCTAGCGGTCTATTAAGCAAATCTGATAACCCTGTCTCTCCTACTATCATTGATCTAGGTCTCATAGTATGTGCTAGTGACGAAAGCAGTACATAGACGACTGTCAGATGCACTTAGGTTTACAGTAATAACGAATTTCTATAACTTAGAGCGTAAGAAAAGCTTAAGCTATCTTTTTACAGGGTCTTACAACTCTAGCTCTGCCAACTTGCCGTTATTGACTTGATAGAAACCACACTAGTGCTTACTTTTAATTGAAGTTAGTGCTTGGATAACTTGGCTTAATGCTGCCGTTGTTTCTTACATAAGTTTTGCAATTAAGTTAATTAATTTGTTGGCGTTGAAAGCTGATTCGAGACAAACTTGAACGTTTTTTTATGTAAATCGATTATGCATCTATGCTAATTACTTCATAGGGTGAAGATAGCGAAGGAGATGGTGATGGAGATGGAGATGACGATCGAGATGAAGATGAGCGGATCACAATCAAATACAGACACACACACACACTCGTACACTCACACACACACACACACTCACACCTGAGTTGACCGTCAGTTAAGAGACGATCGATTTGACATTGATGCCTTCGAAATTGATCTATTGATCTTATTAAAAATACGTTTGCATTTACTATATTTTAGGCTAAGGTTTTTGTTATTTATTCGCTGCGTTTAACTATACCACTGTCCCGCCCCTTTACCCCCTTTACCCCTTCACCGCCCCTTTGGCAACATTCTCTGATTTATTTGTTAAACAATTTGAGGCTCAGTCGCAAATTGTTTGCAATAAATCAAAGCATAAGTATTGCACATTATTGTACATTTTTTAGCAATAACTATGAGGCGTGGCTGAAAAGCCCACACACACACACACACACTGGCACACACACACACACACACACACACACACACAAACACACACATACGCTCTCTTACACTATCATGCAAAAAAGGGCGCAACGCAACAACAACAACAGTTTGACCCACTAAGCGGTTGCTGCTTGTTGTTGTTGTTTTCTTTTTCGCATCTTCTTTTTGTTGTTGTTGTTGTTGTTGTTGAATTTTTAGCGACACAACCTTGAAATCAGTTCAACAAAAAAACCAAAAAAATATAATACATGCGTGTGTGTAAGAGTGCGTGTGTGTGTGTGCGTGTTAGTATGTGTGTTAACTGACAAGTTATTGGCTTTTGTTGATTCTCGCAAAACATGTTAAATTTATGTAACAATTTACATTGTGAAATAATAAATAAACAATAAAAAAAATAAAATTGTGAATGAATTTGAGACTCTCACAGAATTTGTTGCAGAATTAACTAATTGAGCAACAAATTAACTGCTGACAAGCATTATAAATCGATTTCGAAATTAAAGCAATTTTTTAAGCTCTGGTAACAATGGAGCCTACGAGTTGAATACATGGGATTATAGAGCTGATAACTTCCTGGTTTCGAACCCAAATTCAGTCGATTACTCAATACTCAAATTCTTTAACAACTTAATAATATCCATATCATATCCATTTGTTTGTCTCTCAAGATCCGCAAATATCCAATTATGCCAAAAAATAAAAATATAAAAAAATGACGCGAGTGAAAGTTTTGAATAAAGTCATATGCAATAGTCATTAAAAGGGCATTCAAGTGTAATTTTTGGGATATTTTTGTTGTTGTTAGTGTTTAAAGTGTTTTCAGCACACACAAACACATACACACACACAGAAACACACACAAACCAATTTAAGGTGTGTGTAAGTCAGTCAAACAATTCGCATTTTTTGCACTTCATTGTAAGAGCGTATTTATTTGTATTTGTACCCTGTAACTGTAGGTAGTGTAAGTGTGGTAGAGTATGCCTGATAGAAAGCTGGGTACAGAAAGCTGTACCCAGCTGTAGTAGTAAATTTACATGCACAGGTTATCTGCTAGTCTGTCAATCCCTGCTAAACTGTTTGTAGCTTACGGTATTTATATACATATATATAGTATTATTGTCTTTGGTTCGTTTTGGGTGATCATATTTTTGTGCCCGTGTCCGATGATTATTTTTAAAAATTTGTGTTTGGTTTCAGTTTCGGTTCGTTGTCAATGGGTTACACACACATACACACACGTACTTTGGCACATTCACATGTACAATCAGTGTGTACATGTATGTATGTAATATATGAAATGAGAAATTAAAACGAACACAACTTTGCGGTATCTCTGTATTTTTTTTTGCCTTCCGGCTTCTTTTCGCTTCTTCTGCTTCTTGCGCCCATCCTCTCTCCTGCTGTGCTTTTGCTTTCCCACTTGCTTTTGTAGCTCATTCTGTTTGTGCTTTTGCGTTTGATTTTGCTTTTGCTTTTACGTTTGCCTTTGCGCTTGTCTGAGGTTAGTGATGCTCGCTGCTGCCGCTGAGTTGTTGTTGCTGTTGTTGCTGTTGCTTTCGTTGTTATTGTTATTGCTGCTGTTTATCAGTCAAAGTACTTTGAAAAGACGACGTAATCGAAGCGTCGACGTTGACGGGCAAATTACCGCATTGCCTTGCTCTGTGTGTGTGTTTGTTTGTGTACATAAGTTTGTATGCCTGCGTATTCGTGTGTAACGGTTTTATTGGCCCGGCAAAGGTAAATCAAGTGCATGTGTATGTGTTCGTGTAAAAGTGGCTTGAAATTGGAATTTGAATGATGATTGAGTGCTGTCGAGAGGTGTGAACATCAAATGTAATAAATTTTCACGTATTTGCATATCGAACCATGATATGTATCAGCTCTTAAGATAAAGCATACAGTTCAGTTAGTAGTAATAAATAAAATACGTTAAATTAAACACTGATTTAAAGAGGTAATACAGAAATACCCACTAGGCCAATCCGCGTACACCTGTTGAACCCCGCCCAAAAGCTAATTTGCAAATGATGCCACACGCAAGCGGCTATAAATTATAAATCAATAAATAACCCACAAATATGTATATAAATTTTAATATATATAGCTAATGTTGATTCGCTAAATATATGTATGTAGATATCTGAAGAAGTAAATTCCCCACAAAAAGTCTAACCTTGAAAAGTGCCCGGTTTTATTTGATTTGCCAAGAAACAGAAATATAAAGAAAATCCATTAGTTAATACGACTAGAGTGTAGGCTTAAATTGTTGTTACTTTTGTTGCTAACTTTAATTTGCAACACACGTTTTTTTTTTCTCTCCCTTTTTTTCCCTCACTGACATTGAAACTAGTGTTGTACAGTGTACACTGTGTACACTGTTGTTATTGTTTTTATATTATTTGGACTGGAAGTTGGCCAAGTTTAAATGTTGTTATTACCACATACAGACACGAGAGTGCATAAAGTTGAAAAATCGCTTGAGGTGAAAACAAATTTTAACACGTACTCATGCTAAGTACTTTTATGCATATGAGTGCAGGTGTAAGTGTGTGTGTGTGCAGGTGTGTGTGTATGTGTGTGTTTATAGTCGCATAATAAGAGTATGTTTATGGTATGACTCTGTGGGAAATCCGTCTGAACAAAGCACGTTTCAACATGCTCGTTCACACAGACATAAACACGGCTATAGTGTATGTGTGTGTGTGTGTGTGAGGGTGTGTGTGCTAAGCCTTCAGCATCTTCAAGTAGCTATATATCCATACAAAGTTTATAGATAGCAGCAAAAAGTATCTTCAAAATTGTGCAAGATCACGTGGGAAACTATTCATTTCTATAGGATATCTATGAGTCGTAACACAGATTGGAAGCTAAGAAAACTTTATCCAACTTTAGAAATGTTTCACTTTTTAATTCACTTCGTTTAAACTAAGTTTAGAGTTGATTTTCCTTAGTTAATTCCACTTAAAGGATCGGTATTCCCCCAACACTCACTGAACTTATATTTCCCATATTCGCAGCGTCTTTAAAAATCGCCAATCCGTACCGCTAGCAGGTGTAAAGTAAACTAACTTATTGTGCGATAACTTTGTTTAAACATTAGACTTAACTTCTGCAATAACAAATTAGCGGTTTATTGTAAATTAAACTCAAGTGTGGCAATATATCGGGTGTGATTTATAGATATTGTCTTACTGTATATATATATAAATTGTATATAGTACAAAGTTAATTAAAGTTAAGCTGGCTTCAAGTGACAGACCGTTAAGCTGTACTTAAAGATACCCATTGTTTATTGATTGATTAAACAATTATATTAAATAATTATGCAATTCTGAGCGAAAAGAAAAGAAAATGGACAATAGGCTGGACAGTAAATGGGATTTTCCAACACCTTGTTTTTCTTTTTGGTTTTTTCTTTTTGCCAGCATTGAAAACGCGTTGAACAGTAACAAACGAAATGTTGCACAAAAGAAAAGCCGCAAGACAAATAACAATAACAACAAATAAAAGCAAACAGGCCGCCGGAAAATGTCTGGAAAAAAGAAAAACCAAGAAAAAGCAAAAACCAATTGAACACGCTCGAAATGAGGGGAAAACTGTGGGCCAAGTGTGGAGTGGGAAGTGGGGAGGAGGAGGGGCTCGCTTAGGGGACTCAGTCATTTATCAAGTGAAGGGGAGGGAGGGGGGAGTTTTCCTAGCTCACTTGGCTGTTAAAACGGTAGCGTTAAATGCGTCAGTGTGTCAGTAAGTCAATCAACAGTCGTGGAGCCTGCCTGCCTCCGCTTAAGGATAGCATAAGCTTAGTGGGCGTGGCAGATTGCAAAAGACTTGAACATTTAACCACATAATTAGTCTGAGCATTTAGCGTGCACGGTTTTAAATTGCTACGTTGCACGTGGCGTATGAGTAATCAACTGAAATTTGAGCTCTACCAAAAAAGGTAGGAGCAGAAAAGGGAGTTACGCAGCATTGTAAACAAATGTTTCCTGATGTGCTGCAGTGGCATTAACCCCCTGTAGCAGATCCCGCCCCGCTCCTTTTCCCGCTACCCGCTTATATAAGCCCAGAGTGCCCACTGGGGGCAAATCATCAAAATTTGATGCCCACGGCGACCCAAAGGCGAGCCGCACATGAAAATTTTACAAATTGTTGGTTCAAGCCAGTTGCAGCTCTTTGCCTTGGCCAACTGCCAGGCAGCGAGGGTTGTCACAAGTCTTTTTCTTTATTTAACCTTAGCTTTTTTTAGATAACTCATTTAATATTCGCTCTAGATTGCCTACAGGGTCTTTTGCAGTCGGTTAACAGCTTTTCTAGCTTTATCTAGTTTCAATTTACTGCTTGAGCTACCCTCGCACGGCCGCTGGTCCTCAGCAGCGGAACTACATTTTGCATTTTGTAGCTGGCGACAATTCCATGTCCAGTTTGTTGGCTTTTTTTTTTGGCTTGGCTATTTTTTTTTTTGGCTTGCTCTTGGCCAAATGGAAATTGCCATAACACCCAGTTGCCGTAGCTGTAGCTATAACTGTATCTATTTCGGTTTCAGTTACAGTTACAGTTACAGTTGCTGTTTTTGATGGGTGCCTCAATGCCCACTGTACAGTGCCCACTGTACACTGTGCACCGCACTGCGGTTTGCTGCTGATTGCAACACTTTGCGGCAGCCACTTCTAAACAGCAAAAGCAACAAAAAACTCTAGTGACCAAATATCGCCTTACATTTTCACGTATTTTCGCGATTTTCGCTTTTTTTTTTTTGCTTTTCATTTTTTGTTTTTCGTTTTTCGTTTTTTGTTTTTCGTTTTCTGTTTTCTGTTTTCGTTTCGTTTTCATTTTCATTTTGGCATTCATGAGAGCAAACGAGTTCTTTGCCGGCCAATTTGCCGTGGGACGAGTTTCGTGTCGCGCACATGGGCGTCTAGGGGGTTGGGGTAAAAGGGGGGCTGGGGTAGGGTAAGGTAATGGGGGCTAGTTACTAAACTAAGCCTGTTGTTTTTTTGCTTTAGTTAGTCGAGCATCCTACTTAATGAGCTCTCCCTCTCTCTCTCTCTCTCTCTCGCTCTCTCTCTATCTTTCGCTCTCTCCCTCTCTCTCCCAACGTCCTTAAAGGTCATTCAAGTTGTAGGGCAACAAAAAACTGCACCGGTTTCATTTCTTTACCTTTTGTTGGTTTTTTTTGTTGTTGTTTCTTTGGGTTTGTGCCACTTGTTGCACGTTGCACGCTCGTGCAGTTGTTGTTGCTGTAGCTATAGTTGTAGCTATATCTGTATCTGGGTCTACATCGAGATGGCGGTCAGTTGGTCAGCCCGATAAGCATTAAGCAGGTAGCACAGGTAGCGCAGGTACACAGCTACCTGTTCAACAAGATGCTGCTCGCTTGCATTTTTTAACGGAATTTTAAGGTTAACCGGTACAGTTTCTTTGCTCTCTGCTCCGTTGTTTGTTGCTGTTGTTGTTGCTGTTGCTGTTGTGCCTTCTGTGCCTTTTTGCACTAACTGTTTGATGGGTATTAAAGCCAGGCTTACAAGCTTAGCAGGCAGCGCGAAAGCCTCAAGTTCACAGCCCACAGTTAAATGTGCACATTGATAAGTAAATATGACAGGAAAGTGAAGTGGGTTGGGGTGTGCTAGACTGACAGTTACCCTGCTTGACGAATTTTAAGAAGCCTAAAGCAGTTTTTGGTATTAACTATGTTTATTAATTGATTTTTATGGAGAGTTTTATTTAAAGTAGTGGCTATAAACTACACTGCTTAAAAATTGAGTATACGCAGTGTGAAGAGGAGTTAGAACTACCTCGAATGTTTTTCCAAGACTTTTCTTTTTCCTAAGAATTCAACTGTTTCAACTCTCCCTCTCTTTCTCCCTCCCTCTCCTACACTGTAGCTTCCCTTTAATCGTCCCTGTACTCTTCTCTCAATACTTTTCTGCTTACTGCTCTGTATGCTTCTCAGTCTTAGCCAAAATCTTTAAGCCATTAAATTGCTCTGCCAATAATTTACAATTTCTCATTCTTTCAACTTAGTACACAATTACAGGGTATAAGCCATAAGCTGTCTAAACCAATTTGGCGCACAGTTAGCCAATTTCTGTTTTTTGCGCTGAGTCAACAACAAATGAAGAAAACAACAACAAGAACAACAGAAACAACAACAACAACAGTTAGAGAAATAAATTGACTGCTTTTTATTGGCATTGAAAGTGAAAACTCATTGAGATTCTTCAAGCATTATTGGCCAAGCGACCAAACAAGGCCCACACGAAGTTGGCTTGATTACACGTACACACGTGTGTGTGTGTGTGTGTGTGTGTATGCTTCTGTATACAGCGGATATTGCACAATCCAGAACGGAAAGGAAGTCAAACATGGCACGAAAGCACAAAGTTCTGTTTACCAAACACTTAACAAACGTGGCTAAGTTTTAATTAAACGCTTTTGCGGTTTACAAGCCACAATTGAAATGGTCTTTAAGCAAATACAAAACTGTCTCAGATAAAGCCAACAGTTTGCAGCTGTTTGGCCTAAACATTAAGTGGACCTACCCACTTTATGTGGTCACAAAAAAACGTTAAACAACAAATTGATTTAAATAAAGAAACTTAAAAATACTTTACAGATGCTTGTAAATGATTAACAATCATTAGTTGTAATTACAATCCCTAGGAATCTAAAACAGTAGCCTCCTTGGCTGTGGCACGCACTGATCATTAATCATATATATACATATATATGATTATATATATAGATAATGCCAATAATACTTGTTATAGACGATGCGAGCTTAACAGTGTTACCAAAATCGAACATTGGCCATGACAGCGATAATATCGCGTATCGTCTGCTGCATAATAAAACAACCAAGAGCATTGACTGTGTGTGTGTGTGTGCTCACAATAATAATAATAATGATGGCGTCAATGCTGATGACGTCCGGTGATGGCGATGTCGACGCATCCGCTGCAGTTGTTGTGCGGGTGTCAACGGCACTCACGACACGTTATGACACGACACGACACGTTCAGCTTGCCACCAACAGGTAGCTGCCACATTATAGCTGCTACCAAAATCGGTCACATTGCGGCCAAGGATGAAATTAATAAAAGGTTGCACGAATGTTTCTGACTTCAACAGAACAAAAAGAGACGAGAAAAAACAACAAAAAACTACAAAAAACAACAAAAAAAATAATAATAAAATAGTAAAATTGATGCCATTTACATTGGCAAATTAATGAGTCAACGTTGCGGCTGCTACTGCTACTGCAGACTCACAATTTGATTCATGAATAAAGCAATTGAATGTGCAGCAAAGACTCGCGCTGATAAGCTTCAATTTTCCATTTTCAATTTTCAATTTTCCATTGGATTTAGCCACCGTATTTACTTTAGAGTACTCTACGTCTCTGACCCATAGAAAATGATTAATTAATTGCTTTTACCTCGAGTCATTGCTTGGTAGTCTTGACTGTGCCTTAAGCTTGTGCACTTGTGTATTAATCATATGCCACGTTAAGTATACGCTCTGTGTTCTGTTCTCTGTGCTCTGTACTCTGTTCTCTGTGGTACGTACAGTTGTGATCATTTAAATTGCAACTTGTCATTTACTTGAAACATGTTCTTAACTCAATTGCCTATTAACCCCCTTTTCCTTTGGAACAACTGTGAGTCATTAAGCATACGCTCTGTAGTACAAATACTTTACCTAATTTCAACTCTGTTATTAGCTACTTTAGTCTATTTATTGTATTTACTGTACATGCTACTCATTAGTAGCAGGAGGCTCTGTAAGAACTAACTGTAGTGAAGTTATTTAGGTGTAAAACCTGCACTTCTTTGGCTGCCATACTCATTTGTTAAGCATACGCCTAGTAAGCCAAGCTGTTAGAAATGGTTACAAATGTAGACAGCAAGACAAGTTAACGTACATTTTGATACTGCAGACCCTGCTTTAATTGTACCCAATGTGTACTCAAATTGTACCCAAACCTTCATCCAACCTTTAATCAATTTCTAAGCAAAGGTTAACTCGTACCAAATTGTGTATCACAGCGTTTCCCCAACTGTACCCACTCTGTACTTCAATTTATTTAATCTTAATCCATTTTGTACCCAATCTCTAATCAAACTGTACCAAATCTTTAAACAAATTCATTTCAAACGTACC
The DNA here is from genome assembly GCA_018903735.1 of Drosophila cardini. Lineage (NCBI taxonomy): Eukaryota > Metazoa > Arthropoda > Insecta > Diptera > Drosophilidae > Drosophila > Drosophila cardini. The sequence goes on along the minus strand of JAEIGM010000001.1, from coordinate 10,665,614 downwards.
CAATATGTACTCCACCATAAATCGGTTTAAAATATTTACCTGATTGTTAAGCACTTTGTACCTAATCTATATTAAAACTATACACAGAGTCTTTGCTAATGGGTACTCTATCTGTACCCAATTCCTTTTCAGTCAATCCCAATCAATCCCCTTCTCTACCAAGTCTCTCTCCAATCTTAACTTTATACGTACCCAATCTACCGCCCATCAATCTGTACCCATTCTGTACCAAACTGTACCCATTTCCTACTCTTTCTGTACCCATTTTCACCCAAGTTGTACTCACATAAGATAGCGTTGGATGCGCGCTGCTGATGACCAACTCGCTGCCGTGTCGCTGCTTGCCCAGCAAGGATTGATGCAGTCGATTGGTACCATAGTACATCTCCCAGATGCTCGGCTTCTTGCGATGCCATTCCGCAATGCTGTCTCCCTTGTTTTCGGCACCAGCGTTGTTACCCAGCCGTAGCTCCGAACCAGAGCTCGCTGGACCCAAGATGGGCTTATGATAGTTCAGATTTCGTTGCATTTGGGTGACCATTGTTGTCGTTGTCTTCAGTTCCAGTGGTGGTGTGGGTGAGGGTGTTGTTGTTGCTGTTGTTGTTGGTGTGGGTGTGTCCGTGGGCGTTATGGTAAGTGTCAGCGTGGGCGTCTCACTCGCCGATTGTTCCAGTGACTCAATGTAGCACTCGGCGGTGGGAAAAACCTCCGTGATGGATTTGCGTTTCATCTTAAAATTGGGATCGCTGGCACAACGTATGGTCATGACCTGTTCCCGCACACTCAAGGGCCGTCCATTGGCGGAGATGAGTACTCCATCCCTGACCGACTCATAGGCATTCAGCTGGACATCTCCTGCATAGCTACGCCGTCGTTCGAAGGCGTTCTGTAGTCGCAGAACATGCTGTTGTCGTCCCAATCCGCTGCAGAGTTGCCGCAACTCCAGTTCGCTGTGCTGATTCATGCGCTGCAGATACGACTCCAGTTCGTCCTTGAGCGTTTGAATCATACCCTCCAGTTCCTGGGGTATGTCCGTAGTGGGCGTGGGCTGCAGCAAACGTATCTTATCCCTCACATCCTCGAGCAGTTCACGTGTGTTCTGGAAATGCAGTTGATCCTCATAGCGTTTGGCATACGATGAATTGGAGGCCAGGTGCGTGGAGGATTCATTGTCCACACGATATGCATCCTCTGGACAGGAGTTGATGTATTTGGCACACTTGTAATTATTCTCCTCGAGCTGTTCATCGACCAGAAAACTTGGATTGTCGATGCCCGCAAACAACTGTTGCTGCTGTCGCTGTTGTTGCTGCTGCTGCTGCTGTTGATGCTGCTGTTGCTGCTGCTTTGGCTGCAGCAGAAATGCATCCAGATCAATGTCCAGCAGTGAGTCATCAATCTGCTCTAGCTGCAGATGTTGTTGCTGTCGCTGCTGTTGTTGTTGCTGCTGCTGTTGTCGCTGTGTATCGTAGCCTTCGATGATTGTGGGCAACTGATTGTAGGCACGCAGCTTTTCACCAATATCCAAATGTGTTGCTCCTTTATCCTGCGACAGTTTTCTGCTGTTATCCTGCTGCATAAAGGACACTACGTGTTGCTGTGCATAGAGACAGGGAAATGTCTTTAAATGACGATCCAAATTCTCTATGCTCGTCTCCAGTATACGCAATTTGTCACTGTAGTGAGGCAGCAATTGTTGCTGTTGTTGTTCCTGTTGCTCTTGACTATTGTTTGCTGCTGCTGCTGCTGCTGTTGTTGTTTTTGTTGCTGCCACATCTTTGTTGCTGCTGTCAGCTGTGGCCTGTGCCTGGACAGCCTTTGTAGCCGCATCTTGCATGTCCAAATGCTGACTAATCGCTTGAGCTGCCACATTGCCAATCACTTTCGTTGGCAGCTGCAACGGTGGACGTAGTTTGCTCAATATTTTGCCATTGCTCTTCTCTTTCTCACTTGATTTTTCTAGGATATCTATGACCGGTTCACAGTAGATATGCTCGTCCAATGAGTATGTGGAGCATACATGTGAGCTATAATAACCGGATGAGCCGCTTTTATCGGTGGAATAGTGTGAACCGCTGCCAGCACGAGCTGTTGTTGCTGCTGCTGCTGCTGCTGCGGCGGCAGCAGCAATTGTTGCTGTTGTACTGCCACTGCCACTGCTGCTGTTGTTGTTGCTGTTGCCCAGGCCAGAGTCTGTGGTATGTGTGCTGCTGGCATTGGATGCAATCGAGCGTTTCTTGTTTCGTACTGTTGCACTGACGACACTTGCAACTCCAGCAGCGGCAGCCGCAGCCGCAGCAGCTTTGATTTCATTCGCTCTGGCCATAGATGTGCTCGTCTGGCATTCAAGACCATTTGATGGCATTGAAGTCCCCACATGACCGCCAACACTGCAAAGATAGAGAGAGAGAGAGAGTCTGAGAGAGAGCCGTGCTGTTGAAAGGGAAACTTCATTGCAATGAAAGTGGTTTCTAAGCACCAACAAAAACTGGAAAATCATCTTTATAAGTCTGTGGCTCTGTGGGTTAGTGGTATTAGTTTTTTTCTATGACAACGCTTATTTTTAGCACCACAAATAATTGCAACAGTTTGCCATAAATCTTCACTGTAGCTCGACTTATACAATACTTAATGGAATTCTCCCTGAGCCGGGATTGCTCCACTTTTGTTTTATAGCCTTACAATGTACGCAGTATTTACATTTTTAACGGACTTTTGAGTGCCAAAATGCAACCGAAAAAAAAATGAAAAATATTTAAAGAAATAAAGAAAAACAAACATTTTTGCCATGCAACATCAAAATTCAATTCCGAACCAAAAAAGAAACTCGTTCTAAACAGGATTTCAGCTCGAGTAACTGTTGCAATTTTGGTTTTTCTTTTCATTTAACTGTCAGCGGTTTTTTTTTAGATTTTTATTTCGGTAATATGTATTTTTTTGTGACTTCAGTTTCTACAATTTGAACATGCCACAAGTGCAACAGGAGCTGCAGTTTGAAATTGCAGCAACTTTGAAGCTAAGTTTGCATTAGAAAAGTTTTGGAATTTAGTTAAAATTGTCATTAAATAAGTTAACAATAAGATTTGGAAATATTCTCTGGAAAGTAAAGACAGTTTTTATAGTAAAGTTGTGTGAAAAAACTATGGGTTACTACCTACTTTCCACTTGTACTCTGATTTCTTGAAATTTGAGCATGTAAAAAATTGAGTTTTAGTCAAGAATTCTATGAACTTTTCATCAAAAATATTTATAAATTTTAAAGAGCAAGTATTCCCCTTTTAGCTATCAAAATTTAAGCGAATTCTGTAGTAATTTATATAATTTTAAAGTGTTTTAAATAGATTTTTGAGACAATTTAGAGCCTACAGTTCCCACCATATTTTGCTTAGTTTAAGAATTGAAAAGTTGTCGTGTTGTTGGTACCAAAGTACGAATTGATTTTTAACTTGGGGCATTGGGTCAGTTGCAGTGTTTGCAGCTCTAGAACGTTATAAATTCAAATTGGAAAATTGCGTAATAACGGTGTTGTTGTTAACGGTTTCTTTACTGATTTTTTTTTTTTGGGGCTATGGACTTGGACTTGGGTTTGGGTTTAAGCATGGGTTTGGTGTTGGTTTTATTGGAAGTGTGAAGCATGGAGGTTATTAAGACCAGCTTGTTTATCGATGCGTTCAGTTTGGTTTCTTGAATTTTTTTTCTTAAATATTTTTTTTTTTCCTTTTTTTTTGGGCTCAATATGTAATCGACAAGGTTAACGTTCCATCGCGGCTTGAAGCATGAAATATTTTGCAATAGATTTGCGTATTTATTTGTGAGCTGTGTTAATTAAAATGTTCAGCCTCGTTTGCAAGTGTCGGAACATGGGCCGTTAGTTTAGTTACTAGACAAAAAAAAAAAAAAAAAAAGAAAAAAAAAAACCTAAAATAGATAAAAATAAAACTGAACTATGTGTGTCCGCTAATTATTGTTGACTTCGACTGCCATAACAAATTAGAGTTTGGTTCACAGCAACAGCATTGGTTTAGTTTTGCAAATAACTAAAAAACTTTAAACTAAACTTTAAGAAAAAATTACCCAACGTCCTTCTCTGCAACTAGTTAACTGTGTATAACTAACTAAATGTGAGTATAAGCATAAGTAATAGCCAGCAAATCAATCAAACTAATCACATATAGATTTACATTTACATTGTTGCGATTATTCGCACATGTTTAGCCAGAAATACTTGTTAGCCGTCTATTATTATTATTGGTAAGACCGTTTTGTAGATGGCTAAGCTGAGACATTGGCCCTGGCATGAGTATAGCTTGAATCCAATATTGAATACAAATTATCGACGATTGGATCAAACTACCTAATAGCGGTAATAATAGCCAAATTGACCGTCGACTTTAACTGCATTCAACGGTTTGATATAGCTACTTATATTCGGTCAACTAAATACTGTTTTTAGTATTGAGTGTTGAGTATAATAATAATAAAATTCGCAATGCTTGAGCGACCTTCTCGGTAGACTTGATGATACGATCCGACACCTGAACACTCGAACATGTACGAACATGCATGTTTGTATTCTTAAACATGACTTTGAATACCTTTATCTTAGTCAAATTTTGGTGTTTAAAATGCCTCAACGCTCAATGTCTTTGGGAAAAAAGGAAGGGATGCATACGATTTTAAAAATCCCAAGGCAGAGGTACAGTAGTCAAAATAGTAGTAAATGAAAGTAGTAGTAAATAAGTAGTAGGGGCATTAAATGCAAGAACAAGCTACAGTGATGAAGTATTTAAAGTATGTTGAAATAGTAGTTGTAGTAGAAATAGTAGTAAAAGAATTAGTAAAAATAGTAGTAGAAATAGTAGTAGGAAAAGTAGCAGCAATTGACCGAAAAATTATTAATAGAAATGGGAGAAGCAAGGCTGATGTATGGAGTAGAATTTAGAGAAAAACTAACCACAATTATAGAAATAGTAGTAGATAATTTTCAAAAAAGTAGTAGTAAAAATTTTAAAAGAAGTTTTAGGAATATTAAAATTGTTTTTAAAGCAAATATACGGATCTGTATCAATTATTGAAGTATTTGTTCAAATAGAAATATTACAAAATGTCAAGTTAGTTGGATAAATCAGTTGGAGTTGCAGTGTTAATGTATTATTTTTAGTAGTAGAAATAGTAGTCTTCGTAATAGTATAAGTAACAGTGCCTTAATTACTTGACCTTGACTTGACATTAAATGGTAGGATGTCAGAATGCGATTCGTGAACTGGGAAATTGTGGAATGCATTCAAAATGAGTAATCAGTGTCAATTCGGTAATTGCATGTGGAATTTGGCATTGCCCTGACAACAGTTGAACACTTAACTACTGAAATTGGTCTTTATCTGTGAACACGAATAGCCAAACAGCAGCGATTGAATGTGACTAAAATTGGTAAAGAGTTGCAAATGAAATGCAGCCAAAAAATATTTGTGAATCAATAGCAGAAAACAACAAAAAAATAATCATATGAATAAATAAATTGCACGATTTGATGGCACACATGTAAATGTTTAAATGTTTCAATTGAGCTGACGTCTCAAATACCTAAGTGTGCGTGTGTGTGTGTGTCAGTGTGTGTTAAACAATGTGTGCATCAACAATTTGAAACCAAAACTGGCTGTGACCTCCAGCAGAGACGCTGGCAGTCGCATCAAAGGCAACCACATATGTGGCTTCTTTAATTTCAATTAATAAACGTAATTGTTGCAGCTGGCTGTAGTTGCAGTTGCAGTTGCCACTGCTGCTGTTGTTGTTGGTGTTGTTGTTGCTGTTGACCGGCATCAAGTGTTTGGCAAGTCAAGTGGCTTCTGCTGAAAAGAGGTGAAGGCTGACGACAGGCGCCAAAAACCGCATTGCTTCAGCAGCTTTGCCACTAGCAACTTGAACTTCGCGTTGCTGTTGCTACGTTGCAGCAGTGCCATAATTTACATAGTTGCAGCAAGACTTGAGATTTATGCTGCAGCTGCAGTTAACTGGAGTCTTGTGGCATGTGGCAGTTGCATTCATTTGATGATTTGACTCGATTGACAGCACAATGAGTTGAAATATCGACAAACAAACGTAAACACACGGCGTATGCGCAATTTGTAACACAAGTTTGTTAATCAATTATGTTTATGGCCAAAAGAGATCATAGCATTTCAGTTTAGATATCAATCAGCCTAATGCCCTGCTAATTGCCACAAAACAAGAAACAAGCGTGCAGCGTTGCATGAACTTCAAACTGAATGGAAATCGAGTCGAGTTGAGTCGATTCGTATTAAATTAAGACACGAAATATAATTAAATTGCAGTAACGATCATAGCAAAGGGCACTTAATAATTTTTCTTGTTTTCTGTTTGTTTTTCCTCTGTTACTTTTGTTACTGCTGTTCCCTATTCAATGCCATCGTTGAAGGTCATCGCAACTGGTTGCTGCTTTGCTGGATTGCTGCAGCATTATGCAGCACATTTGACGCTAATTGTCCAAGCAACCAGTCGCCATGTCGAAGGTAAAACAATGCTAGGCGATTGTGCAGCACTCACCTCTGATATTGATACTTCAGTATGGCGCGGGGCAGCAAAAAGTTGTCATTACTCTGCTCCATGGCAGCAGCATCATTAACTGCCGCAGTAGCAGTAGCAGCACCAGTAGTTGCGGTAGCTGCGCTACCAGCAGCTACTCCGTTGTGTTCATGCCCATGAGCAGTGGCCGCTGCTGACGTCGCTGCAGTTACTCCTTCCGTTACTGATTTATGACCAAAGAATGCACCGAAACGTTGCAGGTAGGCAAACTTGGTGATGGCAGCCGCATTGCTGCTGCTACTGTGGCTGTGACTATTGGTGTGGCCGCGACTGTTGCTGCCATTGGCTACGGAGTAACGTCCACTACTGGCACGACTGCGCGGCACTGCCTCGTCGTCATCGTCGTCGTAGGGCAGCACTTCGATTGCATCAAAGTCGTAGGAGTTGAAATAGGCCTGCTCCCGTGTGCGCTTCACCTGTGCTGCCTCTGTTACATGATCGGCGGATATGTCCGTTGCAGTTTTCTTGCTCGTTGCCGTTGCCGGCGAACTTTTGCAAATGGGCATGGTTCAACGCCCACGCAACTTCATTCAGCTTCAAATTTTTGCTGCGGCGGCTCAGTCTCGATGGTTTCCTGCAATTAAAAGTGAATTGTTATTAAATGAATATAAAATGGGAACTATCAACTATCATTTTTACAACAGCGCATTTTTGTTTGCTTAATATCTTAAATCTAAAGCAAAAACAGTGAATTTTTAGCTTAAATTGTCCTTTTTTTTTGCAGTCTATTGCGACTGCATTTATTTGTTCGGCTATTGTGAATGCTTTAAATAATTTGTCTATTGTGATCCCATTAGTTGCTTGAGTAGCAATTGTGAATGGCTAAGCGCTCACATGATCACTGATTTCTGAACGCAACAGTTTAGTTGTTCTTCCTGGCGAGTCAGTTTAGTTCAGTTGAACTCAACTTTGGCTTACTTTGGCTCCATTTGATGCAGTTCAGCTCAGCACCGTTTGGGAACAAGTAAACGAAACCGCCATTTTTTCACTAAGAAAAACAAAAGTTGCAATTTTGTTTTAAAATAACATTAAAGATGTTAAAAAAATGTGCCTGCGCTTTTGTTACTCACTGTAACTGTACACATATGTACATTTATAGTGAGTACAAAATGTTGGTGCATGCTGTTGCATTAATTAGTCACTTGGCAACAAAATGCAAAAATAGCCCCAAAAAAGGTTTTGATTGCATAATGCAAGCCGCGTCCACGACCGCGTCTACGTCAACGTCCACGTCCGCGTCCGCGTCCTCCTAACCATAATTTATGGCCAAAATGTTGCGCGATTTGGCAAAAAAAAAAACAAAAATTGTTTAACTGATAACTACTGACCCATGATGAGCATGCACATTTCATAGCTCTCATCTCCCATCATCATCATTTTGGGCACATAATTCGAAAATTGAAAATTCACTAGACAAGTGCCCAGCGATTTATGTAAAAGCCTAACTGACGGCTAGTCGGACACCCCCCACAGCCCTGCAGGCATATGAATCTGATAGACACTTAAGCAGAGACTTAGAGAAGACACGGAGAGGCAGTGGTAGAGGAGGAGTGATTGAGGGTACGGGGCTACGTAATGCAGACAACACGCTGACAGCTTCATCATTTGTCAGCAGCGCTAAGGTAAGAAGTGGCATGGATAATGGGGGAAAGGGGGGAAGTCACTGCAAGAAAATGTTGCCATTGATGAGATGTGCATGTTTCGCAGTCTTGTTGTTGTAGGTGGAAACCAGTTTCTTGTTAAGCCAAGCCGAACAAACAATTGGTTCTCCACGTACTTCTTCTTCTGCCAACTTGCATTACCAAAATTAAAGCTCAAGACAAATTCTTGTACCTTTATAATAATTTTTAATTAGTGACCAGTCATCGAAACGTGCCTCATTTGGTTGCTCTTTCTGTGTCACTTGTGAAGAGTACTCAATAATATAAATATAAAAATTAATAATAAAAATAATAATAAGTGTAAATTAATCATCGAAGCGATGCACATTTATGCCATGGTCAACACATAATGGCAACTCATAAAGTTTTTCTAGTTCTCTTTCCAAGTTGTGACAACTCAAAGTTACAACTTGTTGTTGTTGCTGTTGTTGTTTCAGTTGTTGTCGCTTCCAATGTGTTGACAGCGAAAAACAATAGAAAAACACACATTTCAAATGAGAAGTGTGCTCAATAGTGTGGAGTGTGCTCGACATTAAGTTGTCCTGTAGACACTTCCGAGACTTTGAGAAACAAACTTGAACTTGAATTGAGTTCTGATTTATAACAGATTGAAGCACTGACTAAAACTAGTACAGACAGAAGTAGATGAAGAGCATACAGCTCTTTCCCACATTGCCATTAGTTACAGGGTATACGTAGACGAGAAACACTGCAACGAATTGGAGCATTGAGTCAATGGTTCAATGTGAACTGAACTGGTTGTTGAACATGGACTTGGACATGAACTGTCCCATCAATCTTCATTTGGTTCGGCCCTTAATGATGCTACAGTGGTGGCACACAGTGGGCGCACTGCTGTCACAGTGCCGTCAATGTGGTTGGCACAGTTCTTTAACCTCGTCGCTACGAGTCAAGTAAAACAGCGCAAATATTGCAGAAATTTGCAAAAGCCAAGAAAAAATAAATGTATATAAAAATATACATATATGTATATGTATAGTATAGTATATATCTACAATATGAGTGTATGTTGTAGATTGTTATAAATGGCTGGCAAACAAATGTGATAAAAATGTGTTGTCATGAGTTTGTGTGTGTGTTATAGCTTCAATATTGAAATATGAAAATCAATTTTTGTTTTATTTCCATCATCAACATCATTATCATCATTGTCAGCATGATGAGCAAACACTCAAATTGTTCAGTCAGCCACTTGAAATAGTATACACAGAACTATAGATATATCAAGACGTGACGGTTTTTATTTATATCTTAGTTTAGATACCGATTTTTGTTGGCAATTTGCCTGCGGCTGCTTTTGATATGTAGTTTGATGATGAGTCAATTGCTGGACAAACAGAGACATCAGTCAACTGTTGACACAGACACACGTCAAACTGTGCTCTGATCTGCTCCAATCTGCTCCCATAACATTAGTTATGAGAAAAATAATGAATTCTTTCAATTTGGTTGCCATGTGCCATATCTCTTTCAATAAATGGAACGATTGTCTCTTTGTCTATCTTTAGCTCTTCGTTTGGCTCTTCCTTTTCATTCACTACCTTGACTTTTATTTGACATGCATTGAATTTATAGTATTTATCGGCATCGGTACCGACTTCGACTTCGATAGCGACGACGAATTAAGCGACAGGTAGACAGCGGGCGGCGGCCTAAAACAAAAGACTTGGGCGACAAACTTGGCTGTCGATCAGCCACAACCAAAGACCTCTGCATAGGCAACAACCACAGCAAATATAACAAAAGATATATATTTACATATGCATATCTTACAGTGGGCATATTGCGAAAATTGTGTTGCGAGCAAAAAGTCAAAGAAAACAACGCCTTTAGCTGACACGCACAGTGGGGCAAAGCAGTGAAGTAGTGTTTTAAATCTACTCTGAACTAAAGCACTTAAAGACTGACACACTAGGAGCCCACAGTGAGAGTGGTATAAGGCTGAAATTCATGCACAATGGTACTACCTTTTAATATAATTTCACACGCCACTGTGCCTGTTCCGTGTGTCACTTGAAAGACAGCCAGAGCCAGCGATAGTCGGCAAAACTTTAAAACAATAAGCTATTAAACAAAGTGGCAACTTGTGGTCTTTGTTGTTGTTGTTGTGGTTGCAATTGCTGAAGATGCAACCGCAGTAAAACCCAATACCAATGGTCAGCAGCAAAAGGTCAAAGATATCAAAAAGCTAAAAATAAGGGGGAAGAAAAACGAATGAAAAAAAGATACAAATTGAAAAAAACGCCGGCAGATTATGCAAGTTGTATCTTTTGGGCATTTTCAAAGTTTCAAATGACTCACGAATAGGTTTATGAACAGATTATGTATTATAAGCACTTAGTTTAAGTTTGTGGCCAAAAGTGCAGTTGTTAAATGTCCAAAAGTCTAATTTTTTTTCTGTTTTAAAGAGGGCGGGGTGGGGTGGGGTGTGGCGGTTAGGGGAGCGACTTGTACTGATGATGTGAGAATTGGTGGCAAGTTTACGGCTCGTTGCGCCCACAACGACAGTGGCAGCAGCCACATGTGGCTTGATGTGGCAGCCACATGTGGCGTTTGTCTGTCATTGACGTTGAGTTGCGCCCAGTGGCCGCAATTAGTGCGCACAAAACCTTTAATTAGTAGTTGGCCCAAACCAAAAGGCACAAAAGCAGCAGCGACTTCATTTTGCAATGATTATTGCGACAAAAGTAAGCGGTGGCGATGGCGGTGGCGATGGCAATGGCGGTGGCTACGTTGGAATTTTGCAATTAATGCGACTCAAACGCAGTTAATGCTATAGGTTTAAAGCGGTACATGTGTGTGTGTGTGTGTGTGCATGTGTGTGTGATAAAAAACTTAGTGGGCTAATGTGATTTGTACTATTTACACTATTTTTTTTTCTTATTTGCCTCATTTTAATGCAACTCAACTAATTGCTGCTTTGGCTTTGAGTCTAGCATGAAAAGCGCTTTTCCATTTTTCCATTTCATTGCAAAAAGATTTTTCCTTTTTATTCGTTTTTATTGTATATCTGTTCATTCAGTTCGTTCTGTCGTTTTGTCGTTCTGTCGTTGTTTTAATCTCTTTGCGGTCAGCTCAAAACAAACTCAACTGAAATGTGGCACGTACAAAAGTGCAACAAATGCACAGAGATTTTTTCTGAGATTTTATTTCCCCCCTTTTTTTTGGTGTGTGTCGTGTTGCATGCCACAGATTCTGGTAGTGAGTGCTACGCTGCAAGCATAGACAATTTCCAGTTGTAGACAATTTGTGGCCAGACAACAAACGCTCAAGTGCATAAGCAACCAACTGGGGGCAAGTGGCACTTGCCGGCAGACTTGCAGCACATGTACATGCTCATGCTTGTGGCAAGTACTACCCAAAAAGTGACAAGGGTAGAAGGGGGTATGAATGGGTAGAAGTAAGGGGTGGGGGTTGTGGGTACTGCGAAAGAATGAGAAACATTCATTTGCTCATATGCACTTCAGTGGCACTTGGAGAGCAGCTTCAGCTTATGGCACAAAAATGCACTAAATGCAGCACAGCATGTTCTTAATCCTGACCATTTGTGCATACCCTGTAGTTGTGTGAAGTTGCTAATGGGGTGTGATAAGTTTGTGGTAAGATTTGAAGCTTTAAATAAAGGAGTAATCACATATCTACACCGGTCTATATATTTATGTGAATAACTTAAACTCTATAGATACTATATCTATGTCTGCAGATATATCGTAAACTAGTACTATCTAAAACAATTTCTACTTCAGTTTTTTAATTTTGGACTTCCTTCATATCTTCATCTCTGTATATCTATTCCAAAATTAATTTTTTAACTTTGTCTATCTCTGTATCTTTTATCTTTATTCATTTAAATACACATGTATCTTCATCCCAAGGCATTCACACACACTCGCAATAAGCTGCATTTATTTTTTAATTTTGCCTTAAAAATAATAACATTTTATGAATGTGAAACTCATTTTCTCCTCCTCTCCTCCCCCTCCTCCCCCTCCTCCTCCTCTATACTTGTCAAATTCCACTTTTTTATGCACAAAAAAACGTTTAACTTCTTTAGAGAAGTGAATAAAACGCAGAAATTCTTGAATTTTTATAGCGAAAATACTAAGAGGGCAGCATAAATTAATAATACACTTAATAGTTTAAATAATTACACATTCTATGAATTAAAAGTTTCTTAAAGTAAGAAATATTAACTTATGAAATTGTTTAATATATGTCTGTCCCTTCTATTTTTGGGTGAATGCTGTTGTTATTGATGATGGACAGCAGCAAAGATTACAAGGTTAATTGGGTATTTTTTTTAGTATTTTATATTCTTCAGAAACTAAACAATCTCTCGATGAGTTTGGAGGCATTACACAACAAATATATATAAAATAGACACATTATAAAGAATTATATAGAGAATCTGAGGGTCTGTCTGTCCAAGGGCAAGGTTTCGTTTAGCTTTTGGCTTTGCATAATTTGAGTTAAAACGGTTCTATACGAAGTTATAGATAAACTGCATATCGAAGGTATAGAATGTGTTTCTATGATCATTTTCAAAGTAATTTACATAATCTTTAACTTGGTCTAAAGGCAGCTGTTGTCGCAGATTTATTGATTACCAGTTTGTGCTATTGGTCCGGCCTTTTGCTACTCTCGGCTATCGACTCTCGACTCTCGACTCTTGGCTCTTGGCCATATTTATAACCTGCACTTAATAAAGCTCGTTTAATTTTTATAACTTATTTACACGCTGCCAGTTTTGTGGGTAGCCACTAACGATTAACTACGAATATTTTTGGCTTCTATCCACTTCTGTTAACTAATTTATGCAGATTTACTAAGTTAATGGCACAGCATCCAAACAAATCATAATTTAATGTTCAAACATGTAATGTGCCACATTTAAGGGTCAATAAAAATAAGCATAATTATGTTAACTTCCATTTAATGAAGCAGATATCAATCAGTATATTTTTGATATGAATTTTAGTAGTGAATTTATTCTTAGGGCTCTTTGGGCCAACTATAATTGGAGCTCATCTAAAGCTATTTATAATCATGTGGAATAGAAACAAATTGAGAAATTTGAACTTGAAAAACGTTTGGCAATTGAGGTGCCCTTATTTTGATGGTAGAAAAAAACACTTGACATTGTGGATTAAAGAAGAAACAATAAAAAATTATAATCACAAGCCAAAAAGCTAAAGAATCATCGTATAAAAACAACAAGAGCAAAAGAAGCGACGGAATCGAAATCAATAGAGAAAAAAAAAATAATATGAGTGTGTGGAGTGTGTGTGAGAGTAAGTGTGTGTGTTGGGAGTGTGTGTGTGCGTGTGTGTAAATACTCCATTTTATTCATATGTATATTCATTGTATTCGTTCGGTCATATTCATATCGTTCACAGCCAAGGTCAATATCAGTAGCAAAGTCAACGACGTCACAACAACGCCAAATGTGAAGCTCACACAAGAAACACATTCACAACACACACACACCACACTACACACACACCACCCAACATACAACACAACACAACACATCACATTTGACATTTGATTTTGATTTTCGGTTCATTTCATGACTCAAAGACCCAGCTGGAGAGCCAAAGACCCCAGCAGACCCCAGTAGCCGCAGTAGATTAAAGACCTCAGATTGTTGACTCCAAATCGCAACAAGTGAATTGTGAGCTCTCAGCTCTGAGCTCTTAGCTCTCAGGTCTCCGTGTTGCGATACAGTAGCAACAGGTGTAATTTATTACCTTGTTTTACTTATTACTTTTTACTTATTCCTTTTTCTTTTGGGCCTGAACTTGAATTGAAATTGAGATTATGTAATACCCTATAAAAACAATTAACAGCTACAAGTTTTAAGCCGGCCGGACATCCGAGTTTTTGGGTCAATGAAAAGTATATAGGTCATGCTATATACTGATCTGTTAATTATACGATACATATAAGTATCTGTATCTGTATCTACATATGTATCTGTAGCTGTTTGTGCAATTGGGCCACTCCAATTTGGCATCCAAATTCAATTCAATGCATCTAATCAATATCGGATAAAGCCAATCAAATTTGGTTGCCAATTAGTGTAACTTTTGTTTGCCTTTTGTTTAGCGTTTTGTGTGTGTGCGTGTGTGTGTGGCGCCAAAGAGAGAAATAAAGTGAGAGAGAGAGATTAAGAGGGGAATGAAGCTAGTGTTGACTCTACTTTTAGATGGGGTATATAATGATTATTGTTATTATAATTAATTGAAAAGTGCATACAGGTTGATTATGAAGCAGAAGAGGAGTGAATGAAGGAGGATAATACAGGGATAGATTTAGACAAAACGGAAAAGGAAGAGGAAAAAGGAAAAGAACAGGAGATAGGGAGAAAAGGGGAGACAGAAATGGTTTATCTAGTATAAAGTTGTTGTAGAATTTGTTTCCAGTAAACATTTCTAAGCGAAGCAGATGATAGATGGGATAAGAAAAGCAGGAATAAATAGGGAGAGAGAGAGAGAGCAAGAACTAGAGAGAGGCTGCTAATGACAGGTAAAGATGGAGGGGTAAAAAGAGGAAGCGAGGTGGATAGAGAGGCGGAGTGAGAGGCGGAATGAGACGCGAAGTAAGATGCTGAGTGAGAGGCGAAGTAAGATGCTGAGTGAGAGGCGGACAGAGAGGGAAAGCAAGAGAAAGAGAGCACAAAGATGAATGAATCTATTGTTAAGTTTTGGTCTGAGTATTCAACGTAGGCATGTGTTCTATAGAGAAAGAATGAATGAAAGGAGAGTGAGAGAGAGAAATAAAGAAGGAAATAGAGGGAAGTTATTAAAATGTATGTCTACTAAAGCCTACTGTAGTAGTCACTTACTTATATGATAAAAACTTAGGTAATGCAGGGTATTAGCCAACACCAGAAATGTAGAAACTAGTTAAAAACTAAATTAAACTAAATGAAAATAAAATTTAATTAAATTTCCCAACAAAATACTCTACTAAAAAGCCTAACCTTTATTACTGCTGCTCTTTGGGGCTACTTAGCAGCAGCACGGGTATTGGCCAAGTCGAAACTAGTTAACTAAACAGCAATGCAATATGGAAATGAATGTGAGTAAGAGTGCAACATTTGCATGCAACACTTTCCTGCCTTTGTTGCTCGAGTGAAGAGTGAATTGTCTGTGGACATAGCAAATTCAGAGACACACACACACACACATACACTCTTCTCACACACAGTCAGCTTCTTTTGTCTTGGGTTGTCAACATGCTAATGTCTTGAAACTGGAAACTGGTTTAATGCCCGTTGTTATCTATTTAGCGCTATTATTAAAGCTTTTCATGCCAATTTCAGTGTTTGACTGGCTTTTTTTATGATGAAAATTAGCTAAACACACACACTCACACACACACTCGTACAACGTTACACAGAGACATGCACAGACATGCATATTAGTGGGTTTCTGGTTCAAGTCTATGCTCGATTGTCCCATTGTCAATTGATTAAACGGCGACAAACAATTAAAACCTATTTAAATCAATTGAAAGTTGATATTGATAATTATTGATGTCATCTGGGGTACTCTGAACTTGACTTATGCTAATTCCCATATTGTCTGCTAACGCATTGTATACTGAACTCTCTAACAGAGACTATATATATATACTATATATGATATTTGATCTTCGGTCTGCGCACTTCGACACGCTTTTGAAAGCCTAATGACTATCGTTTAACGCTATAAACTAGTTTCAAAATTGTTATTAATTTTAGCTATTTTTCAGTTAATCACTTGACACGATTCTTAATTTATTACCACTTGTTTTTATTGGCATTTTTTTTTTTTTGATTTCACTTGGTTCTTGCTCGGGATGAGTACGAAAAATTCTTTAAGCTTCACATTGCATAAATGTCTTAATTTAAAGCACGTTTAGAAGTGCCACGATCAAGTCAGCAAAAAAAAATCGTATAAATGCCAGAACATGCTATAAAAAAGCAGACATTTATCAACCAGTTGGTCGAAAATTCTCAAGTCAAGACGTTCACGAAGAAGAGGTAGGGGAAGAGGGAGTAGAAGAAGAGCTAGAAGTATCAGAAGATACAGTTGAAATATATGTATCATTCGACGTCATTTGAAGTAAAGTGTATAACTTGTTTGAACGAGGTTCAATTCATTACCTAAATACCATAATTTATAAGACTTGGCTTACAATGGGTGGTCTTCCGGCGTACTTTTGTGTCAGCCCTCGTTGTTAATCAGCTGAATGATCACATTTTTGCATTGCATTTGAATTCCGCTTAAGTAAAGCACTAAATTGTGATTGTGTCGCCAAACTTAAACCGAAATATGTAAATAGGTATAAATATATATATAGGTATAAATATATATATGTATATATCTGTTTATTCAAATACTTTGTTTGGTTTGTCTTGGAACGTGTTTGGATTCTTTGTGCTTATCAGTTTGTTGTTGGGCTCTTTTGCCGAATTTGTTTCGTTTCGTTTCATTTCGTTTTTTAAGCATTTATTTTTATGATTTTTTTTTATTTTTTTTATTTATTTGGTTTTGTTTTTTGGCAATTCCGGTTCGACGACCCTTTCACTTATTAGAGCGTTGCCTAGAGCTCTACAAATATCATTTATTAATTGAATTCAATTTAATTTATCTACTCTCAGTCGGTTGTACTTTATGCTCTATTTTTACTCTACTCTTTTACTGCATATTTCTGATCCAATCACGTGCTGACAAATTGTTTAATTCATATGCAGCGATGCCCAGTGCCAATCAAAGCGCCATTCAAAAAGCCACACGACGTGCAATAATAAATTATATTATTTAAATGCAAATAAGACACATGCAACAAAAGTGAATCCAAAATGAATCAAAAGCGAATCAAATCGAATGGAATCAAATCGAAGCGATTCGAACTCGAACTCGAAACAGCCAGCAATTAAAAAAGGCAACATTCAACATCGAATATCGTCACAATACAGTGAACAATGCTATTTACTGTTGTATTTCGACCATTTTCCAGCATTTCATTCATTCATTCATATTCATATTTACTCGCTGCATGCGAGGGTCGTAAATTAGTTTAATTAATTTCGTTTTTTTACACCCTCGCACTGGGAAATGAGTAATACTTGAAGCAAGGCATTTCCGATTCTCTTCCTTTTGGGTGTATGCTAATTTAACAGCAAGCTGCAGTTGTCGACCAATTACAAATTGGTCGAAATAATAGGTCGAAATGGAAAACAGTAAGCTCTAAACAGAGCTGACAGAAAAGCAGTTTCTTGAAAAATAGGTCGAAAAGTTAGGTCGAAATAAATAGGTCGAACTAAAAAGGTCGACACGAAAAGGTCGACAAGGGTAGTTAGATTGTTAATCAATAGCTTAGGAACATTTACATAAGTTTGATAGGTCGACAACAATATGTCGAAAGCTGGTAGCTGACTGAAATAATATGATTGTTTAATTAATCACCAATTATAGCGGCTATAAAAACAATTCACACCCGGAATAAATACTTTCAAGTCACAAAAAAAGAGATTTTTTTCACCAACTTTCAAAGAGATTTGCCAATGAAAAAATTAATTTATTGAAAGAGCCAATTAATCGCATTAAGTAATACAATAAATGCATGAGACACAAAAAAAAGCTGATTACGCCATTTGGCGCATCTCTATCGACAGCAATTGACTATAAATAGTAGGAGCTAGGAGCTTAAAACTTACAGTAAAAATTCGAATTGAAAAAAAAGTTGAAATTGAAATTCAAATAAAAATTAAAAAACTTATTGTTGTGGGTGTTTAGCTTTTGTTTAGTTGTTTGGCTTTGAATGAATGAGGCAACCGAGTCGAATAGTAATCGAATCGAAATCACTCGATAAGCACTCGAAATAATCATTGATTAATTTAATTTATAAACTAAACTTATGCAATTAATTAAAGAGTTGGCAAATAAATATTCTAATTTAATTATGCGGTTTGCTCAACAGTTCATTGAAGTCGACACATGAATAATAGTGCAAAATACGTTAACAAATACATATGTAAATTGAATTATGGCCAAAAGGTTGGAGGGAAACCACTGGCAAACCACCGCCAACCACTGCAACCACAATTAGCAATTGTGGTTAAATGGAAAATTGTAAATGATTAAATTATAAATGTGCATTTTGCCATTTTGGCCAAATGGCGTCTGGGCTGCGTGGCCAATTATATAACGAGGGTGGTTTCATAAGTTCAACTATTGTATAAGCTTGCATGTGATTAATTCGCATTTAATCTCAGCTCTGACATCTCACATTGTGTGTCAATGAACAGAGTGTTGGGATATGTGCGTGGGTTGCTTCAAGAGTTCATCACCTTTAGGCTTTGATTGTTTCGATCTGTGAACAAAAGTTGCTTAAAAGGTCAAATTTGTTTATCGTTAGAGAACAAAGAGTTTTATCTATTCAAAAACGAGGGTTGCTTAACAAGTTTAACGTCTGTGCGTACGTAATTAATTAATTTTATCGACCAATGTCTACAACAGCTGTTGAATCTCTGCTCAGAAATCTATAATTGTTTATGCACATGCAACGAGGGTTGTTTGAACTGTTAACCTGCTTTTTTATTTTATAGGTCAACGCCCACAACAGCTGTTGACAGCACTGAAAACTCACATTGTTTATCGTTGACTAAACACATGTAAAACAAATGTTTAAAAAAAAAAAGAAAAAAAAAAAAAAAACTCGCGTGTAAGTGAGAAAATAAAAATGATAAATTATCTAATTTGTTGTTGTTTTGTGATGCTTTTGCCTTTGGGTATTTTGTGTGTTTGGCATTTGTTGTGGCACGCCCACACCCACGCCCCCGCCCACACCCACACCGCCCATCACACTTAATTTGGCAGCACTAAAGTATGATTTGATGCCTTTCTGATGATGCTCAAATAACGGGTAAATGCAGAAAGTTATATGACTCTCGTTTGAGTTTTTATCTTTATAACCGAAATTTATAAAGCTCGTGTTCTGGCAATAAAATTTGGCAACGTTCAAACTGCATACTTATATGGTCAATACCTGATAGATGCCACTCAAAATGTATTTATGGAAATTCTTTGACATCTCATTTACATACACACTCCAAAGCAGTCAAGAATTATAAGAAGGGGCGTGGCAAATCGGGGCAAAGTAGTAGGAATTCTTTCTCTATTAACTATTTCTGCTTTTGGTAACAATTTGTGTAGAATAAATGTTTGGCTTAATGTGTTATGGCAAATGATGTGCATAATGCAATTAGTTAATAATATTATAAATAACAACAATCGTTGGTTATTATGTCATCGATAGTAATGACTAATTTAAGTATGAATTTATGTGGTTTATGTTTAAAGTTATGTCTTTGAAATGTTTAATGAACTCTCTCACTCAATTTGACAAATAATTTTTTTTTCGATTTTTTTTCTCTACTCAAAATTAATCTGTTCATTAATCATGCGAGTATTCAGTTATTACGTATGTGTACACAATGTTCACACTGGTATTTTGTGGGGAATGTGAGTAATTGCCAGAGAGTTGACAAATTGTTTAAAACAAAAAAAAAATCACATTAAAATTGTTTAAAATAGTACAATTGTTCTTGTTTTATAGTAATGGTATTCCCCGGCATATCGGGACTACCTAACAGTAATTAGCTTAACGGTAATTTTTTATATACTGTATAAAAGGTAAAGTTAAATAAATAAACCTTTTGCAATTAAATTAAAAGCTTTGATGTTGCATAAAGTTTAACTTACACACACACACACACATACATAGACTGAGAAGTAATATTAAAAAAATGCAAATTTAACTGTTAATTATAATTTAAATCATCTTTCTTTTAGATCAGAAAATCAAACAGAAAAAAAATAACTGAAAACTTGTTCAAAAGTCAAATGTTCAAACAAGAAACAGAAATTGATAAAAAACACATTTTAAAAATACTTTTTTTTCACCCCCCTCTCTCTGTCTCTCTCTCTGTTTGTTTGTCAGTGGTTCATCGGGTTTTTTGGTTGATGTATTTGGAAACAAAACAGATGACCAAAATATTGCATAGTCCGAAACCAAAGCCGAAGCCGCCACAGAAGCAGAAACAGAAACATTAAATTTAACTTCAAGTTAAACTCGAAGAAAAAAGAAAGAAGTAGAGAGAAGCAGAGACTGAAGGAGAGGGGGAGAGGGAGAGGCAGTGAGATGTGGAGAGAGGGGCAGAGAGGCAGCGAGAGAGAGAAGTGAAGATGCGCAAAGCGCACGCCAAAATCAACTTATGCAATTTTCTTTTCTGTTTGTTTTCAATTTCTGCTGCTTGCTCTTTGGCTGTGTTGTGGTTGTTGCTTTTGTTTTATGTTTTGCTTCTTTCTTTTTCTTTTAGTAGTTATTGTTGCTTTTCTTTGGCCCGCGAAATGTGCAAGACACGCCAACAATTTTATGCACATTTATATATTTTCCACATTTTTCCACACACTCAAACACACACACACACACATACAGAGAGTTTTTCACAGTTTTGCACAGAGCTCACGAAATTGTGTCAGTGGGAATATTTAATGTTAAATATTTCATTTTGTTTTTTGTATTTTTTATTGCTGTTTATTCATCGTCAGTCAGTTGTGTTGACAAATATTAGTGGTGGCAAACACAGTCAGTACTATAAGTATGCCATTTGTATATTTATTGCTGTTGTTATGCACCTTATTAACGTTGACTGATTGGTATCGTTGCTGCCGCAGCGCAGCACTTAAAGCACGAAGATGCGACTGCGTGTCTTTTGCACCGTTTCAAATGCACTGCGCTTGCGTCTTTACGTTTGCGTCTACGCCTTCGTCTTCGCCTTCCTCTTCGTTTCGTTTCGTTCGTACGTACGTTCGTGCGTTTACGTGCTCGTGATCGCGCAGCAACCGATCGACCGACGCGAACGACTGGCAGAAAGAAACTGAACCAAACGAAAAGACAAGAGCAAGACAAGAGCCATCGCGCTGTTAACTCGCTGCGAAGCTGACAGCGCTGCCGCAGCTGGCACCCCGTTGCTGATGCTAAAGACGCTGCTGAAGTTGCCGACACTGCAGTGTTGCCAGTCATAGCGGCTTTAAAGCTAGTGCTGTAGTAGTCTTAATAGTAAAATATAGTGTATATCTATAAAGTTTCGGTATTTTGTATTCAATTTCCAGCTTGAAAATCGTAAAAAGTGCAATGTAGTGTATTTATTTCGACTGCAGCTGTGGACTACAGTCGTCGACTGTAGTGCAGTAGTGTAAATTTTAAAGGGCGCCTGAAAGTATGCTTTAAAATAATGGTCGACTCGTCTCGCCAAATTACCTCAGCAAACAGTCGCGGCCATAAAAAATGGCTGCTGTAAAATGCGCTTTAATGCACATACAGACACTGAATGCGGCCATCAAAGTGTTTGTGGCAGCATTGACGTCATTTAATTATGATTATGGTAAATGGATGGCATGGAATGGAAACGGAGCGGTAAATGCAATAAGTATCCAGCAGGATACTGCATAAAATGCACGTAATAGCGCGTAAAATGAAAAACAAAACAAAAAAGAAAGAAAATGAAAAGGTAGGGAAAGCGGAAAAAGGAAAACGTACATTTATAGACAAATGAGGCAACATTATGAGTGTTTGGCTAAGTGAATTTCTGCACATAAAATCATTAAAAGCCCATGCAGCTGTTAGACAGGATATTTGAATATTTTTGCACGTGCCGACAATTCAATTAGCCACTTCGGTGACAGTGTCAAGTGTCAGTCGGCGTGACCTTCGCCCTCTAATAGACATTTTAGACCAAAGCAGCCGACGTGCCATCATTATTATCACACTGATTATCATTGGGGTGGAGAGTAGGCGCGTGTGTGTAAGTGTGTGTGTGTGTGTGTATTATGGCTTCCTGAGCCTGCAACAGAAACGTTAAATATAAAATCCTATTATTTGCCAATTTTACAATCGAGTGCACAGTCAACGACAAACTGGGAGTGACGTCAGCGCTTCAAGGCGCCAAGCCAGAAGCCAAAAACTATTCACACCGACAACCCCTGCCCTTTAATAGCTCTATATGTGTGTGTGTGTGTGTGTGCTTGTGCGTGTGTTTGTGTGCAGCGCCCATAGAAGCAAACGCATAATTTCATTACCAAAGCTCGACGTTTGTTTTCAATGATGTCATATGGTCGCACTTAGCCGGAAGTCACAAGTCCTTGTGGGCCAACTTAACGCACGCGCCGTTACAAAATGGCTGCCACAAATGCAGCCGGCTCTCTTCGACAGTGACGTCATAACTCTCTTAAAATGTCGCATACTCCAAACGATGAGTTGAGTTTGTCAGAGACAAACTTCCTGTTCCAGCTGTTTGCATACCCTAAAAATTTACGAGTGAGAGTGTTGGGTAAATGAAAGCCAGGGTAGCTGTTAGCACATCAGTTCAACTACACTCGCTTGCTCATTTGTTATGATGGGCCTTTACTGCTTCATTTGGCTTGATTCCGGAGCTGCCCGCTGGGCACATGGGTAAATAAATATTTATCTTAAAGTGCGGCCATTGAATGCCTCGTACAATTCTCGAGTGGGTCGTCCTCCATGGTGAGCTCTTCATTTGGTCTTTGTACACTTGACTCGTCTCGACTCGACTCTTGTTGATATTGCTTTTATTGTCGCCTTGGAAGCTGTTGTAACTGTTGTCTGTCAGGACATTAACCTCATGCGAGTGCGCTCATTTGATTGAAGTATTGAATTACATTCTCCACACACAAAATAACAAACACATTTTCCAACAATTTTCTGTAATTTATTTGTGCATTATTATTTGTGTTTGCTTTTGTTTTGGGGCCTAAAGGCAAACAGAAAAACATACAGCTAAAAGCCAAAAGGCAAAAAAGGGTAGACAAATATCGTATTATGCAAACATGGATTCAAAAAGTTATTTGCCATTTCCACTGCCAATGGCAATGGCATTCTGGCCATTAGTCTGAAAGCATAACGAAAGCCAAATAAACAAATCAAAGGGGCTTACAGGACATGTAACTCGATTGACATTGACGCAAATGTAAAATAAATCAAACACAAAGTTTGTTTTGTTTTTGTTGTTGTTTTTGTTTTCACTCGCCTTTTACTGCGTCTGTCGAGTCTGTTTCGCTTCCCATTTAGCTCCAGCAACATGACAAATTTATGGCCGGAAGTGATTTTCACTGAAATCCAATCAATAAAAAATTATGCTGCTGCTAAAAATAAACCAAAAAAAAAAAAATAGAATGTAAGAGCAGCATACTCAACGGAAACGTTGCGAAATGCGTTGCGAAACTGTTTTTTTTTTTTTTTTGGTTTTTTGCGTTGTGTTTTGGCACAGCATGAAGACTCCCTAAAAGTAGGCAACGATAAAAGCTACTCCCTTTCCAGTGCGCTGTCAACCAGAGCTGACAGAGCGTGTGTGTGTGTGTGTGTGTGTGTGTGTGTGTGTGTGTAGTAGAGTAACAAATTGTTGTAAAGCGCTTGAGAGAAAGTTGGTGTGTTGAGACAAAACAAAAATTGGCGCAAATTTATGACGCGAATTTGTGTTCTCTCAAGAGATTTGAGATTCTCATTGAGAATAGGGAAACGGAAGCTTCCCGCTGACTGCTGTCTTTGTGCTCCTACCGAAAGTTATAGCGTTTTTTTTCTACAACTTGCTTAAATTGCTTAAGAGACTCTGATTTTGGCATTAATTATGGCAACTGCTTAATAATAAATCTCGTCCACTTGACTTTTCTCATTTCAGTGCTTTAAAGATTTAATTTGAATCGAGTTATGAGTGTAAATCGCATCAATAATATGCAAATAATTTGATTAATCCAGCTTTGTCTGGCTTTCGTTGTTCAATTCAATTACAAAACAATTGAGTTGGCAAAATAAATACCAAATTGAGTAAATAAACGCCTAAAGCTGTAGACTTAACAAAGAGCCAAAGTTCAAATTTAAATTTAGGAGCTTTAAATCGGGATTTAGGTTTGGGAACGTGTTCATTTTGTGCTTCACTGGTTCCAGATGTGAACCAAAATTTGTGGTAAATTAAGTATTTGATTTTCTTGAGGCTTTCTTGGTAAAATATGCAACACATTTACTAAATTGTTTGTTTAAAATGCAATCTAAATGTTTTATGCACAAGTTTTATGCAAATATTTGTTCATATCTCATTCTCATTCTCCATGGGCAACAATGCCAAAGCTCAAAGCCAAAAGTAATACGCCATTTAAGATAAATCAACAGCAAGAAGCACAAGTTAACGAAGCGTAGCGTAGAGAAACAATAGAACTACACTATGAAAGAAATACAGTAACAGCAACAACAACAGCAACAAAAAATAGAATGAAAGAAATGAATGGAATGGAAGCGAAACAAAACGAAACGAAACGAAATGAAGGGAAAGGAAAGGAAAGGCAAGAAAAGGAAAGCATAAAATAGGACAAGCAACAACAATGAGATGAGCCCAACTTGACTTGCGGCTTCGAGTGCAATGTTAAATACCAGCGAATGAGAGCGAGAGTGGGAGAGGCAGAGGGACAGCGCGAGAGACAGATAGAGCGAGCGAGCATGATGGAAGCAGAGAAATATTGTAAATAAACAAGGCACTACAAGTCAGAGCCAGAGGCGCAAAAGGTTGCTTGCTAATTTATGGCTACAGCTTACACTCACACACACAAATACACACACTTGGCACGCATACAACAAAAGAAAACTGTTTAGCACGTGCAATTTGGCAAATGAGCATTACAATGACGTCATAAGTCTATAAACACTGATAACAGTGCACTCTCGCTCAACAACTCACTCTCACACGCACACACATTTGCCACGCTCTTAAAATGCCACTCACCATAACGCAACGAAGAGAGCGCTCTGCTGAGAGCGAATTCGCTGTACGACAGCGAGTTCGACTACGAGTGCCAGAGCGAGAGCGACGGCGATGCCGACTGCGAGAGCAATGCGGCCCGCTTATAAAAGGGCACGCTGACTGCAGAATCGCCTCAGTTCTTCAGTGGAAGTGCCGGTGTAAGCAAGCGGAGAAAGAGAAAGTAAGAGCTTGCAAAGCTTTACAAACAACAAAAACCACAATTACTATGTAACAATATGTGTACAAAAAGTTAATAATATTGTTAATCCCAAAGCCATACTATATTTTTGTAATAAAACAAAAACACAAAAAAATGAAAGCATGTTGTTCAAAGTGCGTGCGTGTTTAAGCGTGTCGAGTGTAAATATATAACTAAAGTTTAATGTTTAAACAAAAACAAATACTTAACTATAAATACAAAACAATTAAATTGCGCAGCAAAATATGCTAAGTACCAAGACTTACTGCAATTGATAAAATAACAAAAGTTAACAACAAATAAACAACAACAAAACAACTAAAAAAAAACTAAACAGAAACAACAACAACAAATCAGCGGCTAGAAAACAGCAACAAAAGGTAAGTCAGCAACAGCTAACAAAAGTTATTAACAGCGTCAAGGAGTAGAAATTTTCCAGGAAATATGTTAATTTCACATGTAAATAAAAAGAGAGCATGCAATAAACACACACACACACAAGCAGACACACACACACACACTCAGTCAAAGCAATGCCTCAAAGCGTCTTTCGCAAGTCAAATAAAATGTATAAAAAAAAGAGACAGGGAAAGAGAGGGAGAGAGAGAGGGGGGAGAGAGAAATGAATACGAAACGAGTAATGTTAACAAATAAACAAACATTCAGTCAAGAAAAGCCAATGTACAATGGTACAATGTACAATGGTGTTCAGCTCGAATTTGGTCCAATGATGACATAAAAAATGACCACGGAAAAGCCCAGATGAGATATAAAATACAAATACGTGGAAAATCAAGTGAAATGTAAAATGTAAATAAAAAGAAAGAAAATACTACAGACTGTAGATACTTTCGGCTACAGTTTTGATGTCTTCTGAAAAAAAAACACACACACACACATGAAAATAATTACGATTGGATTTTTTATGAACTCAATGGAATGTTTATACACTTCACATCAATTGCCTGGCGACAAATGGCGTGTATAAATTTATTTTTAGACCCGCAAATTCCCCATGGAATTCACACCTTCAGCTAAAGATACAGATACAGCTACAGCTACAGCTACAGCTACATAAGTGTATATTAATCTGTCTGTTGCTATTAACAATAACTATAATTAAGTCAATTTTATTATGCACTTGCCACATAAAATCATAATTTATGACCAAAGTTAAGCGAATAGCGACGCAATAGTCAACGCATTACAGCTACCAAACGTATAACGTATACGCCCCATTGTGTTCAGGTATTTAAATCTCAAGCTAAATTGGTTTAGTTGAATTTAGTTTGCTTAAGTTAGTTGCACAAATCAAACAAGATAAACACATCAAATGGTCACAGAAATTGTTTTCATTTAAATTTGTCTATTTTCCTGGAAAACACACAATACACATTTAATTACACAGTTTTTCCAATTACAAAATCAAATCAAAAAAGTGTCAGTTTGACGCTGAATAATTGAGAAATTTTAATTCATTCATTACATAAACAATTTTTGTGCCTGTTTAGCGTATAAGACTTAGAGGTCTTAGAAGTTTTTCGTATTCCATTTTCCGTTGTGGAAATTCTTAAATCAAATTAGATACAGTTCCGTCTCTGCCTCAGTTTCTGTCTCAATTTGAGACTCAAAACAAAAGAGAAAACAACAAAAACTACAACAAGAAAATTGTCTGACGCTGACGCTTGTCACTCTTGATGTTGTTCTCGTTGTTCCCATTGTTGTTGTTGTTGCTTTTATCTTGGCTGCGTGTTTTTGTTGTAGTCTAATTTGCGATAAACTGACACAAGATTGCAGCTACTTTATTCAAATTATGTGATAAGCCGCAACGTCGCGCAGCGCAGCGCCCCGTAAAGCAAACAAAACTGAAAACACAACAAAAATTATTCACACACACACACACACACACACACACACACACACACACACACACACACACACACACACACACACACACACACCCAACACTCACACGCACAACCAACACTCTGCGCTGAATGAAAACATGAAATGTACAAAAATGTGACACGAAATCCAACTAAACAAGGGGCGTGGCTATGATTGCCTTAGTCTGTCTTTTCATCTCGCTAAAAAAAACGTTTCCTTTTTTCTCCCGTTTCCTCTAAATTTCCTTTCAGTCAGTTACATTCCCTTTGGTTCCCTCTGTTTTCTCTGTTCCTTTTTGTTTGCCACGCGCTGATTACAGCTGATAATTTGCCTTTCGATAATGTGATGTAGGGAGAAGGGAGTGGAGAGAGGGAAGAGAGGGGAGAAAGAGGGCAGAGCGCGAAGAGAGGGAGTGGGAAAATAGTCAAAAACACGACAAAGTGCAAACTAATGAGCATTTAATGCGTCCATTGAAGCTTATCGAGTGAGCACACACACACACACACAGAGAGAGACACTCGTTTTGGGTACGCCCACACAAGCACACGCCCATCGATCAGCTGTGCGAATTGTGGCAAGTGTATGGAAATCAATCTATGTCACGTGAGCCTATTTTCTTTGGCTTTTCATTCGATGCTGCTGAATGCATTTTATTTATAGGTCTTATCAAGCATACGCAGCGTTGTCCCAAGGAGTTTTCTATATACTTCCGCGTATAACAAGCATACGCAGCGTTGGCTTAACATTTAGGTATTACTACTGTACATAAAGCATATGCAGTGTGGACCTAAGAAGTAAAGAATTCTTGGCTGTATCAAGTATACGCCACATTGTCTCATTTAGATGTGGAATTCTTTACTGTAAACATAGTTATGCTCCATCTCAATGCCACATCTGCTGTCTCGCTTCTTTTATCTAGTACATAGTTTGATAGCAAATCATAAACTAAAAGGCAACTTGATTAAATTGCGATATTCATGTCTCTTGGGCCCAAAAAAAAGCACTCGGGGAACACAACGACACAACAACAATTTCAATTTCAAACATTAAACAAGCGGCAAGTTATTTTAAGAGCACACACACACAGTCTAGGCACACACACTCCACTGTGGAAAACTTTACCTTGTTGGCCACTTTGCAGCTCTTGTTTGGACGGTTTGGAGCATGGCAAACACATGTTTGGAGTGCTTGGCCCGAAACTGTAGCATGTAATAAAGTTGTGGTAACTCCAGTAGCAAGTGTGTGTTGCAGGTGAACAAACTCACACTCACACTCACACACACACACTGGCACACACACACTGGCACACACACTCATACCATCTGACATTCTTTGCGCTTAAACTTAACTTTATTTTGGGGTTTTTGTGCATTCCATTACTTAACTAAATTGACAACTTCTATGGCAACTAATGAACGGAAACTAAAATAAAAGTTTGTGCAATTTTTTATTTATTTAAACTGTAAATAAAATATAGTTTTATTTATAAAATACATTCTTTTAAAGCTTTCGTATGAAAATTCATCCTTTTTTTAGGCATAGAAATTCTTTTATAATCTGCATATCAAAATAGCTTATAGTCTTATCTGTCAGATAAGCAACACTAAATGGTTTATAGTGAATGCATGTGAGATCAACTTAAACAACTTAATTTCTTTGCTAAATTAGCCAAATATTTGCTCACAGTCCGTTTAATTATTTATGGATCACAATTTCAAGCTAAGCCTCTTGTCTACAGGGATTCTCGTGGGGCAACTGAGTCAGAGTTTTATATAAATTTTAATAAAACTATGTGATTGAAGAAGAAATGTTAGTTTATGAGCAAAGTAGGCTGGGAAAGGAGGAGATCAAGGAAAGGCAGGCGATCAAGGGAATTAGGAAGTATAGAAAGAGACGGGTGAGGGTGGGTTAAGAGGGAAGGAGGCGGTATGCGTGAGAGGGAAAGAAAGATGAAGTAATAGATAGGAAATATTAATTACAAAAGGTCAGCAAAAGGATTTAAGTAGAACCAATATCACTGAGAATTTATATCGTGATTCGAATTTAATACTAAATTAAATACTTAGTTTAAAACTTAATTTTATGCTATATGTAATACTAAACTTAATACTAAATTCCATACTGGATTCAATACTAGAATTAAATACTAAATTTAATACTAAACTTAATACTAAATTTAATACTAAAATACATACTAAATTGCATACTATATTTAATACTAATTTGTATGCTAAATTCAATACTAAAAATTAATACTTAACATAATACTTCATTTAATACTACATTTAATACTAAATTTAATACTAAGTTTAATACTTAATTTCATACTAAATTCAATACTAAAATTAAATACTTAATACTAAATTGAATATTAAATTCAATACTACTTTTAATACTACACTTAATACTACACTGAATACTAAATTTCATACTGGATTCAATACTAAAATTAAATACTAAATTTAATACTGAGTTTAATACTAAATATACTACTAATACTATACATACTTAATACTTAATTTATGCCCAAATACGTAAGACTTAATTTAATACTAATTCTTCAATAATTGCTAATATACTAAATTTAATACTAATTAAAAAACCAATTTAATACTTCATTTAATACCAAACTGAGCTTAAATTCTAATTTAATGCTTTTCTCCCTTTTCCAGCTGCAGCATGCACTAGACGCGTCGCAGAGCAGCAGAAGGAGAAGCAGAGCAACCCGCTGTATACCCTGTACTTCCTGTCACCAACAAAATACCACAAAAAAAAAAAAGGTGCGTAAACACAGTTAATACAAATAGCAAAATCATCATGTTCATAAATTTGCAAATAGCCGTGGGGTCAAGAGGAGCCAAGAATTTCGAGTAGACGCCGTCGAGTTGGTTAGATTTGAACCCAGCCTTAGCCTGGGGGTCAGCACGTATCACACACACACACAAATACAGATATATATATGTATATATGTGCATATCTATATCAACATTTGCATATAGTATTATATATACTTGTATTCTATATGGCCAGGAGCGTAGGAACTCGTAAATTATTTGTGCGCGTGTTCCGCAAAATGTTGATCAAATAAAAGTGGCATGTTTGTGATGGTGTGCGTGTGTGTGTGTGTGTGTAGGAGGGGGGTGTGTTTAAGGGTGTTGGCATATAAATGTGAACACTGAATGTTTTGCGATTATGCTAGCAAATGATTAAACTCACTTCTGTAACTATTAGCATAATCATGTGTGATCCCATCTGTGTGATCCATTCACAGTGGGTGTGTGTGCGCTTTTACGACTCAAATAATACCCTGTAGAGGAGCTGCAGTTCGAGGGGGGGGGGGGGGCATTAAAAAGGCACCGTTAAAGCCGACACACAAATTATGGCCATAAAACAATTTATCAAAATTTGTGACGTTAACTACCAGACACAACACACACACACACACACACACACGCACACGCACACGCACAACACATCAGTCATGGATGCCAACAAACGAGCATTCCGCAACAGGATGCCAAACACAAACACACACACACACACACACACACACACACACACACACACACACACACACACACACGTTTGTGTGTATTTGTAGTTCTGAACATGCTCATTAAGCGTAAAAATGTCATGACCACAGACACACACTCACACACACACACACGCACACACACAGCATACATTTTAGTACAATAATTATCTCACTTATTGAAGCGGAAATGCATGCCATAAATGTAATGATTTACTCAGAGATACCCTGTATGTGATAAGACAAAAGTTAAATGCTTTCTGCTTTGTTTTAAAAACAGCAAAAAGTTTAGTAATTAATTTAATTAACCCCTTTGGTTACTGACAGACTAAAATATACCCTGTAACTTACCACTTTGAACAGTTAAGACTTATAAACTGTTAATTTAGTTAGCAGGCCATTTGTTTTAGCTTAGTTGAAGCATTATAGCAACTGAAGTTGACTTTTAAAGTTCACAGTTCAATGCCAGACTTAAATATATCCTGTACAACAAAGTAAACACACGCCATTATGTGTCACTTAGCAGCTATGATAGTTTTTATAGCTTTGACGCAGTATTTGTTTAGCACTAGAGGTGTCTTTATCTTACCCATGCCATGACAGACTCAAATATACCCTGTAAATGCCTGTTGAAATAGCAGTTGAGCTCTTTAAACGTTACCTATGCCCAGAAGGTGCATTCCTTGTGGTGTAGATATAAAAACAACTCGAAAACTTGATGTATTAAAAGCTGATAAGCATGAAAATACCCTGTAATTTGCTAAAATTGGGTTAAATATTTTGTATTTGTTAGCAAAGTCAGTCTTCGATTAGATATAAAGACAGGTATCACTATATTGAAATAAAATTGCTCAAATGATGACCCCTAAGAAACCACTTAGTTGCTATAAACACATCTAAAATACTAGCAAAGTTATTAACAGTACATAGTTGTTCAAATATTGATAACTCGGCTCATTTAAGTCCCAGCATACCCTTTGCCAGTTAGTCTAATGAGCATTCGTTGTGACAGGCAGGCAACAAGGACAATAATGGCACAAATGGTGGCAAATAGACAAATGAGAGAGCTTCGCCAATTGTTGCAAACTGTTAACAGTAATTTTTTCTATCCGTTTTCTGTTTTCTGTTCCTGTTTTCTCTTTGCTCTGTCTCTATTATTTTTACGCTTTGTTGTGGTATTGGTATTGGTATTGGACAGGCATTGATGACGCCATCGTGGCCGCAGAGTGACCATTGTTCCGTGTCCAGTGAACAGTGTCTAGTGTCCTATGTCCATTTCCCATTGTGCTCTTTTACGAGTCCAGTGTTCATGTTAATGAGATGCAAATAAGGCTAACCCACGCTTCACTTACCATTTGCATATGGCCAAACCCATGCCACATGCCACTTGCCTCCTTACTTCAGCATTTTTCTTGTGGCCAAGTGACGTTGACGCCTATCTCTCTTTATCCCTCTCCTTTTCTCTCTCTCTCTCTCTCTTTCCCTTTCGCTCTGTCACATTTTGTGTCCCTTTCGCTGTGTTTGTTTGATTATTTCGCCTGTCAGAGAGCAGGATATGTGTGCCAAGGAGTTCAGCGCCTTTTGGCAAATGCCATTTCTTGTAGTACTTATTTGCTTTGGCAGGCACCACCGCAGTGTGCCACACACCGCACACGTATGTCAAATATGCCAGTCAAAGTCAAAGTCAAACATTTATTTGTTCTATGTATATTTTAATATACAACACAGTCGTGGAGAATAAGTTAACAGCACTTTCTCCAGAATTGTGATAAAGTCTTGTATTTATAAGACTTTAAAATAAGGTTACGACTTTGATTCGACCCAGTTTAAAAGCAAATTGGTTGAGTTGTTTGAGACTTCGGTCTAAGGCTCAAAACTAAATCAAAAGTTAAGTAAATATAATAAAAAGTACTTCAAATTATAACTTAATTCAGTTTATCTCTTTGGAGTAGTTCATTTTGCACCTCAAAGCCCGCAAAATCACAGATTTTGCTAAAGAAAAGTCCATTTTACTACTACCGTTTCTATTATTTTGCCCACTGCTGTATCTACCCATCCATCTCCCCCTTCACTCCTCCCCACTCCCCACTCCCTCTTGGTGTCTGTGTGGCACACTCCAATTAGGCGACAAAAATACCATACTACTCGCATTTTTGTCATGTCTGTTGATTTATTCGATTTAATGCGTTACTCACTGACACATCACGTATACGCCACGGGCGCTTAAAGCAGCGCTCAACTACAGAGCGACAACAAATTTCATAGCCTACTTTTAGGGCGCAGTGCAGTCGATTGCAAGCTGACAACAAAAACAAAAAAAAACAGAGGGAAAAAGAACGAAGAATGTTTGTATTGCTTATGAATAAACGACTAGTCGTAAATGCCAAAACTAATCGTTCAGCGTGGACTCATTGAAATGTCAATAAACTAAAACTGCAAACACACGGGAAAATCGCACACGAAATCAAAACACTCGCATATTAAGAAAATACAAACAATGCTAGGAGTATGAGTGTGTGTGTGTGTGTGAGTATGTGTTTTACCAAAATAACAGCAAGAAGCACCGTTACAATTGGTGGCAGAGACAAATACCGTTGTTGGCATCCTCTGACGTCGCTGCGTTTGTAACATTTAAAGGCCATTTTCGTGTTGCGGTGAAAAATGCTCTGACGTCAGAAGCTGCTGCGGCGATGAGTGGTAACTACACACAAATCTATATATATTGGTATCTGCGTGTGTGTTCGTGTGTGTGTGTGTGTGTGTGTGTGTAGTTGTCAGCATTGCGTGTGTATTTTCATGGCAGTGCTATTTCAGTTCTCAGTTTGTTATTATTGTTGCCTTCGTTTGTTGCTGCAAGCTGAATCGATTTCGATTTCGATTACGATTCCCCATATACCAACACATACACACACACACACACACACACACACACACACACACAACAACACACACTTGTTTGCCTGCATGTGGCTAAGGAAATAACCCATTGCCATTTCTCATAGCCAAAATGATCTTCACTTCAGCCATAGAAGTGCACGCTTCCGGGTATCTCTTATTTTTTTAGCCTTTTTTTTTGGCTTTTTTTCTTATTTTCTTGGCTCTGTTTGTTATTTACATTTGAGCAAGTCTTGTAAGCAAATAAGCCAATTGCTTAATTTAGCCCAAAGTGTGTAAACTTTGCTGCAAATCATTGAACAAGTCTACACAAATCTGGCAAAATCTGTTTAATTTGTGCAACTAAATCAAATTTGGCTTGCAAATGCACTGGGAAAAGGGGTGCTTTGGAAGAAGTAAAGATTTGGAATGGGTTTATGGGCAGAAATATGAAATTTGTTTAATAGAAACCTTTAAAAATACATTTAATTTAATTAATTTAGTTTTATATTCACTTTTATTGAGCTTCATTTAGGTAGCTCCTCTTTTTTGTCAGTGTATTGAATTTATTGCCACTGCCAAAGCGTTTGTTTGTGTTGTTGTTGTTGTTGTAGTTGTTGCTGGCAGGTGTTTTTGCAAATGTCTAAGGTTAGCCATAAGATCATTCTGTATTTTTATATGCGCCTCTCGATTCTATCTGCTTGTCCGTCCAGGGGGACTGACTGCCCCTGTCTGTCCATCTGTCTCACCGTCCATCTGTCTATTGGTTTCTCTATTTGTTTGTTTGTCTATTTTTATAACGCGCAGTGGGGCCATCGAAAAGTCTTCTTCTCTCTCTCCAGCTTTTGGATGCCCGCCACGCTTTATGTTTATCGAAGACAAAACAGTTTTTATTGTTCTAAAAATTATTTTTTCCCCTCACACATACACATGTGTACACACACACAGTCACACACACTTGTATACAATTTGATATACAAGTTTCATTGGAAATTGTCGATCAAAGTGAAAAGTGAAAAGTCAAAAGGCAAATGCAAAAAAGCCAAAATCGTTTCATGCAAATTTCAAACCAAAACGGAAATGTGTTTTAACACAACGACTGCCCTTTCCCGCTTTTCCCACTTTTCCCACTTTTCCCTGCCTCACCCCATTACTTTAGCCCTATTTTCAGAACTTGCTGCCGCTTTAAGACGAATTTATATTGTTGTTTTTTTTGTTGGCCCTATTGCTATTTTTGGCCAAAAGCATTAATTACGCATACACAGCACGTACTTTAATGTAAATACAATTACAGCAGCCAGTGTAACACTTGTCTCATAAACAATTTAATTTCTTCCCTTCTCCTCGCCCCTTTAATAACTCAGTTTACTTGCCTAATTAACAGCCATTAGCCAAGTTCATTGTAGGACTTATGAAACAAAAAATAAAATAACAATACTTTAAACAATGCAAAGTGCAATTTCAGTTGCTGTCGCAGCACTTGAGTAGAAATAAAACTAAATTTACTTTTCCATTAAAAATAAATAAAAGAAAGAGAGAGCAGAGAGTAGAAAGTAGAAAGCAAGCAACTTGTGCGCGACAAGTGCAAACAAAAGGCAATTGAGCGATGCTTTTCGCGTCTTTAGTTGACACTTTTTTCATTGCTTTACACTTTGCGTTTGAGCCATGGCTTAGAGCAGCGCTTTGGGTCAAAGCACGCTGGTCATAGCACGGTTAATGGTCTAAAACGTGCACAACGTGGCGTATACTTAATATATTTTATTAAGTACATTAC
Organism: Drosophila cardini; assembly: GCA_018903735.1. Lineage (NCBI taxonomy): Eukaryota > Metazoa > Arthropoda > Insecta > Diptera > Drosophilidae > Drosophila > Drosophila cardini. The sequence goes on along the minus strand of JAEIGM010000001.1, from coordinate 10,630,199 downwards.
GTATACTTAATTTATTCAATAAGCTAACAAATAGAAGTTTTGGAAAAGGCAAAACTAAAGAAAGAAAATTTTAAATATTTTTCAGTGCCAAACGGCGTATACTTAATATTTACAGCAGTAAATCTTAAGAAATTTAGTTGAATGTGGAAAAAACTTTAAGAAATTTCCATTAGAAAGTGAATATATGAAAATTTGTCAGCCTGTCTACACTGCGTATGCGTAATTAAGCGTTTGAAAGCAAACAACTGAGTATGTCTGGAATTTATTGTATGTAGACTTTAAATGAAACTAAATATTTGGGAGTTTTGACTCTCTAAGCACTATAGTTTCTATGCAACGCAATTTTGTGTGTTAAATGTAGATTTAGCAGCGCAGCAACAGCAGCTGCTTTTGGCATTGTTGACATTTTCATTGGTCGGAGCGTCAAACGGCACTTAGGGGAAAATTCTACGCGCAAATCCCATTTATATTTAATTTTTCATTTTGAAACGTTTGCCGTCATACTTTGTGCACTTGATCCTCGTAAAGACAGGACGTGACATTACATGCCAAGACTGACAATGACAATGACAAAGACAGAGACGAAGAGGGAGTGGGGAGGGGAGGAGAGGAGAGCGGAGGGAGAAGAGATGGAAGCAGAGACGGTGATAGAGACACAGGCGACAGACGATGGCGTTGACGATGACGATGTTGATGGCTAGCAATGGCAAAGAGGGGAAGAGGGAAAGTAGAGGGGGAAATGGAGGAGGAATGGAATGAAAAGTGCACGGCCATCGGATGTGAACAATAAATTTGATTCAATTGCTCTTGAGCACTTGATATTGGGTGAGCCTTTCATGCAAGCAGTTTTCATCTTTCCTTTTCCTTTGTCTGCCCATCTGTCTGCCTGTCTGTCCAGCTGTCCTGGCGTTGTGTCGCCAACTGATTGTGCATGACCAGCGTTCGATAAAGCAGCTCAGCTGAGTTCAGCCCAGCTCAAGCCCAATAACAATGACACTGCGCTTTTTTGTCCAACGGCTTTGGCTGCTCCTGTTTCTGCTACTATTTCGGTTGCTTTGACCGGAAGTGGAAGTGAGCAGCATAAAGAGCATAAGAAATGCGCTGACACATATATAATTTTTTGCAAGTCGCCAGTGAGTTGACGGTTTTTAGACCCTGTACTTAAAAAAATTATGGGCTTTTTAAGGTTTGCCACTGAGAGAGGAAGTTAAAAGGACAGTTAAAAGTATATGTCTTCCGCTCGAGCAACCAGATTTGAGCAATTCTCTTAAGTAGACACTGTAAATTTATTATAAAGACTTTTCTTTTCCGTTTCCCACGACGTCTTAAAAACCTCATAACTTTGAAAATTCTACAGCTTAAAAAACTATTTCAATTTTTATTTGCTGTTGAAATTGGGGTACAATTGGGTGACTATTTCACTAAGCTTCCTGGAGATTATAAGGTTAAATATCAGCTATTAAATTTGGTTATGATTTAACAACTATTTTGATTAGGAAAAGAGGCTAAAGTTAACATAGAAACTGATTTAATTATTTAAAATATTTTAATTGTTTAGTTAGTTAAGTTTTTAAGTTTGCAGAAGTATATTCTACAGGGTCTTCAACAGTTTGCCTGATATCTACTGTAGTTTCGGCTACTAGTTTTTAATTGTGTGACTGTTACTCTGTTTCTCTCTGCCTTTCTGTCTTCCCCTTGTCTCTCCCTAACTTCCTCTATCTCTATGCCTTCCATTCTCCCTTCCTTCCTCTCTCCCTTTCTCTCTCCCTATCTTCCTCCCTCTCGCTGCCCTTCTCCACCTCTTGAGCTCAAATGAGCTTAACAGACAGTTTATAGCCAAGTTAAAGCCATTTAACTGCTTGCTATCACATGCAAAAAAACCAAAACTGCAACAAAAACAACAAAAACTGCACATAAACATGGCCATAAGCTGCTGCCCAAAAAGTTGTACAGTTGTCAAAGTGTGTGTGTGTGTGTATGGGTGTGTGTGGGAAATAAACGTGGCATAAATCCATGATATATTGCCATTTGCTTAACCATGCCAATCCAGCTGGAAGAAGACGCCTTAACTTGGCCTCGACTCTTGGCCTAAAAGGACATAACCCCCAAATACACTTTGGCTCCTGTGCACTCATCTAAAAAGGAAATGAAATACAAGCAACTCGGTGTGTGTGTTAGTGTGTGTTGGTGTGTGTGTGTGTGTCGTTTACTTGTTTCTTGTATTCTTTGCTGTTAACAATATGTTACATTTGCATATGTGCGCGAGTGTGTGTGTGTGTGTGTGTGTGTGTGTGTGTGTGTGTGTGTGTGTGTGTGTGTGTGTGTGTGTGTGTGTGTGTGTGTGTGTGTGTGTGTGTGTGTGTGTGTGTGTGTGTGTGTGTGTGTGTGTGTGTGTGTGTGTGTGTGTGTGTGTGTGTGTGTGTGTGTGTGTGTGTGTGTGTGTGTAAACAGACAATGGCACTGCACACAACTGATAAACAATAATGTCAATTTCGTGTATGCAAATACACGGCTCAAATGAAAAACAAATACGTTGCCAGATCGACAAAAAAAACCAAAAAAAAATGAAACTCACAAAAAAGACCAAAAATTCAAACAGATTCGATTTACATGACTACATGTGTGTGTGTGTGTGTGTGTCGATGGAATGCACACGCACTTAATATGCCATAGTACACTGAGCAAAATACTTGACTTTCTCAAACCATAACCAAAAATTCATTAACTTTTTCCCTACCATTTTCTAGCAGTGTAGTTTCCTGACACCCTTAAAACTTTTCTCTCAGTGTTTGCTGCATACATTTTGTAGCAGTGTATGCCTTTAATTAGTTGCAGTAGTTTAACAATGAATAAATTTCATAGAAATGTCAACTAATTAAAAATAATGAATGAACTTTTCTTATGCCAACCAAATATACCCTGTAATCCACTGCTAAAACACCATAAATTGAGTGCCAGCAAAGCTCTTCACATTTTTCAATAGGTATCTAAAAGCTTAGCTAACTTTTCCCATAAACATTTTGTTGTTAATTTTGTTTTGCAATCATGCAATTAAATTATTTATTTAATTGTTTGTTTGCTTCGCTTGACTTCAATTGATTTGAAATCAATTATTCACTGGAAACTTGCAAATATTTTAGAATTTTGGCACAGGAAGCGATTAACAATTAAATAATTTCATAATTAATAATGCATATTTTAATGTTATGCTAATTTTAGTGCAATGAACTAAAAACAAAATTTTTGTTGAATTTTTTTTAGTTTAATTATTAAAAAAAAAATTATTCAGAAACTTTTTGAACATATTTTGAATTGAAGTTTATTTTGTGTGTTCAATTTGATTTTATGCGAATTTATTAAACGCTTTTTTGACCATTTTCCCTGCAGTTATTAAATTTTTTTTTTTTTTTTTTTTTTTTTTTTAGCATTTAATTTGCATTGCAATTGACAACTGTCAGCTGCAAACAGATTTATTCGCACAAAGCCAAATGAATTGTACATCAAAAGAAATAAAACAAAGTCACATGCAAATTCGTGGCATTTGTGACTGTGTTTAGCCTAGAGATACCCTATAAATAGTTCCTTATACTTCCCTAATTTTGTCCTCTTTTTAAGGGATTTTCCCTTCGACCTATTGACTTTAAATTTAAATAAATTCGTTTGGTTTTTTGTTGTTTTTTGATGTTGCTATTGGTAAATTAACTCTGAGCCCAAATCACAATTTATCCAATCACCGCAAAAGCATTAAAAAAGAGACCTCAAAGTTGAAAGCCACAACAATATGCTTCTGCTTTATTTGATATAATTTTACTGCGGTGCTTAACAGAGTGGGTTTTGGTTAGCAAAGCGACTGATAAATACCCTGTAAACAAGTGGGAAGTAAATAAATTTGGCTAAAAAGATAAAATTAATAACTTTTGAGTCTTTAAATAAACTTCTTTTCATGTTTAAAAATAAGTAAGACTTTCTAGCTAGATTATAGCTATTTTTTAGCTATTTTATTGGTATTTAATGTGCTGTTTTAAGCAAATAAATTGTTGATCTTGTGATTGAACTGCTTCTGAGACTAAAATTTTCCATTTTTCCATATGTTTCAGTGATAAAACCTCAACAACCATTCCCAAAAAAAAGCTCTGCTTCTTCTCCACCTCCCTCCCTCGCTCTCCCTCCTTTGTGGGCATATAAAAAATGCTTCTGTGTGTTGGACATTTATATGTTAGATTTAATGGTTATTTTGTTTTTGGGACTAAAACAATAAGAGCAACAAAATTCTCTCTCTTTTTTCATTTATCTCCGTTTTATTTTTTAACACAAGCAATACATTTTATCAAACAAAAGGCCAAAACAAGAGGGGAGAAGGGGAGATGGGGGGATGGGGGGATGCTCGTAAAAAGGACAAACACATTGAGAGCTATTTTCATTTCATTTCGTTTCGTTTTTCCATGCTGCTGTCTCTGACGCTTATTGTATGCGAATTACATGCTCAGAATGGCGCATTCAATGCATAATCTAATAATATTTTATGGCCAATGGGCCTGTAATGGCCAACAGAGTTGGCCAAGAAGCAGTCACTCTCTGCCACTTGAAAGTCCGTTGAACTCTCAGACACAGAACGATCAATAAGTATCACACAAAATAAGGAAAAATCTCAGTTCGTATGAGTTTTTCTTTTTCATTTTCTTGATTTTCCTTTTTTCATTTTCATCTATTCGTTATCGCAGCGTCATCAATTTGTTTGACTTGAGCATAATGCTTGGAATTCTGATGCGACCCGAGGTTTCCTTTATGCTCGTTAATGGCGCAATTAACAATCTTTATTGTTACGCATACGCCACGTATGCCGTTTGCCGTTTGCTGTTTCGCCCTCAGCTCATTGCTGTCTCGTCCACTGTTTTATTTATTGCCTTCAATGCAACGTTCTATTTCTGCGCATACCCTGTAGTGGAGTGTCTGCTAGATTTGTAGGCAGTACACAGTGTTGTTAAGCAACACTGTACATTTCATACACTTCTGTTAACCAATAAGAAAGTTTGCTCAAGTCTTCTTACTACCACTGGGTATCTAGTGTTCGGTTGTACTCCACTTTCTTGATTTCTTCTTTTATTGTTAGCATTTTCATTAGTTGGTAACACAGTAAAAACTTGTAATACCCACAGACAGCGACAAAGGTGCCAGGGAGCGTGAGGAAAAGCAAGTGAGCTGTAAATAATGACTACTGTCAGTATCGAGTGTGGAACTATATTAGTAGACACTGTATTAGTGTGGAGTGGAGTGGAGTGGAGTGGAGTAGTGGTAGAAGTACTACGACGACTATTGTATTTAAGTGCTCACACAATTTTTATTGTCGCACATTGAGAACACACGATATAAAACTACAATGATGACGACGTGGACTCACACACACACCCACACACACTTACAGGCACACACACGGACACACATTCGTACATAATCGCACACTAAAAATGATAATTCAGTCAATCAGTTGATACATTTTGGATTTGGAATAGTATTCTATAAATAGACAAGTCGAAACAAGTCGAAACAAGTTGAAACAAGTCGAAGCGAATGTAGAGAGACAAAAGCTTTATAAAAATATTTGTGAAATGAATAAATGCAAAAAGGCCGAAGAGTAAAAATAAAACGCTCTGGCAAATTGAGCACAAGCTGAAAATACAACAACAACAACAGCAATAATAACAACAACAACAACAACCGCCAATAATATGCAACAAACAAAACAAATAATAGCAACAAAAATAGCAACAAAAAATATATAAACATTTCGGCGGGAGTCCAATTATCAGTCTATCACTTGGGCACCTGCCCACGGGGCGTGTGTCCCACTATGTGTATGGGTGAGTGGGTGTGTGTGTGTGTGCCTGTGTGTGCCTGTGTGTGTGCCTCTTTGTGTGTTCTATTCCCAGTTGACATCAAATAGCGTAAGACAAATGACATGCGCCAGAGATGAGCATCAGATGACGTCACAGATATGACGAAGCACACGAGGAGGACGCCACTGAAGGTCATTAACGCTGAACATAATTATGATAATTATGATTAAGCTAATGATCATCGAAGTGCGTGAAGGGAAACAGAAATTTGAACTACCAACACCCAAAAAGGGGAGTTCTTAACTATTTTGAATGAATTTAGGCACAGAAACTAGGCAACTATGTGTGTGAGAGGGTGTGTGTGTGTATTGTAGTGTATGTGTGTGTGTGTGTGTGTATTGTGGTCTGCCCGCAGTTTTAAGCAATTTAGTTTTGATTGGACAACTCGCATTGGTTGCACGTACGGAAATGTATTTGTATTTGCGTTGAAATGAATCATTTTACATTTGCATATTACAAAAGGCAATAAATTATGCTACACACACGCACACACACACACCCACACACCTACTTTGTATGTAAGCGTATTACAATTTGTCTTCATTTTTTATTATTGCATACTTTCAGGCAAACATGAATATTGGCATTGCACACAAATGGGATAAATTATCGCCCCGCGAGTTTTTGCAGCTGCAGGAATTGGCCTCATGTAAGTGCAACAACCAATAACACACACGCACACACACACTTACACACACATTACTGTACATATTTATTATTATTTCTGCTCAATACTGCGGCAGGAAGTTCAAATTGATTTGACTTCTCATTTGCCAGCAAATTTATTGTTTCACTGAGTATTTAAGCTGCAAATCTGCAACGCAGCAACTGCCAACACTTGCCACACCTGCCACACCTGCCACACTTGCCACAATATGCAAGTTAAGCTGTAACTGAAGCAGCATTCGACAAGCAAAATAATTTTGTGGCAGCTCATGATGTTCCTGATGATTATGACGTTTTGGTAATGCGTGTGTGTGTGGCAAGTTTTGAAGTTTTGTGCTTTTGACTGTCTCGTTGCTGTTAGCCATACTTCTAGGCCATGGCTTAGTGCTCAACTCAAGCCAAATCAGCTTGACTTTTCAAAGTATTCACCTATATGCAGCTTGCTCTGAACTAAACCGGATATTGCACTGACTAACGCTTGCTTTTAACTTGCTTTTGGCCAAGTTTACTTCTGGCTCTCTCTGTCTCTCTCCCCTCTCCCTCTCTCTCACCTCTTCTTCTGTTTGCACACCTGTGCTGAGTGTGATTAAAAAATTGTGTGCACTCTCGTCGTTGTCTGCAGTTGTCGTTGCAGTAATAACAATTGAGACTGTCAAGTACAGTGGATACTAATATGAGACGCCTTCTACTGCCTGTGGGTGTGGCACTCTGATATTAGAGTGCTCATCAAGTGCTTTCGACTGCAGAGTGTCAACGACAACAATATGAAGTATTTCATTCGTTTTCTCATTGCGGTCTGCAGCTGCCCACTGTGCACAGTGGTACAGTACTGCAGTACTTTGTGCCACAACTACAACTAACAAGTTTAATTTGGAAAATTTACAAGACAACTCAGTTGTCATCATGTAAAACACTTATGGTGTCACTAGTGTGGTCTCTGAGCCAGTGCTACGCAACTAAAACCCACTTTGTTTCCATTAGTTAATTATAGATGGAACTTTACATACCACCCTCGTCACACCTTCAGCTGGCACTTCCGTGTGGCCCACTTAAAGGGTCGATTAAATTGGCGCCGTTGAAGCAATTGACACTTTGTTCAGTGCTCAGTGGCAGAAATTCCAGTTAGAAAATAACTAAAAAGGGGCTAAAAAGGGGCTGGAAGGCTTTAAGGCCAAGAAAATGATACGCCTTGGAATTAAAACAGCTTTACAGCACATATTTAATTAAAATTGACAATTTATTTGAATTTTATTATAATAATTTAAATTCCTAACTTTATAATTTGTTTAAAATTGTTTACTGATATTTAACTTAAATTTATTTATTATTTAAATAATTCCCTTTATATTTGTTTTAATAGATTCCACTCGTAAGCTGCAGGATGTGCTACAGGAGTTCTGTGCGCCCACTACATCGGCCACGCCCAAAGGCATACCAGATGGGGTAAGTGCACAACAGTGAAACAAATTACATTTATATTTAATGGAACTATATATGTCTATATATATGTCTATATATATATATGTACAGGGAACTGGTAAATTTAATGTGCCAGCATGGTTCAATTTTCCAATTAATTCAAATAGAATAGAACGAAGAGTCAAGAGTTCAGCTGAGCTAGAGGGGAAAGGCGGTGGGGGAGTTAGTATGAGAAGGGGGTAAAGAGGGGACAGGGCGGGGGTCAGTTAAGGTAGCCAAGAACCAAGAGCCAAGACCCATTTCAAGGTTGTTGGACAGAAGACAAGTCAAGGCTGCCACTACGATTACAACGATTAGGGCTTAAGGTTACAAACACACACACACACACACACACCCCACTAAACCTTAGAGAAGACATTTGCCTGTACGCTTAAAGTGGGCTTAGGACTTTATTGTAAGCTGTTGAAAGGCGAGTCAGAGACGGAGAAAAACAGAAGAAACTGACAAGGATACGGGCAGAACTGCACTCCAAAATGTGTAAGGATATATACATCTACATATATATATATATATATATATATATATATCCCTGTTCTGTATGCTCTAAAAGACTGAAAGATTGAAAGTAAATCTTCTTATGCACACAATAAATCACAGACATTTTTCAACTTTACGCCTGAATGGCAAATCGAAATTGAGGCAAGAAGGCAAGAAATCTTAGTTTTGGCCAGGTAGATAAGGCTTGGGCCAACTACTACAGGCAAATGGGGGCAGTTTGATGGTATATTAAATTGAAAATACACACAAAACATTATCAATTTGTGCCACAACTAACAACAAAGAGAGAGAGAGTGACAGAGGCAGAGAGGGGGGGGGGGGGGGTGAAGTGGGGGAAAGAGGGAAAGAGTGAGCGCATCCGATTACCTGGCAAACAAAATTGAAACAAACTCTCAAGTTGCCTTTTCAGTGCCATCAACAAAGATGCCAGAACTGAGGCAGCAACCAATTAATAACTCAGCGTTTCAAAAGATACAAGATACAAGATACAGTTACTGAGATACACACAGAATCACACAGATTTCTCTGTTTGAAGCTGTGTTTAATTCAAAGTAACTAAAACCAATTTGTTGAAATATTTGTCGCTGCTTAAAGCTTTAATAATAAATGCATAATTATAGTCTACAGTCCAATTTCATTTATAAACATTGAGTACACACACACACACACGTATATGCAATCAAATTGCGCAAATATGCAGAGCACTCGGCACAGTGGGTATGATCCACGTTTAAGTGGAATTGCTGGCAATGGATTTTTGCTATTTGTTGTCAAATCTACTCAGCCAAGCTCATTTAACCTCAATACAAGTGCAAACAGTAACACACAGAGAGGGGGTAGGGGAGAGAGGGAGAGGTAGAGGGAGACGGGGTGCTCAGTAAAAGAGACAGCGATACCATTTACTCTGTGTATCTTTTGGCAGTGTAACGAAATGGAAAAAAATATAATTAAGTTTGCTCTGTTTCACTACACTACCAAAACACACACACGCACACACACTCTACACACACACACACATACACACGTACCTGAGTGTGTATTTTTTATGCTCTTACTCGATTCACTTTGATATTGAACACGTTTGACACTACACGCGTCTGAGAATCCATTTAGTTTTTTCCTGTTTTCTTTTTTGGTTAAAATGCAACACACTCTCCCTTCCCCTGCCCCTCACCCACTCCCCCTGCTACACCAAAAGTACTTGGTGTAAATATTTTACTAAATGAAAGGATACTAAAGTGCCATGTTATGTCTAAGCCCTTTCAACGGCAATAAGCCAAGAGGAGTACCACTCTTCTACGTGCCACCGCCAGATGGCTAAAATCAGTCTCAAATCAGTCTCAAATCACACTCTACTTTATGTTACGCAATTAAATTACACTCTGCGGAATATGTACTCAAAAAAGAAAATGGAAAATGTGAAAAGAAAACCAAAACCATTTGAAGTTAAGCATTAACTTGACTTGTAGTTCAGTTAATCTGAAATATCTCAGTTACATTTTTCATGAAAAGCTGCTTACATGTCGCTTGAGGTTCGCTTCTGTTGCTGACTTCTCTGTGTCTCCAGATTTAGCTTCAGTTTCAGATTCAGTTTCAGCTTCGTCTTCTGCTTCAACGCTTCAATTAAGTTAATTAAAAGGCAACTGCTTTTGGCTGCTGGCAACTTGTTGTTAAGCTTGAAGCGATTGAATTATGTTTTCTTGTCGCAAAACTCAAGCTAACGTTGACAAAATGTTTTAAATTTATTTAGCCAAACGAGTATTGAGTCCTTCCCTCCCCTTTACACTCCTCTGCCTCCTCTGCCGTTCCACCGTCTCTTCAATATTTTCTTAATGAATATCGAAACATTCTGTTCGAGTTTGCTTGCTCAAAACTGCCGCAAGCTCAACTCAAGCCAAAATTAACAACATTTTGTGTGGAAAATTTGAAACCATGTTCTGTTCTGTTCTGTTTTCCTTCAACCTAATATGTAATCTCAGTTTACCAAGCTCTGTTGCTGCTTACCTCAAGCAGCTCTTATGCTCTTGGCCTTAAAACTAATCCCGAATTGTTACCATTTTCATTGTTGGCTGAAACTGGCTGCATTTATCGTTGCATTATCCGCAGACAATGGGAATTTATTTTTGGCTTTTCTGCATGTGCAAATTTGTCAGCAGATAAATCAAATGTGATTTGTGGTGCGTGTTTGTGCGTGTTACGCGGCGTATACATAATTTACGGGGCTTGCGCTGAAAAGTATGCTACACTTTGCGTGCATAATGAATGCAAAACAGAGATTATGTTTCTGCTTTACTTGCAATCGCAGTGGGTAGATGTGTGTGTGTGTGTGCCTGGGTGTGTGTGTGTTTGTTATCTATCTGTGTGTACTGTATCTGTGTGTGTGTGTGTGTGTGAGTGTGATAAACTGGTCAAATGGCCCAAAAGTGCGACACGCTCATGTGATTATCAACGCCCGTTTGACTGTGTATGTCTGTGTGTGTGTGTGTGTGTGTGAGTGACTGTAATGGATATCACGCATACGCAGTGTGCTCGCGTCCACAATATGTGCTTGAATATTTATTCATTAAGCCACGCGCTCACGCATAACGTGAGGGAAACTCAACTTTGCTGACACCAAAAACTAGAGACTCCAAAACAGATTTTTAGCGGCTGTTGGAAGGCGTGCCCTGTAGCGGGAGGGTGCGGGGTCTACTCAACTTCTCCCTCGACTGCCACAACTTCCTCAACTGCTGCTTTCACACGCGTATCTCGTTGCTTGCTAAATAAATTCGCGTTCCATTATTATAGTGTGTGAGTGTGTGGTGTGTGTGTGGTGGTGTGTGTGGTGTGCTGTGGTGTGTGTAATACCATGTGCCTTAACTATTTCACTTGCTGTTGACAGTGTTGACAGCTTTTATTAGGACACAATTGTTGGAAATGGCTAAATTAAAACTGAAGAATAAATTCTGAATTTTTGTTTTTATTTGAGTTTTAATTTATTACTTAAAAATAAATTAAGATTTAAATAATTCCGCTTTAAATGTCCCTAAAAACAGCTAAATTTGTTGCTAAATGTAGCTACAAATTGGCTAAAATGACAGCACTATTTACACATAAGCATGTCGTTTGCTATTTTTGCTTCGCTTGCCTCTTTCTCCAGTTCCCTTTTCCCCTTCTTTCTCTCATTTCTTTCCACTAAAATCTTCTTTGCTGCCGCTTACAGCTTCTGCTTTTGTTTTAGCCGTAATATAAATTTCCATTTGCCTGTATTCAGTTTCATTATGGGCCCCTGCCCAGCACCAAAGTGCCAGCCTCGTCGAGGGCTAAGTAAACTCCCAACCTCAGCGTATACTTAATGTTTCTCGGGCTGTCATATATTTTGTTTTATGCTCGAAATTTAAAACGCTACAGCAATTGAGCAGTCGAGCAGATGAGCTGTGTGGCTGTAAAGCTGTGTAGCTGTGTAGCTGCCTGTGCTGCACTAGATTGTAAGGCTCATTAAAACGATGACAATAATGATAATGTTGCGTTTCTATAAAGCACTTTTTTAGCCATATTCGCGGGTCATTTAAACCAAACTGGGACAGATTATCAAGTAGCATAGGCTACACAGTCTGTAAACAGCTCATATATTATTTTTACAGGGTATTTCTTAGTCGTCTTTGCTTTAGTGGTTTATTTACTGCGTCGATAACAGCAAAATTAAAGAGTTCTGTTACTCACATGAAATTTTAGCTGAAATTTAGTGTTCTATTAAGTAATCATATATTATTACAGGGTATAAATGATATTTAACTAAAGTTTAATGCGCAGAAAATAGTTTAAAATTATATGTGGTAATAATATACTTGAATATACTTATATTTTTGAAGTCAAATTATTTTTACAGGGTATTATATTGCCTAGTTAAGTTAAATTAACTTTTTAGACACACCAAAGTGAATATGGTTCTTAAATTTAACTCTTCTGCAGACCAACTGTTAGGTTTTAAACGCTCTTTAGCTGCAAGGCCACATCTTACTTAAATATAGCATATTTTACAGGGTATTACTTGAGGTTCAGCAGCGAAAATAGAGGTTAATAGCATATATTTGCGATGTGGATTGATTTGTAGATAGTTTATGCGAAACACGTTAATAAAAACATAATACAGGGTATCTTATAGTCAGAAAACTTTTGAAATACAGATTATTTTCCCAATAGATAGTCACACTACACATTTTCCAACGTTTCTTTAAGATTGTGACTTCCATCTTAGGTATTCCTTTTTTTCCAGGGTATCTAGAAGTCCTTCCCACTATTTCTAACAGCTAATTACGCTGCTGTGCGCTTCATTCACTCGATTTCCAATTAACAGATTTAACCAGGCACTGAAAACACGTAATGTCTGTTACACAATGTTCTGTCTTTGATTAGCTCGCAAACATGAAAGCGAACACAAGAAAGTAGCGAGTAAGGTGAGCGAAGGGAGTAACGAGTGGGGAGTGGGGAGTAGGGAGAGGGGAGAGCAGCGATTAACTGTTGAATGCTAACTGGAAAATAGAAACTGCGTAACTGGTTATTTGGAATTGGTATTGTAAGAGGCTTACAGCATCATTTATGCTTATATAACAACACAGACACTTGAATGCGGTTACGAGTGTGTGTGTGGGTGCGTGTGTGTGGGAGTGTGGGTGTGTGTGGGAGTGTGTAGCAAGTCTATCAACGTCAGTGCGTTGTTGTATTGACAATACGTAGTCTACACGTGCTGTTGACATGTAATTCATCCCAGTGTTTCCACTGTGCCCCCATTCAAGGCCCATTGTACCGACCCATTGTGGCCAAAACCCGCTCTGACAGCGGACCTGACATTCAGCCAGTTTGTGGCAATTCACCAAAGTACAACAACAACAAAAAAAAAGTATATAAAAACCAGTAAGAAACTTTCACAGAGCCTCAAAGGACATTTACAGTCACGTATACGCCACGTACAACCGAAATCACTGAGAATTGTATAACCATATTCTGTGTGTTGGAAAACTCGCAAATAATTATAAATTCCAGTGGCGTAGTATATACTTTTAGTAGAAGTCAATATTAAAGTTGAGTACACTGTGAGAAAAAGTGAAGAATATGTTGTTGAAGGCAGACAAAGTCAGAAAGTTTCATTGGAGAGCAAAAAAGTAGGAAAGTTCGAACTAAAATTAGACCTAAGCTAAGCTATAAGTAGGGTAGACTTAAATTTTTGGTACTTTAGTTACTGTAATTTTTTTCAGTGTAAAATCTTTAATAAAATATTAAATAAAAGCTTTTAAAAAACTTCCATCTGTCTGTCTTTCTGTCTGTCTGTCAATCTGTCTGCTTACAGGACATTGATTTTGATGGCTTTCGACGATTTCTGGATGCGTTTCTGGACTGCGAGACTCCGTTGGACCTGGCCAAGCATTTGTTCGTGTCGTTCCTTAAGCCAAATGTCACCCAGGCCCAGCTGCACGGAAAGGCGCTCAATCAAATGGCAGCCATTAGCAGCACCGCTGCCTGTGCACCAGTCACGTCCCATACGAAGGGTAAGCCATGCCTGTAAATACCCCTTACCGATCCCCTTACTATATCCACAAATATCTGGGAAAGCTAAAGAGTCGCCGTAATAATTGCTTCACATTTCTCATCGGTTTCCTCTGCTCTTTTTTGGCTTGACTGATGTGGGCGGTAATTAGGCTCCATACCGAACATCAACAGCATTGCCGAACTGATGCCGCAGTGCAGCATGTCTGGCGAGGCACAGTCCCAGGCACGGAGCAGCTTTGTGGATAAAATCCATGGGATTACCGATAAGTTACAGCATTCCTTGGCGTTGGGCGGTCATTTGACGCATGATCCCAGCAAGACCGGTAAGCGTATGTGTAATTTTCAATTACTCAAGTGCACTGAGAGAAATAGTCAAGTGCTTTGCTCTCTTAAATTAGATTCAGGAGTGTTTCCAATACATTTCTGTGCCTTTCTAGTGCCTAAGTTTATTTTCAGTTTACTCAACGCACTCCTTTATTTCTCTCAGTGTATTTTTAATGAAATCGACTAAATTGTGTTGAAATCATTTCTAATAAAAGCTAATTTCTTCGTTGTCTGCTATTTCTGGCGTCTTACAGGCAGCGTACATCCGATGCTAACGGTCACGCCCAGTCCCCTGGCCAGTGGGCCAAGTATGTTTCAGGCCAATACCGTCGCACGACGTTCCGTCGATTCGAGTCCATCGCATTCACAGACAAACCACTCGCAAATGTCGCGCAATTCATCGAAGAAGAGCAACAATTCCGTTAATTGCAAAATTGATAGTGAGTATTAATTAGATGCAAGTTGGGGCGGGGCAAGAAGGCGGGGCTAAGAGGAAGTCGCTTTTGTAATAATTGAGAAATGAGAAAATTACAATGGACGCTGAGTTCATCACATGAGTTACACTTTGAGCTTCAATTAGGCAGCCATTGTGTGCATATTTATATATATATATTCTATATATATACATAGTCAAGTCGGCTACAATTAGTTAGGAGCTTAGGGGCGTGACAGGCCAACTGAACGGGGGATATATATGCAAATTGTGAGCGGCAGCTTGAGAATTTCAATTGCATCTGAGGCATTTGCAACTGTCACTTCTAAACTGATTACGCTGGCGACAGCGAGTCACTTGGAGCAAGAGACAGGCGGAGAGAGAGAGAGAAAGGAAGAGTAAGACAGCGCCCTTACGGGCAGAGCAGAGCATTTGACAGGAGAGCAGTGTGAGAAATGGGTCAAGTGAAACCACATTTAAGATTCCTAACTCGAGTCCAATTATCAGCTGACAAGTTAGCCAAGGTTAAAAAGGCGGTAGGTTGTTCTCTGCTCCTCTCTAAACCCCTTAGCCCCTCTCCCCACTTGATTCTTGTTGACTTAAGGCAAATCTAAAAAGTTTGCCGTACTTACTAATTAGTGAATGGCGCCCAACTAGAGGTAAACACTGAAATCCGCAGCTCTAATTTGCGAGTGCATTCGAGTTCATAAATTATGCACAAAATGGGCAAATGGCAAATGGCAAGAAGGTTAGAAGGAATGAGGACAGGGCGAGAGGGTGAGAGGGGAAAGGGGAGATAGGAAATGTAAGAAGTTAAAAGTGAAATGTGAAAAGGGCCAAGAAATGCGAACACAAAAGTTACAACAAAAGCCAAAATGGCGAATATGGCAGACGGAAGCGGAAGTGCTGGCATAAGAAAACAAGCTGTAGACAATTGTAGCCTAAGCTATCGAATACCCTGTAAAGCGAAGGACAGGACAAAGTGGAAGTGGAAAAGAAGTTCAATGATCTAACTAAACTTGTCTAAGGAGTATTTGAGGTGTAGAAAGAGAGCTAATAGTTTTAGCGTAAGGAAGAGTAGAGATTTAATACCCTTTCCATAGTATGTTGCTTTAAAGTGTAGCTTAGAAACCCAACAAATCTGATTTTATTAAAATTAGAAAAGTCTTCCATACTTTAAAAGTAGTTCGAACAGAAACCCTATTAGTTTTAACTCTTTTCAGTTGTTTTTACAGGGCATACCACAAGTCAGTCGTCAGTTTATTCGATCGTGTCGTAAATCAACGCCCAATTAGAACATTTTTGCATTTTCACAAAGTGCTTCGCGCCAATGCGTAAAATTAACATTCATTGCGTCTTGCGTACAAGCACACACACACACACATAGGCAGAAAACATACGCAGTCCAGCAAAGAAATTCAGTTGCGCCTAAAAGTATGCTGCGAAAATGTATTTGTCTGTCTTTGGTTGCTGCCGTCGCTTCCTGCTCTCATTCTATCATGCTCTCCCGGTCTCTGCTGCTCTCCCGCTCTCCCGCTCTCCTGTTCTCTGCTGCTCTCATTCTACCAGTCGCCATTTGGTTTCATTCATTTCGCTTCGTTTGAAATGTGCACGAATGATTAATGAACGTAAATTTCATTTCATTTTTTTCTTTGCTTCTTTATTTTTTTGTTGTTGTTGTTGTACTTTTTTCTGCGCGTTTTGTGAGTGTATTTTTTGTTTGGTTTTCTTTTGTTTTCCATTTGCTTTTTGTTCGGCCTGTCGTTTCACGCATTTTACCAGCAATTGTGAGCCAGCTTTACTCGCTCTCCCCTCCGCTCACTCTCACTCTCTTTCGCGTCCTCTTTTTGTCCACATTTTGTGGAAAAAATTGCGTTTGGAAAATAAGAAAAGGAAGCAGTAGAAGAACAACAAATAATATGGGCACAGTTTCTGCCTTTATTTTCCTTTTTGCCGGGGCATTGCTATTAGCATTATATATTAAGTAAGTAAAACATGGCATAGGCTTTCCACTCACCGTCTCTTTCCAACACTATGTGTGTGTGTGTGTGTGTGTGTGTGGGTGCTGTAAACGCTAATTGGATTAGTTCTGCTTTGGTTTCTTTTTCTTTTGGGCACATATACATTTGTATATTGTTACGCTGTGTGCTCAGCAAATTAAATTTATTGGTTGAAATGCGTTGACATTGATCAGAAAACACACACACACACATACACTGGGTATGCGTGTATGTGTGTGTGTAATTGATGCATTCATCAAGCGACAAATTGTTTACTCTGTCGAAAGACTTGTCTCTCATTTAGTTATTAATATGAAATGCAAATATTAACCAATGCTTAGTCCTCTCGCTATGCATATATTAACATTTATTGGCCAACTACTCATAATGTAAACATAATTAGCTGAAATGCCAACCACACACACACACACACGCACACACACACACTGCTGTCGAATGGCTCTTGTTCATAAGTAATTTGTAAGCCAACACACAGAGGGCCAATTACCGCGGCTCAAATGTGTTTATATAACTTATGAGAATTTGCCTAAAATCCTCATAAAAGTGCTTGAATTACAGCTGAACATGAGAAGAAAATCAAAGAGGAAAATGCATGAAAGAAAATTGCGTTTATTTCTGTACACAATTTTCTCAGTTTCTTTATAATAAATCAATAGAAATGTCGTTAGGCAACGTAAGAGCGAATTTCTAAAATATATATATATATAAATAAATTAATATACTTAATAAATATACACTAGCAAACAGAGAGGAGATGCTTCTTGCTCTTCCTCTTCTTCCTCTTCTTCCTCTTCTTCCTCTTCTTCCTCTTCTTCTTCTTCTTCCTGCTCTTTGTGTGTTTGTGTGAAAAGTTGAGAATGATGACTAAAGTTTGGGTCATAGGTTCATATTAATGAGACTTTGCTGGCAATTTTGATTGGATTCGTTCTCTACAAGCTGGCGTTAAATTGCAAAACAGTTTGCTTCTGTCTCACTCACACACACACACACCTACACACCCACTTACCCCAGTTCATTGAAAAGCTTTTGGGTCGTGGGTCAATCAGCATTAAGCATTAATGAGTATCAAACTGAAAACTGAAAACTGAAAAGAAAAAAAATAACAAACCAGAGATTAAATTAAAGTGTCGACTGTCAATTGCAGCTGCAGTTCGAAAACGACTACCAAAACGATTACCAATACGACTATATGTATTCAATCTACCCAATCAGTTAGCCACTCAATCACTGACAACGCTGATCAGCTGCGACTTTTTAGATTGATTGAAAAGCTCAACTAACACTCGGGGAAAACTTTTGTTAACTAAATGAAAAGCTGCACAATTTTAATTGTGAAAAATCTTTTCTGTTTTTCCTTCTCTTCTGGCTCTTTTGTTTTTTTTTTTTGTTTTTCTGTTTGTTTTGTTTCATTTACAGCTGACATCAAGCTGCTGACACGTAAACTCTCGCACTTTGATCCTTTGACACTCAAGGTCCCGCTGAAGGATGTCGTTTGCTATTTATCACTGCTCGAGGCCGGACGTCCAGAGGATAAGCTTGAATGTAAGTGTAGCTGGACACTGGACACTGGACACTAGACACCTGACCTTTGACATACCAACAGTTCACCCACAGTTCACCCCCAGTTCACCCCTTACTTCACCCCAAAAAAAGCGACTTATTCATTAATTTATGCACTCATTTATTCAGTGGTTTATTCATTTATTCATTTATGATTACAGTCATGTTCCGTCTGTATGATACGGATAGCAATGGTGTACTGGATACGGCTGAAATGGATGCCATTGTTAACCAGATGATGGCCGTGGCCGAATATCTTGGCTGGGATGTCAGCGAGCTGCGTCCGGTAAGTGTTTTTCACTGGGTTTTCCGAGGGGAAAGCAGGGGAAAATGTGCGGACTTAAACGATTTACATTTAAATACGTTTTATTGCAATCAGTGTCAATCAATTGTGTGTTTATACTTAATGATTACGAGCGACAACAAAAAACAATCAAGCAATCATTAATCGCCTCAAAATGGCGCTAGGAAGGGTGGTGGTGAGAAGGGGAGGCGTGTCCCAAAATTCCGTTGTCCGAGTAAAAGTTTTTCAATTACTTAGACACAATCGAAATTAATTTCATTTGATTGTTTCGAGCAGATTTCATGTTCCGAACATTTATTCTCTGGCCCACAAAACCAAAGACCAAAGAACTTAAAAACTTCAGAGACTTGAACTTAATAGTTTCGACAAACTAAGCAAAGCAAATGGGAGCGAACGAGTACAGTTGTGCTTGCTCGACTACAGCATACGCTGCATTACAGTGTTAGCTCGCGTGCCAAAGCTGTCAGCTATGCTTTAAGCACTAGCTAGCTGCCTTGTATGCCTTTTTCTTAGCTCGCTCTGTTTTTGAATTGCTATAACTTTTTTGTTTCTGAACCGATTTTAATGAAACTTACAGTGTTGTTAAACAACACTATTAGCTAACTATTACATAAATTTAAATAGTTGAGTAGTTTTAATAACTGCCCAAATTAGCTTTCAAAAATTTCTCTTGTGAATTGTGGGCGTAAGGGGCGTGGTAGACCAAAACTTAGATAAACACGTGCTGCCTGTTCATATAAGCAGTCTATATGCTAAATTTAAAGCGCCTAGCTCAAACACACGCCGAGTTGTGGTTAGTTGAGAAAACAGAAATGTTCAAATTCGCGAATTCCGTGCGAATGCTACACAACTTTAATGCCTACCTTAAGCAAGCATATCGATAGACTGAAATGACTCAACTATAGTTGACTTGTGGACCACAAATAAAGTCAAAAGCGCCTCAAAACTCAATTAACAAAATACCCGCAGGTTATAAGTCACAACTCGAGAGAAACTCAAGTCATGAGTTTGATGTTTGGCATAACTGTGTTCGAGACTTTTAAAGGCTCACTGTCATTTCCATTTCTATGATGTTCATGATGGGCATGAGGATAGGGAGTGGGAGAGGGGTGGAAGGACGAAGGCAATGCCTGGCAAGGGTGCCACATATTTTAAATTCAAAGCAGATATAGTAAAAATATTTTAATCAAAATTCTTTGGGGCCCTTTTGCTGTGGCTAAATCAAACGACTTTTCGTTGGAATAGTTGAAACAGAAATAATAATCAAAACACTTAATGAATTGCATAATTTTCAAATTCATTTCCGGCCGTTGAAAACGTAGCGACTTTCGAGCGACTTTCAACCCAAAGAATGGAAATCGCATAAATTATTGAAGCAAATATCGATTTTCGGCTTTTGAACTTAAATTGATAAATCATAACTCAAAATGGAATCGTTTATGGCATAACTCTTTTAAAGCTGGCTAAAAGGTACAAATATTACGTATACGCCGCGTGCTTGAAGTTGGCTTTTAGCTGAATTGCTAACATATATAGAATGCCATAGTGAATCTTTAGTGGAATCTGTGGAGAATACCATCAAATTACAGTGGCCAGAACGAGTGTAATAGGTTTACACAAGGATTACAAAGTGAAAGTCAGAAAGGGAAGGGAATGAAAAAAAAGGAAGTAACGGTACTTCTGGGTAAAATTACCTTTACTTTTTTTCTTTTTTTTCCGCTATATTCCATTTTGGTGGCCACAGAACGTCAATCAGTGAATCTTACAGAGGGACAGCAGACGGACTGACTACTTTTCCAACGAATGAAATGAGATGAAAAGTCAGCCAAAGGCATTTTTTACATGCGCTTTCACTCCCTTTCTCCCTCTCTCTCACTCTATCTTTATCTCACTCCCTGCAATTTTCTTACTTACAGATACTGCAAGAGATGATGGTTGAAATTGACTATGATGCCGATGGCACTGTGTCCTTGGAGGAGTGGCAACGCGGTGGCATGACAACCATACCGCTGCTGGTCCTACTGGGTGAGTGTGAACAGCAAAAGTGGCAAGTGGCAAGTGGCTAGAGGTGGCAAGTGGCTGGTGGCAAAATGGCAAGTGGCTGTGATGTTTTGAATGCGTTTACTGCCTCACTGACTCGATATTCACTTGTGCCACACCACCTCTCTCTCTCTCTCCCTCTCTCTCTCTCTCTGTGCCTCAATAATCAAGTCATTTGCCGAACGTAGCACCCTGTAAAGTGCACAAAAATGAAGCTCGACAAAAAATACGTGTAGATTCGAGTACATTTTTTGCTTTACTCCTTTTACTTTTATGCAAAAAGAGTAGTGTTATCTTTGTGACTAACTGTTTGACTGTCTCTTGGTGCATGCATCTCTCTGTGGCACTCAATTACAGGTGTTGATAGCACCACCCTGAAGGAGGATGGCATACACGTGTGGCGCCTGAAGCACTTTAGCAAACCGGCGTACTGCAATCTCTGCCTAAATATGTTGGTTGGTCTGGGCAAAAAGGGTCTCTGCTGTGTGCGTAAGTATTCACAGGGAAATCGAACTCCCTACGCCCCCTAAAAAATATATTAATTTCTACTAATAAATCTGGATTTTATGGAATTCAAAAAACTTCAAAGTTTTTTAAAAATCCGCTGACTTTTCTACGCCACTTTCTGTAGTTTTTTCTGCCCAAACGGAAATTACAAATTTACAACATTTAATTAAAATAAAAAAACAACGGAAACGCGTAAAGTTTGCTGTCAATCGTACAATCAATCATTCAGTCAATCATTTAAAATTGACAACACAATTCGAGTAACTTGTGAAAAAATCGTTGAATTTCTTGAAATTTGATTTACAATTTTTGTAATTTTCTTTTGGTTTCCTTCCGCACACAGTTTGCAAGTACACGGTGCATGAACGGTGCGTGCAACACGCACCTGCCTCATGTATTAACACCTATGTGAAGTCCAAGAAACCAAAATGTGGCGCAGATTTGTTGCATCATTGGGTCGAGGGTAATTGCTATGGACGCTGCTCGAAGTGCCGCAAACGTATTAAGGCCTATCACGGCATAACGGGACTCACCTGTCGCTGGTGTCACATGATGGTAAGTAACTTGTATCTTGTATCTTGTATCTTTGGGCAGGTGTAGGAGTCGCTGAAATTGTAGCGATTTCAATCACATTTGCAGCTGAATGCCAATGTGCACAAGCTTCAGAAAATTCTCCAACTGAAACACAAAGAATTTCAATTATTTTGATCAACTGAGCAAGCACTGTCATGTCTGTACATGTTCCGTTTTGCTCTGTTTGGCTTCTTGTATTTGTTTTGTCTTTTGGCTAAAACTTGTTGGCAGCAACTGATTTAAGCTGCAACGCCAGCTTATGTGCACACACTGAGCACACACTGAGTACAGTGTACACACACACCCCCTCACACACACACACACCCTCCCACACACAGTTGCAAATGTAGATTTAAGAGAATCGCTTCGGTTTCGACTTCAGCTTCGTTATGGCTGGCAAATTGTCACGTCTCAAAGAAATTATGCTGCTGCATGCCACACGGCCAGCGGCAGTACCAGATGCCATCCCAATCACCACCACCACCACCTTCGTCTCCCCGCCTTCTTGCCGCCCTGAAGCCACGCCCAGCCAGCAGCAAGCACAACTTTGTCTAGCGACTTTGACAACTGCAGCAGTCGAGATAATGCCGAATTCGTTATCTCAACCACAACAACAACAAAAATCCTTTGAGGTGACGCAACAACAACAACATAAAAAGCATGAAGAAGCAGACTTAAAGATGGCTAAGAAGAAGAAGCAGCAGCAGAGACAGCTGCATGTGCTGCAAAAATGGCGACAGGCAATGGGAAATGCAAGAAACTTCCTCCTTGGCTGCTGGAGCTGTAAACATTTCGTAAGCTAAACGTTGCCAAAAAAAACTATGGCAGTCAATATTGGTCTACTCACAGCGAGGGCAGTTTGAAAAGTATGCTCAAACCAGCTACTACAAGATAGACTATTGTTAGCTGTATTGTTTAAGCCAACAAAAGTTGGAAAATTTTAAAATTATGCTATGTAAAGCGAGGGTAGTTTGATGAGTTTGCCCACATACTCTAGTTAACATTGAATTTACTTTTATAGTTGTGTTTTAAGCACCAAACAAATAGCAGCTGTTAAAAAAGCTTAACTTAGTGCGAGGGTAGTATATAAAGTTTGCCCAAACAAGCAACTAAATAGTTTATTGCTGGATTTTTAACGTAGAACTGCGTAGACTTACCAGTTTCTATGCTATGTGAAACTCAACGAGCTACCCTCGCCCTGTAGTTGTACTTTTACATGCATGTATTTGCATTTTATCATCGTTTAATTTGCAACGTGTGGCAGTAAAAACTTCACACGTGCAGCAATAAGCAACGAGCAGTTTAAAATTGTTGCAACTCCTCTCACAAGAACTGAAAACTAGAAAAAGAAAAGGAAGAGGAAGAGACGGGGACTGAGACCTCTGCAGATAAGATGAGCTATCCATCTTGGAATTTAAATTAAGGAACCGCGCATAAATCCCATTTGAGCGCAAATTAACAATTTGGCGGAAGCGCTAACAAACTTTTAATCGGATTCATTAAAGCAAAATGAGCGCTTAAGTAAGCGTGCGGAGTGCTCATCAAAAATAAATACGTATACGCCTAGGATGCCCTCTCCCCCCGCGAAGTAGCTACACTAACCCACATTGCTCCGCCCACCAAGGCCTTGGCCAATCCCAAGCCCAAGTCAAGTGTAAATTGAATTTAAGGTTTCTAGATTTTTATCCACCAGATATTTCGGGGCTATCTTTTTAATGGTCTTTTTTATACAACGACGGCTAATTTGATAAAGCACAAGAAATCTTTTTAACACTCTTCTTCCTCCCCCCCCATTTTCTTTCTCCTTTAGCTGCATAATCGTTGCGCCTCGTCGGTGAAGAAGGAATGTACACTGGGCGAATTTGCTGAGCTAATTGTGCCACCCACTGCAATTTGTCCCGCTGTTTTGGATCGCCAGCGTTCAGTTAATCAGTCCCATAAAGTAAGTTGATCGTTGTCCAACACTAATCCCAACAAAAATTTAAAACCTCCATTTCCAATTGGCAACTGTACTAATTCATTGACTCTCACTGCACACCGCAATCCGCTGTATATTTTGTAAATTGTTCACTTTGTCAAAATTGCGTCCATTCACACAAAAAAAATAAATGAGTAGAAATCACAAATGCATAATAATCGCCAGGCCACGCATTTTCAAATAACGCCGCCGGATGAGCTGAGCTGTCCTCTGCTGGTATTCGTGAATCCAAAGAGCGGCGGTCGACAGGGTGATCGCATTCTACGCAAATTCCAATACATGCTGAATCCCAGGCAAGTGTACGATTTGTCCAAAGGTGGGCCCAAGGAAGGTGCGTACAAGAAACACAAGTGAAACGTAAATGATGTGAACAGTTATTTAACGTCTCTTCTCTGTTGCTGCCCACAGGCCTTACGCTCTTTAAAGATCTGCCTAACTTCAAAGTTATTTGCTGCGGCGGCGACGGCACTGTTGGTTGGGTGCTAGAGGCAATGGGTAAGTAAGAGTAAATGCTGCCAGCGTCGCAGCCGGCGCCACACGCAAAGAGAGAGCGCGTAAGCGCGTAAGCTGCGGAGAGAGCGCTCGCTGTTGCTTGAGACGGAATTGAGACGCAAAAGGAAAAGAGATCAGCTGCTCTGCTGCGCTTACAGAATATTTGAATATTTGTGTTCGTCTCCTTCGCACACTCGTAAACTGTTTATGTGCGTGTATTAAACAGTAAAATTTCTCTCTCTGTCTTTGTCGCTCTGCATTACAGACTCTATTGAGCTTGTCACACAGCCTGCGATTGGTGTGATACCATTGGGAACTGGCAACGATTTGGCACGTTGCCTGCGCTGGGGCGGTGGCTATGAAGGGGAGAATATACCCAAATTGATGGAGAAGATAAAACGTGCATCTACCGTTATGCTGGATCGATGGAGCATTGAGGTGACCAACAATCCACCAGTGGAAGAGCTACGACCAAAAGTGAGTTCAACAAAAATTTAGCAAACTCAGCGTAGAAGCAGACAAAGCATAAACTAACTGTCTGTCTGTGTGTGTGTGTCTGCGTTTGGTGTGTGTTCGGTGTGTGTGTGTACAACATTTTTGCAGGTAACTTTGCACTCAAATATGCAAAAAGTGATTGAGTTGTCACAGAGTGTTGTGGTCGACAAATCGATGATTGAACGTTTCGAGGAAATCCAGCGTCAAAACTTCATGAGCAGCAACAGCAGCGTCACAGCAGAAGCAGCAACAACTGCAACGGCAAGGACATCGGCATCAGGAACTACAACTGCAACTGCCACATCGATTATGATGGCAACAACAGAGTACAGGCAGAATATGGCAGAGACAGCAGATAGCCAGGATGTGGTCAGCGTGGGAGTGGAGGGAGCAGTTAACTCTGGCACGCGCACTACAACCACCAAGAGCATTTCCATGTCCACATTCGAAACGCGACGCATGCAGAAAACATTGACAGCTACGGTCAGAAGCAGCAGTTGCAGCAGCAGCAGCAACAACAGCAACACAAGCAGCTCAAGTGGCAGTGCCAACGGCAGCATAAACACCAACCTGCCACAACAATGTCAGGAAGAACAGCAACAACAACAACAGCAACAATCGGAGCATTTGCCAAAGGGATCACCCACAAAAGCCGTGCTTTTCCCCTTAACAAGAAGCGATGTAACTGAAAAGCAATCACTTGAGACGTTGCTTGTGCAACACAAGCAACAACAACAGAAATTGGCAGCGGAGGCGGCAGCAGCAGCAGCAACAGCAGCCACGACAGCAACAGCAACAGCAGTAGATAAAACAACAGTAGAGAATAATCAAAGCGATAATAACAGTCAGTGCAATAAGCCGTTGAACATCGTTAAACAGCAAATTATATTGTCTCTGGATTTGTCCAACAAGTGCGAAACTTATAGCAACAACAACAACAACAATGACCAACAGCAGGAACAACAGCAACAGAATAGACAACATCAAGTTGGCAGCACACCACAAACACCCCGCACACCCCTAACACCGGTTGCTGTGGCAGCAACACCCACAACGCCAGCACCTACAACAGCAACATCTCCAACAACAACAGCAACAGCAGCCACAAGCAGCAGCAACATTCCACAGAAACCCATCAAAGTGCAATCGGACAAGGACTGCACTGTTCCCTACAATATTATCAACAATTATTTCTCCGTTGGCGTGGTGAGTACAATTTCCTTTTGGCTTTTCCTACTGATTTTCCCTTGGATATTCTGAATACATTAAGGCAACAGCAGCAACAATAACTGTTGTCTCTAAAATGCATATTTCCTGATTTGATTATATATAAGCAAGGACAAGGATATCGTGTTGTACAGTAGTCACTCGCAAATGAGAACACTATAATAGATCCCTCTATAATCCTTTGGGCAAACTGTACAGAGCTCAAATTCAAATCAAATTTAACATGAATTATTCAAATGCTGATTCCATAATTTGCACTAAAATCACATAAGGATTAAAGATAAACGAATTCCGCAGCAGAATTGAGCTCCAATAATACTCATGGCTAAAGATATTTGCTTCCATTCTCTCTCACTCTCTCTCTCTCTCTCTCTCTGTTGCACACTTTTCCCTCTTTCTCTCCACCACCCACTCTGCGGCCCTCTCTTCTGTTAAGTCAACAGTCGATTCCCGTTATCCGTTTTAATATTTCATACATAAATGTACATTTACTCAATCATTTATTCAGCATGTTGCCGCAAATCGAACATTTCTCCATCCCTGAAACACGAACACGACGACTTTTACATGCAAAGTTGCGAAAACTTTTAAGCTCCAATCAAATCAATTGTTGGCAAAGCAAATGCGCTTTCAAACACTACCGAAACATGCAGTTTTCCATGGAAAACTTATTGGAAAAACTATGGCACAATGTGTTGCAATCAATCAGTTAACATCCATATACCCCTTAAACTGCTTTAATAGAGGATATTAAAAGCCATAAAACGCAATCGCGCAATTTTACAGAAATTTGCATATTTTTGCCAGAGAGAAAGAGAGAGACCGTTTAGACCCGTTGCAGCAAGTGTTGCACAAACATGGCATTCATTGTGGCCAATTGAGAATGTGGCCACAATCGAATTCCGCACACAATAGCAAAACTGCCCACTCATACACGCCCACCCCCACCCCGCTGACTGTGCACGAAATGTGTTGCGGCAAATCATCAGAGCCTCATTTGAATCATTGATGCATCGCTGCATTTTGAGCCAACGCAGCAATCAACAACAACGGAAGGACTTTGCAGAAAACGCAATACGCACAGAACTCACAGCGTGCATCGGCCAACAATTAGCAATTTTCGCCATTCGCCTGTCTGTGTGTGTATGTGTGTGTTTGCATTTTTGTGGCTTTCAAGGTGCAAATTAAATTTCGCAGCTTACACTCTACAAAACTAGTGTTGCAAAACTCCAGCAGGTGCGTGAACTGTTAGGGATCAATGGATCTCGGTTCATTTTATGAACTAGCTTGTTTGTGCAAGAGTTGCCACCTAGGGGAATTCTCTTTCTTCCTTTGTCTCTCTCTTCGTCTTAAATACAAGATAATTTTGGCAATTCGATTTGTATAAAAGTGCAAACAAGGAACATTAAAATTAATGTGGCAAAATCGTAACTGGGGACATCTTGTCTAATTACAATTTGGGGCGAGTGTAGAATTGGTAAGTGCCACCAAATAAAAACACAGTCCAACAGCAAACAGAACACATTGCGCCCCAGGGACAATTTGACAAAGTATACTCCAAAACACAACCACACACACACACACGCCCAGCATAGTCGTAAATAGATGCAGGCAAAGCAATAAATTGAAATGACAAAGAGAGTGGGAAAATGTGAGAATGTGAGCTCAAAGCGTAAAGATAGAAGAAGGGGAAGGGTAAAGAGAGGGCAGCAGATTCAGATATCAGTTAGCGACAGGATGTAGAACAGAAATCTTACAAAGTTTTATCACAGGCTAAAGTCCTTTGAATAATTTAACCCGGAACGAAGCTTCAACACGATGAAACTAAAGATATGAAAGGCTCGCGCTAAAAGTGCAAATCAAAGGATACGTGCGACTAAGTAGCTGGCCAAAAAAAAAAAAAAGATTTAATGCGGCCATAAACAAAGGTTAAGTGAGAAATTTCTCCAGACCAGGCTCAGCCGCAGAAAAAACCCACAAGCAAATAAAAGAGGCAGAAAATAAGGATAAGCGAATGGAATAAGAAAACGTGGTGAAAATGAAAAGAATAGCAACAACTAAGAACGGATATGTTGTACAAATCAGTCGGGCGCTACTTGATGCCCATGTCCTGCGTTTTGTGTCCTGTGTCCTGCGTCCTGTATGTCTAATCAAAATGAAAACACGCCTCCGCCTTGGGAAAATGCTCATTCCAGGATCTCCTGATAGTAGTGTCCTTAGTGTTTTCTGATTTTATTTGCGCGTGCCTTCCCAATGGTGATAGGAATGGGAGAAGGGGCGTGTGTGGGTGTGTGTGTGTGTCTGTTTGTGTGTTTTGTAATGCTGCACCATTTGTCAAGTGCGGCTAAAGCTGAAATCCTTTTTGTGCAAACATTTTGCACTCTTACTTATCTACCTCTCCTCCTCTTTCCACTTCCTCTTCTCATGCTGTTCCCATAGAAACGTAACTGAATATCAGCCTATAATACACATTTGAGCCCACACAATTGCAAACCTTGCGATTAAGATCCACAAAATCCTTAGCAAAATAAAAATACACACAACAAAATGCCATAAAGTGCGTCTGTTTTAGTAAATATGCCTGTGGGTGTGCGTGTGTATGTGTGTGTGTGTGTCTAAGAGCGAAAATGTTAGTTTATTTATGACCTGATGTGCGTCTGTTTAAACTGTAGGCGTCTACAGCAAACTGTCGACAATGTTGTTGTTACACTTGTATACCCTTTAAAAACCATCAATCTTTGGGGCATAACACCACAGCCGTCTGCCCGTCAGCATATCATATAATATCCATCAGTAATCGCTATATTATCTTTATCTTTAAAGTCATTACAACTTGTTATTAAATTACACAATTTTCTTTTAAGCTTAGTTTATCAAATTATTTGTAATTTGATTAGTTTTTGTTAGCCACAGGGTATATTTGAGTCGTCAATAGCTTAGTAATTGCATCAATGTTATTTTTGTGCGTATTGTTGCTGCTGGGATTTCACTTGTCGGCTTCATTTCACACAGTCCCCCACCTCCTGTTGTTTCTCTTTCTACTCCTCTTCCTCCTTCATCTCCTCCACCCCTTGCTCACTGACTGTCCCCAGCACGAAATCCATTTAGCACTCATGTACATCATGCGAATGTCTCAAGAAGATTCCCGAATGTCATATGTATGTGCATGTGTGAGTGAGTGCCCATGAGTATGAGAGTGGGAGTATGGGAGAGCGTAACTGTAAGAGAGCGAAAGTGTGAGTGCGTGTGTGTGTGTTTGTGATATGCTGGCTCAAGTGGCTGTTGATGCGCAGCAGTCGCTACATTGCTTCTTAAGTTAAAGGTTAAAGGGAGACAGGGACAAGCACAGAGCCTTGAGGGTATTTGGGGTAAGCGATGGGTAGGAGGGAGAAGCTGGTGTAATACGGCATGAAAAGTATTTCACGCTGACGCTTTGGTTTAACGTCAATTGTTGACGTTAAGCGCGAACTTGTGCGTTCTTGATGACACTGTCAGCAGCAGTCGCAGGTCGCTGCGCCAGAGCATGAGAGTGGGAGAGCAAAGAGTAAGAGAGTGAAGAATGGGAGAGCGGGGACACACATACACGTGTGTTGTTGTGTGCGTTGCGCTTTTGCCTTGACTTGCCTTTGAGTTAAGCCCGAGACAAAGACAGAGCAAAGAGTCTTAAGTCTGTATTGTTAAAATATTGTGCGTACTTTATCGATGTAAGGTTTATGCGATCTTTGATCAATCTACCTTCATTTTATGGCTTTAATGTACATCTCTTTGCCCATTTGTTAAAGCTTTTGAGCCCGCGTGGCAAATGCTAATAAGCCGCTGTCATTAAGTTAGTTTCAGCCAGGTTGCATCAAGCCAACATTATGCGAATGACATTTTTGAGCAGCGTCAAGCTAATTAAAAAGTTTTGTCAACCTTTTACCTCTCAATGCCATCCCCACCCACTACCCTACCTCTCTCCCTCCGTTCCTTGCTTGACAATTCAATTTGCGCTGGAGCTGTAATTAATCTTATTTATGATGTAAAAGCGTCCAACCACAAGTTTTTACCACCAATTCCCTGCCTTCTCCCCCCTCCCAGGCTCCCTGAGCTCTGCTACTCTTGTTCCGCCTCCTGTTACGTGGCCTTTTCTGGTGTGCTGACATGCATAATAAATATGCGCCTACTAAATGTGTGTGTGTTTGGGTGTGCAACGTGTCGTATGTGTAACGTTAACTGTTGGCCCAGACAGCCTTAACCCAATCTCTCATCCACATCCACATTTAACTAGCAGGCAATCTCAGGTATTCAGGTGCGAACCGAATATGCAAATATAATAATGCCGTTCCATGCATGCCACAAAGAAATACCTTTTGGATAGCTGTACATGTGTGTGTGACTGTGTGTGTGTCCTGAAATGCACTTACTATAGTTTCAGCTACTATCTTGATTCAGTTTCTATTTGAAATTCCTCTGCATAAAAGCAGTGGAAGATTTGGCATGGAAATACTTCAATAAATACATCAATTTCACGTACAAAATATAGTTACAGCTGTTTGATAAACGGTTTCCATTTTATTCATATCGTTTAAAATAACGGTGTGAGCTGTGTGAGCCAAGTATGGCACTATTAACCCATCTAACTTCAGCAAAATGCCACTGTTTTCCTCAGATTGTGGTTCCTAAAATAAAATAATTCTATAAAAGATTATGATTAAAGGTTTTAATGTAGCTAAAATGTATCTAAAGATACTTAAATTGTATCTAAAGATACTTTTTTAGTTACCTTGCAGTAAAGCTACTTTAAATTTTGCAACTACGTGACAGAACATAATGCACAACTACTTGAGGAACTTGCAAACAAACTGCTGATTGATTATTATTACTATTTTTTATGATTATTGCCGCAGGATGCCGCAATTTGTGTCAAGTTTCATTTGGAGCGCGAAAAGAATCCGCATAAATTCAACAGTCGGATGAAGAATAAATTGTGGTACTTTGAATATGCAACATCCGAAACCTTCGCTGCATCCTGCAAGAATCTGCACGAGAACATTGAGATTGTGGTGAGTGTTCTGTTCAGCCGTTGTATGCGATAAACAAGACACACTTCAATTCCCCAATTTGTTTGCAGTGCGACGGCGTTGCCTTGGACCTGGCGAATGGGCCCCATTTGCAGGGCGTGGCACTGCTCAATATACCCTATACGCACGGTGGCTCCAATCTGTGGGGCGAGCACTTGTCCCAGAAGCGAATACGCAAAAGTGCAGGACCATTTGGCAAGAGCAAGAAGCTAAAAGCGAGTGACAAGGAATTCTCTGCCACGAGCTTCAATTCTGTGGATCTATCAGTGGCCATACAGGGTAAGTCAGACAGAGAAGGAGTGTAGGTTCAAATTGGATTAATGGTTAAACTCTTACAGACTTTGGCGACCGTTTGATTGAGGTGATTGGTCTGGAGAATTGTCTGCACATGGGACAGGTACGCACGGGACTTCGTGCCTCGGGACGACGTTTGGCACAGTGCAGCGAGGTGATCATTAAAACCAAGAAGACATTTCCCATGCAAATCGACGGAGAACCCTGGATGCAGATGCCCTGCACAGTGAGTAGACCAACTAAAGGGTATAGTCCAACTATTATTTTATTCATACTCTGATTAACAGATTAAGGTGACGCACAAGAACCAAGTTCCTATGCTGATGGCACCGCGTTCCGAGAAAGGACGCGGATTTTTCAATATGCTCTGTAGCTGATTCAGGCGCAGCGCATCGAGTGACTTCATCGGCCGCAGACAGGCCGCTGAGTCAGCCGATGAGCTGGAAGATGAATTCCGGATTGTAACCAGAAGCACCACCGTCCATAATTTACCTTAGCAAACATAAGTACGAGTAAACATAGCTTTAAATCATTTATTTATCCATACATAGCTCGCATCCAGTTTGCTTCATCTTTTTATTTCTTAATTATATTTTTAATGTGTATCGTCACTAGCGTGAACCCCTTGGTTTACAGTGATTTACAAAATACATATATACAGAATAATTAGTGTGTGAGTTGCAGAGCTTTAAAGTTAAGTCAAATGCTTTAAACGTGGCCAATAACAAGTACTTTAAGCTAACGGGCGAGTAGAAACTTCAGCGAGTAGAATTACCCATGGATATATGGCCAATATATTTAGCAAATATATAGTATGATTAATAAATATATATAATTAAATTGAATTGAAAATCTCAGAGTTATGTGCGCATCAGTGTTAACCATGTGAAAGCTTTAGATACACAAGTATTTGTTAAATGTATATTAGATGTCGTAAGACCACACACACACACAGATACACTTACATACACATAGACACACACACACACACTTAACTAAAACTTGTCCAATAATGCAACTAAAATGAGACCAAAAAAAAACATTGTAGTGCGATTTTTAAACAAAAGGAATTAAAAATATTACACACAAATAAATATTTAACATTAATATACATTATATACACATAGAGAAAAATCATACTACATACTTATTTACAATTAAAAACGTTATAAGAGAAGAGTGCCAAGTGCTGTGTGTAATTTCAGTCAAAAGAATTTTCCATTTTCATTTATTTTGATTGAAAATCGAATTGATTTTATGAGAAAAACATATCATTAGCTTCACTTGAATTCCGCATACGATAGAATACACACAGCAGCAGAGCACAATTTAAATATATTTATATCGAAATGAACGTATTTATTGCTATTTATTTATTATACGAATATTGTATATATAGAACAATGTAACTTGATATACAAGAATATCAATGAAATGGTGCAGCTTTAAATGAATTTTGATAGAAAAATACATATAATGAGATTCAACTACGAGTATAACAAAAATATATAAGTCAACACATGTATATTTGATATAGTCATATATGTATATGTATAAAATGTATCTACAACAAATACTCAACGAAATTTCCCAAATAACCCACAAAAGAGTACATAGAATCGAATAAATTCAGAAACGAATCTTAAAACTATATAGTTTGCGTGTCTGTATATAGAAAGCTATTTATATTAGAGAAGCATTTTAGATTGTAAAACAGTTACAAATATTAACTAGTTTAGTGTAGTTTTAAACAGTGTTGCCATTTTAGTTATTTTAAAATATTTATTCGACTAATTCACTTGGAGTAAAGCAGTAGAGCAGCAGGAAAAATAGGTGAAGTGCAGAAATTCACTAGTGTGCGTGAGAAGCTTTTACTGTAAGCTCATTGCTGCGCTCATACATATAAACATAGGAGAGAGCGAAGCAGCGGAAAATAGAGAGTGCATTGCAGCGAGCAACAGCATTTCGTTTGAGCGCCGCTGTTGGCGAGCGCTGCTGATCGCTGCACTCACACACACAGTCAAGCAGGGAGAGGCAATGCCGGAGCAAACGAAAATAGAGAGTTTACTGCTAAGAGAGCCAGAACTTCATTGCCCACACATAAAATAGTGAGAGGGAGAGTATGTTTTAGTAAACATTTTTTTCTTGTTCCTTTTGTGCGCTGTGACCTTCTGTTATTTCTGTTGGCCTAGTACCTCAGCTAGAATTTTTGCTGTTTTTAAGCGCTTCAACTCACTGCAGTCAACCCAAAAAAAAAAAATATATGTATATTTTTGGTTAAAGTTTTCCATTCGTTTAATTCTTATAATCTTATGCTTAAATGGTAACATTTCGATTTAAGTTACTTAAATCAAGAAACATTTTATTTAATAATACATTTTTCACAAGATTTAAATTAAAATTGTTTAAACTTATCATTTATTAAATTGTATATTTTATAAACAACCAATTAGCAGACTGCTAGAAGTTTGTCCTGAAAAGATATTAAGAATAAGAATTTAAATAGTTGTTTTTAAAATATATAATAATATTAATTAAAATAATATCAATATTAAATTAGTAAAATTAAATTATTTAAAATTCTGGCAACACTTGTTTAAAATTTAGTTGAATTGATATTATCGAAACATTCCCCGCAAAAATTAGTACATTATAGTCAGATAAATGTTACTTATTATCTAATATAAATATGAATATTACTTTTTATATTATTCTTTAAACGTGTATAAGATTCTTATAGAGAAAACTGTATAATAGCTAATTTAGTACTGGGATAATGCATTTTTAAGCCTCTTGTTTAAAAAATAACTTAAAAGCTTTTCACTCAAAAACAATACAATAAATGTGTTAAATGTATAAAACATAAATATAAAATAAATATATACATATTTAGTTAATTTACCAGAAAGCAAAGCAAATATATATGTACCCAAATATATAAATATACATAAATGAATTTAATTTACGCAAAGAACATTTTTCGATGCCACGCCTTGCGCCCACAGAACGGGTCATTCTTTCCCGTCCCGCGGGAAAGGATGTCCGTCTTGTGTCTCGGCGTCAGGAGGCAAACGCCACACAGTAGCCAGTTAACATTAATTATAAATGAAGAACTTAACTCTTAGGAACAAGCTAATAAACAAATATGCAAAAAGAAATGATTACTAACTAAAAAGCAAGTAAATGTTTAAATGTTATAAACTAAAATGCAAAGAGCACTTTGTATTGCAATTAGTTGTTACTAAGCGAATATATAACTACAGACTAATGTGTATTTATTTACAAACAGCAACTAAAACAAGCTAAAGCTTAAAACTTCAATTTAGTAAGTAGTGATTAGTAAATATATTAAATAACTAGTGCAAATTAGGAGTAGCCTAAACTAACTAACCAAAAACCTAAAGAGTTTGAATGTAAATAAATGAACAAACTATAAGATTAAGTAAACAGACTTAGTTATTAACTAAGTGCTTATGAAAATATCACTAACTAACTTAGTTTTATCGAAGGAAGTTCATATATGTGCCATTAAATGTAGCTACAAGTGCTAAATTATAGTATACTTAAGTAATTCTCTGTTTTGTTTGAAACTTGCCTCTGCTTATTATAAATTACGCATACGCCGCATTGTACTACATAGATTCTAATCAAAGCGAAAGTTTGAGATTTCTCTTGTGCCAAGGACAAGGATAATTGCAAATGTATGTGTGTTAATGCGTGTGTATATGTGTTTTACATGTATAGGTAGAGTCATATTATGTAGACACTTAAGAATCATATAACCATATATATATATATATATATCTCTGTATATGTAAACAATGCCTGTAATCAGTGTTTAAAACAACCAATAATAAATACTATTTATCAAATATACACAACTTACCAATTAATTCGTATCCAAGCCATAGGCATTAGCCAAATTCAACTTCACATATGGTCCATAAAGACTTATAAACGTTATCAGCGCATTTTTACTGGGTTCACCAAACTGTGACAGTATCTCGCTGGTGCGACAAGGATGAAACGCCATGAAGGGACGAAACAGAACTGGATGCTCCATTTGGGTTAACATCTGATAGAGATCACTGCGCGTTGTGTTCGGCATAAATGTGCTCCAAATGGCCTCCAAGTCGAGAAGACTGCCGTCTATAAGAATATATATTTTATTGCGATTAAAGGAAATTGTAGTTAAATAAAATATTACCTGATCTGTGTGCTTGAAAATAGAGCACAGGCACTTGATAAGATATGCTATAGACTATATGATACTCTATACTGATGAGTTCATCGCTGGCTTTAATCTTTTGTGTGTATTTCAGAAACGTATTGGGCTCCTGGTCATCCTAGAAATAAAAGGTTTTATTAATTATTTTTAGAAGTAAAACAATGTATTCTGCTTACCTTTCCGTAGAGTATCCAGTTGTCGTCTAGTTGATTGGATATTTCCACAAGCTGCTTAGCTTGGCTAAGAAACTCTGACCAAGTTAAGGTAGTCATGCTGAGAACAGTGGAATTACAAAACAATTAGAAATGCATAAATATAAATTAAATTAAATTAAATTATTTACAAACTTAATTTACAAATAGTGAAACACACTAAAGCTTGCATAACTATATGCTTTATATATTTAATATGCAACTGACAAATTGAAATTGTTTTAAATTTTAAAGCTCCTCAACTTGTATACTTAAAAATAACACATCAGTAACTGGACTACAAGCAGTTCAGGGAACAGAATGCACAATCTAAAACCTAGCACATGAAATGCCTATATTAAGCGTTACGTAGCTCTCCATCCAATCCCGCCACTTGGATATTTTCATTACGCCGCACTTGAACGACCGTCACACTGCCAGCCTTGTCATCAAATTTGCATGTGACCGTGACTTCGCTCAGCTGGAACGTAAAGATCTGTGAGCCGTATTTTGTGCGTAAATATACGGAACGGGGATCTGCCTCCAATATGTCCACAATGCATTGCTTATGCACCTGCAGTTCCAGCAGCTGAGCCTCGGCATGCTCATTGAAGTGTACAATCAAACGATGGCTGGCCACCACCCAATTGGGCACACGCACAGCACTGGGCAACGGCGGCAGTGGTGTGGCCTGCATCCCAATGCCATCAGGGTTTATACTACTAGCTGAAAAGCCGGCGGCACCGTATAATTCGAGATCAGATTCTTCTCCGTCGGGTTCCTGGCGTGAGTCATAAAAATCTGCACTGCTCTCATTTGGAATAACCGCAGTGCGATCTAATTTGGAGTAGAGTAATAACTAAGTTAACGTCTTCCACTTAATGTTTAGTTAACTTACTCAAGTCAACGCTTAAAACTGGTGCATCGTAGTATGGTATATAGGGCTTAATGTCCAAGACAGGCGTGCCATCGACCATATCAGTACCATAGAAGCTTATAGTAGAGCCTTCGATTTTCTCAATTTCCACCAGCGACAATCCAATAGGACAGGGACGATGTGGTGAGCGTGTGGAGAAAACGCCAACGCGTTCGCCACCCAAACGTGGCGGAGCAACCTTTGCCTTAGGATGCGTGTTGTTGCGATGGAAGTGATAGATAAGCCACATGTGCGAGAAATCTGCCAATCCATCCAGCGAATGCTCCGGATTGGTAAAGACGCTGTCGCTTAGCTCTACGCTGCTCCGCAGCCGACTCCCGACGCTCGATTGTCTCGGCACTGCCCGCTTCTCGGGAAAGGCTGTGCGTATGATGCCAATTGGCTTGAAGCGCGCCACATCGTCGTTCACATTGTTAGTCGACTACAATTATTGCACAAGTTAATAAACTGTTGTAATTTATGTACTTACCTGAAACGCACCTGCAGCAGCATCGATTCCAATTTGTCCTTGCTCTTGGCATTTTTGCTGGCGCAACCTTCGCAGCGAAAGTCCTGCAGCAGCCGGTTTATTGTTTCAATGTCCTTGCGCTGCACATGCTGTAAGTTGCGCACTTGCTGCCTGCACATGTAATCGAATTCAAGGTAAATAAATAACATTGAACTTGAACGCAGCAACATCAAGGATGTTTCTTATTGCAGTACCTCAAATTGTTAATCTCATTCCGCGCAATTGTTAATTGATTTTTCAAGTCATCCTCGAGCATGTTCGTAAAGCACAACCGCCAAACCGATTTTAAACTTAAGTTAACACTTAAACATATATGTACTTAATATTATATGCTTTCGTTTTTAAAATTCGTATATTTACCTTTTCCTTTTTATTATGCCATTCACATTGGCAATACTGTCTCTACACAAGGTTGCATCAATTCTCTATTGTCATTCACACAAAAGACGTGCGATAAATTTGAAACTATCGCGCGATAATTCGATACGTTTAGCCAGCCCTGGTTGAATGACTTTATAAAATTTCATCTTTGAGGCACAGCCAAAATCAAAAAGCATTTAAGTTTTAAATTTCTGATTTTGTTAAATATAAAGGTGAGTACGCTGAACCAGAACAAATAAACTTAACAAGTTAACAGTATTATTTTATGCTCTACTACAGTCAAATACATTAAATCACAAATATGTCTCGCGGAAGTTCTGCCGGTTTTGATAGACACATTACAATTTTCTCACCTGAGGGACGCCTCTACCAAGTGGGTAAGTAGCAGTTCGGCTTAAGTAACTTGAAGGATAAACCACTTATATTTACGACTTGTCACGCACAGAATATGCTTTTAAGGCTATTACTCAGGAAAACATCACTTCGGTGGCTTTGAAGAGCGGCGATTGTGCTGTGGTGGCCACTCAGAAGAAGGTGACGGAGAAGAACATTGTCCCGGAGACGGTGACCCACTTATTTGGCATCACCAAGGAAATTGGTTGCGTTATGACTGGTCGCATAGGTAAGGCACTTTTATTTGCAGTTATTTTTATTATAGCGAATTCATTCTTTTGCAGCGGACTCCCGTTCCCAGGTACAAAAGGCGCGCTATGAAGCCGCCAATTTCCGTTACAAATACGGCTACGAAATGCCCGTGGATGTGCTCTGTCGTCGCATTGCGGACATCAACCAGGTTTACACACAAAACGCCGAGATGCGTCCACTCGGCTGCAGCATGGTGTTAATCTCGTACGACGATGAGCTGGGTCCCAGCGTCTATAAAACCGATCCAGCTGGCTACTACTGTGGATTCCGTGCCTGCTCCGTGGGCGCTAAAATGATTGAAGCGAACAGCTATTTGGAAAAGAAGTACAAGAACAACTTGTCCGAGGAGAAGGCCATCCAATTGGCCATCACCTGTTTGTCCACTGTTCTGGCCGTTGATTTCAAGCCCAATGGCATCGAAATTGGCGTTGTTAGCAAGTCAAATCCCCAGTTCCGTATTCTGGACGAGAAGGAAATCGAGGATCATCTAACCAAAATTGCTGAAAAGGATTAAACGCCTAGCGTGCGAACCATAGTAGCATTAAGATACTATTTTATACGGTGCGGAAATAATAAATGCTTGCGGCACATAAAAAACAATCAACATATTGTATTTCCATAATTAATTGTTAATTAATACCTAAATACTGATTTAAGTCTCCTTCTTTTTGTACACTTTTCCACCGTAACGCATCACAAAGGCGTTAACATCGAATTTACGCTTACAGCCTTGGTAGTTCATGTAGCGTATCTTGCCGAATATGGCTCGCTCCTTCCAGCCCTGATCGTGGATACCACCGATAGACCACATGCAGCCCACATAGCCATTGGGATCCCTGCCGTCCAGGCTGTACTTGTCGTTTAACAGTATGCTGTACTCCAGTGCCTGCTCCGGGCTCTCCGTCCACTCAAGTATCTTCTTGGCCCAATACATGCGCAGGAATCCGTGCATTTTGCCTTCCTTCACCAGCTGCAGCTGTGCCGAGTTCCACAGATCATCGTAGGTGCGAGACTTTTCCAACTCTTCCAGTGTATAGCAGGGACTTCGCTTGTCCTTGCGGTGTGCATCCAGTGTCTGATAAGCCCAGTCGTGTAATCCCTTTAAGCTGTCGTAGTGCTCGTTGTAGTAGCAAAAGTTGTCGGCCAACTCCCGACGCACAATCGTCTCCTCGCAAAAGCCATCCACCGATGCCTTGTGCTGGGAAGCATAGCGCTTCACCTCCAGTATACATCGCTGTGCCGAGATTTGTCCAAAGTGCAGCCAAGGCGACAAACCAGATATAGCATTGGCCAATGGATCATTCCGCTTTCCTTCAAAATTACGCAGTCGCCGTGTACAGAATTCGTAGAGCTGCTGGCATCCTGCGGTGTAGCCTGGTTTGGCCCACTCCACCTCATCCACAGTCATGTCGCAAGTCAGCATCTTGTGGGCGGCACTCCAATCCACAGGTTTCACCTCCGAGGCTTTTCCATGCGGATGTTTAATCACCGGAGGGAACTCGGTGAGGAATTCACTCAACTTTGAGTTGATTTTGTTGCGTATGGTACGAGCGGCGTACTCCTGCTTCTCCGAGGTCACCCAAAGCGGCACAATGTTGTGTGCATCCACTTGTGTTATGGGTACCTGGCTAGGTAGTTTCTTGACCACATCTGACACCCACTGACGCGG
The DNA here is from genome assembly GCA_018903735.1 of Drosophila cardini. Classification (NCBI taxonomy): domain Eukaryota; kingdom Metazoa; phylum Arthropoda; class Insecta; order Diptera; family Drosophilidae; genus Drosophila; species Drosophila cardini. The sequence goes on along the minus strand of JAEIGM010000001.1, from coordinate 10,590,269 downwards.
CACTCTCAGTGGAGCAAAGTCACAAACTACTGCTCCGATGTCCTCGTCAGTAACAAACTGCGGTAAGCGTTCTACAGCAGGTCCCAACAGCAGATGAAAGGATATGTTCAGTTTACGACACTCCTGCTCCACTTCCTGCAGTCCTCCCAACATGAATTTGTAGTGCCTCAAAGTGGCATTCAGGAACTTGGGCACCAGGCAGAACACCACCGTCAGCGGCAGCTCTAGTTTGAGTGCCAAGCGCTGGGCAAACAGCAGTGCCCAATTATCTTGGACACGAGCATCGCGTGACATCCAGTAGACAACGCCTCCTTGGCAGCCCTCCTTCACATCGCTCGCGGCGCTCAGCACTCTCACTCGCTTCTTTTTAAAGGCAAATTCGTGCACGTCGGCAGCTGATGCGAGGCGTTGATCGTGAATGTGGCTAATAAATTGGCTCACATTCTTATAGCTTAAAACGGAGGAATTTGCTGCGCTTTTAACTGTTTTAACTGTTGTTTCCTCTCCGCTGCTGCTGCCGCTGTCGCTGCTCTTCTCTTCCTTTTTCGGTTTCTTTTTGGCAGCGCCGGCGCTGCTTGCTTTGCTGCGTTTCATATGTAAGCTGTTGTGTGGCAAACTTATCAAAATAAATTAATATAAATTATGAATCTAATTACGTTCTAAATAATAAACGAAAGCCGCCAAAAACTCTTGTTGTCATAGGCCCGCCAATCCAGAGTTGTATCGCTCAGAAATAAATTTCCCAACTTAACAGAAATGTCCCTCGGCAAATAAAATACTGGGAAAAGTAATACTAGTGCTGTAAACTGTACGTATACTTTAGCCGTTAAATTTGAAAATCAAACAATTGAAATTTCGTTGTGCGCAAACTCATTTCTTATATTTACACTTACATCGCAATTTCGTTTGTATCCAGCAAAGGAGATTTCAAAGTCAAATGTGTCCTTCTATGAGCTGTACGCCGTGCGGCAACGGTGCTATTAAACAGTGAACAAGTATTTCCAAGCAAAACAAGAAGCGTAGCACAAGAAATAATTAGTGCATTTTTAAAGGCGTTACAAACAACGTGTGCATAGTTAACAGCAATATTGACTATTTTGATAACTAAAACAATTATTGAAAAGCTGAAGACAAAACCAATACAACTACGAATTTTATTGATTTGTATACTGAACGATTTTTATAAGGTAAGTTGTAATTAAGTGTCAAAGTTGTAAAATATTACGCAATTCACTTAAAGGGACAGATGGTCTAGGATAATCCATAAGGAGTTTCACTTTAATTTGTTTATTGATCGTAATGTTATCACGTAGTGCTTCCGTGACAAATTTGCTGCGTAAATGCCAAAATTTTGGGCGTCTGCGTAAATTCGACCGATTACATACTAAATATGTACAAGCATACCTATGTTGTGGATATATTATATATAGGTACATATATAGAAATACACACACACATCCAAGACAGCACGTAATATTTAAATATTTATTTACTTAATTGAGAACAAATCGCAATTGCAATGTAAATAGATAAGAAACTCGTGCCATTCTAACTATCAGTCCCTGGAGATTCTACTCCATAACAAATGTGCTCCAGTTTCTTTCAATTATAAACAATAGAAATCTAAACGCACATAAAACGGGTGTTAGTGTGTGTGTGCGTGTGTGTGTGCTTCTGTATATGATGATTGTAAATTATTTTAATATCAGAAATCATAATCACACAAGCCGCAAAGTACCGGCGATTGCCTTTTGTGATCGAGGAAAACAAAGGGTTCTATAAATAGCATCGGATTGGATCGGAATCAGAATCGGGATCGGGATGTGAGCAGAGTTCATTCCGCTTGAAATGTAAAAACGATTATAATAAAATTAAATGTCTCATTTCTGCATAATTTGTTGTATTAACCTGACTCTTAATTGCTTTTTTAATCATGAACTACATTTTTCCGGCGCTACAAATGCAAATTCATCAATTGATTGATTGATTCATTTAAATTGAACAAAATTCCACAGCTCAAAAAATGTTTCAATTAAAAAGATGCTCGAAAACAATAATAAATAAATAAATAAATTATTTAACAATTAAAGTATCTGAATATGCTGATCTCACGAGCTAACAATTGATCCATTATTTTGTATCTTTCGTTATTGAGCATAAAAAGTTGATTGGTATACATAAATTGGGCTTAATTTAAATAAATATACGCGTAATTTCAGTGAATTCGTGTTGCCAAATTTTATGGCACTTTCGCTGAAATACCCTGTAAACAAAACCAGTCTGAAATGGGTAGATTTCATTCAAATTGAAGTGAAACTTTTGACTTATAAATTTACAGGGTATTAACAACAATTTTTAACTATCTTGTTTACTTTTACTCACTCTCAAGTGGCTTGTAAATAAATAACACACAATACTTAATATAAATGTCGGTGGGTACATTAATAGCTTAAAATTTATAGCGCGCTGTGAATATCCAAAGTGACCTCAACAGATTTCTTTGTGATTGTCACAGATTTAAAAAAAAAATATCACGATGCACATGCGTGAGTGTGTGTGTGTGTGAGTAGCTCTATACATGTGCAATTTCGCCAACAAAGAACAAAGAAAGTTTTACGCACAAAGAAGATGTATGCACTTTTCAGTTTCTATCTCCGCAGTCGGCTCTCAGCGCCACCGCTTTCATAACTTTGTGAGCATCGAGCAATGCGCTTTTTGGCATAGGGGTGAGACTGCGAACCAAAACAAGAGCAAAGTTACAAGCACTCTCCGAGTGCGCGAGAGTGAGAGAGTTATAAAGAGAACAGTGCCCGGCTTATGTAGTACATGCATACACATACACACATACACTCATATATACAATATTTGCACGCGGTGAGTGCGTGATAGTCACGCAGCACACACATGTTTCTTGTTGTTATGGTTTGAGTTGTTGTTGTTGCTGCTGTTTTGGTTGACCCTCATTTCCATTCAAACATCTCTCGCCCAGTTAGCAAACAAACCGCGTACACGTATACATACATACACATGTACGTACTACTTGCCTGTGCGCACTGTAGTGTATGTTCAGATCTACTATAATAGAATTTATTTTTGCTAGATTCGATTCAGTTTGAAGTAAACAAAACAAATTTCAATTGTAAATAAAGCTTATCACTAAGACAAGTACTCGACTTCAATAGATTTTATATGCAATATTTATACTATACGTATTTTATAAGTTATGCCACACGCCGAGGTTGGGAACGTGACTAATTCAGCGTTTCTCATTGAGATTCTCTGGCACACACGAATGTTTATGAATATTTAGAAATTTATTAGAACATTTTATAAATAAAAACAATCTGGTTGACAACGCGCATCCCCAAACAAATATTAACGTACATATATAAATGAAATCATTTGTTTTTGTTTTAACTTAATGATTATTTTCAACAGTTTGTTTTTTGTTTACTACAGTATTCCTAATTCCTAATTCGATTTGGATATACATACACACATATGTATGTACACACATTTGTGTGCATGTATACTTCTGTGTGTACATACGAATCAAAACAAAAGATAAACAACAACAGACTGCTCGCCGTACACTGAGAAAAACGTACAGAGATTGCGACGTTCAGAACAGAATTTTAATTTAAAGTATGCAGTTTTAGTTAATGAGCTACTGTTTTACGTCCTTTAGACGTCAAAGCACACAAAATATTATTTTAACACTTGAACTCATATCGAGAATGCTCTCAACATATCACGATTTGCACGCTCAGTGCATGCCTTCCATGCATGTACATGACTCGTATACATATAAATGTCCTACAATTGTATGTGTATGTGTGTGTGTATTGCTTTGCTTTTTTTTTTTGTTGTCAACTCATTCCACAACTGTTGTTGACGCCGCTGCCGCTGTCGTCGCCGTCGCCGACGCTGCTGCCGGTTTATGCAGCTTTTTAGAGCGCGCATCGCGTTAGGAACATTTCAGTTGTTCTTTGGAAGTGCTCTCGAGAAGTTCAACACTGGAACGCACGAGTACGCGAAGCATATGAAAGAAAAATCTATTACACGCTGTAGTGAAAGTGTTTACAGAAAATTACTAAGAGCATAAAAAAAAGAAAAGCAATTTTAATGTGCTAACTTTATTACAAAAAATAAAAGTGAAAACAAATAATAATACTATGCCAGTCGATATCTGCAGTCAGCAGCTCAATATGATAAGCTCAATAAGGTAAAGGAGTCAAAGTACTAAGATTTTTATAGCAGCTATTGTCACATAAAATTAGTAATAAAATAATTCAACTGCCTTAATACGTAAAATCAAACAATGAACAATTATTCCCCCATGGGACTAAGGTGCTAACAGGTGCTAAACTGAAGGTCTAGACATCCAGTCCTAATATGAGTCTGACAACTGAAAGATTTGACACGACAAGTGATCCATAAATAAATAATACATTTCGAAATTATCGTTTAAATCAATTCAACTCTATTGCATATTTATATGATCACTTGACCTTTCAGATACTTTATCATTATCTTTCGTACCTATCGTAGTCGAGTACTTTATTTTCTACTTATTTCTACTTGAAAATTCACGTTAATATTTATGTTTTTTTTTAGGCCAAAGTGAATAACAAAAAGTTATATAGGAAGTTGAGAAAAAAATAATTGAAAGTCATGCTGTTTTGTAATGATGTAATGAGATTTCAAAACAATACAATATATCGTATGACCTTGGTTCAGAATGTAGGCATAAATAGCTTTAAATAAAGCAATTAATCAACCATCAGTTTTGATTATTGAAATATTTATTGTTTTTACAAATTTAGTGAGAAATTCTAATGATGAATTAAGGAATTTTATGTTTAGTAAACTGAATTCTAAGAATTTAATTTAAAATTGGAATATACAAGTTTCTAAAATTCTGAAATATTGTATCATATAGGGTTTCCATATCAGAATTTTGGCTGTATTCTCAGGGATTAGGGAACTTTTAGTATTTTTTCAAACTATTTTCAGTCTTAAGTTCCCGTATCTTATTTCCCATTCAGTCATGCTAACTGATTTCTTTATTTCTTACCTTACAGCGGAACAACAGATACCTCTTCTTTGTCGCTCAATCCACTCTCTCTGGCAACCGACTTGCCACCTATCCCACGAGAGCATCCAAATTCCACACACAACATGAACAAGTTGTGCCGACAGGTGTCAATTGAATCACCCGGACCGGGTGTCAAGAACTGTGTGTTTAACTTCTTTGTGCCTATCGAGGACACACCAGCACATGGCGCCCGCATCAAGATTGTGTGCGCTGGCGCATGTTATCGCCGCCGAGATCGTTCCAATTCGATAACCAGTGTCTCGTCGGTATCATCCGAATTGAGTGATTACTGTCCATCGGTGACGTCCATGTCGTCGCCAGCACATCAGGGCATACGCGAGGGTTCCTTCTTTCCGGGCTTCGAAGTGGCCGGCGTCATTGAGTCCTTGGGCTCGGAGATCACAGAGGCCAACAATCGTGGCTTGAGGATTGGACAGCGCGTCATTGTTTATCCGTTCGATGAGACTCCAGCCGGCTATGCTGAACTGATGGTGGTGCCAGATCTTAGCCATATCGTACCGATACCAGACACTCTACCCATGGAAGAGGCCGCTATGCTGCCAACAGGTGCACTTCTGGCCATGAATGCCGTCTTTAAGGCACAGTCAGTGGTCACCCAGATACTGAATCAACGTGCCGCTACGGATCCTAACAAGAAGTGCAAGATTCTCATTGTGGGCACTGGAGGATTAGCTCTGTGGGCCGTACGCATTGCCTCCTATCATTTTGCATCGACTGGAGCCCACAATGTGGACATAACAGTGGCCAGTCTGCGGGACGAGGGATTCCGTCTAGCCACAGAGATCAAGAAGTAAGTTTAGATCATCTTTTGGGTAACCTATAGGTAACTAATCCTCTGATGTTTCTCCTTCTAGTGTCAGCGTTGTGCAGTGGAACGAGTGTCTGTACGAGCCACAGCTGATTGAGCGCACCAAGGATGTGTGCGGTGGTGCCGTGGATGTGGTCATTGACTTTGGCACAACATCCCGTAGTCTGCATCGCTCCATGCACTGCCTGTCCAAGGGAGGCGTGGTCCTGATCAGCGAGGAGGTGGCTGAGAAACTGCTGCCTAAATTCTCACGACTCTCCAATGAGTATCAGCAGGAGATTATACCCATTTCGAATGGCACCGCCGAGCAGCTCGCGGAGCTGGTGCAACTGGTGGCTCAGAAAAAGATCGAGCCACCGCCGTACTCGGTGTTCCCGTGCGAACAGGCCGCTGAGGTTATACAAAAGCTCTGCAACTCCGAGATTCCCGGACGCGCCATTCTCCGCTTCCATGAGATTGAGTAGATCCACAAATCCCAAGACAAAAAAAAACAAAAAGCATCACATTAACTCATCTTATATAGCGATATCTGTTAGTTTTACTCACACACAAACTTGGCACACCCCTAAGGCGGTACAGCGGAGTAGCGTTTCATCGGTTAGCCACGAACTGCGAATACCCTGTAATAATTATGTGCTTAATATTTGCTGTAGGCATTATGTTATTCTTTTTTACAGTACTTTTTGTGTTGGTCTCCAACTCGTGATTTAATTTTCCTTAATTTTATTCAGTTCTAATTATTAAGAATTTTTAGTATTATATATATGTATATGTATATTTGCATATAAATTGTGATTAATTTTAACTTAAGCATCACACAATTTAGTGACTTGATTTGCCTATTTTGTTACAAATTGTTCAATTTGAATTATTCTTTTCGGAGTGGACAAAAATTCGTTGGCCATTTTAAAATAGAAAGCAAAGAAAAATGTTCAAAATAAATGTTATTATATTATATATAAAAACAAACAAAAAAAAAAACTAAACGTAAAGAAAAAGAAAACCAAAAAAATGGAAATTTGTTATGCATGCAATGCAAAATGTTTCAATTCGATTTGCTTGATATTTGTACTCATTACGTACCCCAAGAAAAAAGAAAACAAAATTACATTATACTCAACTACTACTACTAAAACAAAGATCATAAATAAAATCAACATGTGTATTGTAATCTCACCGCTATCTCTCTCTCTGTCGCCAGTTTGTTGCTCTCCTCTCTCTCTCCCTCAGACCACTTCTGTATGAAATTTTTAATTTTTGCGGCAGATGTGCTCTGGTCTGGTTGAGGCTGGTCAGTTACTGTCAAGGCCTCCCAGCTTCGTGTCGTTTAGCTTTAAACTTAGTCCAAACATTTTCTTAAACTTTATTCTTTAAAGAGCTCGGATAAAATGTAACCAATTTTCAGGCAGGCCACCTATTCGATAATAATTCGTGTAAATTATATCTGCACTTAAGTTAGGCTATTTTAAAAAACTTCTTTTTCTTTTTTTCAACTTTTAGAGCCTTTAATTTAATATGAGCCAGAGCTAAGCACGACTTTATCTTGTTTTTAAACAATTTTAAAAATGGTCCACGCAGAAATAGCTTATTGTGATTATCTAGTGTTGAAAAGGTTCAATATCAGAGCCACATTAAAAACATCGATAAGTCGTAGTACCTTTATCGATACTCGTAACGATCGTTCGATTGTAATTTTTGCGCCAAAAAGAAGTGCTCAGCGCGGGCTGACTGTGTATTGTTGTATTTATTGAGTAAAGAAAAATAAAAAAATAGAGAGACAAAAGTGGAGCAGAACCCATTTCTCCAATAGCTGACTAAGATTATTTACTTGACTACACACACGAGCACGTTATCGCGATGGTTAATAACGAAAATGCAATTAGTGCTGGTCAGCATGTCATTTGGATCGGCAGCGACGAGCCGAACACATTTGTGAAAAGTTTGGAGCACAAAAACGTTTACTTTTACAAAAAGTGTGTATACGGAGCACTGACGCTCACTGTCGGGGATTACATACTTGTAGCCAATGCAGATGCAGCTGAGCCGGACACAGTGAACGGCTGTGACATCGCCAAGATCCTCCACCTCTACGAACTGAGGGAAATGACCGATAAGGAAACCTGCCGTGCTATAGTCCAATGGTATTCCCGCCCTCCAGCGATACCTCATAAGAACTTTGATGCAGACGACTTGGAAATTGACTTTGGCCTCGAAGTGATCGAGGAGCATCGTCCGTACGACAACGACGTAGCCCTGGGCTCCATTTACCGCAAGTGTCACGTCATCGAAGGCAGCTCCAAGCTGAGTGCCCAGCAGTTGATTCAACAAAGAAAAACCATACCCAATTGCCCCATGTTTGTCAGCCGCTACAAGTTTGTGAAGGTGAAGCAATCTTATCGCCTCATTCCCCTTGAGATTCAGCTTGATGCTAAGGAGTCACGTAAATCGAGGGCGGGGCAGGACAACAGTTCGAGCTCAGCCCGTAAATCGATCTCACGACGTCGCGTGTCTGTGGCTGCCGCCAGTGCTCCGACGGAGTTCGTTGACGTCAACTACTTTAACTGCGAGAACAAAGTTTCACCTATTAAAATCGTTGGTGGCTGTAGCGTGGTTCGTCTCTCGGAGAAGAAGAAGAGTCTGAGCGAAGCAGCGAGTAATGGCAAGCAGCAGGAGATTAATGCCAACTATATGATGGCCTCACCGCTCACCGAGAAGAATCCCAAAGTGTCCACACCAAAGTCCCGAGCTTCTGCCGCTCGCCGCAACCTTAATCTCAGCCTGGACAAGGGAGCCGATAGCACCGCCGATTCTGAGTGCTTGAACTATTCGATTGTCCAGCAAACTCCCGACCCCAAGACACCATCCAATGACATGAAAATCAAATTACGTGTATCAGAGCGTAGAAAATCCGCGCGATTAACATCTGTAGATGATGAGCAGGATCCCTTAGGACTGGCTTTGGCAGTAAATACCATGACGCCCGGCAAGCAGAGCCGCAAGAGACTCGGTGTCCAGAATGGCGACATCTATCATACGCCCACTAAGAAGTCCAAAGAACCCAAAGAGTCTGTGGGCGCCGAACTGACGCCTTCCACACGCCGCAAGAGCATCCTCAAGTCTGCCACAACCCGGTTGGGTAAGTTATCCTCATTAAGACAGGGATAATATACTAATCTTGATTACTGTTACAGCTGATGGCACGCCCAGACGCAGCATTCAGTTGTCCAATATTGTGGAGCAGCGCATATTCGACAATAACGAGATTATATCGACGCCCAAGCGTAGTCGTTCCAAGCTGGCGGATCAGACAGACGACGCGGACTACACACCAAAGAAGACGGCGCCAAAAACTCCAACGCGTTCGCGTCGCTCGAGCGTCACAGGTACAAAGGTGGCCTCGGCCGCCAAGTTCAAGGAGGATGCGCCATTGACGCCATCGCAGAAACTGAAGAAAATACGCGCTGGAGAGCTGAGTCCAAGTATGGAGCAGCGTCTGCAACCATTGGACAACAGACACAAATCTCAGTTGCAGCTAGCACGCGAACAGCTGCACGTCTCCGTAGTGCCCAAGAGTCTACCCTGTCGCGAAAAGGAGTTTGATAACATTCACAGCTTTCTGGAGGGCAAGATTCAGGATCAGTGCGGTGGCTGCATGTATGTTTCGGGTGTGCCGGGCACTGGTAAGACCGCGACTGTCACCGGCGTCATTCGCACACTGCAACGCCAGGTGGCAGAGGATAAGTTGCCAGCCTTCGAGTTCCTGGAGATTAATGGCATGCGTCTGACGGAGCCACGTCAGGCCTACGTACAAATCTACAAACAGTTGACGGGCAAAACCGTGTCCTGGGAACACGCCCACTCGTTGCTGGAAAGGCGTTTTACAACGCCGGCACCGCGGCGTGTAACCACTGTGCTACTAGTGGATGAACTGGATATACTGTGCAACCGGCGTCAGGATGTAGTCTACAATCTGCTCGATTGGCCAACTAAGTCGGCGGCACGTCTGGTAGTCGTCACCATAGCCAACACTATGGATTTGCCGGAGCGCTTGCTTATGGGTAAGTACTGACTCTCTTTCTAGGAATTTCCCATCTAATCCTTTTGGTCTTTTAGGCAAAGTAACATCTCGCCTGGGCCTCACTCGTCTCACGTTCCAGCCGTACACACACAAACAGCTGCAAGAAATAGTCACAGCTCGTTTGGCCGGCTCTGAGGCCTTCAAGGGCGAGGCTGTCCAGCTGGTGGCCCGTAAAGTGGCCGCCGTCTCGGGTGATGCACGTCGTGCTTTAGACATCTGTCGTCGTGCTACCGAAATTGCGGATACCAACGAGGAGCGCGCTTCGGGGACAGTAAAGTGTGTAAATATGCTCCACGTACAGCAAGCGCTGGCCGAGATGATAGCCAGTGCCAAGGTGCAGGCCATCAAGAACTGCTCCCGTCTGGAGCAGATATTTCTGCAGGCCGTTGCGGCAGAGGTGACACGCACTGGCGTCGAAGAGACAACATTCATGGGTGTCTACACACAGGTGGAAACGATTGCTGCCTTCATGGGCGTATCGCTGCCGGCTCCAGGACGTGCCCTGCACATCTGCTCCAAATTGGGCGCCGAAAGACTTATCATCTCCGAGCACTCACGTAATGATCTGTACCAAAAGATTCTGCTCAATGTAAGCGCTGATGATATACATTATGCACTTCGTGTCGAGGGGAATTAATAGAAAAAACAAGTTTATGATTAAGTTTTAAAGCTTTTAAATTAATTAATATTTAAGCGTCTTGTTTAAACAATTTAAAGTACAAACTCGTTGATAGGAATACCAAATAAAAGACCAATACAGTGTAACAGTCATACAGTACTTTGGGCGAGAAGACGGAGTAGATAAATAAGTGGTACCGAATCAGGACCATCACACAGAGATAGAATGCCGTTGGTACCATCACCAGAGCAGCATATAGTGGTGCCACCATAGAGTCTGCTGCCTTAGCATACGACGGCAGCATCTGAATGATGCCCACACTCCGCAAATCCGCACGCAGAGTGTGCACAATCAGGTAGAGAAAGGAATGTATTTCAGCGCTGTACGTGTTCAGGGTAACAAAGAAGCCCACGATGATCGGATTATAGCTAGTCTGACCAATGTAGCCGGGTGTCAGATCAATGGTGGACAAACTGTTTGAATTTCCTTGATAGAAGTAGAACATGCGTGACACAAATAGTGTCATTATAATCTTGTAAACATGGACCAATCGGACCGAAAACTTGCGAGCGGTTGTTCCATAAGCTTCGCACAGCTTGTACGTCTCGTCTAGCGTGATGAGCATTGTGGGCAACAGCACAATGTTTTGTACTTTGTACAGCAAGGCAACCAACATCAGTGAGCATGTTATGTTAGTTTGCAAGAGCTGGAGAAGATTACTCTTGGGCTGCGCGTCCAGCAGCTTGTTGTTAGCACAATGATCCGCTGGCAAGGCTGTGCGATAGCCCAGCACAAAGACCAGCGCCAGGCAGCACCAGAAGAGCACCAGCACGGGCAGCACAAAGCGAGCGCTACAAGAATATTACAAGTCATTAAGAAAACGGTATTTAAACGGCTTAGTGAACTTACGCCATGTACTGGGGCAGCTCAATAAATTGCACCTGCCCGTTAAGGCCTCGATAACTGTAGACTAGTATGAAGGCAATGCCATTGAAGACCGCCTGCGGTGTGTCCGTAAACTTGCGAAGTCGTGCCCAGAACAGGAGCAAAGCGAACAGCATCAGCGTGCTCTTAATGCTACTTAGTCTGTGGAGATATCGCATGAGTGTCAGCAGAATGAGCACCACAAAGATCTTTCGTTGCTGCCACAGGCAAGCCGAGGCAATCTTGTGCAAGTGTCTTCCATCTAGCTCAACATTCGCTTTGGTAATCCTGCGACGAAGTGTCCTGAGTGCCACCAGCAGTATAAGCGTATTGCCGAGATAATAGGACAGCTTATATTCAAACTCAATGATCGATGATGAGCCCAGGGAGAAGGTGCGTATGGCCAGACAAGCCAGCAGTGACAGCGGCAACGGTATCGATAGCCTAACCCGACGTGAATACAGCGGTGGCAATGCAATCCTGATCAACGCTTGGGTCACATCAATGGACAGATAAACAGAGGCTACTATGGGCAACAGCAGGAGTACACTCTGCAGCAGGGTGCTGGTCATTAGCTGATCCAGCATATGACCCAGAAAGTTCAGCACAATGCCAATAGCCAGTGAGAGCAGCAACTGACCCACTTTTAAGCCATCCAGATGCAATTGATCTTTAGCAATGTCCATAAACAAAACGTTCAACACAATGTGCAGAGAAGTCTGTAAAAAAAGAACGACTTAATTAATGAAAACACTACATTAAAGCTTAATCAGTGTAAAAACTAACCGCTGTTGTAAGCGCCAGTCCCACGGCTATTAAACCGTAATCAAATTTCACGAGAGACTCGGACAGTTGGCCGGAAATCTCACGTGCCACACGCAAATAGTTGAGTTTGGCATTCTCATAGTGCACTTTGCTGGTGCTACTACCATCGCCCATCCTCAGTGGTTTGAGCAGATTCTTGTGCAGCAACGTTGCATTCTGATACCAGACATAGTAGTCTGTGAAAGGAATTGATTAATTAATAGGAATACCAGGCCATAGGACAGCTATCTTACCACTACGCCGTACACTCTCATGTCCAAACTTGACTCTCGCCTTGTTAAGCAGATGATGGGCATTATAGAAATATGCATACATCTGATGTTCCAGTGACAGAGATTGCAGCATTTCCGGTATGAGGCAACCAATGGACATTGTAGGTATCTCAACGGACAGAAGCAATGCCAAGGTAGGCGTCAAATCGATTTGATTGTAGCTCTTCGTTTCCGATCTAAAAGTTTAAACAGATTCAGTATTTATACGCTTTAAGATGTCGCTGTTAGCTTACGTGTACTTGCTGCAGTTGTGGGAATACAAATAGAGTGGAACTGAGGTCTCTGCCGGCGTATTGCCACCGTGTCCACCACCATCAGCCATGCCATGGTCTCCAGTTAGCATTAACAGATAGTTTTCCATGTTCTGAAATAAATATTTGATCAAATTTTGTACTATCTTTGGGTGTGGCTTGCATAACTTGCCTTGTGCTCCAGTATCTTTTTGACAGCATTATCCATTTCCCTGAGCTTATGACTAATCTTTGCACTGGCATGACCCTCAACATGACCAATGTGATCCAAGCCCAAATAGTGTAATATAAGCAATGTCCAGTCTTTTTTCTCTAGCTCTGACTCCAACGTGTTGGTCACGTTCTTGTCGCCTTCATAAAAGTCATTAACATAAAACGAATCATTATTTTCGGCCTTTCGTGTGAACTCAGTGGGAAAGAGTTGCACCCATGTGTGGTCCCCAGCAAAGGACACAACAGTATTCCGTTTCTTCAGGCGATGTAGCAAGGAATCCTCTACCTGTTCGGTGTGTCCCACATTTAGGGCAATGTCAATAAAATTGGACAGTGTGCCAGTTGTAATACTCTTCAGCCTTGGCATTGTCACCGTTGGAATATCTACATGAAGGCTGAGCTTTGTGCAAGCCTTCTCATAGGCAACGGGCATGGTTGACTCATTGGGAAAATCACTACGTAGTGCATCGATCAGGAATAGTATAAACGAGTTGTAGCTTGCTGGCGGTGGCTCTAGTCTGCAAAAATAGTTAAAAACGATAATAGACGCACATGTGGCACTAACTGATAAGGAACTTACTTTTCGCCGTGCAGTGTTGTTGGGCGATCAATGGGCACCGTATTTTCTTGTTCTGCAACGGAGTAGGATGCGGGAAAAAAGCCAATAAGAAAGAGTATGGCGCCGCAAAGAAACAGGGTTAGCATATAGAAAGTGTAAGCAAGGCGACTTTTATGCTCCTCCATTGCCATGGCGTGTCCTTAAGCATGACAAGAAATACAAACACCGACCGGTTGGTTGATAGGTAAACAAATACTACTGAATCGAATGGAGCTGCCAACTTTGCTCAATAATTAAGTGTCGTTCATTTGAAGACGACGGTTGACCCTCTAAAAAATTTGTTTCATGTAAGTTTGTTTTAATGAACTAGTTCTGAACTAATTGGAAGAACTCTGATTTATGCTGCAAGTGGACAGCCCACTTTTTAAGACAGCTGATTTCTGGCATTCTTTGAGTTGAGATTGTTTATTATTTTTGTTGAATGCCAAACAAATATGGAAACCTGTGGATTTATTATAAGCAGAGGTAAAAACCTCGAAAGCTTCCTAATGCGTTGTTCATATTGTACTATAGACGTCGAGATTGAACAATGGCATGAATTTGTGCTGCATTTTCGGAATACACATGGATTCAGCAATGAGGACAGTGCAAACCAGTTGGATAAGGAAGTAGTTTTAGACGATGAAATCTGTGTTAAAGACGAAATTCTGGATAGAAACGAAGAAGTTGAGACTGAGCAGAATGGTTCTTCAGAAGCAAATCTATCAAGGCCCTCGTCGTCTTTATCAGATACGAGTTTGAGCGAAAACGAAGCGGTTGAGACCGAGTCTACTGATCAGTCAGGAAAGGAAGAAGTTCAAGAGATCTCTTTGAATTTGCCTGCTTATAAGGTGATTTATCTTATTTAAAATATAACATAAAGACTAAACTTTCTTATATTTTAGTTTAATCCATCGTTCTTTCGTCGGGATCCCCGCACGTTGAAATTTATAGAATCATATAAGCATCAACCTTGCCTCTGGAATCCCGGAGACAACAACTACAAGGATCCCATTGCATGTAAGGCAGCGTATAATCAGCTCATATCGGAACTTGAAACTAAAATAGCCGTCATGTTCTCCGAGTATTCTCTAAAGGCTGCCATCAAGAAGTTGCATGCTCAATATGATATTGTTGCGAAACGTGTTTTAAATGGCAGTCAAAAGTCCAATTCAGTTGCCTTTAATCATTATAAAAGCTGTGGCTTTCTGAAGGCTACAAGTGACCAAGCGAATGCCTATAAAAATGGTTTAATTCAGGTAATATCTAAACGTTAACGATTGTTCTCTCGAGTCTCTAACTTGCTTGCTTGTAGTTAAACTTTACCAAGAGGAATAAACCTACGACGGACTTTATACAACTATATGCCAAGCATCCGCAACTATATGACAACAATCACATTGATTTCTCAAAGATAAGTGCCCGGAAACAGGCTTATGATGAGATGACAGCTGAAGCTATAGTGAACCACGGTGATGTAAACAACGACGACATCTTCCTTGCCATACAGTGCCTTCGGAAATGGTATTACAAGAGCACGAAGCATGCTTTCAAAACAGCCAATGAGGCGGAACAGTTTTATTTAAAGGCCAGCGCCTTTTTACCACCTAAGATGTTTAAACAGAAGTTGGTCTGTGAAATCTGCCAACAGGAAACATCATCAGATCATGTGCTTCAAGCACACATGTACAAGGTTCATAACATTGGCGATCTGCCTTTTAAATGTTCATCGTGTGAACGCAGCTTTGGTGGACGCGGTGATCTGGCTACCCACAAGCAACGTGTTCATATTGGAAAGACCCATAAATGCAATTATTGCGAGAGAACATTCGCTGTAAACTCCGATCTTCGCCTGCATATACGCACCCATACGGCTAACAACATTCTATGTGAACTGTGTGGAAAGGCTTTCAGATTGAGATCACAGTTAAAGCTGCATGTCACCGCAATACACACAAAGATAAGAGCATTTAAGTGCACCATGTGTCCTAAGGACTTCATTAAAAAGGTCGATCTTTCAGACCATATCAAAAGCCACTTGAACATACGTGATAAGATATGTACAACATGTGGTAAAGGATTTACCAGTTGCCATTCGCTCATTAGACATCGGCAAATACACTCTGAAGTTAAGAAATTTGTCTGCAAACTTTGTGATGCTAGATTTTCACAATTTGTTGGCTTAAATTCGCACATGAAACGCACGCATAACATTATTCGGAGCAGCGTGCAAAAACCGACTGAAACTTTAGTTTTAGAGCAATCGATCAGTTGAAACAATTTGTTTTAATAAACTATGAAAGTTTAAGAGTGAATCTCTATTTTTTTAAACTGGCGCCAATTTTATCGATAGGCAACGATAAGTCTTAAGTAATCGCGCGCTGTGCAACACTTTAGCAACAGCAGCTGCTCAGCTGGATCTCTTATTCGTTGTTTTGTACAAAGACGGAAAAATGGAGATATGCGGCAGCATATTCACCAATTCTGAATACTCCCGGTTTTACCTGAAGTGTATATATTGCTCAATTGAAAGCGAGCTTAAGGACTGGCAACAGTTCGTGTCTCACATAAGAAATGTCCATTCAGTCGATGAAGCGGAAGCAGAATGTGAGAAATTCAGCTCAAAGCAAGAGTTTGGCCCCAAAGAAGCAGTCAATAAAGGTATACAAGATAAAGTAATCAAGATTTGGCCAGATGTCGATTCAGAATTCCATGTAAGCTGATGTATTGTCTCTGTTGACTTGCTTTTAACTTGAATACGTTATTTAAACAGGAAAACTATGAGTACCTAGAAGAGATACCACCTCAATCCCCAACAGAAACCGAAGCGAGTGCTTTTCCGGGTTCAAATAGCATAGAAGGAACTTTGGATACTATGGAGCAAGACGAATTAAATCTAGTTGACGGGGAGGTTGAAGTAATGTCCGAGTTTTTAGAGGATAACATTTTGGATGACAGTATTGACTATGAAAATGAAGATGAATCTAGTTCTAATGACTCCGATTCTGATGGCGATACCAATAAAGAGCCCCGCAAACGCAGTAGGACTAATCCCATGACCTTAAAGCGCAAAGTATGGTCGATAAACAAGTATTGCTGCACTTAATACCAAAATGATTTCCAATTGTAGTTGAAAGTTTCCTTCATTCGTCATAATCCCCGCGTATTACACTTCATCGAGGAATTCAAGAAGCATCCATGCCTATGGAATCCCGACAATCCCAAATTCGACGATGAGAAAGCCAGAGCCGAATCTTACCGCACAATAACTGAAGTGATGGATAAAAAGGTTAATGTGCTCTTCACGGAGAGAGAACTTAAGAAAACCATTGGACAGTTACTCGCTCAATATTCGATTGCCTCGGAAAATGCAGAACAAGAGAAACTAACGGGAATGCCAGCACGTTATTTCGATAGATGTAAATTTCTATCCATTTCCGCAGCTGGTGCAACACAGGCTGACGCCGAGGAGTCCAAATCGGATGTCATACAGGTAAGACTGTCTACAGTTTCTCCCACTTGTTAACAAATATTTCAATATTTTCTGTTTTCAGCTCAATTTTAAGGTAATGAACGAAATGACAACCAACTTTATTGACGTGTATGCCAACTTTCCGGTGCTCTACGACAGCTCCCTGCCCGAATTTAAAAGTATTGATGCGCGCACAGATGCGTACATTAAGATGGCAGACGCACTGGCTCCGGGAATGCGTGTCAACGAAACTGAAGTTCATATGGCCGTTATAAGACTACGGAAATGGACATATATGTCCCTACGTCGCGTTAAATCAAAGGTATTGCAACGTCCTTGCTCCAAAACGGAGCTGCACTACTTGCAGCAGTGTAGTTTCCTGCCGTCGCAGAAGGAATGCATCACCTTTAATTGTGAAATTTGTGACAAGAAGTTCTTCATTGATTACCTTCTTCGCACGCACATGGTTAAAGCGCACAACATTGGTGAACTGCCGTATCTGTGCTCTCAGTGCCCACGCCGTTTCGAAAAGAACTACGACATGGAGCGTCATAAATTGCGATTACATTGTGAAAAGAAGTTAAAGTGTGATTACTGCGAAAGTACATTTTCCCTGAGGAACGATTTGATTGTCCACAGACGTGTCCATACGGGCGAAAAGCCGTATGTGTGTGAAATATGCGGCAAAGCCTTTAGGTTGAAACTGTTGCTGGATTACCATATTAATGGACTACATTTGGACTTGCGTCCATTTTCATGCGATCTATGCCCTAAAAAATTTCGTAAGCGTGTTCAGCTGAAAAATCATATGAAAGGACACCTGAATATAAAGGATAAGAAATGTGACGTTTGCGATGCAGCGTTCAGCTGTCCAACAAGTCTAAGTCGGCATCGCAAAACTCACTTTATGCAACAATAAGTCAAATGTATTAATAAATCTGCATGATTAAAAACATTAATTTGTATCCTCTGTTTTTCGGTAGTTGCGCGCCATTCACATTTTTCTGTTGGCTGATTGCCAACACTGTTCCGATGAACAGCTGGTAGGTTTTTCGATATGTCGATGATTTAGTAATCGATGATGTTCTTCTACATGCAACAACAATTGCTTTTTGATTGTATATTATTGCCCATTTTTAAATTTTGAAGTAAAAACCAAGTTAAATGTGTTCATAATGGTAATTTGTGGAACTGTCCTAGTGCGCGACAATTACAAAGAATTCTTTTTGAGCTGCTCGCACTGCCAAAACGATTGCGAAGTGGAAGTAAAACTTGAACGTTGGCAGGAATTTATCTTGCACATCAGAAATGCACACAAAGTGGGCTTCGAGGGGGACAACATGTCCTGTGGCAGCAGCATAGAATTTAAGACTGAACCAATTCCAAGTGATTTCAATAGTTATGCCGAAACAACTGATGATGATTATGATGATAAGAAGGATTGTTTAGCCGAAGTTGCGTTTGTTGATTTGCCGAGCGTGCCGACTGACGAAGATGATAATGATGATGAAGACGATGATAATGAAAGCGAATTTGACAATGATGATGAGGTAGGAACTGATTCGAATTAAATTCCAATGTATAAATATATACTTAACCCTCTTTAGACAATTGAAACATGTCCCACGATGGCAGTGTCATGCCAAATCAATGATGTTCCAGATGACGATGGACAAAAAATCTTCACACCCACAGCAAAAGTAAGTATTAGAGTATATATTTTAATTCAGAAGATTATAAAAAGTTCCAGTTTAATCCAACATTTTATCGGCGCAACCCACGAATCACACAATTCATTGAGCTGTACAAGGCACATCCATGTCTCTGGGATCCCAAGAATCCTTCGTATAAGAACAAGGAGAAACGCAGTTCGGCGTATGCTACTTTGATAGATCAGCTAAAGGCCAGCATAAATGTGCATTTAACCCATTATAAACTGAAGAAATGCATTGCCAGTCTTCATAGCCAATATGCAGTGATAAGTCGTCAAAAGCGCACAAAGAAATTGACAAAGTTACCATTGTATTATCACGAAATGTACAGTTTCCTAGGGAAACGCTGTGATATTGATAATGCTGAAAGTGATGAGGAGAGTGGAGACAACAAGATTAAGGTAGTACACTCCAGAAATCTACCTAACTTTAACTTAATACATTTATTTATTTGCTTACAGTTGAGTTTTGTGGAAACAAATCACTTGACCACATATTTTATAGAGCTGTATGAGAAGTTTCCTCAACTATACGATCCAACGCACAAGGATTTCTCAAATCTAGAAGCACGTAAAACCGCGTACATTGAAATGACTGATCTGCTCACCAAGGAAATCCCTTTAGGCATTATAACACACTATGATGTCTATGACAGTGTGCTCTTCTTACGACAATGGTATTCCAGGAAGATCAAAGGTCTGACCGAAACCCAGACGATCGGATTATTGAAGGCAGAAAAACATTATATTGAGACATGCAAAAGTTTCCTGCGAACGAAAACATTCCGTCAGAAAATTCCTTGTGACGTTTGCCAAAACAGTTTCAGCACGGATCACGCCCTGCAGGCACATCAGTACCGTGCCCATAAGCTCGGCGATGGCGGTTGGTTTAAGTGTGCTCTCTGCGAGAATCATTTTGAGCGACGCTGCCATTTACAGCAGCATAATCAGCGTGTCCACATGGGCAAGACCTTTAACTGCAGCTTATGTGATCGGAGTTTTTCATTTTCCAGCCAATTGAGTGGACATATGCGTACTCACGAGGAAACACATATAGCCAAGCCATTTGTGTGCGAATTCTGTGGTAAATCCTTTAAGCAAAAGATTCAAATGAGCAACCATGTGACTGCTGTCCACACCAAAATTCGAGCTTTTAAATGCACCACGTGCCCAAAGGACTTTCTAACTAAACGTGATCTCAAGGACCATATTAAGGCGCACCTCAACATACGCGACAAGGTATGCGAAATTTGTCAGAAAGCCTTTACAAACGCTAATGCACTGGTCAAGCATCGACACATTCACCGGGAGAAGACTTTGCAGTGCAGCCTCTGTAATACAAAGTTCTCTGAGCGCGTTAGTCTGGGAGTTCACATGAAGCGTACGCATAAAATCATTCGTAACAGTTCAAAAATAGCGGAGGCAGCTGAAAACGCATCGAATTCACAAACATTCCCTAAAAATGAAGATAACGCAAATAAATAAAACGACACATAAAAAATTCCAATTCGAAAAAAATGTTGGTTTACAATTTAAATTTGCCGCTTAGCTTTTTGGCTACTTTACAACACTGCTACTTGTCGTCAGCAGCCAAGAAGAAGCAGAGGAAGAAAAACAGCTGTGCTTGTTTTGGTTGGAGAGCGGCGTGCAACTTGACGAACGATTACGTACATTGCCGACAATGAGACGTTTTCTGCCCAAGATCTGGAGGCACCGCGATGCCTTCGCCCTACAGAAGCTGCCCAGTGCATTAACCACCACTGGCTACAATGGAAACTGGAGCTCAGCTAGTTTCCGTTTGTACGCCAGCAGTATTAAGGATAGCCCCAAGCCAAAGGCCAACCAGTCTGAGCTGGCGCATTGTAATGTGGGTACTATTGGTCATGTGGATCATGGCAAGACGACACTGACGGCGGCAATAACCAAAATCCAATCGACTAAAGGTTTGGCTGACTACGTGTCCTACGATCAAATCGATCGGGCGCCCGAGGAAAAGGCGCGTGGCATCACCATAAACGCCTGTCACATTGGCTACGCGACCAAGGACCGAACATATGCTCACACCGACTGTCCAGGGCACGCGGATTACATTAAGGTAAGTTAACTAGTTGACTAGTTTCATTAGCTTAATCATAATAATTTGCAGAATATGATATCGGGTGCTTCTCAAATGGATGGAGCCATTTTAGTCGTAGCAGCCACAGATGGACAGATGCCACAGACTCGAGAGCACCTGCTGCTGGCGAAACAGGTGGGCATACAGCGCATTGTAGTGTTCATCAATAAAGCTGATCTGGTGGATCAAGAAGTGCTCGAACTAGTCGAAATTGAGATGCGTGAAATGTTGTCCGACTTTGGTTTCGATGGCGTCAACAGCCCAGTGATTTGTGGCTCTGCGCTGTTAGCTCTACGTGGTGATCAATCCGCCTTTGGTGTGCCCGCCATCGAGCAGCTTCTGGAGCACTGTGATACATATATTCCAACACCCACGAGGGACACGACGGCTCCGTTTATTCTGCCCATTGACAATGCATTTACGGTGCCCGGTAGAGGCACTGTTGTGGTTGGCACGATCAAGCGTGGCACCATTGCCCGTAACGCAGACGCCGATCTTCTTGGCTTCAACCAGAACATTAAAACTAGCGTCAGTGACATACAGATCTTTCGTAAAAGCGTCCCTCAGGCGCTGGCCGGTGAAAATGTCGGTGCTTTGCTGCGCGGTGTTAAAATTTCATCTGTGGAGCGTGGCATGCTGTTGTGTGCAACTGGATCGGAGAATATATCCAATCACTTCGAGGCTTCCATGTATCTACTTTCCCGCGCCGAAGGCGGACGCGTCAAACCAATGCTCTCCAAGTACATACAACAACTGTTTAGCATGACGTGGAATACTCCAGCGCGCATTGATATAGGTGAGTAAAGATTTCTTTTGTTTTCTAAAAAAAAAAACTCCAAAGAGACGTGCTACTTTAAGTGCCCAGCGAATCCATGCTGATGCCAGGAGAGCACGGCCAGGTGCGTGTTACGCTGATGCGGAAGATGGTGATGACGCCGGGACAAGCGTTCACAATACGCGAAAATGGAATGACGGTGGCAACCGGCATGATAACCCAACGATTACCGTCCCTTGATCTGCCCAAAAACAAGTTGTCCAAGGCGCCAGTTGAATGCTAAAAACACACACACTTTTGTACAAATTGTTTATTTAATTTCAGTGTACATGTGTATGTATTTAATATATAAATATTAATCATATTCATAAACAAATGCCAACAGTTTGTTTTTCAATATTGTTTTTTTTAAATAATTAATCGTTGTTTGCAGAAAGCTACCCAAAGATCGGCAGGGATCATGCACATTAATTGATAAATTACACAGAAATGGACATAGATATAAAGAATACATATATGGAATACAGAATTGTTACAAATATACCTTTTGTATATGGTTTTATAATAATTATTATCTTAACACTTACAAGTCTCTAAATTGCAAACGTTTTAAGGCAACAAATCGGCCTCTGTATACATAATTATTTCATTCACTATCATTATTATATGTTGATTAAGTACATCTCTTGTATTTAATTAAGGTACATAAGGTTTATCTTTATTGCAACATAGGAATGCATTTTTTTTCATTTGTTTTTCTTAATTTTTTTTTGTTAAATTTTTTATATTTGAGAGTCTTACTCCCGGCACACGTAAACATACAAAGAGTTGCTTATGTTTTATTGGTTTTTGAAACCATTATTAACATTGCGTTTCTTGGGAATGGATTTGTAGAGAAGTTGGATGGTTTTTGCTTTAAACTAAACAGGAACTACGGTTCGGCAAGTGTAACGCCCTTAACCTTTTCACTTTTTTCGTTAATTTTGTGTTTGTTTCTTTTTCTTTCTTTCGTTAATTTAAATTGTCTTAAACTATAGAGGTTCACTAAATGTTAAAAAAAAATCAACTATGCGGTGACATCAAATGGCAAACGATCAACTAATTATGGTCCGACTAACAAGCTATACTGAATTTATATCTTTGTGAGGAATTCGTCTAGATTCAAATGGGACGGCAACTCGATCTCCTCGAGCTTAATGTCGCTGTACTTGAACACCACCTTAAATGGATGAATAAACTTTTGATCCATTGTAAACTCGTCGCTCATCTTGGGCTGTAATTTAAATATAAATTAGAAATAAAACCAGTTAACAAGTAAAGAAAGTTATTTACCATTTGGCGTGCATTCAATTTCTGTGTTAACTTGTCCAGAAATACGTTGGTTATTTCGCTTTCATAGTCATCCAGCTTGTATGACTTCATAACCTTAAGCACTTGGGCGGTGTTCAACGATGTGCATAGATCACAAATGGTTTGCACATCCTCTTCGCTCTTGCGTGACTGCAAAAGCTGGGAAACCTGGTTGAGCGGTGCCAGCGGTGATAGCACATCATTGGACTGAAGAGAAAGGAGTATTAAACTCAAACCCTTTGACTATAAAGATACGGGTAACTTACCATCTTCTTGTCGCGCACCCAATCCTCAATACAACCAAGATTATAGCGTATTATCATACCCGTCTCCCACATGCAAATGTCGCCTCGTAACATTAAACAATTGAGTGCAACGGCACAGACAAAGTACAAGAGTTGGCTGAATATTTGCTCAGCATAGACAGCGTCGAGGCCAAAATGCTGGAATTGCTTATAAAAGTGCTCCAGTTGGCCAATCAACTGCTTCCATGCCGGAATATTGCCGTGCTCTGGTGATGTTGTTGCATCCATGTTACGATTACGCATTCCATGCGGATGTCGAGTCCTTTGAATCTCATCGTTATTTAAGATTGCCGGCACAATCTTGGGATCCAGTAGACCCTGTATCTGCATGACAAGTGCTTGATATAGATTCACAATTAGATCGAGTATAACACGTCGATATTCAAAGAGATTAAAGTTCTTCAATTGCTGTTGATTCTGTTTTTCAGTATTAAATTTAACATATTCCTCCACATCTCCATATTGTTTCAATAAATTCAGTAGGCTGTAACATAAAATAATAAAATTATGAATTAAGATAAAGCAAAAACAAGTTGAATAAGTTATAGGTACTTACGTTATAGAGTTGACCAGCCAAATGACACGATTCTCAATCGGATGTGGTGTTCTATGCATTTTCTTGATTTGCATGACAAATTTACTTAGCAGTTCGCGCACATCGTCGTCAGCATTGGTCAGGTCGGTGTAACTAAAGAATGGAATTATACATATAGATTAAAGTTGGATTGGTTTAACAGTTGCTAAAGGATCCTACCGTATACACATAAAGATGAGATAGGCTGGAAAGCCAGGAAGTAGACCGACTACAGTGCGTGGCGATAGATTGCTCAACAGGCGTTGCAGGATTTTATCGAGATCACTGTTGTGGAACTTCATCAAACCAAGCGGATTCTGTGATTTTTGTTTGGCCACATTGGCGCCCACATCATTACTGCTGTTGGCCGCCTTATTGCGTATCATTTCCTCCTCAATTTTATTCTCCAGCTTGCCACCATCCTGCCTGTAGGCGGATAGCTTGGCATTGGCCAGTTTCAGTTCCTCCTGCACCAGCAGATACTGAGTTATGGCCTTCTTGAGTTCCAAACGTAGATAACGATCGTTTTGCTTTAGTGTATCCACATTGGCCTGATCAAACTCATCGATGCTCTTAAAGAGTACCTCCTGAAGATCAGCCTTCTCATGATTAAGCCGCTCAATGGCCTGCGTCATTTCTACCAATTTGCTATTGTGCTCCTCCGTGATGGCCTTTAATTCCGATTCCAATTGCCTGTTAACTAGCTTCTGTGACTGGAATGCCTCCATTAATTCATTGATATTGCTACTATCGTTGGACGGATCAAATGAACGCAGCGTTTGACTTTGTTGCAACAAGACTGCCTTCAATTGGATGCACTCTTCACGCCGTCTACGCACCTCCTCCTGGAGTGCGGCATGTTGTGCTGCACATGGACAAAGACAAAGAAACATTGAGTTACATTTACTAAGACACATTTGTAATGCAAACAAAGGGATTTGCCAATGATATGGAGTATGTTACCATTGAGCTCGTTGATCTCAACACCGTGTTTAATGCTCGTGCGCAGCTGATCGTAGTCGCTGCGGAGTTTCTCGTTCTCTACTTCAAGCTCGGAGACGCTGTGTGTGGCATGTAGCAAGTGGCATGTAGCATGTGGCAAGTGGCAGTAATACATAATATACATATTTGTAATTAGACTATGACTAACTGTTTGTATGCGTATATGTGTGGGTGTGTTGGTTCTGTGTGTATCTACCTGTTGTTAAAGAGTTCAGATACTTACCGGAATGAATCCTCAGTAGGCTTATTGCGACTTGCCAGCTTAACATATTGTTCCTGCAAATGCTTGTGCTTCTGCTTCTCCTCCTCGAGTATGGAGCGCAGCTTGACCACAATGCTGGTGCTATCAAAGAACGAATCTGCAAGATACACACATTATATTAAATAAGATTCTAAAGCATCTGTTAGCATTAAACTAGTTTACCACTTTTGTTGATCAAATCCGGTGGCCTGTTAATGTCCAACGTGTTCTTGGCGGAGCCATAGCCCACATCGTCCTCATTCTGACTGGACGCATTGCTGGCGGATCGTGCATGATGTAGTCCAAAGGAGCTGAGTCCATTCGAATGCTGTTGCATGCGACTCAGTTCCTCCTTCAGCTGATAGTTCTCATTCTCAATGACCTCCTTATCCTTGATGGCACGCTGATAGGCTTCATTCAGTTCCTTGTTATCGATTTCGGCCAGCATGCGTTCTTCACGTTCCCGCTGATTGCACTCGGAATTCTTGGCCATATCGATCATTGAGTCCACCTGTTTACGCAACTCCTCGTTCTCCATGCACCACATTTGCTTCTGGGCCAACCAATCGTCCTGCGCATGTCCATTCTCCTCCAGCAATTGCATTTTCTCATCACGCTCCGATTCGAGCTGTTTATTCAATGCCTCAATAAGTTTATCCTTATCGAGGCAGGCGGCTTTAATGTTTTTAAATTCAAACTCCAAGTTCTTTTTCATCTCCAGCTTCATTCTACAAAAGATTGAAGACAGAAAAAACGAAA
Source organism: Drosophila cardini (assembly GCA_018903735.1). Classification (NCBI taxonomy): domain Eukaryota; kingdom Metazoa; phylum Arthropoda; class Insecta; order Diptera; family Drosophilidae; genus Drosophila; species Drosophila cardini. Next base: position 10,564,257 of record JAEIGM010000001.1, on the reverse strand, counting down.
AACGAAAACAAAAACAAATCAACAAAACTATAAAATCAAACAATAATTATAGCCAATTCCCAATACTGACTTCAACACACTAATCTCGCTAGTCTTGTGCTTCAGATTGCTATTGTCCCGATTGAGTTCGTCAATGCGCTGCTGCATCGATATAATCTTATTCTCCAGTCCCATATACTTGTTCTCCATATGCGAAATAGTCTTCGCTTCCGCCTTCATGCGCTTAAACTTGCGACGCGCCAGAAAGCGTCGCACCGCAGCCTGGCAAATGATTATGTTGCGTCGTCGCTTCTGGTAGGTGCGACGGGCTAGAACACCGCGCACAAAGCGCTGTATCTGCACGGCCCGATAGTAATCACGCATGGCAAAGAATCGGGTGCGAGCCAGCATGCCACGAGCATACTGCTGAATTCCGGCCACTGAGTGGCATAGACGCAAATAGCGACGTCGGCAGAGCCAGCCCCGAGCGTACTTGGACAATATGAGAGCGGCTCGCACTTCTCGCATTTTCTGGGCACGCGCACGGGCCAAGTAGCCGCGGGCATGACGCTGAACGCCAGAGATGATGGCTTGTAGTCGGAGGTAGCGTCGTCGCTTAATAAAACGACGCACAACCGACTGCACAATTGTTATGTATTTCTTGCGCAGATTGGCGCGCACCTGCTCCAGGTAAGCCACCTGGCCTGCTCTAAAGAAGATTTGTGTATTGCCAAAACGATATTTGTCCTCGTCCTGTATCCATTTGAGTACAATATTTCGACACGATTGCTTCATATCGTTCTTATCGATTTGATTGCGATGCGCAAGCAACTGATAGCGCATATAGAAATCAGGATAAAGCCAGCGGGATGGAAAGCCAGCGGCTGAGATGCGAACCGTCTCCAGGACGCCACAGGCACGCAGCTGTTGAATGATCTTGGCCGTCTCCCACTTGAAGGCAATCTTGTCATCGTTGGGCTAAAAGCAAGTAAAACTGATTAAATCAAGTAATTTAATTGATGCACTTGTATTTACTTTGATGCACCGCACGTAATGCGGTGTCGTTGAGTGCAAGGTGGAGATTAGCGAGGCGAGACTCTCCTGGAACTGGGAGCCCACGGTCTTCTTGTGCTGCTTCGATGGCACCACCTAAATACACAATGGAAACCAGAGTTAATAGAGTGACTAAAAGACTAAAACAAGCAATAAATGATTAAGACCGAAACTAACTCTTCGACGTGTCTCGTTGAGTTGCTGTAGTTGGACCCAGTTGGACAGTGTACAATGGGTAGCAGTGGACATTGAACAGTGGACAGTGTACAGTGGATGACAAGCGTATGGAAATACAATTTAGCAATACACAAATATAAGTACGATTACAGAATGTACAGTGGATGCGGAATGGACAAACCTGTTTGCGATTAGCACTGATCACAACACGTCCACCAAGTGTGGTCGTATTCTTATTAGCATCGGTGCTAAGCGTGTCCACCTCCTCCAAGATCATGACCTGTTTACAAAGCGACATGTTGGACTGTGCCATCACATTGGTTAGCTCTTTGGACACAGTGTCGCGATTTTTCTCCAGAAATCCATTCACATCGTACTCCACCGTGTCCGAAAAGTGTTTAATAAAGAAACCTAAAAGATGTAAACGTTTATTTCAACTTGTCTGAGGCGTGTGTGAGGGTGTGTGTGTGTTGTTGACCCACTTGTGGTGCCAAAACGTGGCTTTTCAAAATGCGGATACTTGGCACACTTATCGATGAGCTTGCCAGCCCAGCTCTCATCCGATCCCTTGGGCATCTGCACACAAAATCAAAAACATTTAATTTAAATAAGGACAAAAAACAAAAACAAATTAATTAAACTACTAACTCTACACTCCTCGTCCAGCAGATCGAGCACACCGAGACGTGACTCGATGAGATCAATGCAGGGTTGATTGTCATAGAAATCAATCATGGTCCAGGTGATACCTTCCTTAAGGTACTCCTCCTGTTCCAGCTTAAAGACATGCTGATTGAATTGCTGCTGGAGCTTTTCGTTTGCATAGTTTATGCAAAACTGTTCAAACGAATTCACCTCGAACGTCTCAAAGCCGTAGATATCGAGGACGCCAATGAAGCTGCACTGTTTGCTACCGTTATTCAAGCTCTTATTTAGTACACCCACAATGTACTGAAAGAGCTTCGCATAGATGTGCTTGGCCAGTGCATCTCTAGCTGCCATGGCCATCTCAATGTTATTCGGTATCAGCACATATTCATTGACCGACTCTATCTTACGCATCAATAGCCAGCGGCGCAAATCCTCAGCGTTGATCTTAAGCAGATCTCCAGTTACCTGAAGGTGCATGTTGTTTTGCTGTCAAACAAAAGAAATAATTGATAAGATAAGGAAGTTATCTGGTTATCGGTGGGGCAATTGTACTCTTTACTCACAAAAATCTCGCATGATTCGGTGTCTTCCTCCTCGCTGCCTTCCTTGTACTTCTTACACACCTCAATGTTGCCCAAATGCAGAATACCCGCCAGGATCTTGACAATGTCCGCTATTTGTTGTATAGAGAAACCCAAGACGGTCATGGCCTGCACCGTTTCATTGAATTGATCCGCATCCGAGACACGTTCAATATCTGGTGCTCCACCCATATTCAAGAATTGATATTTATCCTGATGCTCTGCAATAGAATGTCTTTTAATTTGGGGTCATTCAGAAAGATGTCTCTTCACTTACCCAGCACAAGTTCGGGATATTTGGCACGTGCCGCACACAGTTGATAGAATATATGATAGTTTCGCTCGCCTTGGGCCTGGTAGACCACACGGGATTTCTCCAGCAGATACGTATGCATGGTGGCACCCTGCAGATACATGACACCCATGTGGTTGCGGAACAAAAGTTTGGTGAATTTACCAAAACGTGAGCTGTTGTCATTGCGTGTGGTCTTGGCATTGCCGAAAGCCTCCATAATTGGCGAAGATGCCAGCACCTTGCGCTCCACCTGAGTCTCCGATTCGGAACCGCCAACGGCGGCAAAATAACGCATCGCATACTTGGCGGATACGGTTTTGCCCGCACCGGATTCACCGCTAACAATGATGCTGAGATTACAATTCTCACGCTCCAGCTTCGTGTACGCCTCCTCGGCCAAGGCGAAGATGTGGGGTTCCAGTTCACCCATGGCATGACCACGATAGGCACGTATAATATTGGGACCATAGAGTGGCATTTCGGCATACGGATTGAAGGCCACCAGTATAATGCCACAGTAAGTGTAAATAATTTGACGTTCACAGAAGCGAACACGCAGATTATAAAGCACACCGGGTTCGTGCAGGTACGACAAGGTCGTGAGATCGTTTTGACCCACCAAAATGGCCGGGTTACGCAGCGGGGGCAAGTTACTGCCATCCGGCTTTAGCTTGATCTCCTTGAGAGCACCCGACTCGGTTTGTATCTTGAGGACTGCATCTCCCTTATGGTAGCTATCCTCCAGCGTGGCACTCTCCCATACCTGCTCCGCGTGGGGTATCCAGATCTTGGAACCCTACAAGAAAATCAATAGTGATTTTCATTAAAATAGTGAAGACTGACCTGGGACAAGTGTTAAATGCTTGAGAACTAATGCCAAACGGTCTGTCTGAGCTCACTAAAGCCGGTGTTAAGACTTTGGCAAGACAAAAACAAACAAACTCACACACATACACACACTCACACACGCGACAGCTTATAAATAACATTAACTCATACAAGTATAATGAGCGTCAAAAAAATAGCTACACGCTTATCAGAGCGAAAGTTCTGATTAGACCAGTGATTCATTTCTAATTTGATTTTTCCTTTCCTTTCTAAAATTGCACCATGACTCTAGGCATGACATCAATAACGGCGAATGAGGGTCACGAAGCAAAACGAAAGAAATGTTAAAATCAAATTGGCGCACTAACACACACAAACACAAAAATGCTCGTAAACGGAAGCACACAACACACATATACACAGACACGGTCACATGAAATGCACGTTGTTATTGTTGTTATTATGTATGCGTTTTATAAGCTCTCCCATTCTTAACACTATTGGGCGCTTGACAAGTGTCGACGACGTCGACGGCCGCGGCGGCAACAACAACACCGACAACGACAGCGAGAACAGCGCGCAATTGCCAACAATGCACTTGTGGGGCATCAATATAACTTGAAATATACCTTAGCGTACAACATCTCTTCGCTTGACATGATTACAGTGTATCCGAGATCCGAGTAATCAATTCAGCACTTGATAATATTCTGCATCTACTTCGGAAATAGCAGCAGCTGCGACAACGGTAACGGCAGCGAGACGACTGATGTATTTGCATAAAATCCCGTTAGTTTTGCCTTCTTAATTTTCAATAGAATTTGATTTGAGTTGATAAATTTGACTATATTTTCTTTTCTTATTATTTTCTGTTTGTTTTGACTGGATACTTTTTTTTTAATATATTTTTTCACTTGTGTTAATTTATAGGGCCATTATTTTTATATTCTGTTTTTTATACTTTAATTTGTAAATGAGGACCAGAAGAAATATTAAAATAAAAAAACTGAACTATCGAAACATGAAAATATTGCTAATTTGGTAATTTAGAAGACACTACAAACTGTTAACAAAAATTAGTTCGCCTCGTCGCCGTCTAAACCGAATCTGACTGACGTAGAACTGTGTGTTGCCAAAGGGCAGGGTTGTCAAAGGGCCGCAAAGTTCTGGCCAGGCCATTATCTAAGCAATGTACAGCAAATATTACATTGAGTCTGGACACAATAATCACATGCACACAAATTAATTGAATACTTTACTTAATATGGCTCTTAAAACTGCATATATTTCAAATTATGCATTTACGCGGCAAGCAAAAAGTAGTTGTTTTACAACACTGCTCACATACCCGTCACCGCTAGCCAACACTCTGAGTTCGCGTCGCAGCTGCAACTGTCAACATTTCCCGCGCAAAGTAAAGCAAACGGCGACAGCGCGTTTTGTTCACAATCACAGCCACAACCAGTTCGAGAAGAGTGAATCATTTAATTTATAGATAATATTTATTAAACATGTCAAGTCCAGCTCGTTCACCAAGTGTTGGAGGTGCTACACCAAAGCAGGGAGCTCGCACGCCCACACGCAGTAAGATTCTATTAAACACCAGACCTCTGGAATAATACAACACATTCGGCGTTTACTTTTAGGGATTGCTTCGCAGGAAGTGGATACACCTATGCGTATGGGACCGGGCCGTGTGCCCGGTAGACCTTCGGACAACATTAGTCTGCCTCCGACGTCGCCGGCCAATATTAGTTTGCCCGCTACGAGTCCGGCTCGAGGTCTGGGCGGCATGAGTGAGATTGATCTGAGCTCACCTCTAAACTATGGTACGCCCAGCTCCATGGGTTCCATACGCACACCACGCTCGGGTATAAGAGGAACTCCATTGCGCGCACGTCCAGATATTCGCACGGATAAGCGCATTCGCCAAGTGGCTATTGGTGGTGCCTCCGGAGTAAGTTAAAAGTTTGATTTCAGTGCTATTGATTCTTATTCTTTTTGCTTTTATAGCTTGAATCCATACCCGAAAAAGGCTCAGAGACCACTGATCCAGTCTCGGAGGCTTCGGCTGGACCACAACTGGTGGTCTGGGGCACCAATGTCGTCGTGAGCCAGTGCAAGTCAAAGTTTAAGTCGTTTATCATGCGCTTCATCGATCCAAGTGCAGAACAGGATGAAATATCAGAGAACATTGACGTAAATCAGCCATTGTACCTTCAGAAGCTGGAGGAGATTCACACACTGGAGGAGCCGTATTTAAATCTGAACTGTGCACATCTAAAAACATTTGATCAGGATTTGTATCGCCAGTTGATTTGTTATCCCCAGGAAGTCATACCAGGTTTCGATATGGCCATCAATGAGATGTTCTTCGAACGCTATCCGGCTGCTCTCCTGGAGCATCAGATTCAGGTGCGTCCCTTCAATGCAGATAAAACACGTAATATGCGTTCGCTGAATCCCGAAGACATGGATCAGTTGATCAGTATTAGTGGCATGGTTATACGTTCCTCCAACGTTATACCAGAAATGCGTGAAGCTTTCTTCATGTGTAACATCTGCTCCTACTGCACCACCGTTGAGGTGGATCGTGGTCGCATTTCACAGCCCACGCTGTGCACTAACTGCAATACGAATCACTGCTTCCGAATCATACACAATCGCAGTGAGTTTACGGACAAACAGCTTATCAAGCTGCAGGAATCACCGGATGACATGGCCGCTGGACAGACGCCACACAATGTCATGCTCTATGCCCACAATGATCTGGTCGACAGAGTGCAGCCGGGTGACCGTGTCACTGTAACGGGAATCTATCGTGCCATGCCCCTCAGGGGCAAGGGATTGAATGTGAAGAGTGTGTACAAAACACACATTGATGTTGTTCACTTCAGGAAGGTGGACAACAAGCGTCTCTACGAAGAGGAGGAGGGGTAAGTCATTATCACTCTGTTTCCCTTCCGTATATTCATTGTTTTACTGGACTTTACAGCAAGGATCACATTTTCCCACCGGAGCGCATTGAGCTGCTCCAGTTGCTCTCCAAAAAACCGGATATCTATGATCGTCTGGCTCGAGCCATTGCACCATCCATTTACGAGAACGATGACATCAAGAAGGGCATTCTGTTGCAGCTCTTTGGCGGTACCAAGAAGAAGCACTCTACGCTGGGTCGCCAGAACTTTAGATCGGAGATTCATTTGCTGCTCTGCGGTGATCCCGGCACCTCAAAGTCTCAAATGCTGCAGTACGTTTACAATCTAGTGCCACGCTCACAGTACACCTCGGGTCGTGGCTCATCGGCTGTGGGTCTAACTGCCTATGTGACCAAGGATCCAGAAACTCGTCAACTGGTTCTTCAGACGTAGGTGCTTCTTTGACTTGCAGTGGAAACTATGACTAATTATCTATATTTTTAGGGGCGCCCTGGTGCTGGCAGACAACGGAGTCTGTTGCATTGATGAGTTCGACAAGATGAACGATTCCACGCGTAGTGTCTTGCATGAGGTCATGGAGCAGCAGACCTTGAGTATTGCCAAGGCTGGAATCATTTGTCAATTGAACGCACGCACTTCCATCTTGGCAGCTGCAAATCCCGCTGAATCCCAGTGGAACAAACGCAAAAATATCATCGATAATGTCCAGTTGCCACATACGTTACTCTCGCGCTTTGATCTGATCTTCTTGGTACTGGATCCGCAGGATGAGCTCTTCGACAAGCGTTTGGCTAGCCACTTGGTGTCCTTGTACTATGTGACTCGCCACGAAGAGGAGGATACCATGTTTGACATGAGCGTGCTCCGGGATTACATTGCCTATGCCCGGGAGCATCTTTCGCCCACATTGTCGGATGAGGCGCAACAGCGTTTGATTCAAGCGTACGTGGACATGCGTAAGGTTGGTGCAGGTCGTGGCCAAATCTCCGCCTATCCCCGGCAACTGGAGAGCCTCATTCGTTTGTCAGAGGCCCATGCCAAAGTACGTCTCAGCAACTTGGTGGAATTGCGGGACGTCGAGGAAGCCTGGCGTTTGCATCGTGAGGCTCTGAAGCAGTCGGCCACTGATCCGCTGTCAGGCAAAATCGATGTGGGAATCTTAACCACCGGTTTGTCTACAGCAGCGCGCAAGAAACGCGCTGATCTCGTGGCTGCCATCAAAGAAAATCTCAAGAAGAAGGGCAAGGTGCCCACAGTACCATATCAAAAATTGTTCAAGGAGATCAAGGAAGGCTCACAGATTGTAAGTCCGAACAGTTGTAATATATTCAGTTAAAAGTGATATTAATATTTATTAAATTTCAGTTAATTACTCGCGAACAATTTGAAGATGCCCTGAAGGAAGTACAAGATGAAGGCGCTATAGTCGTTATGGGCAAGAATACCATAAGAATTTGTTGATTTCATTACATTACAGCATAAAATATTTCATTCATTCCTAGAGTTAAGCATACAAATTTACAAATAAAGATTGATTTTTAAATTGTTTGTACTGAATATCAACAGAAAAGCAGAAACAAGTGATTTATAAACAATTACTTGGGTTTCATTTATATTTCGGAATAATAAATTAATATTGATTTATTGCTCATTAACTTCTGTTAACGGCAGATGGATTTAAATTGCGCGCCGATAGCCTATCGATAACAAAGCCGACAGGGCTGTCGTACAGCGCGGCAATCGTCTGCAAAATGCTTGCGCGAGCTGGTAACTCTGCAATTACCTCACTCGCTCTCACGAGCGAGACAACAAGCGAACCATTTAATAAAGCAGGCACAAGTACGGCATAACAATAAATGCTTTGTTTTTCAAACCCCGCTAAGAGCGTAGTAAAGTCGGGATTGTACGTGCGAGTAGGAGGTTTGTTACGTCACCAGGGAGAAGCAACAACAGCAACAACCACACATCCCCAACAACAAACGAAATAGCGACCAAAGAGAGCGGCGCTACCAAAATTTACAGTGGAAACAGTAGCTCAGCAGATGTAACATGACTTCAACCTCGGCCGGCACTTTGGAAGGCACACTGAGCAAATGGACCAATGTGATGAAAGGATGGCAATATCGCTTCTTTGTTCTAGACGAGAATGCGGGTCTGCTTTCCTACTACACGGTGAGTGAGTCTACCAAGTGATGATCATCATCACGCGTTGACTAACGTTGAAATTTCTATCATATATATTTTTTTATCTACATAAAGCTGTGTTGCTTTTAATTGTTTTTATCTTATCTGCCCAAAGCGTAAGCAAACAATCAGCTTCTCTCTCTATCTCTTGCCCCACCGCCAAGCGATGTCAATTAATCAAATTGCAGAATTCTATATAGAAATGTATACACATAAACAAACATATATACATATGTATATGTGATGCGTGTGTATGTGTGTTTGAGTGTGCATATTTTGTCATGTATTTATTTTATTACATCTTAAACCCTGAAGCTACATCTGGCACCTCCTCTATCTCCGGCACAGTGGACACCACCGAACTCTTCTTAATCTTAGAGCTCTTCTTGTAGGATGTCTGATAGAAATCGTAGAATCCATAGAACATGACTGCAATCACGACCATGAAGTAGCTAAAGATGATTTTATTAACACCACAAGTCACCGATGTCCACATTGCATGGAACAGGATCAAGGCGAACTGCGTCATCTGCATCACCGTAATGGACTTCTTCACGGGCGTCAGAGCGCGAACTATGCCCTTATCAGCCACAGCGGCGATCAAATAATACGAATACATCACAATGTGCACATTGGAATTGAGCAGCACGGGAAACAGGGCATCGTAGCCTATAGAATACCGGGAGTTATACTATCCACAAGTGATCCAATCATAGCCCAAACTACTCACCATTGAAATTATGATTGATCAGCAGATAGATGAGTGTTATGGTGGCTATATGATGGAATACGTGCAGCTTTGTCACCTGGCTCTGCTTCTTGCGCATCACAAAGATGCCGGTTTCAATCAATTCCGAGATTTTTAGCCAAAAGAGGAAGTAACACAGGTTAAAGTGACGCTTAACCTTTGGACCAGCGAACTCCAAGACATTGCACTCCCAAAAGCGCAATATTTGGTAACCCATGATTTGAAAGAGCTGCAAAGGAGTCTTTAAGTATGGGAAGAGCACTACGTATGCATCCAGAATTTACCTCGTAAACCACATAGAGACAGGAAACGACCTGTACAATATTATGTATTATGATAAGCGGTTTGAGCTCAAACGCTTTACGGAACCGCATGAAGCTACAAATGATATATAAATTGGAAATCGAACTTTAATCGAAGACACACAAAGATATATATATATAGTAGACATAACACTTGGCATTAAATTAGGCAAATCATGTTCTAAATTCCAAACGATTCAAATATTCATTTGGAGCAAAGTGCAGAATAAGCTTACCATATAAAACACTTACTTTGGACCGATGTTTGCCACCAAAAACAAATATAATCCCAATACGCTGACCATAAACCAAGGAGTTGACATAACCGCAGGATGTTTGATATCTGGAATGAAAAAGAAACTTTAGTTTAAACCCCAAAAATAGTTTTTTTGGGAAGACTTTTGACTAGACTCACCCATTGTTTCGTCCATTTTGCAGAGTTTCCTTAGAGTCCTTTTGGTTTAAGTACAGCAGATATCCTTAGATCCCTTCGATGTAGCTGAAGAGTGTCACGATCCAGCGTAGCTGACTTATCGCAGATATGTGAGCGTTTTCGCAGTGTTTCGCTTTAATTTGAATCACTTGAACTTGATTAATTTATGCATTAAACCCAATCCAAAATCTATTAGAAATATGTATTGCTAGACGATACAGTGTTTTCAGCACTGGACGTCATAGACAAGTTGCATAATTAATTAATGCAATTTAGTGTTTTCCATAAAATTTGTTTTAATTCATTTGATTTTTGTTGCTCATCTTTATTTGCAGTCCAAAGAGAAAATGATGAAGGGTGTGCGACGTGGTTGTGTGCGCCTCAAGGATGCTCTCATCGGCATTGATGATCAGGAGGACAATACTTTTACCATCACTGTGGATCACAAGACCTTTCACTTTCAGGCAAGTCTCAAAATCATTACGAAATTTGTATAAAAAGTAGGGTATAGCTTAAAAAAAAAAGGGGGGATTTGGGTTAATTTGCTTTACGATTAAATAGGTCGCTCCGAGAGCTCAATTATAATTTTATGTTGTAAGTAATTTGTATAATTATATACCTTTACCATACCCAACTACTCTTTAGTTGTGAAGACTACAGGGCATAACGCCAAGAATTGCAGTCGTAGTCTCATGCCATTACCTATCCAAGAATCAGGTCTTTGAACTTCAAGTCTAAAGCAAAAATGTTGTATAACCCATGTAAATGAGAAAGGAAACAAAGACATTCGATTAGTCAGTATGACCTCGAATCAAGTGTGCTACAAAAGTGCATTTTACGGTGTAAAAAAATGGTTATAACTGAAAAAAATAAAAGGAAACTTCAAAAATCATAAATATTTTACAAACTTAATACTTAACTTTATTAATTTAAATTTTTGAGCTGTAAAATTTCAACACTGCAGTTTTGATTACGAAACGTAGACAATAATTTCTCTCAGTGTATATTGAACAATTCGCTTTTTTTTAACTTATTTTTGTTGAAGTTCTTTTTCACTGATTTTTTCTATTGCTTTTTCCTCCCCTTCCCCTTTCGTTTTGGGCGCCACAAACGATAAAACTTATTGGCAAATGCTACAAAAATTGCGGGGTAACCACCCAAACCACCCAATCCACCGAAATGACGGAACCACTTGCAGGCGCGGCACAGCGATGAGCGAGAACAGTGGGTGCGACGTCTGGAGGACACAATACGACGTCACGCGAATCGCTCACGTCTGTGGGACAGTCAGAGTTCCTTTTACATTGCTGGTGGCTACACGAAGGAGTCCAGCGGCAAAAGGTCGAATCATTTGGAGCTTGTTGGACGTCGAGTTGCCGAGGCGGATGCCTATCTGCAGCTAATGATTGAGCAGACCAATGTACGTATACTTCGTTCCCAAGCAAAAAAGTGAAGGGTATCTGAAGTTTTATTTTCCCAAACTTATATAATAACTAATTGATGGCAATCGAATCTCCTCCAGGCCCTGGACAGACGAATCGCTGACCTGAGCGACACCGCGGAGCAGGCCAAGTGCAAAGCGCTGCAGGACAACGCTAGTGTGAGTACAACACCAGACTTAGTTCATGGTTTTTGACTACCTCAGTTATGCTGACCTCCAGATGCAGCTCATCCCGAAAATCATTAGAGATTTTGCGTATTTCCTCATTAGATAGACACCAGTAGTTGCCATCTATGGCCATAAACTCGCGCTCCTCCTGTCCAGCAAGCACCGTGCGAACGGCCAGAAGGGTCTTTGCCTGCACAGCTGCATCGCGTCCACACAGACGAAGGACTGCGTTCAACTGCAGCTGAGCAACTGAATTAGGCGTCACCAGCCAGATGACATAGAACGAATCACTGGCCTGTTTCTGGGTATCGGTGAGCACAGAGCTGGCCGAGGAAGTCTTACAAATTAGCACTACGATGGAGACTACCTCCTGTTGCTCGTCGGAGGCACCATGATAGGCCAGTAATCCAATTACCTGATTCTGTCGGAATAGACAGCGTTTGGTGTCGAATGACAGCACAATGCGCTGATCCTTGCCCAACTTGTGACAGCGCAAGAAGGCGGCATTCTCATCTTCGCTGTGATCGCTGAGGTAGTGCAGCAGCAGGAGCTGACTGTCCACACGCCGACGGCAGTGTTCGAAGAGACAGGAACTGGAGCCACAGCTAATCATTAGCTGCTGCTGATCCACATACTTGGCAGCTAGTTGCTCCCTCTCCTTCTGCTCTGCCCCCAGCAGCGCCAGGGAGGAGACGTCAGTGTCAAGTCCTGAGGGCAGTTCCTGTATAAGATCTAGTTGCTGGCAAAAATTCATGTGTAGCTGCATACGCTGCAGTTTGTTTAGGCCCAGTCTTAGCTCATGGACATCGTTGTTTAGTTCCTCCAACTCCTTGTTGAGATTGAAGTACTTCAGTAGCTTCCGGTTGAACTCCAGCTGATGTTCATAGCGTACTTTGTAGTTCTCAAAGTCTTCGCGTATCTCGTCTGTCGTTGGTTGCATTGGATTCATGTTTTCCTTATCCATTTTTTGTATTTTGTGGAAAATAATGTAATGAAATGTATTTTGTAATTTGTTTATAACAAACAAAACTTTAGACAGATTTTGAACAAGCAGAACAGATAAATTATTGATTTCCAAATGCAAGTTCAGGGTTAACCTTTGGGCTACCCTCGCCCCAAGTCCCATTTCCCCCCTCCTCCCCCTCTCTCGGCTGGCGTATTATTAGATATGCATTGGGCATGAGAAATTTTGCGAGCTTGCGCCAGCTGCCAACGCCAAACAGCTGCTCATTTCTTTGGCAAACTTTGAGGCAAACTGTTTTTTTTCTCCTCCTTCTTTTTGCTTTATTTTTTTCAAAATTATTACAGGCAAACAGAAGCACAATCAGAGTACAAAAAGTATACGAGCACGTCGTAGTACTCAGTTTAGTACTTGGTGCAAGTCGTAGTCCAATATGGTGATTCAATTAAGATCTCGACACCATTGCAGCTGGTTTGTTTTGTTTGGTAATAAGCGTAAATCTATTGCATTTTTTCGCAGGCCATGTTGGATCATATCAAACACTCGATTGTTAGTCTACAAATTGCCAAAAATATGGCGCACCCCATCAATGGCATTTACAATGGGCCCCCAACGTCGTCAGCAACAACATCTACAATGGCAACAACAATGGCATCTGGCGATATGGGCAACAACAGTAGCGGCAGCAGTGCCAGCGGCAGCGGTAGTGGCAGAGGCAGCGGCGGAAAAGCCACCGAGGCCATCTCAGCACTCAAAAACGAATTGACTGTCGACGATGAGGATGATTCAGCAACGGAAAATGGTAAATGTCATCCAAGTACAATATTCTCTTTTTGGCTGTCACACTTTTAGTTCTTTTCATTTTATTTCCTTTTGCTTTGCTTTGTTTTGTCTGTTTGTCTGTTCGATTTCGCAACACTGTCAAAGAGAGTGTGTTCACTTTGCTGTGCGGTTTGACGGCGGCAAAATAGGAAGTGATTCCAAAGAACAATTTGATCTCTGAACTTTGGTTGTATTCTAAAGAACGAAAGTTCTTTTCATGCCGTGATCTGTGAACTTTGCGTAGTTTATTTTAATTGAGAGGGCATTCAAACATCGGTAATTTAATTCAAATCACAAAACTAGATTGAGATTTATTCAGGGTCATGCCTTAGCCATGTATGTACATAGATGGTACTTAAACCATTGCTAATTAGCAGGTAATCGATGAAATTGTCATTGATATTAAGCTATCCAATGAAATGCAATTGATTTATTGCATGTCGTGTTAATTTTATTGCAGCCACCACAGCACCTTTGGGTCTGGTTGTGCCAGAGACCTCGTATTCTAGTAGTGAAGGTGAAGAAGACTTCTATGATGCCTATGATGATCCGTTTACAAGTCTGGGCAGCTCCCCCATGGGCTGGTAAGTAGTATTGCGTATAAAAAGCTGCAAAAATGCTGACATCAGTATACGCGAGATAAACAACAGTTATCTCTCAGCGTTGCCGGCTTACTCATTGAACATACAACTTATGCATATACATTCGTACACACTTTGCTGCCTCCTTCGTTATTCTTTAAGTGCTACTCTCGCTCTCTTCATATTTCTCTGGCGCATGCGCTCTTTACAATGCAAGTTGCAGCTTAGGAGACACTCACACATACTATGTGTGTACACGCACACATCTAAACACACATACAATAGTATTTAAGTTGGTCAGTCGCCTGTTCATAATTTATGCAGTTTTGCAGGCAACGTGTAAGCCGATTTGGCAACGCTTTTGTCGTCACAGCTGACGAGCGCGTTTCTCGGGACATGTCGTACAACTTACGATTTCGTCCCGTTAGTTTGTGTAGTTACGTTCATCGTTGACTGTTGACTGTTGTTCGGCTTCCTTTGTTTTTTTCCTTTGGTTTTTTTTCGTCCTGACAAAATATAGAAGAAAAAAAAGCACTCAACAATGGTGAAAGCCTCATAGGTTCGACTTTGATTTATGTGTGTATGTACATATTTGTTGTGTGTTAGTGTATGTGTATGTGTGAGGTGTTTGATTTATTGCACGCAATTGGCGCTGCAAAATATGCAACAAAAGTTTGCAGTCGCCATTTTAAGATTTCGCATGCAACGTAAACTGCATTCACATTTGCATCCTCAGCTGAAAGCATCGCCAGAGTTGCCATGTTTAAGAAGTGGGTACGACGTGTTAGCATAAGGTAAGCAACACTCAGATGTTGTTGTGTTTCACATAACTCCATCTGTAAATGAGCCCAGCAACAAACAAGTAGAGTGAGCGAGCATTAAAGACAGAGAAAGCGGAGAGGGAGAGAAGGAGAAGGATAGGGAACACGAGAGAAAGGACTGACATCATATACATAAACAAATTTTGAATCATACACAAAACTGATAAATTATGCATTCCACTTAAATCCAGTCACAGCTAAAAATGTTGTGAGCCGCATATCAATGTCGTCCATATTAAATTAAATCATCTTAATGTTTGCTTTACAGCGCCACGCGCGGCTTTGTGGAAACATCGCCCACGCATGAAAAGACATCGGATAACTACGATTCAGCCGGAACAACAACAGCAGGAAGCACCACTACCAGCACCACCACCACAGCTACAGCAGCAACAGTAGCAGGAGCAGCGCCAACAACAACAGCAAGTACTACAGCTGTAACACAGTCAAGGCTGCCTGAAATCGATGAAACAGAGTCGAATAAAGTGCCGAGTTCACGTTCGTCAAGCTATGACAATGGCATCGATTACGATGCGCTCTACGAAGAGGAGGAGGAAATGGACCTTAGTATGGAGGCACATGGATCGATGATAACGCATCTGTTGTCACAGGTTAAGATTGGCATGGACCTCACTAAGGTGGTGCTACCCACGTTTATATTGGAACGTCGCTCACTCCTAGAAATGTACGCCGATTACTTTGCCCATCCCGATTTGTTTCTCAAGTGAGTTCACCTTTCATTAGTTTAGTTCTCAGTTAAAGCCTTTAATAATAAACTTTCCCACAGAATCTCAGAGCTAGATGATCCTAGGGATCGCATTGTACAGGTTTGCCGTTGGTATCTGAGTGCTTATCATGCGGGCCGCAAGAGTGCCGTGGCCAAAAAGCCCTACAATCCTATATTGGGGGAAGTATTCCAATGTCATTGGGATATTCCAGGTGAATTACCACTAATTTTAACACTTTTAATAAGTAATAAAAGATTTCTTTATCAATTCAGATGAAACCGAAGATGGTATTGAGGTTCGTGATGGTCCCGTTCCTTGGTGCCGACGGGATCAGCTAACATTCTTGGCTGAACAGGTGTCCCACCATCCACCAAGTGAGTTCTCCTCAATTCCACCCAAACAAAAGCTAATCCCGAATCTTTTAACAGTTTCAGCCTTCTATGCAGAGCATTATAATAAGAAAATTACATTTACCGCTCATGTTTGGACCAAATCAAAGTTCTTAGGCTTGTCCATAGGTGTGCACAACATTGGCGAAGGTGTCGTCACTCTTGTGGATCGCAGTGAAGAGTATATTGTTACGTTTCCAAATGGTTATGGGAGGTAAAAGTGATGCCAACTGTTTCCAGTTAACAGAAAGAAATTGTATTTGTGTGTTTAAGGTCTATATTAACGGTGCCTTGGATTGAGCTGGGAGGCTCAGTTGAAATCAAATGTCCACAGACCGGTTACCATGCCAACGTGGAGTTCCTTACCAAGCCCTTCTATGGCGGCAAACGCAACAAAGTCAGCGCTGAGGTTAGTAACAAGCCAAACAACACAAAGCATGTATCAACTAATTGTATCTTTTACTCTCTTTCGTTTAGATATATGCGCCCAACGATAAGAAGCCATTTGTTTCGATTGCTGGCGAGTGGAGTGGCCTAATGGAAGCCAAGTGGCATGATAAGAACGTAAGTTGCAAGTGGCATGTATCTATAACAATTTCGTTTGTATTCTTTCGTTGTGTGTGTAGAGTTGTGTATTAACTTATTTCTGTTAACATTTAAAATCCCTATCCCTAAAAGGCTGCAACAAACAACACAACGAGTTGGCAGCTACATTCATGTATCTGTATCTGTATTTGTATCTATCTTTAATTGTATCTATCTAACTATTTTATCTACCTATCCAACAACATACAACCTGCTCCAATTTAACCCATTTGCGATACTTGTACTTTTCTCTTAAATAGTTTGGAAACATACTTGAGTGTGTTTACTTTGTTTATCTAGAAAATAAGTGTATATCTAAATTGCCTGCTAAATCTATTGTTGTGTAGATGTTGTGCGTGTGCCTGCGTGTGCGTTTGCGTGTGTGTACGTGTCTCTTAGCGTCTAAATGATGTGAATATGTGCATCTTTAATTTTCTAGAAAACCGAAGTATTCGTCGACGTAAATCGCATACCAATATTTAAGAAACAAGTTCGACCAATCGTTGAGCAGGATGAATATGAATCGCGACGTGTTTGGAAGGAAGTGACGGCAGGACTCAAGTAAAATGCTTACTATTATTAAATATTCAACTGACTACATTCATATTGTAACATCTAATTAACTTCATAATTTATTTAACACTTAATTCATACAGATTTAATGACATTGAACGCGCCACAAATGCCAAATTTGTTGTGGAACAACAACAACGTGATCAGGTCAAGGTACGCAAGGAATATGATCTGGCCTGGGAGCATAAGGTGTGTTAAACAAATAAATAAAGTGATATATAAACGCTAATAAATTCCAATTTAATTAACAGCACTTTAAACCAGTTGGCGAGAATTGGATCTACACAAAGCCGCTGAGTCAGCGAATGTATTTGCAAGAGAAGGAGGCCAAAAGATAATGAATGAATTGAACACCAATGTTTTTATACACACCCAAACACACACACACACAGAGAGAGAAACACACAAAAAACACTATATATATTTATATATATATATCATTATACTTTATAGTATATGTGATTCATATCAAGAATGAGCCTCAACTATTGTATAATTTCCACAAGTGCGCAAAATAATCCCATTAACACTGACGATGATATAACGTAACATATGCAGGAAACTAAATGTTTTACAGAAATATGAAATATTGAGATAAGAGATAGCAAACCAATTGGTCTATCTATCTCTAATATTTGTTTATTATATTGTAAATAGTTTATACACACAAAAAACACACAATGCAAGGAAACAGAAGCAAAGAAATCGTAACAGAAATCGGAAGAGAAACAGAAATGAAAGTCAAGTTTAAGTAGAAAGTTGATTACAATATTTGAGCAATGGTTGAAAATGAATCTAATAAACACACACACACACACTTATACACACAGAGCAAACACTTTAATAGATTCTACGCAATATATTCGTATAAATGAAAAAGCAAACTTAATATTAATTAATTATATACTAGAGTGTTTCAAAGGCAATCGCAGTAAACTGCAAAACAAAAAAACACCAACAACAAATACGAAAATACCTTTTACAATACAATACTATACTATATATTAATAACAAAAGGATAAACAACACAAACACACACACACATTATGGGAAATGTATATCAGCAGAAATTGTAGATTACAGAATTCTAGATATTTAAGCATAGAAATTCTATTTTTTAAATAAAAGACTCTAATAGACGAAATACAATACATGAGATATCTAATAGATACATATTATAAATGAATAATTCCTGTTTTCAAAACTTTAAATGCACAATTGATTTTGTCAAATAAATTAATAAACAATAAATTTAGTATTATTATACTTTCAATTCCATTTGTCACAAATAATAAAGACGAAAGCTTTACTTAAAAAGAAATCCTGCAATCAATACTCCAACAAATTCTTTATATCCAGCACTCTGAAAAAAAGTAAAACACAATTAATAATAATTTATACAATTAATAATAGTTAGCTTATAATTTGGTTGGAATTTGCCAAAAGAAAAAACACAAAAAAACAATAACAACCAACCAATCACAATGCAAAGCTCTTTTTCTTTGTAAACTACCGAATACTCTCACTCAAAGTTAACGCAAAATGAAACGAATAAAGAATATTACGCTTTTAAAACTGTTGAATACTAATAAAATAAAATATACACAATTCTAGGATATTCAATATAGTCATCCACTTAATCTAACTAACTAATTACATATGATATGTGTATACAGTACAGTAAACACCAATGCGTGCATAGATTTTTACGAATTTCTTTTCAAACAAAGTGCAAGCACTTTAATCTCTAGAATTTAAATCAGCCATTATACTGTTATTGCAAATAAAATTAAAATGTTCTAAGTGAAAACGAAAAAAAAAAATAAACGAATTGGTTAATTTTCAAATTTGTCAGCTGACGCGCTCACCAGTTCGTTCATTTGAACCTCTATTTTAAAATGTGGCAACGCTGCTACTTGACATTTAGAAGTGATGCCAGCATATTTAATAAAATTGACGTGGCTCTAAATTTTAGTGTTTAGGTGTATTTTAGAGGCTGAAATTGCAATGCGAAAACTTTTGCACGCAATCGGTCCATTAAATTAAACGGTGAATTGGTGCTGGAACGGCGATACAATATTGCATCAGGTACGCACCAAGTGCATAGGCGACAAACGCGAAAATCGCTCAGCGACAAACCGAGAGCGAGAGTGAGTGTGTGTGAGATAGAGGCCGAGGCCCGCAAGGCAGCGCCGTTGTTCATTGTTAGCATAGAAAAAAAACGTCGTTAGTTGCGTGCAAATTCCAACAAAATTGGTAATTAAACTCTCACTGCAGCTGCAATCCCAAAAGAAACATAAA
Organism: Drosophila cardini; assembly: GCA_018903735.1. NCBI lineage: Eukaryota > Metazoa > Arthropoda > Insecta > Diptera > Drosophilidae > Drosophila > Drosophila cardini. The sequence goes on along the minus strand of JAEIGM010000001.1, from coordinate 10,544,717 downwards.
AAGAGTGAAGCGATTGCCAAGATCGCAGTGAAAAGTGAGTGCATGCTTCAGTAGCCAATTAACGAGAGAAGAAGAAGCAGAGACAACTACAAAGTGCAAGTGCTGGTCAAGTACACAGTGAGACACACTCACGCACAAGCATACAGACACACACATACGTTCCAACGCCCTTTTTCCAGCGATACAATTAGTTTGGCAACAAGAACGGTAAGCTTAACTTAAATGCATTATTCATTCATGCTTTTTTTTCAATCCCACGATTCCATCTGGCACGGCCACAACAGTCCCTGCTCGACGTCATCAACCTTGGCTGTGTAATCTTTTTATCTGAAGCTAAGCAACACTAACGATATTGTTATCACATGGTCGTTATTCAGTTGATAGCATAAAAAGCAGCATACAGTGGCTCTCCTGTGACTTTCACTCACACTTATTCCCAAGAGAGTGACTAAGAGAGAGCTTTTAAATCATGACGGGCTTAAGCTTCTCCGATCGCAATCGCATGCTCAGTCAGTTCAATAAACGCTTTATCAAGTTCGTAGTCTTTATTGATGTTGAATTTGTCACGCATTTTGTTCGTTTGTTCTTTCTTACGGATTTTGTATAACTGGAAAGCACGTAGTCTAATATACCCGTGTTCTTTCAATTAAGTTAAGACTTCAAGTTTGACGTCAAAATGGTGAACTAAATTAGTTACAGCAAGTGCAATTCAAATGGCAATTTCTATGCATCAATGAGAGGCTACACTAGAGTCTAATTAGTAAATATATATACTATATTTAAAGCTCCATATTGTTTGGTTGTCGTAACCTTGACTTCATTTACACCTGATGATGATAGTAACTACCGAATTGGGGTGTTATCGTTTGTTGTTTGGTTTGCTTATTGATTCCATGACACTTGAATAATCAAATGGTAAATATTGATAAATATAGTATATACATATATAGGGTATATTAAGTTGTGGGTGTATCTTATTTATTTGTGGCATATTCCACATTTTGTGGCATTGACAATGTCAATTTTTGTAAATGTCGTTATCTGAGCACGTTTCGCTTTTTAGTCTACTAGTTCTGATAAGATAGCGAGCTTAAATGTATTAATCGAGCGTACAAGACTGCAAGTTACCCAGTGTTATCTTATAATCACTGAGACACACTCGGTGCTCAGCTTCCTGCTTTGATGAAAAGTTAATTTATCAGAAATTTATATGCCCAATGGAGCTAAATCGACTCAATGTGTATACTTTAAAGATCTATAGTTGACATGTCTAGTACTCTCTTGTGTACAGGGTATAACCACAATTCTGCCTAATTCGGCCTTCATTTTAAGACATTACCCTTCAAATTTTATTTGATAGTGTTTATGAATTTATTACTTTTAACAATAGTGACTAATTTATTTATTCTTTACTATTTTTCAGCTGCATCTCATGAATTAAAAAGTCACAGAAAGTCACCGAAATGTCAGCTTATAATACAAACTTTATGCCACCTGCGCCAAATGGCAACCAAGCTGGCTTGGTGAATGGCCAGCAGCAGCAGCAACAGCAGCCTTTGTCAGTGCCACAGCAACAACAACTGCAACAACAACTACAGCAGCAGCAACAACAACTACAGCAGCAACAGCAACTACAACACGGAGCACCTTTGAAGCCGGCGCATTTTCAGCAGCCACCAACGCAGTATCCTTTAAATGCAACGCTTCCAAATCCTGGAGCGCAGCCGCAATTCGATAGCAATGTGATGAACAAGTTTATGCCGCCGCCATTGAGCAATGGGCCAGTAGCGAATGGACCGTTAGCACCACCATTAAGTCATCTGCCTCCCCATGTGCGACCGCCCACACTGAACGGACCCTCCACCGGCCCCGGCGCTGTGCCACCCATGAACTCCTCAGCGCCTGCGATGCCTGGAGCGCCCTTAGCACCTGTAACCAATGGCAGCAATGGTGCGCTCAGCGCCAATTCCTCGCGTACGGCATCGCCGGGCTTAGCGAACAGCAATCTGACCTTACCGTCGGCGGAAGTGGCACCGCCACCACCGCCCTCGAGAGCGTCATCCAATATGCAGTTTGTGCCTGGTCCAGTGGGTACAACGGCGCAGCCTCAGCCGTTGGCCAATCGGCAGTTGCCACCGCCTACGGTAGGCGCCACGTTTCCACCTCCACAGCAGCAGCAGCAACAACCACAGCAGCAGCAACAACCACAGCAGCAGCAGCAGCAACAACCACAGCAGCAGCAACAACCACAGCAGCAGCAACAACCGCAGCAGCAGCAACAGCAGGCAGTACCACCAACTGTTAGCCAGGCCAACAGCTTGGCGAGCAGCATGCAGAACATGAACTTGAATCCCAGCAATGTTAGCATTGCGACGTCTATTAACTCCTCTCTGCCGCGTTGGGATTATCGAGGCGTGGCCGTGGGATTGGCTGGTCAGGGTCGCATCATAGATAACACTGGTGCAAATGCCTTGCTGGCTAAATCCGGTGACCCGCCAAACATACAAAATCCCATGGCATCGCCATTCAACGCCACTGTGCCCAGCAATCGAAGTCCAGCCAGCGTCTTTGGAGCACAGAGCGAGCCACCAAGGATGGCCGCCAAACCGCTGCAAACGGATAACCAGAAGGTGACCTACGGTGTTCCTCCTCCGGCACAAATCGAGCAAAACAACAACACGCAACGGGCAACTGTTCCTGTCGGTCCACCGCCAACAGCAGGAGCTACTCCTCCGACAGCACAGCGACCTGTGCAGCCGCAATGGCAGCCTACAGTTGCTCAAATGCAGCAGAAAATCATGTCCCAACTGCCCGTAACTCAAGCTGTGCCTTCGCAGGTGCAGCTGCCGCCATTTGGGCCCCCTCCAATCTTGGAGAAGCAGCAGCAGCAACAACAGTCACAGCAATATCCATATAAGCAGGCCTATCCACAGGCGATGCCACCACCGCCACTACCACAGCAACAACAACAGCAGCAGCATCAGCATATACCACTCCAGCCACAGCAGCAGCAGCCACCGCCGCCTGGCATGTTTGGAGCCCAGCAGATGCCCAGCAATGCACCGTTGCAGTACCAGGCGCAGGGACCGGGCACAGCTCCAGTGAGCGTGGCCCAGCAAGGATTCAGTCGATTGTGGGGACAGGACACCATTGATCTAATGCAGAATAGGCATATATTAACGCCAGCGACGATGGCGCCACCGAAAGTGGTGCTACACAATCAGTTCCACGAGTCAATCAACTGCAATCCAAGTATCATACGATGCACACTGGCCAAAATCCCCGAGAGCAATTCATTGTTGCAAAAATCGCGTCTGCCCCTGGGAATTGTCATTCATCCGTTTCGGGACGTGAACGTAAGTTGAAGAAAGTAAAATCTAGTCCAACTAATAAACATGTTTCTCCACAGAGTTTGCCTGTGATTCAGTGCATCAACATTGTACGTTGCCGACTGTGCCGCACCTACATCAATCCCTTTGTCTATTTCGTGGATAGCAAAATGTGGAAGTGCAATCTCTGCTATCGTGTGAATGAGCGTAAGTTAATCCCGACTCCACATGGTTAGCAAATGTTTGATCTTCTTGTGTCCCGATAGTGCCCGAGGATTTCCAATTCGACCCAGCTACAAAAACATATGGCGATGTGACCCGGCGTCCCGAGGTGAGGTCGAGCACGATTGAGTTCATTGCTCCCTCGGAGTATATGCTGCGTCCTCCACAACCGGCCATGTATCTGTTCCTGTTCGATGTCTCGATCATAGCGCAGCAGAGCGGTTATCTGGAAACGGCCTGCTCGGTGCTCAATCGTCATTTGGATGAGATGCCAGGTGATGCTAGGACTCAAGTGGGTTTCATTTGCTACGATAGCTTCGTGCACTTCTATAGCATGGCCGAGGGATTGAATCAGCCGCATGAGATGACCCTGCTGGACATTGATGATCCCTTCCTGCCGCGTCCAGACAGTCTGTTGGTTAATCTAAAGGAGTGCAAGGAACTGGTACGGGATCTGCTGAAGCAATTACCCAAACGATTTGCACACACGCATGATCCCGGATCGGCATTGGGTGCAGCACTCCAGGTGGCCTTTAAGCTAATGGTGAGTACATCAGACTCCTCTAAAGCTCTTTAATTAAATCCTTGTTTCTTTTGTTCACAGCAAGCATCTGGTGGTCGCATCACCGTCTTTCAATCGTGCCTTCCCAACAAGGGACCGGGATCGTTGGAGCCGCGTGAAGATCCCAATAATCGTTCGGCCAAGGATGTGGCACATCTGAATCCAGCGACAGATTTCTACAAGCGTTACGCTCTGGAGTGTTCTGGCTATCAGGTGGCAGTCGATATGTTTCTTATGAATCAACAGTACAGCGATATGGCTACCATATGTAAGCAAATCATCCTAATCCCAATTGTATTACAGCTGTAACAATTGTCTTCCTTCTAGCCGGCGTGAGCAAGCACAGCGGTGGCTGTGTGCATCATTTTCCGCTGTTCCAGAAGACCAAGCAGCACATGGTGGACTCGTTTAGGCAATGCTTTAAGCGTTATCTTACCCGAAAGATTGGCTTCGAGGCGGTGATGCGCATACGCTGCACACGTGGCCTCCAGGTGCACACATTCCATGGCAACTTCTTTGTGCGCAGCACCGATCTCCTCTCGCTGCCCAATGTTAATCCGGATGCGGGCTACGGCATGCAGATATCGTACGAGGAGAGTCTAACCGATGTGAAGACCATTTGCTTCCAGGCTGCGTTGCTGTACACGAACAGCGAAGGTGAGCGACGGATTCGTGTCCATACGATATGCTTGCCGGTGACTGCATCTCTGCCGGAGGTCATGCATTCCGCGGACTCGGAGGCCATCATCGGTTTACTATCCAAAATGGCTGTGGATCGTTCAATCGCATCGAATCTGTCCGATGCTCGCGACGCCTTCATCAATGCGACCATCGATGTGTTCAATGCATTTAAGATTGCACAGAATCTTCCATCTGGGCAGTCGGGTCAGTTGATAGCACCACGCAGTCTGGCCCTCATGCCACTCTACATTCTGGCGCTGCTCAAGCACGTGAGTGTCTCTTAGATTATCTGCTTTATAGATTGTATCTATGATATTTTCTTGTATCCCTTTTGTAGCCCGCTTTCCGCGTGGGTACCAGCACGCGTCTGGATGATCGTGTCTATGCCATGGACTGCATGAAAACGTTGCCACTGGATCAGCTCATGAAGTATATATATCCAGAGCTGTACAAGATCGATGGCCTCGTTTATCATGCACGCAACTCGAATGTGAGCACGACGCAGGAGGAGGACGACGACGATGATGATCTTTTGCCGGACATACCGAGACTGCAGCTGTCTGCGGAGCAGTAAGTGTCTTTAGCTGTTAAGAAGCAGAGTTTTAGCCATGTCTATTAGTTTATAACCAAATTTGTTAAAAAAAAGAAACTTGTTTTAAGGAAACTATGTTTCAAAACTATATTTTCTGAGACATTCTTAAATTTTTGCTCGAACATAAGGGCTACGATCCTAACAATGATCTTTCTTTGTAACCTTTACTAATTTCAACCCTCTCTGCTGCAGTCTGGACTCACGATCGATATTCCTGATGGACTGTGGCACACTAATTATGCTTTATGTTGGCATCAATGTGCCTTGCGATGTGCTACAGGCGCTATTTGGTAAGCTTAACTGAATATTTCCAAAGTTTACTTTATACTCATTAATCGATTTATATTTTGCAGGCATTAGCTCTACGGCAGAATTGCCGGACTATGTTTACGGCTTACCCAATGTTGTTAGCGCTGAGAATGATGTGCTAAAGCGTTTCATACTGCGCCTCAACTATGATAAGCCCCATGCGCCGCTAGTGCAAATTATCAGGTAAGTTCCATAAGCTTTAATCAAATCATTCCAATCAATTATAGTGATTACGTTTTACAGGGATACGAGCACGGCAAAGGCTCAGTTTATTGAGAGATTAACGGACGATCGAAGTGAATCTAGTTTGTCATACTATGAATTTTTGCAACACATTCGGGCTCAGGTTAAATAGTATATAAGCAGAAAATCCTACTACTATTGTATACAACATAAATACGAGTTTCTTCGAACCTAAAAACAAACAAACAACAACAAAAAACAAAACAAAACTCTGGTGACTAAACAAAGAAATGAAAAATCGACTCAACTCGACTGAGAATTAAGTTGGTCTTGGGGAAAAGCCAACTGCAATCCGCCAATTTCCAAGGATATGGAATGAACAGAGACGAGAGAGAGTGTGGGAGAATGTTAAATATATAATATAATTAACTAAATAACATCAAGTGTTGCCTCGAGGATCAATCTTAAATTGAGAGAAATAACAAAATAGTTGTGCCCTTGGCTTAGATAATTTTGAAAGTGCATGTATTTATTTATTTGTTGATTTGTTGCACTAAAAAAGAAAAGTAAACAATTATCACCACCTACAATTAATTCAATAAATCGATAAAAAAAATATATATATATTAAAAAATTTAGACAAGTCCTGTCACAACACATTTAGTCCTCATAGCCTGCAAATACTAGTTAGACGAGTCAAGAGCAAAGTTATTTATTATAGCAATAAACATCAATTGTAAAATTATTTTTTTTATATATATATATATTTTTCGTGCTTGTTTTTAATAGTCACATTTGCTTTGAGTTTCCAAAAATCAAAGCCTTAAATTATAAAAAAAGAAACAACAGTTTTCCTTGCTTTCTTTTATTTTTAAACTATTTCTTTTGCTTATATTTAACTGCTTGCAACATTCATTAAGACACATTGTTATTGTTTTTAATGTTTAATTTTCCCTTTGCTTTAGCTGTTTTCAGTAGTATTTATTTTCCAAATAATATTTTTATATATAACAATTATATTAGTATATTTAAGTTGTCTGTCGGTTAATGACAAACAAATCGTAGTAGGTGTCGAGAGAAGAAGGGAGTTTAAAGCGAGTTAATTGTAGTTAGATCAACTTATTTCAATGATTGTGTGCGTGTATTGGGAACAGATAGATATTTGGAATGCTATGGAATGATTGTCTTAAGCTTATAAAAATAAAGAATTAAAAAAACAATTATATTATACATATTAAAACAGTATAAAGATACAAGAACATAAGTTAATTCACAAAAGGTAGTTGGAAAATCTGTTTTGTACAATCGATTTATTGCATTGTTTGTACTATAAACTACACAGAACGAAATTAAATAACGTATGCTGTACTATAAACTATAAATCGTATATAGTATATATATATATACACACTTATACATAGAGAGCAAAATAAAATTTTAAATAAATCATCAAGTTTACGTACTTTTATTAACTAACGAGAGCTAATTTATTCTGATAGCAGTAAATCAACAGTTAAAATCCTTCTGGAATCGTTAATTCATATATGTATAACCATTGGGATCCAGCCAAATTATGCCCATATTGTGAAAACCGTTCCCAATTTGTAAAATTGGGATTCAATCAGAGATGCAGCCATATTATATCCAAATTGTGAAAATCCTCTCCAAATTGTAGATTCATATATAACCATTGTGATCTAGCCAGAGATTTCTAAAAATAGATTTGTCCATATTCTGTTAAAGATCACACATCCATCAATAATTACTTACGGATTGCAGTACGGCGATCGTGGGGGATATTTCTTCTTGGGTTCTGTATACTGTAAGGCTACATACATTTTGGTATGTTTTGGTGAAGATTCTCTTGCCTTCGCTTTGATCTTGCTATGGCTTAATTCTACATGCTCACTTAGCAACTGTGAATCTGTGTAGTAAATTCCGCACAAACGACACTGGAATATTTCCTTGGCTTCCATTTCTTTGCGTATGAAAGTGGCCTCGTGATAGCGTCTGAAATGTTCATTTAGTTCCAGTTCGGAACGAAGACTTCGCCCACAAACATTACAGTTGGAATAGTGGGTAGTTTTCTCTTGATTCCAATTATCTGAATAATGAATGGACAAATGATCCTGCATTTTATCAACATCCGTAAATTCTTCTTGGCAGAGAAAACAATTCATTGTGCTGTCCTCATCACAATTAATTTGATTTGAAGCCATAAAGTCTTCTTGGCTCGAGCACAGACTTGTCTGTATAAAAATAATGAAATTTATTTATGTTTAATGTATTTGCTAAGAATTCACTTACATTTGTGTTTCCCTCCATTTTGAAATGAATTCTTTTTTAAGTGCGCAATTTATGTTGTTAAGTACATTTCTATTTATATTTTTTGCTTAGTTTGATGAATTTTCTGCAACTCAAGCGCTTTCAGTTTTAAACATTATTTCCATCCGTTTTTCTTTTCAGCTCCTCTTTCGTTGTGTGTTAAAATGAAACTGAGCACTTCAAAACGTAGAATGAGAGAATAGAGTAAACAGATCTAAGCGGGTCACGTATGTGTGTGTGTGTGCGTTTTGCTTGTGTGAGACTAAGTGCTAAGTGATTAATGTAAGGGACAGCGTGCACTTTAAAATAGTGTTGGAAAGTGTTGAATATGAGATATAATAGCAACCACCCATTGAATACATGTGTTTCCACTTATGTGTGTGTGTGAACTAGCGGGTTTCTCAATTTGATGTAAACAAAGCACAAAATTGGTAGAATTTGATGCGCCCGCATCAGACTAAAGCTAACTTAAGTGATATTTACGCGGCATTATTCAATGTATTTCTTTAATTCGATTACATTATAAATATCTGAGTCTATACACACAATCTACCTGCTAGTCTTTCATCCTTAAATAAGAATGAGTGAAAGAAACGTTCGACTAGAATTTATAACCAGTTAGCGTAGGTTCTAAAAATAGACTCCTGGAAGGACGGTTGAAAAGCAATAAAAACTAATGACAAGGGTCAAGTGAAAGGTATTCAGATTGTTATCTTGGGAACATAAAAAAGAAGAAACTACATTAAAACCTTCAGAGGTGACAATACCATCTCACCGCTGAATTATATAATTGAACTTTTTTCTTTTCATGTTTTTAATCATTTATATTTAGTGTTTTTAGCAGTTTACATTTAACATTATCTTTGTGTAGTTTAAAATACATTAACAATGTAAGTTTCTATGAAAAACATCAATATACATACATACTAAGGAAGAATCCCCGACGAGATCGAGTTGTTTCCCATTTGAAAACGGGACTTGAACTGAAATAATCACAAATATTACTGTTTATTTATATTCTGCTGATGATTGAATGCGAAGATGAAAACAAAAAATGTTCATTAAGCATTTTGTTTATTTCCAGTGAAACGGAACACGAGTAAAACGAGTTAAATGATAATGTGCCTTATCAGCAAAGCATAATAGTCGACGCGTCTTTGTGTCTGTAGGCGTATGTGCTCGCTTGGTCGCACACGAAGTCGGTGACTTGATTCGGTTTCAACTTCGTTTCTTGCTTCGGGTGCTTTACAGTGCGCTGTTTTTATTCCCGCCAATTCCTTATCGCTAATCAGCACATCCATATATGCATAGAAATAGTTCTGAACATTTAGAATATGAAATAAATGTGATTAATTCATTTAATGCGATGTCGAGAGTTGCCTTTGAAGCGATAAGTCATAATATACGATCCGAAAATGTTCCAGTAGCTTAGATTAATCTCTGTCTTCAAGAATTTGCAAATTCTCTCTTGTTGAATCCCCAAAAGACCTTTCTATGGCACATGATTATCGTAGTCAAACCAGAGATTTCTAAAATTCAAAAGATTTAAATATATTATCAATTTCCCACTTTAGCTGTGCGAAGAGATTACACATACGGATTGCAAAATGGAGAACGCAGCGCGTATTTTTGTTTAGGACTTGATGTTAAGCTAGAGTTGAATGCTTTGTACTTGGAAGCGGATTCCTTGGCTGGACTGTAATTGGCAGCTGCGACGGCATTTAACAGTTTTGTGCTCCAAACTTTTTTCTTTGGCGGCCAGAATTCACCATCAGTGGAAGCTGGTGGTGTTAGCTGTGCTGGTGGTGTTAGCTGTGCTGGTGGTGTTAACTGTGCTGGGGGCGTTAACTGTGCTCTTGGCGTTGGTCGCATTGGCTGCGCTGGTTCCGTCGGCTGCTCTGCCCGGAAGGCTGTAATGAACGGATGCCTTCGATGTCTGACTTGCATGTGCTTCAGCAGATTTCCTTCTCGTCTGTAGCTTTTCTTGCACAGATGACACCTAAAAGCCTTTGAGGACCACTTCTTGCCTTGCAGATTTTTGTGCATCCTCTTGTGTATTAATAGTAACGTCTCTGATCTCATACTCATGCCACACAAGTTGCAGGTAAATTTTGGTTTCTCTTGATTCTGTTTATTTGGAACTATTGATGGTGGGGCATGATCAGCATGAGTTTTAACTGGAAGTGGTGGTAATTGTGACTGGGGTGGTGCTACCACTGGTGTGGCACCAATGCCCATGTTCAGGTGTGAGGCATGCATCGTAAGATGATCCTTTAAGCTGTTAATGTCGCTAAACGGTTGCTTGCAAAGATAACAAGGTATGCGAACTATATATCCAGTGGGAGCATATTGTGATAAATTGCTGGCCAACATGGCTCGCAGTGATGGCATATGCGGTGGCACCATCGGTTCCTGCTGCGGTTCATGTGGTGATAGTGGCGGTGTTGTCAGGAACAAGGGTATTTGTCCCACATCTGCAAGGAGGTTAGGTGGGTGGTATGCTTCCCGTATTTTTAGCTGCTCCTTCGCATTAGTTCCAGCAAAATGCATATTATTAACAGAACTTCTTGGTAGTTCATATTTTGTTCTAAGCTGCTTTTATAAATTTGTACTTATAATCGCTATCGTTTTTTTTTTTTTATATAAAGATCAATTAAACTTACAAATGCGTCCTCCATAGTGTCCCACTATTATTGTCTATAAAAAAAAAATTAAATAATCTCAATGTACGACGCTCAAAGCGTGAGTTGTGCTCCTCTAAGAATTTCACAACGAACTGAGCTGCGATTCGCTTTTCCATGCTTCTTATATTCTTTTCTCTCTTGTTTGTTCACACGCACACACACACACAGATCGAACGTGCACACATACAAACTACATACATACATGCACGATCGAGCTCTCACAGGATTCAATTTTCTACCTAAGGCAAGAGTTTGAAATTTAAAGACTGCTTGCTTATGCATAAAGATGGCATATTTTGCTTTGTACATACATACATACATACATATGTATATATGTTTCTCCACATGGAAATGTATTGGCCCCATACAAAGATAAATACACAAACTCATATGAAAGATAAATGAGCGATTGTGTTACGTATGTGGATGTGTGTGTGTGTGCATTTATATATAACTGTAAGTCCGTTTTAGTTTGCTTATGTAAACAGAATTTAATTTCGTGTGTGTGTGTATATCTTCTGCTTGCATTTGTGAGCCCGCCAAACGACAATAAGCTGACTGCTATGTTATGATCATATAAATTGTTAACCATTAAGAAATTTTAATATATACGAACATTTTGATAACGACTTTGATTAATGCGAATAATCAACTTTTAATATAATATAAATTTCATATTAAAAAAATCACCTTTTGGACTTTTCTAGATTTCCACAAATAAATTTGTACTTTTTAACATCTAAAATATGGAAAGATTATTTTTTTTTAAAACAAATTTACAGTCAAGCCGACTTTAAAAGACCCCGTTGTCCTTTAAAAGCAATCATATTAAATAATCAATTGTTTTCCATACCAATAAAAGATTTTAATTTCAGGATGCATATGTATGTCGATTTTGGTCAAGAATATATATACCATTTGAGCTCAGCCACACCAATCCCTGCTTGTTACGTACATTTTTTTGTAAGAAGCCCAAAAGACCCTGTATTATTTTTAGTACGGGTCCGCAAATAAAACGTTATCAATTTCAAATGTCAAGTATAAGTCATAATAAGCAACTTTATTAATCTATTCCCTGCATATTAATTCATAAATAATCCACAAAGCAAATATAAAGATGATATATGTTTAAAATTTAAAAATGGTCGACAAATGATCTTTAAAAATTCCTAATTTAAATTGGATTATGTTGTTTTCTGATACTTGGCCGATCTCCTTTTAGTAAAAAAGACCTTAACAAGTAATTATATGTTATGTTAATTATAATAAGGAGTATAAGCAGAACAGATTTAATTCAAGAGTTTGTTAGCTTCTTAAGTCTTGTGTGAGTTGAGTTGAAGTTTATTCTTAGGGACTTACTGAAAGTTCTGTTTGCCTGGTTTTACAGCTGGAATATTTAAATTACCAGCTTAATTCTCAGGCGAAAAGAAATCCACAGTAAAATTCAACACATTCGTTAATTGAGTTTATTATTTAAACATTTGTTAAGTTTAAATTTATTCAGTGAACATACGAAATATTCTGTTAATCTGATATGTTAAAAATAAACTCTGTTAGCAAGTCCTAAACTGAAAGGAAACAAAGAATTTTCTATCCAAAGTACAAGGCGAACATAATCAGCAGCTAGTGAGCGAGCGTACTGCTGTTTGTGTGATATGCAGGCGTCAGCGAACAGACACACAGACAGGGAAAAGAGGGAAAACAGACAGCTTAAAGCGGGAGGGCCTGCCCAGAGCGCTATTAACGTAGTGAGAGGGAGAGTGGGCTCTGCTGGCGACAGCGAAAAATTCTGTTAACCTAACATTGCTGTTAAAATAACAGCGTCCTGTTACCATTTCTGTTCGCCTGTTAATCCATCACAAATTTATATTATTTGCGGGCACTGCAGATCGCAGCGAACAAAAAAAATTCCGCGAAAGACATCAACGAACGGGCAAAAATGAGGATTTTACTAGCTGACGCACCAGGCGAACAGAATCAGCAGCAAGCGACAGACTTTAATTTAACAGCGCAACTTAACAGAGTAGTGAGCGTAGGCAGACGTAAACAGTCGTAGAGCCGCTCAGAGCGCAACTAACATAGTAACACCGATGTTTAGGTGTGTGTTCGCTGCAGCCGGCTGGCGGCCGCGAACAACCACACAAACTGCGTAGAGACCGACAGAAAGGAATTAAGAGCGGAAGAGTTTTCTCTGAGCGCGAATAAGAGAGTGCTTGAGAGCGAGAGAGATGTAAAAAAGTCGGTTTTAAAATAATTTCCCATTATTTTTAAATGCCAGATTAAATAGCAACCCATTAACTGTTTAATAGATAAGACGATGATTTATGTTTTATAATTTCAATTGCTTTTATTTTTCTCTTTGTGTATTTTGTATTCAAGACAAATTTGTTAAACGCACTAACTACGGTTACAAATATAAGTAAAATTAATATAATTATTATTATAATTATAATATATATATGTATATGTATGTTTAGTTATATCTATGTAAAGACTACGCGCTTAACACTTATGGCCGGGTGTTAATTAGTATTTACAAACTGTATATACCCCATCATAATCAAAACATTCCATACGCTCGTGCCTGAGATAAACGAGGAAGTTTCTGCTTATTTCTCATAACTTCAAACTCTAAAATTATTTAATATATTCCGAATTTTCAGTGAATTTGTATGCAAATAATTTTCAAAATCGGATTAAAACTTATGACTAAAAGGAGCAAAATGAACGAGAAGGCGTATGAAATGCTGTCCCATAATGTATTTTGATTTAAAACGTAAATTTAAATAGGCTACAAAACTAATTAAAGAAGTAAAATTTGATGAATATGACTCTACGATCCCCGCGATATCGATAACTATATACATAGCCACAAGTATCACCCACTATATCTTACATATATATATATCTATATATATATAGCGGTCTAATTGATTTGATTTCTGGTTAGGAACAGGTGTCCTCTTTAAGCCATAAACTGCTTTTTTGGTAGGACTCTTTATGGTTTAATCAAATCGACTGCATTATAAATATATATATATGTATATAAGTGTGTGTGTTTGTGTGTAAAATAATATGTATGTGTGTGCATGATGTGTATATGTGTGTGTGTTTGTTTATAAATTAGTTTAAAGATGATTCTCAGTCAGTATCCATTCTACCCAAAAGCCCATCTGGGGGATTCTTCTAGCGACGTAGAACTTCTTGGATCTTTAGATTGATTTTAGCCACTGTGTACTATCCGCTCATGACTGCTCGATTCTGTAAGCGATAAAATATCGATTAGTTATCTTCGATAAACAATATTAATTCTATAAACATTAACAATAAACAAAATGTTAGGGACACAAAGAAGAAGAAGCAGCGATTTTGGGCAGCATTAACAATTCTACAAGAGCCGATTGTGTGTGTGTGTGTGTATGTGTGCGTAAGTTTGTGAAGGAATCAGTTATTATAATGACTATAATGGAATACGCCTCGGAACGATCTGTTCAACACACATACATATATACGTGTATTTTGGTTAGTTCAGATCGCAGACAAACAAACAAACGATGCAAAATTTTGGAATACTCGTAATATTTTTAGTTCTGGTTTTGGTAATCCACCTACCGAGATTCTTTTTGGCCAAAAATAGTTAAACATGGATGGAGGTAGGTATAAATTCTACAACTCATAGAACACACTCTATTTTCAGGGCGGTGGTTGGATATATTAAGCCGTCACGCCCTCTCTCTCATCGCAATATCGGTGCACATCACCAGACAATCCGAATCGAATATATCTTTATTGTTATCACCTGGCGACAGTCTCAAATCTCTAACTGTATTTCGAGAGCGCCAAGAGCAACAATAGAAAAAAACGAGACGAAATACCGAAAATTTAGAATAGAGAAGTGAACAGATCGCGGGAGAGACCCAGTAAAATATGTCTATATTCCTAGATAGATATAGTTTACTTACCAATTGAGGTTTGAGCGGCTTTGCGACGGTCCTTGATCACATAGCAGGCGGTGCAGAGGAAGAAAATACCACCGAGCACCTCCACGAAGGTCGTCGAGAATAGTGAATACTGTAGTGCCTCAAAGGAGATCACATCTTCCGAGCTCTAAAGAAGTAAAACATTAAATACAGGTTTATTATAACGGGAATTCATTGTACTTACAGTCGTTTTGGGAGTAAAGTCCTGCAGGGAATCGGTGAGCGTTTCCGTTGCGTTCTCTTTCACCTGAGACAAAATCTGCATTGTCTGTTCAGCAATCTTTTCGGTCTTTGCGCTCAAACTGCGCTTAATGGCAACAGAAATCTGGAAAAAAGTTGAACAGTTATTTATCTAATTCAAGTCTTTAGTTTTATGTGTGCGTATACTTACAGCACCCACTAGATAGGGACTTCCGGCATCGCCCAGAGCGTGGGAGATTAGAATTTGGAAGGCTTCAGCGGTTGAGCGACGTGTGGGCATCACCACATACTATAACAACAGCAGTTTAAGAGATTAATTAAGTGTTTAAGAGTATTAAGCATGAGACAAGCAGTGTTACCAACAATAACAACAACAACAGTGGTTAGAATAGCATATTAGGTGGTGATAAGCAGTGCCAATAAGCGCAAGTTGTGCAAAAGCCACAGTCAACAGTCAACAGATTCAAGCAGTCTCACAAAAGCTCGCCATAGATGACGCCACTGAGGCGTAAGCGACTGCAGCGGGAACAGCCAATTGGGTTTGTGTCGCCGATGACAATTTTAAAACGAAAGTGAGAACAGCTGGCAGCTGGGAACAGTTCTTTCAACGCACACGCACGCTGTCCCCCCCTCTCTCTCTCTCTTTGTCTTTATCTTTGCCTCTCTTTTAAGCAAGCGATCGACCGAATTCTTGACTGTGGCAATTTGTTGTCTACATTTTTCTGTTTTACTCTAATTTCAAATTTATACAACAAAAATCAAATATCTACATTAACTGTTTACTGTTATAAACAAATAAATGGGTGTATGGGCGTGTGTGTCTGTGGGTGTGAGTTTCAGCATGGAATATCAACTAATAAAAATAATTGCAATAAAAAGCGCAAAGCAAATTCGATAGCCGAAAAAAAAGTAAACAAAATAAAAGAAATTATAGCTGATTACAGAAACATAAACAAAGTGTAATAAATATAAAATCAGACGATAATAATGTGCTGGGGTGGTGCCACCTGAAAGCTCTTTTGTACCCGGCTGCTGCCTGATTAGATAATCACTTAGTGGGACGCCAAGAATGCTCATACGCACTGTTGGCCAAAGCGGAACTGATGCAATTCCCAAAATAAACCCCCAAAAAAAGCGATACAATTCGCATTCTTTCGTTTATGCGGTTACGTGCGTTTTCGGCCACAGCTGATCATAGTCAGCAGAAAGAAACGAAATAAAACAGCTAAGAGCAACTGTTTTGGCCACAAAACGTGACTGACACATAAATAAACTTATACTCAACTCACACCAAGGAAACTGCTCTAGCATTTCGTCGAGGAATGAGAGTTGTCAATTTTCTTGTCTTTCTTTTTGGGGTCGTGGAAAACAGGGTGGAAAACTGCACAAAGTAATGTAATTTCTTGACTTTTCCTTGCGGTAGTGCACCCCTGGGGGGTCTTGACTTTCCCATCTTTTTCTTTATCTTGGGCTTATCCTAAGGGTGGCTCCCTCGGGAATATAAAAAAGGAATGAGAAATGCGTGCAGATATTTAATGAGAAAGCAGAAAGAAACTACAGTGGAGTTGAAGCGACAGTAAGTTGCCCTGTGCCTGCTAAAGCTGACTGCTATGAAGACTATTTTAACACTTATTCTGTCTTCCTCCCTCACATTTAAAATTTATTGTAATGGTTTCATTTAAATGAAGTTTTCAGTATCGTTTTACAACACTATACTACTGACAACTGTTAGATTTGAAGAGGTTAAGTTTAAGCTGACTTTTTCTAGTTAACTTGTAAGCGTTTCTTTCGTTATTTATGGCTAAAAAAGGTGTCACCTCGCGTTGCCTATGAATACAAGAAACCAAATACCAAATTTGATGTTCGTAGCTCTTACCATCTCTGAGATAGTCGTGCTCGAACTTTAACTAAAGGAATCGGGAGTATATAGTTGTTACAAACTGGTTATACCCTCAGTACCGGGTGTCTAAGTGCCAATAATGAAATGCACCACAACCAAATGAGAAGTTAAAGTAAATTACAGCGCATGTGGGTGAGTTTCTGTGTGTGTGAGAGTGTGTGGGTGATGCACGTGCGGGTGTGTGTGTGTTATAACAGTAAAAAGTTAATAATACTTTACACACAAATACTAAAACATATATGAATATATTACTAAAAGTGCAAAATTACAAAAGCCAAAAAAATTATGGGATAAAAAAGTTTTTTGTTTTTTATACAATTTGGTTAGCAATTGAAATGAATTTGTTTTTTGTTGTTTTTCATTTTTGTTTATAAATTGTCTTACCAGCAAAATGTCCGCAACAATTGCCCAGTTCATGTTTAAAGCTAATTGACCGAAAAATATCAATAAATAGGTAAGAATCGTAGAGCTAGAAACGAGCAAACAGGCGCCGGTCAAAAGCGGAGCGCTTAGAAGCAGGCCAATAGCGCAGATAACGGGATCGGCGGTCGGGAAGCGTTTCCTCAGCGTTTGCGATAGAACTGAACCCAGTGGAACGCCGAGCAGACCAGCAAACATGGTAATAAGCCCAAATATGAGAGAGACGCTAAGAGATTG
This sequence comes from Drosophila cardini, assembly GCA_018903735.1. Lineage (NCBI taxonomy): Eukaryota > Metazoa > Arthropoda > Insecta > Diptera > Drosophilidae > Drosophila > Drosophila cardini. The sequence goes on along the minus strand of JAEIGM010000001.1, from coordinate 10,527,092 downwards.
GTCAGGTTAGGATTATACAAGAGGCAGCAAACAAATTGGTTAGAATCAAACAGTTAAAACAAAAATTGTGACGGAAACTGAGACGGAGACGGAGACTGAGAGGCACAAGACAGTTGTTGTTGTTGTTGTTATCACTGGGGATGTTTAAGGCTTAACGCTTTTTTGCTTACCAACAGCATGTCGGCCACAATGGACCAGCTCAGATTGAGCGTCACCTGAGCGATGAACACAAAGAAGAAGCACAGAGTACCGCTCATCTTGGGCACAATCAAGGCCATAAAGACCATCGGAGCCGATATAAACAATCCAACAGCACAGATATAGGGATCACAGTTCTCGATCCGAGGACGCAGCCTTTGGGCCAGCACCGAGCCCAAAGGCACTCCAATTAGGCCAGCACCCATGGCGACCAGACCAAATTTGTAGCTAACACTTTTTTTTTTTATGGATTATGGCAACAACAACAGAATTGTCAAAGGTGGGTAATCAGTGGGGGTGTCTCGGGGTGGGGTCGAGGGGTAGGTAATACTTACTCATCCAGTTTCAGATTCTCATTGCCAGGCTGCATCTTGAGACCCAGGTGAATGAAGGTGGGTCCCCACCAGGCCAGAGCACCTGCCACAAAAGCCACACAGGTGAATCCTGTGGTTGAGAGCATGAACGAACGATTCTTGACCAACTCCTTGATGTCCGTCCAGAAGGAAGTGGGTTGCATGTTCTCAGTTCCCTCACTAGCCCCACGCTGTGGGTCCTTGAGCATACAGATGAGTATCACAGCAATTACGCCCAAAATGGGCGTTACACGCAATGCCCAGCGCCAGTTTTGGGCAAATTCCGCCGTCTTTGAGCCAACAATGTAACTGCAAAAAGAGATCAAATTAGTTACATGACATGATCATTGGACAGACTCACAAAAGTGTTGAAACTGAGACACATTTTGTTGCATTGGCTGTCAATTGTCAATTGCATGAACAATTTCCCCTGCCCAATTGACCCCACTTAAGTGAATTTGGCTTAATTGAGTTTAAATTCGTATTTGATTTGCTATAAATAAAACAAATTGAGAAAAAAAACTGTGCAATTAAACTGGCAACTTAACCCGAAGCCACAAAAGGTGAACAAATCAGCGAATCTTTCTCACACAACCTGAGAATTGATTGCTCAACGAAAATAAAAAAAAAAAGCAGACAGAGCACTGATAACAGATAGCTGATAACAGTTCACTACTGACAGTCGCCTAAACAAATTGAAAACGTGACCTCGTCTGTGCTCTGTCTATCTATAACGGTTAGTGACTGCTTGGGATCAAGACCTCCATTCGTTCAACGATCAATTTTAATCTACATTCAGTTTCAAACTGGGCAATCGACAGTCGAGCATCTCAGTTCACAGTTCACAACTTACCCAAGACCCGAACCCACGGGTATGGCAAAATAGAACATAGCGAGCATCTGGGAACGCATACTGTTCACAAACAGATCCGATATTATTGTAGGAGCTATAGTGCTGTAGGAAGCCTCCCCGATGCCCACCAAGGCCCGGAATGTAAGAAACCATCCAAACTGTTTCATAAACGATCCGAGTAGTGTTGTTGTTGACCACAAGGTAACGCCCACAATCATAAGCCAGCGGCGTGAGTAGCGATCTCCCAAATAGCCAAAGAGTGGTGCAAATACCATATAGGAGACCACGAAGGCCGTCTGTAGTAATCCCGCACTATCATTGTCTATTTGGAAGTCATTCTGTACATTGGTTAGCACACCTGTAAAAGAGAAAGAAACGAAGAGAGAGAGAGAGGGAAAGTTTTAAGTACACTTATAGCACAAGTGTTATTTTTAGTTAAGTTAGTTGTATAGATTAGTCTGTTCCTGCTAATTGTTAAAGCTAACCTGATTTTTATATAACGTTATAGAGTTTTTTCAAAAGTTACAGACAATTTGTACTTAACCTTATATGGAACCCGTTATGGAATCATGTTAACTAACACTGTGTGGTCGCTGTTAAGCGACTGTTATTAATGGCACGTTTTAACAGCGCTACTTCAATGCTAAAAATATCAAAACTGATTCCATATGAATTAAAAATATAAACAAATCGCCAAAGTAAGCAAATAATTGTAACCTTATTCATAATTTTCAGTATCAGTTTTGGCCAATGTTATGCCAACAATTGTTGATAAATGTGTATTATATCAGTGTTGAGATAGTATTCGTTTTATTTAACAAAACGCTTGATAACAGGCATTAATAAAGAAAATATAATAAATATATATATTTTATTTATTTAGTAGTATCTGCCAACTGGCATTCTACACACGCACACACACACACACAGACACCCTGTATTTCCGGGCTGATCATCTTCTTATAAATATTTTTCAAATTAACTTACGGATATGCAAGTCACTTAAAAAGCCATTAATTATAGTATTGACAACACGACCTAGACAATAACGGTTTACGTTTGTTATGCATGAGTTACCTACTATAATTAACGATGCACAAATTTACTATTCGTACGTGCAGTGGCCTCTAATAACAGCCGAAAAATCTAACGGCAAAAGGTTCTGTGAGTGCGTTTGCACCCAAAAAAAAAAAAAAAGTTATAAAGAAATCAAAATTATTTGGTCAAGAGTAATGAGAAATAACGAGGGGAAGGCCGGCAAGGCAAGAGCCGGCTTTAATAATATTAACCATATTTCCAATACCAATACCAATACAAACAACAAAAAGCTCAACAAGTTGTGAACTGAATTAACGAACGAACAGACGAATGCTTCGCTCGACGTGGCACGAAGTCAAACGAAGTGTGAATCAGCAGCAGAAGCAGCAGCAATAGCAGCAGCAACCGCAAACGCTCGCTCGGCTGACGTTTTATGTTTAATTATTTCATTTTCTGGGTCTTTTGCACATTTCGCTTTTGAGAAATTTATCGTACGATTTTTTCAACCAATCAGCGCGTTTGTTTGGCCAGTGACGTAACGGTACGACGACGCCAACTGAGCGGCGAGCGCCACGCGATGTTAAAAGCAATGTGGGGTGTGTAATACCATATGCATTGCTTACATATACATGCATGTCTACGCATGTGTATGCGTTGTATGTGTGAAGTTTCGATCCACAAGCAGTTGGCGTGTGTGCGTGTGTGTGTGTGTGAGTAAGACAGATATTCGCAAGGTTCGACGTTTGCTTATGGCATTTTTAGCATTGCGTTTGCTTGAGAGTCAGAAGTGCGAGGGGGTCAGACGTCGCGACAAAGGCTTTGCGTGTATTGTTGTTGTTGTTGTTGATTTTACTTTTCGAGAGAGCGTCTCGGCATATTTTTGCCGGTTATAGAAACTTGAGAGTAAGTTGAGAACCAGTTTTTGTTGCTTCCCCCACAACCGTTCTTGTTCTCTCTTTATGTGTCTCTCTCATTCTCGCACTATTTGCTGATTATTGTCAGACGGAACTTAAGTATTTCCATTTCAGCTAGTAGAAGGCACTTGTCTAGCAGCAGTTGGATACTAGGCTTTGATAGTGCATATTGCCATATAATGGAACGAGTTGAACGCGTCTCTCTGCCTCATTAATATGAATGGAAAAAAATGAAAACGTTGCTAACCTGAAAGCGATTCTTATTGGCCTTGAAGAATCGCGCGATGTGCAGATTCAGTCAAAAGACTTCCTCTAAATGGAAAAACTGAATGCCTTGAAAGCATTAAATGATGGTATTAACACCATTTCCCCGATTCCCTCCCTATACAGGTATTTTTTTCTTTTTATATTGGGAAAGCTAATGACTTTCTTTTGGAAAAATAGAAATCGTTTAAAAGCTTCGCACATCGATTATCATAAAGCGTAAAGCGAAGTTTCCAGAGCTTTAAAGTCTTCCTCATCTTCACAATTGTTCACTCATCTATTGTTGAAGTGACTGTTAAAGTTATTTCTGTTGTTGTTCATTTAAGTTGTGCTTTTTACAGGTTGTTTTGTCGCTATTTCTGTTTGCCACTTTTCTTCTTTTGCCTCTTCGGTCATTGACATAGAAAACACAAATGAAATATGGCAAATAATGTAAAGTGCAACAACAAAAACAATGACAACAACAAAAACATTTGACAGATTGTGCAAAAAGAAAAAAAAATCGAAATAAAATACTGTAAATACAGTATTTTGCATTTCTAAGAGTATTATTTTATTTATAGGGTATTAAAGTACATCTTTCAATTTGTTTAAAAAATTCGCACAAAATGAAAGTTTTCAATGGGAATTTCAGTAAAGTTTTGTAATAATTTAAGGCAACAAATTGTTGTTATACCCAAAAAAAGACAGCAAGACTTGTACAAAATGCAAAATAGCACTATCTACATAAAAAAAAGAGCTAAAAAAAGAGATAAAAAACAATCAATTTCGATGAGTCTTCAAAACTTTCAAAAACAAAAGATCACGTAATATTTAATTAAGTATTTAGCGAATTACTTTTTTAGTATTTATTTAATACCTCAAATTCCTAGTGCAATCGATGATCAAAAAACTGTTGACAATTATTGTACAAGTATTTTTATTTTATTTTGTTTTTATTATTTTTTGTGTTTTTTTTTTTTGGAAAGCGGCCAAATGATTACGTAGACAAGCAACAGGCAATGCATGGTCTGATTTTAAGATATTTTGTATACACTATATATATAATAATAGATATATATAGACAGTATATAGGCTTATATAGATAGATTTAAATTTGTTTCATTTAAATGTTGGCTCTCAGCTGTCATAGTGTTGTCGAACAAAGTTCAGTCTCAGTTTGTCAACAATTTGCATCAGCAGATATTTTGCTGAATGAATGAAAAGGCCAAAAAAGAAAATTGTGTATTAACGTTTAATAGTCGGGGATATTAGCAAGAAAATTGCAAGCCAGGCAATAAAAATATAATAACAAACTTTAAGCTACGTCGAATCATGCGATTATTTTAAAGTCTGAGATCATTTGCATCGTGAGTTCAAATCAAGAGAGACGGGCAAGACGGGCACTACGTAGAGAGGTCAAAACTCGGGGGTCTCTAAAAGCATAATGAAATGAATGGCAATTAAGTCTGCTACGAATGCTACAATATTATTTTGCAACACTTGACAACACACATTCGGACAACACCAACACTGTCCGACTGTCTGACTTGTCCGACATTTATGATAATGAGAGCTCGTCGCGAATGTTGCGAAATATATCCAAAAAAAACATTTGAACATTTGCAACATTGAAGGCTGCATAGCGATTTGGGCCCAATGAGACATTGGTAAGACACAAAACCACTCAATTTGTTGGCTTAAACAACGTTATGTCAATCACATGGCTTAAGCCGTTCTGGCCACGTGCCGATTTAGACGTGCACTGCTAAATGCAAGTTCTCTGCTATTATTGTTGGTAACATATTGAGTTTGTGCGATAAGGGGTAACTATAATCATTAATTAATGATAACCCTTATCACTGTTATCAGTTATCAACTGCAGGCGCATTCAAAATAATTGTTAATTATAGATTTGCTAATAAGTTGAGGTAAAATTTAATGACTTGAAGCTAACTTTAATTAAGACAGGTTAGCCAAAAAGGTTAAGAGCAGTTCAAATAAGCTTTCATCAAATTCCCAATCGGTTAATGCAAATAAACAGGTCGGGAGAGAATACAGAAAGATGAGTTGGTATGGGTGACTTTGAATACCAAAGCGAATACGAATACGAATATGAATACAAATACTCGTATTCGAATGATGAATAAGCGTATAAATAAACAGCATGACGTGTAAACTGTGTATCGTGTACATAAGAACAAACAACTTATCGCTCAATTTATATATTATTATTATAATATATACTATATTTAACTTTAATATATCATTTCCTGTCATGAGTCCCTTTGATTAAAAAGAATCATACGATTATTTTGCTGTTTGGCTGGCAATTAAGGGCTTAACGAAAGTGCAAATCTGTTTTTAATGCTTCAAAAGTGTTTTTTTTGTGTTGTGCATACTGCTGTGATAGTGTTGGTTAACGAGTTTCAGTGATAATGCCCTTGGTTTCTTTGCTGCTTTAGCCTCGTCGCATGTGTTATCAATGATGGACAGTGTCATTGCAAAAAAGAAAAAAAACTGATGATTAAGCTGAAAAGTTCAAGTTTGCGATTTCAATTTTAAAACAAAAGAAACATAATACATATATAAAAGGGGGTTATTTTGAAATTAATTCACAAATTATATAGATTAGTTTAGTTGGAGCAACTAAACGGGCCAAATGCGCAACTGGTTTAAGTATTATTTGCCATGAAATGAAAATCTTGCAATATAATCCCGGTGTAAACAAGTTTTCATTTGTTTTTCCTAACTTGTAATGAATGATTATAAAACAGAAATGATTCACGCAATAATCACGCCATATATAAGTTTGTAAACAATTGTAATTGATAAGCGGAGTCTTACGACTGTTCGAGTTTCCTAGACGCGTTAGTAAACATTCTGGAGTGAATAAATAAAAAAAATTCCTTTAGCTTAGAGTGTCACGAGGGATTCGGGAGTGTAATAGACGTAATTATACTCCCCGAGACGGATATATATGTAGGCATTATGTGTTATCGTGTGAAGTCAGGTGGTTATTTCGCATAAAAGTGTTAAGATTTCATGAAATTTGACTAAATAGCCAAACTGAACCCAGTGATTGATTGGCTAGAAGAGTCATAGGAAATATCATACGATATATAAGGGAAGCAGACTCGCTTGAGTGACAAAGATAACAGATAAAGTAATTTAAGCAAGTCGTATGATTCAAAATGAGTAAATGTGTTTATTAGTCACACAAGATTCTTGTTTATATGCGTAAACACGCCCCTGTACACCCATACACACACACCCAACACAAAATACGTCAAAAAATAGCACAATTTAGTCGCTGTGACGTAACAAATAATTAAATACAAACTTAATCCAGCGTTTTGCCTTGTGTTATCTTTGTAAACAGTAGGCAAACGCATCGCAGCACGCGGCGATAACAATATCAACAAAAACGAGAACTAAAACAACCAACAATGAAATGCCGAAAATAAAATACTCTATCGATCGTTTTGTCAATTTAAATGTCAAACTAACAATACTCTCGGTAAGTGTAGTGTGAGAGAAAGGGAGAGGGGGATATACGGGCGCCCTCTGGCGTGCAATCTTTGACTCCAATTAGAGAGCGAGCGAGAGAGTCTCGTCTCTGCTGATAACAATTAGCACAGTATGCGGGTCGGGTCGTCACACTTCTGTTTCTCTTATTATTATGTGGCGTGTGGCTTAATCTAATTGAACTCTCAACTTACCCGCAATTGTAAAGCGATCCATGTAGTTGATGAGATTGACAAAGCAGAGCACAATAACGGTGAACCATTGGTTTGGTGTTGTTGGACGTAAAGGCGGTTCAGCATCATTGCCTCTCAGTCGCTCCATCGAAACGAAATCAGATGTTACTAGTTGTTGTGACGAATAGGTCGCTGGTAATCCGAGTGGATCTGATCCGGCAACGTCATCGTTGCTCCCACTGCTGCTGCTGCTGTTGCTCATCGCCGGATTGTCCATGGCTGCCGCGGCAGTAGGTAGCGGTTGATAGGCTGGATTGGGGTTTGGCGACATTCACGTGCCTTGCACTCGCAAACACTCACTCACACACACTCTCGCTCTCGCTCTTTCCAGCAGCAACAACGACACTGAAGTCGAAAGTTTATTTTACGAATAAAGCAGCAAAACGTTGCGGACAAAATATTTTTGCAGTCTCTTTATCTTTCTTTTACATATGAAACGACTCACTCACACCAGCGTACAATGCCGCGCAAACACACGCGATGCACGAAACTGTATGGGAAGCGGGAATGTGAAAATATGTGTTGGTGGCAGATTTCTATTCGCTCACTTTAAAAAAACACTCTTTGGCAGCGTTTCAAATCTCTTACAACTATTTATTTTGATTATTTTGCTCTTGCAGCTATTCTGTTTTCAATACAAATAATGTTTCAATTCGTATGTACTCTAGAATGCACTGTTGACTAATTGAATGCGGCGTTCACTTTTTATATGCATTTGCAGTGCTTCTATTTTAGTTTTATATCAAGTCCGCGACACGTCCGCACTCTTTCAAATCACTAATTGGACTGAGCAAGAGAAACAGAGACAACTCTAGTTGAGCACCGATAGCTTAACATTCTGTGAAAAAGTTATCGGCAGATAGTGATACGATTGTAGGAATAACATGTTCTCATGGCACACAAACCCTTGATTTTGCTTTTGTAAGGCGACAGAACATATTTTATATTTTATTAAAGCACTAAAACATATAACATGACGTTTATCATAAAATTAAAGGCAAATATAATTCAGAATTTGAAATTCAACGGCCGCTGTTAACATTGGTATAACAGAACAAACTTAACAGCGCTGCTTTCGATATTTATCGTGCTTCCCGATACTTTCGGTTGTCACGACATCGATACTTGACTGATTCCACAATGTATCGGTTGGCGCCATATTCAAAAGATATATATAAATAAAACTAACTTGTGTTGGCATATTCAATAATTCGTTTATTGATTGATTTCTACAATCTTTAGATTTATTCTGACTCAACGCAAATGCTTGCCGGCGAAGAGCTGAATATTGTTCTGCGATTTTATAAAGTAGATAAATGGATGCGTGGCATAGAAATATTTACGCCGGTTCCGTAAGATCTCGGCTGATACCATCATTATGCGAATAACTGTGGACAATTCATAGAAAGTAGTTATTATGGATTTAAAATATATTTATTAAATAAAATATACATGCGTGTTTAGTAGAAAATAAAGACTTTGCAAATTATCACCGTGAACAGTCTTATAATAATATTAAGGTGCATGCTAGATCATGTCGTGTCATGTTTAAAATTTAAGTTGTCGGCCAGCAAAGAGTACACCCCTCTGCTTATTGACAATATAGTAATTAAATGGATGATCTGCATAGAATTGTTCGGGTTCCGGCTGGAACATAGGCATCGAAGCTAAACACATGACCATTCCTGTAGGCGTGAGAGAGACAAGAACAAAACAAACACGATTAGAACATACCCTTTAATAATGGATGAGACAAACAAATGTGATGAGTCATTTGAGTTAACAATAACAACCGATGAATAACGCCCTCAGAAAAACTTAAATGATTTTTATTTGTCATAAAAACATGCAATAATTCAAAATTAATGTAATTTAATTGAACTAATTGTTAATGAACTATTTTCCAAAATTGTTGCCAGCGAAGAGCACCAAATTCTTCTCATTGACAATGCTATAGAAGAATGGGTGATCTACGATGAAGTCTATGGGATCCGGTTCTATTATCATCATTTCACAGGTCACAATCATAGCTGGGAAAACGAGAGAGAGGGAAAAAAGAAAAACCAGACACAGAAAAATTGACAGATGATAAGAATAGTTTAACTAAAGTTAGTACAACTTATTAGTGTGTAACCAATCACCATAACTCTGTGTATGGATTATAAATCATGCCCTAGATTTGGGATAGTTAATAATTTATTATAAAGCTGAATAAATTAATAAATTTTATTGAGATCAGGATAAAGGAAAACTGGTAGTAAATTGAGTACTATATAAACTCTTGATATTTGATTAAAATCGTGTCTTCTTTCCAGCGAAAATCACTGAATTATTCTCATTGATAATGCTATAAAAGAATGGATGATTTACGAAGAATTCTGGATAGTAATTCCTACATATAGGTACCACTAAACTTACTGTGAAAATGAGAAAAGTCAAAAATAGAAAAATCAGCACAGAACAGAGAACATAAGAAAATGATTGGATTAAATGTAGAATTTTAAATGAATGAATTAACTATAGTTATTCCAGGTGATTAATGAGTTAATGAACCCCAAATGGAATTAACTAAACTACTTAAATTTCAATTTTTAATATATATTCTTCCCAAGCCCAATTTTTTGGTAACAAATAAACAATTTTTGTTAACTAAAATTAACTTATTAAATTTGTTGAGTTAGTATATAAATAATTAAGAAAATAATACATTAATAAAATGGTATTTTTTGTTAGTCTTCGATTTAAGCTCAAAATTGTTGCATTTTGCCAGCAAAAAGCACCGAATTCTTTCCATTAATAATACTATAATAGAATGGATGATCTACAAAGAAGTCGATGGGATCTGGTTCTATAGTCAGCATATCACAGAAAAACATTGCTGTGGAAGTTAAAAAATGGAATCAGTAAAAAACCAGCCACAGATAAAACACAGAGGAGAAGAATTGAAATGTAGGTGATAAGGTTAGGAAGAGCGTTTAAGTTCCCGATTTGGGTTTTATTTGAAAGGAAATTAGTTCCAAGACCAAGGACAGAAAAGGGGAGTTTTTTTTTAAAAAGTGAAAATAATGACAAAAAGTGTACTATAAACTCACGATAAGATAACGAAACTTTAAGCTAGCTGCATAAATGTTTATTTTATAAATAAATACCCGTATTTAAATTGATGACTTCACAATAATAATTGTTATTATTTTCTAAGTAATATTGTTTATAACTGTAATCAAAGCTCTTGATGTTCGTTGAGTGAAGTTGCCTCATCGAGTTGTACAACGGAGCCATAGAACATGGGCAGATTCTGGCGATGGGTCAACATATAGATGAATGGATGATCAGCGTGGAACTCGATTGGATCAACGAGTGAAACCATACTGCGTTTCTTACGCACCAAAACGGCTAACAGATCCGAGAAGAACAGACAAAATGAAGACAATATATGAACCAAAAGTCGGACCAAGAAATTAATGTCAACTCAACATGCAACATGATCATGGAAATGATAGGGATGCAGTTGATGATGCAGCAGAGGATGTGGTAAATCAGTGGAGTGAACTTACCGGTTGCCGCTGCTGCTTCGGTGCCCTTCTCGTTGACATCGATGAAGGCTTTGTGTATGATCTTCGAGACCTTCAATTCGGACGCAGTCTTGAGCATTTTGCTAAAGTCAGCGCTGTTGGAGAACAGGTGTGTCATGCCCAACTAAAGGGAATAAACGGATTAAAATCTTTCACTTGGAGTTCTACCTTTCCGTGCCCCTTACCTGCTTGAAAGCCTCTGTCAGCTCCACCTCGAACTCCGACTTGAATTTGGGCAGCTTGACGCGCACCTGAGTCTGGTGCAGCCTCTCGGTGATCTGGCTGAGCGCTGTGGTTCGGAGCTTCTCCTCCAGCTGAGACAGTCCAGTCTTGCTATTGGGCAGCACTATCAGCATAGACAGATCAGAGTTCTCGTAGGGCAACTCCAGCGCAGTGGCATCCAGATCGGGCAAATCAGCATAGCCAAAGCGTTCCTTCAAATTCATCATGGGCACTTGGACGCTGTCCACTTCGTTCAGAAAGAAGGCTTCATTACGTGTACCGTGCTCGGGGAAGGGATGTACCCAGTTGCCCTTGAAGTGTATGGCATTGACCAGGACGAGACGGGTCTGGGCATCGAGTGCACTGGGTGGAACTAGATTCTTGATCAAGTTGTTCGTACGTGCTTCCACCCAGTGATTGATCAAACCAGCTGCCTCCACATTCTTGGCGAAATCCACATGATCCGCTGCCGATAGGAACTGTTTCGTCACCAGCGAATTGAACTCATCCTTCAGCTCATATCCGTTCATAATATAAATTTTATTGGCAATACGCAGAATGGTGCTGTTCTCATAGGTCGACAGTATTTGATGGAAACTCTCGGCAATCTGTGCTGCATCATTGGAAACTAGGCCAAGGCCAGTGTCCAGTTGGGAGGCAGTTTCCCCCGCGGCTCCCAGACGGGCCATGGCGGCACAGCTCTGTATGGAGAAGGGGGAGAAGACGACGTTCTGGTTGGGCTTCTGGGTGATTAGTTTGCCGTACATATTGATGGAAAAGGTGGCCAGGCGGCGTGAGAACTCGGCCAAATTCTGGCTATCAGTGTTGGCCATGTTGCTGGATTGGGATTGGGTTTGCAGGGAGGGCTGTAATAGCAGTAGCAGCGACAACGTCACACAGACTATGGAGAGGGTAGAGGAAGAGAAAGAAGAAGAATATAAAACACTTGAGTTCTCTATGCGATGAACAACAATAAATTGCTCAATGATTTCATTATTTCTTTTTTTTTATGTAATTCCCACTGTATGAGTCACCTCGACAAATATTGTTTAGTTTTTGGCGTTGCTTAGCCGTTTTTGCGTGTTGTTCCAAATCACAAACTCAAATACGGATTTAATATGTGCTGCGACAATCTGTTCGTTTGTCTATCTGCTGTTTTCTCCAATTTCTTGTTTTTTTTTTACTTTTATATTTTCTCTTTCAATTAAATGCGCACTGCTCCGTTAGGCTTGCTTTGGCGTCGTTTGACCAACTGAGTTCTGCTGCTCAGTTCATTGTTGTTTTTCCACACAAAAGCCACAAACAAACACACACACATACACAGATTATACCCGCACACAACAGGTTTGTGCTCTCTGCCAGTGCAGCCCGCTTTTGCTAAGGCAGAAAAAAGCTGTTAAGTGCCGAAAAAAGCTACTGTAAATAACCAAATAGTACTGGTTTAAGTACTTGACTAATAATATACCTACATTTATTATAGTTTTATTACCTTTTCCATACGTGTACTTTAATATTCAATGTTAATGACTCATAGCAGCGATAAAATGGCTAGATTTGACTAAACAACACTGTGACCACCACACTGCTCTTAACTAGAATAGTTTCTCTTAGCAGCATGCTTAAAACGCTCGCTCGCGTGCTCTCTCTCCTTCTCCCACGCTCTGTTAGAATGCTTGCTCTTTGCTTACACCTTACGCTCTCGCTTTGGCTAGCGTATATCAGATGTTTTTCACTTTACTTACCGTTTAATTGCAAAAGTCTCTGCATTTTGCAGACTAATTAGGTTTTTATCAGTAGTCTGTAGTAAATTGTTAAACACAAATCACCGTTTTAGCTTTGTTATACAAGTGGTTGGCACTGAAGCGCGATTCAGACTGTTTTACAGTTTGTAAATTAGCTTTACTTTAGTGACTATCGCTCTGCTTATCAGTATTTTTAAATGGAAATTCGACACCGTTGAATCTGCGCTTCGTTTAATAAATAAGCAATACTGATAACAGCACTAGTCTTTCGGTTGATTTTCGAAAACAATTTCGATTTCATTCGGGCAAGTGAACATCATCTCCAAATTTTAACTCGAGTTTGCTTTCGGCACAAATTTAAAGTGTTCTTCTTCTATCTATTCTTCTTTTTCCTTTTCACACTTTTCGTTTGTAACTATTTGAAGGTGAGAAGAAGTTATCAAAGCAAAGAGCGTAAACACTTATCACTGACTCTTAACTTTAATTTTTAAAGAGTGCGTAAAAATTCTCTTAGACCAAACACCTTCGTGCAACAATTTAAATCTGTTAATGTCCACAATCTAATTAGATTTATGACGCGACTAGGTAAGTAATCTTACTCACACTTATAATATTTATTATTAAGACAATCAAATAGGAATATGCTTGCCTTTGACATACCCTCTACTGAGATAAGAAACTGTATACTAAATTGTCCATGCTTTGCACGTACACCTTCATTTAGCTAACATAACCTTTCGTAGAGAGTATTCTACAAATATTAGCCAAGCGGTCTGCTCTTCTACGTACTCTCCCATAATAATCTTATCTTGAATAAATGTTTTCGACAACGTTTTTTAGGGCTGATTCACCAAACAGTTAGTTCGCTTTATATATTCGGTCAAGACGGTTGTTTTTCCTATAGTTTTTTTTGTTTAGGTAACTAAATGATTTATTAGACTCATCGCTTACGTTTTTGATTGATTCTTCCGTATTAGTCTAAAGACTATACTGAAATAATCAAATTCTTATGAGAATAAAGAGATTTTTTGAGTTTTCTTAGCGCCTGATGTCGCAATCATGGACTTAAATTAAGGTGTATCTTATCAGTTGTCTCGAGTGTTCAAGTGTTTATATGACAAAAGTATCTAGCAAAAGATATATACATATATACTCAGAAAAAAATTGATTAAAGTTATTAATTGCTGTGAATTGTGCTGTGTCATTGAATACAAATTTATTTCTATTATCTGTAGTAAAAAATTGTCCTAGTCAGAGATTAATTAAGTCACTGCTTTTATTTTTTGTTGTGATTAAATAAAAAAATAGATAAAAAGTGAATAAATCAAAACTGAGTAAGCGATTAATTGGGTGTCAAATAAATTCTCTATATCTTCAAGAATTTCTGAGATGATTGAGGCCCAGAGGAGCTGCCATAGCTTTGCTAGAGATCTGTTCGATGTGGTTGCCAGAAAGAGTTCTGGTGGAAATAATAATCCCGTTAATGCAATTATCTCACCTGTCTCCATACAAACCTCCCTGATACACGCCTTTATGGGCGCTGAGGGCGCTACGGCTGAGGAGTTACGTGAGGGTCTTAAATTGGGATCTGGCGAGAGGGAGGAAATCGCCAAAGGGTTTCATAAATTCTGGACGAAGTACTGCCGTTATGGTGAAAGAATAACACTCAAATCCGTGAATCGTATCTTTGTCAATCAAAAGCTGACTTTACAGACCGGTTTCCAAAAACTCGCTGAGGATTATTTCCAATTTAGACCAGAAGCACTGAACTTTATCGATTCCATAGAGGCCACAAACCGAATTAATCAATTGGTAATGACAGATACGGATAACAAGATACAGAATCTACTGCAACCGGATGCTGTGAATGAGAGCACGAGTGCGGTCTTAGTGAATGCCCTGTACTTTAAGGGAAAATTCGAGAAACCCTTTACTCCCGAGTCGACAATGTCCGATGACTTCTATGTGGACGAGGAGAATCGTGTCGAGGTAGACATGATGTATCAAGAGGATAAGTTTAGATACGTAGAGCTGCCCGAACTAAATGCCAGAGCCGTACAACTGCCCTACGAGGACTCCAACATAACCCTATTAATCGTATTACCTAAGGAGATAACGGGCTTAAAGGAACTAGAGCGAAATCTGCAGTCTATTGACTTGGGAGACATAGCAGCGAGAATGACGTTGGAGGACGTCGAAATTGCAATGCCCAGATTTAGTCTAGAGTTTGATTTGGATCTAAAGGAGATACTACAAGAGGTATAAGTCTAATAATACCAACAAATTGGGAGTATTCTAAGAGTTTACTTTACTTTAGCTAGGCATATGTAAGATTTTTGATGACTCTGCTGATCTGAGTCGACTCTTCACAACTCCCATGGGTCAGAAGATATCGGCGGCCATTCATCGTGGATATATTCATGTGAATGAAGCAGGTTCTGAAGCAGCTGCAGTTACCTGTAAGTGACTAAAGTGATGTGCTCCAAACTTCGATCTCATTGAATTTATTTTAGTTCTGAAAGTGGTGCCCATGATGTTGAATATGCAGAAGAAAACCTTCAAGGTCGATCATCCCTTTCTCTTCTTCATATGCAGCCCTGAAGCTGTTTTCTTCGCGGGTCGCTTTGTGGAGCCCCAACGGAGTGCGATCCAAGCACACGACCATATACTGAAATCTATTAGCGAATCCCTGAGGGTCGAATTGAGTGAAATGTCTTCTCGAAAATCCAAATAGCTTAATAATAATAACAGTAACTTTAACAATACTTTTTGAAAAGTCTATAATTTGACACTAATCTAGTGACGCAAGCATTGAATATCTTTTTACCATCAAGCGGTAAGAGTTTAAGGAGTTTATTGACTTCTGTTCTTTCTCTTCTTAGTTTATCTCTGCTTCTTCTCAGTATTTAAATGATAAAGTTTCTTTGAGGGGAATTTTCGTCATTATAAAGATTATTTAATTGTTTATTGTGCTGCTATAAACTTATAATTGAACTTATCATTCCCACGACTCATGTGATAACCAGCTAAGGTATGCCGGAACTGGAACTAGTCCAATTATTGTTCTGAATAAGAAAACAAAAATTGAAAACAAAATCCCTTTCAGTGAATAGACTCCATTAAAAAATTGAAAATTCCAAACTCTGAGCTATTTATAGTTCCAGATTTCAAATGCATTCACTCATTTACAGTTACACACATGTACATACATGTACATATGTATATTCCCATTGATGGCATTGCATTTGGCGTACTCATTTTGTAAATATGCACAAATGACATCAGCACAAAGAGCAGAAGAGAACAACTGAAGCAAAGAGAGAGAGAGCATGTGAAGAGAGCATCTGTTGAAGAGAGAGCGTTTAAAGGGCTGCCTATTAAATACTCTTTGACATTTATTACTACAGAAGTTAAGACAACTGAGTTGACAAAGTTTAAAGTTTTTAAAATTTGAAATTTAAATTAATTAACATTACTTAATTGGATTAATGGACGCTAGTTTCATAATCAGTTAAGAAGATGGCGATTATGTTCACGCGGCTTTAGGCGTAACAAAGTTTGCGACACGAAACGCTTGAGGACTCAGGCGGGAAAGTGGGGTCAGGTGTGGTAATGGGTGAACTGCTCTCTATTAGGGCTCAAAGTCTGGCCAAGGGCAGCACCAAAAATCGAACGGTTTTGGCCAAGGGAAGTTGGCACAGCTGCTGTCAAAAGCCGATTGGATTTGAGCAAGGGTGTGGCAGAGGGCGGTGAAGTAGAGTAAGAGGGGCAGGGGAAGAGTCAGAGGAATGTTGGCTGAAATTGAAATACGAGTTAATACGCGTTGGCCAGTTCTCTAAGTCCTTGGTGCGACAACTGAGGTAAAAACTGCGAAAAAAATTCTATAAGTTGCTTTAGGCACAACTGCAACAATGTGTACAGTAAAACTTCGCTAAAGAGGAATAGTTGATGAAATTCTTGGTTGGAAAATGTAACTTATAGGAGTACAAGTTTTCGTAGTAGTTTTGCTATGAAACATTTCAGCTAAAATCAATTTAAATTAAAGTCAGTTCATGTATTAAGATTAATTTTAAGTCGTTGTCTATCTAAAATTAAGACAAAGTTAGTATTCTATTTTTCTGTGTGTAGTTTATTTATTGGTTAAGATTAACAGAAGGCTAATAAGCGACTAATGGCTTGAATTTTGGCTCTGCTTTTTGGGCCAAGTTTTGGCTAACAAAAGACAATCTGCCCACTTTTACGCCGTACAGCAGTCAGTGTCAAGTGCAGCTCGTAAATTGCAATACAGGCTGGAAAAAACAACAACAAGAAGAAGGGAAGAAGAGTTTTGGTAGCCACACAAAGCCAAGTTTGTATGTTGGCCCGAAAAAAACACGAAACGCTGATCATTTGCCAATGTCCAGTGGAAGTGGCGATAGTTTTGGCAGTGCTACCAAGGGGGCAATTTACACACACAGCCAAACACACACACACACACACACATACACACACATATTCGTTTACACAGCTGGCAATAAATCAAAGTTAGTATGGCTATCAATCCACGACAAAAGGAACAACAACCAACTATCTACGAGATGCACTGACGAAATTTGAATGCCAGCGTTAAGTGGCCAAAACACACACACACACACTAGGACACACACACACAAATACACACACAGGCAAGGGGGCTAAAATCAACAACTGCTTTGGCAATTTGCAGCAATCATCCTTAGCCAACTTTTTTTTGGCTACTCTATTACTCAGACTTTTTTCCTGGGCCAATTTTATGAGTAGGCCAAGGGTTTTGGCCACATTCGTGTCAGTGCGTAGCTGTAAATTCAATTTGTTAAGTTAGCCAACAGTTTGGCCAGCAAATTTCCTGGCCAAAACATAATTAAACGCTTATTTATTTTGGAGTTCTGGCCAAAAGCGTCAAGTGAAAACAGTTAGTACGGATTTACGCACGTGTAAAACATTTTAATTAAATCCGTTCGTCTTTTGTTTCATTCCATTTGAGATACTATATTCGTTACGAAGGTCTCAACTTGCCACTTGGCACTTGTCGCTTTCTGCTTGCCACTAATTGGTGGCATGTTGGCCAAGGGAGTCTCTACGCATCAAGTTTGTTTGCGTCACAGTTTCTAGCGCTGCGTTGTCCTGAGCAACGTTCCACTGAAATTGAAATTTAGCCACAGACCGAAGCTGTGGCAAACACTAACGGTAAACTGAACGCTAACGACAACGCTAACGACAACGACAACGCCAGCGGAAACGGAAACAGAAGCGGACGGAAATGCAACTACAACTGCAAATAAGAAAGATTTTGGGGCCCAAATAGTGTAGCATGCCAATTGCAGGCACTGTACACTGACAGTGTGGCATGTAAAAAAGCTGCCACGCTTCACTGGCTACCTCTGCTCTTCCCTCTTCCCTCTCCTCCTCCTCCCCCTTTGATTCCCACTCTACACACTGTCAGGCTCAGGCACTTCTTTGACGTTTCCTTTGTTAGATTCACCCAAATTGGCAAAATGCTGTTTCTTCAGCTCGGAATTTCGAGTAAAAGTAGTCGAAATTTGCATTTTGCATTTAATTTTATTTTAAACAATTTAAATTTTATAATTTTGGGTTTGATTGGCGATAATTTAAACGCCATTTCTTGACTCTAAGATAGTAATCATACGCCCCGTTGTCCATACTAATATGTTGTTTTTGGTTATATTTGCAAAAGTATCTCAATTCCATATATTTTTTGTGTTGAAGTTTAAGATACAATTGCCCAAGTGTCAGTTACATAGCAGTGTAAGCAATGCACAACAACAACAACAACAAGAACAACCTCATAGGGTAATAGAGAAGCAATCTGGTTGCGTTTTCCGGTGAACATGACAACTTTGGTAATTAAGGAATTATGTCATGCGCACATTTCTGCTCACCTTGTGTATCTTTTAGTGTATGGCAATGCGTGTATGTGTGTGTGTGTGCATCGGTGTGTGCGTGTGTGTGTGAAAAGCAGATTTTTGATAGCTTTTGGTAACCATGGAGTTGTGTGCTTTGTGCCAATGTCTTTTACTGTTTTCAGCTCTCTCTCCCTCTCTCTCTCCCTCTCTCTCTCCTTTCTCTTTTCTATTTTTGTTTGCTTTTTGTGCATATTGCAATTGGCATTTAATTTAAAAGTTACCTGCCAGAATTTTTGCATTTGTCGCAAAATCTGTTTCCCTCCCCATCTCCCTCTCTCTCTCTCTATCACCCTATTCCTATCTCTGTCTCTCACTCTTTGACTATACAGAGGAATACATTCAGTTCAGCTCGGATGGATAAATGTAGACTTTGTTGCGTTTTAGTCACAGTTCAAAGGGGAAAACCATAAAAGAAAACAGGAAAATAAGGAAAACAAATTGAAATAAGCATTCAGGAGCAGAGATGAGCAAAAGCCTGGAATGACCTTTCACACAGGCCTGCACACCGACCACTGACCACTCACCACTGACCACTAACCACTGACCACTGACCACAACAATGATAATAATAAAATACGTGTTTGGACTCCCGCTGCCTTTTGGCGCTCACTGTAAGTCAACAGAATCATTAAAAAACAAAATGCCAAACGACAAAAAAGCAGAACAAATAAACTGTAAATCAAGTGAAGTGATAAATTATAGGATACTCTGTAAAGGAGTATAAATTAGTCGAAGATCGGGGCTTTAAAGCACGATATTCCAAACTCCAGAAGGACAACAAACTAACGGTGTGAGCTGTGTATGTCAAAGTTAGCTTAAAGTTAACTTAAACCCTCGAACTATATGCTCCATTAAACCCCCCCTTGAAACTATGCTTAGCATAACGGTATAATCAGTTTTTGATGCCCCCGTTCGTCTTGCCGGTAAAACCAGTTAACACGCCCACAAACTGGACAGTTGCTGCCATTGTAAGTGTCGCATGTCCTGTGTCCTGTGTCGTATATCGTACGTCGTTCGTATCTGGTCGAGTCAGGTTAATGAAAAACTTAGACATGTTAGTAGAAAGTTATTTGCCATCAATGGAACCTGGAGTTCAATGGCTGTCAACGTTCAGTTTCCAGCTCAGTTGGATGTCCTTTTTTTCCCATCTCATTTTCCTTTTTTTTTTCATTTCATTTGTTTTCCGCTTTTGGGTATGCAAAGTGCGAAATGTTGTCAAACACTTTAAAATTTTCCACCCATGGCAATGAATAATGTATAAATACTTCTGGCAGACACTGTGGCAACGTTTTGCTGATGCCCTTACACCTACTGTCTAGTGCCTAATGTCTAGTGCCTAATGTCTAGTGCTGAGCAAACAAGCATCATAATAAATCACATGGAATTTAGCAAACATTTTGATTATTTGCTTTGGTTTTTGTTTGCTTTTCGTTTCTGGTTACTGTTTTCTGCTCTTTGGTTTCAGTTTTCTGGTTTCTTGTTGGTTAATTAACATTGGGTTCTGTAAATATTGACAAGTGCCACAAATTAAAATGGAAATTGAAATGAAAATGAAAATCAGTTGATAGCCAGCTGAAGGAACTTGATGTTATTTGACAGGTGCTTATCAGAGACAGACTCTTGTTGGCCATGGCCATGTTGAATGGCCATTTTGTAGTGGAAAACCATTGCTAATTGTAGGCCTATCTGATGCCATTGTCATTCAATTGTGGTTAATCTGCCAATGCAGTAGTCTACAGTCTCCTCTGTCCCTGTCTCCTATCTTTATCTCCTCTTGTTTCACCTGGCCACAAACAGCATACCTGAGCAGGCAATCGTTGCTATGTTACATCAAGTATACGCACTGAAGGCCAATGTAATACTAGCATAGCATTTGCCAGCCATAAACTTTTTTCAAATTCATATTAATTCACTTGAAATGTCAAAAATTCCGATTTTCTATTAATTGAAAATTAATTGAATTTAAATTATAGAAAATTGATTAAATGGAATTTGAATCTGTCTATGGGTTATGCCAGATATTCATAACAACTCAGTTTTGATTAGGAATTTAACAAGAATTTTTATTTGAATTAATTGAAAAACTGCAGATCTAACTACACAATGAAATGTGTATATAATTACAATTTATTTTAATTTTATTTTATGTTAATATTCCATTTAATTCGTAAATCAAATTCGAGCTAAAATGTTGCCTTGAAAGGCTTAAAATGGTCGAATTCGAATTCCTTGAATCACTTTGTATACTTTCCATTTAATATAAAGTATTTCATAAATAAATATATAAATTATGTTACAGTAAATTCAAAGTAACTCGTTAGAGCTATCTAGCAGCTTTTATCATGAATATTGTTTATATTAAAATATTCTATCAATTTCCAGGAAATATAACCGAAACTATCCTTAGTTCAAAACATTCGCTGACACTCGCAATGCTCAGAGACAATGGAAAATTAAACTGTCAGTTGGATTCAGGGCCAAAAGCAAATTGGCAACGCGATTTACTCGAACATGTTCCAAGGCAACATTTCCAGCGAATACGAACTGAAAATGTGGAAAAAGCTTTGGTTGAGTTTTCCGCTAACTTTAGTTAGCCATAAATAAGTCAAGGTATTTGACGTCTGCGCAGTGGCTAACTGGAAATATTGTTTTCGTTGCAAGCACACTTGCAACATGTTGTGTTTTGAATGCTTGCGGCTTCAGCGGCTTCATAAAACCAACTCGCATTCGACTCAACCAAACAGTTCTCGACTTGCACGCGACGCGCGCGTTACTCTCTAGCCACGCCCACTTCGCGAGTTTAGTTTAGTTTAGTAGGCGCTAAGTGACGGTTAAACGGTTTTTTAAAGCCCAAGCTGTTTGACTAGAATATTCGCAGTGTATTTATGCGTTCTGGGGACAATAAATCAAACGCTTAATCAATCTCACGTGCCACGACGCAGTTGACCTTTCGCCTTGTCACCTCAGCAACTGGCGGAGTCTTTGCGACGTCTGCAGTTACAGTTTTGTTGGTCGTTTACAGCTTGGGTGATTAAGTATACGCCAGGTAAGCCGCAGCACGATATAACAAAATCTCTTTGACCTACTAAGTGACAAAAACAATGTGTGTACACGTGTACGCATGTGTGTGTGCGAGTGTGTGTGTGCGAGTGTGCGTGTGGTCATTTGAATTACGTCCTTCTGACCAAACAACAGCCTCGTTGTGACCTGTCTTGCATTTTACGAGCGCATTAAAACATAAACAACGTTCACATCCTGACTGCAGCAAGTGGCCAACTGAAGCTTGAAGTCCTCTTAAAGGACACTCAATTCAAATTTCCAGTCCAAGCTTGCAGTGGACCAGTGTTGGGATCAGACTTAACGGCAAGCATTTGCGCGCCTAATGAAAATTTATCGTAAGCGCATTAAGTTTCCTTTGCCATTCGCCCAAATCGAAGCAAAGAGCTCGACAGGTGATGTCTGGTGGGGCCAGGAGAGGGAACGGGGAGTGGGATAGAATAGCAGGAGAGGAGTTGGAGGCTGCTTGGTCACAATGCCAACGGCGTGTTGTGCATTTTTATTATGCTCGCATATGGCACCCTCCCAAAAAGGAAGGAAGAGCATACAACAACAGGAGGGGGTCTCTCTGTGTATGTGTGTGTGTCTGTGTGTGTGTGTGAGACTCTATAATAAATTCTAAAATTGTCAAATAAATATGAAAAGCGAAAGCGTATTTATGTCCCTTATTTTTATACATTTACATTGCCACGAGTATTTTCTATAATCGGATTTCGATTCTGCACTTGAGCTGTTTCTTCCCTTTATGGATTACTTCAGCCAAGAGTTGTTCTCCCCCACAGTTATTTTGCCAACCAAATATTCAGCTAAGCAAAAAAAGAACTAAGGGAAAACGTCGCACAAAACCAATTGGAGTCGCTTCATTGCATTCTTATAGTATTAAAATTAAAATTAAATGATTACTTGGCATTTGCTTTTTTTTCCAGAAAATTTCCATGCCACTAGTTGTGTGAAATTCTTTAAAGCAATCTGAAAAACTTTCTTGATTAATTTTCCAAGAGTTTTATATGCGATCGCCTGAAAGTATGCTACAAAATTTTGCAGTTTATTTTCGTGGCAAGAATTTTGTAGTAAAAGTCTTAGTATTATGCGTGTGATGTCTAACAAGCTTAGAGTGGGCTAAAAGCAACTTGTTCAACTAGTGTTGCGTACATGGCTTTAAGCCTTAAAGTCAGCTACAATGAATCACTTAAGCTTTCGGCTGAATCCTTTAAAAAGGCTTCAACTTATTGACTGAGCACCATTCAAAAAACGCGTACTTACAAGGTAGTGGAGAAAAAATCACATCAGCTTAGCCAAAACACTCACCTGTCGAGCTACTCACACACTCACACACACACAAACACTCACGCTTGCAAACGCACTCATAAATACTCAGTCATGTGTTTATGGTAGATTAAACATTCTGCTGCCAACTGCAAATGGGGAATAACAAGCACACACTTTGCCACACACACACACACACACACACATGCACACACATTTAGCTACACGTAAGTAGATGGCTAAGCATGTGGCACGCCTGCCGCTGCCTGATATTCAGACATTTTTATTTTATTCCCTTTCTTTACGTAGTAGTATCTTTAAGTACTCATCTTATGCGAACAGCTGCTCGTTTGGCGCCACAGCACAGCAAGAGACAGCTGCAAAAGAGAGAGAGAGAGAGAGAGTGGGGAAGAGAGACATAGGGGAGTATTAGAATTTGACTGTGATAATGAAGTCTAGACCGGATGCCAGAAATGTAGCACTTAGCAGCTAGCTAGCTTTTTATGCTACCAAAGTTTCGTTGACTTCAACTTCTGCCCCATGGGCCAAGTTAAAGTTGTCGTTGGCAGTTAATAAAGTTAGTTTTTGCCTGTACACACAATAGGCCTAAATAACAGTGCCATTAATTATAAGTATGCATGTTTCTGATGCTCTGCAGTCGTAACACCTTTCAGCACATAATTAATTGCACTTCCCTAATGAGTTCAATCAAGTGAACTCCCCAAAATGTGGCACATAGTTATGTTGAGTGTACTTTTAATTTTGCGATAATGACTTTGCTGTTTATAAATGGAACGCATTAGCTGAGCCACAAGCACCGCAGTCTCACGAGTTCCACACACATTTGCACATTACGTATACGCCGCGTGCATCCGTCTGAGAACTGCGTCAGCTGAGCTTAAGAAATAAAAATAAATAAATAAGTGAAATATGCAATGCATATGTAAAGTGCAAAATACCAAGAATTCTTTATTGTTGTTGTTGTTGTATTTCATTTCCTGTTTTTTATAAAAATTAAAAGCACATAAAAGGTTCAAAAGGTCGACGTCTACTTTAGTTTCTGTCAATGATGACGCGCTCATGCGTTGCATGGGAATATACCCTAATGTCCCCATTTCGACATTTCGGTTAAGGGTCTACCATTTAGGCCCACTCTCTCATGTGTGTACCATGCCCTAATGCGCCTATTTCCACTTACTTTAATAGTTTTTTGTTCTTTTTCGGCAGAGCACTTGTGAGAGCATCTCAAGGCTCATCTGATGGCTTCATAGAAACCTCGTATACAAACAGAGTGGGTGTGTGTGTAGGAGTGTGTGTGTGTTTATGTCTGAGCTGCCTTTTGTGGTAGCAGCTTTTGGCCAAAACCAGATTTTGATTAAAGTGCCACAAACATTTGATTGAGCTTAAGTGTGTGCTGATCTTCTGGTCAACCAGATTTTGGTTTAAGTTTTAGCATTTTATTGAAATTGTTCACTAAAAGTCTTTGATAACAAGCTTCAAGTGTGCTTCTGTGTGTGTGTTTGTGTGTGTGTTGTTTAATGGCCCTTAATGACTACAAAATGTTCATTTTGAGCATCGTCTAAAAATGAAAGCAAACAGAAATTGTATTTTATTAAAAGCAATTTCAACTTGGCGACAAATGTCCCTTTCTCTGTCACCCAGACTCCCTCTCTCTCTCTGCCCACCGCCTGAGGCATTGCTAGTGGCAATAGAGAGGAGATGGAAAATTTGGTTTCAGGCACGTTTTCCAACTTGCTAGCCATAATGGCGGTAGTTGAGTACATGAATAATGTATGCTGAAAATGTTATGCGAAATTCATGAGCATAAATGTTGTCAAGTATTTGCTTAATTGCTGTTAAAAGTGTTACATTTAAACACAAGACACAAAAACATACAGTTAAGAACTTGTCCAAATGAAATATATATATATATTTGTATATATGTATGTGTGTATGTGCGATAATAAACAAGTGCAACTAAATGAATATTTACTGCTCATTAACAATGAATTTTATATGGCGAAATGTTTATAATTTGATAACACACCTGGCTGCACAGAGCGATGCTTTGCACTCCATCAAGTGGAAAATCAAAACTAAAAACAACACACACACACACAAAGCGCAGGCATCTCTCTCTCACTCTCTTTCACTCCCATTCCCTTTCTCTTTTACTCTCCCTTTCCTTTACTATACCAACTGCTTGCAGCTAGAGTTCATGCCACAAAACAGTTGGACAGTTGACTGTCGTTTCCTATTGACAATATTAATAAGGATGAATTGGCCAACTGAACTGCCGTCTCATGCTTGGCTGATCAGCTTGGACGTGCAGCTAACTTGGCTTAAACAGGCCACAAACATTGTGAAAAACTTTTTGTACAACTTTACTCTTTCACTCTGTCAATTGTGCTTTAAAGGACAGCATTTATTATGCGACAGTGCTGCTTTTTTGGCTAGTTTATAGCTAGTTTTTGTTGTTTTATGTAGAAAGTGCTTAAAGTAGCTATAAATCTGACTCTTTTCGGTTGAATGAAGTGTTTTTTAATAATTTAAAATAATGTTAATTACATTTACTAACAGTCCTCAGTCTTAAAGTCTTTAAATTCAAGCCAATATTTTAGTATTGCCTTTTTTGTTTAGGTTTTCCCAGCCATAAGCTATGTGGTATTAGCTATTTTAGCTATTTCTTTCCACTGGTTACACTGATATGCAGTTGTGGTTGTTGCAGTTCTCTTGTTGCTTTTGATAATGCGGCCAAAGTTTGTTGTTGTGCCAAGGGTTGTGCACATACAGTAGAAAAAAGTGGCAACAAATCAAAGTGCGCCATATGCCTGGCTAAGCCACTCAGCCAGACAGGGCCAACAGTGCTACACACACAAACAAAGAAGCACACATACATAAACACACACACACAAACACACACATGGTGTGCGTTTTGCCGCCATTTGTTGCTGCTGTTGTTGTTTAGCTATTGGCAATCTCTGGTTTAACTTCCGCTTGCCAAACGCAGGACAGAGCACAAGCTCCACGTGCTGTGATATCCCATGCTCATATACATATTTTTTAGTACTTTTATTCCTTTTTTTGCGGCACTCTTCTTGAACTGGAATTGGCAGAGCAATCAATAAGTTTCATATATCCATCCAGCGATTCAATGCTATGCAAAAGGACCTCAATGAGTTTTCTAAAAAAGAAAAAAAAAACTTTTAGCAGCCACTGTTTTGTTGTTCTTTTTCTCATTTTTTTTTTGCTAGTCAGCCAGCAGCAGCGTTAATAATATCAAATTGAGGCCATTTTGAATTGAGCGGCCGCCTGAAAGTAGGCAACGATTTTGGAATGCTTAATGTTGCCCCTTTTTCGAAGAGACTAAGAGAGTTGAGAGTGAGAACGGGACGGGACTAAGCAGGGCGTGGCACAGCTTTGGCGCATAATTAAAGAAAGTCATTAATGGAAAGTTTCTGAGCAGGATTTTAATGAGTCCTGTTTTGGCACAAAAGCAGCACAAAACTCGACTTAAAGCCAAACAAATCGCTTTTTGGCCATTGCCGTTTTATTTATGGCCCATTGAGACAATTTCACATAATAAAATCACATCCTAAATTCCACCATAAATAGCGCATTAAATATTAAGCATTTATGCTAAACTTGTTGGAATTTGAAATATTATCAAAAGCATTCGCTCGAATCAATCTTTGGCGAGGCTTAAAATCCAATTGCTGAGATTCCAATTTATGGCCCATATGTCAATGTAGTGGCTTATAGCTCTGTGCATTTAACTGGGCCAACACACAGTTAACTGGGCCAACAAACAGTGACAATATGGTAGAGTAAAAATTTAGAAAACTGCCACAAAACATTGATGACAACGATTACTCGATTACTCGATTACTATATTATTATCATAATCGTGATTGTGATGACAGTCATCAACGGCTCATCATTGTTTGCTTTTGGGTTTCTACTTCACATTATTCCCTCTGCTTTCTATGCTACTTCTTATGCTCTTTGTTCTTCCTGTTCTCTGGCATCTTTGCTGTTTCGCAGACAGAAACAGAAACAGACAACGACACAGACACACAAATCTCTTCATAATCGTCTTGGTTGCGTTCACTTCTCTTTTGGCGGCCCAATGACCTCGGGCTACGGGGGCGGCAACCTGTCCTGTGGGCGGACAGACAGAGGGGCGGACAGACGGACGGATGTACGAACTGTGGGAGGCATGGTTTTTTATGCCTATACTTACACATTTTTTTATTTGTTGGCATTTCGCAATTTATTTTATATTTGTTTTACTTGAAACGACCGCGACAGTCGTCTCCATTTCTCTCCCCTTTTCACTGTACTGTCTCCACGCCCATTTCCCTTGTTTGCCAGTCAGTCTGTCTGTCTGTCGGTCTGTCCTTTGGTTTGTCTGTTTGTTTGTCGCTCTGTCAATGCCGTTGGCAGCTGGCAACGCCTCGTGTTGCTCTTTTCCGGTCTGCACTTTGAGAAATCTTTTACATCTTTCACAGCAGTTTGCATGTCAACTGTGTAAGGATATTTCATTTGTGGATCAAATAAAATATGCTATGAGCTGCGTATTATAATTCAATGGAATTTTCTTTACTTGTTACTACTTTAATCATAATGCTATTACATCAGAAGTACTAAGTTAATTGAATCAAATTGTTTGTTAAATAATAAATCAATTTCGCTAGAATTTATAGCATACTTTTAGGTGCTGTTCTAAGTAATTGCAATTTATTATTTATTTAAATTGTGTTGCCAATTAGTCAGTGTAACGAATTAAATAAATTAAATTAAATACATTTATTAGGAAATATACTGTTTATTCCACATTAATTTTATTATCTCTTATTTTTAATCTGTTTTAAGCAGAGTGTTAATATATTTATTATAGCCATATATTAGCTCTAAGTACGTTGCACGTGTAGCTACTTGAAATATTCTTGGAACACCCCCCCGACTGCTCAGTTCTTTAGAAGGTATAGTATTTTTCAAGTATTGTCAATTTGCTCATTTGCTCTCATTGCGTTCTTCACGTTCCTTTTCCTTTTCTTCTCGTCCCTCATAAGTCTCGAGTTGGTTTTGTCGACTGTCGTGTGGCCTTTGTAATGCTGAGAATTTTGTTTGTGATTTTTTCCGCGAGTTTTCTTTTTGGCTTTCCTTCATTTTCCTTTGCTTGCTCCTTTCTCTCTCCGTCTTTTTGTCGTTCTACTCAGTCCACGGTAAAATTCAGTCACGCGTAAACTGCGTTGTGCGTTGCGTGCTTTATGAATTTTCCGGGCGCTTCTCTATTACTTCTCTAGTACTTCGTTTTACCAACAATTTTTATTTGGCGACTTTTGTGTTTTATTTTTTGCTGGAACTCAGGAATGAGTACTCTGACTCGGACGTGGTCTTGGCTATGGACTTGGAATTGAACTCACAGCTGGATCCAGCTGTCGTCGTCTACTGTTGGCTGGTATTTCTGTTTATTAAGTCTAATTCAATTTTGTGTGAATTTTATTTGTTGCATATATTAGCACAGGCCCCCTTTTCTGTGCCACAGCTGATGACGGTGAATAATCGTTTTGGTTCTGGTTCTGGTTCTGGCCTTGAGGTGTGCTTTCAGCCACTTTTCCAAACATTTTCATGATTTTTATTCTGAGAGTGGGAAGGTGTGTGTGTGGGTGTGTGTGTGCGTGGGTGTGTGTTGTAATTACACACTTAACAATTTAGAGATTGCTGCTATGAAGTTTTTAATTAAAACTTTGATAAATAAGCTCAATTTATTCATCAGATATTTGCCATTTAGCTTGAACAAGCCGTCGGCAGACGCATACGCATACACGACTAGCTAAACTTGGCTTTTACTCCATGTTAGCTGTTTCTTCATTTCATTTCGTATTGGTTGGCATTTCTTTGACAATGCAGGTTTTTCATTTAAATTGAATTTCTCCACGAACTGAAACTCAAACTGGAAAGTGGAAAATGGAAAAGTGGAAAAGTGGGAAATGGCAAAGGGGAAACGGCTTTGGCTTTGGTTGTGAAAATGAAAGCAGAGCCAAAGACTTTGTAATGTCAAAAGTGCTTTCTTCTAGCTCTAAACCCTGGAGTTGCAAATGAATTTTCCGCTCGAGTTGTTTAAGAAATCAGCAAAAGCTGAAAAAACAAATGAAAAATAAATAAATGAAAAACTAATTACGTGGGAAATTAATAAAAGCAAATGCATAGCTAGAAAATATAATTAACAGAGCGCTGCGTAATGCTTATCGGGCTTGCTTTAGCTAACAAATATTACGCATACGCCATGTAGCAAATTTTAATTTATCGGTTGAGAATTTATAATAAATTTTATTAATAGCAAAGTCAATATTTATATTTTATTCAAAGTTTAAATAATAAAAGGGTAGACTAATAATTTTAGTATATAGCTAAGCACATTTAAAGCTAGATTTATTAGCTTGAACTAAATTTATTTTTTGGAAAAACAAATTTTAAACCAAATTAAATATTTCTAAATTTTATTTGTCGATTATTTTTAACTGCAATGCAGTTCAAACTTGGCTATCAATTATTTATGAAAGTAAATAAAATGCTTCACAAATTGGCCAATTTTTATGGCACTCAATTCATAGACACACACACGCACACACCCACTCATAATAGTAATAGCCAAGTCTTCAGTAAACATACATGAGCTGCCAAAATTGCTAGACACACAGAGGGAGATAAGGATATAAAGAAGGAGAGAAGGAGAGAGGAAGAGAGGGAGAGAGGGAGAGAATGACACACACTTAAAGGGTCAGAGTTGTGGGAGATGAAATCTTTGGCGCGAAAACTGCGCACACACATTGGTTTGTTTTCCCGATTAACCTACATAGCGGATATGCACACACTCACACACACCCACACACACACCCAGAGGCACTCACATACACGCTGGCAGACACAAAGTCAGAGGACAATTGGAGCAAAGTTCGCCAAGTGTTCGCGTTGTTGAGCAACCTTTTGGACTACGTGAGATTTTCCAGGCACAAGTCGGAAAAGCGTTGTGATGCCAAGCAATGACAATGAAAGTGCATTGAAGATGATGATGATTATAATGCTGATGATCATCGCTGGGATGAAGCTTTTGGGCCAAAAGACAAACACAAAAGAAGCTGCAACTTGGCATGTGACTGTGGAGAGTGTAGCTGTTGCCCTGTACGACGTGCAAGTGTCTCTACGTGTCTCGACGTGTCTCTGTGGTGCTACATGCCACATGCCACATGCCACATGCCACACAGCTCATGTTTTTGTTTGTGTTTCATTTGCGGTATAGCCACAGATGTTGACAATCGATGTCGTCATTGGAACGTGACGTACACATCAAGATGTTAACTGCAACTTGGGAATGCAGCTGGACAGGATTTGGACGGGGACTTGTACAGAACTTGGACCTAGAGATGTCAATGTCAATCGCAGGCAATGCCAATGTTTAACACTATGTGCAGCCCGTCCAGCCCGTGCATCCCGTGGCAGCTGCAACTTCATTATACGCCCGATTAAGTTTTTCCTTTGCTGCAACTGACAGGGGAGTTGAGTGGCTTTGGGTTTGGGTCCAGGAGTCGCCGGTTGATGGGCAATAATCTGCTGTGGTTAGCCAATAGTTTGCTGACCTTTTAATGGCATGCCGGTGGTGGCTTTCACGCTTCAGTTGCAATCAAATTTATTAGAAACTCAAGCCACAAAGTCAGATTACAGATGGTTTAGCGGCAATACTTGAATCGCATCTCAATAGAAGTTCTGTAATTTAATTAACAGCATAACTGTGCAATTAGCCAACTGCTTGGCCACATGGCGTCATGACGCTAATCCAATTTACATAAACCCAAATGTCAACCAATTGCAGTTGGAAATGAGCAAAAGTTGCTCATTAAGTTGCCAAGTGCAATAGAAATGGCAACAGCGACACAATAATGAACACTAGAAGGGCCAAAAGTGTTGGCCAAGTGCCTGAACGGGTTAAGAACTCGACAGGGCTTCCACTCTTTTGTGTTTGCTCTCAGCTAAATTTAGGTACCTCAACAAAGTTTTTAATAACACTTAAAGCTTGAGATAAAAGCAAAATTGTGGAATACGAGCAGCGAACTGAACCTGTACAGTATACACGACCCCGTTGCCAGGAGACACTCACTTCAGCTGGTCGTGCTGACCTCCAGCCTTGGCTGAATATCCGCTGTTTGAGCCTCAACGATATCGGCTTGATTAGTATAAATAAGTAACAGTTAGTGACCCATTTTCTGCACACCATTGAACCAGAAAAAGGCTTTAATGCTTTTGTTACAGGTGCTGGTGTTGGTGTGTGTGAGTGTATTGGTCATAAACGACAGCGGCATCATCAGCACAGCCATCAACAGTTTAACGGCATCGCTTCTGGCCCTGTTCTTAATCGTCGTCTGACGCCAGTTTGTAATCATTAAACCCGTGTCTGCAGCAACTGCAAATAACTAACACACACACACACACACTTCCACACACACACACATGCGTATAAATTTAATGGCTGCCTGGTTGGCTTCATAAAATAATTTGTTTATTGCTGCGGTCGTTACTCCATTAAGAGTTTAAATTAATTGCAATAAATTTTGCCGAAAACAAGCCAAAAAGCTTAGCATACTTTCAGGCGCAGCATATGCTTGCAATTGACCGCATAAAATAGATTTTACTATGCGTTGTAAGGCCAGCAAAAACCACAAGCCAACTTTCCATAAATATTTCAAATGAAATGATTACAGCCAAACATAAATGTGTCTAATTATACCCTATAACATGGCCCAAATGGGCCTAATAATGTGACGTAATAAATTCATTTACAGGGCATTTTGTAGTCATTGCTTCTAAACTATGCCAAGCCACAAAGCAGCTTTCGGCTACGACAACTATTTAAGCGTGTTGCCTTTTCGGTTTAGGCCATAATTAATAGCTGATAGCCAAAGTGGCCGCAACACTCTACAAATTAAAGCAATTGGTAACAGTTTGGTTGTCGCTTTAGGTCCATAAATACCACAGATATGGTCATAACAACTAAAAGTTGACTGAATTGACCTTCTGTGCGATCAAGTGGAAGTAGTACACACACACACAGACACAGAGATAACCACACCCCCATACACACACATGTCAAGTCTCATCAATGTTGCTAACTTTTTGCGCGAGTTTTGTGGCCAAGAGCAATCGCTTCCAGCCCGCCAGTTGCCAGCTGGCAGTTTTTCCCAGTTTTCACAGTTTTCCCAGAGTTTGCACACTTTTCAGCTTCCAACTCGCTTGTTTAGCGCTATGCGAAGCATTTTAATAAACTACATGCCGAAAAGCTTCTCAAACAGCTGCGTTACAATACAAATTTGCGGCTAATGAATATTTATAAATTTTCTGGTCGAGAGTAGATAATGTGTGTGTGTGGGTGTGTGTGTGGGTGTGTGTGTATAAGTGTTGTTTGACTCGCTTCGTTATTTGTTAAGCACTTTCTGTCAGCTGTCGACTACAAGAGACATGGTCAGGCCAAAGGAGCAGACTATCAAACTCATATGTGTGTCACAAGCTGTCGTTCTCCCTCTTTCCCTCTCTCTCTGCCTATCTCTTTCTATCTCTACTCCCGTCACGCCCCAACCTGCTCTCCCCCATGATCCCTTTGAGCAGTGTGCTGTGAGTTTTTAAGCCTCAGTGTTCGGTTTTTATCGTATCAGATGCGTTGACATTACGAGTGTAGCACACAAAGCAGCCTTGAGTGCATCTCCATTGTAGTTGTTTTATCTTGTGTTTGTTGTTGTTGCCTTTCACTTGTGGTCGGAGTGACAAATGTGCTTTTGATGACATCTCAAACGATGCTGTCTTCAGATATTTCAACTATCTCATTTTATTTTTGCAATAATAAAAAATAAAATTACCTTTAACACAACCTGTTCAATTTGCCAAACATGTGATTCAATAAAATTGAACAACAACAACAATGCAATCGAAAATTGATTGGATAGGGGAAAATACACACACACACTTTTACACACACCCATTTGGGTTTATACCTTTCACTTTTCGTTCGAAACGGGCTAACAAAATAAACAACAACCAAAAATTACACGCATCGTAAAAGTTTTAGGGGCAAAACGCAGAAAAAGATACGAAAAATACTTCATAGTCTCACAGAGCAGAGAGAGGTGAGTATAAAATAAAGAAAAGAATAAGAAAGAAAATAAAATACAGCAGAAATGTCAACAACAGTCATATTTTTATTTGAAAAATCTTTTGACTGTGCACAAAAAAAAGAAGAAGGAAAGAGATGAACAAAAATTAATTCAAGTCCCGAGCCTCAAGTTGCTTTAAAATGTAAAGCGAATTTTGGGTGGCGACAACAATATACAAAGTTCTGTTCTGTTCTGTTCTGTTCAGGAATTCACAATTGTTCTTGTCCTTTTTCCAGCTATTGTTGTTGTTTTTCTTGCACAGCTGCTATCTTGTACACACTGTGTGTGTGTGTGTGTGTGTGTGTGTGTAAGTGTAGGCCTAGTAGATTTAATTAAAATTGTCTATAGAAAACCATGGCAAAGGTTTTGCTCTCTTGCTGTGAGTGTGAGCAAAAGTGTTGTCTACTTTTAGGGGCAGCATAAAATTAAATTAAATCTTTTCAACTTTAAATTCGATTTAATGTTATACAAGTTGTTAAGAGCTGCTCTCAAACTAATTTCAATTTAATAAATATTATTATTATTATCTCCCTGCCTCTGTGTGTGTATAATTACATGGATTATCCATGTGGTTTTAAGTAAATATATCTCCTCGCCCCTTTTTTTGGTAGCAATTTCAAATTAAATGCAAATGAAAATGCATTTTAAGTCATGCCTCACGGCTTGCATAACAAACTTTTTAAGCAAAACAAAACAAAACTTAGTAAATAGCTATGTAATGCTAAACTAACAGATATCCTGCATATGATTATTAGACTAAACATGCTATGATTTCTAAGGTACACACTAATATACCCTTTAATTGAGGGGCAAGTGTAGAGAGCAACGCTTATATTTACTCTGCAGCATAAAATATCATAAACACAATGTTAAACGAGTGGCCAATTTGCATATCCATGTGCAAAGCTCTTGTAATTTTCCGACTAACTCATGTTCAGGTGCCTCGTGTGGACAACTTGTACAACAGTTGAAATAAATTGCCATGCTCAGTGGCAAAAGAACACACACATACCCACAGGAAACATACATATAGATACTTTACTCATACTGCAGATACAGCTGCAATTGGAGCTAGTGTCGTCGTCTGCTGGGTAACAGCTTTTCCATTGTATTTGGCTAAACTATTTTCAATTTGCACAATTGCCTGGTCCTTAGCTGACAACTTGTTTGGTGTCAGACGAGTGCTGACGCTTGAAAGCAACAATGCCAATTGTTTTGACCTTGTATCTAGATTAAATTAGCCAAGTGCACACGTATTTTGCCATTTGCCTTCGTTCCAACTCCAACATATTATCACAATTTTGTTTTTTTGCAATTAAATGCCAACGTCAGCAGAAATTTGCAGTCACTTGGTTTTTGTAAGTAATTAACTCTTTGGCATAGAGTAACCTATATAATCGAAATTGTCAGAGTAAAGTTTGCCTCAACTGTCGCTCAATCTTAGCACTTGATTGCAACAAATTGCATTTTCCAAGTAACGTAATTATATCACGTTGCTGTTGCAATTAGACAGACACAGAGACAGGCACAGGTATAGGTACAGGTACAGGTACAGGGACTGGCAACAACGAGGTATCACCGTGTGCTCTTCCGAGTATCAGGTGCACAGGTATCTGACAGCATCCTATAGCCATAAGCTCTGACTGGTGTAGGTGTAGGTGTAGTTGTAGGTGTAGTTGTAGGTGTAGGTGTAGGTGTGCTGAGCTTTAAGAAACTGCTTCAATGCTGCTGCTGCTGCTGCTGCTTTCCACTAGTAAATTGAGTTGCATGCTGCACTTAGCATGTGAATTACATTCAAACACACAAACAGACAGATGAGCACACAAATAGTGATGCAGATACAAACAGAGATACAGATGCAGATACAGATACAGATACATATACAGATACAGATATAGATAGAAAGAGGCTACCAGCTTTGGGCTTCTTAACTCTATTCTGATGCACA
The DNA here is from genome assembly GCA_018903735.1 of Drosophila cardini. Lineage (NCBI taxonomy): Eukaryota > Metazoa > Arthropoda > Insecta > Diptera > Drosophilidae > Drosophila > Drosophila cardini. The sequence goes on along the minus strand of JAEIGM010000001.1, from coordinate 10,491,778 downwards.
AAGCATTTGCTGTTTGAGGGTTTATTTGCAATTTGCCAACTAGTTTTGCTACTCTATACTCTTCCCCATGGCATACAAGTCACAAAGTTCGGCACACGAATGCCATCAACTTGTTTGCAATTGATAGTGTATGTTTGGGCATCGGGTGAAGCTGGTGCATGATGCCATTTATTACCGTATGTCGATTAGCGGCTGTGTTGCCATTTTAGCTATTTTCGAGCAATTTAAGCAGCTAGAAATGCTAGAAAATAGAGTGAAATATTATTAGCTATAAGTCTGCCTACTTTAAACAATTATTTTGGCCATCTTTGGGCTTTAAAATAATCATTTAGTTAAGAATTTGTTGAGATTGGTCGTATTTTTAGCCCTTATACACCCTGATTTAGATATTGAATATCTACAGACTCCTTTGTTCAATTTTCGATTGGCAGGCCTTTTTGAGCTCAGGAGGAGTTCGACTAACGACTGGCATCAATAAAATTTTAAATTTTGAAAATAATTTTTTGTCAATTTTTTTAAAAAATGTCAAGGGGTAACATCATAAAATTTGTCAAAATTGATTAAAATCTAAATATTTTAAATTTCGATCACAATCAACTATACTAGTTGTCCTGAGTCTAAAAAGGTATGACTTATTTAGTTCTGACTTTAAAAGGCTGAGATATGCTCCATCAAAGTTCTGAAAATTATGAATTTTTAATTTTGGGCAGTGGGCAACACAGTCAGTAAGACCCTTAATCTTAGTTTGAGTTAGCAAATTTCCTGGCTATTTTGTGGTAATCTTTGGCCTGAATTATAAGTCCATAGATAAACAAAGCGCACGAGCAGATATTTAAAACCATAGCATACTTTTGGGCTGGTTTGGTAATGTTTCTCATATTGCATTGATTTTTAGTGTATCCGCAAGTTGATTCAAGTTCAACTTGTGTTTGCATTGGCAATCGTGCACACATTTTTAGATTCATCATATTTGTGAATTTAGTTGCCTCCTTCGCTCGCAACGTGCATATGCATGTGAACACGTGAACAGATTATGATTACAGCAACAGAAATACACACACAATTACACACACACACACACACACACACACAGAAGCATACACATACATCCGCTGATAAACATTTGTTTGAAGTTTGGTAGGTTGCAGTATATAACAATTTATGGCGAATATTTGAATATTCTCTACTTCTACCCGAGTCGAATAACTCAAAATGTTCGCTGTAAATTTCATAGATAGATTCACATACAGCTGTTGTTGGTGCTGCCATTATTGTTGATGTTACCGATTTTGGCCAACTGCCAAAATTTGCAATTATCATAAAATAATAAACAAAAAGCCCACAAAGCAAACACAAACACAAATTACGTGCCGTGGAAATCCAAATTCAGTTTTTCCCCATTTGTACTTTGTCTATTGGATTGCTTCAGGCAACAACCCTCGCAATTTTCCTCATTTCCCCCATTTTCCCCATTGTTAGATTACTTTTGAGACCAGTTTGACTTTAAAGCGTTACGTTTTTGCTTTTGTTTGCAATCCACAGAGCACACCACGCACACACGCACATCTCGCCCAGCGGAAACGGATGTCGAAAGTTGCAAAACGGAAGCTTAAGTTGTTGTTATTAAGCAAGCGAAAGGAAGACGATGCCCGAGCTGTTCGTGTTAGCCGTGTAGCCGTGTAGCCGTGATAAGTTCAACAAATTTAATATCTTAACTCAAACAGGATACAAGCAAGTTGGGTCTGTTCCTATGCTTATTCACGTATATATAATGACGAAATTCAAGCTGAAGTGTTCGAGTGAAAACACAATGCAGCAGCAGTACATGAATAACAAGTGAATTATCGCCCTAAAAAGCAACAACACTTAAGGAATTTGTGTGACAGCAATAGACAAACATAAATACAACTCTTAGTAAACGACAAACAATTTATAAACTGCGCTCGAAAGTAGGCAACACGCAAGAACAAACAGCAGCAGCAACAGCTACCAGAACAACAACAACAACAGCAGCAAGTACAAGACCAACAAAATGGCGGACATGGAACGCATTCGACTCGTGCTGCTGGGCGGCGCGGGGGTGGGGAAAAGCTCCATTCTAAAGCGTTTCCTATTCAAGACCTACACGGACAAATACCGTGCCACCGTCGAGGATCTCTACAATCGTGAATATGACCTGGGCGGAGTCACGCTAAAGGTGAGTAAAAAAACCAAAGGGTCACTTAGGGAACTGTAAGGGTAGTGTCGGGTGGTGTCAAGCTTTTGTGTGCAGCGTATATTACTGCACTGCTGCTGCTGCGTTGCAAGCCAGAGTACTTAACAGTTAACAAATGCTGCAGGTCGCAAGATGTGGCAAGTTCAATTATAGCATGACTTTTCCACATGTTTCAGGATTTTAACAACTTTTTACATTTTATTAAATAAATAAAATAAACTTATAAAGTGGAGAGAGATTTATCTACCTCGTAATTTATTTATTTATTATTAAATCTTAGTTTGTTTTTAAAATTTCTGGCTTCTTCTGACAAATTTCTTATTGACTTCCATTCAAAATAGTTTTATAAATTCCCAAGAAGTTTTTACTTACCACAACTGATTGAGTTGCATAAGTTGCTTAAGCTGTTTACATACTTTATTTAACTATTTATTTATTTTATTTAGCAATTTATTTCCCAGAAGTGCATTTCTGTTTCTTGGCACTGTAAAAGTTATTTGAAATTTGTTTTTATTTTTACTACTGCGGATTTTAGTGACAGTCGAGGCAGTCGAGAGGCATTTAAGCCAACATCTAGAATGGCTAGTAGCTGCAGTTCTGACCCCGTTGCAGTTGCAGTTGGCTTAATTAAACGTTTGTTTATGAAAACTGTCTGTCTAGCTGTTTGTCTGTAAATAAAAGCAAATAATTTTGAGGCGATCTGCTAATTAAATCAAAGCTTTGGCCAAGTGTGTGCTTGGCCAAGAACTGCAGTTGGCTAGTCGTTAGCTGGCCAACAGAATTACAAGTGGTTTTAACATCATGATTACATTACGAGCATAAAAGCTTGACTGCCATATTTGCGTGTCACACACACACACACGCACGCACACACACACACACACACACAACACTCCCACAGATGAGATACAGGCTTATGCCCTGTTATTAGCCAAAGTTAAGACTCGGCTCATAATTCCAACACGTGTATGTGCGCTGTGAAACTCTAAGCCGTTGTCCTAACAACAAAACAAGGAGAAAGAAAGAGGAGGAGAGCGGGTGTGGGAGGGGGAGAGGGAGGGGGGTAGCCTGTTTATGCTCTAGGCCATTACAAAAGTTGATTAAACATTTAAGTGCTAGAAACGCAAATTGAGCATATGTTAAATGTGTAAAATTGTTAAATGAGAAGCAAATGGATTAATAGTGTTGGAGACGATGTTCTTATAAATTGGCAGAGAAAGACGGTAAGACAGAGAGACAGACTAGCAGACTAACAGACAGACAGACAGACAGACAGATAGACAGGCAGCAAGACAGGCTCTTGCTCATTAATCAAATTTACACGCTTCGCCTCAAAACTGTGGCAGCAACTTCAAAATAATACACACACACACACACACACACACATACAAAGAAGTGGAGAATATGTTATGGATATTATCTGCGGCAGGCAGAGAAGCTGTCAGTTTTGGCCAAGTTGCTTTTGATCCATCACAGCCTTCAAGCTTGCTATACGAGCTGATTATTTGCTGTTTACAAAGTTGCCCCAAGCAAACACACACACACACACACACACATACATAGACAGATACAATGTCGAGTTGCCGCAAAAAGTTGTAACAAAAAGTTGATTAATAGGTATGGTAGATACGGTAGTAACCGTTGTTGTTGTTGTTGTTGTTGTTCCCTTTCTGTCACTATATTCTTCCTGCTGCTGCTGCTGCTTGTTGCCATGGACACAGGACACAGAACACAGGCCAAATTGACTGTGTGTTTGGGGAGGGGGGGGCAACCCTGTAGCTGGTGTCCTTTACCAGCATCGACAGTGTCATCATCGATAGCATTTTTGTTTTAATTAATTTTATTTGAAACGCTTCTTGTTGTTGTTCTAGTTGCAGTCGCCGTTGTTAGTTGAAAACTTTGTAAAGATTTGATTGAATTTTCACGCCGCAGGCATGAGAAACTCAATTTGGTTTCTAGCACGGCATGACTGACATCAATCAAAAAGTGCTAGCTACAAAACAGCTAAAAACCTCGAACATGTGGTGGCGTTTAACAGTTTTGTAGCTGCTGCTGCAACCCGCTGCGGTTTTGGCCATCAAACGCGTCGGGTATTAGGCACTAGACATTAGGCACTAGGCATTTGGCATTAAGCATTTTGTGGCCACAACAGTGTGACCCTAATGGCAATTTTGTGTCAACACAGCGGGTATTATAAACAATGCAAAAGATCGTCCTTGGCAGAAAGGACGCGTGCGATTTTATGCTTTTACACGCTTTTTTAATAAAGTTACTTGGCCAATACAACAATGCGCTACAAATTACCAAACAATAGAGCCCAAACCGAACAAAGGCCACAATCTACAGTCGCTGGCAGTGCTGTGGTAGTAGCTAGTTTACAGCTAGATGTTCCGAGTTAACAATTTAAACGGAAAATTTCCGCTTTTGGCTAAAATAATTGCTACATTTTTGAGTTCAAAATATCTACTGCTTTTACAGCTATTTCTAGCTATTTTATGCAAGGTCAGGCAAGGCTAAATATAGCGTCTTTGATACACTTTAGTAGCCAAATGTTTGCTCAGTAGCTGTTAACTGTTTGAAGTTATTTCTAGCTGTTATTTGTTTAGGGCTTAAGCTACACTTTACAAGCCAAGTGTTCCCTAGCAGTTTCTAGTTAAGTGCAGCTATTTTTAGACTTTTTCTTAGTCTAGCCTTTTTGACTACATGAAGCTTTGTCAGCACTAGCTAAAATTCCAGGAAACTGTCAGTTGACGCTAAAAACCGCCATCGTTAAATGCTCAGATTTTGTATGCTGTTGACACTGCGGCTGTGGGCCAATTGAGGTTCTGGCCTGGCTCACACACACACACACACACAAACACTGGCATACTAACTGTCTGGGGAACAATGCGTGTCGCGAGAAATACTGTATTTATGTACGCGTATAACAGATGCTGACACTTGGGATTAGTTGGCATCAACTGAGCATTGAACGGCATTGCTATCGATAGAGATCTTCTCTGCCCCTACTCCTCCCCCCATCCCCTGCCTGCCTGTCTGTCTGCCAATCACAGCTCATTTGTGTACAGCACTGAGGTCGCTGGCACTGACAACTTGGGCGACAGTGAAGCTCAGTTTTAAATTCATAATTAAATGGCCATTTTTATTAGGGATTTGTCTATTTGGGAACTTATTAAAAAGTTTCAGACTTTTCAGACTTCAGACTTAGCCACATTAAAGCTGATTAAATTAAGCAAAGCTGTTAACAAAATAGAATTAAAACTATGTCAATTAAACGAATCGAAGCCCTTCACAAAAATATTTTGCTGCAATCAGTTGTGTTTTGGAAAAAGGTTCAAGGGTCATTCAATTATCATTTCGTGCGGAATTTACTCAAATTTCGTACTTTACATTGTTTATTTCGCTCTCACTCTCTCTCTCTCTCTCTCTCCCTCTCTCTCTCCTCCTTTGGTTATGGGTTTTGGTTATGGTTTTGGTTCGATAATCCATTTAGACTCAATTACCTTTTATTCGATTTCATTGCGCTGGCGTTGGCAACAGAAGCATGAAATCAATTTATGAAATGAATTTGGCCATAAAGCTACTAACAAGATAAGGATTTCTAACTTTAGAATATGAATTTCAAATTTTCAAATACCAAAATTCCAAATTTAAATTGAAATTTGCTGTTATAAAGTGAATGAAAGATGTTTTGTGGCCAAAACTTATAACATTTAAATCAAACTGTTTATGGGTTTAATCCTTGCTCCAAAGGGAAGTGGTAAGAGTGAACCACATGGCGTATACGTGACAGCAGGCAGGCAGTTCAAATATTAAAGGCAGATCGATCAATTTACGCAACGTCAGGCCGTATATTTACACTACAGACTGTAATATTCATGCTTTTAGTGATACCCAGTGGAAGGGGTGTTATAGGTTTGTTTAGGTCTACCATGTGTGTACTTTAATTCGTTTAGCAAAACTTTTACTTTAAGCCCATTTGACGTCTTGTTTGTTTTGCCACGACAGGTGGACATTTTGGACACTTCCGGTGACATGCAATTCCCCGCCATGAGACGACTCTCCATTGCAACGGCCCACGCCTTTATGCTGGTCTATGCGACAACATCTGGGCCCAGTTTTCAGTGTGTCAAGCAATGCTTCGAGGAGATTCGCGAACAACGTGCCGACTTTCAGGTGAGTACTGCATTTTGTATGCAATTAGCAGCAGCAGTAAGCCAAAGCCAAAGCCAAAACAGAAACTGCAACAAAAACTGCAACTCAAATTCCAGTTGACAAAAAAAATATGTGTGTGCAAAATAGCGCATACGCCGTGTAAACCAATTTCAATGCTCCAAAAGCAATTAAAAATTAAAACTTGTTTGCAATCTTTTGGCCTTTTGGCCTTTTGGTCTTTTGGCCTTTTGGGTGCACTGTATTTTGGTTAACACTGCGGTGCAGTTTTCTTTCTCCTTTTTTTTGTTGTGATTCTATTGTGGTTTTCATTGCTGTTGTTTGCTTGGTTTTTCTGCTTTTACACTGAGCCACTGCCATTGTGCGTGAGTGTCAATTATAGCCAAGTTTGCTTTGTCAGCGAGTTGGCTCTAAGCCCGCTTCTAGATACAATCCAAAGCTAACGTAGCATGATTAATTCCCATTCTCTACTCTCTCTCTCTCTCTCTATCTCTCTCTCTTTTATTTCTTCATCTTGTTTCAGGATATTCCCATTGTCATGGCTGGCAACAAAGCCGATTTGGCCAGCTCCCACAGAGAGGTCAAACAGGAGGAGGTCACAGATTGGGTGTTCTGTGAATTGCCAAAGCTCAGGTGAGTTAACTCGCTTAAATGCTTTAATTTTCATTTCCATTTCCAATTCAATGCAAATGTTGCAACAACTGTTAAATGTTGCATAATGAAATGCGTTGCACCAAAAACCGCAGAGCAGCCCTAATTTCCAACAAGTAATGTTGGCTGAACAGCAAAATGGCAAAAAGCGTAATAAAATGGAACATAAATTTTAGCAGAAAAACAACAAAAAAAGAAAAAAAAAAACAGAAACAGAAACAAATTCAACGGGAAATCTATGTGTGCCCCAAACGGTGGCAACTGCAGCTGTTGCAGCCCACGACAAATGCAATTAAATGCAACAAATGAAATTAAGCGACAAAAAGCGTGACTGCCAGACAGAAAGACAGTCAGCCAGTCAGCAGGTGCTAAATAGTGGGCGTGGCCACCAAAATAATTGAGGACCTTGTTAAATTCCGTTTGGTTGGTTGGAAAATTATGTTTGCCAAGAAGACGCGAAAATTGCAATTTGGACAAGCAACGTTGGCCCTTAACTAGTTCTATAGAATGTGCTCTTCTAGAAGACACTCTTAGTACACACACACACACACACACACACACACCCACACACCCCCACAGACACTACTTCTATCTCCTTCCCTCTCGTGAAGGCATTTTAAATTGATATTTCTCTCAGTGCAAGGCCGTTCAATGCACTCAACGGCGTCCAGAAGCACCATTTGCATGCTAAATAGTCGCAAATGCTGTTGGAGATTCACAAATTGAGAAATTGAACAACTGAGTTGTTGAGCAACTGTTAAACTGAGAGAAGTATGCATCGCATGCAAGGTCCTTTACAATGCTCTCTCAAGTGCCTGTTCTTTGTCTATTCATTGAACATTTAAGTTTAGCAATTTTAAGTAGTTTCTAAGCAACAAAATGTTCTCAAATCGAATCAGTTTGAGCTAAGGAATTTAAATATGGTATTAACTCCGTTTAAATAGCCTTATTTTGAGCACTAAATTAATGCTCCATTTGAATTTATATTTATTTGATGTTTTATTTATTTGTAAATCCCCTTAATTTCCAAGACAAACAATCCACAACATACTCACGACTTAAGCCTAAGTGCCAAGTTGTTAAGTTCATGACTAAAAGTCAAAAAGTATTGAAAATGTTCACAGCATTTTAATGTTTGCTGTTTAACTGGATGATAATGGCGGCTGTGAACACGTTTTAAAGTTGACTTCCGTTTCCGTTGCTCACTTTTCGCTCACTTCTCTCTTAGCTCACATCGAACACAGAGAAACGAGAATCGAGAATCGAATATTGAACATAATTGCATCCTTAATAAACTGTACGCATATAAAAATCGCTTACAGCTGAAAAGTGTGGCTCGACAGCAGTGGGAGTGGGTGTGTGAAGGGGGCGTGGTTGGGCTGGTTGTGTGTGGAAAATGCGGTGGCCACACTTACCATAATTTGGGTTGATTGAGGGTCCAAGTGGGGCACTGGGAGTGAAGGACTCGTGTTGCTGTTTAAGCAAGCGTGCATAAACTAATTTAAAATCAAGTGAGTAGCTTACAACAGGGTGTGTTAGACTAGCAGATACTCAGTACACTTCAGTCGTTTTGACTTTATGGGTTCTGACACATCCCTTTCCGCCACTTAAACACTTTTAACAAACTTGTTACACCCTAGGGCAGATCAAAAAGTTTCTTTGAGTTGTACGCACAGCGAAGAGCAAGTTTTCAGCTACCCTTTGGCAACTTTTAAAGGGTATGAAGTTTAATTATATAAGCGCATGCACTCAGCCACAAGGATACGCACAGCTATAAGTTCACATATATATAGATATGGTATATATACATATATATATATATTCCCGGATGCAAATACATTAAAATCTCCGTGGGATTAAGCATTTAAGCAGATTGATGCCGTGGCTGAAACGCACCTTGAACTTTTTCACCTGCCTCCGACTGACCAATAGGGTGCTGCATCCCTCTAACCCTTCCACCGCCCATCCCTCCCCTTACTCCTCACACACACACACTACCACATTTCCCCCTCACGTGCCAACTTTGCACATTTTATCCCGCTGGTTGAAGCCTCTCTGTGGTTGAAGCTTTCTCTGATCTCTGCACGGTGGCTCTTAAAATGTTGCAGTGGCAAGAACGCTGCAATTTGTTGCCGCATGTCTGTCTGCGGTTAAACGCTTCACGAGTGCAAAAACCCAAAGTGCATTTATCTCAGTCGGCAATTGTGCAACTTGTTTATTTATCAAGCACTGAGCGAGAGAGTGAAGGAGATAGCGGTAGTGGGGAAAGAGAGGGGTAGAGTGTATGTGTGTGTAAAGTAAAAACTGATTTTCATTTTAATATTTGCCAGTTCAACACATTTTAATGCAATACAATAATAAACAAACTTTGATTTACTGCACCTGCACTTATTACCAACAATAATTCAAAGTTTTTTTACTTTAAACAAACAACAATTTAATAGAAAATCTTTAAATCAAATAGTTGCGAGTGTTAAGTAAATGTTGTTAAAGAAAAACTTATAGACAACTTTAGTTGCAATCTTAAGGTTTTCCTGTTGCAACTAAGTAAAACTGTGTTTTGTGGCATTCGACTTGTCCTACAAGTTGGCCAACAATTGGCCAAGTTACCAAGTTGCCAAGTTGCCAACTTTTTCAACATTGCCTCCTCTTGCTGTCTACACCAGTCTGGCCAAATGCATGATACGACTAATTTAGCCATTTAGAGGCATCGTTAACAGTCACTGCCAGCAGTTTTCTGTTGTCCTGTTCGTGTCCTGTCGCCTGCTATCATTGTAAAAAACACGCAACAAAAAAAAATTAGAGGAAAACATTCAATGTCACTGCTATACCCTGTAAAAACACTACATAGTAGTAAGATACTTTATTTAGTTTATGCGGAATTTGTTAGCCGAAAAAATGCTGTTAAAGTTTTTGTAGTTTTTCCGCTGTTTTAATGTAGTTTTCCGCACAAAGTTGCCGTCTCATCTTAATGTGCGTCATTGTTTCAGGGTTGCCCACTGCGTATACGTAATTTATGCACACCGCGACTGGCCTAAAAACAAAAAAAAACTTGACAACTCTTTATGCATAGTTCTTTATTTCGGCAGTTACCTGTACTTTTTCGTCTACTTTACTTGAGGTAAAGTTTTTTGCTTCTTTTTTTCATCTCTTTTTTGCTCTTCTCTTCTTTACAGGGCCAAGGTTCTCGAGTGTTCGGCCAAGGAGGACACCAACGTGACCGAGCTGTTCAAGACTCTGCTCTCCCTCTCCCGCTTTCTGCCCGCGAGCAGCGGTAGCGGTGGTGCTGGCGGTGCCGGGGGCGAGGCCGCGCCCAGCGGTTTCAAGCGACGCTCATCCGCCTACGTCAGCGCCTCGTCCAGTCGCAGTAAGTACTCCCAACAATGGGAATAGTAGACAAAAATATGGGATTTTAAAAGTTTTGATCATTGATTTGCACTGACAAACTGTTAAACTAGCGACAGGGGTATGCACGACCACAAAATACCCTGTAGAAAGAGGAATTTAGTTAAGAAAGGCGTTTGAACAGATTTCTTTGGTAAACACTGTATGGAAAAGCCACTCATACTGTAGTCCATCATACCCCTTGTTTGTGCACCCAAAAAGGGGTATACAAATGGCAACTTTTTGCCAACCCGGTAACTGACAACGGAAATAATTTCCCAACTTGTCCTCCTTTGTGTCTTTTGCAGTTTCAAATATCAATTTGCCATTTGATTGCAAAGTTGAAGTACGAGTATAACGGTAACCGTTGACTACCGTTAGTCCCAATCTCAAGTATCTTGCAGATGCATTCACTATAAACTCCAGATAAGAGCACAAAACTGATTGAATCAACAATCAAGAGCATTTATTATTGAGTTTAAAGCAAAACTCAACGAATTGCACAATAATTGAGATGTAAACAGATCAGGTAATATAATTAAATAACGGTGCACACTTAATGCAATAACTGTGCTTAAATAAATATTCATAAATACCCCAAATAATCCGCATTTAAACAACACGTGTGTGTATTTACCTGTTTTGGGTATCAAAACACACAAACTTCAATTATTGAAATGAATCAAGGTAAAAATATATATATAAATATATATATATACATGTACACCTGTTTATAATTTATATGCATTGCAGATCTTGTCTCGAGTTACTCGAAATCAGCTTGCAATTAGTGAAAATGGAAACGAGTTTTCATTTCTTTGTGGAAAAACGTGCACAGAACATTGACAAATTGCCAACAATTTGGCTAATTGAATGTAATTACCATTTCAGCCAGTTGTTGATGTATGACAGGCGGCTTTCTTCTGCATTTGACCCAATTTAATTGTTCAAATTTTTTGGCAAAAGCGAACATGAAAGCAAAATAATAATAACAATAAAGATACAAACAGACTGAGCAGAGTCCTCAAAGGGGGTGTTGGGGGGGTGTGAGACAGAGTCTTGGTAAGACACAACCCTTTTCATTATTTATATGTATTTATATACATATAAAAGAGCACTTGTGTTGTGCCACAAAAGACAACGAAGCAAAACAAATTAGAAGCACAGGAATAAGGCACCAAGAAGGCACCAAAAGGACTCCAAAAGGACTTCAAAAAAGGATCAAAATAAAGACAAAGCATAAGTACAAGAAAGTTGTAAATTGTTTCTTGTATTTGAAGTGTTTTTTTCACTGTAAAATCCAAGTAAATATTTTAAATATTTTAACAAATAGTTAACCTTTCGGTTGAGCAACAATTTAGCTGGATTACTGCCAAGAAATAAATGTTATTTTAATGCCTTTAAATTAACATATTTATGGTAGTATTAAACAGTTAGTTTAGCCACAGGTAATGCGTTTTAATTTAAATATTTTATGTGGAAAAATAATTCAATTCCGCTCGTTTGACTTACTGTTTCGTTTATTGATTTAATTGCTACATTAACATACATTTTAAATACAAACTGCATTAATGCATTAATTAAAGTAATTTCTATAAACTTAAATTTAGCTTGTTTTTGGCCTTTTTAGCGGCAAAGTGAAAAAGTTGAGCTCAGTAATAAGATTCCATCAAAAGTGGCCGTAAAGTTGAGCAGCACGTGTATTAATTATGTAAATATCTTGACCTTCTAATTAGCCGTAAAAGCATTTAATTTCCATCACCAGGCCATATTATCTCATTAAAAACTTTTTTCCCTGCACTTCTCTAAGCGTGTGTGAGAGAGAGAGAGAGAGAGAGAGAGAGAGAGTGGGAATGGGAGTGAGACAGGTTGGGAGCATGGGAAATGTCCGCGTTACAAAAAGACAAGAAGTTTTCAATTTTCCCAGCAACGCCTGCTGCAAATATAAATAAACAGTTAATTAATGCTGCCAAAGTGGCACGCACTACTCCCTGGCCGCGCCCACTTGACGAAAAACGCCCCCATTGGGGTTTCAACAAAATAATGAATATAATTTCCGTGCTTAAAAGTTATTAGGATGCTTGTGTCCGTTTCTCCGATCCCCTTTTCCCCGCCCCCCCCCTCTGGCCAATAATTTAATTGTTTGCTGGCGGCATTTGATAAACTTAAGTTTCCTCTGCCACTGCCTGTGCCACTCCCACCGCCCATCTCTTACCACAGAAGTCATATAAATGAAGTGCAAAGTTGGCCAAGAGCAAAACAGTGAGGAAATTAAATGCAATTTAAAGCTTTAATGGCAGCTCAAGTCCGAGCAGTTCTCTTGTGTTAATTCTATTGTGCGCCTAAAATGCTGCTATACAATACGAAATGCCTGCTGTTTGCTTAACGCACACACACTTACAGACACACAGACATACTCACACACATATGTGCACACATTAAATGTAAGTAATAAACCGACAGGCGGCAAATTTGTAAATTATTTTTGGCCAAAATAGAGAAAAGCATTGTCCAAAGTCGACAGCAACAACTGCCGATGACAGCACGGCTAGGGTGGGTGTGTGTGTGTGTGTGTGTGTGTGCGTGTGTGGTGTAGGACTCAATATTGATGCCTGAATGGCCAAGGTCAAAAGCCAAATTCGGGCAAATACTTGTGACAGTTCAATTGACAAAGAAACGTCAGCATCGATGGCATTAAGTATGCGCCATATTGGTCTGAGTTACGCCCCCTTTTTTGTTGCCTACACCTGAAGGGAGGGATAAGGAGAAGAGGGGACGGGAGAAGGGGGACAGACAGAAGTCCTTGCCACAGTCTGAGCAGTTAATCACGCGAATTGAGGCCACAACAAGTAATTGCCTTAAAAGTACGAGAATTCTGGCATTTTGCGGCTAAATGCAAAAACAAATCATTCACATATTTGCTTTAAGGTGTGTTAGTTAATATCCACTGTAGGTGTGTGTGCCTGTGTGTGTGTGTGTGTGTGTGTGTGTGTGTGTGTGTGTGTAGCCTAAATGCCTGTATTTGGCTGATGGCTCATAAAAAATGGCTGGGCGCGTAAGCCCGTCTAAGGAGCACTTCTCCTACACACATGTCTGCCTAGCCTAGCCTAGCCTAGAATTGAATTCCATTCCCCTCCCCTGCCCTCCGCCTCTCTCTGCCCTCTCTGCCTGCCACACATGTCGAGACGGTTGTCGGCTCTGTTATGTGGCTTTTGGGCCTGCGGCTTTTGGGCCAACAGCCACCGCAAGCAGTTTTATTCACAGTCAGCCAACTGAAACCAAACGTAACTCAATTGCAACTTTTACATGCTCGTTTGTTAGTGGCTGAAATGCCGAACTTACCCCAGTATATGTATGGCCAAGTGTATCACGGCTAAAATGCTTGTTGTTATTGTTATTGTTGGCTTTACAGCTGGCGAGTAACTTGCGTTTTAAACCATTTGAAACACCAGTCAACACGCCTGCTGTCTGCTCAAAACCTTTTGTAAAAGACACATCAAAAAATGTTTGAAATAAGTAAATATTTTGGAGTGTAGTAGTAGAAGTAGTCGACTACCAGATACTACGTACTTAGCTGTTGGGTTTGAGTTATAAAGAGTAGTGAGCATTCAATTTTAAATGGGCTTAGAGTGGCTGGTACAAAAGGCCTTTTAAGGCCATATATATATAAACTTTGGCTAAAGACTTTATTTATTTAGAGCTGATATTTAATTCTTTATATTTTACTATATAATACATAAGCTTAGCTTCTACTTTCTTTGTAATTTTCCAGGTTGTTACAGTAATATTTTATTAAGAAAACTTTTGTACTGTTCACTCTCACTCCCAGTTTAGACTACCCCCTTAGCCTGTGCTGGGTATCTTAAAAATAAAAATGTAATTTAAATTTCTGTTATACTTCCGCCTCCAAATACTGCCACATATGCACAATTTGCCTCTGCTTTTTTTTTGCGATGGGAAAACTTGGCTCGTGCTGTCTGTTGGAAAATTCGTGTGCTTATTACTCGTAGTACTCGGATATGCCTTCTATGTGTGTGTGTGTGTGTGTGTGTGTGTGTTGCCTTTGTGCCCGAATGGGTTTACTATGTGCATTTGTAGCACAGGCGTGTAATAAGCCAACAACAACAAGAAAAAAACAGCACACACAATACCAGCTCAGTGCGAGCTGTGTGCGAGTGTGTTTGAGTGTGGTGTGCGTGGTGTGTGTGGTGTGTGTTGGTGTGTGTTGGGACGCAGCGTGTGGCCATGCGACACACAAAACTCGAATTTCCCACGATTCTAGCACTTTTTGAGGAATTTTCGCGCGTTTTGTGTCAGCGACAGCATTTTCATCGCATCGAACAACAGCAAGAATGGCCCTGGCAGCCATTTTGTTTGCACTTGACACAACTGTACATGCTTGCGTATATCTCATGCATATATTATGAGGTTCAAAAGTTCAACAAAATATATGAAATTATACATTTTAAAGAATATTTTGTGTTCAGTTCCTTTGGGTGCGTTTAACCAAAAGACTCGAGCAGACGAAAATAACTAAAATTCAGAATGGAAAATTAATGGAAAACCCTTGAGAAATTCATTAGTAACTTTACTTTTATCATTAAATTCGAACATTTACTGAGCAACTTGTCGATATGAAATGGCAAGTTTTTAATTTATGAGCTAATTACGGCTAATGAAATACTTAAAGAACTTATATATATTCTCTATATAAAGTGAAGAGTCTTGCCACTTGGCCAATTGTTTATTGGCAACACTTTTCTGCATTAACGCGCAACGGAGTCGCTGTCATTAAATATTTATTCATCATCATGGCAGATTACACCTTTTGTTTCAGGTTGAACGGTTTGGCTGAAAGTGCTTTAAATGGATATCGAATCGAAGCAGTTAATCAATATGAGCATCAGCATCAGCATCAGCTTAACCATCAGTTTTAGCATCAAACCGTTCTGTCCTTCGCCTTAGAGCACAGACGTTTTCTCAGAACTCCGATTACAAATTTTGTTGAGCGACAAAATGAAAGAAGAACAACAAAGAGACACGAGTACTATGCATTGTTTCTAAGCTTTAATAGAATGTCGTTAAAAACACATAAAGTTTCGCTCAATTCCATGGGGAATACAAAATTTTAACTTTATAATAACATTTTCGTTGCATACTTTTGGGAGCGCACGCAAAATGTTAACGAATTTGAAAAGAAACTTTAAAATAAATAAAGTTAGCTAAACATTCGTCATAATTTCAACTTTAACTCAAAACTCATCTGGGAAATGCATTCCATCGAACTCTGAGCTCTTTTACCGCATTTCTGATTCCTGATTCCTGTGCTCTGCTTTCAGTTGAAGGCAGCTAATTGCTACACAGTCTTCGCTTGAAATCGATGCAACATTATTCTGTGGAAATGCGAGCTGCCTTTTAGTCAGTCAGTTGCTTGGTTTCCTAGGGGGCTTGCGATTTCTCGCTATATCCTTTGATTATGTACGCAGCATTTCGGCAGTGGCATGCTCTGCATTTAAAGCGAGTTTTGGCATCAAATGTTACCTGCAAATTGGATTTTCATATTTATTAACATTCCAAACAATTTCGCATTGTAACACATACGCCGACGGGAAATTGTCATGCGTGAAGCGAAACTGCTGTCAGTGTTGGATGAAGTTTTCATGCCAGAATAGCTAGATTGGTTAAAAGTTGCCAGAAATAGCTTGAAGTTAACTCAAAGTGGGTTGATTGCCAGTTTAAAGAAGTTGGTAAATTTATAGACCCCGTATTTGTATGGAAAAACAGCAAATAGTAGAAAAAATCTTGTTTCTTTTAGTGTCCGTTGAGTTTGAACTTGTGCTTTGAGTCCTACTGAAAGTTCTGTTCGCCTGATATTACAGCTGGAATATTCAAATTCCCAGTTGAATGCTCAGGCGAAAAGAAATCCACAGTAAGATACAACAGATTTGATTTGATATAACATTTGAAGTGTAGTAAAGTACAGTAGTAAAGTGAAATAAATTAGGACTGCAAGTTAAAGTAGGCAATAGTTATTCGCTGGTAAGTGACGTGCAGTCGCAGCCCGTTTATATTGTGCAGCCGAAAAGTATGCAACACATTTAATAAAAGAATTGCTTGCATTGGCGAAAAAAAAATTTCCTTCCAAAAATCGCTTGGAATTTTGCCAAAAACACAAAATCCTTGATAATTCAAAAACTATCAGGACGATCGGAATGTCCTTTGGCCCATCGATGGTCCTTGTCAAAAGCAACAGTTTGGTGAGAGTCACGACAGGATCCTTCAAAGGACCTCCGAGTTATCGATAAATTTCTGTTTTCGAAATTTACATTTTATTTTGGCTTCTGTAAGGACTTTCGTCCTTTTTCTTACATCAACGTGTATGGTTTGACTAGGGCTATCTACGTACCAAAGGACATTCGTCTAGTCCTTGAAATGGCTGAGTAAAAGTGTCATTTTGGTTTTTTGGCCATTTTTTTAAGCCCTCCCCCTATAAAATTTTTCGAAAATTTTTTTAAAGAAATCGATAAATCTTTGGATGCCAATCGATAGAACTGCTTTCTGGGAGTACGAAACGACGTGTCCTTTTGCCAGGATACAGCTGCAAGGACCAAAAAAGCGATAATTAAAATGATACAAATTAGGACTGCCCCCTAAAGTAGGCAATACAAAAGTAGAGTGTTAACAGCGGCAGAATTTCAAGTGAGAGCAATAACAGTAGGGTGAGTTAATGTTTGCTGCTTTTGCAGCTGTAAGAGCTAATGTTAAGGTTAAATAATTGTTTGAATTGCGGCCTACTATTAATTCTGTTTGCCTGGTGTTTCAGCTAAATTTTATACCGCTTGCAAGCACTTCAGATCGCGACATTTTGATCCCACCCTGTTTATAATGAAAAAGCGCAATGATTTTTATTTTAAAATATCTTTTATTCTTAAAATCCTATTCTTAAATCGTAACATTAAGTTATATTTTTATTTTATATGAACATATGAAACTTAAAATTATTATTTATGCTATTTTTATAACCTATATGTAGACACTAATTAGCTGCAGTCGGCGATAAGATAGTTCTGAAAAGACATAGAAAAATTATTTATTAGTAATAATAGTATATTCTATATAAGCGTATATTCAGTCTTATAGGTGGAGTATATAAAATAGCTAAGCTGACAACACTGACTGACTGTCGTTCTCATAATTTGTTTATATATTTTTCCCCAGAGTTATTATTAGAATTGATTTGAATACCATTTGATTCATTTTCCCGTAGATAAGAATCGCATGAACAGTCCCGCAGTGAGTGGCGATAAAAAGTCAAATCTGATGGATGCTGTGGATGTGGCAAGCACTAGCTCGGAGGCAAAATTAAAGCCACGTTCCAGGTGAGTGCAACACACAGTTATTATTGTTGATAGTCGCAAATAAATAATCGTATTCGTACATTTCACAGATCACTCATACGCCGTGCATCACGCAAGACCAAACAGCAAATTAACAACGCATCCGATGATTGCAATTTGCAATAAATTCTCCATGTATGCCAAATTTATGCATAAATATATATAAATTATAAAATAATATGTACTAGTCATAAGTATCAATTATTAATAATAAATGTCAGTGGTCAGTGGACAGTGGACAGTGAGTTACAGAAGTAAATCAACTGAAATGGATAAAGTTAATTGTAAATTCACTAAGTTTATGTTGCTCAATTTGCAGTTAAACTAAAGAGAAAACTTAGAAATACTTTTGAGCATTCAATTTGCAGTTATTAAATGTCTTACTAAATTATAATTACTTATACTTAGGATTTAAAATGTGCTCTCGTATCTATCGTATAAGAGATATAAGAGTTTATTCTCATCATTATTTGCATGGGACCAGTTTTATTTAAAGTCATTTTTAGACCCTGTACTCTCATTTTTATAATGCTTAATACTGTCCTGCTGCTTCTCCATTACCAATCCCATTTCCATTAGTGTGTACCTTTATGCCCAAGAGGAAGCATAATTCCAATTTGATTTTGTCATAAATTTGTGTGCATGGAATTTATAAAATAATACTAAAAGTTAGTCAGAATATATATAAAAACAGTTCCTTTGATGACAAAATAAGAAGAAGAAGAAGACTATGTTAATTATGTTTTATTTTAGTACAATTACAATTCATAATCATATACGATACGAGTGTGTTGCGATAGCTTTAAAAAATAGATTTTTAATATGGAAAAATGTTTGGCATTAGAGTTACTTAAATACAGTGTATTCAAAATCTTTGAATGTAGTTAATAAGTAATAAATTATAAACAAATTGTTGTTAGAAACAATTTACTTTAAATCACTTTGATTATTTTGCTTGCTGTGAATACTTTGATAGTGCACTCACTTACCTAGAGAAAAGAGTAGAAAGTGGGAAAGAGAAAGAGAGAGGGAGAGAGAGAAAGGAAATGGAGTTTTCATGCTGACTTCACTTTATTTATATATTTATTTATCAGCAGAACAAAAAGAACAAAAATTTATAGCATTTTCCTTACAGTCATTTGCACAAACGGAAAAATAGTCAAAGGAAAATGGAAAACTGCAGCTTTTGACAGAACAATTTATTATGAAAAGTGAGCTACTAATTAATGTTTATAAACTTTTGTGACTGCTGTGAAGACTTCAACGGCAGAGGACTCACACACACACACACACACTTACATACAGAGGAAACTAAAGTATATAGGATAATACAGGGTGCATGCAAATCAAATTAAAACATAATCAAGTATTGCATTAGCAGAAGCATTTAGGTGTTAATACATATATTAGCTCAAGTAACTAAATGTATTTTTTTTTTTTCATTTTGGTTTTACTAACAAATTGTTATTTAATTTGTTAACGTTTTTATTCAATGTGCTTAGCAAATAGACCGAAAAAAGAAAAACTGTAAATGATTAATAAATATATACGGCAGATGCAAAGTGAATTGTGATGAAATAATGTTTAACGATATCGATTTACTCAGTAATAGTATTGAATAAATGGTTAAGTTGGTTAAGGGCTAATAGCCAGAAATTGGTAATAGTTTAGCATAACTCTGGCTCTTATCGTTTCTGTTATAAATATATTTCGGATAATTGCAAAAAGGCTCACGTCCAGTTATTGAAAAATTTAAGAATTAATATATAAGAAATTTTAGATATAAGGAAATAAGTATTGTATACATTATTTCTACCAATAAATGTTTATACATTGTTATTAAATGTAGTTAAAAGAACAAATCTGATGTGGCCCCCCTTACAAGGATGTATCAATATCAATACCGTTATCTAGAAAATATCAGAGCGACTAATGGGAACATATTGGCGATCAGCATTTGACAGTTATATCAATATATATATATATATATATATATATGGTACACATATAGTACTCTCAGTAATCGTTGACAGACAAACCAATTAATTATATATACTAGATTTTGTTAGAAAAACAAAAACAATTGAGAATTACATTTTGAAATAAACATATATTTGTGTACGTAATTGAATTGTTCATAAAACAAAAAAATATATAAATGAAAAAACTAGAAACACAAGTTACGGTTACTCTAAAGAATCAAAGGCATATAGAAAAAATATGTAATTATTTTTAAAATATTAAATGAAAATAAATTACTAAGTGTGTCCATTAAATTACCAGAAATTAAATTCGTTTTTTTTTTTAGAAAATGTGTAAGTATAAATAACAATTTAAACATATAATTAAATGAATATACTTGTTTTAATACAATTATATTAACTAATTAAATTTTGAACTATAATTAAACTTACTCGATGTCCATTAAAATAAACCTTATCTGAGTTGTCACCTGTTTGTCAGCTGTCGTCTGGTTGGCATACATTATAAATTACCAGCATACTATATTGTTTGTGCACATATTTAGTTGGTATTACTATGTCACTGGGAAAATCCATCAACAATTGTTGCCACTAAATCAATTAAGCAACTGGCCACGCCCTTCAGCAACACAAATCACCTCTCTGGCCATGACAAGCAGTCTGGTGAACTAGCCACAGTATCCATTAAAAGTAACTAATGGAATTTTATACAAATTATAAATTGCATTTCTAAATGAAAATGGAAATGGAAATGGGAATGGAGATGGAAACTCAACTGCATTTAAATCAATTGAACTTTGAATGCCAAAATGGTTTCAAATACGCAACAAAATTGCGATTTATTTACAGCACATCACATATGAAATTAGCATATGGTTCCATGATTTGCCAACGATTTCCACTCAAATGGAAAGAGTGTGAATATACAGATACCCAGTTTAATTTACCCAGAACTATACTAAGTATACAATACCGAGGAAAGTTTTGGGGGAGTACGTGATTCAATAAGCAGCTTTGCCAACGATCTAATTAACATAAAATTATGCAAATTTACAAAATCACAATTTCACTGGCATTGATTTAGCATTAAAGTTAATTTTAAGAAGTCATGGAAGTTTTTTCTACTATTTAAGCATGCAAAGAGCGTGGTTGGAGGAGAACATCACTGACACAATGTATAAAGGCAACTGACTCAAGTGTTCGCTGTAGAAGCAACTAAAGCTCATTTACTCTCACGCACACTATGTTAATTACGCTCTAAGCAAGCTCAGCCTATGCTAAATCTCAATTTTCTGTTCCTTCGATATTTGTTTGTGTGTTCTCTGTCCACAGCTGAAGGCAAAGAGCGAACTCTCCAGCTGATCTCACTATGTTAATAATGCTCAGAGAACATTTATGCTGCTGTTAATTCAATACTCACTGTTGTGCGGTGTCGCAAAGCACGCGAGCTGCGAGCGCTACAAGTGGTCACATGTGCCATTTCCTTTATTACTTGTACTTGAAGTGAACTATGTCTCTTTCTACTCACTTTTTTCAGCACTAATTTAATAAAATTTCCGTTAGTCCTTAATTCGAGGAGTTTTTGAAATACTGGTGGCTGTGATGAAATTGGGAAATTAAATACTAGTGGTCATAATATAGTGGGAAATGCTTACCTCTTTGCCGGGATCTGGCAACGCTCTTTACAAATCAGCTGTTTACTGGCAATCGCCAGTTTTAGTGCGTTTGGATGACACAAAAATATTTTAGAATGGCTTTAAAATATATTGGTAAAACAAACAAAAATTATGGTTAATCTGTAAATATAAACTGTTGGCGCTTCACAGACATTGGCGCCAATCTTACAGATGGCATGTACCGCGGATTGTACGGCGGATCAACGAAGCATCCTGCCGATCTGAAAAATGTGTTGGAACGCGCGTGGCTATATGGACTGCAAAAGATAATTGTAACCTCTGGATGCCTGAGCGACGTGGACGAAGCTTTGGAACTGGTGGCACAAGATGGTTAGTAGCAATTAAAAAAGAATTCAAGAGCCTAATGTACATAACTTTCACTGCAGAGCGTCTATGCACCACTGTGGGCGCACATCCTACACGCTGTGGCGAGTTTCTGCCAGATCCGGAGAAATACTACAATGAATTGCACTCCAGAATCAAAGCGAATCCGTCGAAAGTAGTCGCTGTGGGAGAATGTGGCTTGGACTATGATCGCTTACATTTCTGTGATAAAGAGACACAGCAGCAATACTTTGAGAAACAACTCACTTTGGCTGCAGAGTTTCAACTGCCTCTCTTCTTGCACATGCGAAACGCTGGGGCGGACTTCATGGCTATCCTAGAGCGTAATCGAGAGAAACTAAGTGCCTGCGGTGGTGGTGTGGTGCACAGTTTTACTGGCACTCTGGCAGAGGCCCAGAGCATATTGGCCTTCGGTGGCCTCTACATAGGCATCAATGGTTGCTCATTGAAAACGGAAGAAAATCTTGAAGTGGTACGACAGCTGCCCAATGATCGCTTGATGCTGGAAACCGATTGCCCCTGGTGTGGCATACGTCCCACCCATGCAAGCCACAAGCACGTGACCACCAAGTTTCCAACAGTCAAGAAAAAGGAAAAATGGACCGCGGAGACGTTGATCGATGGTCGCAGTGAACCCTGCCAGATTGGGTGAGATCAAAACAAGATTATGAATTATAATGCTTAATTTACACAAATGACTTCTATTTTAGCCAAGTTCTGGAGGCAATTGCAGGCATTAAACAAGAGCCCAAAGAGAAACTGGCTGAGATTTACTATCAAAACACTTTAGAATTGTTTTTCAACAAAATGAAATAAAAGTAGTAGACGAAATGTACATTTCATGCTTTTACATTTATTGTATGTATTATTGTTTCTCATGTCCTAAATGCAAATGAATTCAAAAATACGCATTACAACTGTATATTTTGTATATGAATTAGTTTTATCCTTTTGCTTTTTTGTTTCTACAACAAACACACAGAAACACATTAAGATTAACATTTAGATTTGTAAATAATTGTTGTTTGTTAATTAACTTTGCTTAATTCTTTTGCTGAGTATGTAGAGATGATCGCCAAAAAATATATATACCATATATATATATATGTATGTATATGTTAATATATTGTTAATGCTTTTAAGACTAGTGGGATTTGTAGCTTAGTTATTGCCATTTTGATTACGACAGAACGTTTTTGCAAATTTATTACCAATTTATGTTTAATGCCAATTCATTAATGTAGTAAGTATAGTTCACTTTAATGTTATAAGTTATATCGATTACAATTGAAGCCTTAAAAAGCATATATATACAAAATATTTTGTAAATATTTAAAAAGTCTGTTAACTAGCCGTAGAACTTTTTATTGAGTACAATATCAAATATGTTAGAAATATGTAAATGCTATTAACAAGTTACTTGCTTGTTTATTTATTTAATTTATATATTTATTGCTGTTGGAATGCATTATTTAAAATGAAAATCTATAGTATAAAAGGTTTGTTAAAACTCTCGATATAGTTCTATGTATTTCTTGTTTCGAAACTGATATGAACAAAAATGATATATGATTGGTTTATAATTCGATTTGTAGTTTAATTGAGAAACTGCTTTCTATTCTACTCAGTTTTGCATTTAAAATGACAATTGTATTTTATGTTTTTCATTGGTAACACATTAAAAGATTCAGTCAAATAGAAATATATATATATATATGTATATAGCTTAATGCCTGTTTGATATGAACTCGTTCATATTCTTATAGCACACTACGTTTAAGCACTGAATCCGACTTCAATACCCGAATCCATGGCAGAGTTTGTAGTTTAAGATACAAGATACAATTTATATATGGTTAGAATCAGTTACAGTGGGATTTGTAAATTCAAATTAACTATTTATGCGCGTCCTTATAATAAAATCTATAGCGTCTATTGCTATCAGTAATAATTATAATATAATATATTTTATATAATTTATTTTGCTTCAGTCGCTTTCAATTGACTCGCAGTTGCTGTTGGGATTCGAATAAACAAATAAATTATAAAACTCAAGTGAATTTATCAAGATAGATACGACATTTTCATTTATTGGGCGTCATATTAGTTGTATGTTGTAGTATTATATAAATTAAATCATAGATATTTACATAAACATTGAGAAATTATTAATAAAATTAAATAAGGATGCAGCAACTAAGGATCACTAACAATAAATTCGAATATTGAAATTATAAATAAATAAAATAAAAGAAACTAATTTTATCCAACATTACTTCAAATGTCTTCAATTTTTCACATTTCACTTAACAAAAGGATAGTTACTTAATACATTTCAAATATAATTTATATAATGTATATGTTTATATATTATTTATGTTTACATTTATAGGGAAAATGAGTAAGAAAAAAAACTTCCAATTATTATTTCAACTTTTGCAACTAGAGAATATTTTTAGAACCCATTTTTGATTAACTTCGTTTCGTTTTTGTTGATAATTATATATATATTTAGGTGTAAATATATAATTAGTATTTAGTTATATTCCGTATGCGCATAATTTATCAGTTATCATATATATATATATATATATATATATATATGTGTGTGTGTGTATGGATGTAGTTATATATTTTATATACGAGTTTTCTTAGTTTCAAACTAAACTCTGCGTTCTGCAATCGAGCAGGCGACGCCGCCTCATAGTTATAATTTTGGATTAATAATAAATAATATTCGCTTGTTAAATTAATGTATTTTGGGCGCACTGCGATCATTGATCTTCTGATTCCGTTTAAGAGTCGCTCCACGTTTTATTTGATCCATTAGAGACTCATGACAAATACGCGGATCCGGCTAAAAGTGTAAAAATTTAAGACAATTAAAAGAAAGTACTATTAAGTATGTATTAAATAAGCTAAGGCGTTATCAATGAATATATATGTTGTTAATGCGTGGCCATTTCAAAGGTTGGGATTAAATAGAAAACATTAACATAAACGTAAACGGAACAAACAAACAGAAAATACCTTAACACTGCTCATCACAAGTGCTGGTGTTGGGATAATTGGATGCTCTACGATATTGTGCACTGGGACGCGATAGGTTTTGTGGATTTTGATACATCTAATAAATATGGCACAACACAGCACATAGTATATATGTAGATAAAGAGGATACAGAAGTGTATGAGGGGGGTGTAAAGGGTGTGTGGGTGGGTGTTTGGGGTGTGTGTGTGGGGTGTAGTATGTCTGATTAAATGCATCTACTTACCAGGGCCTTGCTATTTATCAAATTTCGCACTGCAAATGCACGTCCAGACATGCCCTGTTTGGCCAACTTCGCATTGAGATTCTCGAGGAATTCAGCCTTGGTCTTGGCACGAATACTGCCAGTCTTTTCGATATTGGTGCTAGTGGCATAGTCTATATGTTGTGAATGAGGTGCACAAAGCGCACACATATACATATATAAAAAGAACAAAAAGAAGCAAAGAAATATGTGACAAATGGTATCGTTTTGTATCTGTGTGTGTGTGTGTCTGCTTCAACAGTTATCAAAATGTGACAAAGAGAGTTTAATGAATTAAGAATTCTGATTATTTATTATGGAAAATATAAGAAATCAAATTAAGATAAAAAGAACAGTACTTAGTTGTTAGAAAAGAGAGTGCTAAAATGCCTTAAAAGTTGATATGAGATTTCTTGCTGTTGCCAGTTGACAGCTGCTCTAATCAAACTGCAATTGACAACAGCAATTGTTGTGGGTTAAAAGAAATGAGATGAGAATAAATGATTATATAATTCTTATCCTGTTCCTTTTTGCTGTACACAATATGGTTAATTGGCAACACACTTTTTCATTTATTTCTATTTATATTTAAAATCCAATTTCAAGTTCAAATCCAAAAATCAAAAACAATTAACAACATAAGCAACATGCAATTTGCCAAAAACAATAAAGTAAAATATTTATAACGACGCCGCGCAACATTTTCGCAAAAAAGAAACGAATTAATAATTCAATTATCCAGAAAACAAATCAAAAAGAAACGAAAGAACAAATAAACTCGGCTCAACGACTTGCAATCAATTCAAATCAAATCAAATCAAACGCGCGCTCACTTGAATGATGTGCCTGGACATGGGGCATATGGGGCGTATGCGCATTCGCATTCGCGTTGGAGTTAGAGTTGGCGTTTGCGTTCATGTTGCCGTGGGCGTTGTTGTGACTTGCATAGTAAACAGCACCGCCATTGCTGTTGCCACCAGCAGCATCACGATAATAATGTTGTTGTTGTTGCAGTTGCTGCTGCTGCTGCTGTTGTTGTTGTAGTTGTTGTTGGTGGTGCAGCTGCTGTTGCTGTTGGTGGTGGTGTTGGTATTGCTGTGCGCCGCCGCCACGTGCCGTTGTGCCATAAATGCTGGACATGCTAGCCGATGCAGGTGAGCCGCAGGTGGGCGACGCTGCTGGCGTCGTGTGCACTGATGAGGGCGAATGAAATTTGACTGCTGTCGTTTGAATGAATGGATTCGTTGAAACGAATATCTTTTGCTGCACACTGGAATGACGCGATGGTATGGGTGGCTGACGGTGCTGCTGTTGTTGTTGCTGTTGTTGTTGTGGCAGCGGCATGGGTGGTCGTTGATTAGAGTGTCCATTGCCAACGCCGATACCTGTTGGCTGTTGATATTGTTGCTGTTGTTGTTGTTGTTGTTGCTGCTGCAGCAGTTGCTGCTGCTGTTGCTGCTGTAAACGTTGCTGTTGTAATATATTTTTGGGCAATGTCGAACTGTTGGAAGCTGTTGCTGCATATGCGTTTACCAAATGATTGCCCATATTGCTGTTGTTGCTATTGTTGTGACCAATACTTGGGCGTGCCAGCTTTTTGGGCATGGTTGCTGAATAAATGGGCGGCGGCGGTGGATCTTCAAGCGGCGGTGGACATGTATAATGCTGCTGCTGTTGCTGCTGCTGCAGCTGCTGTTGGTGCTGGTGTTGTCGCATGTTTGCTACTGTTGTTTGCGCAGCTGCTGAATTTTTTGTAAACGAATTTGAATAGTTGCTAATTGCTGTTGCGGATATTGCTGCTGTTGCTGAAACTGGCGCTTGTGGCGGCTGATAATGCGATGTATTGTTGGCTGTCGCTGTTGTTGTTGATGATGATGAGTTTGAAAATGAACTGACTTTAGAGAGCAACGATGATGTGGATGATGATAGTGGAAAATGTGGCAAAGCATTGAATGAAGAGGAAGTGCAAGAAATAGTTGTTGATGGTGACAGAACAGATGAGGCTGTAGCAGCAGCAGCTGCAGTTGTAGCATTATTTGCAGCTGCTGCTGTTCCAGTTAAAGATGAAGATGTTGCAGATGTAGTGCCATAACTAGCATAAATTCTATGTTGTTGCTGTGCAAGCTTATGTTCAGATTTACCGTCGTAGTGTTGCTGCTGTTGCTGCTGCTGTTGAGACATGGACAAACCGATGCCATTACCGCCACGCATATAAATGGAATCTGCACCACCGCCAGCATTACCATAAATTCCCTCGGCAGCATGTTGCTGCTGCTGGTGTTGCTGTTGTTGCTGCTGCTTACTGTTGAGTCGTGCATTCAGCTGTGCAATTAGATTCGGATTCGTCTTGGGCTGTGTCGGAGGCAGTGGATGAGCATGTCCATTGGGACTGGGACTGCTGGTGCGGAAGCTGGACATGTTGCTCATCACCTTCGGTTGCGCATAGATGCTGCCGCTGGGCGATGATGTGCGGTACGACTGTGTGTGCGTGCGTGTGTGTAAGAAAGTAAACAACAAAAGGCAATAAATTATAAAGTGTTCAATAGGCAGCAAAATATAGCTAAATTGTATGCATGATAAACTAAGCTAAATGGCTTTATTATAGCTAAACTAAGCAGACAAATTAGAGCGATTAGTGGGCACAAAACTGTCGTGACAGCAGCAATTGACGCAGTTGCAGCAGCTGTTGCATTGTTGCATGTGATTGATTAGTGGCGCAATCGAGTGGATGTGGCACTTACGGCGGTGTCTACCTGCGGTGGACCATGATATGGAGGCGGCGTTGGTGGCAGTGGTTCATGTTGCTGCTGATGATGAGGATGCTGGTGATGTGGCGCTGAATGTTGCTGCAGTAAGCGTAGCTGTTGCTGTTGGGGTGTTGCTGGGGTTAGGGCATGAGTATAGGCATGCAATTCCATATAGGAATTATAATAGGCTTCATATTCAGTATCATCGCTGAGAGGAGACTTGTGCATGGGCTGTGATATCAGTTAATTGTTGGTTGTGCGTGTAGTGTGTGTGTGTGTAGTTGTTGTTGTTGTGTTTGATAAGGCAAAGCATATGGTAAATAAATATGTAAAGAAATCATAGATTATAAAAATAAAAAAGCCCGTAGCCAAAAGAAGTGCACACACCTGCAGTAAAGACTGTTGCTGTTGCTGCTGTTGCTGCAGCTGCTGCTGTTGTTGTTTCTGCTGCATGCGTCGCAGTGCAACTGGCGAGGCAGGTTGATGCCGCAGTGCCGCCAATGCACGCACCGTTTCCGACACCTTCAGCGCTGAGCTGGGCATGGTCGTGGGCGGCGGTGTTGGCGATGTGGCATAAGCGGTTGTTGCCTCCAACATAAAAGCTGGTGGCGGTGGCAAATGCTCGTGTGAGCTGCTCAGCAATAGAGGTTGCTGCTGCTGTTGTTGTTGGTGCTGCTGCTGCTGCTGTTGGTGGTATGCGTGAGTATTGTTGCTGTTGTGTTGCTGCTGTTGCTGCTGCGTTTTGTTGCAATATTTAAATTTCAAATCATAAGTGATTAACGAAAACTCAACAAATTAAAACAAAAACATAAATTAAAGGTAACGTGTGTAGCACAGTGTTAATTAACTTAACTTAAGCTTAAACACTAACTTAATTAAGTGAGTTGTAAGTTAATAGAATTTAGAGTAATTCGGTTCAACTTACACCAACACCTGCCACATTATTGGGACTTGGTGTCACTGACGAACTACGTCTCACTGGCGGCGGTGGCTTGGCCTGATTAATGGATGAACGACGTGCGATGCGTGTGGAGCTGCCCATTGCTGCTCCTCCTCCACCTCCTCCTGCTCCTCCTGTGGAATGTGGCAAAGTAACAACGATTAGAAATTTGTGACAACAATTAATTAGTTTAGTTGTTTGGTTAATTACAGTTATATATGTACAGTGAAACCACACAAATCACATGAACACACCAGTTATATACTATAGATATATATATGTAGACCAGTTAGCAGACAATTTCAGATACTATATCAAAGATAATCGAGTGAGAAGACAACATTTAGTTGTTATGAACACTTTTGATACCCTACACCAAAACAATAACGATGATTGAAGCCCAGCTAACCGTTAGAAAACGTAGAAAATATCGATAGATTCGATTAATACGATGGTTTCGATAGCAGTTTAGTTTGGCGGCAGTTTAGTTTGTGTTGATTAGTGTCAAGCAGTGTGGCAGTTAATGTGCGGACAGTCCTGGTCGTACAAATAGTGTCAATAATTTACTTATGTACATATTTTTACGTTGTAACTATTTGCTTGACCAATGCTGTATGTATATGTTTGCAGTGAGTGATTGAATGAACATGAATTGAGTTGAGGGATTAAAACCATAAGAATTAATTCAAAGCCAAGTTAAGACAATACAAAACAAATAACGAGATTAGAAACCAAGATGAACCATAAGCCAAAAGGGAAGTGGATAAAGCAGAAGACAAAACAAATCAAAGGTTAAAAAAGCCAATAATTAAAAAAAACAGAAAAATTGTAAAAGAAAAACAAAAAACGATAACGATAACGATAACGAACCCGACAGCGATGCCGGCCTGGGCGTGATGCACGGTTTGACGGCATGGGAATTGGTATTGAGATGGACATTGGCATTGGTATTGGTATTGGTATTGGCATTGGCATTGGATTGATTGGAGCACGCATATGAATTGGGTGATGTGGTTGTTGTTGCTGTTGTTGGCATTGTTCTTGCTGTAGTTGCTATTGTTGTTGTTGTAAGGATTGGAGTTGGAGTTGGTTTAGCGGGCACAGTGGGCGGAGACAGCGATGTGGGCGCAAGCGCAGTTGCTGCTGCTGATGATGATGATGATGATAATAATGATGGTAATGCTGATGATAATGGCAATGACAATTTAGCCCCAGGGCATGTTGCTGCTAATGATTGTAATGATGTTGTTGCTTCTGTTGTTGTTGTTGTTGTGGGCGTTTTGTATGGCGCATGATTGTATGTTGTTGCTGTTGTTGTTTGATTTGGCATTCTATGATTATGATTTTGATTTGAGTTTGCGGATGCAAATGCGGATGCAATAACGGCAGGTTTATTAGTGACATTACAGTTTGCTGTTGTTGTTGTGGTAGTGGTGGTATTGTTGTTGGTGTTTTGGGGCGACTGTGGTGAATGTTGTTGCTGCTGTTGAGTGCTTGGCTGTAGCTGTTGGTGTTGCTGCTGCAATTGCTGCTGCACTTTCAGCTTCTGCTTGCGTATTTTGGCATCTAAATCGGCCTTCAAGTCAAATTTTCTAGGTATCACTGGTTTACTGCTTACAGCCCCATCAAGTGCTGGCCCATTAAAAATGCTCAGACTGATGGGCTTTGGCGGCAACTTGCGTCTCGCAGCAACATTGCTGCTATCACTTGCTAACAGCTGTTGTTGTTGCTGTAGCTGCTGCTGCTCTTGTTGCTGCTGCTTCTGCTGCTCTTCACTAACTTTAAGCTTATCCGTACCTCTGTGCGGACTTGCGCGTCCCAGCAGCTGTAGCTGCTGCTCACTGGATGCCCGAAACGAGGAGAGTCGCTGCTTGGCAGGCGCCACTGTTGCTGTTGCAGGCTGCACACTGATCCCACCCGATGCAGCATCTGGGGATTCGGGAGAGGCACCCAGATTGTCGGGTAATTGCTGCAGTTCACGCATCTCGTGCAGCTGCAATTGCTGCGGATCTTTGGTGCGCAAGAGTACAATCTCCGAGTTCTGCTTGACAAACTCAATGTCAGGAGTGTTGGGTATCTGATGGTCATAGATGACAACAACAGCACTGCCGCTGTCGCTGCACGTGTCCACATATGCATGTCGCTGCTGTCCCAGACACACACTGTCCGAGGCAGTCAACGAGATGCTGTCGGCAGCAGTTGCGTACAGCGAACGATTGTCACTGGCAACGCTGTAGGGCAGATCCTCCCGATTGGCCGCAAAGTGCACAAAACTGGGATTCTCATAGCCACCGGCCAGAATGCCGCCAGTCAGCGAACTAGTCTCGCTCACATAGCAGCGACTCAGCTCCGAATCGCTGGCTCCCAATTGCTGATGACGACGTGCTGCTGCCAGGCTGCCACCAGACTCCTCATTGGCCAGTTCCTCGGATGTGGTATCGGATATATCAGTGCCACAGCCACTGGAATTCGTTTGATTGCTGATGGCACAGCAATCGATGTTGCTGTTGCCGGGCAGCAGGAGATCATTGTTGCTGTTGTTGTCAGTGCTGGTGTTGCTGCTGGCACCGCTGTTGTTGTTATTGTTATTGCTGCCGTTGTTGCTGTTGCTTGCGATGCCGCTGTGGTTGTTGTTGCTGCTGTGCTGTTGTTGCTGCTGCTGCGCTGGTTGCTGCTGCTGCGCTGGTTGCTGCTGCTTGCCCTTGCCCTCATCGATCTCACGTTGAAAGGAGTCTAATTCGCCAATTAAATTGTTTAATGCTTGAATCGAGTCTTCGAAAGATTTGTCTAATTATTAAATTCAATTTCGTGTTGTTGTTGTTGTTGTTGTGATTGTGATTGTTGTTGTGGGTGTTGTTGATGTGTAGTGGATTTTAAAGTGACGCGAAATTATACGAAATTTAAAAATTATATATGATGTGCGTGTGTGTGTGTGTGTGGTGTTTGTGTGTGTGTGAAGGATACACAACAAATTAAAACCAAACGAGAGAAAGAAACGTGGGGGAAAAAGAAGAAAACAAAAACAGAAAATATATATATATAAATCGGGTTAAATATAGTAAATCACAAGAGAATTGGGTAAAGGGTAAAGGGAGGGCAACTCAAACAATTATCGAGGGATTGGTGGGGAGAGACGTGGGTGTAGTTACTCGTATATCTGTGTGAAGAGTGGAGTACTCCAGCTGCTTCTACTACTGCTACTCCTCCTCCTTCTCTTCCTCTTCCCTGTGTCTTTAACTTACCCATTTCCTGTTGCTCCGCTGCTCTCAATTCCTCAGAACGTCTGGCCACACTCCCTCCTCCACCCCCAACTCCTCCAGTAGTTGCTGCTGCTGCTGCTGTTGTTGCCGCTGCTGCTGTGGCTGCTGCTGCTGCCTGCTTCTCAAACATGGACGCCTTCTGCAGCACCGAGGCACGAGAACGTTCATCGGATTCGGTTGAATCACTTGCTTCTACAGCATTCGCTGCTGTTCCTGTGGCCGATTCGGTAATCTTGAGCACATCGGAGGCAGAGGCGGGGGGCGTGGGTGAGTTGATCTGGTAGACAAAGCCGAGACCGCTGGCAATGCTGCCACCGCTGGGAGTACCTGCAGCAGTGGATGTGGGTGAGTTGGTTAACAGTGGTGAATAGTGATTCTGTGGCGTTGAACAGCCGCTAGAGGGCGTTGTGGTGCTTGTATTGGTGTTGGTGTTGGTGTGACCGGCACCGCCCACAAGCGAGGCAACAACAGCTGAATCAATGGATGGATGTGAGTGCAACGAGGATGCCGTGTTCGAGGACACCGACGAGGATATGGAATGGGAGCGTGTGGCAAGGCCACTGCCATGTGCAGATTGCTGATGATTGTTGCCAATGTTGTGCGATTGCTGTTGTTGTAGCTGCTGCTGTTGCTGATTCAGCGAACCCGTTGACGAATCATTCGAATGCTGTGAACAAATCGAATCAATGCTACTCTGTTGCTGCAACAAAGGTGTTGTGGCACGTTGTTGTTGTTGCTTCTGCTGTTGTTGTTGTTGCTGCTGCTGCTGCTGGTTAGTTAGTTTCATTGCCGCCAATTCAGACATGTTAACATAGGTGGGCGGGGTGGATTGTTGCTGCTGTTGTGATTGCTGTTGCTGCTGCTGCTGTTGTTGCTGTTGTGCATGATGTGCTGCTGACAGCTCTGTGAGCGACATTGAACATGAACGTTGGACAAAGCATGCGCATGATGGTATTGGTGTTGGTGTTTGATGTTGGTGTTGTTGTTGGGAAAGAGAGCAGCACAATAACACATATGGATGTTGATTAGTAAAAGACTCAATGGATTAGGCAGTAAAAGGCGTGCACACAAGATCACAGAACACAAACAATCAATGATTACTACAAATCAAAGCTTTACCTTTTGTGATATGAGCCGGTATCGGTGAGGGGCACTGACGTTGCAACAGATTCTGACCACTGTTCTGCCGATGATTGCTCTGCGCCGACAATGGACGCTCCAGTGATGAGCAGCGCTGCAAAGAGATTCAAGTTTAATACAAGTTCTACCAAAAGATCTGCAGCTGAAGATGAGGCAAATGACGACGACTGGAGTGAGTGAGAGAAGGTCACGGGGGCAGGAGTGACGAGCGCATGCAATATGAGCGCATTATGGTCTACTTGAGTCTAAAGTGAAGCGTCTAGGGCTGCCACTTACCACATGAGCTGGCTTCTTTACAAATCGATTGTTGTTGCCACAGCAAACGTTAACGAGAAACAACTTAATGACTAAAACTCCAACAAACATTTATAACCGATACTTACAACTGGCAATGGAGGACGACTCAGTGTTGCTGCTGGTGATTTTTGTGTTGCCGGCGTGTTCTGACCCGATGACGTCGTATTGGCAGCAGCAGCTCCAGTTGCTGGTATCAGGCTGCCGCTGCTATTTGATTCGTGTATGGTCTCTGGGTTCTGGAACGTGTAGACCGTCAGTGGAGGACGCTGGTGTCCCTTCTCGTAGGTGGTCGAAATCGTATGCGGACGATCGGCAGTCGGCGGCAAGGCGTCCACAGCATCCTGGGAATGTGGTGGCCAAGTGGAGACAGCATGAGTCTGGTTTGTTGCATTTGAAGCCTGTTAGAACAGTTTAGAATTAGAATTACCATATGTAACAGATAAATATTTGAAATTTCAATTTAAACACACACAAAAATAAATGGCAAGACTTAAATGTGATAAACATTTTGGCAGAAATTAAAATTAAGTTTAAAATTAAATTAGATAATTAAATGAAAACCTGTGTTGTTAGCGCTGGCGATGAGCAAAAGCCACTATCACTGGATTCACCAGGTTTCAAGCGAATTGCGGGCGTTACAAACTAAAAAACAATATCAAAAAAAGAACACAAAAAAGACAAAAGAACAGTTTTGATGAAAACCCCAAATAAAATGGCAAGGCGACATACAAATAATGACAACAATAAGTACAATAAACATGGTTATACTTTACACTATGCAACAAAATCTGATGTTGGATTAAAGTGTTCTATGATTCAGTGTGAAAGTTAATTGAAAACTGACTAATGTTTCATTACAAAAGTACAAATATATCGATTTTAAAACTAAACAATTGTTTAAAAGTGATTATAGAGTATTTAACATAGAGTTCACACGACAATCCTCAATAAAATCATTGAATTTGAACAGCATTTCTTATGAAATTATTAAATTTGACAACAAATTGTGACTAGAAAAGTTAAATCTATCGGTTTATACAAATTTAACCCTTATAAACCCCTTTAGAAAGACATCAAAACGTTAACAATAACTGGCGAAAACTAATCTGTAGACTAATTCACTGAATCAATGTACACAAACTGCTTAATTTTGTTGCATAGTGTAGTCTTCGTTTAACGCATTTGAGCCACAACACGAACCTGCGATAGCGAGCGTTGATAGTGATGATGACCCGGTGAATTGCTGGATCCGCTGCTGTTCATGCTGCTTATGGAGCAGACAGAACTCTTGCGCGAACCCAACGAATTGGAGCAGCCACCGCCCTGGGAACCAGAACCACCACCTGGTGATTCCGGATACAGATTAATGCTAGCCTTGGCATCATGAATGAGCTCTTCTGATGCCTGTGGCAATACGCTGGGCTCCTTAGTGACCAAAGCAATGGACTGCATAGCCTCCTGCAAATCAAAAAGAGAACATTGATCAATAAACTGCCTATGAGGTGTAGCAAAATGCAATTACTTACCTGTAAATGCCCCAGTTCAGACATCACATCGCACTCCTCGTGCACCACCGGCTGCAGCATGTGCACGAAGCTGCAGTAACGCAATCGTTCCTCGATCATTGCCGCACGCAGTGACTTTTTCTCCACATCCTCAAGTTCAGCACGTCGCAGGGTCACATCCTGCATGTGTGAGTCCATCAGGGACTGCAGACTGTTGTCTGTCTGTCCCTTGCGTGCCTTTTTCTGCAGACGGAGTGTGTCACTGGAACGTTTCTTCAGTTCGCTGCGACAGCGTTTATACTCTTTGGCATGATCCTTGTCAATGGTGGCCACTGTGCGTTTCCAGTCTTCGATCTTGTCCTGCAGCGGCTGTACCAAACAATCCATAATGGCGCTCGTGAAGGTCTTCAGACGCGTCTCCACCGCCTTGTGACGCAGACAGACGCGAGTCAAAGCAGTGCCGATTTCCTTGGATGCACCTGGCGAGTTAAACAAAAATCAAAAAGTGCAAATTAAATTACTGAGATTGTTGCTCTTCTTTGAATTTTAAGAATCAAACGGAAATGTTAGTGATTGCAGTTGTCGTGTCTATGGACACGCCACAATGTCTGGACGGCGTCGGTTCAATTTGCCATTGCCTCGTTGCATGCCACACGGCAGATTTTGGCTTTGAAGTCGGTCAACAACCGGTCTCTTGTGTGCCCATTATGCCAGCTACTTACATGCTGCTACTAAGCTTCTGGCGTCTGCCTATCAAGCAATGTGACAGGAGCACATGGTTAATAATCCATGCATGATGATTCTCCTCCTCCTCCCCCTCCTCTCCCAACCTCCTTCTGTTGTCCCCAATTCAATTATCTACGTTACTGATGCCATTATCCTATTGATTTCCACTTTTACTCTATACCCAAAAAAGAAATATATACTAAAAGTAAATCCCATTTAAAGCACTCTATGGTCGCCACTACCACCCTCAATACAAATCCCAGTTAATTGAATAAAAGTGAGAAGGAGATAGCAGTATTCAACCACCGAGCAACCACTAGCACCACCCACTGTATGGAAAAACGCATGTGCAAATTATTGAGTTTTACCCTTGTGGCCCAAAACAGTTGCCATTAAGGACAATTGACACTTGTCCTGCCAACTTGAGTCTGACTTGTGCCACAAAAATCGTTAGTAACCACTAAAACTAATGAAACCATTTAGTAAGTGCAAAGTACAGTTCTTGGCCCAAAACAGACACATTACATGCTCAGGTGGCTTGAGCCAGATGGGGCTTATGAGGATTCCTTCCATAGGTCTATTAGTCTTCCAGCCAAGTCACTGTTCCCCCTTTTGTCTGTCTCTGTATGCAGTTATGGCCTCAGGGAAAGTGCAAATGGATCAATAAATGCAAATGAGTCGGGAAAACAGAACACAACACGAAACAGTCCAAAGAAAATGCTTAAAATGGCAATTGCAGACAATTTTATAACATTTTATCGGGTAAAAAGGAAAAGTCTTTGGAGCAATTATAACTGGTTTACCTTTGACTTATTTAGAACAAAGTTTATGGATTTTATGTCAGGAAAGTATCTCTTTTGCTGCATATTTCATGCTGAAAGGCTTGATGATAACGTAACCTCTTTACCCTCTGTTTATGGCCTTAAAACAAACTAAACTACATAGTTTATTGGACCACACTGACGTTGACTTCTTATCTCCACTTGACCTGCTTCTTAAACTCAGTAGCTTAAACTCTAATTTTTTTTAAGTGGGTCATTTCATTGTTTCTTTTTGGTAGTTGACTTGACTTTGACTTTACGTCTATTCTAGCCAACTGCAAGTGCATTTAAGCAGCTCTAACTGTAACTAACTGAAGCAAAAGACCTCAACGAAATGTCAACTTGTTAGCAATCGTCTGAGTATATACTATATATATAAATACATGTTGTCTGTGGTCTTTGATCTCTATTTAGTTGTCTCTCTGTCGTTCCATGCCAAAACTGCCCACAGACATTAGCGTTGTCGCTTCCCCTTCCCCTTTCCATTCCCCTACCTCATCCCATTCCTATTTCAAATTTCTTTCACCGCCCAGGTGAGCAACATTGCATAATCAGAAGTGAGTGTAAAAGAGGCGTTCAATAAATAAATAAATATAAATAGCTGAAATGCTGAAATGCGTGAGTAGACAACGAACTGAGAATCAAGAATCGAGAATCGACAACTGAGAACTGAGAACAGCAAATCGAGTGCTGAGAAATCAACTGAAAAGGCGTGAAATGTTGTAAAATCAGATCGATGACCGACGTTGACGTCGGTGTCGTCGCCTCTTGAGTAAACGCATAAATAAAAGATGTTTGTTTGTGCCAAAGCTATCTAATGTATATAGACAGCTTGAGAGTGAGAGAAAGAGAATCTCTATTGATTTATAGTTGGGGGTAAAATCATCGACAATTACCTGAGATGGTCAGATGTTTACGACTTTTGAACTTACCTCTGGAATTGGTGGCCGCATCGGCGATCTTTTGGAAGGCATCCAAATAGGCGGCAATTGCCTGAATAGCAGCGCTGTAAAAAAAAAATGTAAAAAGCAAATAGAGAAACACAGATTATATAGAGATGGTTAGTAATGATTATGCTATGATTATATGATGGCCACAGAAATCGTAGAAACTTTATTGGCCGTGGGCGACATTTCAATTGAAAATGGCAGAGACAGAGACGGAGACAGAGTGGACTGAAAGACAGACAGACTGAAAGACAAATAGAGCAGTCATGACTGCACCCAGGCACAGCTCATAATGATGAAGATGCTGGTCTGGAGTTTAGACTGCGAATTGGGTTCGTTTCGGTTTGAATCTGTACTGTAAGTCGAGTAGCGAGCGGCCAACGGTGCGTATGTGTGTCAAGCGCATTGAGCAAACACTTGGCGAAGAATTTCTTTTTCACGTTTGGCAAAAAGACAACAAACTTTTAGCCCAAATGATTAATGCAAGTTGTATGTTTATTGCGTATGTATATGTACATTACTTGGCTATGTATATACATATATATTTTATAGCAGACATTGCCGCTGGCGTCACAAATTGGGGCCAAGTCTGAGCATAAAATAACAAAAACAACAAAAAAGAAAAGAAGAAAAATACATAACTATAAAACAAAGCAAAAGGTATAAACAAAAAACGCGAAAAACGAGAGAAGAAAACAAAGTTACACACACATAAACACACACACACACACACACATACAGGTCAGTCTAGCCGGCAATTGGCCAAGAAGAAAAAAAGTGAGCCAAAAATATAATCATAGACTGTGAAGGAAATGTAAATTTGAACAATTTCAAGCTACTTTCAGCCATAATATAATCAAATAATGATTTGTTTGTTTAGTTTTCCGCTAGAATTCTTGTGTTGCAACTTGTTAACTCAACTTACCGCAGGCATGTGTGCAGTTTACTCGCTTTGGCCACAAAGTCCTCCCACAGTGGTGAAGTGTTCTGGAAAACAAAAAGAAAATTCAGTAAATAACATTAACAATTAGGAGTGGAAATTCATCAAGTCAAAAGCTTATTAAATATTTTAAAAATATACTAAGATATTTTAGTTAACAGACTCAAACATAAAGATACTATGTAATACATGTCTTTGTAAGATAAGCAGTTGAGATACTTTTTAACAGACAACTGTCTTCTTTAAAGACACTACCTCTCCTGTAAGCCCCTTCCATTTAGAGGGTATTCCAATCAATTGGAACCCACAAAAGTGAGGTAAAGCAAATATATTATTCAAGCTATGCAATAAACAGCTGATCAACGACAAATGCCTTTGGAATTGGTCCCACAAAATACATCTAAATGAAATAAAAGTCAACACACACACAGACACACACACACAGCGACATAAAAGCCTTGACAAATTGTGCGTACGTGTTGCTCAATCGTAAATAGAAAAAAGGTTTTGCAATTTATCGAACTGGACATGAAAAAGGACAACAAATTGCCAAAATAAAAAAGAAGGCAATGAAACGTTAAGAAGTATCGATTTGGATTTGTCATAAGCCAATAATAAAACCAACATTTACTTGGGCTCAACTAGCTGGAAAATCTGCCAAGTAGTTAAGTTATATAGAAGATGTTTACCATAAGAATATTATCATACATCCCAATTAATCAGTTATGCAATCAAATTGTTATCAGATCTACAAGTTTGGTATACTTTGAAGTTTTTCTTGTTTATTTCTTTGCTGTCTGCCAATTAGTCTGCGTGTTTTCCCTTCAACTTTCCTGCGCATTTTCATGTCAAAAGTTTTTACACGCACACACACGCAAAAAAGTACAGCAAAAAAAACTTATTAAGAGTTATTTTTAAAGCTTAAATGAATTTTATTTTTGCTGTCATTTCTGCGCTGTATTTAATCTCATTGAGTTGTGACTTTTGTTGTCTGCGCATTTGATTAAAACTGATAAAAAAGAGCAGAAAAAGTCGTATACATATTAATTTAATTCAATGAAGTTGATCAATTCAATTGGTTGCACTTTATGTTCATGATGATATCACAGTAAAGAGTGCAAACCTTTAATATAAACTGAAATGCAAACAATCTGTTACTAATCTTTATGATAACTACCAACTGTAATTAGCACCGCCGTGAAGCTACCTGCAGTGCAGTTAATTAAAGTTTTAATACCCTGTAATTTTCTTGTTTTTTGCAATCAACAGCGAACAGAATGAAAGTGATTGAGGTGTAAGGGAGATAGGCCAATGGCCAACGACCAACATTATTGGCCAACTAAGCAGTTTCAATAGTGGTCAAAACAGTTTCTCGCTCAGAACGTTTACCTATATATGGTCAAAACCACAAAGACCACAAAGCACAGCAGGAATATAAACAGCAACCAGTTGAAAATGTTGTTGCTTTTGCTACTCTTTTTTATATCATTTTATATTTTTTATATTTTTTTATTTTTTACTAGTTTCATTGTCAGGCCATAAAAGACAAACGGCAGCAAATTGTCCGCACTCCATAAAAAGTTGGCAAAGATTTATACATAATTTGAGAATAATCGTAAGTTAAGAAGCGCAAATGGTCAATAAAAGTGAAAACGGGTTTGTTTTGGGCCACATTACAAATGACGTGTGAATATCGTACAGTAAACAGTAGACATAAAGAATAAAATATACAAGTAATTCTTGTTCCGACACTTGTTTTATTTCATTTATTTTCCAGCTGTTCATACTCAATTCAACTCAATTCAATCAAATTGACATTGAAATCGAGTCGGGGAAATAAATGATGAATACATCAATTTAATGCTCAATCAAGTGGAGAAAGAGAAAGAGTTGGAAGAAAAAAGATGTAAAAATTCGATTCAATTCGTTTCAGTTTAGGTTCAATTCGCTGTGATTCGCTTCAGTTTGGTTTGATTTCGATTCGATTGATTTTAGCCCTTTTTTTTTTCTTTTTATATTTTGGCAAAGGTCCAAAATGCAATTGGAAAACGCTTTCGATTTCGATTTAGGTTTTGATTTTTTGCATTGAAGCGCAAAAAATCCGTACGTTCACAATAAAAGACTGTGTGCAAATGCCAAAGCAAAAAATCGATTTAAAACCGAGAAGAAGAAGATAGAAAATAAGAGAGAGAAAAAAACGCCAAAATGCAAATAACAATTCGCGACAGGGAAGAGGAAGAGTTAGGCATGAAAAGGTGAAGCACAGTGCATTGTAGTCGCTGCCAGCAAAAAAGGTGCAACAAAATTCAAACGGAAATCGATTTTGGTAAAAAAGTTAAGTACAGCAAACCACAATTGTGGCTAGAAAGAAAGGGTAGAACGACTAGAGTATACCCTGTATGGATTTATTACAGAAATACTTAATATTTGTAGTCATTAATTTGTAATGAAATGTTTTATATTTAATTTACTTTCAATGATCAATTTACTTTAACTTTTTTATCTACTTCTACCATTTTTATCAAACTAGTTGTGGTATTCTATAAGCCCACTAAGCCTTTTGAGTACAGGGTATCAGCGACTTCAACGTAATGGGCAACAAAGTGGCATCTAAACGTTAATAAAGCCGCTGTATGTCAACTTACGACGACAAAAGGTTTATAATTCATAACACGACGACAACAACGACGACGACGACGAAGAGAATAGGGAGAATATGTTATATGTACTATATGTTATTTGTGGTAAATCATTCTTGGCAAACATACATGGAGTGGGTTACATGCTGGTGTGCCAGTCAATAGCCCCGACAGAGTGTCTGTTGCGCCTTATTTGGCATTTGTCGCGTTTTTAAGGTTCCTCTTTTGTTCTGTAATACTGAAATCTCAACCATATGGTCGTCGGGGGGACAATTCGATTGATAACTTGACCTACCGCAATCGATTGTATGTTAATCGTTTCGTCACAGAATGACAACATGATTATAGCATTCAATTATTATATAAAGATCTTAAGAAGCTGAATAACGAGTGTTTAGATTTTAAGAGCTGGAATAAGATTTATCGATTTAATGGTAAAAAGTTATTAAAATTAAATTGTAAATTATGCTACTCATCTCCTTTAAATACACGAGACAGTAACAAGCATTACCAGATTTGTTTTAATACTTCTACCATTAATTTCTTAAACATTTTTAAGTATCTAAATATGTGTGATCTGTGCATAATCTTAGAGCCAAAATATCGCGTGGGTTATACAAATATTACAAATTCAGATGCCCAAAAGTGTTACACAAGCCAGGCAAAAACTGTATGCCCAAGGCAAAATGCTAAGACTGCACATTAGGCCAAAAAAAAAAAGTAGAAAAAGAATTAAGTAATTTAAAAATCACACGATTTCCGTATGATTGACAAAGCGTGGCACAAATCTAGTCAAGCCCACATGCAATTTCTGTGCGATACACAAAAATATAAACTGAGAAACTGAGAAAATTATAAAAATATTTATTCAACAATTTTTTGATCAATAACAAAAACAACTTGATAAGAGCAGTTGTTGTTGTTGTTGTTATTGCTGTTGTGTTTGATGCGTGGGTTTGAGTCGTTATGTTGACGTGACTTGGACTTGTCGGCATTTTATGAATGAAAATCGTATAAAACACAGATCCCAACTCGAACAGCCGCGACGGTCAGCACTCACACACACACATACACATACACACTTACGAGTACAGTGAAGCACACGCAAGGCTGTCATTACGAGTATTATGACCAAGTTGATGGCGTTGGCTTTAATGTGGGCGTTGCGCCTTAAACTCGCATGTTCAACGTCATACTTATGAATGGAATCATTTTGGCATTTAGGCCCAGTTAGCTGTGTGTGTGTGGCCATCAGAGTGAAGTATGTAAGTATTTGGTAACATAATTCTAAGACCCATTGGATTTGGCTTAAACAGAGGGCTGACATATTAACCATAATGTAATCAACTTGGCCAAATCGAAGCGAAGCGAAGGAAGCCAAACATAAACGTTGTGAAAGAGGCAAACACTTTCCAGTTTAGCTGCAGGCTGTAGGCAGCTGCCAAATGTATCTGTGTATGCATCTGTGCTGGAGTGTATCTTTGTGTGTGTGTGTGTGTGTATCTATTTAGCTGCAACTGTGCGAGACACCTCAGAAACCCACAGCAGCAAGAGAGGCGGCAACCAGCAAGCAAGCAAAGCTAGCGGCAACAGCAACAGCAGCAAAAAAAAACTGGAAAGGTTCTCACAGATACACAGACACAGTTGCAGATACAAAAAGTGAGAGAGAGAGAGAGGGCCAAAAAGAGAGAGATACTATAAACTCTTGATCTTTCCAATAGCCTACAAACATCCTACACAAGTTTAAAACGTTGTTCGCCAACTTGCAACTAGCAACTTGCCTCTCAGCTGGTTCACAGCCATTCATGCAACAATTTCATGCTCCATGTTGCAGTTGCAGTTGCAGCCACTGACGCTGTCGCTGCTATTCCTCCTCTCGTTGTCGTTTGATAATTTCTGTGCTTCCCGAGCTTTTATAGCTCTCAAGAGATGAGATGCAAAACGGCAAAATGGCAAAACGGAAAATGGAAAACTGAATACTCAAAACTGGGAGCTGGTTGGCCAAAAACGGGTTCAAGTTCCACGTCGCCACGTCGTCCTACATTGCCAGGTTTTTTGGGTTAAACATAAAAAAACCAAAAAAATGATTAAGACCAAGTTCTATCGATTGATTTTCCATACGTTCCTGCTACCAATAAGATTATGGCCAAGCGTCTGTTGGCCTTTAGGCCAATAAATTTCCTGCCTGCTTAACACAAAGTCGTGCGCAGCTAATTTGCACCTTTTTAGCCAGATTTGTGTTGTTGTGTTTAGAAAGTTGCACACACACACAGATTATATATATATACTATATAGTGTTCATACAATATATCAAGGAATTTGAAATGAAAGTGTTGCAAGATTGAATGCGATTATGTTGAAGTTGTTGCTGCTGCTGTTGATTATGATGAATAATAGCTTCTTTTTGCACAACATTTCAAATCAAATGAAAGTTTTCTTTTGATCCAGCTGAACTGTAAATTGATCAATGAGTTGGCAATAAAATCGAATATTAAACTGCTTGTTAAAGCACTACATATTGGCAATCGTGCGTTCAAACTAAACTGAGGAGAATACCTAGTACAATATACGTATAGTTTATATTCCACCACGATCTAAAGCCATTCATCA
Organism: Drosophila cardini; assembly: GCA_018903735.1. Taxonomy (NCBI): domain Eukaryota; kingdom Metazoa; phylum Arthropoda; class Insecta; order Diptera; family Drosophilidae; genus Drosophila; species Drosophila cardini. The sequence goes on along the minus strand of JAEIGM010000001.1, from coordinate 10,448,091 downwards.
AGTAATTTAATAACTGACAGCTGTGCATTTGCATATGCCACATACAATTTACCATATATATATATATATACCATATAAACGATATACAATTTACCATATACATAGCATTTTAGCCTTTTTGCCTTTGCCGTTTCGCAGACTGTCTATTCATTACAATACAAAACCGATTACAAATGCTAAAATTGCCACATGGCAATATTGCTGAAGGAATACTAGTAGCAGTCACTGTGTAACCATATATACATATATATATAATGTAATCCAAAACTTTTGCAAAGACTTTGACTGAGCATGCTTGCAACATGCAGCACACACAACATACATCATGCACCAAAGAAACGCTTGAGGAACTCTTTACAAACAAAACACACACTCAGACACACACACACGCACAACAAACAAAGGCAACTCGTATGACAGTTGAATGACTGTTGACATCAGCGCGTGCCACAGCCACAAAATTCAATACGAGATTATATTTAAGCTCTGAACGTGCCACAAGCAACATTTAAGCCAATAAATCCCAGCCAATCAACAAGATTGAAGTTACCATATAAGAAATATGCTTGAAATCTTAACACAACTTGTTTCAAGTTCATTAATTGTCACTGCAACACATTTAAGCAGTGCTGAACAACGCTTGTTTACAGGCCTCTGTTATTCTACTTTTATTGGTTAAAAAATTAATTTTTTAACGTTAAACAAGACGAATTCATAGATTGATGAAGAAGTAGATTATATTCATCAAATATATCCCTTATAAAGTCAAATAATAGAATTATTTGATTATAAAACTTTAGACAACACTGGTTTTAATCGCCGTCATTTAAAGTTTCTCAATATCTCCTTTAATCTCGACGCATATACTAGTGGGTCGCTTCTTGTTCTGGTCATCGAAGGCCTCCATTGTGACAACGATCTTGTAATTGCCATTGAAAGATCCCCGCACATTGGAAACAATCATAGTCAGATCAAAGGGTTCATGAACTAAAACTTCCTGTAAAATAAAACCGTGTATTCGACAAAAGAGTGAATTCAGGATTTTAAAACTCAAAATAATCTTACGCCTTTGTTGTTCAGACATTTGCTTTTCATGTGATCAGCGTTTATCACATGTTTTGTCCAGTATTTATACCAATATTGATCGGGATCATACATGATATTGCAAAAATCATTTGAGGCGATGTTAAAAACTGTAGGCTCCCAATTGCCACGATCAAAATGCATTAATCTGGCAGAAGCCTTGATCAAAAGTAAACAAAAGTTAGATAGAATTTATGGGGATATAGAAACTTTGATTTACCGCAATGCGATCAGTCGGTTCTATATCCCAGGCAAGTGTAGCGTTGCCTTCAATATGAATATTATCACCGTCCAATGACATGGTAATATCATCAATGTTGAATAGACCAAAGACATCGAGAGCATCAGGAGGTGCCTCCTTGCAGGGCATGAATATCTCGGGATCATCAAGGATCATCTTGTAATCGTTTGGACTTTGCCCATTGCACAGGACCCAACAGCAACAAAGACTGAATATCAACAATGTTCTCCACATTTTAAGCAGAATTTAAACTCAAATTGCCACAATGTGATCTGACAGTAGTATTTATATATGAGTCAGTTCACTCTTTTAATTGATTGCACAATTTTACAACATTTATTAATAATGTTGTTAAAAGTACAACTTGTTGCGAATAAACACAAATTTTGATAACATCTACAAGACTAATGAAAAACACGAATGTCAGATAAAAAATGTACAAATGTACATCAATTTGTACATCATCAGAATGGTTACAATGTCTGAACTGAAATGCATTTAAATTGCTGAACTTTCATCTGACATTGAGAACTGATTGAGTTCATTTGGAAATTCAGTTCAGACACTTTATGCATAATTGGGCGCGTAGACAAACGAAAAGAACTTTGATCACGACACACCCACACACACACCACAAACAACCTACACACGAGCCCAGTTTTATATTTTTATCAGCATAACTTAACATTTGTGCTAATCTGCGAGTGCAATTTCATATACATTATAATTAATTGCAGCTTGTTCTCGTTGAGATTCGTTACAGGTCTCAATCGCAATTCAATCACAGCACAATTTCACATGCACATCATGTCAAAATGCCAAGCTAAACGACAGTCTCCTCACATCAGGCAACAACAGCAAAAACAACACCACTTTTGCACAGTCCGCACTTTGGTTTAAACAATAATGCAAAGTAATTAATATAACGACAACGTCGACATCATCCTCCATCACAACAATGCCCCCGTTCACATTGTTTGTGGCGCCTGAAGAGGAAACACTTTTTGCAGGCCTCAGATTACAAAAATGTATCTAAATGTGGATATGCGGGGGATCTTTGTTGTATCTGTGAGACAACAACAAGTAAGAAGAAGATACAACATTTTGTTGTGTGAAATTTCGTTTACAAACTTTAAATCAACAAGTTTTTGACGTGTTAAGTGTGCAAAAGATCTTCAAAATCTCAAACTTGAAATCTGAAAGCATTTGAGATACTTACAGGAGAAAGAGAAATAAAGAGAGTGCGAGAGAGAAAGAGATTACCAAGTGTGTTAAATAGTTTAACAGTTAATTTAAAAGGCAACTTGATGTCGTAAGTTATACCAAGTTTATGTTGATTTAAACAAGACCTAGTTATAGTTTTCCACAGTTTAGTGGAACTTTTCATACACGTACTATATACTAGATATTGTAATAGCAACTGCTTTCAGGCTTGTGACAAGGCCATGTGCCAGTTCTTTAGTTGCTTTGATGTTTCGCATCCTGCGTACATCCTGTGCACTTCCTGGCACTCTCGCTCTCTCGCTCTCTTCCTCTTTGTTCTGAGTAGGGCATGCAACAATATCAGTTGAGTTAATCTATATGTGGCATATAAACAAATACAAATACAAATGCACCATTCCATTTCACATCCAGTCGAGCTTTTTGGCCTTGAACATGGCTTTTAGCCATTTTCAAACAGCCCGAGAAAAACGAACAAGATGAATGTTGTCATACCAATGGTAACTAACAACATATTGCGTCATTCCACTGTTGTCATTGTTCACTGCTCAGCTTCAGTGCTAAAAATAAAAACTTATTAGCTGTACTATAAATATATACACGATATGCATAAATCGGACCAAGTAACAAACAAGCAAACAAAAATAACAAAATTATGAGTATTTCTGTTGTTTAATTGCCAAAATTACTCACAAATTTGCAGTCAACAAATTATTTACTACTAAAACAGTATAATTAATAAAAACAAATAATAAAAAAAATTTAGTAAAAAAATTTAATTTCGCCCAACGTGGGGCTCGAACCCACGACCCTGAGATTAAGAGTCTCATGCTCTACCGACTGAGCTAGCCGGGCACTTGCTCGCCACGCGTCAAAGTTCTATCAAGGTGATCAGCTGGCCGACACACAGGTTTTACCAATTTTATTTATATTTGGTAGATGGGGGCTTTTCTTTGGTGATTTCCACATTAAAACATTCCATATACCGGTTAAGTTCAGGGTCTTGTACAGCAAATGTGGCCCAAATCCAATTTAAATGCATTTCAACTGGTTTCTTTTATTGATTAATTAATAACTAATGAATTGAGTGTTAAACAAATTTAGGCATTTGCATGGAAATTATCAAATTAATGTAGAAATTTATTAATTTAAATGCCCAACATGTTTTGTTCATTATGGATTGACTAAAACTTGTACTAGTAGTAGTATAAATTGAAGGTTAATTTAAAATGCATGTTGTAGCTACGTTTCTGTACAACAAAAAACCATTAGAGGTAATTACTTGTGGCTCATCGTTTACAGGATTCGACTATAAAAGACAGGGTATAAAGTATGACTCTCTTTAATTCATCATGAAGCACATTAAGGAGAAAAGAAATTTTAGTTTAGTTGTGACAGAGGAGCAAAAAGAACACGATTGGTTGGCAGAGTTTTGCAAGGAATCAGCGATTCATGGTATGCCATATTTGGCTCGAAAGGATCTTCACTGGATCGAACGTTTGTTTTGGGTAGCAGCAATAGTGGCAGCCGCGTATTATGCGATCAGCAGTTGCTTCTCACAATGGGAACGCTTTCGAAACAATCCACTTGTCTACGAATATGAATATATTTATATGCTACGCAACTTCTCATTACCGGGCATTACACTCTGCACTCTGTTTCCCAAACTATATCAAGCAGATGATTTGATATTCGAGTGAGTATAATGATAATTAAAACACTGAATTTACTAATAAGTTATTCTATATTCTGCCTAGCACTTGGCAAATAAATGCTAGCTTGAATCCCGCTAAGGGCGACTATTATCGCCATTTCCTAGAAACATTAACAACCCTGCAATATAACAATTTGGGTATTCTGGAGCCATATGAAAATGATACTACATTAGCTAAATTGGAATTTGTTAAACTGCTGTTAGTGCTACATAAAGATGTCTATCCCACTCCATCCAATACTACAGAACAGGAATTTGTACCGATATTAACGGAAATGGGCTTATGTCAGACGAACTGTAGACTCACACGATATGGAAATCCCTTCGGAAAAGTGTTGGTGTTAAAATTTTTTGTATATACACTCGTTTTCCAGCTCTTTACCTCTTACAGCTTGGAACCCAAATTGAAACCAGTGAAAAATGGCAGCTTCTTTGGTCCCACCCAGATACAATTAAAGCCAACTCAAAACTATACTGTTGTACAATTGGTAAAAGTGTATCCTGTAAACATTTACTGCCATTTTCTTCTAAATTTATCCAAACTTAGTATATGCACGATGTGAATGAGATAATGTTGCCTCAGGATCGGCGCACAGTGAATGTTGATACTGGAGTTAAGATCTTCTATTCGATAAGAGTAAAACTCAATACAATATCAGCCGAGGATGAAGTAACTCATGTTCCAATTGCCTATCGCAAATGTCGCTACACAGGAGAAAGCAACCTCGAGTACTTTCCTGTACGTACTCGATGAAAATATCGATAGTAAATCTATAGAATTAACAATATACTTGTAGGTCTATTATCCCAGCTTGTGTCGTTTGGAATGTCGCATTAAATGGGCTCGGCAATTGTGCAAATGTAAACCTTATTTCTATGCCGCTGGACCCCAAAATCCTATCTGTAATATCCAAGAAATGTTATGTTTACAGCGCAAAAAGTGGCTAGAACAACCCTGTGATTGTTTGCCTCTGTGTAAGGAGAATAGTTTTATAATCACAGAAGATCTAGGTCAGAATTCGGTAAGTGTGAATTTATGGAAGAATTAAAACATATATTTCATATATATACCAAAGGGAGGAGCGGACTACAAAGGAGAGGGCTATGAACGTGTTATTCAAATTCATGTGGAATTGCCCAAAATGGGAATGAAGCGCAGAGTTGTGTTTAGTACGGATCAATTGATCATGTCCTTTGGCGGAGCAATTGGACTATTTTTGGGTGCCAGTTTTATGACTATATATGGCTTAATATATCTGGCACTGAAAGTCGTGATTGTCAAATGGAAATGGCCTTCATTTTGTAGGAAGGAGCAGGCACAGAACGCTTAAGTCCCCAAATATTTATTATTAAAGTTAAGTTTATTTACAGTTTAACAGCTTAAAGTTTGAAGTTTCTACATAAGTTTCATTAGTTTTATTAAAGCCGAAACTAATTTTCAAGCCTATTACGAAGACATTAATCAGCTTAATGCATATATAAGTGGTTAGAAAACACCAATAAAACCTTAAAGACGCACTCGCCATACAATTATTGTGGTTGTTTGCCCCACGAAAGAGAGAAAAAGAAAGAGAGGAAGCCAGAAAAGTGGCCAAGAGTCAAAGAAAACTCAGCTCAAATGAAAATTTCACTTTGGCGGCACATTAAATTGTATATCAGAAAATGTATTGTTATAAAAGACACGGAATGCAGTTCAAAGATTGCACATTTAACGCTGTTTTCAGTTACACATCTTCAAGTAAGTGTCAACAATTTGACTAAATGACAAACAGACAAACTGACAGAATGATAGACTCACGGATTTCCACTTTATACAATATAGTGTATAAAGTCGAAGGGAATCAACGGAGCGAGACGTTCACTTGAAAATGTGAACAACCTTTGGGCCACTTGCTTAACTTTATTTGCTTTTTTAGCGGTTTTTTTTTTTTTAGCTTTAGAGTTTTTAACGCTGATAAACTTTGGACTCGATCTGCGTTTTAAGTAGATCACTTAATTGAAATTAGCCGCATTTAATTGCAGCTACTTACGTATGCCGTTAACAATTGAATCCACAGTCGGACTTATTTCTCCAGACTGATATTTTTACCTTGGCGGCATAAATTTGTTCTGGTCTGTTGGCATTTAAGATCTGCTTCTTTTTACATCTATTTGCTAAATATATATAAGTATATATATGCGAATACAGACGAAATGCAGCGAAGCAATTAAAACAAAGAAACTAATTTTAGTAACTAGCAATATTTAAAGTTTGCGAAGAGTATCAAATTTGTTGTATCTGTTAGATACGCGAGAGGAGAAACACCTTGCTGACATTTACATTGGCATTTCATGAGCTCTCGATCCCTAAGACCCTAAAGACTAATCTGCAACACAACTAAAAAGATGCACAAACACAGTAAATGGCAAAAAGAGAAAGATAGAGAGAGGGAGAGATACATGAGACAGATGATGCACATGCTTCAAGGCATGTTTATGCTCTAATTCGCACTCAGGCCAACAACAGCAAACAGCAAACAAGAAAAAGATACAACGAACTTCTGCACAATTGCGTGGCAAGAGCGAACATTTCCAAATTTCATAAATACAGAAATGCAGCCGCCCGCATCCAAGTTAGGCCGACAGCTGCCTCAGTCTCAGTCTCAGTCTGTATGTATCTTTATTTGTAGCTATAGCTGTATTTGTATCTGTATCTTTGTGCGATGCCAAGGTGCGCAACGGGTCGTTCGTAGGCCACATGAAAGAGTGCTGTCATGACGGCATTATAAATAGCAACATCGGCGTACTTTTATCTCTAGCCACTGGAGTTTTGTTATTTTCTGCCTCCGTTTGAGGCTGCTCCACACCTGTCGACGTAGCAAGTCGGGAAATGGAAATGATAGTGGGATATGAAAATGGGCTACAAGGTCTGCAGCAGTAGTACATATTTCGACGTGCTAAAGAATTCCATTTCAACACGCTGGTAAATGTGGCACATGTAAATTCTTGCTAACTTTGCAGTCAAAAATAGAACATTTCCCTTATCCCTAGGCATTAGCCATAAATAACAGCGAGAGACAGAGGGAGAGAGCTCTGCTTGTAGGATTAAACTGACAACAGAGCTTAACTTAGCCCAAAGACAAACAAGCGCCATGACTGTTGCCCATAAATAGCCAAACAGAAATCGACAACTTTTAATTGCCAAAAATCTATTAGCCAAAAAAAAAAAAGCTGACTTGAAAGGTCACTCCTCCCTTGTCTGTATCTACTTTAAGTATTTATTTTACTTTGATAGCGTTAATTGAAATTGCTATTAAGTTTCATACACAGTATATAATAGATACATTTATGAGATACATTTATGTATGAAAGTAGTCGACACGAATGGCGTCATGATTGCTATAAATTATTGATTGACTGCAATGAGATACTTGGATACATATGGACGAGCATATATCTACAGGCTAGCATCGTATAGCTATAGCACAAATGGAAGGAAAGACTACGTTTATACCCTGTAAACTAAACATTCTTCCCTAACTAACTCTACTCTCAAATGTATTTCATCCATTTTATATGTCTTTTAAGTCATAAGTGTTTCTATTAGATAATAAGCAAACCCTCGTACACTCTTCTATAGGGTATTAAAACCCATTAATGATAAAATGCGAACGTATCTTGTTTTTATTGAATTGAAATGTGCCGTTGCGCGTCGATTAATTAGAAAATTTTTTGGCATTTTTTTTTTTTGTTGCGCAAAAAACAGAATCAATTAGGATCTGCTGAAATACGAGTATATATATGTATATATATAAGCCTTGAATTGGATATAAGTAGACATAGGTACTGTGGTTATATCTATCTAACATTCTGACAAATATTTCCAATCGTACAATTGTTTATCTGAAACTTGTTGCTTTGTTTACACACACACACACATAACTTATGACTCTCATTTGACCTTGGCAATAATTATTTTTGCTTGGGTTTTGTTTACACAATGAGAGTATATATAGTTAGGTATATCTATATACATATATGTATTTAGAGTCAAGAGTCAAGAGCCCAAGACACAGCATGAAAGTTCTTGACATACTCCAATTGATACAAAAGACAACACACACACACATGTAGTGTAAATGAGTGTATTTTCTATACTTTCTCAAAAAGAAGGTTTTTCTGATTTATATCTTTTTGTGTCGTTTCTGTTATTCGATAAGGTTCAGCAGTGTTTGGTAAGAAAACTCTACCTTCATTATATCAATGGCACATTATACGGTTTTCTGACACGTGTCCGGTGTTTTGATTCGTAGAAATAAACCAGAACAAAACTTTCAATTTCTTGTTTTAACTGGAAGTTTTCATGAGGAAATTCAACAGTCGCTTTTCACATGTAATTCAATTTACTTCCGTTAGAAGTCACGTTCATTAATCAGATCTTTTTCTCTATATAGCTAAACATAATCGGTGATTCTATAACTTACCTTCATGTCATTGATAATCTGTTGAAATAGACTTCCCAGCGCAGAGCTGTCGCGTTCCAAACTGAGATCCATTTCCGTAATTGTCTAATTTCGGCTTCTATTTGCAACTAATTTCGATATCAATGCAATCGATCGAATATTCGTATTCGTAATAAATCTTTTCTAATTGATACTTGGACTATGTTGTGTATATTCACTCTTCGTTGGTTGGAAAAACCACGAAAATTAATTTTTCCTTCAGCTTATTATTATTATTTTTACGTTTAATCGACATTTTCTTCGGTTTGCGTTCAAATCAGTTCTTTGTGGAGTTTTGGCAGCACCTGTAAGAGGGATAAAAACAAAAGATTTAATCAGTTTGAGTACTTTAAAGCATCTTAAAACTGTCCTACATTCAATACAGTGTAAAGAACCTTCTCAATACAAGTATTTATCAGCTATATAGTATAAAGAAGAACATCCCAGAGTGTAAACTACAATATTATCAGCATTTCGATGTTGATTCATTCACACATCCGACTTGATGGGTATTATAAAAGCCATATAGCATATGTAATATCCATTCATGAGTGTTCCAAAAGGCATAAACATAAATTTCGGAAATTTGTCTTGGGCGATGTAATAATGTGCTCGTAAATAATATGAATATAATGAAGAAACTAGCGCATATTTCGAAAACAAAAAATTATGCTTAATTATGTTTATTAATAAGATTTCTTGGAGTCGAAGGGGGAAGAAAGCGGGTGAGTGTGATGTGGAGTTTTCCGGCAACGCGTAGGCGCAACACAACTTAGAAGAGTACAATCGACTATAAAATACTCTATGCCTGCACACTGTATGTCTTGAAATTCATTCTCCTACAAACTTTTTATACCCTCCTTCTCCTGGGTATATCAAATATGTGGCATACAGAAATATATACAGCATGAGTATGTATGTTTTACACATAGTTTCATACATAAATGGCATGAGTTTTTACAGAGATTTCTCATGTTTGCGGCGGGATCAGTGAACGGAAAATGAAAGCAATGCAATGTAATGAAATGTGACCCAAATAATGATATCAGAGAGTTTTGATTTATGTGTTGGGTGCGTGTTCGTCAAGTGTTTGAAGGCACTTTTAATCATACCAGGCTAATTGCGTTAATGCAATTGTTAATTGTCAATTGTTAATTAATAATTGTTAATGCTTAATTGATATGTCAAACGTTGTGTGCACAGGAAGTTGCAACTGTTTGGCTTATTTTGTAGTTTTATGAGTTATGAGCATAAGAAAATAATGACATTAGTCAAGTCCATCAATTGGTTACACATTTGGTATTGGCTATAGCGAATGACCCATTTACCAAAAGGGCCAACAAATCAATAACATATAATTTCTATTTAGTTATGGCTTTATTACAGGCCCTGCAGATACGTAGATACATTTGAAAGTCTGGAAAAGCTTTGAGACAGAGTTGAAGTGTCGTAGCTGTTGATTATGACACTGACAACAAACTGTCATCAGCGAGTTCTGAGCGCGGCAATTACAAACAAGATACATAGATACACAGATACGCACTCACAAAAGATACAAGTGCTCAGGCGCGAAGAGAGTGGAAAGTGCACAATGCACAAATGATAAATACTTGTAACAAAAAGCGCGACAACAACAATCGTCGCTGAAAGAGTGCCAAGCCAACAAAAGCTGATTGCGTATCTATGTATCTGTTAGTACGTTCCTATGCATATCTGACTGTCTGTGTATGTGTTTCTGTCTGTCTGTCTGTCTGTGTGTGTGTGTTTGTTAGGAAAAGTGCAGAGAAAAGCATCAAGAACAAGTTGAAGAAAATAACGCGCAACTGAAAGAGCTGCCAGCGCGTCTCTTTGGCCAGTGTAAATGACCTCTCAAGATAAAGTTGTTGCCACCAAGCAGCCACAATGGCGGCGTTGTTGTTGTTGTTGTTGTTGCTGAAGTTGTTCTTGTTGCTGTTGTTCTTGATGTTCACGCTGTTGTTGCTGCTTGTAGACTTGCAATTTCCTTCAGCGCGGAAATTGGTTTTTGGAGTTTAAACGGATTCAATTGAATCATTAACTAATAAGTTTTAGATACTGTATCTTATGCATTTCTAGCAAGCAGAATATATAAATCTTTATACAATCTGTGTTACTTAACAGCAGGTATCTTTGAGATATTTATCATTAGTATTTAACGATCTCTGGAAACCTTTTGCTAGCTTTATATAAGACCTTTTGTTACTATTTATTTATAAGTTTTCAAATATAAGCGAAAAGTTCAAAGCCAAAAATAAGATTAAATAGATTTTCTGCGTAACTGTTGTATATATTTCAAAGCTGTGAATAGTTTAAAACTATCTATATATTCTACAGTACTCAAATGTTTATTATATCAATTAATTTCCATATCTTTTGTGTCACTTCCTGCGGAAGTGAGCTAAAACAATCGAAATCGAAAGCTTTGCCCGCAAGTTCTAAGAAATGCGTCAGCAAAAGATACTCCGGAAAAGATTGCAGTTGATGCTTCAGGGTTTGGGGATTTTGGGTTTTCAAAATTGTCAAAAAAGTGAGTTCAACAGAGATGAGCAACTGGAATGAAGTGCAAACAATCTACAACGGGTTTTTGAGTAATTGCAATACGAGTTCAGTTTTAAAACTCATCCAACAAATTCCACGCCATGAGGTCAGGCTTGAAAAACGTGATGTGATCTATGCAGTGAATGCCGTTTAACAGACCCCCGATCCGCTCAAGACCCAGAAAGACTAGGTCCCAGATTCTCGGCCAGTAGCCAAAGCAAATTACCAAATCGTGCATAAAACTCTCAAACAGGAAAACGACAATTTCGCAAGAGTCGACGGTTTGGGAAACCATTTAAAGTAAAGCTGTCTGCCAAAACAATGAGAGAAGGTAAGGAAACCAGATGAGTAGAGTAGGGTAAATCAGAGGAGAGAAGAGCAGAGGCGACGAAAACAGAACCCGCATCACAAATGTCAAGTTGAGGTCGCTTTTAGCCCAGTTCCCAAAGGTAATGCAGAGCTACTGTGTTTGTGCTAAGCTCAGTGAAGTAGAATTTATAAATATAAAAATTTACTACATAATACACTCTGATTTTTTACCTGACAGAGTATAGTTTAAACTGCTAAGTTGGTTTATCTTTAAAAACTATTCACACTTAAAGCATAGGCAGTTAACAGTCGAGTTTCTCAACTGTACCATTCTTAGTAGTTATATTTACTGATTTCTGTTGAATGCGTTTTAATTTTCAACTATACTTATCTGTTGTACGCATAATTTTCCGCCCTATTTACTTCAAATCTGTTGCTGTACTATTTATCTCTTTCTCTCTCTGTCTGTTTGTGTGTCTTTCTCTATCTTTCCCTCTGTCTCCTTTCATAGGTCTATTCAGTTCAGTTTGCATCTGATCTGATTGTCGCCGTTTGTGCGGTTTTCAACGGCGCCCTGAGATTTGCATCTGTTTGCAACGGAAGCTGCTGCAAGCGACTCTTTCCGTCTGTGTGTGTAGTGTTAGTGTGTGTGTGTTGTGTGTGTGTGCATCTCTGATACGTCAAATAGATTTGTGTACACGTTTATGTTTTAGTAGTTGCATGCAGCACGTTTCAGCATCAGTTTCTATTACAGGAAGTGACTTGACAGTGTTCGTCTGTCTGTCTGCCTCCTCCTCTCTCTCCCCCTTCTCATCCCCATTCCACTTCTTCCCCTTTGTCAATATATTATTTTTTCAAGGGCCCCCAGTGAGCGAGTATTCCTAATTGTGCCCCTAAAAGATGTGTGCACACGCACACACACACACATACACACAGAGTGTGTACTGTCAGTCTTCTGTAATTATGCGTAAATGCGAGTCGAAGTTGAAATGTTATCGACATCGTGCCAGGGCAACAGTTGCTCTGACTTTTCCAAGAAAAGCCCCCTATTATCTTGCTGGAGGAAAAGCTAAAGGCGAATGGATATGGACATGAGAAAGTAACGTGTGTGTATAAATCTGGTGTAAAATATAAATATTTATTTAACTGCTAAATAATCTTAGCAGTAGCGATATGTAAACACATGTTCTATGTCTGTTAACAAGCGCTGTTAATAACATTTGTTGAACTGCATTCAAGATAATATGTTATTAAGAACGCTACTCAGATTTCCAAGTAAAATTCTAGAATAAATATTGTTTGAGTAATAAAAAGATAGAAATATATAGATAAATAATCAACACATGATTAATCCCTGTTAACCTATGCTGTTATTAACAGCTGTTAAGTTGATTTTAAAGGGGTAATCATTATTTTTTCCAAGTTTAAAGGTTTTGGAACTGAAATAAAAGTGTCTGCTAGCCAGCGCTGTTACTAACAGCTGTTAACCAACTTTAAACAGTAACATCTTTGTTCTTCTTCTTCTTTACAGTTGCAAATCGTGTGCTGAGCTTTATGGTAATCAGTAATTGAAGCCACTTAAATAGTGGAAAAAAGTGAGGAAAGAGAAAAAAACAGGAAAAACTTGAATTCCCTCACATTAAAGAAAATTGACATTCTAATCGATTTGCTATGCTCTGCCCAGCGACTGCTTTAACAGAGACCATTAGACAGGCATATAAATATGTATCTAAGAATATGATTTTAGTAGAAGACCCTGGAATTGAAGTTCCCTTAAAGTTCTATGGCATTCAGTTAAATAAACATGTTTACAGGCTGTTTCGACATTAAGGCTTGATGTTTTTAGCTGCAACAGATTTATGGGCTTATGGCCAGGCCAAGACATAGGATGGAAGTGGAAATGGAGGTGGAAATGGAGACTAAGGTAGCAGCCACAAGGTAAACGATATGCGGATGGCAAATTGAACGAAGCGCATCATGACTTTACACTTTCACCGCACAACACAGCATACAGCACAGCACAACACAACACTCCATACAGCTGTGGTCAACAATGAGACAACGCCAGGCCTCACGCCCCCTCCACCCTCTCCCTCTCACTGTCTGTATCTCTCTTTGATCCGTAGGTTGCTTAGGGCTGGGGCGTAGGTTGTCAACGTTGTTGTTGTTATTGTTGTTGTTGGGAAAGCGCTGACAAGAAATGTGTTTTCTTTTTAAAAAATGCACTTCGAAAAGCGAAAAGAACTCATCAGACAAAACTTGATGTTGATGTTGATGATAATCTAAAGTTTGTTCGTTCATTTGATTGTTGTTGTTTTTTTTTATGAATGTTTTATATGAAATCTATGAGATGCGCACATGCGTGTATCTATGTATCTATGCGTATGTGTGTGTATGTATCTGTGCATCTATTTGACTGCGTTTTCAAGTTGAGAGCGGCAGTGGCATCTGTGTTTGCTCTCAGCTCTACGTCATTAACCCAAATTTCTATAAATACCATTTAGCAATTGGATAAACGAAATGGCACACACACACTCGCACACACCCAAATATACACACTCAAACAGTGTGCCTTTTGACAGTGTTAAGCAACGGCTGTGTAAACAGTATTTATGTTAAGAGAATTAAATCTTTTTCGCAGCTCATTAAAGATCTTGAAAACAAGTCTACGCAAATTCAATGAAATATTGCCAACTACTGCTTCTGGCCACTTTTACCGGCCATGTCGAGTGATAAGCGATGAGCAACACATGGTTAACGCTTCGCTTATCTAATCAGTTTTGGATGTCAACACGAGTTATTTCCTCGTTTTTATTTGTTGGTTTGGCGCAAATGTTGCAATCGATTATCGATCGAAAAGTTATCAAAAGCAATGTGCTGCATAAATCGACAACAACAATGGCCAAAAGTAGAACACAACACAAATTTCGCAATGCCAACGCCCACAATATGTAAACAAAAAACTCGCCCATCAAAAAAAAAAGAAAACTTTGTATATGTAAGTAGTGTGTGTGTGTGTGTGTGTGTGAGAGAGAGTGTGTGTGTTTCTGGTTGCCTCTAGAAATAAACTTTCGGCACATTAACGCCTAACAGCTTAATCGGGCATAAAATTAGATGATTAAACATTGAAAACATGAGTGGAAAGTATGTGCACACATACACACACACACACACACACACACACACACACACACACACACACACACACACACACACACACACACACATCTTATTTATATTACACAGAATACATATTAATTAAGTTGTTAAAGAATTCTTCCAGCCATTAAACGTATACAACTAAAAAATCATTGCAGTTAAAAGTACTTAATTTGAATTTTGAATAATACATAAAAAAAAACTCGTTTTATACACTTTGCTGGGCAATAGCTTATTTAGTGTAATATAGTTAGTACATAAAAGAAATTATCTTGGTATTAAGCAAATTATGGAGGAATCAAATGAGAACATTGCAGTCAAGCTGATCGAAAATGCTCAGAAAATACACCGTAAAGAACATCGGGTGATTACTCCTAACCCACCTTGTAGTTATATCTATATAAATTTTCCAAAAAAAAATAAAATTAAAAAATCTGTAAAAATAGATATGAAGAAGCGTAGAGGGTACCAAACCATGATCAGAATGAACTCCCATTAGCAAATCGCTTGAGTTTTCCCCAATTGGTGAGCAATCAAAATTTCTGAAAAAACGTCAAGGGGTAGGTATGCAAAATTTACGAATTTTTCGAAAAAAAATTAAACTTCAAAATCTGTCAAAATTTAAATGCAGAAGTAAAACAATGATCAAATTAACATCCCATAGGCAAATCGGTTGGGTTTTGACCAATTGGTGAGCAGTCAAAGTTAATAATAACTGATAATAAAAGATTTTTCACGAACTTAAAGAAAACCTCGTTTAGAATTAAAGTACATTCAACTCTGAATAGTTTCTAGAGCTTCTCCTCTATTTGGGTTGATAAATAGACTGATTGCTGAAATGAGTACTCACTTACTGTGGGTCAAGCAGCTTGCGGCGCTTTGATGAGTACGTTGAGCAGATATTAGCATTGGGATGAACATTATTCATTAGACTATTCACTATGAACAATTCTCTAAATTCACAAACGAATGCTAATTAAAGTTCATTCAGATAATACGAAAACTCCCTCAAGACTTTTTACCTAAACTAAAAAATGTTAAAGAAAATTTTGTAATACCAGAAATGTTTTTAAATAAAATTTATGTAAATTCATGAATGTATTTTACAGATAAAACACTACACTATATTTATGTAGAGTATAACCCTATTCGGTGCCACAGGCAACGCTCAGTGTATGACAAACAAAGTACCGTTAGTCAACACATGTTGTTATTTTATCATACCCTAGGACGAGGGTATAATAGGTATATAAACAGTATCTAAAAGATAGAGCAACCTTCTGCTAACTTTAAGCTGATGCAGGGTCTACTTAGGTCGAGTGTACTCCACGTTGCTTTCCTTCCTTGTTTTTCTTTTCGTTACGTTTCTTTTGTTTGTGCATTTTTCATGTTTGCTATTTTCAGTCGACGATTTTGCCGGTTCGCTCTGTCGCTTTTCTAAGCCGCATTCTCAGTCAGATTTCTTTTCTTAATGTACACAACCAACACACACACCCAACATGTGTATGTAAGTGTGTGTGTGTGTGTGTATTTATATATTCTTTTTTATTTTTTTTGTTTACACAGTAATGGCAACTTTGTAGTCAACACATGTCAATTTTCACTGTAGTTGTTGTTGTTGTTTGCTTTGTCTCCACTCATTTTGGCTTAAAAGCTCTTGCAGTTCAAGCCATTAAGCGAGAGAGAAAAGCCCATCATCTGCTTCCTCCCCTTCCTCTCAGTATAAAGAGAATTTACTAATTTGCTAGCATAACAAATAATTAATTCAAGACGCTGAGTTTAATTAGTCGTAGCTTTCTGATTAATCATATAATTTGAACAACATTTTTGTTAAATTAATTTCCCAGAAAGATTTGTAATACTCTCTAGATTGTTGAGTAGGTTCATTCAGTTATTTGCTTTATTAATTAATTAACTTGTTTCTTATAGTTGCAATTATTCACTTCGTGCTATGCAAATTACTGAATAATTTAAATGTTTTTTCATCTTTTTATTCACAAATTGGGAATATTCACATTCTTAACGATAGCTAACTCTTGGATAAGTCCATTAGCTTTTTGTGCTCAACTTTTGACATTTGGCCCAAAAGGCGTGCGACACAAAATGAAAACTTTTTTAATGAGTTCTTTGGAGACGTTAACACGCAAAAGGCCATAGTTAAATTAAACACGATGCTCATTAGGGCCAAGTTAGTAGAAGAAAGAGAAAAGAGAGACATGCGGGAGATGAAGATTAGCAATACGTGGGCACAGACTTTATATACTCATATATAGTACATAAATAATATATATAGACAAACGCCTCTCCTTTAATCTTCATGTATATGCATGTTTATTCATGAATTCATTCATACTCCACATTCGAATTTTACACCCATACAGCGAGCCACAAAATGAAATCGAAAATGTTTTTCCGAGTGGGTGCCAGACTACAGTAAAAAAAACTACAGTGAACAACGAAACGAATGAACAAGATGCAAAACAAATACATTCATTCATGCAGTTACTCAAAGAGGCCAGTTTATAACGTTCAAGAGTAGCCGCTGAGAGCTGAGACGTTCACGAAATGTTGCCAGTTTCCCTCAGCTGTTTACCAACACTGACAACAACACTGCGTTGGCGTATGCAAACATGAAACAGAAAAAAAAACAGGCTCGTCCAGACTAACGACCAGTGTGTGCATATGGTTGTTTTGGATTTATTTGTATATATCTATGTGTGTGTTTGAGTGTGTGTGTGTGTGTGTGTGTGTGTGTGTGTGTGTGTGTGTGTGTCTGCCATTGCCTAAAAGTATAATTAAAAATTACACGGCTCAAAGCAAGAGGCAAAATAAAACGATGGCAAAGCAAACACCAAAAAGTTGCACACACACTCACACACACACATACTTTTGTTGTGCATACCCACATAAAAGTGGATTTTGTTGTTGTTTTTATTGTACAGCACAATTGTTGCTGCGTTTTAAAATAGGTGGTAACAATAAATTGTTGCTGCTTTTTTAATACTTTTTATATAACATTTTGTGCAGTTTTATTTGCTTGTTTGCTTCTATTTTTTTTGTTGACACAGCCGAGCGAAGCACACAGGTCATAAACATACCCATTTACCAAAATACCCGCACAGGGACTACAGTATTCCATCGCAAACCATAACCAAAAAAGAAGCCAAGCTATTTCGTGGACAGCAGCTGTCTTAAACAGTTGGACAGGTGCAACGAAGGTGTTTTTGGGATTGGATTACAACTGGATGCGGCTAAAAAGTATCTGATAAGGAAAGTTACACACAGTCATGTGTATCTAAGTATAGTGTATCTTGCAAAGCATTCCAAGCATATCATGTGCCTAGAACTCAAGTAGAACATGAAACTAGCAAAGATTCAAATATATATATATATAGAACTTGAGTCTGGGAAAACTGTCAAACGATGTTAATAAACAAACTGCTATATAAAACTTAAAACATTTGTTGAAATCATAAAATGCAAATCAGAAATGAAATACTACAACAGCTTAGAGTATTATAATTCAGAGAAATTCTAGGCATATAGAAATGCCGGCCTGTTATCAGTGCTACCCTCATAACCCCACAGGCAAAGTCGTTTGAAAGGTATGCACAGCAAGAACACATGAAATTACAAACAAACGTGTTTGGCTTGCTGATAAGGAAAATGACAACAACAACAATAGCAGAAAGCACTAGGAAAATGAAATTCCAATTATAAAGCATTTACAGTTACAAGCTAAACACACACACTCACACACAACTATAACGAATGGTTCCTGCTCTGATTACGACACACGCAGAAATTTTCACTGCAAAATGGAGACATAACAAAAACTCGTTGTTGAGCACCAACAAAAATAAACAACCCCATTTAATATAAACACATACATATACATTTATTCTTTAAATATATCTATAAATGTTACCCCCAAAAAAGGTAAATAGCAACAGGAAAAATAAGTTCTAAAACCCAACAAAAAAAGTTGATTCGATATGGATATGAATTTGATAGCACCAATAAGGGTCAATGACCCTTTTTTTTGGATGCTGTTGAGTTCCGCCAACGCATTATGATTATCTGTGATTATTCTTTTGCGGAACACACTTACAAAAAAGGTTAATAAGTAGCCCACACACACACACAGACACAATACACACACATAATGCAAAATATCAAAGCTAAGGGGGCGGGGCGATGGAGCAAACACAAACATTACAAACGGTAAGTAAGAAAAAGGGTCCAAAGCAGACTTCGAATACGCCATGGAGATGAGCGCGAGGAGTACTAAAGTTTTTAGTCACGAAAACTAAATTTTTCAAGCCTAAAACCCAGCGGAAATTTGGCTCAGAAAAAACATGTACAGTTCATTAAATAGTTAAAGGGCATATTTTTGTCGACAATTATTTAGATAATAATTCATTTGTAAACAGACAGACATGCACGAAGTTTGTCGTGACACGACACGCGCTCACATCTACCATTGAGTCCCTGCACTTGCGCAAATAGCGCGACAACTTCAAAAAGGGAGCATACAATTGCTGCTGCTGCTCTTGTAGTTGTTGTTGTTCTTGTAGTTGTTGTTTTATTTGCTTCTGCTGCTGTTTCTTTTCTGTTTTTGTTGTTGCTGCTGCTGCTGGCTGGCAATGAAAGGAGTTTTCATGGCTTACGCTGACTGGAAGTGGCACTGGAAGGCCTTGGAATAATTTCGTCTGCCTCTGCCTGCTTAAGCTTGCATCTGTACGTGTATGTGTATGGGAGTCTGTGCGTACGTGTTTGAGTGTGTGTGTTCGTGAGAACTGGAAGCTGTTTGTGCTGTTCATACTTGTTGTTAGCTTTATTTGTTGTCTACTCCCAGGTCAGCACTCAACCTAATTACATTTTCCAAATCATTTTCATAATTAGCACACTTCAAAAGAGGCCAAAAGAGACAGATAAAAAAAAAAAGGGAGTGAAACAAGGCGGCAAGAACAAAAGGCTTGCGATTGTAAGATGAACACACACTTAACGGCAAAGGATACTCACGTGAAATGCATTCAAACTGTGAAGCAGCTTCATCGGTTGTTCGTTAATCTATTCTCGCCCAAAATGCATTCACATCACAATGGCAATGGGAATGGGAAACAGCATCAGCTGCAGCAGCAAAAGCAGCGAGCGCTTCACAGATTCACAAATCCAAGTGCACTCGTTTTGTTTGATGGCTGCTGCCTCCTGCAAACAATTAAACAGCGTTTCCTCCCCGTTCCACCGGTACCGGTGTGAGTGTGTGCTTGTGTGAGTGAGTGTGTGTTCGTCACGGTCGCCCGACGTTGTTGTTCCTACTGCCCTTGCTGTTGTTGTTGTTCTTGTTGGGCTGCAGCGCATTCCAGGCGGCAAAAGCGCACAAAAGAGAAGAGAGAGTTCTCGTCTCTCGCCTCTTGTCCTCAGCCCACAGTCCCACTGTCTGTGCGAGTGTGTTTGTGGATGGATGTTAGGCTTTGGCTTTGTTCAAACAAACTACCCTGACGGCGACGGCAGCGTTGTCGTTGATCCTTGCACAGTTGATGTTATTGCTGCTTTTGTTTTTGCTGTTGTTGTTATTATTCTTGTTGTAGACACCACACACACAATCACAGAAAAACACACGCAAACACAGGACAAACGATGAACTTACATGCCAGTGTGTATGTGTGTGTGTTGCATAAAATTATTCACTTAAAAATTTAAATACATATGTACACTCTTTTTGGCGTTTTTCAGCTCACGATTTACACACTTTCTGCACTCCCTTTTCTATTTTCGCACTACTTCTTTCCACTCATTCGACCAAACAACAGTTAAAAAGTGTGCTGTCGCCGTTGCCGCCGTCGTTTAACAGTTACTTTTTGCCGTTTCGATTTCAATTCTGCTCCTGTAGAGATGCTTCGCATATTCGTTATTTAATTCAATTGGACGCACATAGACACTTCGGATAGACAAAAAACAACTGAACTGGAAGAAATGCAGTTACCGCAAAACAAACGCCTCTCACACACCAAACGAACGATGTGCAAATTAATTCAATTCTTTCTACACAAACGCAATTTTGCTCAGGCGCGCGAGTTTCGACATGAGAGGCAATGTGTTATCAAATAGCGTTTAATTATTTAACAAATACACTTAAAATCCCGCGCACCGATTGTCGCACGTCCGACTCGCTCGGCTTTGTTTTTGCTTCTGTTTGGGAGTATCGTATCGTTCAGAAAAAGAGTGTCCATCATAGCTCTTTGAACTAGTACAATAGTTCAAATGTAAGTGGTTCAAATGAACTTAAATCGAGTCGAAGGCGACGCTGGTTAAAAAACCCAATATTAATACGGCTCACAATATTTATTTTTTCAATAATATAATGGCCGTTTAATTGACGGGCGAACGAACGAAATAATTTAAATTCTGATATTCTTGTTACCCTTTCATCAGTATGACTTGCCTCAATAAAAAATATAGGTTTTTATCCAGGGTGGCAAAAACGATATTCGATAGTTCGAAGCCAAGGCAAACAGTGAACGCGCGAATATTCGAATTTTGAACAAATTTTCCATGAAAAACATTTACAATATTTATTTGTTCATTCGTGTTTCCGGTGCAGGTAATATAACCACAAGCTTATAGCTAAAATTTTAAGGTATCTGTCAGCATTATCACACAAGCCTACGCGCCTTATAAAAATAACCAAAATTAGTGCATATACAAATACATAAAACAAAAACATTCAACAGTATAAATAAAAACTTCTCCCAAAACTTCAGCGACTTGTGTTAGTTTAACTATCCACACGCTCAACACTCAGTTGAATGTCTCTTTTGGGCATCAAACGGAGTTTCCCATTGTCATACTGCAGGGGAATCTGTGTGTCTGCACAAGGAGCATAACGATGGTGTTGCAACAGTGTCACAAGGCCAACCAGAAGCTGCTGCTCCGCCAGCTGCATGGCGATGCAACCTCGCAATCCATCGCCAAAGGGTAGAAAGGACATTGCAGGCCGTGATCGCACTGCGGCTGCCTCAAATCGATCGGGATTGAAGCGCAGAGGATCTGGATAGATGTCCGGATCCCGATGAATCGCTGCAGTCGGGATGATTATGTTGTTGCCTCTGGCAATCACAAACACTGATTTGACCAACTCGAACTCCTTAGTTGCACGTCGCAGTAGAAACGGGTAAGGCGTGTGCAGACGAAGCGTTTCTGGTCAAGAGGAAATGATGTTAGGTAAGGAACAGTCTGAAAATCATTCATTTACTTACCATTTAATACTTGCTTCGTGTACTTCAAC
Organism: Drosophila cardini; assembly: GCA_018903735.1. Lineage (NCBI taxonomy): Eukaryota > Metazoa > Arthropoda > Insecta > Diptera > Drosophilidae > Drosophila > Drosophila cardini. The sequence goes on along the minus strand of JAEIGM010000001.1, from coordinate 10,426,036 downwards.
TCCTTCAGGCATTCCGCTGTCAAGTTTCCTTCATGCTGCTGCAGCTGCTGTTGAATCTCCCGCCTGACACGCTCTTGTAGCTCCGGCTGCAGTGCCAACTCGTAGAGGCAGAAGCCCAGTGTGGCATTCAATGGCTCCAGGCCAGCTAGGATGAAGCCAAAGGCCTGAGCAGCAATCTGTGCATCACTCAGTGCCTCATCCGTGGCGGCAAACAACTGTAGAAAGTTCTGCAATGGCTGACGATCTCTCTTACGTTGATAACTGAGCTGCGCCTGGACGAGATTAAAGAAATAATCCGTGGCTAATTGGTAATAGCTTTTGTGCTGCAACAGACGAGCCAGCAGTGGAAACTCCAAAGCCAAATAGGCACGCCATAGACTAAAGTCACGCCAATAACTGTGCGTCATCGTCCGAAACTCGGACTGTTCTCCCGTCAAGCCATAGGCCAGCGAGGCAATCACCTCAACGTTGTAGCCCTCCACCAGTTGGCTAACGTTGACATTCTGCAGTTTCTGCTCTCCGATCCGTTGGCGATAAATGTTGGACAGCCGCAGCAGCTGTGGCAACAGCTTGACCATGTTGCTAGACGTGAAGACGGACACCGTTTTGGCATGAAGTGTGCGCCATTTGTGGCCATCCAATTGCAGCAGATTCTCCGATAGCGGCTCCTTGCCCACATTATGATAGAGACCACGACTGGTGAAGTAACCCGCATCACTAACGAGTATATTCCTCACCAGCTCCAGATCCAACACCATAACAAAGGGTTTAATCAGCGCATAGCAACCAATGAAGGGAGCACTTCCCTTGTGGCTCTCATAGATTGACTGCAGTGCCTCGTGCACATGCCGTTTGCCACCAACGACGCCCTTAAGGTTGCCCCAGAGGAACTTGGGCTTCTCGTGGCGAATACCACGACGCTTCCAGTAGCCTAGACTCAGTTTGATCACCGCATAGCAGAGGCTCAAGGCTCCAAAGGCGGTGAGGAAGAGGCGCTGCAGTAAATCCATGCCTGGAGTGTGCGTTGGCCAGGTAGAATGCGTGTTAGCCGCGTTGTTATCGCCCGTGTTAACTGTTGGTGTGTTACTGTTTTTTTTCTCTTCTTGTCTTTTATGGTTTGGCAGTGGCTGTGGTAACTGCTATTCGTTGTTGCTGGCTAATTGGAAACCTTTCAGTGTCGCCAGCTTATCAGCGCCATCGCTATGACTGTGTGTGTTTGTGGGTCTTATCAGTTGAGTCGATCCCTCTGCATAGCGAACTAAAATTAAACAGAAAAGAGCGTAAAAAACTATAAACTATTGTAGTCGAAGCATTCCATTGATTAGTTTACTACTGTGTGTATATTTTTACATCTCTTTGTGTACTATAATTAAATACATTTGTTGCTAGCGCTGCAAAATGAAGCAGAGATTGTAGGCGCTCTCCGGGAACTCGCTGATGTGCATCCAACGCACGTAACCCTTCTCTATCAGCTCCTGCTTGGAGCTGGGCACTCCACTGTAATGCGGATCCTGCAATAACAAAAGTAAACTACTTAAACCTTCAATTGGACATAAATAAGTTTAAACCACTCACCACAATTAGCAGCGAAACACCAACGTCACCTGGGCCCTGATGTATGCCCGCAATGCCCTTTGAGGCGGTGTCGTCTAGCCCACCCATGGCTATAAAACCCGCGTATTCTTCAAAATAACTATTTATTTGTTTTATTACCGGTTCAGAGTTCAATTGCTGTACGTGTAGTATTTTACAGGGTAGCTCGAAGAGCACATCAATCACATAAAACTCCTCCAGTGTGCCAATCCAACTACGAGAGTCAACGAATTTAGGTAATTTGTCACCTATGCTGACCAACAACCGCTGAATTTCGCGTATCGAGGGTATAGCCTGGGTGCCACTTCTCCTACCCACAATCCAAGATATCGCCGTTTGCAGCGTTCGGTAGCCGCAGCCCCAACCTGCGTCCAAGGTACCATCGCAGCCGTAGTGGAAATACTTGAAGTGACCCTGTGTGTACAGGGTTTTACCTTGATTTGCATCTGGTGCTGGCAGTGCCAGATGTACGTCTTCTAATAACTCATATTTGTAGGTTTTTGCACTAATTTCTATGGAATTTTCGGTTTTGTTTTGATTTTCATTCGATTTGGCTTCACAGGTTGTCGTCATTGTTGTTTACACGCTTTAATTAGCACACACAGAACTTTGCCCTAACGCCCACGCTTTCTATTTTTATCTACTTTATTTATACGCACAAATACGCTTATAATTATTTTGATATATTTACCTTTGCGCTACGTTGCAACAATTAATATTAGAAATTTAGAAATCATCTGCTGCATATTTTTATTGCCCCGATAACGTTGATATCGACATTGCAGTGGCTCAAACGGTTATCGATAACACATTCGATGACTTGTCAGTTTCTATTTGCAGACTTGGCGGTAAATTTGAACAGAGACATTTTGTTTTGTATACATTGTACAGTATATTACAAAAATTAAACCTTACTACAAAATCTTATACGCTATTCATTTATTTAGATGTACAAATATGGGTCTAGCTAAAGAGATATAAAAACGATCGCCATGAATATACATATGCGCATATGTATATTTTCTTGGAACGCTTGGCGTCTTTTGTTATCTTTAGAAAAGGTCCATTTCACCGCAATTAACATCCAAAATATCATCATCATAGCTAATCATCTCCTTAAGGCCCGCCGTCAAAGCAGCTTTTGAAGTTGTGGGTAGATCAGTACTATCAACAAGATTTATGTTTATTTCATGTGTCTTATACTCTGGACTGCTTTGTTCTTGTCCAACAGGCGATGGCGGCGGATTGGATACTGTTAAGTGACAAAGAATTTAGTAATATGGAATATATATAATCATTTAAAACTAAACTTACAACTGCCTGGTTGGAGTTGGTCAATCGGTTCGGCGCCTTGCATATAGTGTTCCTTGCGTGTAACTAATAAAGGCAATTCGGTGCTCTTTTCGCTCAGACATTTCTTGAGTTCCTCAACTTTGCGGTCGCGTATTAGCGTTTCAATCTGTTTTCGAGATTTGTTCACGTTTTGGCGATCTTCAGTAAAAATTGACTTTTGTTGCGCTGGCGTAATATTATCGTGGTGCTTCAGAAGAAATAGGAATACACCGCCTGGTGTACGTCGACGTCTTCCATTCTAAAATCACACAAAGTTAGACATAAAGATAGCTATAAAATACGATAGAGGACACTTGCTTTGATCATCATGCCGCCATCGGCTTCGATGCGTTGAGTTTCCTTATACAGCTCCAAAGGCACATCCAAACCCAAGACCTTAACAACTCGCACTGAAAAGACATCCGTGTATTGTAGAGAGGAAGCTTTAAATCTTTAATCTGTTAACTTACCTAAAAGTTCGTCTTTTTCCTCATAGAGTTTGTTGGCCATTTCTCTGGCCACATCGGTCGGATCACGTCCGCTGGTCTCCTTCAAGTCGAGTATATGTCTGGGTTCACACGAGTTATCCGATGAACCGCTTGTGGATGAGTTATTCCGACGTGAACGAGAACGTTGTCCGAGTCGGCTTTTTATTGGGTTCCTCTCGCTTTCGCAGTCCATTGCAGTTCGCGTGGACTGACGTCCGCGTTTGTGGGCTGGATGCGAGCTACCCTCGTCCGATGAGTTTGAGAGGCGACGCTTTAAAGTGTTCTCTCCGTTAACCCGATATTTTAGAGAGAAATCATAGTTTTCCACATTACGATCGCTGCTGCTGCGCGTGACATCGCAACCACGCATGTTTTCGCTTAGTGCATCCTCCTGTAATGCGGCTGTCCACACGTTGTACTTCTTGAAACGTGCTCGATTGGATTCTGCATCAGTTGTTGGCGGCACACGGATCATTACAGTGCGTCGGATGCGTTTTTTACGCTTTTTATTGTGTGAGCCGTCGGTGCGTAACTTTTTGATGCAACCCTCTTCGGAGGATTCGCCAGACGAGGACTCGGTATTGGACTGTGACTCATCATCTAAGGCTCTTTGTATTTGATGGCAGGTTGCAGTTGCAACAACGCTCTCGGCGCCCACTGCAGCAGGTGTTGCTGGTGTGGTTGTGGGCGCCGGTCGTTGCAGCGGCGTATAGATTTCGTCGTCTCCGCTAGCTGACAACTGCAATGTATAATGGAGCTTAGTATAATTATGTCCAAGTAATGTAATTTTCTTATGTACCTCTCCATCTTCTAAATCGATGTCGTCGTTGGACTGCAAGTCCATCATCTTGTGGAAAAAAATTAATTCTACTGCGACTACAGTGTTGGAAAACGGTACGAGGAGGCTACGTTTCGACTAGTTCAAATTTTACCGTTTAGGAACTAACCGTAGATTCAAATAATTTGTTTAAAATTAAATACATTAAAAATATAATTATGCTGCTAGTAGGGAATCCTTTTAAATACCTGTAAAACACACTTGATTGACCAGTAAATAAATTGCATAAAATTATGGAAATCAGCTGTTTTAAAGGTGAACAAAATTTCTATTTCAACTTGGTGGCAACTCTGAAAGTATGCAGCAAGAAGAAGAAGACACGTGCATTCTTTTTATTACATTTTGAACGTGGTTTCACTTCGAGGCGTATAATTTACGTCGAAATATGGTGCGACCCAACAATCAACTGCCGGAAAATCTTCCGCAGTTGCAAAATTTAATCAAGCGTGATCCCGAGTCCTACAGCGATGAGTTTCACACCCAGTACGAGCATTTTCTAAGCTTGTTAGAAATTTTCGCCCTCAATCCGGGCGAGGAAAACAAATCGTTGGATGAGATTATTATGTTCATTGCCCAGGTGGCACAATGCTATCCACAAGTGTGTACACAGTTTCCCAAACACCTGACGGACCTGCTAAGGAACAGCGCCACAGTTTTGGATCCAGCTATGCGTAATTGTTTTGTCAAGGCCTTGATTCTGCTGCGCAATAAAAATCTTGTACCAGCCCTGGACATTCTGGAGTTGTTCTTCCAATTGCTCCGCTGTCAAGACAAAAATCTACGCACTTTTTTGCAGACACACATTGTCACAGACATCAAGAACATGAACGCCAAGCACAAGGATATGAAACTCAATTCGGTAAGCCCTTGTCCACTTGTTGCTCCAGTCGCATTTTAATTGTGGAAATTTCTTTAACAGAGTCTGCAAAACTTTATGTACGGTATGCTTAAGGATGCAAATCCCAAGGCAGCTAAAATGTCTGCTGACATTATGATTGATTTGTACAAGAAGAACATTTGGAACGATGCGAAGACAGTGAATGTGATTGCCAGTGTGGGCTGCTTCTCACCCATAACCAAGGTGAGTCCCAGTACTTCTTGTAGAAACCTTTATCTAACTAGTTATGTTCATTTTGCAGGTACTTGTCACTTCGTTGAAGTTCTTCCTCGGTCATGACGACGAAGACGAAGCCAATTCCGACACAGAAAGTGAGAATGAAGTGGACTTGAAAGGAGCTTTGATGACGAATCGCGTGAATAAGAAGACAAAGAAGCGCGAAAAGCAATTGCAACAAATCAAGAAGCAAGCTGTGAAGGCACAAAAGAAAAAAAAAAATGCTCCGGCATTTAACTTTTCGGGCATTCATCTGATCCACAATCCACAAGGCATGGCCGAGGGTCTCTTCAAGCAGCTGCAAAGCACGAACGAAAGATTTGAAGTGAAGCTAATGCACCTGGATGTGATATCCCGTTTGATTGGCATACACGAGCTGTTTCTCTTTGGCTACTATCCATACATAACTCGCTTCCTTCAGCCCCATCAGCGACAGGTGACGCGTGTTCTTCAGTTTGCGGCACAGGCATCTCACGAGTTGGTGCCCGGTGACATAATCGAGCCCATATTGAAGACGATAGCGAATAATTTTATCACCGAACGTAACTCGAGTGACGTAATGGCAATTGGTTTGAATGCAACTCGTGAGATTTGCATGCGTTGTCCTTTGGCAATGGGTGAGGATTTGCTGCAGGATCTGGCCATGTATAAGACATACAAGGAGAAGTCTGTGATGATGGCAGCGCGTTCCCTAATTACGCTGTACCGAGAACAATTGCCAGCTATGCTCCACAAAAAAGATCGTGGACGTCAGACAGAGGCTCAAGCCGAGCGGAAAGTACGCGCCTATGGAGAACGTGATGTTCAGGACACAGTTCTTGGTGCCGAAGCACTGCTTAAGGATTCCAAATCAATTGACATCGACACAGATGACGATGACGATGATTCCAATGATGGCGAATGGGTTAATGTACAGCATAGTGACGGAGAAGGTCCAGCTGATAGTGGAGATGAAGACGAAGATGAAGAGGATGGCAGTGATGACGACGAGGATGAGTCTGATGAAGGCGTGGCCAGTGACGACGATGCGACGAAGAAGGAGAAGGCCAATATTAAAATGCTGAATGAAAAGGAAGCTGCCCAGGAACTGGCGCTGACGAGAATCTTCACCGACGAGGACTTCAAGCGTATTAATGCCGCGAATCTGAAGAAGACCGTGACGAGTGCCCGCAAACGTCCATTAGAGCAGGATCGCTCTGAGTTCGTCAAATTAAACAGCATTGAGATGATCTACAAGAAGCGAAAGCACGACAAGGAGACGAGATTGGAGACAGTGCAAGCCGGTCGCCAGGATCGCGAGCGATTCGGTTGGAAGGATGGCCGTGTCAACGAGAACTGTTCCAAGACCAACAAAGAGAAGCGCAAGACGAAAAACTTTGGTATGTTGCGGCACAAGGCACGTTCCAAGGTAAAGAAGAGTTTCCGCGACAAACAGATGGCGATGCGTAAACATTTGTTGCACCAGAAGAAAATGAAGTAATGAACGGCTAGAAAGAACTTGTATTCGCATTGCCGCTGCAATAAAATTTATTTCATTTTTTTTAATTAATATAAAATTTACGAGTTTTGTATTCGTTGGCTTTCAAATACTTTGCATCCATAATTGATCTACCTGCGGCGTTTCTCAGACTTTTTGACACGCTTCGGTCCCTTAACGAAGCACCAATCGACTTGGATGGTCTGACCCATTATGTCGGCGCCGTGAAGTGCCTCCTTGGCGGCCAGTGCTTGCTTGTGTGTCTCGTATTCCACCAGAGCATAGCCTTTGGAGAAGCCAGTTCGTCGGTCCAGATTCAAGTGAATGTTTTTAATTTCACCATAATCGCAGAATTTCTCCTGAATTTCATCTTCCTGCGCCTCCTCGTGTATGGATGTCACAAACAATATCCAGCCCTCGACTGAACGCTGTGGTCCTGGTTCCAGTTCATCGTCGTCCTCATTGCGCACCCTTTCGTAGCTGTGGATAGCCTCACGTGTGTTGCTGTCGCCGCCAAAACCACGTCCCTTGCGATGCTTTGCTTTCTCCTTCAAGCGCACGATACCCTCTGTACGTGGGAGGCATTGAATAGTATAATTGATCGCTTTTTGCAAAATATACAACTTGTTTTGTTTGCTACTTACGGTCTCCATCTTCATCGACTTCAAACTCCTCTGCATTATCAATATCGAGCACATCAGCCATTGTGAATTAACTGTTTTGTTTAAGTTTAAGCAATTAGGCCAATAAATATTTAATTTAATGCAAAAATTGTAGTTTTGCCGCGTGTTGTTCTTGTTTTTTCTTTTCGGCGTTTAACCGCAGAACTGAAATTAATAATGAACAAAATTTAAAGGTTCCGGAGCTGAACAAGCTCAACTAGTTCGCGGAAGCTGAACTAATAAATATTTATTTTTTAAAGTTTAATAAATAAAATATTTTATCTGTTAAAAAAAAACTTGAACTGTAAATTTATAAGTTACAGAATGAAAAAACTAGTGTGTGCATACATTTAAAATTAACATTAATGAACAGTCGTTAATGCAGTATTTTTTCTGCAGTATTTTAACGCGTTTTTGGGATATTGGATTTCGCGGTAGCAGTTTGTTTATTTAAGCATTATTTTTGTTAGCGCTGGCGATCACATCAGTGCGATTGTTTTATTATTCAAGTTCAAGTCTCCGCACGGGGTCTTTAATTAAAAATACCGGGTAAGTTTAGCGATAAGACCAATTTCGTAAATTAATAATTGTATGTATATGCGCATTCGATTATACTATTCTTTAAGGGTGTGTTGTCAACAGACGGCTGTTCCAATCAATTAAGGGTGTGACATTACTAACATCTGATCACTTCAATCCACTATTTCAAAATAGTTGTCTTCTTGTATATTTGGTCTGTGTATGGTGAAGTTATTTTTAATATACATACATGTACATATGTACATTTTAGCAGGCATATGCTCAAATTATTAATTAGTGACCCTCCGCAGTGGATTGCGAATGAATGCGAAACATTTGAATTTTAATCAATATTTATTTCACAAAATGAATTAAAATATAGTTTGACTTCTAGACTTTTCGGCAGAGCGCACCCGCATATTCCAATGGCCCAAGAGATAAGTGAACTGAGAAATGTGCCGTTATCAGGCGATCTCAAGCTGGATGATCAAATAACGAACTGGATCAAGTGGGATGGGAATGCAAAAACAAAAAATGAAATATTGCAATACGTTAAGAACAAAGACTGGGATGTGTAAGCAAATAAATAATACATTTATTTTCACTTTGTGATAACAAATTAATTGTTTACTTTAGCCTCAGGAATCGTCTTTGTAAACGTATTTCTTTCGGAACTGCAGGTCTGCGAGCTGAAATGCGAGCTGGATTCGATTCCATGAATGATTTGGTTGTTGTTCAGTGAGTTTACAATAAACTGCTTAAATAAACAATTTATTTGATACCTGATACTTTCCAGAACCGCCCAAGGACTGTGTACTTACATTAAAGAACAGTATCCGGATGAGTCATCGTGGTCTAAACGTGGCATTGTCTTTGGCTATGATGCACGTCACAACAGCAAACGATTTGCTGAGCTATCGGCCATTGTCTTTCTCAACAATAAATTCCGTGTCTATCTATACAAGTGTTTCGTAGCCACACCCTTGGTTCCCTATGCGATTACAAAGCTCAATTGTCTGGCCGGTGTGCAGGTGACTGCGTCGCATAATCCAAAGCAAGACAATGGCTACAAGGTATGTCAACATGTTTAGATACAAATATTGCATCCTTTAGATACATTTCAATTTCAGGTTTATTGGAGCAACGGAGCCCAGATTATTTCACCACACGATAAGGGAATCCATGAGTCTATACTAAAGAATCTGGAACCGATTGAGGATTATTGGAGTGTTAAGGAGACTGAATTGTGGTCCAAAAAGCAATTAAGCGATCCTTACGAAGTGGCTGTTCCATCTTATTTCAAAGCACTCAAAGCAAATTTCCCAGCTTTGTTGTTAGAGGAAAAATCTTCGCTAAACATTGCCTACACTGCCATGCATGGTGTGGGCTATACTTATATTGAGGAGGCATTTAGAGAGGTGAATCTTAAGCCCGTTGTGCCCGTGACCTTGCAGGTTCAACCAGATCCCGAATTTCCAACTACACCCATGCCAAATCCAGAGGAGGGCAAGCAGTCCCTTAACTTGGCCATTGAAACAGCAACTAAAGAGAAGTGCGAAATCATATTGGCAAATGATCCGGATGCGGATCGTCTGGCAGTTGCTGAATTCAACAAAAAGACAGGCAAGTTTGAGCTATTCAATGGCAACAAGCTGGGAGCACTGCTCGGCTGGTGGGTCCTGAAACTCGAGAGGATGGGTGCGCCGGACGGCAAGCCTGACTTATCCAAATGTGTGATGATCTACAGCACAGTTAGTTCTAAGATCCTAAAGTCCATGGCTGCCATCGAAGGCTTCATATCGCACGAGACGCTCACAGGTTTCAAATGGATGGGCAACAAGGCCATGGAAGAGGAGGAGGCTGGGAGGAAAGTGCTGTTTGCCTATGAGGAAGCCATTGGCTTTATGGTGTCCACCGCGGTGCTAGACAAAGATGGTGTCAGTGCGGCAGCACATGTGGCCATTATGGCCAACTATTTGCGCAACAAGGAGAACAAGACGCTGCAGGAGAAACTGCATGAGATTTATGATACTTATGGCTACCACACAAGCATCTGCTCCTATGTCACCTGCCGGGATCAGGTGCTCATCGAGCGAATCTTTAAACGTCTGCGCACCTTTGACAATGGCAAACCAAACACCTATCCGACCAGCATCATTAATGGCGAATTTGAAATTGAACATGTTCGTGACTTGACCACGGGCTACGACAGCAGCGCGACGGACAAGAAGGCCACGCTGCCAGTTAGCTCCAGTTCCCAGATGATAACGTTTACCTTTAAGAACGGCCTTGTAGTGACCTTGCGCACCAGTGGTACCGAACCCAAGATGAAGTACTACGCCGAGATGTGCGGCAAACCAGAAGACAAGAACTGGAATGAGCTGACGTCCACTCTGGAGCGTATGGTCGAGGCAATTGTCAATGAGTTCTATGAGCCCGAAAAGAACGGACTCGAACGCAAAGCCTCGGACTGAATTAAATCATGAATTTTGGCGACACATTCGATGTATGCGTGTGTGTGTGTGTTTGTCTTGTTCCCAGTTGACTTTTAAGACAGCTACAGCAACATTTGATCACTATAACAAACCAAATATATATATATATATGGATAAAGAAAGATGTTGATATTTATGTGTTATTTACGAATGTATATCTATATATAGACATGTATGTATACATTACCACAATATTTATAAAAAGCAAAACGATTTTATTTAAATAAACATTTCCACGACAATAGGCACAAACAAATCAAATCTCTTTATCACCACTTTGCTTAATTATAATCTTTATTTTATTGTTGTTATTGTTTCAATCTAGTATTCAACACTTATCGTATGATTTTAATCATAAGCCTTGAGTGCTAATCGTTAAAAACTTAAGGGTTATTATCTCTTTCACTGTTTTATACAAGTAATCTGAAGATGTAATGGTTTTAATGAAAGTAGAAGCTTCTGAAAGAGTTAAGAGACCCACTTACTTTTCACAACTACAGGGTCTACATGTACTAGGAAGATCATACGCTTTGTTGACGTCGTACATGAACACATGCTGAGCCCGATGACTTCTAGATTAGCGCTCCAGATAATGACTATATTGGGGGTCTTTAGAGAGATTGTAATGAGTAAACAGAGACATGAAAAATTAAAGCTGACAAAAAAGTTATTTTTTTTGCATTTATTTATACAACTTGTGTACCGCTTAGCCATTTATGTAATTACAGACACAATTATGATATCGAGTGTGTTTTGCTTGTTATAAAATCTATAAATATGTGTATTCGTTTTAAAATTGCTTCACATTTTGTTCAGTTATTTATTGCTATAATAATAGTAGGTTCTCTGATAAAAAGCATTTAGCTAGACAAACGTAAGTAAGAAAGAAAAATATAAAAAACGCTCAAAATTAAGAAGCAAAAGTATTCTCTACATTTTGTAAATATATATAAGTATGATTTTTATACAATAAATATATTTATGTTGTATATATGTCTGTATCAATTGAATACGCGCACTTATCATTAAAATTGTTGATGCTTTTCTGTTCGTCTAAAAATATTGTGCTCTATTGTTGCTATGCACAGATTAGTAAGTATTAGTACAAATGTTAGTTGGCAATTTAGTCAGTGTATATAAAATGCGTTAATAGCAGTCTCTTGCTTAATTTATGTATTTGTCACAAGTTACATTCGAGTTGCAGTTGCAGTTGCAGTTACAGTTGCCACATGCGGCATCAATTTGTCGTGGAACGTTGGGGAACTGTTGATTTTGAGTATTCTCTATTTAAGCTTATAAAATGCACTTATCAAATCTTTAAAAATCTCATCGAATCGCGCCAATAGTGTTGAATATAAATCTAACTACAACACTATAGGCGCAAGTCGTCTATATCTTTTCTTTTTTGGATTTTTGAATTAAGTACTTATAAACTAACTGATATTTTCTAAAAATAATAACTATGCACACTTGGCAGTTACAAAATTATAAATTGGTATTGAAAAATTATTTGAATTGTTTTTTCTTTTCTTTTTTGGGTAGCCGAAGCACCAGACTTAAGATTAATACTTTGGGAACTTGTAAATCAGTTTGTAAGTCATTTCAAGGGACGTGTGATATGTGTGCGTTGGCTTAGGATATTACACTGGGCTTGAGCATCGTTCAAATCGTCAAATCAATTACTATACTATATACTATACTATATAGTACGAGTACATACGATTTGCTGGCCTTAAGTTCAGTTTTAGTTTTGAATTAATACTATCGTTAAGAAAACTAAAATGAGAACACGCTTCTTAAATGGGATTATAGTTAAAAATTAGAGGAATGAAATAAGTTGAAATACTTGTACTTAAATTAACTAATTTTGTTGAATATAAAGGAAACTATAATCCCGTTTAAGAAGCAGTTCTGAGTCACCAAACTGGTGCATCAGACGAACACATGCAAGTACGATGATTGCGTTTGATTGCTGTGCGTTGGCGTCACCATTGGCGGTGTCCTCGGATGAGACTGCTGGTGCTGATGATGATGGTTGTGATGGTGGTGTCATACAGATGTCTCGGAGTTCAGCTTTAGTACAAACTTATTGCTCTTGGGGTCAACTACTTCCTCGGCAAGATTAAAATGCGGCAACTTGTGCACGGTTACCATCAGGGAGACATCGTTTTGGATTAGCTGAAAGGTGCATTCGTTGCTAATTGGCCGCGAGACGATATCGTCACAGATCAGCGACCAAGACTGCACCCAACGACGCTCCTTCTCGCTCTGCATCACGGGTGACTCCGTCAGATATGGTTCCAAAAAGGCGCGTGGCGACAGATCGTGCTTCAGGCAGTGTGCCAGATGCTTTAGAATGCTCTCAAATGTGTGCCGAGGTTGCTGACGCGTTACACGTAAATACTTCTGCAAGGCACGCGCCATGGATGGAAATACCGCCTGTGCTGCCTCCTGAGGATCCAAGGGCAGAGCCGGTGCCGGTTCATTGTGTATACGTTTGATATGGGTGAATGCCTCCTCCGCGGCAGTGATAAGTCGAGCACGACGCTTCTTTACACGTCGCTCGTACTCGTGCTCCTCGTAGAAGCGTTCGTTGTGGGACGAATCCCGTCGTCGAGCATTGGCCGCCAGCACAGCCCGGCTCTGACTCTGCTGCTGGGAATTACTAACGCCGTCCACTTCGTAATACTTGAAACTATTCGAGATTTTGTTGCGTTGTGATTTCGATATGGAAATAGGTATACGTTCCAAGTACGGGTTGAAGATGGGAAAGTCAACGTAGTAGTGCTGGAGAACCCAGACTGCAGCACGTTGTATGCTTAGCTGGCCAAGCATATAGGAGCGAGAGACGCCATCTGGTGAGCGTATAATCTTGATGTAGTAACATGGCTGCTGGTGACGCAACTCCAGGAGCACCACTGCCACGTAGTGTATAAAAAGCAGCGTGTCCACAAAGTTTGTAGCATAGGCAACTAAGGATTTATAGTCGACAGCTTGGCCACCAGTTTCCACCACAATTTTAGCTCCATTCGTGACCTGCACGATGTAAAATAGCCAATAGGCGAATGTGCTGATTGTGACCAGCAACAGGACAATGGCGCGATACAGAAAAATACGTGGCATGCTGGCTGATGTGCGACGCATGAACACAGCCCACAAGCCAATGGCTAGGAGCAACAAGCGGGCGGCCAATGAGACCAATTGTCCCTTACACTGTTCACTGCAGGCCAAGAGTTGAGTGCGCAACGTTTGGGTCAGTTCAGGATGATCGAAGGCCGATGGAAAGAAGCCAATGTGTGGCATGACCACCATAGCAACCGGTGAGAAGAAAGCTCCACAGCCGAGCAGAAAATAGAAGGTAGACTCCACGTAGCGACGACAGGCGAATCCGAATCCTTTATCGTTCTCACGATGCCACATATTGTTAATGTCCTCCATTGATATGCTTTGCTCCGATGTATTCCCAGTCACAGCTGTCGTGTTCTCACCCCAGTTTTCATCCTGTGGCAGAATCTGCACTTCTATCACCTCCTGACCATCACGCGACTCATCGCCTAAGGCACATGTCTATTAAAATTAAATTCTTATTGATTAAAGTGGCGGACTTACCTGTCATGTTCACACTGGTCTGATAGGGCGCCATATCGCCGCGCCCCTTGCCGGACTTGGAGGAGTGTGTGCTGCGATGTGAATGCCGAGACCGATCTCTGTGGTAACCGTTATTTACAGTACCTCCACCACCGCCGCCGCCTCCACCACCGCCCCCTCCGCTACTATTGTTATTGTGATTGCGAGAGCGTCGCGAGCGTCCACTGTGTTCCGATTTGACGGAATCGTTTTCCATTGCAAATTGCAATTGAACGCTTGCGTGGGCGTCCCTTTGCAGTCCCCACCTGAACAAGCTTTGTTCCTTAATTAACTGACCGTGTTTGCTATTTTAGTGTCTAACTGTAATTACGGCCAACGGCAGCAGGTTTTTCATATACACATACATATGTTTGCCAGCATGCATGTATGTATATATGTATGTACATTCATAGGTATTTGGTGCAAGCGGTGCAGGGTGGAGTCTGGAGTTGTGTTCACAACTGCAAGTAGACGCCGTTCACACTCAATTCATTCAGGGGCTTGCCGAACTTAGAAAATAATAATTCTATCTATTTAAGGCAACGCGATAACACTTTTGCACAATAACATGTTGCTTTCATTGATATTTTAACTATTTAATACACATTTTACTGCTTTTATTCCATTGACTTTTTGCTTCAACCCCGACCAGAAAGAATGGTAAACAGTGTCACCACACCTTTCAACTGTGCGTTTCCCAAACACGCACACAATATACTATTTTGTATTGTTCAACACTTGTCGGCGCAACTGCTTTGTCTTTGTTGGATTTTATTGTATGAAATTTGGACCAGGGTTGATACCCACCTTCGATAGCTCAGTTGGTAGAGCGATGGACTGTAGTGAATAAATCTTGTAGACATCCACAGGTCGCTGGTTCGACTCCGGCTCGAAGGATTTTTTGTTATATTATTTAATTTTTTTTTTTTTGTACTTATAAAATATATATATTTTTGTGCTTATTACTACTTTTAATAAATAATGTATATACTAACAAGCAGTTATACTGGCAAGCAACTGTCTTGCTTCCTTGTTAGCTGGATTCAAACGAATGGCGCACTGAACAAGCTTTAAAGATTGATCCTTGTCCACGGGCTCCAATGCACGGCTGACATAAATTCTCGTTTCCGCTTCCTCGCTAGCCTTAATGCTGTTATAAAGAGACATAGTTTAATAAAGGACAGGTTTATTAATCACAAATTAATCTTACCTGCTTTGTAGGCTAATATGCCCCAACTTGAGCGCTATCAAAGCCGCATTAGAAGTGGCTAGTTGATAAGCCGAATCCTCCCGGAAATAGTCCAGCAAAAACTTAAGGAACACACGACGTAAACCAGCGTGCTGTGGAAACATGCGTACCTGTGTTTGTAAATAATTCAGCGCCTGTCGCACACCAGCCTATTTAAAAGAGAGAAGAGTAATTATATATATATATATGTATATACACAAAAAGTCTGGTTCTCTCTCACATTAGTCAGCCAATAATAGGCCGTGAGATATGCTACATCTGCACAATGCTCCTCGCTAAATTGATAGGCCTTTAGTTCGGACATAATCATGCCACACAGATCGCTGTCTCCGTGGAGTACACCCAGCGCACAAGCCGAATATAATGCCTGAATAGGCACACCCTTCATGAGAATGCTAAAGAAAAGTGGAAAATTTTAGCATTTAACAGAGTACATTAAATGTAATAAGATTACCATTGGTAGAGCACCGTTTTGGTATCCCTTTCGCCCTGGAATGCATAGACCATTGAGGCCATGGCCACTAAAATTGTCGCTGCCTTCTCATCGTCTTGGCCAACGACGCTGGCAAGCACCGAGTTGTAGATAGAATACGATTGTTCCAACTGGCCAGAACGATAATAGGCCAAGGCCAGGCCAATGATGGGTTTAAATGTCGCATGTGCAACGGCATTAAAAGCGTTAACCGCCTGCTCGGGCTGGCCAAGTTTCAGGTATAGATAGCCAAGGTTCGTGTAGAGCTTGTCTCGATCCGCACCGGGATCAGACTGTTTGCAGGCACGTGTGAAGGCATTGATGGCTTGCTGATAAAGTTTCTGGCGAATGCAGAGAAATCCCTGGAAGGTAAGGGACGAAATGCTGGCATCTGCTTCCTCATTCTGAACATACCTGTAAAGAATCAGTATTATAGATATATAGAAAGAAATACTCATGGTATACAACAAACCAATTAATAGCATCCAAGGCATAGATATCAGCATGCCAATTTTCGATGGCATGTTTGTTGTGCGGCATGTTGCGCATCACAGGATCGGAAATCACCTGGCACACCCAATGGGCGTAGCCAATAGCTGCCTCTGGATGATACTCAAACTGCTGGCAATGTCGGAATAAATCGAATGCCTCTTCCTGATCACCAATGGTCTCCGCCACCATCGCCTGTCCAATCCACGCATTGGGATATATGGGACTTGATTGTTGGGCTCGCTTGAAGGCTTCGTTGGCCAAACGAATTTCACCCAGTTTGATGTACAGCACACCCAGATTTGTCCAGGCCGTGTAGGATCTACGCTCCAGCACTACAGATTGGATCAAACAATGCTGTGCTACTGGCAGATTCTCGTTAGCTGCATGCAAATTGATAACGCCCAACAGATTCCAGTTTTGCCAGCGATTGTTGTTCTCTTTGATGGCCATTTTGCAGACCTTGGCAGCCGTTTCTAGATGTTCCTTCGCCTCCTCGGGCAAATAGACGGCGCTGTAGTAGCTGCACAAAGCCAGTTCATACCACAAATATGTGTTTTGTTTTAACTTTAAGGCGCAGAGGTAAAAACGTTGAGCCAATTGCAAGAGATCCTTGCGCGATAAGTATGCGATATCCTCCTCTCTTTTAGCCAAACTGCCCGCCACATCTAAGTTAGCCAAGGACTGTGGCAGCTGTGCTGTCTGTACAAACACGTTAGCTGTGAGACGCCACAACCAGACCATTCCCTGTGCCTTGGGTAGCAAAAAGGCGCTGTAAAGAAAGGTTTCTTTATAATTTAAACTTATATTCTGGACACACTCCACAACCTTTGCAGATGTCCCATAGCCAGCTGGAAATGATCCTTGGCACGACCGTAAATATTCTGCGACTTCAGATTATTGGCCAGGCCAATATGTGCCTCAGCAGCGCCTTTCAAAGCGGGCAAGTAATCTGCTTGTGCTTTTAGGAGCACATCAAAGTCTGCAATTGCTTCAGGATACATGCGAATAGTCTGTAAAATGTAATTAACATTAGTAAAAGCGCTTAACATTCAATTTAATATACTAATTACAGTTCTAATGACAGCCAATTGCAGTTGGGCATAGCAATTGGAAGGCGAGAGTTCCAGTATTTTTTGAAAGACGCGTATGCCCGAGTTATACGAGCCACGTCCTGCATAGGCATCTCCCAGAGATTCCCAGTAGACCATGCATTTATAATCGTATTTGATAGCAAAGCGGAAGCATTGAATGGCCTGAAAACAAAATAAAGTAAAAGATTAACTAATTTTCCAAGTCAGAAATCTTAAAAACATACATTATCCCATTTGCTCACGCGTAAAAAGTGCAATCCGAGTTTGTATTGCAGGCGAACCGCTTCGTCGCCGTTTAAATAACGTAGCGTGTTCAGAAGTAGTGCCTCATTGAGATCCTCCTCGCTCAATTGCTGATAGATAGAACTCAATGAGTCCACAGCTTGTTCGGCTAACGCATTTAAACTAATGCACTTCTCAAAACATTTGCGAGCACGGGATATGTCGCCATTAGCCTGATATAATCGGGCCAGATAGTCGAAGCATTCGGCTATGTGTGGTTGTAATCGAGTAGCTTTCAGCATACAGTTGAGTGCCTCAGCATAATCCTGCAGCTTCATGTAGAGTTTTCCTCGGAGAAGCAGCGCCTCGAATGACTCACTGCCAGCCATAGCCTGCACAGCTTCGTTGGGGGATCTGCAAGTTATATTTTATATAAATCCAGATAATTTAGGTCATTAGCTTACAGTAAATATTCAGCTCGTGTCACTTCGTCGAGTTGCAAGGACTTTAACTGCTCTGTGTAGCCGAGTTTATAATAACACCTGCAAGTATAAAGTGTCTAATTAGCTACATAAGAATCATAAGTATTCAAACGACTTACCTTGCCAAAGCATTGACATTCAGTTCGCTTTCTGGAAAACCTTTTAACAGTTCGACGGCTTCTTCCAAGAGTTTGGGATCGTTTTCATATGATAGACACTGTGCATACTCCTCATTCTTGCGGTCTAGGTCTTGCCACAGCAGCAGCGCCAACCTGTATGCCCCAAGCTTCATATGGATGCGTGCCAGCAATTGGAGCGTCACTTTGTAGCTAGGATGACACTGCTGTGCCTGTAGAGTCAACTGCCGTGCCTGAATATACTGCTGCTGATTGTAGAGATCAAACGCCTTAATGAGCAGCGCCAAATTGGAATTAGAATTGAATTCCAATAGCTGATCGGCGTATGTTTGTATGGGTACTTTGAGCTCCTGCATCCATGCCTCCCTATCTGGCTGATCGTGGTATTCACAATAGATCTTGCATATCCATTCGTAACCATAAACTGCCCGAGGATGGGAAACTGTCATGTTGCAAGCGTTGCGCAGACAAGCAGCCAGATCTTGTTCCTTATAGAGCCACTTGAGATAGCGTTTATATACCTGGCTCTTAAGCTCCGCATCGCCGACGCTAAGCAGAGATTCCATGCTCACTTTGTACTGTTAAATATAAAAACTGTTAATAAATTTTTCCCTTGAATTTTCAGTGCGGAAACTAACAAGTTCGCTGTCGGCTGCTGGTACTTCAAGATCAGCGCTGTACCATATTCTTCCCAGATACTCCTGAATTTTGTTGATATTAACATTCTCACGATTTTGCGCTCTCTTTTTGAATATGTTCAGACAAGCTAACGACAAAGTGGCATCTGCCGCCAGGGCAAAGACTTTTTCATAATAATCCAAGCACTTTTCACTGGAATTATTAAATTAAATTATGCCAATTTAACGAAGTAAAAACCGGCATATTTACGGCAGTAAATCCAGCAACTGATCATAAATCTCTGGTAGCTCAGCACTTGGAGCACAGTTTGCTAATCCTTGCAGAGCAACAGTTGCCGGTCCTTCCGTATGCTCAATGGATTTACGCAGATATTTGGCCGCCTCAGTCTTATCAACACTCTGATAGGCGGCACCAAGCAACAAGTACCCCATATGATTGTTTGGGTCGCTTTTCAGGAGGCGCTGAAACAAATGTCATTCAGAAAAACAGTAAATTTAAAGTATTATTTAAAATCACTTGGCACTTGTGTATGGCGTCTGCATATTTGGACAGCTTTATGGTTTCGCGAATATCTTTAATAAGCGCCTTGGATTCTTTGGAACTCATTGTGGAAACTATTTATGCACTTTAATTTGGTTTTAATTCAACGTCGGTGGAAAAAACAGTGTGACCCTACAATATTATTGTTTTTAATAACAGTATGGATTCTGATAAGCCGAATTTGGGATACTCTTAATAATTTAAAGCCTACGTGCCTGGAAATTAGCATTCTTGATATAAGGAAAAATTAATTTAAATGTTTTCTACATATATCTTTTTTTTTTTAGAAAATAATTCGTGTTTTATTTATTAGCGGCGAGTTGTACACACTCCAAGATAGCATTAGGAATGTAGGGCCACACCGGTGGCCAGTGTTGCTCTTCGCTTTAATTGCATTCTCGTTTGATTGCCAAACAGAGAAGTATTGTAGCTATTTTAAAAGCAATAAAATGCGGAAGTATCAACAACTTGCACTATTGCTTGTGTCCTGCCTAAGCGTAGGAATTCTGATGATGTACAAAAGCGAAAACAATCGGCTTAAATATGTGCTAAAGTATGTTAACTTCTTTGGGCGTAACGATGCTGCCGTCTTGCGACGCCTTCAGAACGGAACAGGTATCGAAGACGAGCAACACCTGCTGAAAACAGCATTCTCCAAACCATTGCCTGTTTGGCAGCTGATCGGCGATTCCTTTCATGCTTATTCTGCTTTTTGGTAATACACTTTACATTTTTAACTAGTCATGTCACTAATCGAATCCTTGTAGGAAACGCAATGAACTTGTTGCTGGCGGCGAGGCGCATGTTATTGTTGTGGGTAGAAAGGGAGCCGTTGTCGATTTCCGCTGCAACTTTGATGTGGGAGGACGCAGCGTGCAGGGTAAATTTCGTTTTCAACGGGATGCCACTGAAGGCGTAGTCGACGACAATGGCGCTACGTTCACATACTACAATTTCTTCTGCCAAGTCAGCCGTAATTTTGGACAACCGGACTACGTTTCATTTAGCGACACGACGGCGCCTACAAAGAGACAGGTCAAATTACGCTTGCGGCATGTGAAACCAGCTAATGCTAATGCTGTTGCGGAAACCAAAACTGATTCCAAAAAGAGTACAACGGCTTCAAGTGCAAATGCTTACCTGCGTTTGCCCGCAACGATTTGCGTGGATCTTGTCAACTTTAATATGAGCTCAGCATTTGCCCACAATGCCGACGCTATGCTGCAGTTCTTCCTGTTCCACCAGGCGCTGGGTGTGGAGCACTTTTTGGTGTATAACTATGATGAGCTGCCGGAGAGTGTTATACACCTATTGGAGCGCACAAATCTGCATCTCTATGAGCTGCCATTTAACTTCCCATTCTTACAAACAAATACGACCACTTCCCGCATACGTCAGATGATTCTATCAGATTGTCTGCTGCGCAATGTGAACTATGCTAGCTTCACCATGCTACTGGCACCAAATGAGATTGTCTATCCCAGCGCTCGATTCGCCAGCGAATCATCCCGACCACTGCATCAGCATCTGCGACACTTTGCCGCAGAAACTTCACGCTTTGAGTTGGCCACGTTTTCCGTGTGCTTTGATAAAGGCAAGAAGCTGCTCATCGATTCAGACCAATACGATCCAGAGCTGAAGGCATCTTATAAGATGCTCTTGTACCGCCTGGAATTAACGCCGACCCAGCTACTGCTGCCCACGGCGACAAGTGTTGAGCTGCCCTTGTCCAGCGGATTCGTGCATCGATATGTGGACTGCGAGCAGGTGGGAAAGGATGGACTCCACGACTGGCGAAACGGGGTGCGCCAGGATTTAATGGAGCATCTAAATGCACTGCGCAATGAAGTCGACTTACTCATTTAAACTTAAGTTTTAGATTTTATATAGTTAGCAGCGTAGTTATAAATATTAAGATGCTTTTGATTTGCAATTCACTTGACTGCCAAAAGAGCCAACAACAGCATAAGCAATGAATACGATCGATTTTTATATATATTGTACAATAATAAATAGACAATTATCAAACAATCAAATGGGCGATATTACTTATTTTTGAATAATGTTTAATTTCATATATATCGCCTTTGAATGCACCGTATCCGTTAGTATTACTAGTATAATTCAATGCAGTTTTAATATTCTTCTTTCTTGATAGTATAATTTGGAATATTTGGGTGCTTAGCTAACTTATTTAAGGCGCTGCATCAACGCAGCATTCTTAAGGCCAGCCTTCTCAATTGTGGAATCATCATCGCTTAGTTCGCGTGTCGGGAACGATGAAACCAGCACAAAGTTGCTATTGGAGTATTGCGGACGTGCTCTGTAAAAGATAATACATTTTAGTTACTGATTTTAATCACTGCTTAAATTCAACTTACGTTTGTATAAAACGACGAATGTCCGAGACGGTATGTGTCAAATTGAATTGAGCCGCCAAACGTGATCCATCTGCCAGCCGAATTTGCAGTGTAGTTAACGGAGCCTCTGCGTTTAAGTTGAGTTCATCACGTGCACTAGCCTCCTGATTGGCCACATCTCCGGGTGCAACAGCAGCCTCTGCGACGGGATCTTTGTTCATGACAATGTTGCCGACGGGACTGCCAAGCTTCTGCCCTGAACCCTTGAAGGTTTGTGGTGCTGCTTGACGCTTGAAGTCCTCATGTCGATGATCCTCCACATCCACATTTACCATGCGTCCCATTTCCAATAGTTCTTGAGGTATTTCCCTTAAATAAGCAAAGAACAACATAAGCTTACAAATAACTCAAATTGGCGTAAGTGGTTCATGTATTACCCTCGCATGACAGTCTCGAGAAATTCCTTGTTTTGCGGATTATCGTAGAGACGCAGCTCACCGCCATCAATTGAGAATCCTTGGCTCCACAGCTTAAGTACAACCACAGGTTTGTTTTCCGCTGGCTGTGCGCTGCGATTAACACCCACTGCGGTATGATCACTATCCGTCATGCCCAGACGCATACCCTGACCCCAGACGTTGCCACCGGCGTTTGCTGTGGCGCTCGTCGACGGACCAACGCCAACTTCAGCAATATTCTGCTCCTGGGCGGAGCGCATCATGTCGGTCAGTTGCTCTCGGAAGTTTTTACGCTTCGCTGGTCCCAACACTTGCTGTCCAGAGCGATCAGAGCCACCAGCATAGAACGCCTGATGGTCCTCATCGTTAGTTGGCTGCTTTGACATGTCACTAAGCGTGGCAAACCTATGTGACACACAAAGTCAGGTTTATGGTCTACTAGAACAGCTAACGCACTGTATGCTTACTTTGGCTTTGCAGTAGTACCCTTTAGGGGCGCCGCACTGGCAGCCGGAGCAGTTTTCGTAGACGCAGCCTTTGCCGCGCTTGCAACTGCGCCCGATGTTGTTGCCGGCGCCGGTGTCGGGTTGTCGGATGGTGTGACGACAGCTGGTGCGGCTGGCATGTCCGACTGTGTGGTCCAGTAGTTACTAAGTGATTGCTTTATGTCGTTTTTAAAACAAAGTACAATAAATTGACCTTTCTTTGTTAATGACTTTAAGTATGTTCGATTTACCTCAATATCCCACTCGCAACTGCCCAAGTAGAATTTGGCTGTGTTTTCATCGGTACCAGTTATTTCAATGAATTGTGCAATCAGATCGCCGCGAGCGGCCATTTTAGCAAGTTTATATGTAGGTTTCCACGCGAAAATCAAAATAAATTAAAAGCCAAGTAAACGATAATGATAGACAAAAAATCAGTGTGACTCTACAAAAATTGTTGCTGTCACTAGTGTGTCACTATGCATTTTCAATAAATGTGCAAATTATTCCACACACGGTTGCTTTGAAAATATGTGGAACTAGCTTGTTATTGCTTGCGCCGATGTGGCAACGCCGCCTTTTAAAAATCAAATAAAACGCTCATTTCAAATTTTGGTTTTTTTAACATTCACATTTTTATTAAATAGCAACTAAATAACAATAACCATATCATATAAATTGTAGTATCCAATAGCATTACATCACCCACCGATTCTCGTATTAAAAGTACAAAGTGCATGCTTTTATTTAGTTTGATTCTTTCTGAAAATATAAATTGGTACACAATGGCATAAATAATTGAATTTAATATACAATAAAACACTTGAAACGATTTCTAAATGCAAAAGCATAATACAAATAATATTTACACAAAAACGATATAACCCGAGTTAAAAATTATATATGTATAAAGTTATTGGCGTTAGTTTTGATATCGAAATGAAAGTGCAAGTGATCAGAAGTTAGTATAAAGCAAAACCCGACAACAATTATAAAATGAAACTAATACTAAATGCAGGTGCATTTACTGCGAAGGGCTCCAAATGTATGTATGTATGCATTTCAAATAATCCACTGGCTCTCGACGTGTCCGCCAATCGGTTCTAACGCGACAACAGCTTTCCCTATAAGAATTTGATCATGAATTGAGATTCGAGTTCGAATTCGAATTTTGGCAATGCAAATATGCGTGTTGGGGCCGTGAAATATGAGCGTGTAGTAAAAATGTGGTGTAGGCCATGTAAAAATAATCACAATTATTAAGATTCGCACAGACAATAACCAGACATTGGAGTGCAAATTATACCTTTCTTACCTGTAGGTAATAATTGACCAGCACTGTTAGACCCACGCCCAGACCCAAGGCAAGCACATGCGACAGGTACAAATTTGGGAGCGGACGACGTTTGCGCAAAAGAAACGATAGCAGCGATGCCTTACGATCAGAGTACGGTGGATAACGAGCTCTAAGGGAGGAGTAAATTTAAATTAATTTAATGGGTATTAATTAGTTAATAACAATTACTTACGATGACATCTTTTCGCCAACCATAGCCAAATTCTTGCCCAGACACGATTTCTTGTGTGTGAACGTATCGAATCCAAATTTACCATGATAGCTTCCCATGCCGCTCATGCCGACTCCGCCAAAGGGAATTGTGTCAACTGGTTGAACAAAGAGGTTAATAAATGATTAGGCAAAGTTCAAGGTACGTTTATATTTGTGTTAGCTGCAATATTGCATTATTTCCTATTGATATTATTATATTCACACCGATCACCACTTGTTAATTAATAATTCGCATCAATTTGCAAAAAAATATTGCTTAATTTGTTGTTGAAGCAAGCAGATGTTATAAGTGATTTAAGCCATAATAAATACGTATATTATAAAACCAGTCCAAAGAAAGCAAATTATGTTAAAAAAACTCAAATACAAATGCTAGATAATAATTGTAATAATTATATAGTATTGTCTGTCGTGTGTGTACTTATTTATGTCTGGATTGGAACGCTTGTGTGACGATGTTTGCGTGCTCAAATCGGCGATTTACGTGTTGATTTAGCAATAAAAAACAATTTAATTAAATATTTAATAGAATTTTGAGCTGTGTAGTTAATACAAGTTTGTGCTATTGTTCAAGTGTCTATATAAAGTCTTGGATTTGCAATAAGATATACTTAGATTATATACTACAGATTGACTCATATATATATATACCTCCACAATGCATTATAGTTTCGTTGCTGCAGAATCCTCCGCTTGTGGTATTTTGCTTGAACTCATGAACCAACTTATTCGAGTTGGAGAATACGTAGATTACAAGCGGTTTCTCTCTATACAGGTGTGTTAGGTTTGGAAGGGATTGGTTTGAGGGGAAGAGTTTTTAAGAAAAACAGTTAACATGATTACAATTGCTAATTAACTATTTACAAAACAAATACATAAAGTGTCAATGAATTTGATGAATTACAATTTGAATGACTATATACGATTATTGGGTCTAAGTTGGGAGAATGGTTTTCAAGGGTACTACAAAACTGTACACAACGCGAATAAATAAATTTTCACACATTTGCCTATAATTACAATTAAATCTTAGTACATAAACCATCACCAAAATAAGATAAATTTCATTAAATTACAAACGAGACGAGCAAGAGAGCAAGAAGAAAATTGTTTTGTTTTTTCTTTGTTTTTCCGTAACCAAATCATGTGGAAGCAGGTTTACAGCATCCTTGTAGCAGGCATTACATTACTTAGTTTGCTGGGTAGATGGGGATTTAATTTTAGCATTGGAATTGCTCCAATTCCAAATTGCAATACATATATCAATTAAACCCGTAGCCGGTAGTATCCATTTAAGTTGATTATTATTCATGTTGATTATGAATATTTTGGTGATTTGTTGATTTGTTTATTGGCTTACCGGCATAATGCATTATCGTGTCGTTCACGCACATTCCGCCCGATTGTGTGCCATTAACGAACAGATCTAGTACCTCTGATTCCGATGTGAAAATATACAGGACGAGCGGGTTTTCTCTAATTTGTGTGTGTTTCACACATTAATCGATCGATTTTTTTTTTTTTTTTGGTTTAAACAGACGGGTCGTTAAATTAATACATCAATTATCGATTGGGAATTTTGCAGGGAACGCAAGAAATATGTTGATGTTGTTTTTGAGGTGATGAACAGATGAAAGATATGAAAGAATATAAATATGTTGGATAATGGAATAATGGATATGGAAATAATTGAAAACTGACACTGATTTGGATGCTGGTGTTATTGTTGTTGGCACACAGACCAACATACCTGGCATTGATAAACTTGATTGCATCATAGGCATTCTCTACATTATAAATGGGCAAGATTGGGCCAAAGATTTCCTCCTCCATGACGGGATCATCGGGCTTCACATCGACCAGAATTGTGGGCTCAATAAAACGCTCGCTGGCATCATATTTACCACCAACTGCAACACGTCCAGACTTCATTAGACCCAGTAGTCGTCTAAAAAACAGACACAATTCTAATAAAGTTATTCAAGAAGGTTTTGTAGCTCAACTTACTGGAAATTGTTTTGGTTGATGATGCGACTCAGATCGGGGCTGCTTTGTATGCTATCACCGTACCATTCCTTGAGCACATCCTTAGCCTCCACAATGAATTTCTGCTGCATCTCCTTGGAGCAGAGTATATAATCGGGTGCAATGCATGTCTGGCCGCAATTGATCAGTTTACCCCACAGAATGCGCTTCACAGCCGTGCGCAACTCCACGGATTTGTCAATGTAACAGGGACTGCAAGAGAAACGAGCTTTATAAATACTCCATGAATTCAGCTATGATTTCCTGCTCACCTCTTGCCACCCAACTCCAATGTGGTGGGGGTTAAATATTTGTTTGCCGCGGCGTGAACAATTTTGCCCACACGCGTTGAACCCGTGTAGAATATATAATCAAAGCGTTGCTTCAAAAGCTCCGCCGTCTCATTGGGTCCGCCACAGACAATTGGATAGCAATCCTACAAACAGAAGTTTATATACATTAGATGTATTCCAATCTAGTTTTAATTACAGCTCACGTACATTGTCCAGATATTTTGGTAATTTTTCGGCAATGAATTTAGCACAATTGGTGGCAATTTCACTGGGTTTGAGCACCACACAGTTGCCAGCAGCAATTGCTGCAGCGACAGGGACCAACAACAGTTGCAATGGATAATTCCAGGCTCCAATCACGAGTACAACACCAAAGGGATCATTGTAGACCTGCACATCGTCCAGCATGTTGACAATCGATTTTGGGGGCTACAAATGAATCATGAATTAATTTATGGTAGGCCATAATGAGTGTTAAAATTAGCATACCTTCTCGGCCTTGACCCAGTCGTTCAGGTGGTAGAGTATGTGCTTGATGTCATTCTTCATGAACTCTGTTTCCACTATCAAACTTTCCTGCTTGGGTCGACGCAGATCAGCCTCCAATGCACTGATGATTTCATTCTCGTGCTCATCATAGCAACGCAGCAAATTCTCCAATTGTTTTCGACTAAAAAACAAGATTAAAATAATATTAGATTGAGAAATAATTCTTAAAATCAATATTATTTATATATATATATATATTGTATAACCTGCTCGATTATAATATAGACTCAGATTCTCAAGGGTAAATTGGAGCTACAAGTAGATTAATTTGAATACTTGAAAGCTGTACACAGTCGTTAGCGTGATGTAACGAGTTTTTTAATTTCTATTTTTTATACAAATTATCATAAAAAACTTTCAATAATATCTGAGTGTTCATAATGAAGCTTGTAAGTATTGTAGTATAAACTACTTAGACGAAAACTAATTAGATTTTATACGTTTTGATATTTACGACTTGAGACACCTGAGCAAAGGGTAGGTCAAGACAAGAAAAAAGAGAAGAGCAGGGAATAGAAAAGAAGCAGAAGAAAAGGGAATGCATACAAAGAGAAACAGAAAACTAATCACAATGCAAGACAACAAGTACTATATAGTAATATATAGAAAATATCTAAAGTCATTGTCGGCTGTTTGTTGCTGAGTAAGATTGGAGAAGGTCAATGCTAATTTGCCGTTTCGATTTCGATAATAAATTATGCAACGTTTTTGTATTTGAAAACTATTCTACGCCACAGATCAGACATCAGCTGCTAAAATGAATTCGAGTCTGATTAGAACATAACACAAATAATGAAACCGGTTTCAATACCGGGCCATAATATCAAAAGGAATTCTCCAGTGATTTAACTGGATCTAATTTTAGTTTTGTTCTACAAATCAAAACAAGATTAGAAACATGTTTGAACATATTTCAAAACGGACTTGTTAACATATAATTGTTGGATATATCTTTGTGTTCATATAGCAACAACGATCGTTGTGCATAATAATGAAGCAATTATAGCCATTAAATGCGCAATGACTCTGATCATGTTCAATATACTAAACAATATAAGAAACGCTTTGACTTTATACATATTTGAATTTATATACAAAAGTATATTATAGATATACATATATTTCTATAAGTGTATTTATTACGTATACGTATCGCATTCAAACGCTTTGATACCTGTATGCGCTTCTATGAAGAAGTTGAAGTAGAAGAGACAGAGACAGCTCAAAAATGTCGAAAACAATCGCAGAACTCAACACGTTTGTTCCGACTTTATTTGAAATAAGAAAAAGATCATGAAATTAAATAAATGGCTATCAACCTTGAGGGTGCTGCCAAAGATTTGTCCGCACTTCCGTTTCACACTTAACGTTAAAAATACATATACATGTATACATAAACTGAAAATATACATAACTGTGTATGTTTGAATGTATGTATGGCATGGCAGATTTGTTTATCTGTGTTTAAGCATACAGTTTGTTGTTTATTAACATATCAATTATGATCTTGACTTTGTGCTGTATAGATAGTTCCAGACGCGTGTTTTGACCCGACTAGAGGCTAAAGTGCGCTTAGTAGTTGTACTACAAATCTAGTTGGCTAATTTTCCACTTTAATTTCATTATAGAAAAAAGTGAGAAAAAAAACAATAAAAAATGTAGCTGATTTCCAGGTTGTACTTAATTGCAAATTAACTGCAAAGATCAAAGATTTCAACCTGATTCTAATTAAAACACATTCGTATGCATATATGTGCATATACATACATACATATACTACAGGTACGTGTATATAAAAGGTGTGTGTATATTTTTAAACGGCTCTCGGCTTGTTAAACATAAGTGTATACAGAGTATTTGCATGTCTAGATAACTTCATGTTACGGTTCGTGTATTATACACTAGTTATCTACATTTCTTATCAGAGCTTCAGGCGACAAAGTTCAAATGAAATGAGTCCAAAAGCTTTTTGTTTCCGTGTGTAAACGTATGCGTGAGTGTAAGTGTATTTGTGCCTGTCTGTGTGCTTGTATATTTTTTCCCTTTGTACTGTGATCCCACACTGAATCAAAGATGTACTCAAGTACTTGTTGCTACATACATACATGCATATACATAAATGTACTTATACTACTTTAATAGCCACTTTCCAAAAGCCACTGTAATCATTGCGACATTTCTTGTATTTTACATTACATTTAACAGAAGCGTAATAACGCCAGCGACCTAGTTACTTGTACTAGTCAAAAAAATATATAAAGAAACAAAAAGCTACTGTCTGCTATTTTTTGGGCTTTGCCTTTGGCATCATCGGCTTAAGCTTTGGCTACAGTTACAATTACAGTTACTTTACTCACCGAAAGCTTACGTTCCTGGTCTTGCCGCTTGCGAATGCGAGGCGGGCGCGTTGCAGTGTCTGCTCATTATTGTTGTTGTAGTTGTAGTTGTCCATCGAAATTATTGGATGGGTGTTTTTGTTGTTGGTTTTTCACATTCGCAATGATGAATTCGTGTGGCCGGGGTAACATGCAACACACACACGCATACACAGACGCACATACAAGCGTATATAGGAAGATAACGAAAACGAAAACAAAAACATAAAGGCAAATACGAAAAATCAAATAAAATCTGACGAAAAATAAGGCTTAATGTTTGTTACGTGCACAAATGTTCGTTAATAATCGTTATTTCTTATTTTGTTGTGCTCGCATTAAATTGCATGCACAAGTAGTTTTTTTTTTATTATTTATTCATTTATTTTTTTTTTGTTGATTTGTTTGCTTTGCTATTTTAAGTCATTTACGAAACATTTGCAATTGCAACTGGTACAACACTCACATCTTCGAAGTTTGCCATTTTATCAGGCTGTGGTGTGGGCGCGACGTATTCGCTTTCGGTTTCAGCTTCTGTAGAATGAGAAACGAAAAAAAAAATATGAAGAGAAGGAGACACACAAAACCAGAATGTAAAGCTTTTGTTTATTCTATGTCACAACACCAGGGATTTAGCAGGTACTATCACTTTTATATCTAACGCCTGTTGTTTGTTATATATACACGTTTGTGTTTTACTTTAATGGGGCACTATGAAACATGCAAGCCGCTTAGGCAATCGAGGCTCTGTGTGGCAGAGACGATGAAGCGGAAAACCAAAAGTATAATTGACTAACAATTGACGAACGGGACAGATGACAGCACACAACCGATTGCGTTCACAACAGCGAGAAGATTGAAATTGAAATGGCGAACAAGTCGACTATACGAGCCGCAGCCGCTGCTTTAATTGTATTCAATTCTAAAACCCGTTTCAAAAACGCAAATACCGCATATGCCCCTCGCTTTAAATATGTTTGGATGCCTAACAAAACACGGGCAGACTAAACAGCTGTTTGAGTAAACGATGCCTCGACCCAGTATCGAGTACCGAGTAGAAATGCGATTTCGGCGTATTTGTTATCGGCCAATCGATCAAGTCCGATAAACTAGGCGCAAAAACGCTGCAATTTAAATTTGCTATGAAGAAATATTTAGTTTTTCACTTAGTTTTGACAAGTTTCTCAAATATTTTTTTTAACATTCACAGCTTACCTTAGCTACACAAGTGTATCAGCAGAAATGCCGGTTGCAACTGATTTAAAGGAAATTCCAGCAAGCTTTGTTCAGTTGAAATTCTTATCAGTTTTACTTATACATACACATTGCTCTACTGATAAGCCGGCTAAGAAACTTGATTTAGACAACTGCATCAACAAACACACGTTGTTTAATCTATGAACTATGTGTATATACGATTAATCAGCATTGTTTAAGTACACAAATGCATAATCTGAACAATTTATTTTTATAACACGATAATGGATTTGCGAATGTGTTTAATAAGCCTATACCCGAGATCAGTCAAAATACTCAGTACTGTCTAGCAATGCTGAGTGTGTGGTTTTAAAGTCCAAGAAACGCTAGTCACTATGATTAGGCAAATCCAGCATAAAAATTAAACATTTTCTCAACTTACCAATGTTAATAATAGTTGTTGAATCGCCAGCAGCTAAAATTAAATGCATAATTTATGTTAATTATGTAATGGATAACAATAGAATTTTAAATTCATTAATAATTACCAGTCCTTGTGCTCCGATCGTTAACATATATTATGGGATTGGGCTGATTTGGTTTAACATTATTCTCAGCCATTTCAACAGCTATATGATTATAGTTGTGTAGAATTAATAGTAATTAAGGTAATTTCGCACACCTGTAATTGGGTTAATATCGATGAGATTATAGCCAAGACATTTGCAGCTGTTTGGCTATAAATGATTTATGTAATTGTTGTTAACGCTTAAATCTGTTACATATCCTTGGCTATATCCTAAGTTAACAGTGAGAAATATACTGTTAAATACACATGTTATGGGTCTTATAGAAAGTGAGAACTCTTTTGTACTGACTGACAGTATAATTACTTGACCAACTGTTCGAAAGGGTTTCGATTGACACGAAAAATCCATTACGCTCTATTGTATGCGTTTTATTAACAGCTTCAAGGTCAGAGACATGTACAAACATGACAAACAGTCGAGCCCATTTGTGGTTGGACATCACAATTGCACAATTGATTAAAGCAAATACAGTGAGTCAGATAATTGTTATGACAACATAGATTTGATCTATTGCTACTGCTCTATAGGCAGTCAGAATAATTACTTGACTAACTGTTATGACATTACAGACACTTTTCCCAGGTCAACGACACCTGTGACACGAACTAGCTTCGATTATAGCTAAACAATTATTATTGTTTCTATTAACTTGTTTAGCATTTATTGGTTTCACTTTTATCTAGCGGGAAATTATCTAAGCAGGCACTGTATGTTTGTTATTATTTATAATCTTTAAACTTTTAATCTGGTTGGATTATAGACTTTAGTAATTCGAGCACAGCAACGGTGAATTAAAGACTGAAAGACTACGACGATCAGTAATCGTCGATTTGGGTTAAATTGGGTTTGGAGCACTACCCAGTAATACCCAGTAAAATTACAAATTACGACTTCAATCAATTTATATGCACAACTCGTGCGACACTTGACGAAACCGAAAAAAAAAATAAAATAAACAAAAATTCAATTGTTTAAAATATTGAAATCGAAACTACAAAGCTAGAAAAATGGCCAGAAAAAGGCCAAAACACACACACACACACTCTGTGACGTCAGTTATTGGGAGTGTTGTGTGTTTAAGTGCGTGTGTGTGTGTGTGTGTGTGTCCAACTACGAGTATTTAACGAATATTCACTCGCACTATTTCGAATAGATTCACTTGTCGCGCCAACGTTCAAAACACGTCTGTTAGCCAAGTCCGGAGAGACCGGCAGTAAACGGCTCAGAGTTGGATTCGCTTTTGGCCAGTTTACATTGCCATTTATTATTTATTTGTCTAAGTTTTCTTATTTTTTTTTCTTTCTATAATTTTCGCACACTCTAAAGCAGAGCTTCGTGTTATTCCAGTTTAATTTCAAACTATTACAAAATAATTAACGTTATTTTCGACTTGTTTCTTAAGCCGCCAAACTCAAACTTAAACTTAAACTTAAACTCCAAATAAAAATAAAATAAAACTAATAATAAAAATAAAATGTTTTAAACAAATTTTTGTGATTAATGAACAAACGCGCTGAGCAAAGTTTGCACATTAAAATATTCAAAACAACAAAAACAAGTGAGAAAGGCTACAATCTAGGGAGCCGACTGCAAAAGACCCTGTACTCATTCTAGCGCGCCTTTTTTCAAACAAACCACAGGTTTTGCCCGATTTGTTCCATGAAAGCTATAGGCTATGATTGTTTGATCCGGATCAAATTTGTTAAAGATATATAGAGTAATGATATACACATAATGTGTGAGTTTGGTTGGCGCTAGGGAGCGTGTCAACGATTTGAAATAAACTTGATCTGCTCTCGGAATAGGCGGACGCTTATACCAAATTTGGTGGCTCTAGCTCTTATAGTCTCTGTGATCTAGGTGTTCAAACAGGTGGACATCGCTACATCGACTCGGCCGTTGATGTTCTCAAGAATAGACTTTATGGGTTCGGCCACGCCTTCTTCTGCCTGTTACGCACATTTCGCTACTGAAGACCCCGCTAAAAGACCCCTTAACACTTTTTTAAAGTACAGGGTCTACGAATACTTCAAAATCGAAATTGAAGTTTTGTTAGTACGACAGTCAAATACTCTTTTTGTGTGTATAGACCAGAAAGGCTTAATTTGTTATTTCATAGGAAAACATGTTGGTAAACCTGTATAAAGCCTTGATTGAGCATAACCGTTGATTAAAGCAATTTATAATATGCAGAGAGTTTTTGTTTCCGCTTACTTTCAAACAGTGTTGGCCTAAAGTAAAGAGATTGATAACAAAAAACGGCTAAAACTAGCTGCAGATAGTTAACAAATTTAGTTTAGTTTATAGAATTTAAATTAAATAACTTAACTTAACTTTTCTAGCTACCAAACATAGCTATAACCCGGCTAAACTGCCAACGCTGCTTGGCTAACGCCTGTGGTAATTATAACCCACTGAAAATAGTGTAAAAACTGGCAGTGACCCTCGGCAAAGGTTACAACCACACGAACTTTTCACCTCTTTAAGTGATCAAGATCAACTGAAAATCTTTTGTTTACATTTTCCATAACAGCTAAAAACAAAGCCGAACCGGTTTTTAAAGTGTTTTTTCTTGTTTTTGTTTTTGTATTGCTTTTGTAAGTATTTTCCGATCGAACCCTGACCATGAAGATCTTAAACTAAAACCCGTTGATCCATAGACAGACTTAAGCCCGACTCTGGTTTGTCAGTGTCAAAATTGTCTACTGCTGACATGCCATTTTTGTTTATAGCCATTTAATGATATACATATCATTGTTTGGACATTGTTTCTGGCGCGTATAGCATTAAAAGCCTTTAATTAACCTCTATTAACCAGATGCAATTGTTTATTTGTTAATTGTTCTCGACGAAAGTCACGTAATAACTAAATAAATATAAAACAAATTTGACTGTAAAAAAGCAAACACGAATCACGAATCAACAGTCATAGACATATTCATCTATATATACATATAGTATATATATACTTTGTGTAGAACTACTGGTACTAATAATAAATTTGTTTATTGCTCCGCTCAGCTGTTTGTGGCTGCTGTATTGTTTGCTGAATTTCTTGGAATTTGCACTCTATTTATAAACAATTTAATTACTATTAATTGGTGGAGCATACTTTTAGCATCTGATGGCAGAAACTTGTTTAATCAGACAAGTTTTGAGCATTAGTTATTCAGTGATTTAATTATGCTGATAAAAAATTTAAGTTTATGAAACTATAAAAAGGCGTTGCCTACTTTTAAGCTGTTAAACATTTTAGTTGTTTGAAAAATACGTTGCCTGCTTTTAGGAGGCACTAAAAATTCAAAACTATTAAAGATATAATTAAAATAGCTACATTTAAGCTTAATTTAAATATATAAAATAAACAAAAAAATTCCATAAATAAAACAAAGCGTGTTTTATTTTATTAGTGTATAATTTATTATTTAAATATGTTATAAAATTTGTTTATCGTATAAAATATACTCTTACTCTTGTCGCACACACACATATACATATATATATTTACATATATATATATATATATATACTGATGTATGCATGTATATAGAAAAATTACAATTCAAGTATTTGTTTTTTGTGTTTTTCCTCACTATTTTGACAATTACAATTTTTAACTGCAACTCGTTATTGTTTATAATTTGTCGCCATGATCTAAGAGCATTTTTTTGTCCATTTTTTTTAATGTTTATAATATTTACTTATGTAAAATAGCTGCAGTATTATGTATGTATGTATGTGTGTACCTAGTACATGCATTTGTTTTTTGCTTTTTTTTTCACTATGTAAATATGTTATGCATTTTAGTAAGTGAGAAATGTATGAATGTATGCGTAGTGTTTAGCTAAATGTACATATGCCAAAAAGAATGTTCAATTTGAGGAGTAGAATTCTCAGTATTTTACTTGATTTCCCTATATAATTTTATGTTTTCTAGTATTTTTTATATATATTTTTTTTTTTGGGTTTCTTTTATTTTTTTTGGTAATTTCGTTTTAGAGTAGTTTTTAGTTATTACTATTAATGTATGTATGCATATATGTATGTATGTATGTATGTAGTAAGTATGTATATATGTATATGTATGTTTGCTATTATTTAAGTATTGTATTCGCTTAGTAATGAATACAACGAATACATGCATTCGTGAATCAAGCATTTGATTTGATTCGCAGGTAGACTGACTATATATATAAGTATATATATATATATATATATATATGTTCACATAGGCCTATGTGTAGTATTCATTATAGCTAGTTTTATATGAGAAACCAGTAGCTGGCCTACACTATTCTTTTTTTTCATTTCTTTATCGTTTTTTATATATTTTTTTCGATTTTTTTTTCTTTCGATTTTTTGGATTTTTTGTTTTTAGCGTATTTCCGTTTCTGATCATGCTTAAAAATTAAATTTGTACTCGTTTTGTACTCAATTGCTCCATAATTATTACATATATATATCTATATATGTATGTATTTTAGTTATGTATGTATGTATGCATGCGTATGTCTATATGTATAAGATGTATATGTATGTATGTATGAATGAATTTAGATACAATTTTCATTTCTTTCTTTTTTGGGAGTTTGTCACAAACTTAATTACTAAATGTTTTATGTTTTTTTTCTTTTGTTGTATATTATTAAATATTTTCTGTATATATATATATAGTTGTTATTACAACAAACTGTTTGTCATAAGTATATAAAATTTATTCAAAATTGTATTTTGATATAAGAATTCATTTCATTTAGCATCGACAATTAGTTAATCGACAATTTATACAAAAAATTTGATTTATAAATATCATTTCCTTTACTTTTTTTTTAATTTGTTAGCTGTTAGATATTTGAAATTACAAATAGAACTTAACTAAATATACATTAAGTTATGTATAAGTATGACAAAAAATTTGAATACCTGATTTAAGTTTTGGATTCGATTTAGTTCGTTATTAAGCTACTTGTATCTGAGCATTTAACTTAGTATCTTTATCTTTTTTTTAAGCAAATGTTTTCTTATATTTTTTTTTATTTGGAATATTTTTTTGTATTTGTATTTATAAAAACAAAATACCTGCTCGCATTATTTATTTATGATTTTTTGGTATGTATTGTATATAGATGTGTAAATTAAACTATTTATGGTTGAATTGTGAATGGATTTATATATATATATATATATATATATGATATTCATGATTCTATATAGTATTTGTAGAATTGATTTTCGTTTTTTTGTTTTGTTTTTGATTCTTAAGCCTTTGGCAAATTGTTCAGTATTCATGACTTTTAGTTGGTTTGTTAGTGTTAAACATACTTTTAATAATCTTTAGATATATAGTACATATATAATATATGTTGTTTACTTTAATATAAATGCTTTTTATTTTGAATTATGGCATTCGGTAGTACTTAATTCTCAATCTTGGTTTACCATTTGTTTATAATTTCTTTCTTTTTTTTTTTAATGTTTTTTTTTTACACAATTTCAAAACTGTGGCTTTTAGAAAACGGCGCTCATTTGTAATGATTTTAGTATTTGCTTTTGTTTTTCATTTAGTAAATCTCACACATGTAGAAATATTAGTAAAATATGGCATTTCTCATATGTATCATATATGTTTAACTATTATCTATTATAAGTATATATGTATATATACACACAGGTATACATATCTATATAAGTATATTATAATTATTAATTATTGGTATTATTATAATGGTTTAATGGTTTTTGCAAAATGTGAGAAAATGCTCTGATCTGGTTGTTACCAGCAATCACATAAAATGAACGGCGCTTTAAGGTATATAAGTGTATCTGTGTATGTGTGTGTGTGTGTGTTTAATTTTTAAAAAAAATTTAGTAAATTATAATATAGAATTTGAATTAACATAGCATTGAAAATCATATGTTTTGTATATATGTATGGCTAAGGTAAAATGTTTACTTAAATCTTAAGATACACATTTCTGATTAAACTCTAGTTTTACACAATTAAACATAGAGTAAGTTTGTATATAAGTCATACATATATATATAAATATATATACTTTACTCTCGTAGAGCAATTTGTGTTAGGTTTTTTTTTATTTTTTATTATTTTTTTTTATTTAATATTTTGCGCATTTTATGCGTGTTGCTTTCTTTATACTTGGAAGGAGTTTATAGCTCAAATGCTCTAAGTTTCTGTTCGATCGGTCCAGTATAAATACAATAAAATATATACTATATGTATATAGAAGTATATATAAATTACACATGATAAAAATAAATCAAATAAAGACAATAATTGTTGGCTAATACAAAACGAAAAAGAAAACAGTAAAAAATGTGTTTGTTTTTTTGTTTTTGTGAAATTTAAGCGCATTTCGAACGCATTGCAACATTCTACGGTAATCGTGAGTACGTGTATCTTTCTATCTCGCAGATACACATGCACACAGCTTGGCTTCTGCTGATGTCAATTCGGCTAATATATTGTATTGTATTTTAATTTTTTTTTCATTAACTTTTCACTTTTTCACTTTTCTTGTTTTCGTTTTGGGAGGAACATGTCACCTAAATATGTCACGCTAGTGACGAAAGCAGTATTCAATACGCGCAATATTGCTCTGTGTCATTTTGTCATCATATGTATGTTTTTCATGCTACAATTTTCCATTTCCCTCTCTCTCTCTCTCTCTCTCTCTCTCTCTCTCTCTCTCTCTCTTTAGTTCTCTACTTCTACTAAATGCTAATGAACACATTTTGAGTCAAAAAATTATTATGCTGTTGATATTTTGCTAAACATTTTGCTGTAGTAATAATAATACAATTCATAGTCATAATTATAAATATATAATAATTGTAAAAAAGAGTTTTTCTTGCTTTTCTTTTTTTCCGTTTTTCCCCTTCTGTGATGTATGTCAGTTAAACTCGGTTTAAGCTATGCCCATAAATATATATATTTACGATGATGAATTTGATGTACTGACTGTTTTGGTATGTATGTATTGATGTATGTATGTATTGATGATTGGCGCTGAGTTATATATATATATATAATAGTATACTATATAGTACATATAGATTTATATGTATCTTTATCTATGTATCTTTTAAGCTATGTTTTTAATTTACTTTACGTTACGTTTATCAATGTCATTGCAATTTCATATTTTATTTTAATTTCTTTAGATTTTTAAGTTAATTAATATTTTGTTTTTGTTTTTGGCCTCACCATATATGGTGTTTTTTTTTTAGTTGGCTCCAACAATTGCCGTTTAGTTAATCAGTCTTCGTTTAAGAGTTCTCAACCAAAAAGTCAGCGGGTTTCATTTATAATTACCATTTTTTGTTTCTTTGTTTTTGTTTTAGTTAAGTTTAGTTTGTTTTGTTTTGTTTGTGTTTTTAGCTTTTACAAAGTTTCATACTCACTTTCTCAGTCTCAATTATAAAAAATTATAGTAATAATTAAACAATTAGCTCCAAATAAAATTATATCTAGTTTAACTTGTACGTACCACAATTAAAATTTGCCAAATCTAAACTATAAAACCACTAAGTAAATTATTGAGTAACTCGTCAAAATTAATAAACAATACAGTTAAAAAAAAATAAAACAAAATTTAGTGGCTCTCTCTCTCTCTCTATCTCTCTCTAACTCTGTCCACTCAGCTAGCAAACTGCTCTGTCTCAGTCTAACTAACAGGTATTTTAATATTTTCATCTAGTACATAATTTGTTTTTCGTCTCTTGTATATAAAGTGGTTTATATATATATATGTATATATATTATTATTCTTTTTTTGTTTGTTTTAGTTTTAGTTTTTCTAGTTTTTCTAAAAATCTACTGAACGCGTTGTTTTCTTGGTTTCTTTTATAGTTTTATAAGTTCTCTAGTTTCTGCTTTCATCGTCTTGTATATATATATACCATGTACTATATATAGTATATAGCTATATATGCATCTAAGTACATATCTAAGTATGTATGTATGTATATTGTATGTAAATTACCAAATCGTAACCTTTTATAGTTTTCATCTTTTGTTTTTGTTAATAACTCTTAAGCATTATCGAGGTAATCGTTGTAGCACTTATGCTAAAAATTTTTACTAATTTTAATGCCCTTTTTTTCATATTTTGTTTACTGTTTTCAGTTGTCAGTTTTCTTTTTGTTGTTTTGGATTCATTTTGCTAAACTATTTAGCACTTGTAAATGTTCTAAAAAAACGTCTTCTGTCCTTTGTTTGTTCTTGTTGTTGTTGTGGTTGTTAAACTAATTTAGAATACATGCACAAACCGCTTGTAAGGGTTAGACCCTTCTTTGGAGTCCGGCGATAGCTCTATGAGGAACACAATACGTCCATCCGGCATTAATGCCACATCGCAGGTTCGATCCTTTTCATCCAGTGTCGGTGGCATCAACGGATTTATCGATGGACGTACTTCAATCTAAATTTGGAGGAAGAAAGAAGAATTTTAGTTCATAAACTTCAACAAAATCGTTTAAATCACAACTAAATTGATACTCCCTTAAAACCAAAACTGTCACACCCTGCTTTGTTTATTTTGCTACACTACAGGGTCTAACAACGTTTACTTACATCCCACATAAAGTCCAGGTTCTGATTAAAGACGAGTATGCGTTGATTCTTGGAATCGGCGACTATAATGCGTCCCTCGTCATCGCAGCACAGACCCGAGGGTCGATTGAACTCATGGAATCCGGAGCCTTCGTGTCCCTTCACGGACAGAATCTGTTTCAACAAAAAGAAGTGGATTAGAAAAGGGTTAAAAGTGTCAACTACTAGCAGTTTACTCACATCATTGATGTCGGGATCAATCAGATACAAGCAGTGGTTATCAAAGTCGGATACAATGATGTTGCCCGTGGGCGTGTAGCAGACACCACGGGGTGATGCAATTCCCTTTGTCTGGCCATGATTATCGAACACAATCTGGCGTATGAAGCGTCCCTCGGAGTCGAATTGTTGGATGCGATGATTACGCGAATCGGTGACGACAATTTGACGACGTGAGTTGACGGCCACATCCCAGGGATATTGGAACTGTCCATACTCCTTGCCATAGCTGCCGAATTTGAGTAGAAAGACACCGCTGGCTGTGAAGATTTGCACCCGATGATTATCCTTGTCCACCACAATGATTCGATTGTCCACGTCCACACAGATGCCGGCGGGTAAATCGAATTCACCATTGCCAACACCCTTGCGGCCGAATTTGAACTTCAGTGAGCCATCGGGATTGAAAACCTGTACACGATTGTTTCGTCTGTCCGAGACTAGAACATGGCCCATTTTGTCGACGCAAAGGCCCCACGGGCGGCTCACCTGGCCATCCTCATGGCCCTCGGTGGCAAAGGATAGTGACAGAGCATTCGAATTGCGCACTTTCACCAGATCCATGCAACCCGGTATGGCCTGTGTGGTACGTGGTGCACTGAAGTGTAATCCCGGCGAACTGCGCAGTCCATTGAGTTCCCAATCCAAAGCGGCACTGGACATGCCACAGGCACTGCCACCACGTGGCTGCATGATAGGTGACGGTATCCGGAAGCTATTGTCGCGTAACAAGGGACGTCGCACCGTTGTGGAGGCGACACTCAAAGGTCCCGCCGTGCTAGCCATGCTGGGCGGCAGTGTGAATGGCATGTCAATGCCGGTGGCCACAGTGGGTGCAGTGACCACATTGTTGGTCTGCACAATGCCATTGCTGCTGGACACAATGGGCATGTTCTTATCATCCACTAAAATGACGCCTCCCTGATTGCGTATGTCCTGGAGCAGACTGTAATCTGGTGGAGCAAAGGCAAACACTTCCTGTTTCGGCTGCAGATCCTTGTAGATGCCCGCAAACTGTTCCATCTGTCGCTGACCGTTAGTCAGCTTCATGGCAATCTCAATTTGATCCATGCTGCAGGCATTGTCTGCCACCTTGCTCAACATGTCCGAGGTCTCCGAGAGACCCGCCAGGGCCGACTTGAGTCCTGCCATTTGATCGTGCAGTATGGCCAGACGACGCTGACGAAGCTTCTCCACAAAGTCGAGCAGGAAACGC
Organism: Drosophila cardini; assembly: GCA_018903735.1. Lineage (NCBI taxonomy): Eukaryota > Metazoa > Arthropoda > Insecta > Diptera > Drosophilidae > Drosophila > Drosophila cardini. The sequence goes on along the minus strand of JAEIGM010000001.1, from coordinate 10,384,598 downwards.
TCCCGATCCTCAATGGCAATGATGAACTGACGGAACGCCTTGCGTATATTATCGCTCAGTTCACTGCAATTGCGCTCGATGAGACGGATGAAGGCCAAGGCCTTGTCGATGCTGCTCTTAATACAGCGTGTGCCCACCTGGCTGCTCTCGATGGCACCCTCCAGCTTCTCCTTGGACCCCACCATAAAGTTCTGTATGGACGCATAGCTGTGCTCCTTGTGCTCGTGCAGCGTACAGAATTGGCAAACCAATTTGCGGCAATAATCGCACACATAACGCAACATTTCGTTGTGAATGTCACAGATGAAATTGCTGCTCGGTGGCGTCTGGGCGTTCATGGAGCTGCCACCGGTGGGCGAGGCCCCGATGGGTGTGGGCAGCGAGACAATCGAATGATTCGAGGATAGTGGACTATTGCGATGCTCACGTAGGCAATCATTGCACATGAATTCATTGCATTCCAGGCAGCGTATGGAAGCGCTAACCTCGCACCAGCCGCAGCTTATGCTTGAGTTGTTCGATGATTCCGGTGACATTTTGGGATTACGTGAGATCCCGCTGCCAATGGGTCCAATACTAAAGTCACCATGCGTATCCAATCCGCCCAGAAAGTTATTTATAAAGAAGTCAGTGCGTGGTGGAGAGCTAAAAGATTGGAATACGATTAGTTTACTCTTAGATCAGATATATATTAAAGGTACTTTACCCATTGCTCTGGCCCACATGGGGCATAAGGCCCACATTGAGATCCCAGGAGGGAAATGATTCCAAAATGCCGGCGAGCAGGCGTTCTGATGAGTTACTGGCATTGCTGCTGATGCTGCCACTGCCGCTGCCGCTGCCTAAACCAACGCCAGAGCCTGCACCCACTCCCATGCCCATGCCCACTCCATTACTACCGCCAACACCTCCTGCTCCTACACCACCACTGGCATTCGATGCAGCATTGATCGCTGCGGAATTGGCGCTGGCATTGGCATTGCTGCTGGCCATTTGTTGCGGAACCGTATTGTTTGACAAGAGTTCCATCATAAGAAGTAGATATTTGAGATCACGTCGTCGTCTACGTCCTCCACGTCGTCCTCGTAGGCGTTGCCTTTGGCAGTCAATGAGACACTTTCAAGCTACAAAATTAAATCAAAGTCTTTAAATAACTTTGACAAAAACCGCGAAAATTAAAGCGTGTGAGAGTGTATGTGTGTGCGTGTGTGTGTGTATCTGTGTGAGCGCGCGTTTGGAACGTGACGAAGTTGACAGATGCGGAGAAAGAAGCTAACTAAATTGACAAGACGCACTGCTCAGCATTAAGTAGTACAAATCCCAAAAGTGCACCAACAAAAAGGACGAGACTTATATCTGTGTGTGTGTGTGTGTCTAAGTGTGTGTGTGTGTGTGCGTGTGCAGCTGCATTTATTGTAGGTAGGCGAAAATGCCTCGGGGAAATTCTATTGTTTGGGCGCGCTCTCTATCTCTCTCGCTCCCTCTCTCTTTCTATCTGTATCTGCCTCTCGCTCTTTCTGCCTCTCCCGCGCTGCGTTGATCCCTTAGAAAAATGCAAGCGACCCGAATTTGAATCCCGGTTACCTAGCAGATGTCTATGGCACAACGAGCAGGTCACAAATATACAAAACTCTGCTATTTTTTCTGCTCCTTCTTCTTCTTCTTCGTAATCTTCTTTTCGAGTTTTCCTGTTTTGGAATAACCTCAAAGGAATCTTGGAATTTGGCATGCCAACAAAGATTTAGAATTTATGACACTGCTTTTCAGTTTTCCTTCATTTTTCACATTTGGCATTGTTTAACTACCGAAAATGGCGGCAATTTATCGATAACTTATTGAATTTCAAAAACGTTTCTAATGAAAAATAGAAAAACTTGTTTGGCTGTACTTGTACCGTTACTCTTTCTGTATGTTTGTGACCCAGAAAATGCGCATATTTTGAAAACTACGCATATAGTATATTAGCTATTATTAGGACATTGTATTCTAGTAGATAATGCTAAAAACCACCCCCAAATCCCCGACCCTAAAAACTCTCCTTCCCCCAAACAAACTTTCCATGGAGTTTCTAGCGTTTTCCGTGTTACCGCCTCTATGAAAAACAAACTGGTTGTTTTTCCCTTTTCTTCTTCTAGTTGTTGTTGGTTGCCATCTTCAAGATGGAGCGCGACATGTACGCCCAATCCGACGACCGACTTTCATCCCCTCTCAACAACAACAATAGCAACGACGACAGCAACAACAACAACAACAACAACAACTTGGGACTGACAAAGTAGACTTCAAAACGGCTGTCTACACTTAAAGAAATAGGCTAGCAACTTGTTTAGGGCTTTAAATTTCAAAGAAGTTACTGGAATTCTAAGCTTAGCTGGGTTTTTGGCTAATATAAAGCTAGATTTAGCGTTTTTTACTTCGTACTTCGTACATTATTCCATAAAACGTTGAAAGAGTAGTTTTTAGAGGGTATTAAGATAAGATGTTGATCTTAAAATCATTAAGTAGAGAGACGTCACTAATGACTGCGGTAAAAAGGTTCAATAGATAATAATCTCTTAATTATAATCCAATTACAAAACAAAAATAATGCTTTTAAGGGAAGCTAAAAAGCATATTCATATCCTTATCCTTATTCTCTTTTACGCTTTGGCTCTCTCTCTCTCTCTCTTTCTCTGCCGGCAGCAGAAGCACACACATACACAGACACACGCACATGCAACGCCCCAAGGAGGATGCACTTCTAGATTTTGGGCCGTGTAGACGCTATGCTGCTGAGCGGAGTTGAGCAGAGCAGAAACTACCCTTGTCACCCTTGAACGTTTCCATTGAAACAGTCTGTCTCAAAAAATAAAAAAAACACACACACACACACACACACACAAACAGTCGGACGAGGCAAGAAGTTAAAGTCCTTTTTGCATTTGTATACAGTGTACACTGTACAGAGAAATGAGCATGTGTTTGTGTCTTTGAGTGAGCGTTTGTTTGTATGTGTGTGTGTGCCTGTGTGAGGCGGAATACGTGCAAGCGAACGACGCAAAAGCGGCAAGGGATGAGGGTTGTATTTATACAACTTTCTATGTGGGGTATATGTCGGTGTCGGTGTATGTGTGCGTGTGAGTGTGTATGTGTATGTATGCGATATGCGATACATACAAACAGTGGCATCCTCAAACGGTGAAATGAAATCTCAATCAAATTGCAAAAATCTCACCATTTATCACACAATCAATAGAATTGTGCAAAACGTTTCTTGATGTTTATATTGTTGCTCTTTTCATTGTTCTTGTTGTTGTTATTGTTGCTCATCATCGTATTGTTAAATGTTTTTTTTTTTATTTTGTTAATGAATTTGATTATTACACACCTTTTTTAGCAGCCTCATGCAAGCCGCTACCAACTGCACACTTTTAATAATATATTTATGTATATTTTCTTTTAAGTGGCGTCGTTGTTGTTGTTCCTTTAGTTCCTCTTCCTTCTTGTTGTTATTTAGATTTTATAGTTTATATTGTTTTGTTGTAAATATACACAGATGCACCACACATATTTATGTATGTATATTCATATGTTTCCTATAAGTTTTCTTTCTTTTTTTCGATTATTTTGAATATAAATTTATTGATTTACGAGTTGATTTGATGATGATTTTTCGTTTTTCGCTTTTCGTTTTGTTTTTTGGTTTTGGTTATTCTGTTTTTCTTTTTCTTCGTGTGGTTGTTGTTGCTGTGTTTGTTTTTGGTGCGTTTCGAAAATGCGAGATTCTTTTATAGTAACAAGACCGAGAGATCTCATGCGTAATTCGTTTGTGGCCCGTTGCGACTCCGACATTCGTGTATTCCTTTTCCCGACTAAAAGATACATTCGACTAAAAACACAACATAATAATCATGCCTCCTCGTTTCTCTCTGTATGTGTGTGAGTGTGTGTGTTGTGCGTGTGTGTTTTGTGGGGTGTGAGTGTGTGTGTGTGTATGAGTGTTGCTTCTTGCTCTGTTATTGTTGTTGTTGCTTTCGCCGCCGCTGCTGCTGTTTGTTGTTCTTGTTATTGCTGCGCTTGCTCATCATCTATGTAGCTAAACAAAAAAAAAACATAAAATAAAATAAAAGCAAATGTATCTCACAGTCAGTTTTTGATTTTGATGTTTGCGTGCGCGCGCGCTCCAAAAGTTGCTCGCTCTTTAGAATTTTGCCGTGCTTTTTCTGTTGCTCTCAATGCCGCTTGCACGCTCACGCGCTCTCTCTCTCTCTCTCAATATTTCCCTTCCGTACAAGTAAACTTATGCGTGTGTATGTATTGTTCACATACACGAGCACATTTTACATTTATGTACGTACTTGTGTTTGTGTTAGTATATGTGTGTGCGCTTGTTTTATCTTCTATTTATTTTCACTTATGCGGCAAAAGAAATGCAATCAAAACGCGCCCTGCCTGATACCATTAACATGCACTTTATTTTTAACTTATAAACATACTTTTGGTTAACACTGTTACTGTAAACTCTTCATTATTTTAGACGTCTGCGTGTAGATGTTGTGATTTGAATGTTCATGTTTCGTGCGTTGTTTTGTTTAGTTTTCAAATAATTTTGACCCACTTCTTGTGGCTTGTTTCGTTTTTGGGGGACTAGGGCTCCTTTTGCACTCTCTGAATATCCAACCTTCACGCACGCATTTAAACATGAAACTGGATGCATGTTCATGCGCCGACAACGCTTCTTCTGCTGTCCCTTTGGCTTCGGCCTGTTGTTTTTTTGTTATACACACACTTCATTCTGCGCGGCAATATGACACTTTCATAAGTGTTTTGTCAAAGTCATTGGAGCTTTAATAAACTGCTTCAGTTCAGTTTCCAGCAATACAAGCGAAATGTTATTTGAGTCAATTATACCTTTCCATTGCAATTTAACAATGTTAAGTTTACAGTCTTTTACAATAAATTAACGTTTATTTTTTTAGATTTAGTTTATAGACAGTATTGTCTTCTTAGATTTTAACATAATATTTGTGGGGCTTTATATAAATACATTTAAACGTATAAAACTCAAAGAAAGGGCATTCAAACTTCGCCTTGACAGTAAATTTAATGAGCGCAAGCAAAGAGAGCCAAGGCAAAAGAGAGCAAGAGAGCGAGCACATTAACGGCGCATGTGGCGGTGGCGCGAAAATATGGCCGGTGGTGGCGCGCACTGGTTGTTGTTGTTGTTTTTGTTGTTGCTGCTGTCACTGCTGCTTCTCTAGCTGCCCGTTTGTTTTTGTTGTTGCTGTTGTTATTGTCGCTTGCCAGAAACAACACCCTTAAGGAACTTGTTTTCATCTCGTGCCTTGCACTGACAAAAATTTCGTGCTTGCTGGCTTGAAAATTCAATTGAAACGGTCTCTCTGTGTATGGCTGGGTCTTGGTCGAAGTCTGTCCGTGGCCAATTCGTCTGTTGGTCAGGCGAATCATCATCATCATCAACGAATTTCATGGCGCTGCCTCTCGTTCTCGCAAACACTTCTTCATGGAATTGCGGTAGAGACTCAGGTAAAAAGGCAGGTGCTGAACATGGGCGCATACCTCAATGCCGCAATACACACGCAGGTACACAAACGTCTCAGGCGTCCTTTCGAGTAAAATACAAGGGAAATAATTACACTGCGTAGTTTTTGCTTCTAAATCTATTTCCAAGTTGGAACGGATTACATTCTATGTAATATATAGTGTATGTAGTGTGTATACTATAGGTATGCATAAGTGTGTGTGTAGGTTTTTGTGTCTCAGTCATTTAGTTATAATTTGTAATACTGTAAGCTAAGCTTATAATGTACCATAAAACTAAACTGTTGCTGTATGTTGTGTTTTTTTGTTGAAGTTTTCAGAATCAGCCGAATTCCAGTTCCTCAATCAACACATTTTGAAGTTTCTGACGCACGCGCAGCTTGCGACGCTCATCGAGCCGCTGGAGGAATGGCATTAGGCTGAGCAGAAACATGCGATCAGCATCGTCCGGAGAATCGATGCCATTCGACTCCGTGTTTGTGGACGCATCCATGCTGATGTACTTGAAGGGCAAGTCCGAGGTGGGCTTTTGGAGCTTCGTAACGGGCGTATTGGATTCACTTTTGAGACTGCCAGTGGACTTGGTACTAATGCTGGTATTGGACTGATTAATTTTGCCCACGGGCATTGCCATTTCATCGTCATCGTCCAGCACTTCGATGGTAAAGACACTGGGATCGGGTTCCGGATCTGGTGTGATATTGTTACTACGCTTATTGCGTTCCTCATCAATGTCCGATGCTGCGTCCTCATCGAAATCATCATCATTGAGATCGTCCTCATTGATGCTATGCCCATCGGTGCCATTGCTCGGCTCCAGCTTCACCCGCTTCCCTTGCGGCTGGCAATCCCGATCTTCAAAGAACGAACTGATGTCCGAGAAGCTCGGCTGATGCAGCTCCGAGTCGTAGCTGTCGCTTAGCTCACATATGGGCTCCGTGGCCACCATAGGCTCAAATTTGCTGCTATCATCCAGCACAAGATTATTATTCTCTGTCCAATGACCAGGTGGCAGTTTCTTGTTGCCACCCCGCGTGCGTGCTTGACGCAGGATGTTCTCATGCACAGCGTGCTCCATGAATCGCATGTCATTGTAGAAACGCCAAGAAGATGGAGTTTCATTTGACAGATTGTTCCGTATGTAAACCTTGCGAAAATTGTCCCGCAAATGTCCCCATTTGACCCGGCAAACGTCAGCTGGCATCGCAAAGAGAGAGAAGAAGAATCTATGATCATTTATCTATGCGTGTAATTGTTACGTGTGTGTGTGTGTGTGTGTGTGAGTGGCAACAAGAAAAACCGCAAAGCGTAATGTAAGTACACATACAAACAAACAAGCACACACTGCACTATGGAGCAATTGCATGATTTTAAGGAATTAAATCGATTGTTAAAAACAACTGTTTTATGTCAAAGGAAAGAATGTCGCAAAGAAAGCCGATCATCAGGGATTAGTATAATATTTATAGACTGGGCAGTGCGACGCCCAGTCCTAATATCTTAATCGAAACGCATTTTCAAGTTCCGTTTTTTATTCCAAACGAAAGGCCAATTGCACCACAGTGCACTGTGATTACTCGTTACAGTGAAGAAGCGATCAGTTTTTATTTGTATGAATTTAATAAATATTGATTTAATTGTTTAACGCGAATTGTGACGCAATAAGAACATAACTTAAGATTTTTAATGAAATAAATACACGAAAACTACCAAATACTTTCATTGCACTAATAATTACCAGACTAACTGTATAAAAGTATGCAAGTGTGTGTGTGTGCGTGTAAAGCTTTGCTCAGTTTTTCTTATTGGAAAGACGGACAGCACCTGTTTGCATGTGTCTGTGTGTGTGAAAGAATGGAACGAAAATCTCTCACCTGGCAAATTAACATCCTTGCCAACATCAAACCAAATGGGTGTAATGTCACTGCGCTTTTGGCCGCTTACGTTGTTTCGCAGCCAGAGAATGGGACGACGTGAAACGGCGGCAATGAGACGCTTCACTGTCTCGATCGGCAGCTTGGCAGTGTTGGTAAAGCTAAAGGAGGCATGCGACGGCGGCGGCGGTGATGTGGATGATGATGACGCATTGTTGTAAGCCAGATCCATGCTACTGCTCATGATGTACACATATATGTATGGCGTATGTGTTGTGGATTTTTGTTATTTTAAAGATCCGATTCGCGCAGCTCAAGCGCTACACCAAGACTAAAAACACCAACCGAGCGGCAAGGCAAGAGAAAAAAACTACGGGCACGCCACGCCGACCACGACGACATGAACACTGCTGTACGGGCGGGCAACGAAGACAACAACGACGACGACGACAACGACGTCGGCAAAGCAACCAGTTTACGTGCCTTTTGGCTGCGGCGCGGCTTCTCACCAAGAGACGAAGGCAAAGGCGAAGGCGCAATGGAAAAAGCGAGAGAGAGATAAAAAGAGCGGCAGGCAAGGAGAGAGCGTGAGAGACGTAAGGGCAAAGAGAGTAAACGATCGAAGGCAGTGCCCAAAACAACAGACAGGCTTTGGCTTTGGCTGTCTGTGACTGTGGCTTTGCCGTCGTCGTTGAAGAACACACCGGCACGACGCTCTTCAGAAACTGGCAACGACAGCGAGGCGACTACTATCCGGATGTTAAGCTTCCGCTGGCTTCGTGGGCTGCTGCTGTTGCTGCTGACGGCGGTTGGCGCTGTCTCGCATTCGCTTTACGGTTGTTAACTCGGTTTCTGCGGTTTCGGCCCGTAACGAATTGCATATACGCTGCTGCGCTCCAAATTCAAAACGCAATTTACAGTCACGTACAAAAGTAGTGACACTACAAACAGCTGTAGTTTTTCATATCTTAATATTAATAATTGGTGTGCACATACTTTCAAGCCTGACTTTGAGTATTTACAACATCACAGTCTGCAGGTGTTTGCACTTTACTGCCAACTAAAGGGCACCACGTCAAAGGTTATGCCAAAAGCTGTCCTAGCGTGATTGTAGCGCACAACAACAGGCACAACCGCAGGCTTAATACGAATATGCTGCACGCTGAGGATTGTAGTGTGCTGCTTGTTGCGCTTTGTTTATTTTTAACAAAACTGGATTTTCACTACGGTCCGCTTGGCTGGGCTGAGGAGCATGAAACGTGAACGTAAAATGTTCACGCTACGCCAGTGAAGCTTGCGGAAAAAAAGAGAAGAGTAGATACACTTGCACACATAGATAAAGATAGCATGTACGTACATGATTCCAAACGCATACAATTACAAGACAATTACATACATACAAACACAGCCAGCCCCAAAGCGCAAAACTTCATTTTGCACGACCGACGATGATCGCCGTTTTGCCTGTGCCTGTATAACAGCTCTACTGCTCACTTACTATCTCCATTATGTTCTCTATGCTCGTGTGTACGTGCCGCTGTCAGTTCCCGTACATGTACACACGCACACACACATACGTATATTTTCTCCTCTTTGTATGTGTGTTTGCGAAAATGCAAGCAAAGCGAATTTGAGAATCGGCGACTTGTCTGAAACTTGAGGTTATTTTATCTGGCAACGTTGTTCACATTGTTGAGCTGACATTTGATCCTTTAAAAATGTCGGAATCCAAACAGATGTATGATTATGTAAGTATGTATGTATGTAAATACACATACATACATATATGTATTTGCTCTCATGTTTGGCCATTCTCTACTCTTGTTCCCTTCAAATAAGTTTGACGAAAGCTCATTTTGCATTAACGGTAAACAAAGCTTTATGAAAAAGGAATTTCAACAGCATTGTAAATGTATTAGTGTGAATAGATGATATATTATTGTAAAGCTACACATTTATATATATATAAGTATGTGTACAATGAATGTTCAATTTGATTTCTTTTTGGAACTTAAGTTAAATAATTAAAACACCGTTGAGTCGAAAGCGCCTGCGCAATTTGGCTCAAATGCTTCACTGGATGACGATGACAGTTAAAACAGTTAAAATCTAGCTTAAATTACTGGTAACACTCTCATGCTCTTGATTAACCTCATCCAATGCAAAGGACGCAGCACGCTTTCGACTATTACCGGATGTCGTACCCCCACCACCAACAGCGTTTCCGCTGGCTCCAGCACCAGCCGCCTGATTTCCGGTCATAATCGAGTAATTTTTCGTTGTTGATTTGCGCTGTGTATCCTTGTCCAAAGTGTGATCCATGCTGGCATTTCCATTGACCTGACCATTGGTGTTGCTGGTGTTGTTGCTCGAGCAGTTGATGTTGACGCCATTTCCCGTAACATTCCCATTTCCATTTCCATTCCCAATTCCAATTCCCAACCCGATCCCATTTCCCGCCCCACTGCCGCCTTCGTTGATGAATACATCCATATGATCGATTGTATCGTTGAGGGCAAAACTCTGATCACGACGCTCGCTCTTCTTCCACAGGTAATAGAACTGTACAAGTTCGCGCATGGTTCTTGTGCGCACCTGAAATTAGCCCCACATACATACATGGATCATACATACACATACAAACACGTTCAGTTTAAGTCGCTGGCTCTGGGCATCATGGGCATTACCTGATTCTGTCGGATTTGATAGAAGTCCTTGCCACATTTCTGTATGCCCTCCTCAAACTTGAGGCATTCCTCCTCGGACCAACTGCTCATCGTGTCACTTAAGGGCAGCACATTTAGTCGCTTCCGTCGTAATGCCTCCTTGAAGTCATAGCCACACTGGACAAGTAGATGCAATGCCTGCTCATTATCCTTTACAACCGACTCCAGATCTGAACTGGCCACCGCTGCAGTTGCTGCGACTGTGGCGGCCACAGGAGGCTCTGCTGCTGGCGAAGTCGTTGTAGTAGTTTCCACTGCGGCTGGAGCACTCTCCTCCCCCTCGGGACGTTCGGGCAGCTCAGCGGGGACACCATCCTCCGCTGTTGCTGGTGTGGGCAAGGAGCGTGTCTCTTGTATCTTCGCCAAGTAGTCCTCCACTTCGCGTTCCGTGACCTGACTGGGCTCCCAAATTAGCTGATCCTCATTTTCGTAGGGCAAAACGTCGCCATACTGCGAGAGACCTTCGGGGATTTCTGCTTGATAATCTGGTCCAACCATGATTATTTTTTTCGCATCCTCTGAGTCAGTGTCACTGTCCTCCTCCTCCTCCTCGCCGGCTTCGACTTCCTCAAAGAGTGTCTGCAATGGCGTAACTAAAATGGATTTAAATTAATTACACAATTTTGTGAAATAGAAATTTTGGTAATTTTATAAACTTACAGCTTTCAACGTCCTCCATGGCGTGCTGGGCGTTGCTGCTAAATGATTCCTCCGGATACAAGTCCAGTAAATGTGAGCGATGCGGCTTTTTGTTCACTTCTGGTGGTAGTACTCCTGGCAACTCATCTATATCCATGGGACCAGCTGGCGAGGATGTCGATTCCCTCGCAGCAGGCACCACCTCCTCTACAGAATGACTGGCTGTTGGCTCCACACAGTTGCTGGTGTCTTTTGCAGTGCCGTCACTTGTGGCATTTGCTTCTTCCTCCGTTTCTTGGTACTGCCGCTTGGTGGCTCGCCTTCGCCTGGTGCTGCCGCTGGAACGTTTGTAGCTGCTGGGAGCCACTTCGGAGCTGGGCATGCTACTGTATTTTGCTAGCAGCTCCTCAATGGGCATCTCACTCTCCTCCCTGAGTGTTGCTATTTCATCTTCTGCGTTGTGCGACTCCTGATCCGCGAGCGCCTCTTCCTCATTTAATGTAGCCTCGTCGTCAAAGTCATTCACCATCATATCAATTGTGGGCTCAAATGTGGTGTCCGCCACGGATGAACCTGGGGACATTGGCGGTGGCTGCATACTGCTGCTGCAATCGGAGATGGAACTCATTGCTGGCGATTTGCGGCGCTCTCGTTTGGTTGGCGTTATTGTTAATTCGCGTCCCGCCATTGCAATATTTGGCTTGTTTGTTTGCCTCAGATTGTCACCGAATCAGTGTGGCCGAAAATCACAAACATTAAAATCCATCACGATTTGCGATAACTTTAATATCGATAGTTGCCCAGCAAGATATCGATACCAGAGGCACGAATAGAGCCAGTGGTACTCTCACAGCTGAAGGTGGAACACAATCGATGTTGATGATTATTAAATACTTGTATTTTCTTATACTTTATATTTGAACCAGCCTTGTATTTACCAATATTTTTTTTTATAACACAATTTTTGTTATTTTTCTTGAATCACCTGTAGTTGTCAGTGAGGCAAATGGAATTAAAAAAAGCCAGATTTGGCAAAAACCGCAAAGTGTGGCAAATGTGTGTCCAGAACAAAATTAACAGAGCTCGTAAAATTATTGGGAAATGTTAAACGTTTCATATTCTGTTAAAAAAAATACCACGCTGTAAAATGTAAAAATCGGCTGTGTTAGTGGTGTAAACCGCGCGCTATATTAATAATTCGCTAATTTCAGACGGAAATCATAGTTGCACATGATAATTTGAGCTTTTAGTACATTTTCATTCAATCATTTAGGCTTTTGTTGTGCACACATACAGACACATTTTCGGCGTAGCAAACATTTCAAAAAATCAACTCGCAGTTTCATTCTCTCATTCAATCGTGACGGACGCGAGCAAAAATTGTATCGCAAGAGAACGGCCATTTTGACGCACGCACTGTGCGATTACAAAATAAAAATAATAAAAGTAATATTTCCAAAATTATTGCACAAAATTGAAAGTTGTGTAAGAAGCAGAAAACGTGTCCCAATCTTTTGGGTAAAATCAGACGCGACAGCTATTAGGCAGTCGTGCGTCTATTACCAAGTGCAAGAATTTTCCATTTGCGTCAGAACGCTGCGGCGGCGTTTCCTTTGTATACGCACCACGCGCTTTGTCCGTTCAATTAATCGTACAAATGAAGCATTAACAAGGAGCGCAGCGCATATTCAAAACATCAAATAAGCCAAAATGCTTGAATCACCCACTTTTATTGAGAACAGTGATTGTTATGATGGCAGCCGAATTTTTAGCTGGCTGGCCGACATGGTTGGGCTGTCTGTTGATTTGGTAAGTACAACTTATTCATATTTATGACCCCGTCACTCCGGCAGAGCAAATTCAACATTTGTCGCGAGTTTGTGTTTGTACTGTTAAATGCATTTATAGTTATACTTTTAATGAACTCGAATTTCCAGTTCATTCCCTTTTGTATAAAAACTAACTTTACACACAATCAAAATATATTGCAAATGCACTATTGTTGCACAGTGTGTGTGCATGTGTGTGTACATGTGTTAGGGCTGTCAATACTTCTGTGAAGGCTAAACGCCGGCTGCATATTTCGTTTTAAGGTTAAATTTAAGGTGCCCCTACCACACCCCACCCTCAACTATCGCGATCTCTTTCTCTCCTTTCGTCTTCCTTTTCGCTGTTTCTAAACAGGCGCAACACGTCATTGTGCAAACTTTGAATTCAATTTCGTTTGTTTTAGCATGTTTTTTTTTATTAGAATCAAAGCTTTCGGGTGACTCGAATTAATATATTCCTATTGGAAACATTTTGGCGCTCCAATTAGTCGTTTAACAAAAGCATTTTATTGGCTCTTTATTTGATTTACTTTTTTGCTCTACTTGTGTGCAGCACTTTGCTCTATCACGCTGTCATTAACCTCTGCTGCTTGTTTATTGCTTCTGTTGTTGTTGTTTGTATATGTATGTATATACATATTTATTATTTGTACAATCCGGTGGCACGCAGAATAAACTGATTTAAATCAGTGCGTATATCAACCATTTTGACTGTGGCCTTTGCAAAGTATTAATAACAATATTGTTATGCACTGATTAGTCGACACGTGTATTTTAAGCATTTGCATCATTTCAGAAAATTGAGTAATTGAAAGGGTTGGGTGCGAATTAATCACATCACTTAACAGTTGCCAATTGGCTAGTCAACAGTTCAAAATGCAGTCGAGACACGTTTAACCTATTCTCTCTCACACACACACAAACACTCTCACACATACAATTGAAAAGCATTCACGTTTGCATAAATGAGCGCATGAAGAGAGAGAGAGAGGGAGAAGAAGCTTTCAGAAAATGAAGATTAGCTGTGCAAAGCAGAGCAAAGCAAAGCAAAGCACTTGAGCTGCATTCTTGTGCTTTGTAAGCTCGACTTAGGGTCCACTTGGAGAACGACATTAAATCCATTTTGAGAGAGCTACTTAGTTGTTGCTAATCCAATGCAAATGCCAACTAATGAATGTGGTTAACAATTGCCAGGAGATTTAACCACAATGTAAATTGTGAATTGTAATAATCTCACTTGGTTTGATGATCTAACCCAAAGCGCAAAATGTCGTCAGCGCCGCCAATGTAAGCATGTGTGAGCATGTCCAAATATTTGTTAATATGCTTCACACAATTCTACACACAAAAACCGCAAAGATTTTCGTGTTCTGGTGTTTTGGTTTGTCGATTTAATTTTTTTCCTCGTCTTATTTTAATTTATTTGAAAATTCAAATTTGAAACGCTGCTTTTTTTGTTTGTAAACAAAAGTAAGCAACAGCTGTGAGAGTGAGTGAGCCGATGACTCAGACAGTGTACGACTGAGACGGACTACTTATATCGGCAGATATGGCTCACGGTCACAGGGTGTTTCACGCATTTTTTGTATTTTGACTGCCTCTATAAGCAGTTAATTGGTTCGCTCACAGTTTCTGCAGTATTTTTGTATTACGTGTGACACATTTCAATTCGCAAGAAGGTCGCCTTGTTGTAATATATGTGACTATGTGTGTGTGTGTGTGGTTGAGTGTGCGAGTGTGTGTATGTGTGGGTGGTGTGATGTTGATGTCTGTTATTCAGGTATGGTGTAATCGTTGCTAGCTTATCATTAGCACCAAATATTTTATTAGTTTTATTATGTAAATTGTTTTGAAGGCCAAAACCAAGCACGCAAAAAATACTAAGAAATGTATATTCACACCGCATTATACTTAAATATTTCTTGCAAATTTACAAAAGTGGAGAACGTGTATTTGCAGTTTTAATTTAAGAATTGCCGCAAATACAGCCGGCTTTAAACAGCAGTGACTCTCTCTCTCTCTCTCTCTCTCTCTCTCTCTCTCTCTCTCGCCCACTCGTCAGTCATATTTTGGCGCTCTTTTCTCATTATTTGCTTTTGCTTTTATTTTTATTATTTATCATTCGACTTTTTTTCTTATTTATATTTTGCGCATTTTGAACAATTATTTGCAGCTTATGCGCAGCAGTTGAATGAAAAGGCGAGTGCGCAGCAACAGTTGCGAACCTGTGAACCGAAACTGGTTCATGTGTGTGAGTACAGAAAACAAAGGTCAAAACAACAACAAATTAAAACAGCTGTTAATCGTAATTGACATGCGTGTCCCTCTGATTGAGAGAGAGGGAGAGCGAGCGACCGCAATTGTTTCAATTTCAATCATTTCTCACACTAGACATTTCACTTGGAATAGATATGCATAAATTATATTAATTTAATAAAACTATGACCTTGAAGTATTATATGACAGTGCTTGAACGTCGAGACATTTGCAACCGTCTCCCTCTCTCTTTCTCACTCTCGCTTGCTTTTTAGCTTTTGCTTCTTGTGTTTATCTTGTCAGCTGGCAACAAACAGCTGTTGCTGCCAAGTGGCGCCACTTTGTTAGTTTTTTTTTATCTTTATCTGAAAGTTTTGTATTTGCCGGTTTGTTTGAGTGTTTGCTCAGCTGTTTGGCATTTCATCTTGCGGTCAGTTAAGTTGGCTGCGCCTTTAGATATGTATTCAAATTGGAGTTTTTGTATTTTACCGATAGATCAGCGATTTGTTTTCCGATTCGGCGCACCAAAAAAGCATTTAAGTATTTTTTTTTATAGCGCGTACACGAAAAATTGTTGCTGCTTTTATTGTTTTTGTTATTGTATTTATTTATAGTCATCACGCCACCTTTTGGTACGCGTCTATTTGTCGAATTGGTTGCCTCTCTTCACTCCCCCGATCTCAGTCATTTTAATTAAATGATTTATAGGTTTCTCTTTATTGACTGCATGTGCAACAATACAAACGAATTGAGTAGAAGTCATTCACACGTCGCTAAGTGATTGATTGATGTGTTTTATTAGCCAACTAGTGTAGAATAAACTCTAAGCAGTTCAATACAAGCAGCAGTTTAAGAGTGGTTTAAGCAGCTGCAGACAAAAGAAAGTAAAAAGGGGTCAAAATGAGGGAAAGAGAATGAGTGCATTCTATTGCATTGTTACACACACACAGACCCACACATACAGACGTAAGCACCATACATAGCTTATCTATAGCATCCAGCTTTATACTGTGACAAAGGATGAGTGCAACTTGGGCGAATTCCTCTTTAGCAGGACAGACTGTGAGGGTTTGGGAAAACGTCGAGTATTTGAGAAATTTCAATCAAATTGAAATGTTGTTATTGCTGAAATAGCTGTCACTCAGAGAATACCATGGTTACATACTTATATTATTTTTGCAATTATAGTTCGAGTTGTTTTAAATTCCATTCCAATAAATGTTCTGCGTTGGCTGCTTTTCCTCTGACAAATCTTACCTTGGGCATATAGAAGGCCTGTTTTGGACTAACCACTAAATGATGAGGGCCAAGTCAGTCCGTACATCCGTCCGACTGTCTGTCCGCTACACCACGTAGCCCTCTCTCTTACTCAATGTGGAAACAATGGCCTTGGCATTAACTCAAGCACCCGAAAGACGACTTCCTTCCGCATACGGTACTTATAATCATATTGCATGTAACTTGTGGTCTATTCAGTAGTTGATTGCATTGTTTTCATGGCGAAACAAAGAGTTTTCCATTTAATCATAAATGTTATAACTAGATCTCTGAAAATCAAACTCATCTTTTGTCTTTACTAAACAGAAACTCTTTCGAACTTCAGCTTCTCAGACATGATTTCCTCTTCGTTGACCGCATAACTATGCGTTGTCTTAGCCATGGTTAAAAGCGAAAAAAGCGCCTCCGGTTCGCCGGGGTTTACTGTCGAAACGAAGAAATAATAAAAACTGGTTGTTCAAGATTCGTGTACATTTGCGAAAGAAGTGATTACAACACACAGTTGCGAGATTCAGTAATTTATTGTTTAAAAACCAAAGAACTGAGGAATTTAATGAAATAGCTGTGACAAAACTGTACTTCTAATTATGACCCACACTTTGGGGCACGTATCTAAATTCGGCAATCGCAAAATAAAAGTGTTAAATACTTAGAACCCCAAAACTTATCTTTATGACGCACAAATAAGACCTTCATTATTCGTACGCGATCGTCTTTGTTTTCTGACCTATGGCGCACTTATCAACCTGACTCTTTGTGCTTCTTCATCTTCTTTGAGTACAAACACACGTTTACAGTGGTGTCTCGCTAGTTGGCAAGCTTTAGGCATACAGTCGTCTCTGGGTAAATGGGAAACTTGAAAAGTTAATGATGAAATACTTAAATACGTATTTTTCTTACTTTCATTTCACTACTAAACAAATTGATTCATACCTGAGGGGATTTCCTAGGAACTGCACACAAAATGAGACAATTTTGCAGTGTTTGTTTTAGATAAAAGTCGACAACCAACGTCAAAGAATCTAGGAATGTAGTCAGAAAATCATGTATAGCAATAACTAATGTACGGTCAACATGGAAATGGAGTGTCCTAATTAACCAAATTGCCTCTTGAAAGTGGTAATAGTAAACACTTGAGATGAAAGATGGTGAAAATTAGGTATAAAAGACGATGTTTCTAGTTTCAACCTAAACAAATTGGAAACGAAAGCGGTAAAGTAACAGATGAATCAGTTAGTTATCCTTTCAAAAAAAGCATAGTATGAAATCCCGTAAGTAAACCTACGCAAAGCTGAAAGAACCAGTCACATAATGGCAGAATATCATTTCTTTTCATAGTTCATTGTAAACTTGTGGCCTTTGTGGCAGTTGCCTTCGCCGTAGCTGCATCCACAAATGCCGAACCCCAAGAACAGCATCCCAATTGCCAAAGCCTTGCCGATGGCATCCTTTTGCCAGATCCTTTCAGCTGTTCCGGCTATTATATCTGCATAAAAGGTGAAGCTGTGCAACACAGCTGCCATTTGGGACATTTCTACGACAATGTCAAACACTCCTGCGAATTGGCCATTGTGGTTAACTGCATCGATTCACGGGGCTTAGCTGTGCGTCTCCCGGTTTCAGCCGGTGAGTCACAAAAGGAGCCTTGTGAGAAGACTACAATTCCACCATGTGATGAGAAACCTTTAACGACTACATGTGAACCTGAGAAACCACCCACAACTCCTTGCGAACCTGAGAAGCCTCCCACAACTCCTTGTGAACCTGAGAAACCACCCACAACTTCTTGCGAACCTGAGAAGCCTCCCACAACTCCTTGTGAACCAGAGAAACCACCAACGACACCTTGTGAACCTGAGAAACCTCCCACAACTCCTTGTGAACCTGAGAAACCTCCCACAACTCCTTGTGAACCAGAGAAACCACCAACGACACCTTGTGAACCTGAGAAACCTCCCACAACTCCTTGTGAACCTGAGAAACCTCCCACAACTCCTTGTGAACCTGAGAAACCTCCCACAACTCCTTGTGAACCTGAGAAACCTCCCACAACTCCTTGTGAACCTGAGAAACCTCCAACAACACCCTGTGAACCAGAGAAGCCTCCAACGACACCCTGTGAACCTGAGACTCCACCGACAACTCCCTGTGAACCTGAGACTCCACCGACAACTCCCTGTGAACCTGAGAAACCACCAACGACACCTTGTGAACCTGAGAAACCTCCCACAACACCTTGTGAACCAGAAAAGCCTCCAACAACACCCTGTGAACCAGAGAAGCCTCCAACGACACCCTGTGAACCTGAGACTCCACCGACAACTCCCTGTGAACCTGAGAAACCACCAACGACACCTTGTGAACCTGAGAAACCTCCCACAACTCCTTGTGAACCTGAGAAACCTCCCACAACACCTTGTGAACCAGAAAAGCCTCCAACAACACCCTGTGAACCAGAGAAGCCTCCAACGACACCCTGTGAACCTGAGACTCCACCGACAACTCCCTGTGAACCTGAGACTCCACCGACAACTCCCTGTGAACCTGAAAAGCCGCCAACAACTCCCTGTGAACCGGAGGAACCACCAACGACACCTTGTGAACCTGAGAAACCTCCCACAACTCCTTGTGAACCAGAGAAGCCTCCAACAACACCCTGTGAGCCAGAGAAGCCTCCGACACCCTGTGAACCTGAGACTCCACCGACAACTCCCTGTGAACCTGAGACTCCACCGACAACTCCCTGTGAACCTGAGAAGCCGCCAACAACTCCTTGTGAACCGGAGGAACCACCCACAACTCCTTGTGAGCCAGAGAAGCCTCCAACAACACCCTGTAAACCAGAGAAGCCTCCAACGACACCCTGTGAACCTGAGACTCCACCGACAACTCCCTGTGAACCTGAGAAGCCGCTAACAACACCCTGCGAACCGGAGGAACCACCCACAACTACTTGTGAGCCTGAGAAACCACCCACAACAGCACAATCTCCAGATCCAGCAACAGAAAAAGCTCCTTCCACAAAAGAAGAGAGTTTTCTGGACAAACTGATTCCAAGACCGCTCCTAAGTTTCCCCAGCTATTCCAGAATGGATTGTCGTTATAGACCTGACGGAACTTTACTGCAGGATCCTAGACATTGCCGTCGGTTCTACGAGTGTCGCGGTGGAGTTCGTAAGACACGGATCTGTAATATAAGCAATTGGTTCGATATTGAGTCAGGCAAATGTCTGAGCAAAAATCTGGTTCTTAATTGTCCTGCCAAACGGAACTGATTCACGAACATTTACATTAATGAAGCAGACAAATGAACAATTCTGCATTCATGAATTTCTCTCAATTAATATAATTTTATTAGAAAGCAGTTTTATTGTTTTGCTTATAAGGAACTGGTTCCAAAAAGTTGTTCTTACGCTGAACTTACTGACTGCGTATTCTCATGTGTACTGAAGATTACTACGAAAACAGGGCGAGAGAGGGGAAGAGAGAGAGAGAGAGAGAGGAGATAGCAAATCTCTTATGTTAATTGTTCACATCGTATTATTCCCACATTGAGATAATGTTAATAGCTGTTGATAAGAGCGTCCTACTTATTTATAGACTTGTAGATCTCATGGCATTGACAGATTATAGAAATCTCTTATTTGTAAATTTCTTTGTTCCGTCGCTTCGACTTCATAGCGGGTGCATCTGATTAGAAGGTCTCAGATTGATTGTGGCACATTAACCTATACTTTATTGCTGATTTCAATGAGGAGAAACATCAGCTTATATGTCTTACATAAAGAAAAAAATTATTTATTATTGTTTTTGAATAATTCAGCATATTGAATGTGGGTTGATAACACTTTTGCTATATCCGCCTACAGTGGGGGGGGGGAGCGAGGGAGTTACTTGAAGAATAAAAACGCCTTGACAGTGAATAATCACTGTGCACCCAGTTATCGGTGCAAGATTAGTAGTGGTCCGATTCTGTTATCAACCAAATTGAAATTAATGTGACAACTTATCAAAAAAAACAATTGATAAAAATATGTTGAAGGAGAATTTGTCGGCGAAGCCAAAAAGAATTGGATAGTTTAAAGATTCTACCAAAATTGTATTTGTTTTTTTAATTAAACAATTGTTTGATTTTCAAATGAAGTGCATAAATTAGCAATAAAATATGCGATTCTTGTGCCAATTGGCAAAGTACATTGCAAAAATTAGCTCACATTGCTCTATGCATGTATTCCGTAAGACCTATATAGTAGACTATATATGAATCCATTTGACATCGTTTGCATATCATATAAAACTAAAGTCAAACGTTGGCCAAGGCCAATGTAACTGTATATTGATCGGAGTGCGTGATTTTTAGTACTTTGATCACGTTCAAGATCAATGTACGGCAATAGAGCAGCTTTAAATCTATGTTATATAAACTATATGGCAATTGTAGACTTAATTTGCGGCTGAGAATTGTGAACAGTTGAGTGGAAATCAATTGCACAACAATACTAGTTAAAATATACTATTTAAAGTGTATGACAAGTGCACACTTCTAGTTTATAGAGACCGTAGCAACAATTACCGCTTCGGTAAATAAACAACTATTATATTTATTGTATTACATATAGTATAAGTCACCTGATTTAAACAACTTATTTATTTATGTTTTTTTTTTAGGTCAACTTCCTAATATGCCAAATATCAGCGCTCTTCCTAGCCTCGCTCTTCCGTTCGTTTCTGCATCCGTCGAAGGTGTCCTGTGAGGTGCGTCATGCCTTCGCCTTATCCTTGGGACTGGCCTTTGGCTACTTTTGTTTTGGCCATCAGGCCATACACATCGCCGGATTGCCGTTAATATGTTACATTGTCATACGCACACAGGATCCACGAATTGTTCAAAGGTAATACAATTGGAAGATAGTTAAAATTTGAACTGTTATTGATTGAATTTCTTTACCACTTTAGGAGCGTCATGTTGGTGGCCATGGGTTATCTGTTGTGCATCCATTTGATGCGTCAGTTTTATGACTATGGTTCCTATGCCCTGGACATTACCGGACCTTTAATGATCATCACACAAAAGGTGACCAGTCTGGCTTTTAGCATACACGATGGTTTCGTGCGCAAAGATGAGGTAAGTTTCTGTCATTAATTAATGTCAATTAATTGCTAATGAAATCTTTAATTTAATTCTACTTTAAAGGACTTGACAAAGGCACAACAATATCATGCAATCAGAAAAATGCCATCAGCATTGGAATATTTCTCATATGTGTGGCATTTCCAGAGCATTATGGCCGGACCGTTGGTCTTTTACAAGGATTACATTGAATTTGTCGAGGGATACAATCTCTTAAAGCGTCCGACAGCAAACGTAAGTGGGACAGTGTCTGTCTGTGTTGTGATTATGTGGTCATCTGCATAATAGAACTGCAGTGATTTCATTGCACATGTGTGTATTTGTGTTTGGGGGGTGTGTGGTTGAGTGTGTGCCACCCAGACATGTGTCGGGGGAGTCAAGAGAATTGACATTTTCTTTCCACCACTGTCGGGCATTCCCCAAGCTCACTGTTCTCTGTTGTCTGGTGTCCTTAGTACACTTAGTGCTCTTCGTACACATCTGACTCATCCATTTCAATTTGCAGCACAATGATTTTTGATTACACTACTGTTTTTTTTTTGTGTTTCTTGCAGGCCAATCTGGACAATGGCAAGTCGGAATTGGTATTGGAACCGTCGCCAACGAAAACAGTGATACGCAAAGTCCTTGGCAGTTTGGTGTGTGCATTCATTTTCATGAAGTTTGTGAAAATCTATCCAGTGAAGAATATGAAAGATGATGACTTTATCAATGACACTAGTATACCCTATAAGTTCTGGTATGCCATGATGGCAACCACCTGCATACGCTTTAAGTATTATCATGCCTGGCTTCTGGCCGATGCCATATGCAATAATTCTGGCCTGGGTTTCACCGGCTACGACAAGGATGGCAATGCCAAATGGGATCTTATATCCAACATAAATGTGCTCTCATTCGAGGTGAGTCAGTTACTTACATTTCCCCAGTTTTTAAATATATATATTTAATGATTTATTGTTTTGCAGTTTGCTTCCAATATGCGTGATGCAATCAACAATTGGAATTGTGGCACAAATCGCTGGCTTCGCACGCTTGTCTATGAGCGAGTGCCCAAGAAGTATGGCACACTGTTGACATTCGCATTGAGTGCCGTGTGGCATGGGTTCTATCCTGGCTATTACTTGACTTTTGCCACCGGTGCCGTTATGGTGACAGCAGGACGTTTCGCACGTCGCATGTTCCGACATCGCTTCCAGAGTACTCAAGTAACGCGCATGTTCTACGACATCCTTACCTGCATCACCACAAGAATTGTGATGGGCTATGCCACATTCCCATTTGTTCTGCTTGAATTTATGGTAAGTCTTTACCAATATGATTAATTGGCTTAAGTTGATCTAATCTATCTTTTTCTTGCATTACAGGGCAGCATCAAATTGTACCTGAGATTTTATTTGTGCCTTCATTTTATTTCACTAGTGACCATATTTATTTTACCACAATTCATACGGGGTGAGCGGGGCTCACAACGCTCCAGCAGGAATTCCGCCGGAACGGATGTGAAGGCAAGCAAGAGCGATACAGTTGAAATGACTAAACAACCGCTTGCGGTGTCCAGCACCGCTGATCTCAATGTAGACAAGGAAAAAGAGGAGCATGTTAACGGAGAGGAGGAGGACGAACAGGGAGGAGAGTATAATAAACATGCTAAACGTAATGACACAATGCCACAGCAACAACAACAACTCAATCAATCGAAGCAGAGTCAGATACAGAATAATTCAATACTCCAATCACGCCCGCAGCTTCAGAATCAAGCACAGGAATCGAATCTGCATCAACAGCAAACTTGCGCTCGAGATGCGGTTAGTGTACCGCACGATCAATGCGAAATGGATCAATTGTCCAGCAAACTGAAGGAGAAAATTGAAGCGGAAACCAAAAATATTGAGGAATTTATTGATAAGACTGTTACCGAAACTGTTAGCGGCATCGTTGAGTTCAAAAATGATTTGATGCGCGACATTGAGTTTCCCAAATTGAAGTTAGCCGCCGGAACAGTTAGCAGCGGTGCTGCCAATTTGGTTGATGCCGCTGCTGCCGGTTTACGTAAACGCAACATATCCACTGTCCACGATAGCAACAACAGCAATAGCACAAACAACACAACTGGCACTGCCATGTCCACGGATCAATTGCCCGAAAAGGAGGAGAATACCGGAGCGTTCTTAAAGAAGGAAATCGATGTGATCAATGCCGTTGTCCAGCAGGCAAATGTATTGCCAGCTGTGCTTAGCAATGGACATGCCAAATAGTAGCTGGACACAAGAATTTTTGAATTGAAATCACGGCTGGGATGCAATGCAAGGGTGAAGCAGGGGGAGCAGTAGATAACACACACACACACACACCACAGATACACTTATACTCTACGCACACAGTAAACACGCCAATACAATTACGAAACTTAAATATGTTTTGGTTTCAACATTTGATTTTTAATGAATAACTGCAAGAAAGAGTTTACAAATTGTTTTTACAATGCATGTAAAATTGATAATATATTATTATACAACTATATAATATAGAAACAAACGATATTGTAATGTTGTCGAAAAGAAACAAACAAACTAAAATAGCCAAAATAATATATAGTTAAGTACAATTGGATATCAAAACGAATTCATGTGTTTTTTGCTCAGCATCATTATGATTATTATTGATTAATTGTGAGCGATTTGTATGGGAATGCTATAATTATAGCAATTAATATTATAAATGGATACTGAACGGAATATGAATATATATCATTTGTGTATATTAAAAAGAAATATCTAAATGTGCTTCATGATTAATACAAATACATAACGTACATATAATTGTTGTTAATTGTATGTAATTAATTGTGTATGTTTGTATTTACACTTGTGTATCTATTATGTATTTAAGAATTCTTCCACTATGTACAATTTGTTTACATGTTTACCATATAGTCTATGTACGTAAAAGTCCAAAAACAAACGAGAATTCAATTGAATCAACTGCTTATTTGTATCATACTATTATTAACAAAGTTGAAGATCCACAAAGCGCTGCGCGCACGAACAAAACAAGAACTAATTCTTATCCTAATTGCACCAGAATCAAAATCCCTTTTCAAGCTTTTTACTGAAATTAAAGAAATTATCACACAACACATAACTCAACCAAAACTCATCTTTAGACTGAAGCTATTGAAAAATATAAATAAAAACCTAAAAACCAAACTAAAAGCAAAAGCAAACAAACGAAACACGCGTAGTTCAAGTTAGTTAATAAGATGAAATTGTTTAATTTCAATCCGTTCGATATTAATATTGTTTTCCAACAATTGTTCAACATGTTGTGTGCTAATTATATATACGCATAGATGTGTGCCTGTGTGACAGACAAAAAAAATGAAGAAGAAAAATATTTGTAAAAAGAAAAACTTTGGAGGCTTTTAATAGCCCCACAAAATCCTTGTACTCCTTTCTCTTCCCCGGCACTGTTTGCTGGTCTTTTTGTATGTTTATATTCATTTTAACTAAAGAAAAACCAAAAGAGAAAGAAAGAGAGAATTCTCTTCTCTTAAGTTAGAAAGATGTAAAGAGAACTCTCTTCTCTTTTGTTGTAGCTTAAGCACATTTGACTCCTACTCGCATATATATGTATGTGGTTCCAATAACGTATATATGTATTTTGTTTAAACCTTTTTTTTTTTTTAATTTTGTTATTTTGAAATAAATTTAATCATCACACAAACACACACACACACTCGTATGTATGTAAATATACACATATGTATATTTTTTATATTTATAACAATAAAACTGATAAAAAAGATAATGACAATGCAGAGCACATTTATATGGATTCTTGAAGGTTCCTCGGTGGGGACACTAGAGAATAGAAATGCACAAGCTAAATGTATTATGACATGCGAAGAAAATAAAATGATTTAAAATGTGTTTAACATTGTTTATTTGTTACGTAGAACCCTAGAATTTCAGGCTGCCTGTGATCTTGTAGAAGTCGTCCACCTCCCGTGAAGACTTCAGCACACACAGATGCACCTCGTTGCACTGGGCAGTGCCAAAATCATAGTCTCCGAAACGTTTAAGGATATCACGGGCATCAAAGGCGCTGGAATTATCCTCACGATAGCGACTATTCATCACAGTCATGTGCAGTTTGATGCTCTCGCGTTGATTGTTATCGGTGGCACAAAATCCGGTTGTTTGGAAATGCTTGAGGCATTTGTCGGCAAATTGCTGCAATTCTGGCGACTCCACGCATCCATAAAGCACACGAACTGAGCTAGGGTCGTCGTTCATTATCTCCAAACCTTTGACTGTCAGATCAAAGGGTGTCTTAAGGTCGGTTAACCATTGGCGACAGACCTGCAGCTCACTAACAGCTTTCTTACGCTCGTCATCGTCCAAGAGAACATAGACGCCGAGTGTGAGATGAATGCAACGCTCTGATATAAATAGCTCTGAATCTATGCCGGGCAGCTTGGCATCCAAAATGCTTTGTTTGAGCTCCAGAAAACGCTCTTGTACCTGGCCGGTGTTCAGGGGCACTGCCAGGAAATGTGTTGGTCTCATCCGCTTGCGCAGCGAATCAATTAGTAGACGAATCTTTCGCAATGCAGCACAAACGTTGCTGCGCTCGTTGGATTTAATAATTAAATCATTGGATGCATCGTTCTGACGGGGCACATAGATATCAGTGCGGGTCTCGGTTTCAATGCGACGCTTTGTGGAACCCTTGAAGCCAATCAGGCCACCATAGAAGGATCTGCAAAAGACAACGATTGGATTAAATGTTAACGACAGGTAAAGTATTCTACGCACTTGGGCACATGCAGTGCCAGTTTGTAGCTGCCATCGCTAAGTTCCTCAATAGTGCACTCGGCACTGTCTTCCTCGTAGTCATCGTCGGCATAGAGATCGGGTTCCTCATAGCCTTTGGTTGCGTTCTGGTTTTTCGAATTCCATTTACTGCCACCAAAATCGTCATGCACCACGTTGACGCGATAGTTGCGATTGTGGCTCATGCGTTGAGTTGGTGGTGCGAGAACGTTACGACTCATTTTGCGCAAAAAAAAAAAATAATACGAGTAGACAACGACGTGAAGCCAGCAAAAGGGAAATCCCAAGTGTCAGTTTCCTTGTAGTATTATAAACGATGTCACTTTGTCGATAAGCAGATGCAAGTTATCGCATTACCGCGGTGCTGCCAATAATCGATAAGTAGAAGTTGATAAACTGAGTTGTCAGCACTACTTTGTAGAATTTCCAATGCAGAGCCGTTTCGATACCAATAACATTTTATGTTATGCGTCTTTTATTTTACACAATTATAATAAAATTATTTATGTAAAATAAAGACTGCAATAACTCAAATTTTAATCATGTTGCTCAGCAAACTATCGTATTTGTTTTGGATGATCACGCGCATCTCTATTGGATGCAAATTCCACTTGCGGAATCACTGCTAGTTCACACGTGCGATTACTGTTGTTGCAGTTGTGTTTAATGTTTTTAACTTGTTGAGTTATTTATTTAACACCAATTGTGCACAATGTCCGCAATTATCGCTGGCAGTAGAAACACAAAGCCCACGGAGCCACACAAGTCATGGAAAAAGATTAACGAGGAGCGCAAGGCGCTGAAGCGTCAACGCAAGCAGGACAAGGCGCTGAAGGATTTGCATAAGGCGGAGGAGGCTGAAGCGGCAGCAAAAGATGCCGCAGATGCAGCCAAAACGGCCAAACCAAATCCCTCGACAGTGAGTATTGCAGTGCCGGGATCTATACTGGAGAATGCACAATCAGCAGAGCTAAGAGCCTATGTTGCCGGGCAAATTGCACGGGCGGCCTGCATCTTCCGAGTCAACGAGGTGATTGTTTTCGACGACGTGGGTGTGGCAACTGCGCGCGAGACAAAACGAAGCTACGAACAGGATGCGGAAGGCAATGGAACGGCAACAGTAAGGAGTAGTTCGCTGCAATTGGCGCGCATACTGCAGTACTTAGAGTGTCCACAGTATCTGCGCAAATACTTCTTTCCACTGCACAAGGATCTCAAGTACTCCGGATTGCTTAATCCACTTGATACACCACATCATCTGCGTCAGCAGAGTAAGTTTCGTTATCGCGAGGGCGTCGTTTGCGACAAACAGGCCAAGGATGGCCACAGCTATGCAAATGTGGGTTTGCTGAACGACGTGTTGATCGACAAGGCTTTGGAGCCAGGTGTGCGTGTCACTGTCAAGATGGATCCACCATCCGGTAAGTAGTGCACTCATAAAACCACGAGATTAGTTAATATATTAAAGGTTTTTCATTGCGTGCAGAAATAAGCAGGAAACAACGCGGCACATTGGTCAGTCCGGACGAGCCACGACGGGAAACGGGCGTCTATTGGGGCTACCAGGTGCGCATTGCTCACTCGCTGTCGGAAATCTTTACCAAATCCCCCTACGAAGGTGGCTACGATGTGACAGTTGGCACATCGGATCGCGGCACTAGCGTACACGAAGTGCCCAGCAAATCCTTTGAATTCGAGCACATGCTGATTGTATTTGGCGGCCTCCAGGGTCTCGAAGAGGCGCTGGCCAACGATGACAAGTTAACTGTGGATGATCCCGAAATGCTCTTCGATCACTATGTGAATGTGCTGCCCAAACAGGGATCACGTACCATAAGAACAGAGGAAGCGCTGCTCATAGCTCTTGCCGCTCTTCAGGAGAAACTACAGCCCAAACACGCCGATGTAGAGAGCGATCTGAGTGATTTACTGCCGCGCAGTGAAGACACCGGTGTGACCATGACACGCGATGTGCTGGTGAGCAAGAAAAAGAAGAGGAAACTCGAAGAGAAGCAGGAAGATCAAAATGAGAATGCAGTGGAATCAGCGACTGTAGCAGCAGCCGCAACCTCACCGCCTCCAGCGCCAATTGTAACTCCAAAGCCAGCACCAATGCATGCAAATCCATTCAATGGTCGTACCGCTCAAGCTGCACCCACCGAGCATGACTTCGAGGTGGTGCCTGCCACACAGGCAGTGGCAGCCGCAAGTAGAGCCAACGATGCAGATTTAAGTCGATTCGATTAAATTCTTCGCAATGTTAATTTTAGGTTTATAGTTTTCAATTTATTGTTTTTACTATAATGTAATTCCCCCGACTCTTAATATACATACACATTAATATATATATTTTGATGACATTGCAGTGCTTTCTTTTGCATAACTAGCTGTATATAAGTATGTATTTCTTAATATCTGAACGCAATGTCTTCGATTTTGTTCATAACGCTCTAATAACACTTCACTTACGAATCTATACAAATTTTTTTATTTTTATCTGGAATGTTTTCTACTTTTTGTAATCTTTAATCTGCCAAAAGTTTTATGTTTCTGAGAATGAGGAAACGAAGCGTTCGATGTTGTACATATTGGGCAGATAAGCAGCTATAGGCGTTTACCATATAACGTTCAATAGTCGTTATTCAGTCAAGTCAGCTTGCACTGTCAACATAAGACACAAAGAATTTGATAACAATGGTGCGCTTATCATATACAGTTAACTAACTTAATATACCAACTAGTATAAAATATATATGTATATATAGTAGTAGTATACCTAAAAAACTAGACACACACCAAATACGCTGTCGCTATCCATATATAGTATTTACATTCAACTTCTACAACGGCAAGACAATTCTTTCTATATGTAATACGTGGCCACATTATCGCTGGTCATGATTAGCTACGGAATAATTGAATCCTGAAAGCGTCCCTCTGTCAGGAACTCCTCCTCCAGCTCGATCCGTGTATCGCTGTGATAGCCCAGCAGGGATTCGGTATCCTCCTCCAGATGACGAATTGGATAGCTAATGCCATCGCCAAAGCTAAGAGAATTTTGGGTTTTGCATAACAACATTGAACAATTGATTTATAAACACGATAATACACAGAAAGTACATAAAACAAAGCATTCAAATGGATTATGTGTGTTTTGAGTTTTGTGCTTTAAGAGATTTATGATTTAATGGTGCAGTGCATCGAAATCTACTTTGATAAATTGGCAAATTAAAAACCTACCAGAGTTTTCAATAAGATATGTGTTCACTGTTTTCTTTTTACTTCAACATTATCCGATTTAATTTCAAGTATACAAAAATATATATAATTATATCAAAAGTAAAGTTAATAAATATAAAGTAATTTAAACAAACTAGCTAAAAAGTATTTAAATTAATAATTTAATAAAATGCGCTTCAAATTCGTGTCTACCAAGATGAACTGTGTGTTGTGTGTACTTTTAATATAAATTACTAAATTGTATGTGTGTTGATGTGTCGTACAAGATTTAACAAGAATTAAGTTAATGCTATTCAATTAGTATTGCCAAAAGGTTCAAATTGATAATTTACGTCAACATTTGACATTTTAGTATATAATATAAACAATTACTTAGCCTACTTAATGAATAATGTATATGTATATTGATCTCGTCTCAATGAAATTGATATAAAACATATGTGTACTGTCCCTCATCTTGATTGGATCTTGAACTCAACGTCACGACATTTGTGCGGAATAGTCCACTGGTTAAGCTGTGGCAGGTGTTATACAGTTTACAAATACAATTACATTTTATCTAAATTGTTTTCAATAAAAAAACTTACAAATATATATTATTAAATACACATTTACAAACACCACACTTCACATCGACTCTACAGGGCACACGATCAGCATAAACTGGCAGCTACAGTTACAAATTCAATGATCTCTAAACGATCCTATCGACAGTGCCATTGGACAGTGGATGACCACCACCAATGCCAATGCCATTGACTGTATGCCCATCCTTGATCGACTGATCACCGATTATATCAATGACAATCCCTGAATTGTTTGGATGTGCTCCAGCTGCCACTGCTGCTCCAGTTTGTTCAATATTAACACAAACTTGACTAGACGGTATTAGCTGGCCATTGTCTAGCTCCAGATGAGGTTGATGATTATTGAGGGGTATTGCGTCAATCAACTTATCTGTCGGTTGGACATCTAACCTGTTGCCGGTGCTGGTGTTTCCCATCGCATCATAGCGCTGATTTCCTGTCTGATCTGTTGCCGTTGGGTAGCTCAGTCCATCACCATGACTAAACGGGTTAATCAATCGATTTGATTTGTGAATAAGCAAAAGGTAGGTTGTTTTTTATATAGATATTCGTTATATTCGTTAACATAAGTTGATAGTTGTTGTTGTTTGTTTGTGGTAATTGCACTGTTAGATTGTTTTGCATTTTATACAATTTTAGTCAAGTTTAGTTTAACGATTTGTGTATGATATAAATTAAGCATTTTTCTGTTAATTATAATTAGTTACATCCCTTAAAATATCTAAAAGCTATATTGTCTGACTGATCGTACAGAAATGATAAACAACTTAAAATTGTGACAAGTTTATTATTCACTTAAGTTAACAAGAATTCGCTAACAATTTGAATTGGCCAAGTAATGTAACGATTTTGGTAATTGCTTAATACTAAATTACGTTAACAATACAAATGAAACCAAATTAAATAACAATTTGTGTATTAAAGAGATTTACAGTATCGATTTCAAATCCCTTTTGTTAACATTTACAAGTTATTGCCTTAAACTATTCAAATTTGTAGTTTAACAAATTAGTGTAAGTTATTTTTGAGGTGCACAACACATTCAGAGAGCCAAAAATATATATATTTAGGAATATAAAGGGGTGTGACTCTATAAAAAACATGCCTTTAATTTGCCAAATACGAAAAGTTGTTTAAACCAAAGCGAGTAAAAACCAAAATATAAAAAAAAAACCACAAAACAAAACACACACACAAAAAACAACAACTAAAGCAAAGGTCGTGCCTTGTTTGTATCTTTAGAGTGCATTGGAATAAATTAGTAAATAATTCATGCACACATACCTGGTAAATATGGGCAGGAACCAGTACTGCCAATCATCGCCAAAGACCTCACAGAAGTTGGCAAAACGTCCCAGATTATAGCCGTTCTTATCCGGTCCGCCCACACGAAAGATAGGCGCTCGAAATGATTCTGTGTACAGCAAAAGAAAACATAGATAATTATTTAATTATATAGAGAGGAAAGTTTTTGTTGTAATCTTACCCAAAGTAGTGCGATTGACGAGCACCAGGTAGATGTGATAGCCGAACAGGCTCACCAAACTAATGGCAAACATGATGGATATGAAGAACAGGAAGAGTATATGAAAGCGACCCATGCCGCTACCATTGAGTTGTCCCTGTTCCAAGTAATGGTTTTCGTTCTTTATATATTATACACATATCGCAATATATGCATGTATTAGGTTATTATAAAATATTTGTTAAATTCAACGCACATTTCACTAAAACACTACTCAAGCAATCAAGATCATGCAAAACATTCTCTGTGCGTGAAAACAGTAAAAGGAAAATTGTGTGAGGGGTAGCGGGGGAGGAAGACTTACCTGCCAAAATTGTATGAAGTCATGCAGCGTGGTGAAGGCAACGTATAAACAGTAGACCAAGGCATAGCCCAGAAACAGTACAAAGAATTTGTAATTGAAAAAGTTAACACAATTGTTCACCCAAGGACAGTGATGATCCATTTTCAGTACACAACAACTGCAGACGCTGCAATGATGAGATCGATCCGGTTTGATGATCTTGCATTTATCACAAAAACGCACAGAACCATTCATTGTGCTGCAAGTAAAACGATTTAATTTATAAATAAACAAATCATATTTATTGATCTTTGATACTCACCGATTTGTGACTGGCAAATTACGTGCAAAGTTATTTAAAATGCGTTTTTGAGTCTCTGGATTATCCGCGCGAAAGAGTTGATTAACTTCCTCATCCGGTATGCGCCACTAAGCGAAATAAATGGGTTTTAATGGGTTTGATTTGGTTACTAGAAAATCTATTAATGTGACTGGCGTTATCAGCCGTGTTATCAACCAGTTTATGCAGGCAAGTGAATCACCTGCACACACTTACATGATCTGGCACGCGGCCAACTGATGTGGAAATGGTTTTCCAGTAGGACCATAGGAATAGTATCAGTGTGATATGATAAAAGAACAGCATGAATATCATGGCAACACGATTTTCCGTATTCACTGTAGATTATAAAATAGATAATAAATAAATTAAGTATTTATTTGGGGTTTTTTAGGTCTTTCGAGGCTACTCACGAACACATAGCTCCACTACGTAGGCGTAGTAGGACCAGCCAATGACGGCGAATATGAAAAGGACGGGAATCCACTTGAACACAGACATGCAACAGCCGCAAGGTGTCTTCCTTCGACGATTGTCGTCGTTTCCCATGCTATTTGTATGGCAACAATTGAATGCTGCTTCGATGAACGAATCGACTTTGGCCCGGCCTTGTGTGGGTGTAATTATATTATTATTATTGTGATTAACCACAGTCAAAGATGATCCCAATGCCGTTGATGTTGTCGCTGTTGCCTCTGCTGTTGTTGTTGCCGTTCTTATAGTATCCAGAATTGTGTTACGCTTATTAGTCGTTGGAATTCGCTAGCTTCTTTACTCTCTAGTGAATCACACCCTGTCTGCTTGCCACAAACATAACTCGAACACTCATTGGTGACTATTTGGAATTTTTCGTTTCGTTCGTTTCGCTTCTTTTTTTTTTTTCTTTTTGTATACCGATGACACTTTTGCTTTTCTCTTCTCCCGCGATGAATACAGCTGGGGGCAAGTGAAAGTGATTGGAATCTAGCTGGACGCCATAGTCTGATATGGTTTTATTTAGTCAATGCCGTCGCCTGCTAGCAAAAAGGCTATTTAAGATACGATTCCTTTGATAACCTGATTATATTCCGCACGAAATAAGTATAAATTAAACTGTGTGCACTTTTACATGCACACACCACACACACATACAAGGGAATAAATCTGAATGGCTAGTGGCGAACAGTGATGGGCGATATGTTTAGGCTGTTGATAATATATCGATATGTTGAGACGTACGATAATTTTATGCAATTTAACAAATAAATAGCTACAAATAATTTTAAAGCAATAGTTGCTTTGTTTTCCAAACCCAAAATAATTGTAAACTTAATTTAAAATAGGCAACATTGTTATAGATAGTTCAATTGTCTAAACATTGCCACATAGTTGCATTCAGTACAACATTGTGTGACTTTATGAATTCTGTTTCACATTTTGTACAGATGGCAACGCTAGCAAAACGATACCACCGGCGGACAAAATGTATCGAGTCAGTCCAATAAGAATCCAAGTTTCAGTATTATAGTAACGTGTGCCGTCGCCAGTGGTAGATATATTCTGTCGCATATCGGATTATGCGTACTACGTGCGTTTCAAAAATTACAAAGTAATTACACAAAAAATTAATTAAAATTTCCAAAGTGTTAACTAGCCACTAAAAGCAGTCCAAGCTGTCGTAAACCTTTTGCCATTTACAACAAGTTCACATCTGAAATTTTGATTGTGCAAGTGTATGTAGAAATGTGCGCGTAATAAAAAACGAGGGCGCGATATGCACGAGGAGTGAACGGAACAAGTGAAGAAGGAGGCGGTGGGCAGCAGTCGGCTGTCGGCAGGCTCCCACAAAAAATATACATACAAAAATCTACCTATCACTTTGCCTGCTTGTTGTTGTTGCTGCTGTCGTCGGCGTCGTCGTCGTCGTCGTTGTTGGCAAGGTTTTTGGGGACGCCTGTTGGGGCTTTTACTCGTGTGCTAACCAACTTAAAGGGGGGAGGGGGGCAATCAATATACGCGCTTAGACATGCCTGGAGAGTGTTGCACTCTCGTGCTCGTGGTCAAAAATCCGTTTAGATTTGACGAAAGCTTTAAACTTATACATCGCGGGAGGGGAAAGAAAGAGAGGGGAAGGTGTTCGTCAACAATTGTGATTCAAATGCCGGTTTTTTTTGCCGAACAAATGTGACCTCAAGTCAGTTCATTATTTTCACTAATCAGTTGATCTACAAAATAGCGATTGCGATAAGCTGACAAGTGTGTACACACACACATACATATGTGTAAATTCCTTTGTAAAAGTGTTTTTGTGTGTGTGTTTGAGTGGGTGTGTGGCTCTATTACCCAATTAATGAATACGCCGCAATCGTTCTTTAATTAATTGCATTTGGTTTTGCTAAAATAAATTGAAATTAAAATATTGTTAACACATCGAGACCTCACATCTGATTGGGCTTGGTCGGCTTATCGAATTATGGGAAATCGGATATCGAATTTCAATTCCCAATTGGGTCACGGTCAGCGATATTAACAATTATTAACGGTTTCTAAAACAGGTGACTTCGAATTAGACAAACTCCAATGAAACAAATTTACAAGTACACAATTCGCACACGCACAGAATCGCGCTCAGTCAATCGCGCATCAAAATTATGTAGGCCTGTGTGGGAGTTGTGCAAGCAAGAGACAAGAGTAAAGAGAGGAGAGGCGAAAGACGAGAGAGCGTAGAGAGCAGTTTCGCGTAGACAGGCCCAAAAGCACAAAGCACAAGTGCAAATAAAACAATAAAAACAAATGAACGAAGCACACATATCGACAACTATATGTGTGTGTTAGTGTATGTGTGTAGGTGTACACATTGTACCTATAATAATGTACAGCGTACATACTTATGTATGAATATCTTTATATATATACATATACATACGTACAGTCTTAACAAATTGCTGTGCACACACGCAGAAAATAGTAAATGTTTATTTAAGCGCAAATAATTCACGCAGACATATACACAAATTCGTTTAATTAAACAATTACATTGCCAAAAGTGCAGAAAGCAAATGCGTGTTAAGCTTTACATACACGCAAACATAAATCACAGATTCTTATTGGACTGCTAATATAAACTAACGGTAAAATTGCCAATTGTTTTTTTTTTATTCGAAAACTGTTATGCAGTGGCTTTACCTATATTTTTATGTATGTATGTGTACAGATATATTTTGAGTGTTTACAGTCTTTACAAACATAGCAAATACACAATTTCAATCAAATCTAATAAAATATTTTGTTGAAACATCCAAGTCAAACACACAAACAAATACTGAATTCTGCCGCCGTAGCGTCAGCAGCAACAGCGACAGCAGCAGCGGCAGCAGCAGCAGCAGTAGCAACAACAACAGCAGCAGTCAAAATTGAAGCTTTGATTTTGCCGTAAGAGCCTTCAACTTCGCCTTCGCCTCCCACTTCGCCGCTTCCACTTCCACTTCGCCTTCGTGTTCACCCGATAAACCCAAACAAGCAAACCCAAGAGTAACAAATTAAATTTGGTTTTAGCCAATAGCAGCAGCAACAACAACAGCAATCATCATCATAAGAAAGAAGTAAAATAAAAACTCAGAGAGTGGAGAGCGTGAGTGCGAGAGAGAGCGAGAGGTAGTGAGTGCTAAACAGAGAGAGAGTGTGAAAGTGTGAGAGAGAGAGAGAGACAGAATAAGACAATCATCAACATTGTCGTCGTCGTCGTTCCGTTTTGTGGTTTAGCAGCAGCGTCAAAGTCAGGTGAGTGTTTGTACTTATAGTTATTGTTGTTCCTGTTATTGTTGTTCTTTTTCTTGTTGTTGTTATTATTATTACTATTGCCGTTGTTTCTCTCTGTTTGTTTCTCCACGCGATTAAATATTTTACGCGCTTATCAATAGCTCCAAGGGTGGCATTGCTTTATAAGCAAATAAAACGCAGCACACGTTCAAATTCTGCGGATTGCAGTGGGCTAAAGAGAGGTGAAGGAAGGTAGAGAGAAGAATAGAGACCGATTTCAAAAGAGCTCAGTCAGCTGCATAATGGTTATAGATACGCATTCACTAAAAGAGTACTCCATTTTCAATATTTATTTGATTTATAAATTTACGTAAAAACAATTATTTTGGTGCCTTTGTATGGGGAACTAAAGTTAATTCGATTAGTTGCACTCGATATAAAAGCATTCAATCCGAAAAAACATTCATTTATATGGGACACAAAGCAGCATCCATCAAACTCCAACATCCATCAAGATTACGAGGTACAACGTTGACGTACTAGTTCTGCAAATCCAGATTGGTAGTAGTAGTGGGCGTAAAGTGGGCGTGTAGTGGATGGACCAGAAGCAAATACTTGCTCACCAAATACCGTATAGCAATCAATAGCCTGCGGCAAGGTTCGTCGTCAGTTCCATTGACTGTGGGAATGGGAATAAGTACGGGAATGGGTACGGAAGTGGGTACGGAAGTGGGTACGGGTATGGTCTCGGGTACAGACAGGAGCACGCTTACGTTTATGGGCTTTCAGCTTAGAATCGTTTGCGCTGTCCTCGCTGGCCTCGCTTTTCCTGCTTCACTCCCTCGGGCTATCTCTGCCTCTCTCCCTACTTGCCACTGTAAGCCAGATTCCTTGGATGTCCGCACGTTTCCTAGCCGAGAGACGCTTATGGTCCTGACCCTGGCATCTTATTTCATTTGTGCGCTGCTGTCGTTGCTTTATTGATTGAACTGTGCCATTGGTACAGCAAGAATTTCAAGATGAATGTAATACATTATTGGTAGCTTAACGCTGCGGAGATAGCACTCAGCATCTTTCTCCAGCTTCGCTTCCCACATCTTCTCCTACTCCACTTCTTTCTTGGGTCCTGTAATTAAGCGTTACGCATACGTAAAGCTTATAATGAGCTTTGTTTCCTTTCATTCTTCTTTTTGCTGTTGTTGTTGCTGTTTGTGCATAATGAAGCGGCTTAAAAGCATTCGAGAGCACACATATATTTGGATACCAAAACATATTTTCCTTTATAGCTGTTAATTATGTGGTGAAAGAGGGAGCAGGAGGCGGGAGTGGGCAGTAGGTGGTGCTATTTTTATTTGGGATCATGGGTTCCGTTGTCTTGTGTTCAGTTTTGTAATAAGTCATGAAAAAAAGTTGGTTTTTTACTTTTTGTGTGTGTATGCGGCAGCTCAAAGGCATTTTTATTGACAGACGTAGGTGGGAGATAAAAAGGGGAGTGAAGACACACACACAGTGTTGGGCCTTTTTTCAGTGTATAGGTGTATGTGTGTGTGTGTGTGTGTGTTTGTGTTGGGCTTCTGCCATTGACAAGGGTTTTGTTGTTGCCTTTTCATTTGCTTCTTGCTGCACGTGAAAATCCCATCAGAGAAAGAGATAGCGACACGTGCCAGAGACAAGAGTGCGAGCGAGAAGCAACCTTTTGTGCAGGTTTATTTTGTTGCTTTCTGTTACTTCCGTTCTTGTTGTTCTTGCTGCTGATACTTTTATTACTTTTTCATTTCTTTTAGCGTTCAATTTTGCTCATTCTCTCTTTTATTCCTTCAATTTATGTATTATTTCATTTTGTTCGACTCAAGCGTATCAGAAAGGGCGGAAAAGCGATTGAAACAAATTTTCGTATAGATTTTCATGCAGGTGAAAAAGATAATGTCCGATTTTCCATTGAACGAGTGGGTTTATTTCTTTGGTTTTATGTTTATCCTAACAA
Organism: Drosophila cardini; assembly: GCA_018903735.1. Lineage (NCBI taxonomy): Eukaryota > Metazoa > Arthropoda > Insecta > Diptera > Drosophilidae > Drosophila > Drosophila cardini. The sequence goes on along the minus strand of JAEIGM010000001.1, from coordinate 10,346,789 downwards.
AAACAATCGAAATTTGTTGCTCGATCTCCTCGACGCATATGCAAATTAATTTTGGCATTAGGTTTGCCATAGCTACGGGCCAAAAATAGCGGAAAATAGCGCAAAATAAACAAAAGCAGAAAAACGAAACTCAAAGACTAACAATCTGTTTTTTGTTTTCTTCTTTTTCTACTTTTTTTTTTGCCAAACTGTAGTCGTAGTAGTTGTATACACAGCGTATGCGCAATAATTTTGTCCGTGTGCTTTTCATTTCACCTGGCGAAAAAGTTAATGCGTCGTGGGTCTTAATTCAATTTGGCAAAGGTATTAAAAAGTTTGTTCAATGTATTTAACAAAACTTAACTTAAGTTAACTAAACTTAAATGTTATTAATTAGTTTTTCGTCTACCAGACTTAACGTTAATTTAACTAGCTTCAGAACAAAAATACTATTTAAATTTCGCCTTCAAATTCATGACGTCAAAGTGAAATGTTCGAAGATTGATCATTTGTAAATATACAAAACACAAAAAGTGATTGTATGAGTGTTTTCATATGATTCATAAATGCGAAATATTGCGCATAATTTACAAAAACATTTTCATTTTATTAAGAAAATGGCCAAGAGTTTGTCCTCATATTGTGGTCTTCATTGCGTGGGAGTTGCGCCAAAACAAATACTCATCATTTTCCTCGCAAACAAACAAACAAATAAAAAAAATCCCGTTAATAAGAACAATCATCAAAATAAATATTCATTTCACCAGAGAAACATAAAATAAATCGAAGTGGAAATACTCTAAAAAAGTTTTGAGTAAAGAAATAAATTAGTTTAATTCGTTTTTCAACAGAATTTTCCCTTGGAAGTGTGTGAAAATGGTATGTAAAGAAAAGGGAAATGAAAATCTGTTTAATTGCCTTGCCAAAAAAAATTAGAAACAACTCACAAAAAGCAACTGCCAAACACAAAAGTCGAACAAGAAAAGCAAACGACCTTCAGCTTTGTAACAGAGTTTTCCCTCATTTCCCAACCAATTAATTATGTATCTTGCTTTCTTCCTCTGTCTCTATCTTGCTCTAAGCCGACGGCAATCAAAGGAGCAAACAAAATCCCAAGTTCATCAATATTTGTATGTAATTCTTGTGGTTTTCTATCTTTTTATAGAGCGTCAATTTGTAGTAACCATTCAACAATTAGCAACTTACGATAAGAACTTAATAGCTGTGACTAAAATAGCTTGAAGACTTACAAGTGAATTAAGTAGCTGTATCTACTTAGTAGTTGTAACTATTTTTAAATAGTTCCATTAGTAACATTTCTGCCTTATCTATTCAATAAACTTCTTTCTTAGACTCAACTCAAGTAAATAAAATCTTAAGAATGTGAACTTTTTGGCACAATTAAAGACTGTACATATTTAATATAAACTTAAGCTTAGTTTAAAATTCTCAAGTCCCTAATTTAAGTCTTAAAACTTTGGCTGTTTAGCATATTCCACTTGCTGCTTTGGTGCTCTTTGTAAAGTCACCAAACTAATTAGAACCAATGCGGTCGTGACTCGCAAACTTTCTATACAAAATTCTTAAGAAATCACTTTTAACAGACACTCGTATATTGTTTAAATATTTACATAAATTTCTTTTGGTAAGAATACTTTTGTGGTTTAAATAAATATGTGTTTAAAACCATCAAAATTGATAAGAAAATCCAGTAGATAAATTTGGTATAGCCACTAAGTACTATATAAAAAGTATATTGGTGCGATAGGGTTTGGGTCGGACGTCCGATAAGCAGTCCAAGCACGTGAGTTGCCCAATTCTAAAGCAATTTTCTGTCACCATCACATAACAGGGCCAATAGATTGCGTATACGTCGCGTTGTACGAGCTGAGACATGAGAAATGAGAGCTAACAGCAAACACTAAATGACTTTTAAAAGCCAATTAACGCACGATATGAGACTTGTAGCCGACATGGACATGCCAATATGCCAATATGGACTGTCAATATGTTTCGTTTGTCAATGGGAAATCGGTCGATATGTCACACGCCCGCACATTTAACAATTTTCGCCGCTCGTTTTGACAGCTATTTTTATTGTTGTTATTTTTGCTGTTGCTGCTGGTTCTGTTTCTATTGTTATATTCCCTTGACGCCTGTGACAAACAATTTTTTTCTTTTCGTTTGTGTTAAAACCCCAAAGATACAAAAGAATAAAATGAGTTTTCAGTATGCCACTTCTGGCCATTTGATTTTTTATTGCCGTCGTTCTGCTCTTGTCGCTGTTTCCAACTGAAACGTTAGACGCGTTTTTCCCGTCGCGTTTTTTTTATTGGCAGTAAATTAGACTTTCAGTCGTCGTTCCACTTACAAAACGTTATAAATATACGAGTACTTCAAACGTGGGTGAATCAAAGATTCATTGAATTTCAGCAGCTTACACAAAAAATTACTACAAATTGTGGATTTGTGTGTAGGCACTTGTAACAGTCTGGCAACGCTAGGCTTGCATGCAGCTGACTGCCATCACTAATAAATCTGTATCTAGCTATCTCGCTTTAGCCTGCAGCCTAGATACAGCTGTATAACAGCCGCTCAGCTGTAAGTCCTGTGCTCTTGAGACTGTGGCTCTCTTTTGAGCGCGTGACACTCTTGAGCGTGCCTCTCTTAATGAACTAGTTTACAGAGCAGCATCAGCTGTTTATCTACCATCAAGATCGTAGATAAGCTAACTACTCAAAATACAAATAAGTCACACAATTTATCTCAGCTGTGCCAGTTTCTAAACTTACTGATAGACCCTCGCTATATATACTGTATTCTACACTTCATTTGTCTGTTGTTCTTTTATGAAACGCATAAATTTAAAGCATTAAAAAATATATGTGTATATATTTTTAATATAAACCGATGCACAATACAAAATGAGAACAAGTAATGAAAAAAACGCCCACGCACAAGAAACTGAAAAGAAATTGACTCAACAAACAACGAATTCTGTGAAATTGAGTCAGTTTTTTAGCTTTGGATAAATTTGCAGACTCAATTTGAAGCTCATTCTGAGAGTCTGAATTGTCAATCTGTTGGCCAGGTTTCTCTTGGCTGTTAACTTATCTACTTAAGTTCATTGTTGACGCATTTATCAAATCTTCTTGGCCTTTCTCGCTCCCCCTTTGGGTATTTGCGTAACTTTTTAGAAATGAGCACTTTAATTTAAGGCTTATCAAAAGTCATATAAGCAAAGTAAATAAATAAATATACATAGTACTATATATTGTATATATATGTATATATATATATATCTTCAAACTGGCAACGCATTTGGTGACGTCTTTTGGTCAATCCACTTGTATCTACTGGACGGAGATTTGGTTTTGATGACACCTGGGATTTTACCTATCTCTCAGTGTCTCTCTCTCTCACTCTGTCTCTTCTTTTGTATCGCTATCTGTGGAAAATGTTGGCTAATTAGAAAAACTTTTATAGTAACGCGCAAACTTTTGATTTTACTGATTGCAAAACTTCGCACTTGGCTTTGGCGTCTTGCCAATCTACAGGGTATTAACAGGACATGGAGTATAGATATAAAAATATATACAGTTTGACTAAGTGACTGACTGACTAACTTACTGACTGACTGACATTCATGATGCTATCAGTTGCTGTTGCTGATGTTGTTTATGTTTCTGCTCCTGCGGTTCCAGAAAGTTTCTTTTTTTTTGTAGCTCTCAATTGCAAACTTTGCGTTTAATCGATTTAACAATTTGCCTTAGCGAGGCCAGACTGTTGTTGTTGTTTTTGCTTATAAGTAACTGTAACAGCAGCAGTAGCAGCAGCAGCTGTGTGACGTCAATTGGCTCCTGTGTCGTAATGGCTAATATCTAACAGCAAACAGTCAACAGTCAACAGCCAACGGGTAACAGACACCATAGCAAAGTGTGATCAGAACGAAAGTAGCCAAAGCTAAAACTAAAGCCAAAACTAAAGCTAAAACTAAAGCTTAAGCTGTAGCAAAAGTCGAAGTTGAAGCCATGTCAAAAGAGACATGGCTAAAGTTTACTTAAGCTCTTAGCCCTGCACCCCCTCTACCCACTCTACCCCCTCTACCCCTACCCACACACACACACACATATTGACGACAAATACTGCCCACAATAGAGCAAAACTTTCAATACGTAGGTGTACTACTTTGTTACTGTTATTATTGCTCTGTCTGTGTATGTGTGTGTGTGTGTGTGTGGGCCAAGTTAACTCTGTGCACTGCCAACACACTAAGCCATTATGTTTTCACTTTAATGAAACTGCTATAAAAGGCTCAATCTATATTTTAAAATCCATTCAATGATCTTGAGATCAAGTGAACTCAAGGCAAGGTAATCATTATTTTGACAGAGTATTTTTTAAGCCAAATGTTCGACTCTTGGTAAGGAAAATTAAAGAAAAAAGAGAAATTCATGTTAATTAAAGACTTTTCTTGATAAAACTTAAGTGAATTGAACTGAATACTCGTTTTGGTGTGAACTACTTCACCAAATGAATTTCAGGTAAAAGAAAGATTCAAATGAAAATTCCTCAAAAATAATTTCTTTAGTTTTTCCTATCAAAAATCAATAACTATTCCCACAAAAAATCCCTATCACGAGAGGAAACAGAAACAATAATTGAATGTACCCAGTTGGTCCAAAAAAAAGGAAGACTTCTAAGAATTCCAGAAACCCATCTTGTTAATTAAGAACTCAATCTTCTTTTTTGCCTGCCAATATCCTTTACACATAAGTGTGTGTGTGTGTGGGTGTGTGTGTGGGTGTATGGGGCATGAATGGAAACAGTTCGTTGACTGCATCAGAGGACTACTCTGATTTGATTAGCCTTTAAGAGACATCTGCCTGCTGTTGCTGTTTGCTGCTAATTGATGTCAGTTCGGATCAGAATTGGGATGCAGCACACAGGGACAGCGGCATCCGCATTGGTATTCAACTTGTGGGCATCAGCTGCTGGCAGTGTTGACATTTAAGCAGCAAAATAGCTAGATCTTTAGTTAAGAACTTTGCTAATGCATAACTTTTTTAAAACTTAGTCGATTTTAATATAAAATATCAGTTTAGTTAAGGTTTAAAGTCTACATTTATTCTGCATTTAAATTTTTTAATTTTTAAAATTTTAAAGCTTTATAAATTTGTTAAATCTGTACCGATTTTCATAAGGAAATCAATTCCTTTTATAGTTGGAACTCTTAATCAATACTGTATTAAAATTATGTTAACTTACTCTACTTCCACAGCTAACATTCTCTGTTAACAAACTAGCTGTTTTTTTTAGCCATTGAAATTCTGTCAACACTGACTGCTGGCCATTAACTATGTGTGGCCAACAGCAATCGAAAGTTGTCTAAGCAAATTATGGCCTGTCCTCGCTTGGCTCTGCACTAATTGCTAATGCCAGAATCTGCTACACATTCGTTGCCACTGGCATTTAAGCCATCAAATTTACAGTTATGCCTGTTTGGGGCATGCAACTGCATTGCACTTGCCACAAACTTGTATCTGATCTACAAAAACTCTTTAGAATTCTTTTATGTTTCACTACGCAAAGCAGTTTGATTAGATTTTTTTGCTTTTTCTGTTTTTTTGTCTCTCCACTTCACTCTCTGTCAATTTTCTTTGCTTTTGTTTGCAAAAGTTTTTCTTCTTCTTCTTTTTTATTTTCTAAACAAAATTGACTTTTATTGTTTGCTGAAAATTGTTTGCTTATGTTTTTTTTCTTTGCTGCTGTTGTTGCTGTTGTTGTTGCTTGCTTGTTAAGAAAAATTGTCACAAGTTTTGAGTGCGTTCGTTGTTTGCCTTCTGTTTGCCCTGCGCGCCCTTTTCGTGCCTTTTCCCCATCAATTTCTTCGGAGTTGGTCCAAAGTCTTTCCAAAAAAGATATGGAGAAGAAAAGGTTCAGATTTCATTGCTGTTGTTGTTGTTGTTGCTGCTGCTATCTCGAGCGGCTTAAAATGTCGCTGCATGTTAAGATGCTTAAAGTGCGGTAAATTTGTCAAAGCTGACGATCCAAGCGACCCTTTATATAGCAGACATAGAGGATAACATTTGACTCCAAATACCCTCTACCTCTCTCTCATACCTCTCCCTCTCTCTCTCCTTCTCTCATTCTCTCTCTCACTCCCTCTCTCTCTCTCTCTCTCTCTGCCCTCGTTTAAGGAGTTAGGTCAACATTTGCTCGTCCACTGCATAAATTGCTATGCAGAACAGTTAAAAAAAATAAAGGGCCTGCATACCTGTCTATATATACATGAACAGCACTGTACTACATGTATGTGCTTGCTTTATTATGCTGTATATAGTTATACATATATGTATATAGACAGTTATGTTTCCGTTTGCAACATGGAGAGCTTTGTGGCATTACGTTGTGGAAAGTTAAGGGCTTCCAGCTACATGTTGCGCTTTTGTAGTGCACTCATATACCCATGTATATGTGTGTGTGTGTGTGTACACGCATGACTACTCACTCCCATACACCCAAAGATACACACACACATACACACACGCCGCAGACTCGCAACATATGCAGTTATAAATAAACATAAGTTGTCGCTTTCTCGCTCCCATTTTTCCATTTCCCATTTTCCATTTCCTATCATGCCCTACCACCCCCCCCTACCCCTTTTCCCCCTCCCTTTTATATGTATGTATGTTTGTATGCCACAAGCAACAGTTTTTCATTTTATATTCCTTTTTGTTCATTGTCCTTTGGTCAAAGGCGTGTGTGCGTGGCTCGTTGGCTGCCGCTCAATGGGCTCACATATGTGTGTGTGTGTGTGTCCATGTATATATATTGCTGTGTGTAGTGGTTGACTTAACTGTACAAAGTTTGAAGTACTTTTTGCTTGACACAACAACTTTGTTATTGCAAATGGCAATTTTCAAACTCGAAATACCACTCATTATCTGCTTTACTTGGAAAAAAAGGCAACAGCAACAATAACACAAAAGTTCTCTATGGAAAATGTAGAGAATAAACAAGTTTATTATATAGATACAAAGTGGGAAGCAAAATTGATTTATTTCTATCCAAGAAAATACTTTACATAAGTTTATTTTATTAATTTGCTATGAAAATAAATTTAATTGTACATAAAATATTAATTTTTTATTACTTTTCCTTTGAAACAAAGTTAAATTGACATTTAAATATATAGAAAAATATATTATGCACTTAAAATTATTAAATAAATTTTGTTTTATATTATATACAAATATTTAAAACTTTAAATAATAGTTACAATTATTTAATAAATTTTGTTTATTAAACAGTAGTATTTACACGGTCTCTTAAGCAACTTTTGCTTATTTAAGTTACTTTAAAAATTAAATAAAATACTTAAAAAGCTAAATAATTACCACAACTTGCCCTTATACATTTTTAAACAGATTACTTTATAAAACTACCATTAAATGTGAAAAATAGTTAACAAATTAAGTAGATTAATGCGCGTTGCAAGAACATTTGAGCCACTTATTGGCCAACATCAACTGAATTGAAATGAATAATCTATTTTAAATTATGCAATTAATTGATGTGAGCAGGGAAAATAAATTGTTAGCTATTTATTTGGTAATTGGTATGTGTTTTGTTGGCTAAAATGCTGCTGGGTTAAGTGCCTGGCCTCTTTGGCATGACTTTTCGTATACATATACATTTTTAACTATAGAATTTTTAGCATTGTTGCTGTCACATTTTTCCCATATCAATTTAGCATATAGAAGTATATATATTTGTATGTTTTGTTGCTTTGTTTTGTCACATTTTCGTAAATAAGTGCGACAATTTAAACATTTGAATATTTAAATATGCATATGGCAAGTGTGTCGTCTAAATGGCCTCAACTTTTATTTATCGCTCTCGCAAATGTCACTCGAGCGTTGCAAACAACAATGTTGTTGTTTTAGTTGTTGTTGTTGTTGTTGTTGTAGTTGCTGTGACAGGCTAACATTCCATTGGTGGGCATACGATATCTTTATGACTTGGCACAGTTTATAATATGGGTGAATTGATTGTCACTGCCACATTTATGGGGGGGACCATTGCACAGACTGGTCTGCATATTAAATATTACGTATACGCCATGTCTGACGTCAGAGCTACCTGCATTTTGTCCATATCCACAAATTGTTTATTCAGTTGATTTGATCGAAATCTAGCCAATTTTAAGTGCAAATTCCAATGCAGTTTCCCACACTCAACCAATGACAGGATAACAACAGAAACACACACACACATATTTGACGTCACTTTAAAGTAGGCTTTAGAGGGGAAGGGGGGGGGGAGTCATGTCTCTTTTGTACTATGTATATTGTATATGACATTAATGGTCTTTGGCCAGTTTGGTAAGAGGCTAAGCTTTCGGCCATGTTGTAAGTGATTTTCAATGCAGTTGCATTTGTCGTTCAAGTCATTTGCATAAATGTTCTGCAAAATGCTAAAGTGGCATTTGAAATAACAGCAAACAGCAGTAACAACAACAACTAGAAACACATATGAGAAATGGCAATGAGAAAACGAGTGAAATTTAGGTTTATTTAGCATTTTGCCGCTTGTTTAGCACATTTTGCACATTAACCCACATGCAGAAAGGAAGTCAGCGAGTGAAAAGCTAGGAAATGAGGGGGGAGTGGGGGGAACACACAACACGGGACACTGAAGGTGTGTGTCTGTTTCTATTGTTTCGACCATGGCGGCCATTTTGCATTGTTATGGCCAAAGACGAAGGCAATTTTCCAACGGCTTTTTACATAATTATCCATTTTCTTTTTTCTTTTTTTTGTAAAGCAATGCCGCGACCCACTTTATAAACACATTGTCGAGTTTGGTATGTGGAGGAGCTACTGTATCATATGAATTCCAGGCATATCTACCTTGAATATCATTTTTAGCACAATTTCTTTATGCAAAACACACGTTAATTTAATTTCTTCTACTGTTATGCTAACGAGTTTTGCTTAAAATTAAATAAACATTTGTGCTAAATACTTTAAAGTTAATTAGGATAATGGCAAAGGGGACTGTGATTACAGTTTGGGGTTTTTTTAAAGTAATTTACATGTTTCTTTTGATGTATAATGAATTTTTACATAATATTCGAATTTAATTCTTTGGAATTCGCTGTGCGCTTTAATTATGTGCAACTATTTAATTGCTGTCTAAAATGTTTTAACTATTTTCGGTTAACAGTCCTTGAACATTTCGACATTCATTTATCTATTTGTTTGTTATTCAAAGAATAATTCCAATTACTAATTAACGATAATTGGCTTTTCACAATGATGCTTGCATTGAAATTGTACACGTATTTTGTCTATTGAGCGCATAAATGTATGCTATACTAATTGGGCGCAGTGCGTGTGCGTGTATGCGAGCGTGCATGTATGTGTAGGTGTATCGAGTATCGGCCAGAGATGTGCAGCTTATATACCCTTCTCACTCGCTCCTGTCAAGCTGACTGCTGTTATTGGTTTTGTTTTCCTGCCTGTTAATGGCGCAACAAAACACTTTTAATTATCACCACATACACACACACACACACACACAAACACACACACAAACACACACAGAAGCACACGCAGACGGTGTTCAGTTTATCGACTACAGCATGGCATGCAATCAAAGCAACCCAACGAACTGGAACTTTTAATGGGAAACGACACTGCATATCGAGCAAATCGGGAGACAGAGAAAGAGAGGGGGAGAAGGAGTAAGAGAGTGAGAAGGAGAGGGAGAGGGAGTAAAGCAGAGAAGTTGCAGACGTAGAGCTGGTTGCCCTTCAGTGCTCAATTTGCCACCTTCTTCTCGTTATTATCTGGTGCCACTTGCCATGTTGCTAATTGCCAAAAAAATAAAAAAAAAAAAAAAGAAAATAAAAAACAAGAAACAGAAAACAGAAAACAGAAAAAGAGAAAGAATAAAATAGCTGAGGTGGTGGTGAAGCGGTGTAAAACAACGCTCATGCGCAAGTTGAGCTGTCTTTTATTTTCTTGACTGTTCTTTAATTTCACTTCTATTTTTTTTGTACTTGTTGTTTTTGGGTGCGAGGCTTGTTTGCCGTCAGCACGCGCCGTTTAACAGACACGCGCTACAAATTTACCAAAAAAGTGAGTTTAAAATTAAATTGGAGACAACAGCAGGCACTTGATGAGGGAGGAGGAAGACGCGACAAATGCGTCATGTAGATAAACGTTTTGTTACAACACCATAATCACCGTAGTACTAGATACTTAGATACATAGATACACACGCACAACAACAGTAGCTTTGCTGTGTGTATTTTTGCTGGCGTTTAAACCAGCTGCTTTTGCCTTGTAATTGCGCTCTAATTTAACGCTAATGAGCGCCAGATCATTTGCCCAACAAGTTTGTCATCATCATCATCATCTCCATCGTCATCATCATCGTTATCATTGTGATAGAATAGCCAAAAATAAGTGCAAGTAGATGAATGAGAACCTTTACGACACTTTGCATACTTTACAGTCTCTATTTATTTATGGCTTCCTCTTCATCTTGGTCTTCATCTTTAGCTTCTTTTGGACCGACAGAAACAGAGTGGCGGAAAATCTAGACAAGTTGAAGACCAGCTGGTTGTCTGCTCTTCTATTCCTTTGCTTTCCCCTCCTTCCTTTACTTTTCCCATTGTCTCGACTTTTGTTTCAAGGATTTGTTTTAAAAGCATTTACTTTGTGGCCAACTTTTTGCTAAGGTCAGGCACATAAAGTGCGAGATTTGTGAAGCGGGTTAAGTCAAAACTGTCGCACAAGTTGTAAATTGTTGCACTACAGCTCAGATCTGAGACCAAAGCTAAATCTAAGTTATGAACAGAATTAAAACAGCATAAAAGTTAAACAAATATAAATTTAAATTCATTAAATTCCACAAAATTCTCTTTGTTTAGTTTAAAATTCTTCAAGCACTCTTCAATTCCGACATTTATTGGCATTTGGAAATAAATTGCATTTTCCCCAGACACTTTTATGCGCCATGATTTTTCATTTCTCGTGCGCAAAGCACAAACGAGCATAAAAAAACAAAAAAAAAACTGTAAATGTAAAGAAAATCTCGAATGCTTTTCAAATGTAATGTAAAACGATTTGAAGTTTTATGCATGCACAAGAGACAATCCAATAGATTAGAATATAATTGAATCAAAGCAAAAGACAGAAAACCACAGCCCAAAGAGTGAGAGGGAGAGGAGGGAAGAGAGAGAGATAGACAGTGTCAAAGGTTAACTGACAAATCGTTGTCTTCGTGTTGGAGGAAAAAACCAAAGCAAAGTCAAACAAATTGTGTTGAATTGATAAGGAGAGATGTGATATACATATACTATACACAAGTCTTTGAACCACCCTCTGTAATTCAACTGTGCTTATCCTGCTCTCTCTCTCTCTCTCTCTTCTCTATCTTTCTGTTACACTTTTTTCGTCTCCTTTTCAGCTACGGCTGTCTACTGTGAAATTCCTTTTGACAGCGACATCTTTAAGACGTGCCAATACCATTGTGAGATACTTTATGCCTCAAACGAATAACTCACATGCCCCAGACATGCAAGTATGAGTGGGAGTACGAGTGGGAGTGGTAGTGGGAGTGGAAGTGGGAGTACGTATACGGGTTACAATTACTGGCAATTGTATTATGAGTATGAGTCAGCGTTAGTGGCATGACAAAATGTTTAATGCCCTCGGAATAGCATTCGCCAAAGTCTTTTCCCATTTCTCATTACGCATACGACATGTTGTGCTGTCCTCTTACTACACTTCTCTCTCTATCTCTCTCTCTCCTTGTCGGTCGTCGTTACTCGTCCTTTGGCACATCGAGCGCGTTAATAAATCAATACCCAGGCGTCGTATTTTGACAAACATTTCAAGCTGATAACCTTTTTACTTTAACACCGGTGGCACTGCCGAGCAGGCCAAAAGGGCCAGCACACCTTGAATACACACACACACACACAACCACACACACATACACCCTCTTATATACTTTGCAAAAACAAATAAGCATTTTGCCATTAAAGTTGCGTGACGAACTGAAATTTGCGCCAAAGACTCGCGGGACTCGTTTTTCTTTGCTTCCTTTTTTTTTTTTGTATAAATTTTTTTATTATGAAGCTTCCCACATGTGTGTGTGTGTGCGTGTGTGTGTGTGTGTGCTGATTCTGACATTTACGGTTGTTGCGTTTGCTCGCTGTTGCCGTGCCCGTCTAAAAGCTCGGTTTTCTGCTTTTTTTTTTTCTTCTTTGGTTTCTCGTTCGTCATTCTTGCTACGTCTTTAGCTCAGTGCTCACTGCTCAGCGCCCTAAAGTATGCCTCGACATTTGCTTTGATGCCTTTCGTCTATACATGTGTGTGTGTGCTCTGCGTGTGTGTGTGTGTGTCGTTCTTGTTGTCAGAGTGAACGGGACGCGTGTTTTTTTGGTGAGGCGACTTCATGCTTTAGTTGATATAAGTCGTCTCTGCATCCACTCAGGACAGCTTTTGCTTGACTTGCGGAAAATTAAGTGCTTGTCGCTCGGCAAAAGCCGCTTTCTTTCTTTCTTCTCCACTTTTTTTTTCTTCTTCCATTTCTTCTTTTTGCCTGCCACTTTGATGCATTGACCGGAAACGACTGAATGCAAAATGGCAAGAAGAAATCACCATATAAGTAGTTAAGCATAAATTTTCTTGAAATGTCACTGAATATCTTTTGAATACATTACACTTTTCAATGAAATGTAATGAAAGATTAGTGATAAAATAATAGTTGCCCTTCAGATTCAATGCGATAAAAGTTTCTAAAGTTTAACTAAGTTTTTAAAAGGTTTACAAATCAAATAAGATTCGTTTTCCCTTTGATATCAATTTGTTTTTCATTTTACTTCATAGGTTTTCCAACATTTTCATACCAAAATTCTGTAATTATAATTTTTATAGCCTTTTTCCCAAAACAACACTTTGTGTGCTTAATGAAAAATCAATTTTCCATTATTTATCAATTAGAATTTTAACTCTCACACACAATTTATAGATAGATTTATGGACTCTCATATTGATTTAGATGGTAATTTAAAATTTTTAATAGCTATCGCTCTACCTTAACCCCTTCTCTCTCTTCTTACTTATCTCCCTTCCCCTCCCCTCTCTCCTCCCTCTCTATCTCTTTGTTTTTGGGGTGGAATTCAAGTGGCAAGTGGTTCAAGTGGTGCATAAATTGCCTATTTAATGGATCGTGTGCGTTGTTTTTGGGTTTATTGTTTATTTTGCCGGCCAACAAGCAAAAACAATTGCAATGAAAATCAAAATTTTAATTATGCATTTTAGCCAACCACAAAATCTGGCCAAAATGCGGGTCAGAAAAACTTTGTGAGAGACAGACAGAGAGAGAGAGAGAGAGCAAAGCCAAAACGGCATTCAAGTGTTGCCCCAAGAGAATTTTCATTTATAAAATTCTTTATTGTTATTGTTGTTCCTGTTTGTAGTTGTACTTGTTGTTGTTGTTTGTGTGCCAGGTGCTGCAGCCATTGAAAATATGAATTTTCCACCTGACCATATCAAAATTTTATATTCTTCAACAGCTTTGTTTTGCACAAGCTTTGTTAGCATCGCTTGAGCTGAGAGTGCTCGACTGTTGTCTACCCAGCAAACAGTTTTGTTAGTGAAAGCATTTAGCCATTTTGACTTGGCTTAAACTAGATTATGACTAAAGAGTACTTTGTTTAATAGAGTTTTCTTTAAACATTCTATGAATTCTTGCGCATAACCCACTTAGTTCTTAGCCCTTTGTATTGATTCACCTCCCCTTCTGACCAACATGGCTACCAAAGGGCATGGGGTAGCACGCTTTGCCCCATAAAACTCGCGTAACCTACACTATAACTCCATTTGCATACATAAATATTTTTTATCTAACTACCAGCTTTTACCCATTTGATTTTATTGCCTCCATAGGGTATATTACACTATAAACCTTATGCACATTTAGTTAAAGTCCGCTTAGTTAACCATTCATGTCTTGTACCATATTTGGCTTATTTATGGATTTCTTTTTTAAGCCAACTAACGTATCGTATTGCACTTGAGTTTTATGTTTATGGCCTTGATACAGTTTTTATTTTTGGTATATGGCTAGAGAGATACCCTTTAGCTAACGTTATGCATATCGAGCATATCGAATGCATTTGCTTTATGCGGAATTGATTTTGCTGCCCATTAACACTTGACCCAATTCGATAAGCCAACACACGCACAGCTACACACACACCCCCACACACACACACACACAGAGGGACACACTCTTGCTCTTGAGCTGAGGTCAAGTTAGGTGTAGTTGGGCTGGGAAGTCTCTGTCAATGACAGAGGGCCAATGGCAGAGTCAAATGCGTTGGACACATACTAATAAGTAACGGGAACAACAGATACAAACAACTACAACTGTTGGCCATGCTGCTTTGGGCCAGGCTCATTCACTTTGGCTAATTATTTATAGTCGCTTAATGCCTGGCGGAGTGTGTCCACACATATTATGAAGTCATTTAAAACCTGAGCACAGATGTCTCATATTTGTTGACGTAATTTGATAGCTGCTGGCATTTACTGTTAGCTCTTACCTCTTACCTGTTACCTGTTACCTGTTGGCTGCTGGCTATTACCTGGAAAGAAGCAGGACACTTTTATTTTGGTCAGTTACTATTTTTTTTTTCGTTGTGTGTCATCTGTTGCCTCAAGGTTCTTGGCCAAGGTCAGAATCTCGTTTGCCATCAATTGGCAACATTTGCATTTGTGACATGCACAAAATTCAATTACAACTCAGCTCAAACTGCATTTGCCCTAATGTACTCACAAGTGGGTTCAACAGGGCGCAGAACACAGTCAACTACACTGTGAGAAAAACTATTTAAAAAACGTTTAAACTTTTGTTGAAGCTTAAAACACAAAATTAAACAGTTTTTATAGCCAAGGTTATCTTTAAAATGGTTTTAAAACACACTAGACTTTAGAAGCTACTAATTTTGTACAGTGTATGAGTTTATAACTGCTGATTTATGTACCACAGCTCTGTTGCGGTGCTGCAACATGCTGGGGCATGCCACATAGCAGAACATAATCATTTTACTGGCACAGCAAAAGAACCTTTCGCTGAGTTTGTTGACTCAGAGTCAGACTCAGGTGCAACATCAGGTGTGCGTAGAAAGTTGTGAATTTTGCAGTTTTCTACATTTGTTCCCTCGACTGCAATGGCGACAAAAATGGCTAAATTAAATTGGTTAATCATATAAAACTGTTGCAATCCCCGGCGTTATCATTATGACCATAGCCATAAGGAGCTTAATAATGATCAAGAAGATAATGATGATTAAGATGATTATCTGGATGTTGACTATAAGTGCAGCTGGAAGGCAACTTGTGGTTGCTAAACGTGAGTTGCTTAAACTGAGGTGGAAACTCTCTGAAGATATGTGCTTAGAGGGGTGTTTAGGAGGTGTGTTGTGTGTGCTAGGTGTGTGTGTGTGTGTGACAGCTCAGCAGGAGACTGCCATTAGCAAAATTGCCAAAATGTTACTGTACAAAATGTGAGTTTATTAAATTGAAAGACTTTGCTTAACATATTTAAATATCAAAATTGAGTTGAGCTTCGATTTGGGAAGTTAACGATATAAATACAAAAGATATTTAAATGGAATTTGGTTAAATTTGTGTTGGATAACATATACTATATATACTTTATGAAACAGCATATCAAATTTAGTTAAAGTGGTCTAAAATCGCTTTAAATTTCAGCTTCCCCCTTTAGCTCTATTTAGTAACTGTGTTTAAACTGTGACTATATTAAATGGAAATGCACTCAGTTTAAAATTAAATCATGTAGCTTCAGTTGACATTTGAAATTAAAGTCAAAGTCTCAACGGTTATTGAAATTTCCAACGTTGTCAGCAGCAGCAATTTAAAGTGACTTGTATGCAGACATTGCGTATACGCCGCGTGTACGAGTGTAGGAAATGCATTTTAACTTCACGCTGAGTGTGTTGGGGTGTTTGTGTGGGTGTGTGTTGGGGTGTTTGTGTGTGTGTGTGTGTTTGTGTGTGGCATCTCCATTTACAATGCCAGCTCACTCTCTGTGCTACGCTCCGGAATTCGCAGCGGAAATTGTAAGGAAATGAAAATGGCTTAAGTTTTTCTTGCTGTTTGCATTTTATTTGTCTAGCGTATTTTCCACCCACTTTGGTGGTTTCTTTTTTTTGCTCTCGTTTAACTCGACTTTCAAGACACTAAACTGAACGACACTCGAGTCTCGCATATCGAACAATTCACCTAGTGTACAGTCTGTCCATCAGTCTGTTCGTCTGTCTGTCCGTCTGTCTGTCCGTCCGTCTGTCTGCGCTATTTTAAGTTGTTGCTTTCAAAGCATGTAATTTATTTATGCAGTGCATTGCGTATTACGAGTACACCGAGTAAACCACCTTGACCCACTAATTGAACGCCTCGTCGATGTTGACTCTAGTCGCAAATAGTTTTATCTCTCTCTCTTTCTGCCTCTCTACACCTGTCTCTGTCTATCGGCAGGTGAGAAATGCAACAGTCTCGTATGTGACTAATAAATGACTTTTAGTTTTCTCTACAAACCTTATCTAAACTTTAAATCAAATTTAATTTTTTTCTATTTATAATACATGATCCCAAATGGGCGTATGTTGAAATATGGGCGTGGTTGTAGTCGTGGGCAGTTGCAGCACTTAGTGCAGAGCCATTTAACTGTCAATTGATGGCAATTCGCAATTGGCAGTTGGAAGTTTGGCAGTTGATTGTTGATTGTTGGTAGTTAGCTGCTGGCATTTGGGCCACAAAATTGCCACAGGCTGCTGGCAGCCTTTATTAGTTTGTAATTTTTGATTTAAATATTTATTTATTCGCTGCTCTCTCTCTCTCTTTTGTCTCTCACTCTCTCTCTCTCTGTTTCTCTTCTGTCCGCAGGCCAAGTTGAATATTAATGAACTTAATTGAAAAACTTGGCTCAAAAAACCAAACAGTTGAGCGACTGTGTGTGTGTGTGTGTGTTGGAATGGGTGTGCGTGTGTTGATCCACAACAATAACTGCTCCTTTTGCCAACATCGCCCGCCAGCAAAAGCACAAAATTAATTTCCAAAATTACGACAAATACTTGAAATGTTGCGGGTACTTGTAACTTTTGCAACAAAGTCTGGCAACGTGGCAGGAAGCCGCCTAGACGCTGGTTGTCCTCCCCCCTGCACTGCTCTGCTCTGCCTTGCCAGGGTTGCCAGCGGGTAGCTGCGGTATAACAATAACTGTATCTCAATGCACAATTTACATAATTACGCATATTTGGCGTAAACTTATAAATATTTATGTGCTGGATTTTAAACGAAGTTGTTTCACAAAGTTTCTCCTATCAGTTGAGTTCCAGGAAAACGTGGAAAATTCTATAGGGACTGATTTTCAGTGCAACACAGTTTGCTGCAATTTAAAGCAATTAAACTGTGATTTCTGCAGATAATTAATTTTTGTGTATAAAAAAGTCAACTATAGTGGAAAACTGTTGTATTTAAATAAATAACGAGTAAAATTAAGTGTTGGAATTATAAAGAGATTAATATGTCTGATTAACACATGTTTACGCTGTGCATACCCTACAGCTTTTACAGTAGGGTACAGTAGGGTAGTCTAAGCTTTCCATTACAAAGAGTTTAAACAATAAAGGCTTTAATAATCTATTGTATAGTAATCTATTGCATAATAACCTTTTTGTCAACAATTTCAGCTGCAGTTCGATGGCTATCTGCAGTGCACTGCTTGAAAATGAACTGCTTGCAGCACACTGCTTACCTACTGCAGCTGCAGCTGATAAAAATCTTAAGGCAATTTAAGCAAATCTTAAAAAGTAGCAAAAGTTTAACTAAAGTTGACATTAACAAGACTGAAAAGTACAGTGGGGCACACCCGACAGTATGATACTCTGCATTTCATACTGATTATATGGTTATGTTAAGAAAATCGGTATTTTAAGTATTTTAGATTTTGATTGCGATTAATAGTGCTAGTTGCCCAGAGTATAAAAGGGTATGACTCTTTAAGATATCGCTTCATTTGGCTGAGTTATACATAGACGGACAGACTGACAGACAGACAGACGGACATGGCTATATCGACTCGGCTTGTGAAGCTGATTAAGCATATATATACTTAATGGGGTCGGCCACGCCTCCTTCTGCCTGTTACATACTTTTCACAAACCAAATATACTCTTGCAGAGAGTATAAAAATGTGTAAATTTACAATAAATTCAATGTTAATAAATTATGCACAGTCAGTGTGCATATCTTTTTGTTACAGACTGTGTTAACTGCAACTTTATTATGCGCTCTAACTTAAGAACTGCAAATTATGCACACTACACACTCACTACATAAATAAATCAATGGCTGTGTGTGTGTATGTGTGTGTGTGTGTGTGCTTATACGTATGTGCATACTATATACATGAGTGTAATTTTGGCGTCCCGCTGCAAACAGCGAATTAGCATTAAGCTCACGTTCAACGTTTTCTACGAACGCAACAAACCGGCGACACAATAAAAAAAAAGAAATAAGAAAAAATCAACAAAATTACAATTTAAAATAAATAAAATATTATAACAAATAAAAGCAAAGAAAACAAAGCAAAAAAATGAAGAAAAATGAAAAATGAAAACTGAAAAATAAATATTGTGCAACGTTGAATCACGCGCCAAATGATGACGCGAATAATACTTAGGTTGAATGAGAGCTAGTTATAGTTATAGTTATGGTTATGGTTAGCTTGTTTGTATTGTTCTTGATGAGGTGTGTTCGTGTCGTGACATGTCGTGTTGTGTTGTGTCTTGTTTGTGCATGTGCCTGTGCCTGTGCCTATGCCTCTGTTTGTATGCTCATCGTGTTGCTGGGGAATAGCTCCCCCGGGCAGCCTACTAAAAATGACCAATGGGAAACCGGCGGACACTCAACTGGGGCTCGAGGTCAGAAACACGAGTTGACAAATTACAAATTGCTGGCGGGGGGATTAGGGAGGAGAAGAGGAAGAGGTAGCACAAGAAGGGTAGGAAAGTGAACCAAGTCAGTCTCTATGAATTATGATTATCTAGAGCTGTGTGTGTGTGTGTGTGTGTGTGTGTGTGTGTATGCTCATGTCAGACGTCAGCTGCAGCTCAAAAATAACAGCTCAGTTGAGTTTAGTTGAATTTAGTTGAGTCTCAGTTGCAATTAGTGTTAAATTGTTTTTTGTAATCACACAACAAGGCTATATTCCCATGCCACGCCCTAAATCTGTATCTTATCATGCATAGCTAATAAAATTTCCAATAAATTTATTTATTTTTAACTTGCATTTTCATGAATTTAAATTTGATTGCAAAAAAAGCAAACGATTGAGCTATTTTTATAGCTGTTCATAATAGTTATAGCAGCTGATAAAAGTTTATAAATAGCTGCTGACGTGCAGTCACATACAAAATTGTATAAAAATGAAAAAAAAAAAAAAAAGTGATTAATCAAATTGTCATTAATCATTATTCTTCTACCACATAATAATAATAATAATTTGCTTTCTGTTTCATTTCTTTCATTCATTTCCTGGCTATGAAATGACAGCACAAATATGTCTAGTGACTCAAGTCGACGCATTCAGGTGCCAGATGAACTTAAGGAGGTTCTACTGCAGTTCTCCATCGCCTATCTGGTTGAACAGCCAACGGATTTAATTGACTTTGCTGCCGAATATTTTACCAAACTACAGGCACACAGGCCCAACACAACCACAAGCGATATTGCCGATGATCAGCAGAGCATTAACTCACAAGATGGCGATGGTAAGTGATGAGAGTTATATAGTTATCGATTTCTGCTTGATTAATCGAACTACTTTGCTGTAAGCTGTTAACTGTAAACAGTTATCGATAGTAGTCAGTAGTTCAATTAATCGATTTGAGCCATTTTTTCGATTAATCGAACTATTTTGCTTTAAGGTGTTAACTTTAAACCGTTATCGATTGTTTAAGTTGTTAAATTAAGCGATTCAAGCTCCTATTCCTCGATTAATCGAAGTAGTTTTCTGTTCTACCTTTACTTAAGCATTAACAGAACAAATGTACTTAACGCTCTCTGTTGTCTTACCTGAAATAATCAATAGTTAATCGCTTTGTTAAGTAAATTTCGGTAAATGAGCAATACGAACATTGCGTGTCCTTAGAACGCTTCCTTCCACCGCCTGACACATTGAATGCGTCACATTTTCTGGCATTGCTTTAACGACTTTAACTGCGTGTATTGCAGTTTATATTCCCTACAGTTTTTTGCCTCCACTTTTAGCTTGTGCTTTTTATATTTTTAGCTCTTAACTTCTTAAGTTTCTTTAGTTTTTTTGTTATTGCCGTCATGCAATTTGACGTCAAATGGGGCGTATGCGCAATACGCATAAATAAACGCTGAAGGTCTCGAGGCCCCAAAAAATAACCAAACAAGTTTTGGCCTAAAACTCTGCACTAAATTCTAATTATAAAAGTAAAAGTCAAGTAAGAAAATAAAATAAAACGAGCAAAACCAAAAAAAAAAGGTAGAAAAAAATGTGGCGAATTTTAAAAAAGTTTTTTTGGGCGGCTGCACAAAGTTTGCGCCTGTGGCAAACTTCAAACTGTGTGTGTACGAGAGTGTGTGTGTGTGTGTGTGTGTATCTTATTATTTGCTATAATACGATGCACGTGTGCAGACAATTAGCGGCAGCTGGTCACGCATCCTGAGCGTTTGTCCTGCATCTTTGGCTCATATAGCACTATATCTTCGACTTACAAATTAAATAATAATGTTGATAAAGCTGTCAGTTTGGCACAACCCAGAGCAAGTTCTAAATCACACACACTCTAGTACACACACACACTCTTTAGCTGCTGTGCAGAGGCTGCTGGTTTGCGTGTTTATCTTCCGGTTAATCAAACACGCAGCAAACTCAAGGGACGTCGTCGTGTCAAGTGAGAAAATATTGCTTGCCCTTTTCACTTATCAGCTGTCTTGCTCTATACCTATCTCTATCTTTGTCTCGCTGTCTCTTGCTGTCTCCTTCTGCACTGAGTTTGTCATTAAAAATCTATTAATTGCGCACACAGCTCAAGAGCAGTGTAAACAGGCAAACAGGAAGTATTGCCCTTTGCCTTCTCTTCTCTATTCTCCCTCTCCTCCTTCTCTCTCTCTCTTTCTCTTCTCTTTCTATCTTTCTATTTCTCCCCCGTGGCCTTTAATTAAAGTTGGCACCGTCTGCGTCTCACTATTGACCTTTTTTTTGATTCACTTTACATTACATTGCTGTACCTCGAAGAAATTATCTTTGGCTTTGCTCAGTGAAGCCTTCAAAGGTTCGCAGCGAGCTCAGCTAAGCGAACGAAGCACGCAAATAGCTCAGCATAGAGTTGTGCGGGTGTGCCACGCCTCTTCATCCCCCACCACACCCACTGCATAGACTGTCTTTGAGGTCTATTTATGGTCAGCTTTATTTAAAACTGCTTAAAGCGTTCAACACAAACCGTGAAATAAGCAAAACTGTTGAAATATTAAGCATACGCTGTGTGGTACGCACAACAATTTTTGCGGGTGCCAAATTGTGGCTTAATAAGGTGTGTGTGAGAGTGTGTAAGAGTGTCTATAAGTGTGTGTGAACGGTGAACATGTTGTACATTTTATTAACGTTCATTTTGGCCACAAAAAAGTCAGCAACGAGCTATGAGACTTTTAAAACAAACAGGAGAGACAGAGCGAGTGATAGGTAGGCGAGGAGGGTGTGGTGTTTACGGGGTTTGCCGGGGTTAAAGCAATGGGCGCCCATTGAAGCATACCAATGAACAGCAGCAGAGAATTTTCGCAGTTTTCCTCGCTTCAACAGGCACAAAGGAGGCAAGAAACAGAAGGGAAGAGAGAAAGTATGATAGATAGAGTGGTAGAGAGTGGAAGGGAGATGGAGCGAGAGGTGTTGTTTGGGGTGTAGTAGGGCGTTTAAGGATTAGGCCAGTGCCACGCCCACTTGCTGACATGGGCTACGTATGGTTGGCAGTTACATTTCAACATTATTGACATGCCAGCGGCGTTTGCAGCACAAAACTCACGGAAATTGCTGGTCATGTCTATGTGTGTGTGTGTGTGTGTACATATATGTATTTGTGTGTGTGTATTGGGCTTGTGCGCCTCCTGTTGCGCTTAATGATAAATATAAAAGGCACCAAAACAAAAAATGTTCATGTTAATCGAGACAAAGCGCTTTGCTCTCAGTCTCAGTCTCTCATATATTTATATACATGGCAGCTGTCAATGTGTTCGTGTTCCCCACACACACACACATACACACTCCCAGTTGGTTGGTTGTGTTTAGTGATATCTATGTTGCCTACTTACGTGTACAGACACTATTTCCGCTTGTCGGTTTGTCGTTTTGTGTCGAGCATTTTCCTGCTCAAAGGCTGCTGTGGCTCCATCATCAGTTTTAGTCTCAGCTCAGACGTCACAACGTTAACAGGAAGAGCATACAGTCAGTCAGATAGTCAGACATTCAGTTAAACAGTCAGACAAAGAGTCAACCATTCAGACAGTCAGACAGTCATTCATTCAGTTAGTCCGCCATTCATACTGCGTGTCGCGTTGTCAGCAAACTTCATTATCATCTACAGCATCGTCATAATGAACGTTATACCGTTCCCATTCAGAGCCAGATAGAACGCGAACCGTGTTTTATACAAACGACAACTGCTAATTAAATTAATGCAGTCAACTTTTATTTGCCATTTTTAATTAAATTTCTGACATATGTGTGTGCGAGTGTATGAGTGAGGGAAAGTGTATGTGTGAGTCAGTGTGTGTTTAGGGTTTAAAGCTATGTTCAAGTAAAATGTATGTATGCATAGCAAAAACACTTTGTTTTAATTTAAAATACACTTAAATTAAAAAAATATAAAAAACTTAAAGTTACATAAACTAAACTAAAGTAAAACATAAAGTCGTATATAGAAATTCGGCTAGAAATACTATAACTTTAACAGTTATGCTTTTAAAAATCAATCACAGTACAAATTACTTGCTTATTTCTCGCTGTGTACTCAATTTGCTTGCAAAATCTATAACAAAACCTTTGAAATTTCTTAACTAATTGATAGACTGACACAATGCCTGATTGAATTATTCAAACAATCTACAAATACTCAGCTCAAAAGCAGATCAGCACCGTTGGGATATAAATAAATTAATCAATTTGTCATATTCAAGTGCCAATCGATGATTTATTTCTATTGTTTAACAATTGAATAAAGTATTCTGCTTTCAGTTTCCCACTATTGTTTAAAGACTTAAAGATTTGAGATCAATTGGCAGTGGCATAACTCAATTAGCGTTAGTATAAACCACTTAATTAATTAATAACGTTCATCAGCAGGACATTCGCTGCATTTGATGAGGCAAAACCACAAGGCTTTCAATCGCTTGAAATGCATTAACGCCATGACCGCAAGATACGAGTAGCTACACTGGACTACACAAATGCCAAATGTATCTTTGTCCTTCAGTCCGATTTGATCGCTCAGTGAGCTAAAATTAATAGTTGTTCTTGTTTTAAACAGCTTAAGTTGAAGGATAAAGTGCAAAGTGTACTCTGTGTTTAACTGACTGCACGGTGGGTGTGTGTGTGTGTGTGACTGTGTGAGTGTGTACGTGACTGGGTGTGTGTTTGATGGTGTGTGTAATTGCATCATCAAAGTGGCAAGTGCCACACTTGCAACGACTTTAACAAATGCCAAAGCAAACAGTATTCTTTCTATTAGACCCTGTAGCTAAGCAGTGCAGAGGGTCTGCTAAGTTTGTGTAGGAAAGTAAGATTCCTTCTTTTGTCTAATGAGTGGAAAATCAGTGTTTTCTAAAGAAAATTTTTAATTCTGGGTATACAGGGTCTATTTTTGCAGGTTTACCCAACTGTAGCTTTCTCCACTCCTTCATTTTTCACTCATATATATTTTTCTGTTGATTTTGCTGTTAAATCGAAACGGATTTCTCGCTTCTCGTGACACTCCAGACTTCAATTCGAGTGCATAAATATTTATAACGCATACGCAGTGTGTGACGGGCGTAATCTTTAAGAAAAACTCTCGTATACACTGCTGCGTATGCGTATGCGTGTGTGCGTATCTTTTCACCTTGGTCTTTATTTGAAACGTGTTTGTGCATAACAGGTTTGCAGTTTTCTCGTTGCTGAGAAAATTCACAAAAATATAAAGTGAACTAAACCTGTGGCTGAAACTATAACTTTAACTACATAATATTTAAGCACAAGCAACAATTACAGTGCAAAAATGTCTACGCAAGTGTCTAGCAACTTATTGGCTGGTAAGAAAACACAAAAAACTAAAAACTATAATAAAAACCAATAACAGCAGGCCAAATATGATTACAAAACAGCACAGCAGCAAGGAAAAAGACTAAAAAATTGCCATAAAAACAACACATGTATAATTTTTTTGGACAGAACATGTCACAGATATAGACACAGATACATGTATAGATATAGATACAGATACAACTAGAAATAGAGATACAGTTGTGTGAAAAACAAACTTGTCTAAGCTATAACAAATGTAATATATGTGTGAGTGAATAATTATTGCAATTGTTTGTTCATCACTCAAATGATGAATTGCAAATATGATTTGTATGTTTATCTGTCATCAATGCACAGTGGGAAATTCACAAATTTCACAACTGCAAATACTGTATCTATATCTATATCTGTATCTATTTGTTTGCATACCAAACTAGAACTGTGTGCAGTTAGTTGTGTAGGCAGCTGCTGTCCCAGCTATTCGTCTGTCCAACTGTCCAGCTGTCTTTCTGTCCATTTGTCAATTCGTCATTCTGTCCATTTATATGGCAAAAGAGTGCATTTTATTACGCTTAAATGTCTCTTACTCGGTTTATATTCATTTTGCTGAGACATTTGTTGCTGCAACTTGACGCAGCTGCAGGAGAATATAAGAAAATATATGTATTTATATGTATATATGTGTGTATATGTGTGTCTATATAGCCCGATGTCTGCTGACGCCACAGTTTATGAGTCCAACGATGGCCTCAAGATGCTGCTGTTAATGATATGAACTGAAATTCGCAGTCATCAGCAGATCTGATCAACATCTGTTGAGCTATCTATATGTCCCTCTCTCTCTCTCTCTCTCTCCCCACCCCCCCTCTCTCTTTCTTCTCCCCTTTCTGTGCCTTTCCTTTCACATGTTCTAACCATTTTGCTGTGTACTTAAGCTAATGTGTGCA
This sequence comes from Drosophila cardini, assembly GCA_018903735.1. Lineage (NCBI taxonomy): Eukaryota > Metazoa > Arthropoda > Insecta > Diptera > Drosophilidae > Drosophila > Drosophila cardini. The sequence goes on along the minus strand of JAEIGM010000001.1, from coordinate 10,321,446 downwards.
CACATTAAGGCCAACTTTGTCCTCTATAGAGTTGTACTACACTCCTTGGCCAAGCCCAGCAAGCAAATGAATTAGCCATTTTCATTAATTAGCCGCATTCCAGCCACAATTTTTGACTAAGTCGAGCTAAAAAGCTTAATTAGGCTGCGTTAATTAAAAAGTTAACCGCAGAATTTCATTAATGAAGGCTCAATTTTGTACGAAAACCTTTCCAAAAGAATTACTTATGTTTTAGCAGTGTGACCAACTGAAGTTTTGGCAGCAGTCAAGCGACAGTGTGCCCATTTGCTACGAGTTTAGGCGTAATTTGGGCAATTTCAAAAGATGTATCATATTTCTATCTACTTTTATGGCTAGAATTCAGCCTCAAAACAAAAGTTTCCTATGAATATAGCTCTTATTATATATCTATTATTTTCCATTTTTAGCGGAACCACCCGTAGTGCAAGGCTCACGTCGCAAATCAGTTTTCGCAGAGGCATATGATCCAGAGGCGGACGATGATGACGAGGGCGCCACTGCCATATTCCCCAAGACAGATGAACAACGTGCACGTCTCATTGAGTCTGTAAAGAATGTGCTGCTCTTCCGTTCACTGGAGAAGGAACAGGTAACAGCTACGATGAAATCACAAGTTTATCCAAGCAGCAGGCATCAGCACGCAGACAACCGCAAGAACCAAATCACGTTGCTACTGCGGTTCTCTGCCAGTCTGTCTCTCTGCCAGTCTGTCCCTCTGCCAGTCTCTCCCTCTGTGCCTGTGTGTGCGTATTAACCTGCTCATTAATGGCTTTTTTTGGGGATTTTGTTTTACAGATGAATCAAGTTCTGGATGCGATGTTCGAGCGAAAAGTGGAACCCGGTGATTTTATTATACGCCAGGGTGATGATGGTGATAACTTTTATGTTATTGAATCGTAAGTGAAACAATACTTTCCAAATTGCGCATACGTCGTGTGGTACAAGTGGACCAAATACTACGTACATTGTGGCGTATGCGTAATTAATTTACATTTCATATACAATATTTACGCAACATTCACGCTCAATTTCAATTTCAATTCCATTTTCAAATTTCCAATTTTCCACAGTGGCATCTACAAAGTCTATATTAATGACAAACACATTAGCACCTACACTCACACCGGATTATTTGGTGAATTAGCGCTGCTTTACAATATGCCCAGGTGAGAATAATCATAAATATATTTGATATACAACTAAACAGATATATAGACATATATATACCAGATATCTTATACGTTTTCTTTGGCTTGTCTGTCCACCAAATGTGCTAATTTATCAATTTCAATTCGTTGCTTGAACTTTTTCGCATTACTATTAATAGCAGCGAGCTAATAAAAGTTTTAAATCAATGAATAAACTTAAGATATATGGATTTATAGACAATAATGTTTAAATGTAGTTGGATTAAGCTTTGGAGTTTAAAGTTTTATAGCAGAGTTCGCATCTCTAAAGTCTTATCCATCTATTAACTGAGTTTAAAGTTACATTTAAAGTATTTTATATAACTTTTATTAATTATCTTTTTAAACTCTTCCTTCTGCAGAGCGGCCACCGTTCAAGCAGAGACCAGTGGTCTACTTTGGGCCATGGATCGCCAGACATTCCGACGCATCTTGCTTAAGTCGGCATTCAAGAAGCGAAAAATGTACGAGGAGCTGCTGAACAGTGTGCCCATGCTAAAGGCGCTGCAGGTAAGGCCACGCCCACTTCAAACCCTAAACATTCTATATAGTAACTATATCTACATTCATTTCTACAGAACTACGAACGCATGAATCTGGCCGATGCTTTGGTCTCCAAGAGCTATGAGAATAACGAGCGTATCATTAAACAGGGTATGTTCAAGTCTATACAACTTGTTGAACTCTTTGTAATATTTATGTTAATTTTATAGGTGATGCTGCCGATGGCATGTACTTCATTGAGGAGGGCACTGTGTCGGTGCGCATGGATCAGGATGATTCCGAAATTGAGATATCCAAATTGGGCAAAGGCCAATACTTTGGCGAACTGGCGCTGGTGACACATCGACCACGTGCTGCTTCCGTCTACGCCACAGGCGGCCCAGTTAAGCTCGCATGTAAGTTAAGACCAAAAACCAACCAAAATCATACAACGAAAACCTTTTAGAAGCAATTGTTTATGGCCCGATTAACTAAAGCCAGCAATTTTAATGCTTTTTGTTGATTTACTTTTTTTTCCTTTTCTTTTAATTTGTTTATGCACTTACAATCGATGTTCATTTTGCACTATGTGTGTGTTGTTGTGTGTGTTTTGTGTTGTGTTGTTTTTCGTGTATTTTGTAGTCCTTGATGTTGTTTGCTTTGAACGTCTCTTGGGTCGCTGCAGTCGCCTCCTGCAGCGCGGGATACGAGACTATCGCTACTTGGAATTGGATCTGCGTGCTTATTTTGATAGCCTGCAGGCACTGTAGTCATACACAGACACACTTTACTGTAGTTTAGACTGTAGCTAAGTTAGCTTTAATTGAAAATTCCGTCCAGTCCTAGATACAGAAGCCTTTGAGCGTATTCTCGGCTTCCTAACCGATGTCCTTAAGCGTAATATTCTGATGTACGAGCAAATGTTTACGGAGATGGCGAGACGCAATACCAATTTGTAAAGGCGATAGACCGATAGACCGTAAAACCGATAGACCGATTAATGCTGCAGCGAAAGAAAAAGAGGGCGTCTGTGTTATTATTATTATTATTTTTTATAATTTATTTGTTCTTACTCAAAATGAATTGCATTGAAAATGCCAAAAACAAAAATTTATTGTAAATTCAGAGAAATGATTAAAAACAAATTTTAGACTTTTGCCAAGTAAATATGCAATTTTTGCTTTTGTATACACAAAACAGTTTAACACACACACGCACACACACAATTAAACATGCACAGAGAGAGAAAAAGACACGAATATCACGTATACGCAGCGTTAAGCCTATCCCACAGATAGAATGATAAAATGTCTGCTGCCGACACAGACAAAACTGAATAACCTTCACTACCCCCTACCCCAGGCACACCCCCAAGCACCCACAAGGTGTGCGAACAAATAGAGTAAAGAGTAAATGAGAGAAACATATAAATGTATCTGTATCTGTATCTGTATCTGTACGTTTGCATTGCGAGTGGTAAGCGCAAATCCCATAGATTATTTATGAGTTGAGGCGCCTGTGGTTGGGAAACGGTTTCAACATTTAATGGTGCTGCGATTCTGGGAATTGCCAATTGGGAATTGGTAACGGGAATCGGAAAACGGGAATGGGAAATGCGAAATTCGAAATTGGAAATAGGAAAATTGGCACAAGGAGCATGCAATGTTAATTTGATATCATGTTAACTAATTCATCTTGGTTTATCACGATTATTATTATTAAAATTTAAATGCAAGCAATTTTATAACTAAGGCATGTTTTGTGTTCTATCTGTGTAATAAATGTGTTTATAAATAACTTTATTAATTGTTAAACTATTCAATATTCTAGTTCTGGATGTGAGAGCATTTGAGCGTTTGCTTGGACCCTGTATGGACATTATGAAGCGCAACATTGACGATTACGAGTCGCAACTGGTGAAGATATTTGGCAGCAAAAATAATATCACCGATACACGATAAAAAGTCTGAACAACAAGAGGAAGAAGAAGAAAAGCAGCAGCTACAACAACCACAACCAGGCTAATGGGTTACTAGGACTCTACACAAACAAAACGAAGGCATAAAACACAGCAACAACAGCAACAGCAACAGGAAAATCAGCTAAAAGGCACAAACAAATACCAATACAAGCGCAAACCAAACCAAACTAAACACACACACAAACACACACACACACACACAGACTCACACACTTAAGTCTTGATTCAAACTTATGTTTTAAGCTGAGGCTGATTAATGAAATTCATAAACAATGATAACGATAATATGATAACACGATAATTATAATGATAATGATAAGTTGAAGCTACAACACAAAAGCAAAACAGTAAAAAACAAAAAACAAAAGAACCCAAAAAAAAAGAAAAGAAAATTTAAGAAATTATTGTATTGTATGTATTAGCAATTGTAATTTAATGTATTTAATTGAAAAACAAAAGAAAACAACTACAAAAAACCATCAGAGAAGAAAACAAATTGAGCAGATTAAAAAAAAGGAAACAACAAAAAAAGCAACAAATAAAAATAAATTTTAATTATTTTTTTTGTTTGTTTATATGTTTGTTGTTGTGTGTCATTAGCTCAAAAAAAAGAAATGTTAAGTGCATAGTTAATAGTCTTGTTTTTTTCATACTTTTATTATTACTATTAATATATATATTCTAATACTAATTTGTTATCAATTGATTTACGCATAATTTAGCACAATATATAGAAGCAAAAACTATACGAAACAAAAGTAAAACTCGTTTTGGCTTAAAGTAATAAGTTAAATGGTCGAAACAACAACAACAAGACGCACGTTTATTGTTTATTAAATATACTACTTATAATAACAAAAGAATGATATCAAATAGTCGCAAAGGAACACACATCAAGCAAAGAGTTTATATATATCTACAAGAGTAAAAACAAAAAGTAATACAAATACTTATATTGAGTAAACAAATACCAACACATATGCATAAAACAAATCTAATTTATTTATAAAATAAAGTAAAAAAAGGAAAAAACAAGAAAAACAACCAATCATTGTACTAGTCTATATGTAAAATTGCTGCTTGCAGTGTTTACAAAAGAAAAACAAAAAGAAAAGCAAATTAAAATACATTAAAAAAGAAAGAAAAAAATGCTAAAAATGCAAAATAAATACTTTGAAATTGTTTAAAAAAGAATTATATATGTAAATGAGATACGCTAAAGAAACGTTATTGGACCCTCTCACCCATTCAAAAGATACTTTTTTTATTAACTTTATTTTTCTTTGGGTTTCCAACGAGCCAGTTACTCCAGCTCAACACTTTTCCCAAACAAATTCGATCTCAAAATAAAAACAAATTTCAATCATTTTAAATAAACGATTTCCAATTCAATTGGCTCTACGACAGAGAGAAGGCTAAAGGCACAATCAATCTATATATGTTGCATGGGATCAACTTAGACAAAAACCAAAAAAAAAAAACGAAAAAAAATCAAAAAAAATACTTTGACTATGAAATTTTGAATTATCTAGTGCAAGCAATTTAAAAAAAAGATCTGCTCAGTTATAATAACGTATCGTATTTGATTATGGTTTACAAAATTGTAGTTAGATGATGAATAAAACGCGAAGCAAATGCAATGCAAAGCAATATCAAAGGCCTAGATGAGTACTTAGTAGAGTTCTGTTAATGATTTCAACAGCAACAACAAAAGCAACAACAGCAAGTTAATAATAGTTACTATCTATGCGTTTTGCCCCGCCCACCTTCCTAACACCCATTTACCCACCCCAAATCAATCCTATCCTCCTCTATACTCTAAACACTAGCACATAGACACATAAATGTATCTGTATCTGTATTTATAACTATCTATATCTATAACTGAAATGAGCTTAAATGTATGGAAAACCCAAACTCCAGTACTTTGTAAACGTTACTTTATTGTTTGTAAAATGCGTAACTAAAACAAATCTTAGACAGTTAATAATAATTATTAAAATATATAAACAATTTAACTGGCATACCAACAGTCGACAGGTGTTCACAAAAAAGAAAATAAATAAAGAAAACTACTAAAAACAAACATAATTATCATAATTTAAACAAAATAAATAAATTGTTACATGTGACAAAAAAAGGAAAGAAAGAAATTAGTAAAATATTAAATTAAAATGAGAAAAAATTAATGTTTAATCCACTACATACTACTACTAATTGGTGTCTAGTCTATGTTCAAGACTTTAAAGCAACAAAATTCTTGAAACACACAAAATAAATATATTAACAAATTCAAGGCGTACATAAAAATATCAAGATACATTAAATAAAGTATAATAAAATAAATTTAAATAAATACGATAGAAGTTATGAAGCAAAAACTAATTATATAAGAAGCTGAAAGTGCTGGCCATTTTCTTCCCAAAAAAAAAAACAACAAAAACAACACGCATACACACACTAACACACGCACACCAACAGCCATATACACACACACTCGCTCACACACACACACACACTCACACTAACTCATACTAAAGCAACAACAAGCAAAGCTCAATAAAAATCGTTGACAAAAATTAAAAATAAATACAAAAAAATATATAAAAAAATTATGAAATTTTCAAAATGCGCTAACAAAAAATGGAAAAATTTGAAACTATTTGTATTTTAACTGTTGTGTTGTAATTTATGCAAAAAAAGCATATTTAATTATGTATGTGAAACAAAAACAAAAACAAAAAAATAAACAAATAAAACGAAAATATGTATGTATGTATTTAATGAAAATATTTAAAGTGTAGACACTGCTAAAAACAAGAAAAGTAAAGAAAAGAAAAGTAAAGAAAATTTCATTGGAAACTTGCAATAGGCGTTATTAAAATTTAAGGACAATTAATTATATTCAATTGAAAACGCCGCAGAAGCTGCTGATAAACCGATAAAAAATGAAACCGATTTAAAAATTAATTTGCTTTTGATTTATCAATGCCAAAATATAGTATATATACTACTATATATATATATATATATACAGATATCTATTTATTTGAATTTGTCATTTAAGCGCAGCAGATAAACAATTGGCATGTATTATCGTAAATAGCTAACTATATAAATTATATATAGGATCAGATACCGGATAATGTGTCGCAAACATCAGTGCAGAGGCAAACAATGACGAATGATTACAAGTTTAATAAAAGCGATTAAAACACAAATCATCCAAAGTATTGTTTTATTTTGAAGGCTTTTCCATTTCCCATTTTCCCTTTCCATTCACCCATTTCTTAAAAATCCTTTTTCCGACTTTATAATTTTTATTCACTTAAAAACGTAGCTCCAAATACACTTATAATTTTACGGTGTTTAATATATGTTTTATGTATTTATTTTTATATGTATGTGTATATATGTTTGTTTGTGTGTGTGTGTGTGTTTGTCTGCGTATCGTTTTATTATCATTATATAATGTATAAAGAACTCCGATTTCGATCGCTCAGCTCCGATCTATATATAATGCACGAATGATAAGTGAGGCTAATTCCTGCTTAAATCTTTTTTTGTTTTCTTTTCGTTTTGTGGGCCGCCAATTCTAAGTTACATTTTGATCCTTAGTTAATATCAAAACGTTATCAATTTTCTTTGTAGAGTTGTTGTTGTTGCTGTTCTTGTTCTTCTTCTAATGCTGATAATGATGTTAATGCTGGCGTTGCTGCTATCGCCTCCAGACTCCAAAATCTGTGTGTGGTTTTGTTTTTGTGTGAGTTTAAAATTGTTTTTGTTTGCTCTGTTAGTTTTCTTTGTTTCATTGTTGTTGCTGTTGTTGTTGTTGTAGGAGGAAAATTCATTTATAAAATTGTTTGTTTGTTGCCTTGCGTATATAAACTAGAAATCTAACTGTAAAGATCATCATCGCCATTGTCACCTGGCGAATTAACTGGCATATTGGTGCCAGACCCTGAGGTGTTGCCGGCATTACCGGGGAATCTGTAATCATAGCCAAAAAGAGATCTCTGTTAATTTGGAACTCAGAGAGCAAGAGATGCAATCGGCACTCACCTGAAGTTCTGGCCAAAGCCGCGTGATTGCTGCAAGGTTTGAGCAAACATTTCGTATTTACGAATGTCGTTGTCCGAGACGGAACGACGGGCAAACTTCATAGCCTCCTCGAAGTGTGCACGCGTAATCTCTGGTACTGGATCATCCTCATCCATCTGTATAGAACAATATTAGTTAATCGTTTGGCTTTCTAATCAGCTTTTGGTACTTACATCCATGGCAGAGTTCTGGTTCTCTGCACGATCCTTTTCGCGGCGTATCTCGGCCTCGATGGCTTGACGAATGGCCAGTTTGCAGGCACGCTGGCAGATCTCGGTAAGATCGGCGCCAGAGAAGCCCTGCGTTACCTTGGCAATGTAAGTAAGATCGACCTCCTTGGCAAGCGGCGATTTGCGCAAATTAGCCTTAAGGATAGCCTCACGCGACTTGTCGTCGGGCAATGGAATATAGATCAATTGATCCAAACGACCGGGACGCAGAATTGCCGGATCAATGATGTCGGGCCTATTGGTGGCGCCAATGATGAACACATTCTTCTTGGCTCCCATGCCATCCATTTCGGTAAGAATCTGATTGATTACACGATCGGCTGCACCGCCAGCATCGCCCACATTGCCGCCACGAGCCTTGGCAATCGAATCCAACTCGTCGAAGAAGAGCACGCAAGGAGCAGCCGAGCGTGCCTTGTCAAAGATGTCGCGCACATTGGCCTCGGATTCACCGAACCACATAGTGAGCAACTCGGGACCCTTTACAGAGATGAAATTCGCCTGACACTCGTTGGCAATGGCCTTGGCCAGAAGCGTCTTACCACAACCAGGTGGGCCGTAGAAGAGGACACCACGGCTGGGCTGCATGCCAAACTTGAGGAACTTGTCGGGATGTTCGACTGGATACTGAACCAATTCCTGCAACTCCTTCTTGACATTCTCCAGACCACCAATGTCTGTCCAGGTGGTGTTGGGCACCTCCACAACGGTTTCACGCAGAGCCGATGGACTGGACTTGGTCATTGCATAGCGGAAGTTCTCCATGGTGACAGCCAGCGAGGCCAAAACCTCTGCATCAATCTTATCATCCTCGAGATCAATCAGATCCATCTTCTCACGGATTTGCTGGAGAGCTGCCTCCGAGCAGAGAGATGCCAAATCGGCACCCACATGACCATGTGATTCAGCTGCAATTTGCTCAAGATCAACGTCCTCGTGCAACTTCATGTTCTTGGTGTGTATCCGGAGTACCTCCAAACGGCCTGTGGCATCGGGAATACCAATATCGATTTCACGATCGAAACGACCAAAGCGACGCAGTGCTGGATCGATGGAATTGGGACGATTAGTGGCCGCCATGACAATCAAATGGGAGCTCTTCTTCATGCCGTCCATCAGGGTCAATAGCTGCGAGACAATACGACGCTCAACCTCGCCATGGGTCTTGTCACGCTTAGGTGCAATAGCGTCGATCTCATCAATGAATATAATAGCTGGAGAGTTCTTTTCAGCCTCTTCGAATGCCTTGCGCAGATTCGATTCTGATTCACCGGCCAACTTGGACATAATCTCGGGTCCATTAATCAAAAAGAAGAAGGCGCCAGTCTCATTGGCAACAGCACGAGCAATCAGGGTCTTACCAGTACCAGGTGGACCATACATGAGAATACCACGTGGAGGCTTTACGCCGATAGCCTTGAATAACGAAGGATGACGCAGCGGCAGCTCAACCATCTCCTTGATCTGGGCCAACTGCTTACGGCAGCCGCCAATGTCATCATAGCCAACGGCATTTAGAGACTCCTCTTCTTCCTACAGCAACAAAGAACATACATATGGATAAAGACCTGACCTGATATCCATAATTTCACAGAGACTAAGAAAAGCTTACCTCACGCTTGATGGGATCTCCATCGCAGAATATCACGGTCTCGGGTGCCACAATACAGTAGGGTTCAGGATCGGTAAGCACTACTTTGAACTCAATGGGTCGCATAGCGGCACGAACAATGAAATTATCACCCATATGAATGGGACGATAAGCCTCCAAGAAATATGGTTTCAGATAGATTTCAAATAGATTGCCCGTAATGCCCTCAGTGGTGTCATCAATGGGTAAGATGCGCACACGTTTGCCGTACTTTACATCCGGGCAGGATTGCACGGAGACAACGTCCGATAAGTGGACACACAGATTGTTACGGACCACACGGTTCATGCGGATCTTTTCATCGGGACAGGATTCATCCGACAGCACAATGCATACGGTTTCCTTGCGACGCTTGCCCTTCAGAATGACAGTGTCGCCACGGAAGAGCTGCAGCTCATCCATTTTCGCCTATAGCGAAACAAAAAGCAAGATCACAATGAACCAATGATTGATTTGATGACGTGGCCTTCTTACCTGCGATAGCGACACGACCGAATTGTCGTCATTCTGGGCCTCCTCAACAATCAAACGATTTGGACGATCCTTACGCTTCAAAATTGCCGTAGCCAGGTCTTCGCTGCTCAAAGAGAAAGAACAAAGTTAGATACTCAACCAGACTCTTGAATTTAAAAAGTTGGTTGCTTTAGGCTAAGAAAGATCACCGTCTGTCCGTGAAGCTTTGTGGGTTTGGATGCCCAAAAATTTCATTGTTTTTTAGCTTGTCATCTTGCTCATTTCTATAACTGCGCACAAAGTCGGTTATGTCGGAATCCACTTGCATATTGTTGTTGTCGTTGTTGTTGTTCTTGCCACCAGCATCGGAGGGCATAGGATGCGGATGCGGATTTTGCTCGTCACTGTTCGACATTTTGATTTTTAATTGGGGTTATTCCCGGTTTCTTATATTTCTTTCTAATATTTCTTTTTTTTTGTTTTCTAACTAAAAACACTGATGCACGTCACGCAATGTTATCGCTTTTTTAAAATCAAATAATTTTTAACAGTTTTCCTGGCTCACTGTGATATCTGAAATGTTAACAGTATTTACCTCAACCCCAACTTTAAAACCCAGGGCAACAAAGAAACAAACAAGGGCTGCAGCAACAACACCAAAATGGACAAATGGCGTTTTTCATTGGCTTTGCCCTAGTTTCGCAACGCAGACGAGTGCATGTTAATTATGCAGTTTGGGTTTGTGCAGCTAATAACCAATTACATTTCTTTTTTCCTACATCTTTTGCCAGCGCCAAATATCAAGGCGCGCATTTGTATACAATTTTCAGTTAAATTTTTCTTATGTGGCCTTTGAGTAGTTTTTTCCTAGGGCCAATGACTGCGCGAAATTGAAGCTGTCTCACCGCCAGCTCGCTCTCACTGTGTCGGCTTTCTTTTATTGGTGAATTTTGCGTGTATTACACTTACCCCTTGGAATCAGCCATAGTTAACGATTTGTGATATAACTTTACAACTTAAATATACAAATTGGCGCTTTTTAAATTAATTATAAGTCTTTATAAACGAGCACAACTCTTGTACAAAACCACAAATGATTTGCTAAATGTCTGCTGGGCTGCCAACTGAACAGATGCAAACGAGTTGGCAGCTTATCGGGCGAAAAGTGCTGAGTCGTGTGATAATTAGGGTTGAGACTAGACACAAGTTCCACATATCGATATTTTCTGGAATGCAACCAAGCGAAGCTATCGGAGCTGCCATATCCTAACTGTTTTCTAGCGATTATTTAAACAGAATTTGAAAATATTAAAAAAGAAAAGAAACTACTTTTCGTTCAAGCAAAATTCTTTATTCCACGCTTGTATAAAGACATATATAAATACATATTATTTATAATTCTTATATTGAATACAAAATATGTTTTTTGCTGTTTGAATTTTGTGCAAAATACACTGTTACATATAAAAAATTGTTAAGAAACCAAATAACGAGTAAATGCTCATTAGTAATCAAATAATTTGAAGAATCTGTTTCGTATTGTTAAACACACATATATATATTCTTTGTGGTATTTTTGGAGTAATTTGGATTCGGACTTTTAGCCAGCATGCACAGACTGAAACGAAGAATAAAGAGAAAAATCAAATTAAGGCGAAATCAAATAAAATGTAAACTAAATGATTATGATGTATGTAAATATGTACAATTAATTGCCGCAATAAGCAAAAGAAACATATGTAATCATAGAACTTCATATAATGTTTTGCTACATTTTAACTACCAAGTCTTTTGATTGCCATTTGTTTTGTATTTTTGCTGCATTTGTATTTGAACTTTGCTTATATGAACTCAGCGTTGGAACGTACCCTGGCAATGTCCACGCCAGTAATATTCTTCACCAACTCCGGCACTTTGTTGACAATCGATAGCACTTCCCCAGTCAACTTGGCTGCACCCATATCGCCCTGTCCACTGGACACCATCGTAATCTTTCTGGCCTGCGAAAGAGGCGCGGCCACCTCGGCAGCAACCTGTGGAAAAAAATAAACATTAGGTGTACTCCATAACGGGTTTTAAAGTGCCGTCATACCTTTGGCAGTGTATCCAAGAGCATCTCGACCATGGCAGCCTCACGGTATTCACGATAAGCATCCGCCTTCATTGCCATTTGCTCGGCCTCGGCCTTAGCCTTGGCGGCAATTGCAAATGCCTCGGCTTCACCGCGAATCTTGATCTACAAAGGAGAGAAAATATTTTAGTCTTTACTTTGGCTTTATAGAACAATGGAAAACTTACCGATTCAGCCTCAGCTTCGGCCTCCATCACCACACGCAACTTGTTGGCTTCGGCAATCTTCTCCAGACGATATTTCTCAGCTTCGGCTGGACAACGTACGGTGGCATCCAACTCCTTCTCACGACGCATAATTTCCTGTTCTTGCACAGCAATTTCCTGTGTGCGTTCAATGACCTTCACCTGCATCTGTTCCTCCTTGATGCGCTGCTTGGTCTTAGCAGCCTGCAAGTCGTATGCCATGTCAGCTTCGGCCTTCTTTGTCTGTACCTCCAGATCGTAGGCAGCGCGCTTCAGCTCAAAGTCTCGCTGAGCCTTGGCAATGTCAGTGTCGTTAAGGAAACGGGCCGCCATCCTCTGCTCCTCGGCAATGGCCTCCTTAATGTGAGCTTCAGCTCGTGCCTCAGCCTCACCAATACGAGCATCACGCTTCACCTCAGCTGTGCGTGCCATACCCAAAGATTTTAGATAGCCCTATAATAATCGAGAAATAAACACATCGCATTACACAACTAAGTCACAAAATCATGAATCGAGAAGACTCCAAAACACATATAAATCCATACGCACCTTGGAGTCGCCCTGGTTAGGTTTACAAGGAGTCGTATGTATGTACATGCAAAAATATACAATAATTTATTTAATTCAACATAAATAATGTGCCACAATACAATTTATCCACATGGTGCCGTCGCATATACAAGAAGGGTTAGTAAGTATATATATTCTTGGTGTACGCCATTCTAAATATAGTACCCTTCACCAGTATATAGTATAAATCTCATGGATACATATGTAACTAACCTCTTCGTCACGCAGATCCTTAATGGTATAGGAGACGACGGTGATGCCCATATTGGCCAAATCACTGGAAGCCACCTCGAACACTTGCTTGCTGAACTTCTTGCGATCCTTGTAGATCTCCTCCACGGTCATCGAGCCCATTATGGCCCGCTGATGACCCTCCAATGTGACAAGAGCAACGTGATTTATTTCGGATTCGGATTTACCCAAAAACTGCTCACAGGCAGTCAACAGCATATCCTCATTCTGGCCCTGGACCTTCACCTGGGCAATACCGGTCACAGAGATGGGTACACCCTGGCTGGTGTACACACAGGGACTCTCCACTTGTAGCGTCATCGTGTTCAATGAAATGCTACAATTGCAAATTAATTAATTGCTGTCATTTAAGAAGGTCAATTTCATTAACTTACCGCTGAACTTGTTGAATCGTCGGCCAAACAAACGCACGACCGCCTGGCACCAAAAGCGGCTTCATATAGCAGCATCCTATCACAAATAAATGATATTACAGAAGTCAACCACTTTTTTGTTTACATGCAATTCACAGAAAAAAACAAACAATGCAGCAGAGTTTGTGTTCACAAACACATGTATATGTGTATGTGTGTAAACTATGTTGTCACAACGCCGTTCGTTCGGTGCGCACGCACGGCTTCGGGTTCTTTAGCAATTTGCTTGTACATAAAAATCGATAAGCACTGACGTCATTTGAGGGTGCTGCCGAACCCAGTTTTTTAATTAACATAAACTTTTAAGCAGATCCAGTCCTATTTTTAAAGTACAATTTACCTGATACAACTAGTGCCTCATTAGGGCCACATGTCACAAAGCCCCAAGTCATTTTAAATTAACTATAATTAACTTTCGATTTCGTTCTCGATTTTTGTTTGTCGTTGCTCTGGGGAATCGTAGTTGGTATATTTTTTCGTGTGATGCCCTTATCAATCCCGTTTTTAAACTAAACTATACAATTGAGATTCGTTATCAAATTGGTAGGAATTTATATATATTTATGTACATATATATAAATAAAATAGAACTGCTTTCTTTGGATATGCGAACAAAATACGACCGGCCTGTGAAACACACAAAAAGCAACTAAAAGTTTTCGTGCGCACTGCGCACTCAGTTCTAGATTTAACCCTTAGTTGATTCTGTGGGATCACATGTACCACATTCAAATGATGATGATGATAATAACGATACTTGTTTCTAATTAATTAGGTATGTATTTTTTTTTTGTTTTTGAAGATTTATTCTATAAATATGGAGTGAACTAGGTACAGTTGCAATTTTGGTTCTTAAATTTACTTAATACATATGTATATATTTAAAATATTACAACTTATGGCATTTTTCTCATGGTATATAATTTTGGTAAAAACTATGTAATAAAATTGCATTAAATTGAGGATAAAACAATGTGTATAAACTAAAAAATACGATCCTAAAATATACATACAATTTCTATTCAAATATTATTGAAACAGTCGTAAACTTGATTGATTGCCACAAAATTAATGGCTCGAAGATGAGCTGTCTGTGAAATACGGATGCTGCATAGCAGCTTCGGCGCTAATTCTTTGATTCGGACGGCACACAAGCAGTTTCTGCAATAGGTCACGGCCCTTTGAGTTCAGTCTTGGTACAAGTTGACTCCACGATGTAATTGGTGGAAAAGCTAGAAATTATAAAAGATCAAAATTAGAATGCAAATCAGGGCTGCAGTTAGAAATCTTACATGGAAGCGCAACATAGTCAGATAGATGCGAGACACCAGGCCATGATTCTTCAGTTGGAGTGCCAAGCACACGGAATATTTTCAGCAATTGGTCAATGACATCAGAGCCTGGAAACAGTGGACGACCGGCGTCAGCTAATTCGGCTAATATACAACCAGCCGACCACATATCAATACTCGTAGTATACAACTTGGCGCCAAAGAGCACATCTGGTGGACGATACCACAGCGTTACCACCTCGGCAGAATAGCATTTGACAGGGATGCCAAAGGCGCGGGCTAGACCAAAATCAGCTAGCTTCAGTTCGCCGTTCTTATTGATGAGCAAGTTTTGCGGCTTCAAATCGCGGTGCAAAACGTTATGACTGCAATTATTAAGTAGATGTTAAATATAATAAAAATGTACTTCAAATTATTTACACCCACCTGTGACAAAATGCTAAGCCGCGCAACAGTTGTAGCATAAAACTCCGACACACTGCCATATCGATTTCTCCATTCAAACTGTCAAAGTATTTCTTTAAGTCCTGATCGCAGTGTTCAAATACTAGTGTCAATTTTTTATCGGAGTGCAGCACATCACATAATCGAACAATATTTTTGTGCTTCAATTCCTACGAAAAAAAGAAGTGACGTTAAGCATTTCGAGCAAAACTCTCAGTCCATTGCTTAGCAAACCTTCAGTAGGCAAATTTCTCTCAACGCCGAGCTTGGTACACCTTCGTCGTCTTCGTCCAAGCGAACTCTTTTTAGTGCTACTATTTCCATAGTGTCTCGATTGCGGCCCTTGAACACTGTCCCGTAAGTGCCTTCGCCAATTTTTTCCATTTTGTCATATTTTTGCATGTTTATAAATTAAGAATTTTGTCGCGATTACCTGAAAAATTGTAAGTGCTGCCAGACTGTCATTAATCAGCTGTTTGTGCTCTTTTTTGCATTACTGCGTTCCGTGAAGTTGGCTGCGACAGAGCTCACAACTCAACTTTCATCTGTTGGACGACTGCGCTGTTAAATAAATTAAAGGCGTCTGACTTTAAATTAAAAATATAATTATAAATTGGTAAGTGAATACAGATTGGGCTACATTCGAAGCTCTCACATTTATTGTATATTATATACCTTTGGCTTACAAGTTCATGTGATAAAATATTATTTCTACTTATCCACAGGAATAAAAATGGAGGCTCTTAACGACGATACTTTAATTCGTATCCTAAGCTACTTGGATTTAAAATCCCAACAAGCTATTATGAATGCGGATCCACGCTTTTACCACTTGATGCCCTTTGTGTGGTGTGCGCGGTACAAAACCGTTAACTTTTCTTTGTACGAGGCAAATTTTTCCATTAAGCATTTGGATCATTTCTTTGAAAGCATTCGCAAAACCGTTAAAGTGATTCGCTTGCGTTTAATGACCGTTGAGGAGTTTCACGTAATTACTAGCAAAATTTATCCCAAAGTTTATGATTTTCGCTTTGGAACAGATATAAGCAACCTATTGACTGATGCAGATATGCCAAAAATAGTCAAGTCCTTCCCAAATTTGACCACATTTAGTCCTCAGGGAAATTTTTCAGGAC
The DNA here is from genome assembly GCA_018903735.1 of Drosophila cardini. Taxonomy (NCBI): domain Eukaryota; kingdom Metazoa; phylum Arthropoda; class Insecta; order Diptera; family Drosophilidae; genus Drosophila; species Drosophila cardini. The sequence goes on along the minus strand of JAEIGM010000001.1, from coordinate 10,304,916 downwards.
TACACTTTACCGATTTTCCCTTCTTAGAGCGGGTTACACTCACATATTGCAAGCAGTTTTTTGTGGGAAACATTGTAAAGATTATGAAAGCTCGTCAGCTTAAAGAAATTAAGCTTTGCATGTCCGATGAGAGATTTTACCAATCGATAAATCTTAAACTGTCCGCAGAGTGTGTGAAAGATCTTGAAGTAATCAAAATCGATTTCGAAGAACTACCCTGGTTTCAAGATCACCTAAAAGATCTGAACAATTTGCAGGAACTGACCATTTGCGGTCACCGAGAATATCGTTCCCTTAAAGAAGTTTTGCAGAAACTGGGATGTATGACCGAAAAGCGTCATTTTAAAATCCTGGAAACTTGCAATTCAACTGACACTTTGGACACCATAATTGGAGCTGGTATTCATGTTGATGCCCTTAAAATCGTGACCGATAATTACTTATTGCAAGACTTGGGACGTTTTTCTTCTCAATATTTTGAGAACATAAATCAATTGTATTTTAAGGACTGTGTTATTGAAGAAAAACGCAGCCTTGACAGCTTAATGCTTAGCCTGGCTTATGTGAATTTTATAAGCTTTGAACAGTGCCTATTTTCATTTGGGAAATATATTTTTGAGGTATCAAAAATTATTCAGAAGCGCAATAAACCGTTGCAAGTTAACCTATTCCAAAATATAAACCAAAATAAGGTAAATAATTAATATCTTATTCCATATTTTTAATACTTATGTGTAATTTTGTCTACAGAAGCGCTGGGTGTGGAGCACAGATGCTGAAAGTGATTTGTTCAAAATTGAGAAGGGCAGAAATTATGAATATACCTATGAAACTATATATATGAAGTTCTGATAAATCATTTGACTATTGTGATACAAGCAAACATTGTTAATAAAGTCAAAATCATACGAAAGTGCTATTACACATATATATATTAACTCAGTAATTTTTGAACCAACTTAAAATATCCTTCCATACGAAGATAATTAATCAAACGATTTTCAAAAAGTAACCGCATAAAAGCATTTATCGAAAGTCTGTTAATAATAGTGGAAGTAACAGCGCGTTAACAGGTTCGCTCGTGCACCAGCAGTTCATCAACTGGTTCTTGGTTCCTGTAAACGTTCACTGCGAACCAAACGCATTCGCTACAAATTATTTCGGTATAAAATAAATAAAATATAAAAGATTTTAATAGATTTGTGCATTTAAATTAATACGTTTGATAAGTTATAACCAACATAAAGTCTTGGGTGAGTTCCATGCAACAGCGCAAAGTGAATGAAAGGTGAAATTTTATGCGCATTTCGACACCTTTGTCAACGCTTATTTGCGCAAAATAATAAGTTGAGTTGTTGTTGTTGGTAGCCAGCACAAACACACAGAAGTTGGCTCGCTTGGCGCAGGCAGAGACCGAGACAGAGGCCGAGAGTCAGTGGAAAAGGCAAACAACAAGAACTATCGCAGAAACAACAGCGCAGCAAAAAAAAAACAACACTAGCGCGAGCGAGCTGATCACAAGAAATGGCTAATACTAATATGATTAGCAATAATCACAACAGTAACAACAATAGCAACAGCACCGCCTACACTTACAACAATTACAACAGTGTGAGTGCGGACAGCGGCAACAGCAGCGGGAGCAACGGCGGCGGCGTCGTCGTCGGCAGTGAGGTGCAAACGTTGCGCGAAGTCTGTAACATGCTCAATACAGGCGCCACAAGCAGCTATATGATACCAACAGGTGGTTGTCCATACGATCACATTATCACAATGATGCGTGGCCTTAGCCTGCAGGACGACGGCATCGTTTTAAACAACAAAATAAAGGCCATTGAGACCGATTTCTGCAACATTGTGCGAGACGAATCGATGTTATGGTATGTATTTGTACATATCTATGTATGTTCGTATGTATGTGTGTATGTATATTTGTCTCTAGTATGTGTGCATTGCGTCGTCCATTGATGATTAATATATTTTATTTGTATGTATGTAGTATTGTATGCTAGTATGTACGTTTATTTCCGTAAAAACATGCATACATACATACATACTTACATATCTATAAGTTGCACGTACGTCAGAATGTACATGTATATTTTAATATTTACAACCTTTATAAACGGTGTCGCAATTCAGGCAAATATGTAAATCGTTTGCAGAGCAGAAAAAAAGAGAGTTTGGTAGATCGACAGAGAGCAAGAGAATGAAATAGTTTGTCATTTTCCCGCCAGTTGGGTACAAAAAAAATATACTATCGTGATGCACGTTTTCATTATACGTATACATATACATATGTACGTAGTATGTGTGTGTGTGTAGCATACATTTTATTATTTATTTTATTTAAGTAGTACAAACAAAAGTTTTTATAGCTTATCAAGCTCGTATGATCGTATTTTCTTGTTTATACCAACAGTAATAATTAGTTCGTTTATGTAAGTGCAATTATCGCCTGGTAATAATAAATATTATTTTCTTAAGTTGTAAATAATATGATTCAGCAGTTCTGTACAGAATAGCAGATCTTCCTTTAACATAATCAGGGCTGGAACACATTTCTAATGATTAATGAACCGGTTAAGCTCTCACGGGCTTAAAGTTATCAACTGCAAATAAAAGTGACCCACCGTTTTTCGATGTCTGTTTCTAATTTGGTTAAACTTTTCTTTGAATTTCTTGCAGTGAGTCGATGGATTATATGAACAGTAAAGCTTTGAATGACGCTGAAACAGCTTTAAAGTTTGCCCTGTTGTTCTCGTCACGGAACTTTGACGCCCTGGCAATGAAGGAGACAAAAGTTCGGAGCGCCATGCTTAAAATCCTTGAGACGAACTACATCAATGCAGATGCGTATCGACAGCACGACAAGAATCGATTGTACAACTCGATAACACTTCTGGGCGAGTATTATCATCGTGTGAGGCTGGCCGATAATGCGCCGATTACCATTTTGGGTGATTCTCTGCTCAATTTGCTAACGCGCGAAATTAACGACATCTCGGTGGTGATGAGTACTCGCCTGGCACGTCTGGTGCTCTCACAGATCACGCTCAATGGAGAAATAATGCGAACGCGTCACAAGGCGGATATCGATCAGCTACTGTATCATGTTAGGCGTCATCTGATCATGCAACCCGCCCTGACCGCCAAAGTAAAGGCAATGCTTTTAATGGTGCTCGACTTGTTTTACAGTCATTTCAAGCATGTGGGCAATGAGCTGGAGGCCATGTACACAGATTATCTGATTGCTGAAGACGACGAGGACGATACCGTTAATAATAACAATGGTGAGGTTGAGGAGGCCCAGACAGATTCCTTTGGTAGACAGAATGAGTCTGCGTCGTTCAGTGAAGAGGAGAATGGCAGCAGTGCCAACAACTCGGCACAAGAAGTGCCAAAGAAATGGAGCGAACAGGTCTGTGAGGATTCCCTCTGTGACATTGGATACGGTGATGCGGGTCCCAATGTCGAGGAGCTACAGCCGCTGAGCAGTGAGAACACAGGATCCGCATATCAGAGTCGTGACTCATCCAATGTAGGACGTCAGGCCAGACGAGGATACCAGCCACGTCATGCGCCGCGTCCTCTGAAGCAGTCCCACTCACAGGCCCCGCATGCTGAGTAAGTACAATTAAGAATCTCTATAAGGAATTGAAACTAAAGCCGAAATTCTTTTGCAGCAGCATCAGTTCCGATCAGTATCCATCCATGGCCAGCAGCGAGGATCGTGATGAGTCGAAACCATTGCCCAGTTGGCGTAAGACTCGTTTCAATCGTAACAACGATAGCGATCAGAATGGTCGTTCGCGTCACGATCAGCAGCGCCGTTACAGTATAAGTTGCGATGATGACCAACATAGTGTGCGAAGCGAAAGTGGCGGCAATCTGCGACTCTATAGCATACATGATCGTAGGAAGCATTCGCAGGAGCGTTACGAACGCAATCTTGGCGGTGGCGCCAATTATAACAGCATTGTTAATTCAAATTGGGACCAGCGCGATGATCGCAGCGAACGCTCCTACATCAGCAACTATGAGCGAGGCAGCAACTATAAACGCGGTGGGCGCTACAACAATCACAATCGCAACACGTACGACAAGCCACCGCGCTTCCAAAAGCAGCATCAGCAACAGCAGCAACAGCAGCAACAACAGCAGCAGCAGCATAATCAACAGCACAAGGATCATCAGAAAATACATAGTGAAACCTGGCGTCGATCCAATACAGCCATAAACAATGCATATCAGGATGAGAACTGTGCATTTAATTCAAATGGACCCGAGTCAAATAGTCGCAGCTCATCGCGTGCACGTACGCTACCTCGTCCACCCAAATCCCAAATGGATGAAGGAGGCAGAAAGTCAAATTATCGCTATACTCAGAGTCCAACATCTGGTGGTCCTCCTAGTGGAGGTGGTCATGGACCACGAAGCTTTCCACGATACAGCAGCCAGAGTAGTTTGGCTAGTGAGGCGTCCAGCACATTTGATCGCCGTCAGCCACCGTTACATCAACAACAACAACATCAGCACCAACATCAACCGCAGCGTCATCGCAATTTTACTCGTCGATCACAGCCGAACATTCATCAGCCTCAGGAGCAGCCATCACAGCAGCAGCCGCAGCGTCAGAACATTGATAACTGGCATGAAGCAGTTAAGGATGATAGTGAATTAGTTCGCAATGCACAGCAGACCACAAAATACATGAACTATCTGTCCGCAAAGAAATGAGATAGAATCGTTTGCTGCAAACGAAGGAAAGTGAATCGTTGCCGGCAGTAACTACAAATGAATGGAGTGTGATTACATGAGTATAATTATTTTGTAAAGTAATTGAACTGTTTTAAAAGTCTGCTACGAGATTTTGTTTGTAACATTTTTACCTGCCACTCCCCCTGTCTCCTGTTTCCATCTTAACCACTATATTCTCTACTAAACTTTGTAATTGAATATTTTTGATTTTTTTTTCTATATTTGCTTTTTGTTTATATTTCTTTCAATTATTAGTTTAAAGTAACGCAGTTCGTTTCTAGTGTACTCAATAATGGTGTAGAGAGACTGTTTTGTAATCTACAAATTGAGCTCAAATGTTGAACTTATCTCGTGGCCATTTGCAGCAACTAATCTCCAAGTCCCGCCTCAAATAAATCAAACAAACTAATCAATCACAAAAATCTAGCCAGGCTCAAGCAACAACAACAACAAAAACACAACAAAGCAAACACAAATAGAAATATCGGAAATAAATGTTTATTTATGGTTTGTGAAATCACAAAGCAATTGTAAATAATTATTGTGGTCACGACAGATCGGACTTACACATAAACACCCACTCACACACACACACATACACACGCACGCATATATATACATACATTTATAGATATAGGTAAATACATAATTATACAAACAACAGCATGATTTATATATTTTTGTGTTAGAAACTAAGTACAAAAGTCATAAATATGAAACAAAACAAATCCTATTTTCTATTATAAAAATTGTATAAATACAAAATTTTGTTGTTTGAATGTTACACGCACTTTGCGAAAGTTGTATTTTAGCTAAATATATACAAATATCTAAATGTCATGTTACAGATTAAATTCAAGAAGATTTATTAAAAGAAATATACATAAACATTTACACATACACGCATATACCTTATAAAGAAAGTTATTATAAATAATGAATGAGATAATATAAAACAATAACAAGAATACATACGCATTGTTAAAAGTTAAAAAATGACTGTTTGTTGTAACAACAAAGAGACATCAGAGAATTGAATTTTATTAAATTGAATATATATATTATATAGTATATGACGTACATACATGCATAGTTATAGTCAGATACATACACATATACATACGTATTTTAAGTATAACAAGCGTTTAAACAATAGTTGGTACATACAAACATATGTTTATAATCATATGTCAATACATAGCCTAACACAAAACACATCTTTAATAAAAAATACATATATAAATATAGATATATATATATTTCCAAGATTTGAGTTTCAAAAATTCGTTTAAATTAATATGTAGGATTAACGGTCGGCCTGATCCTTGGGCGTGACTACCAGCACTTCGTAGTTTACAGAGTTTACTTCCTGACCATCGTAGGGCATATAGAGACGATTGTGGGATGGATGCACTTTTCCGAGCAGAGTCCGACCTTCATATACGGCCCGACCGGTGTACAAAACTTCTCCGTTCTCGGCGTAGCCAGTTTTGAGAGCGTTTGGTGGAACTGAACCATTGGACGCGGGTTCCCATTTGACTTCACAGTCTGTAAGCACAAGTAGGTCGATATCCGTGTGGAGACTGTGAGCGGAGCAGCCCCATGGCGTGTATACAACTGACTTTTGGGGCACGTAGTTGGCCGGCAGTAGGTCTTCGTTGAAGTACCCGCGTGCCACATATGTATCGAAACCCTCATGATCTGTTCCACTTTGAACGGTGCCATCCAGCTCAACAGGGGCATTGGAATCTGTGCAGTCCACAGGTATCCATTGGATCTGTAAGCGTTCCACCTCCTCGACTTCAGTTGGTTCGGCAAAATTCAAGTATATACGATGCACACGGCCACTGTGGCAGACGGCCCGACACTGTGGACAGCTACTTGACCGATTTAGCCAACGAGTAATGCATACTCTGTGGAAAACATGACCACAACTGCTTGTCGTATAGATTATATCATTTGCATTGTAGAATTCATTGCAGATGACGCACAGGACATTCAATGACTCAGTTTTCGGAGCTGTTGCTACTGTTTCCTCCTCCATGTTGCTTCTTCAAATATATTTTGCACTAAACAACAATTCGTCGTTATCGGATTGTATTTGTAATTGCTATTTCACCAGAAACCCATACTAAAGTATATACAAACAAAAACACCGATAGTTGTGTTTGTTTTTATTCGTTATTCGCAGTGATTGTTCGATAACAATCGAAATGTATATCGACCACCAAAACCGATAACGCGTCAGCCCTGGTAACTTGCACGTTGTGTTTATTTTGGTGTTGCTGTCTGTGCGTTCTAAACATGCAGCGAAAAGATCCAAATCCTTTTATAAAGCTGGGCCTGCGCCCTTGGCTGGCCAAACAGCTAACAAAATTAGGTAAGTAAACTTACAATGTATTGCGTATTAGCTATTGCTAATAAATTGTTAACTTTTTAGGCCTCAAGGGAGCAACGCCAATACAAGAGAACTGCATACCAGCGATTTTGGCCGGGAAAGATTGCGTTGGTGCAGCCAAAACAGGCTCTGGCAAAACATTCGCCTTCGCCTTACCCATTTTGGAGAAGCTAAGCGAAGAGCCCGTTAGCCATTTTGCCTTGGTGCTTACCCCTACACACGAATTAGCTTACCAAATATCCGAACAGTTCTTGGTGGCTGGCCAGCCAATGGGTCTGCGAGTGTGCGTCGTCTCCGGTGGCACAGATCAGATGATTGAGAGCCAGAAGCTAATGCAGCGTCCACACATTGTTGTGGCTATGCCAGGACGTCTGGCCGATCATCTGACTGGCTGTGACACATTCTCGTTTGATAACTTAAAGTATCTGGTTGTGGATGAGGCCGATCGCATGCTTAACGGGGACTTTGACGAGAGCTTGTCTATCATTGAAAGCTGCCTGCCAAAAACACGACAGAACCTGTTTTTCTCGGCCACAATGAAGGACTTTATCAAGGAGTCCAGCATTTTTCCCATAGCAAAAGATGTAGGTGTCCAAATACTAAACGTTTCCTTACATCAAATTAAAGATTTTTTAATTCAAATAGTGTCTGGAGTGGTCACAGGACTCCGATGTGGCTACTGTGGACACGCTGGATCAGCGATATTTGCTCTGCGCGGACTATGATCGCGACATGGTGCTCATCGAAGCTCTGCGTAAATATCGAGAGCAAAATGAAAACGCCAATGTCATGATTTTTACAAATACAAAGAAGTAAGTGAAAATAAATCATTGATATACCTGTGTGCTAAAGTATATTCTTGCAGATACTGCCAGCTTCTTTCGATGACGCTGAGTAACATGGAAATTGACAATGTTTGTCTGCATGGCTTTATGAGGCAAAAGGAACGCGTTGCAGCTCTGAGCCGCTTTAAGTCCAACCATGTCCGCACTTTGATTGCCACCGATGTGGCGGCACGAGGTCTGGACATTCCCAGTGTCCAGTTGGTTATTAATCATATGCTGCCACGCACACCAAAGGAGTATATCCATCGTGTAGGACGCACAGCCAGAGCGGGAAGACAGGGCTTATCCATTTCCATATTTAGATTTCCACGTGATATGGAACTGCTGGCTGCCATCGAGGCAGAAATCAACACAAAGCTTACAGAGCATCCCATTGATCGTATGTGCCAGTATCATTAACTTGCAATATCATTTACTAACACTTTAATTCTATTTAGAGCGCATGGTGGAGCGTATTTTCATGCAGGTGAATGTGACAAGACGCGAGTCAGAGATGAAGCTGGATAACAATGACTTTGACGAGCGTGCTCAAAACTACAGACGGAAGACTTGGATAATGGAGGGCAAGGATCCAGACGAAATGGAAGCGCGGTAAACTTAATTCTATAATTTAAAAACATCTGAGTACAAACAAAGTTCTATTTGTTGCAGTTATCGTAAACAGCAGAGGGATAAACTAAAGGAAATACGCCGTAAGCGAAAGCAGCAACGAATCGAGTCCGCAGCCAGTGAGGAAAACAAAGCCATGTTGCTCGATGAACGTTTCAAGGACGTGGATAGTGCACGCTTCGAGAAGAAATTCCGTAAGCGTTCAGCGAAAGAAGCTGCCGATGGCAGCAAACAGAAGACGCCATTGAAATTGGCCAAGAGCAAAGGGGCTAATAAGCAGACATTGGCCACGAAGAAGGCATCGAATGTGAAGCGAAAGCCAAAAGCAAAGAGTTAAATTTAAATAAAATATGTGTATATGTTTTATAACAAATAACTTTTGGGCTTATACTACTAAGCAGTTGCGAAATGCATTCGCATTATTAAATATATATATATATATGTACGTATATATATGTATGTAATTTCAAAATTTCAGACATGCTTCAACAAAATTGCAGCATTTATGCAGCCTTCTGGATTAAGAGCCAGGCATTCCTTCCAAATTTCAGTCTAGATTAATTGTCAGCAACGCATCCTCGGGATAGACCTCCAGCAGGACTTTGGCACCATCGTTAAACGGATAGCATATGCTGCCATCAATAACCAGATCTATAACATGAATGAAACCATTATGAATTGAGTGATTTATCCAGAGATTTGAACTGTTACTAACTGGCATCGATGCAGTGCGATTCGATGAACACATTTTGCACGAAATCGCGCGACTTGAACGTCTTCGGCGATGGCCAGACCCCAACACAGATCTGCTCTCGGATTGAGTAGCAGAGTCGAGGATCGTCGGGTGGAAAAAGCAATCCCTGATTATACACCTGGGCAAGTTCATCAACATTTTCGAGCAACTTCTGCATTTCCGGCGTATCGGCATTTGGCAGTGTTCGCAGCAGATCACCCACATCACAACCTGTGATGCGATTAATGCTAGTATGCCAGGATGTGGAGCCCGTTCCAGTGCTTACGCACAAACCGGAGCACTTTGTTTTGTTAACCACGTCCTCATGGTTCAGTACCAGCTGTAAATGGGACACTCGAGCCGAGAGATGTTCCCCAATGAAGACCTGTCGTAAGCAAAGTTTTACATAAGATAAAGCTTCATTTGGCTAAAGGATGCTTTTGCTCACTTCGTTCAGTGCCAGATAGGGTAGAACCCGCTTCATTTTGGCTTTGTATTTGGTGGCCATGTGTTCATCCAGTACCTCCGGTGATGTGGTCACTTGCTCCATTTTGACAGCCGTGTGCCTAAACAAGTCCGTGGACTCTGGAATCGTACCATTGCTGCCCAGCAGCGTGGTACGAATACGTGATCGATGTATCCACTTAAAGTCGCCCTGTTCAAGAGATTAATTAAGTTACTATAGTGCTTATATACTGTTTGCGTTACTTACGCATTTGATGCGTTCCACGGCTTCAGCGGGATTCTCCGAGTAGTGTTTCGGCAGCATGAGACGACCCTCGGAGTGTTTTGGATCCGAATTGAAGCCAACAATTGGTGTTTTCTGCTGACTGAGCGCAAACAATGGGCTGGCCCGATTGGCGGAGAGCAGGAAGGTGCCATCACCGCCAACAGGAACTATAACATCTGCCCAGCTCATGACGTCCTTGCTCAGAGAGCTTCTAAATTCAAGTCTGCTTGTTTAATAAGGTCACACAGCGACAGGGACACATTATGTGGATGGAGGGAATTGCAATTTATTGTTGTTGTCGTTGTGTTTGTTTTGGAAATAATTAGCACAGGGATGAGCATAGTTCATAATGTAACGTTGATGATGACGATGAGGAAACGTCACACACACACACACGTACGCAAACAGAACAACAAGCGTTAGAAATATGTACTACAATTTGACGATAGGGCTGCAACCTCCGACTTTTTTTGCTCTGCCAGGGCTGCAGCAAAACAAAAGGACGGAAGACTGCGAGGCACAAACATTGCATGTACGCACCTGCTAGACATTTTGACCTCACATCCGACATTCTCAAAGCTCTGGACAACCCGACGCTCAAAGTCCTTGTGGAGATTGTGCAAATACATCAGCATTTCCACGTCGGTGCCACGATCCCGCAATTTCTGATCCAGCTGCTCGTGGGAGAGCTCCGGATGACGCAGTTGCTCCATTTCATAGCGGGACAGCTTCGTTACGACCAGCGCACGTTTCAATTTAAATTTTGTGGGCGCCAAGTTTGAATATTCTGTTAATAAATTAGTAATTTACCAATTAAATAAATAGAAAATAACTTTACTTATAGCGCCTGAAATCATACGAATTCCTAGTTAATTGCACTTTAATTTAATTAAGAACAACCAAATATATTAAAACAAAATTAAATTATGTTGAACTTATAATTAAAAAATATAAAGTTGATGACAGAAATTGCTACAGAAAATTATTGTGGATTTAATTTTCCGATTCCAAATAGAGATTATGTCTTGAAATTGGCGTTGTCATGTTCCAAATTTCAAGATAACTTTCAAATTATGTGTAACTTCTGACAATGCCATCACAATCACATGCTATTTCGCTCAAGCTGATAATAGACGGAAATCTAACTGGAAGCGTAATTCATCTTTAAAAACAAAAACCGTACGAAGTAAACAACAAAAATCATACGAAGATTGACCCAAGTGATATTACGCTCTATAAACCAATACTAATACTATAAAATAGTACTACACGCGTGTGTTTATGTATTGGTGCTTTTGTGTGCTATGTTCACTTACCTTTGGCAAATTGCTTAAGCAATTGTTTCGTTTTCAACATTTTAAACGACAATAATAAAATAGTATTTACATAAATTCTTGTAGATGTGTGCAGTATTCACGTAATGTGTATTTAATAAATTCTTTATTCAATATCCGTGATTAGGAAAAATAATATTTATATTTTAAGAACAAAACAGAAAGTAAGCAAAGGAAAAAAAAATTATAACTGAAAAATGTCTTATTCTTTGTTGACACAATTTTACTACATTTGCTTAATGTAATTGAAATTCGTTGAGGTTCTTATAATTGAACACAAACTGGATCAATTATCACAATGAATATGCTTGCTACCCGTTGCTATTGACCATTTTAACACGACGTCCACGTTCTTAGTCTTTATTAGATTTACTGATTGATTGTTATTTTTCGTTCGTCGTCACATCTCGTTTCTGCTTTAGTCGTCATTTATCGCCGTTTGTTTCTATTTTCGTTCGCTTTCGCTTCACATCTCGTTGGTTGTCCGTTTAATTCTTGTTGTGCATTGCTGATAAGCGGCACGGCCTTTTCTTATCAGCCAAAAATAATAAAACAAAAACACAAATACTTCACTTCAATTGACTGTGTGCGTGTGTGTGAGTTTGTACGATTTGCCATTCACACACCAACAGTTTCTTTTTCTTCAATTACCACTATTCCACCTAATCACTAAGTTTAGTGTGACCGTTCAACTGAAAAAATACTAAGCCGTTAGTATTCAAAGTTACACATATAAAACATGTCGGGTTACCACATCTATTTGAAGCGATGGGACATTGTCAGATCAGTGGATTTAGGATTTATTACCATATCAACGCCGTGTGGTTCTTCAGGCAGCCCGTTATTTTGCTATTGAACAAAAGTATTAGTAACGCACACCATCTCTTCTTTTCGCAGGAGACTTACTTGTAATTTAGAGAGCTCCTGTTGCACGTCTTCATTAAGAATGGGTTTGTGGTAAACACTGCTCAACAAAAACATAGCGCTCTTTACAACTTCTGCGACATTTAAGTTAACACTGCTAGTTCTGTCCATATTCATCAAATCCGCAAGACGCAAGGAGTCAGAGACGACAATTCCGTTGCTTGAAACTCGTTGCGACTGAGGATTTAAATTTGATGGTTTCTGGCTGGCGTATGTTAAGCTCAACTGATCCTGAGTATAGGGACCCAATCGAGCGAGTGTGTTGTTTACATGTTTATTTCCTAGTTGATTAGCAGAACTAATTAGTGATGTCATGTTGTTCTCAACCGTCCAATTGTTGGAGCTGGAATTGTTTATATTATAGCCGAGTCTGTTTCTGATTAAACTGTCGGCCGCATTATAATTCGGTCTTTCATTGACGGTTGATAATGAATTTAGTGCCAACGTTTGCATTTGGCCATCGTTGAAATGGTTTTGCATGTTCATTAAGACCTGTTGTTGCATGTTGCCATTGGTAAAGCCGTTGTTGTTGAATGCATTGTAAGCGTTTCGCATCCGCTGTCCAATTGGAAACTGTGCACGTTGGGAACTGCCCACAACATTATATCCTAGTCGACTATGCACAGATTGTTGGGAACTATTTCGATTATTATTGTTGTTACTGGGTCCAGAACGATTGTACCGTCTCCTCTGCGAGTGGAACCGACCTCCGCGTCCACCTGCCGATTGAAGATTTCCACGCGGCGCGTCATTTGCAACCAAAGGAGCAGCACCAGATGGTCTATTCACATTGTTGGCTTGTAGTCGCCACTGTGCTGATCTAACAGGTGTTTCCGTCACTGCAGGAGTAGCGAGTTTTTCTTTTGTATCCATAGAATCATCGGCCTCCTCGTAAAACTGATTAAACTCGTTAGTTTCAAAGTCAATTTGATTCATATTGGAATCCTGTATGGACGAATTAAATTCATCAATTTGAAGAGGTTTGTCTTCATCTTCCTCAACTTCATCTTCATCATCAGAATTGTCTTTATATGACTGTAAATGAGCAGCTTCTCGCTTTTTCTTTTTATTGCCAGAAAATCCCGGATATGTCTTGGGTATATTTGGTTTTGGCAGCACAAAGTGATCATAAAACTCATCTGAAAAAATATTTCACAATAACGAGCATACATAATTAGGATTTTAAGTTTTAAACAAATGTTTCATTACCAAGAGGCATTAAAACAGCTGCCGAATTAAACGAAGTCATTTCTATGTGTAAGAAATCAATTGAATACTATAGCTTTTATGTTCTCAAATTTTGTGGAACAACCAGGATTAACAGTTATGTTTTTAAGATGCATTCATGTGCAGGTTGCAGAGTTGCTTTATAATTTCATCAAGCCTCTTTGTTCAAAAATATCGATTGGTATGCAACTCTTACCATGAACAACCATCGCAGCCAACTTACTGTGTTTCCGTCACTTTACTTTTGAACGCAGAACGTGCAGTACTTGAATTGGAAGACAAAATGTAAGTAACTTCAATAATTAAATGAGCTGTTGTCTGAGATTGCAGCAAATATAACTGTGGGTAGTTCATAAAATGCCTACCTTCAGAACTCGAAGTTGCAAGATCAAATGTTAGTGAAGGAGTGCGTTTCTCTTTGCCGGCTATAATTTGACTTGTAGTCACGTGGTCTGGAGATCGCCTCTCTTACTGAACACTCCAGACCTTAAACGAATTTTATATTAATTAGGTTCTTTTGCTTTCAGGTAAAACGCTGAGAGAATTGCCGTTTTGAAAGGCATGTTTAAAATTTAGTAAGTATAAAAAGTATAGTAATCTGTAGGCGAACACGAGTCGCTGGTGTAAAGACATCTCCACTTTAGCTAGTGCTTTTTACTTGTTCGCAGAATAACTGTACTTCGCCCAAGCATAACCCAAATTCTTCATGCCACGAATTTGCGGTGCATATTTTTTTGTGAAGTCAACATTGCTTAATCATTAATTTTAATTTAATCCACAAAGTGTTTCCCTTTTACTAATAGACTGCTTTGTTTTCTCTTACAGACAAAATGATGCAATAACCGTAATGGATTTAATGCTTTGAAGGCGTTCCTAAACCTAAGGTGAGTTGTCTTATTGAATTAAACGAAAGTAATTTCACTCTGATGATATTTTACATATTTTCTGACACCTCATATGAACCACTGTGATTCATTCTAATTGTAATTAAAAGAACTGAAATTGCAATTACCAAACATAGTTATTAAAGTTGTAAGCGCTTGCCTAATTTCGATTTTCCTTGTCTCCCTTTAGGTTATGAACGAACTATAATAGTGCCAGGCTTTTCCTTTGGTCAGTGCCCATCAAAAAGTTATTGATGAACTTGTTGGAAATTGCAACGCATTAGGTAAGCACTCGTTTGTTTAGGAATTTCGTATAATAAAGTTCCGCTGATGAAATCATAAACCATTCACAGACGCCATATAAAAGCTAAGCGCTGACAAACTCCTCCAATATTCTTTTGGAGATAGGGAGTCTTGCTTAGCCGGTTATGGACCCTGGTTAAAAACTTGGCACTGAGACCATTCACCACATACATTTGCTGTATATGTGTTTTCGAAATTTACTTATGGTTTTTTTTCTTAATCTTTTGCAGATGCTCCAGTGGATTTTGATGCAGAAAATGAAAAACATGAAATAAAACAAATTTGATTTCAAAAATCGTTTTTTACTAAATTAGCGCGCTCCCTTAGAGCAAGTTCTTGATTTTGTTTAGCGATCATACGATCACCCTTTGATTTCTTGCCGATTCCCAGCTTGGGCAATCCACGATTTAGTCCCTCTAGCAGCACACACGCCTTGCATGGCTGCTGTGAGGAGACGAAGCCACATCGCTCGCAAATGCCACGCACAGGCTTTTTCACGGTGTCCTTAAAGCGCAGCTGCTCGCCTGAGTAAATTATATCCATTATGACTGAAGGTCTCACTTTTTCCAAATCTTTAAGGAAAGCTCGGGCATGGCCACGATAGGCGTTGGGAGCAAACACACACTCCGTGGAGAAGTATACTAGCTTCTTGTAGTGTGCATACATCACAATTTCCTTCTCGTAGCTGTATTTAAGAGGCTTGACACGTGGTATGGAGTCCTCTCCGCCGCCAGTTCTGATGTCGGTACAGCGACGCAGTCGTGCAGTGTCTCCGCGTAGGATATTCATTAGCACAGTTTCTGCGATGTCGTCGGCATTATGGCCAGTGGCAATGCTGTCGACGCCCAACAGTTTGGCACCACGGTCCAAGGCCTGACGTCGAAAAACGCCACAAAATGTACAGTTGTTAGATCGACCTATTTGAGCCACAATTCGGTCCATTGTCCAGCCATAAAGCTCTTCGTAGGACAGAATTTTCAGTGGCATTTGATAGTCATCCCGATTTTGCTTGACCGTCTCCAGACTGTCGTCCCGATATCCCGTAATGCCTTCATCGATGGAGAGCAGTACGAGATCCAAGCCATAATCATGGCGTTCATTGAGCAGCTTCAATCTAAATTGTCTGTGATTAGTTATACAGAAATTGGCATGTGATTATTTATGACTTACACATGCGCCAGGACTGTAGAGTCCTTACCACCGCTAGCGGCCACAGCTACCTTTTCGCCACGACGAAAGAGATTACTCGTGGTAATCGTGTGATGGATTTCAGCTTCGAAAGCAGCAAAAAAGCAATCCTTGCACAGCGCGTCACCAGTTTTTGGACGCTGCGAAAACAATTTGGTAAGAGCTCCTTATATGATTTGGTAAATAAAGAACTCACCTTTAGAGTGGCTCGCTTGCCACATTTTGCTTTGCAGTCAATTGGCATTATCACCAAATATAAAACGGAGTTGTTTACAAATAAAGAGCATGCAGTTATAACCGCATTTCAGTTATCGATAAATTCATTTAAGTGTTGAGTAATGTAAAGAAACATTTTTAAGCCAACCAATGTTTGGTATTTTATTATACTAGCAAAATTTTATATCGATATCACCACTAGTTATTAAATATACGGGAATGCCCTTAAGACAATAATATTTGTTTTGAATGCTACAAAAATTAAAGTCATGAGCTTAGATGATGACAGCGATGCTTATATACATCAGAAACTTTATCGGAGTAGGGGTAAATGCGGTAAGTAGTGTATATATTGATATCAATTTCTAATACCCCTAATAATGTCAAACCACAGCAATCTATGCGCGGCAATCCGATGTATACGTTGAGCTGAAGCCAAAATCCAATGTGAATACCAGGACACCAGTTCCTGAAGTGGCCTCGGGAGCAAATAGTCCTGGAGTTGAAATTGATCACGATATTTGGTTTCACATTGCCCTGCATCTCGATCCGGAGAACGTGCAGACCTTTGCATTGGTATGCTCACAGTTTGCCCGTCTGGTAAACTCCAGAGTATTCTGGCGACACTTGTACAAACGCCACTGCCAAAGTGTCTCATCAAAGAGCTGGAATCTGTTGCTGCCCTCCCACCTACAGTTGGAGCAAATACGTAACTGTGATACAGGAACCCTGCGATGTCTAGTCATTGAGTCGCTCTACCATTGCTATCAGCCGCTGAAGACTCGCCTGGAGCTGGGCTACAGCTTGGACTGGTTATTGAAGCGCATCTTTGTGTCCTGCACGCAAAAGAAGTTCACCTGCCTATGGGTTGTGTGCTATACACTACGAAATCAACTATCGTCTCAAAGTCAAGCAATTGATCAGTCTGAAAATGAGGATACCGAAGTAGCTGACGATTGGGAATCACTGGCAGATAGTGTTACACCAGCACGTCTTCATTCCAGCCGATATGAAGGCGTCATCCTGTTGATTGTATTGACTCAGCACTTTATGCCACTGCCACTTCAGTTACTCTACAACCAGCAGCAGTCAAGGTTTCGGCTCACGTCGACACGTGAACTGCTATGCACGGATATGCGCGCCAAGAACCTAGAACTGGACTTTACCGAGAACACTAACAGCAGTAATCAACTGAGCGTGACTGTAAAATACTCACGCATAGCTAAATATAAGGTTCTGCCCTGGTGGCATCCAGACTTCAAAAGATTTGTTAAATATAGTTCAATTTAAATATATTTCTTAAATCGTTCTGGGTCATTTTGAAGGCATTCCTCTAGAAGTCTTGCTGTCCAACCTGCTCTTATCTCGAGTATGTAGAACAGATGTCGTACACTGGTTACAGCTACTGGAAGCACAACATTAGAATTGTCGATAAACAATAGATAAAGTTTCTTATCACGATATCTGACTATGACTAGTGCAAAGAAAACTAACGAGTTCAGATCTCAATACGTAAATTTATAAAAGCGACTGAGGCAATTGTTAATGTTATTAAATTACAACTGGAAGATAATTGTTATATACACTTTGACCTTAAATATATAATCGTGAGCTAAATACAGGACCTTCAGATGTGTTCGTTATAAACATAAAAAATATTCCGATCACTTTCGGTGCTCGTGCGTCTTTTCAGTAGAGTTAAAATTAAGATTAGACTTTGCCCAGCACATCGTGTCCATAGGGCTTCTTGCGGTAGCCACCCTTGAAGGCGAACAGCTTGAAGGCAATCACCATCATGACAATGCAAAAGGCATACAAGAACATGCCCATACGCATGTCCATGTCGGAGAAGACATTGGAGATTTGTCGCTTCTGTCTCATGGTATCCAGTGACGGGTGCAACAGCTCCTCCCGCTGCACACCATAGCGACTGACAAACTGAGGATTATATATGTTCTTAAGGAAACCCAGTACGGCTTCATCATTCCAATTGATTTCCGGTTTATCTGATACTGCGGACCCTGTCGCCAGATGACATTGAGGACAACTGCTAGCACTGGGAAATTGTATTTTGGGGAACTGTGGATCCTCGGTGGCATCTCCTGCTAGACGTTGATTAACCTGATTATGGGCAGACCAGAGCCAAAGAACCGCTTCATTCTTTGTTGTTACGTTCCAGATTTTCCGTCTTGACGCCATGGCCTGCAATTAAACGATGACAAAAAGGTTTACACAAACACACCTGTGTCAAGAGCACTCTTAAAGCAATACTACGTACAAAAAGGTATTTAAACAGCTGCTATGGACAAAACAAAGTCAGGGGTTGTGATAAATCGACCCACAAAAAAAACCTGTCATTAAATGATACTTACAACGATGTTGCGCAATTTCCGCTTTTGAAAACTCGAAAAAATCGTATTCGAAATATTTCAAAAATAGTTTTGAAAACACAGGAATCAAATTAGTCATAAACGTGCCGACTCAATTAAACTTGGCAATCAGCAAAAACACTTCTTATTCTTATACTCGACGTATTTTAAGGGGCTTTGACCTCACATAATTCTATAAACTATATACTAGATGCAAGCTTATTAAATTATATTATGTTTTTGCTTAATCTGCAATAATGTTTTATAAAAACATCTGTACAAAAGTAAGACAATTTAATTGGGTTCGGCTGGTACTCAACTGTAAATAAGTAAACAATTAACTTGTTATTTGTTATTGTTGTTAAACTATTAAAATTTGTAAACATATGTTGTATTTGAAATCGCGTTATTGCTTTTAAAATGGTAAAAATTTGCTTGTTAAACTATTATTCATATCTCACTTGCAAACTCAATTTGTGGCCTAATGAAAAGTCGTGACTGCGCATTTATTTTGATGAGTATATATATCGATATATACCTACATATATATATATAGCTTAATGAGTTGGATTATTTGAGGTCTACTAGTTTTAATACCCAGTAAAAGGCGATAACAAAAGTGTTATATCTTGGTGTAAATGATAAAAAGTAAAGCTTTGCAGGAAACCTTTGAATCTGGTCTAAATTTAGGAGCTGATATAAATTTTGATCAGATCTATAAGTCGAGTAGACTCCTCCTAGACTCTTAAGACAGACAACTCGAATTGGGTTAACTCTGAGTCGATCAAGCCCTTTAGTTGGAGTAAAGTCAATTAGTTAGCACTTCGTTGGATGAAACAACTGGATGATCTCATAGTGAAAGCGCGTATTGTATTAACTAAATAACATCATTACCACGTAGACACCTATTTGATTGTAACTGTAATTGTGTGTTTACTGGTGTGTGCGTGTGTGACTCACCTGGAAATGATTGCTGCAATCGCTGCAGCCAAAGTAGTTTTTGATATAACCATGCATAGCCTGTAGCACCTCCAGTGGATTTTGTGTATCCTCATCGTTTGCTGCCTGAACGGTCAGGAAGTGAAAGAGTGTCCACAGAGAGCAGCTGAAGCCACGCAGATGTGGACTGGAACCACTGCAGCCAACGAAATGTGTGGCTGAGTAGATGTGACCAATTTGTTGCTCAAGACGCTGCAACTCCTGCTCAAATTCCTTGCCACTTAGTTGTTGATTGAACTGTACAACGAAATCTTTGAGCTGCGACACCAGACGACGTCCATTTGTGCCCAAGGGATTGTAGCGCTGGAGAACAGTTAGGAAGCGCTGCAAGGCTAAGAGACGCTCTCCACCGATCTCATTCACCTTGGGCACTTCGTTGTGCAGAATGGTGCGTATGGCCATCTCGAGGTCCGCCTGATAGATAAGATGCTTATTACGATGAACTTCACCTATGATATCGTTGAGTGCTCCATTCTTGGGCGTGCTGCTTGTGTGCTGCTGTTCCGGATGCTGAATGGGTCTTGGCGTAAAGTTCAGAGCACGCAGGGCTTCCTCAATGGCTTTGGCACAGGATTCGCCTGTCTGATTCGCGGGCGTATGCAGCTGAGCATTGCCTTTTCTGTCTACGAGTACAAACTGATGCTTGGAGGTGTCAATTTTGTATTTGGACGCAACGGCGGCATCGCTGAAGCGACGCACCTGCAACGTGGGCCATTGCAGCAGGAAGAGCGCCGTTTGGATGCCTAGCGTTGAGTTCTCTGGCTCATAGATTAATGCTACGTACTGCCGTAAACTGTTTAATCCCTCAAAGAGCTGCGACGCGGAGGATTCACTTTCGGTCACCGGTGCCAAGTTTGGCCACAATGTGTTGTTGGTAGTCTGATTTTCGGCGGCAATTAGCCCAGCCAATAGATTGCGTATCTCTTCGGGCTTTTGTGACTCCAGCTTTTGGCCATATAGCTTATCGCTGGGTTGGAATCCTGGGCCCATGTACCGAAGAGTTGGGTAACCCATCACTTCGTAGGTACGACAAATGCCGTTGTTTTCCTCGGCGGCACAATCAATGGCGCTCACAACAACCACATCCTGCCAAGGATACAGCTGATCTGCCAGCTCCTTGTACGTGGGCGCAAATCGTCTGCAGTGCCCGCAATACGTGTTATAGAATTCGACGAGTACGGCGTGATTTTGCTCCAGCACAGTATCGTTAAAATTGTTCACCGTAAGCCTCACCACCTTGTCATTGTCGTCGTAAAGTCCCAGGCTTTCGTCTACCTTCTCCGACATCTGATTCATCACCGCTTCAAATCTCTTGAGTGGTACGCCAGCTGAGACAAGTTGTAGAACGGAGAGTGTTGTGGCCACAACAGCTAAAAGTGCCAGCTGCGCACCTCGACGAGCCATTGTCGTGTGTTGTGTGTTGATCTAGGTGTAGGTGTTCAATGTGCAATGCAATGAGAACTACTGATATGATATATTCTCCCGAACCATTTGGAATGTTTTACGGTTTCAATAATTTTTGATTAGCTATGGCGTTCTACACTCTTCTCCTCTCCTCTCTTTATTATTCTTCTTCTTCTTCGGTCGCGCAAACAAAAGAGATGCGCAATAACAGTGAACGGGTCACAGTGACTCTCTTTAATAGTTAATGTTATGAAGAGTCTGCTATCGGTTTTATTAAATGAAAGTACACAGTAGATATATGCTGAAGTTTTCTCTTTTAAAAACAACTTGTTTTGTTAAGTGTTTTCTTGTGCTTACAAAACCGTTATTTCATTATTTACGTGATGCAACTGAGCATCTCCCACACCCGTATAAGTATCGATACACGATACCAAAGACTATCGATAGACAAAAAATACTATTTTTATACATACAAGTTTGCTTTGGCAAAACAAATTTCCAAAGTATTTGAAAATTATCTCGTTTAGTAGGTTAAAATGATTTTACGCCCATTAAAGCGGGTTTTCTGGCCTCCATCTGTGGCGGACGGAGCCTGCTTCATGCTCATCGCTGTCTTTGTGCCACTCACATACATATTTCATGTGACTATTGTTATGCCGGAACTTCATGATGTGGGTGGAGTATTTTACACGCTTGTGTGGCTCCTGTCTCTATTTGTGTTGTTTAACATAACATCCAACTTATTAGCCTGCATGCTGGTGGATACGACAATAAAAAGCAAGTTGCCGACACTATAATGCTTTCTACACTCAGTTGATAATAAAGTTTTACAGTGTGTTTACTCAAGCCGCCGTTGGAGCCAGATTTGCTTTGCCAGTGGCACATGTGTGATAGTTGCCAGGCACTGGTGCCGCCTCGCTCCTGGCACTGCGAGATCTGTGACGTGTGCGTCTTGAAACGGGATCATCATTGCCGCTTCTCTGGCTGCTGTATAGGACACCACAACTATCGTTATTTCTTTTATTTCCTGGTCTACATGTGCATTGGTGCCCTTTATGTAATCATTAATGCCAGCATTTATCTATGGTATCTTCACGGCGATTACTACTTGAGTCTCCAGACCCTTATCACCATATGTGTGCCTGCCCTGAGCTTTACCTTGTTTGCAAGCTGGCAAAACTTTTACATATTCCTCTATGAGCTGAATATTTTAGCATTTGGCATAACTGCCTTGATGCTTATTTATTATTTTCCCATCTTCAAACGAGGAGCAGTGATGCACCAACGTCTCAGCTCCAAGTACGATCTTGGTCTACGAGCCAATGCAGAAATGATTTTGGGTAAACGAATGCATTTGACCTGGTTATCGCCGTTTGTGCGCAGTGAGTTGCCCCATGATGGGATCAATTGGCTACCCTCATCAAAAAGTGAATGAATCTCTTATGGCGTTTACGTCTAGTCATCAACCGCTGTAATCTCATCTAACTCAAATACTTATCTCAATTGTAATTACTTTGTTTTAACTACTTGACCTGAACAACAGTTTTAGTATTAAGCAATGCATTCCTTGCATTTATTTAAATTTTGTATTTATTGCAATTATACAACAATTCTTAACAACACGTAGAAAGCACGATTTCTTATTTATCTAGAAAGCCATCTCCGACCAGAGATTTCAGCTTGGCCAAGTGTACTTCGCTTAAAGTGAATCCTTCGTGAATTCGCTTTGCCAGCGTGCTGGTTTCCATGTTGTTCTCCACGGCATACTGCAGCGTAGCCAGAGCTTGGCTGGGAGCCTTGTTCTGGATGGTGGCTTCCACAAACTCGAGCAGCGCTGTCTCAGCTGGCGTTCCGGGAATGCGATGCTGCTGCTTGTCAATATAGGTGAACACCTCGCTGGCCTTGTCGAAACTGCTGTCCCCACGCACGAGCAGCGTTAGTATATCGCCCAGCATTTGGCCAGTGAAGGAAACCTTTTTCACACGCTTCGAAGACTCCTCGATCTTGTTGTACATATCGAGTGCCACCTTGGCGCACTGCTCCGGCAGCTGTTGTTGTGCAGGGTCATCAGCATTGGGTCGGTTATCGATCATTATACGGAGTAAATACAGTAGAAGACTTTCGCGATGCGTGTGATCGAAGATAACCATGTCGGACCAGATGCGAGGTATATGCTCTACAGCTCCATTAATTTCTAACGCTCTGAGTATCTCCTCCATGATGCCAGGCTCGGGTATATAAATATTGGGCACTAGCAGGTCGTATATACGCATGAATTCCTCAACAGGTTCAGTCTGGCAAATGAGCGCCAGATAATTGCGATAGTAGACGGATTCCTTGAAGGAGTCTCCAATTAGATCGTAATTATTGCCCGTGTGCAGCAGTTCATCCACCTTCTTGGCCAGCGCTTTGTCGTGCAAGTGGTTGCGACACACATCCATGGCCGTTGCAAAGAAGAACGTGTCTTTAGGATGTTGAATCTTGAATTCCTTGCCGGCAATATCGTTCAGTATGTCCACAATAACGTGAGAAACGGGAGCACGTTCCCGGCAGAATATAATAAGTAGATAGTAATAGGTGCCCAGGCTAGGAACCACATCGAGTTTCCGGAATTCGGATAGCACTTTTAAAGCTGAGCTACGAGCAAACTTAAAGTTTCCAAATGAACTGACGCATTGGAGCGATGCATTTAGTGTGCCCAGATTAGGCCGAAGTTGTTGCTCGGCCATTTGCTGCAACAGTTCGTTGCAGAGCTGCCAGCGCTGGTCGGGCGTCTCCTTGAGGAAACTGATGATCTGAATGATGGAATTGTAGGTATTAGTGTCCAGTTTTATCTGTTTCTCATTGGCTTCCTGCAACAAGGCGTGTGCCCGTTCACACTGCAAATATTTGGACATCCCACGGATGAGGGCAGCATAGGATTGTGGTGTCTTTGGTTCAATGCCAGCGAAAAGTTTCTCGGCAAGATCACCATCCTTCCATGTTTTAGCATGACGCTCACGACGCCTACTGTTTTCGCTGAACCAACGCTCCTCAATGTATTCTTCCGGCAGTGGCTCCTGATTGTTGTAGAAGCAGACAAGCTCCAACAAACTTTGCTTCAGTGTATCACTAATTTCGATGCCCTTCTGCTCCAATATATTGTACACCAGCACAGCGTCCGCCAACTCACCTTGGGCAATAACATGCTGTAGTGAGCTCGTATCCACCTCCGACTCCTCTGTGTAGACCATGCGGGGCGCAAACTTTTCAATGGCTGGTTGTGCTTCTTGGTGCTGTACAGTTAAACCAATAGTTAATAAATACAGCATTAAATATAGGCCTTCTATTTACCATAAAGAGCTCACGGTGTTCCTCTTTTATCCAGCTAGCTGCCTTGCGCCCCGCCTCCTTTGACAGTGCATAAGTTCGCTTGGCCACATTTGACATGGGTATCAGGAAAGGATCATCGTGATATTTATAATGTGGAGCCGTTGGATCACGACCCACAGTGCTCGCCAATGCTTGCAGTAGATCTGTAGGCGATCGTTCAATCCGATTGGGAATTTCAATGTGCTCTTCAGCCGGCGGCGCAGCGGTTGTGTAATGTGTGCCACTGCCACTTGTGATATGCCGTACTAGACTGGATCTGGGCAGCAACCTTAACTGACGTGTTAGATACATGGCAAGTGATTTTAATTCACAAATTCGATCACTTTATGTTAAAAGCAACTATTTTTCGCTTTATAAATAATTGCCCGAGAACGAGAGGAGCAGTGTGACCGAGGCTGACGAGTGAAAGAATGCCAAACAGCTGATTATGCGGTCTATCGGTAGAGTCGATAGATTGTGGCGGTCGTTTAAAAGACTTTAACTTAACGAAAATAGGTTTAAGCTGAACGAAAGTCAAGATACTTTATTGTAAAACGTTTGAGTGTTATCTATATTATAAACATTTAAATTATTTATTTGTTTTAAATGACTATTATTATGTTTGCTGCAATTATATGGCAACAAATTTATGATCCGGCTCATGAGCTAGTTTTTCAGACATTTTAAATTGCTCTGGGTTCAGTTGCTTGTTGGCACTAGCGGTGATCGCTCGTTTCATTTTTTACCTGTCTTAAGATAATGTCGAAACCAATTCTATACTACGATGATCGAAGCCCACCGGTGCGCAGCTGCCTTATGCTAATAGAAATGCTGAGAATCGACATTGAGCTGCGTTTTGTGGATTTATTCCGAGGAGAGCAATTCGCTAAAGAGTTTTTGTCGGTAAGTTATGGAAATCAATGCAGACAGAGCTGAGTGTAATCTAATACCCTGTAAAATAGCTGAATCCACAGCATAGCGTGCCCATACTCGTGCACGATGAACTGGTGCTCACTGACAGTCATGTGATAATGATATATTTGGTGGAACAATTTAAAGCAGACGACGATGAGCTGTGGCCAAAGGATTCTATGGCTAGGATGAAGGTGCTCAATCGCCTGTTCTTCGAGTGCTCCTTTCTGTTTCGCCGTGACAGTGATTTAATGGTACCTTCCTTGATATTAATTAAATCCATTGCACTCTTTCTGATACACTGTCCCACATTTTAGTCGGAAATAGTGCGCAAGGAATACGCTAACGTTGATGTTTCGCATCACAAACGCAAACTTTGTGAGGCATATGGCATCATGGAGCAGTATTTGAGTGAACATCAGTATATGGCTGGTGACCGGGTAATATGTGGTATATAAAACCACAAAATCTCAATTCATTTTCTATTCGCTTTTAATTGAGTTTAGCGTTTCAACTTTGGTTTTAGCTCACGCTTGCGGACATATCCATTGTGACCACACTGAGCACAGTGAATCTCATGTTTCCACTAGCGACAGTGATGGAGCAACGTTTGCCTCAACTGCAACGTTGGTTTGCCACAATGCAGCAATTGGATGCCTATCATGTGAATCGCAGTGGCTTGGAAAAGCTGCGACAAATCGTTGAGCAGATAGGAAAGTTTGAGTTCCCCAAGCAGGAACATGATAACGCTGACTTAATCTAATATAATATAATTTCTAATTTCTGTTTTTGAAAAGCGTTTCAAAATGCTAGCAGAATAAAGAATAAAAAACAGCTAATGATATTCAAAAAACAATTCAACAGCAGTATGAGGCAGACTCATTAGCATAGAACAGAGCAGAACAGACCAGAACTGAACTTGAATTCAGTTGATTTTAGCGGGTTGCGCATTACGTGTTTGCATTTGAAACGTTGGCTAATATTTGCTTGGTTCGTTTGCTTTGAGGATATATTGAGGGACTGACGACAGCATGTCATGCCTAATGGCCATATCGAGTGGACCCAATTTGAGTAGGGTAATGCTTCAAGTACTTGTGCATGGCGCTAATTACACGCACTCCGAAAGGCTTGACTAGGCGGGAGAGTGAGAGAAATGGGTGGAGAGCATTACGTGAACATATTTTTGGTCATTCAAAGCGCCAAAATCAAATAACATTTTAAGCGTATACATATATAAAGGGCTAGCCCCTGGCATGACTCTGCTTGTTTCCGTTTGCGTTTCCGTTTCCGCTTTCACTTGCAATTCCAGGTGGCGTTGCTGTTGTAGCTGCCACCAGCCATTTCAGTTGTCAACAGTTGCAACACGCTGCACGAGCATC
Organism: Drosophila cardini; assembly: GCA_018903735.1. Lineage (NCBI taxonomy): Eukaryota > Metazoa > Arthropoda > Insecta > Diptera > Drosophilidae > Drosophila > Drosophila cardini. The sequence goes on along the minus strand of JAEIGM010000001.1, from coordinate 10,278,350 downwards.
TTCACTGGACACGTGGCAAACTTTGGTTCGTAAGTTTTTCAATTTAGCTGCTTTCTGCTACACGATGACAGAGCATGTTTAGATTTAAGCTAAAATACCAATGAGCATGGCGGTATTAGCGTTGCGAGATACAGTGGCACATCTAGCTTAGTTACAAGAACGTTTTAGTCATAGCTACATATATGGCCTTGCAGCTGTGACCAATATGTCCTGGAGTATAAAAAAATCATGCGCCATTTAAGTGCTTTTACAAAAACATAATAAAATTTTAGAGCAGTGCTATAGCTATTTTATTCGCATGTCCCAGTTTGTGGCAAAATTTGGCTTTAAAGAGACCCAAATGTATGTTCTGCTTTGTTTCCAACAGCATAAATGAATTAGAAACTTTAACAACATTATTGAGATCCCCTGTTAACAATTACCTTAATTAACTAACATGTTCTGCCGGAAATTCCACAAAATAATAAATTCATAGTTTTCATTTAATTTTCGCATCCGCCCGAAAGTATGCTATGAATTTGTTAGATTCTGTGTTAAAGCCGAATTGGAAACAGAACTGCATATGTTTAAATATGCAATAATTTAATTAATAATGGTTCTCATTGCATTTTTGGAAATGCTGAACATCAGATTTTCATTAAATTGAACGATAAGCTAAAAACTCGTTGCAGCAAATATGCCACAAAATAAATAATTTGCAGTTCATTTAAATTACAGAAAATGCAGCAGACATTTAATGTATTTTTATTTAAATTATTTTTGCAAATAATTGTGCCGGAAATACGATCCTTTTGTTTGCGACATGCGTTCCGCAAGCGAAGTCAATTTCAAACACGCGCCTAAAAGCAGACAACACCTTTTTTTTTGCTGAAGTGGTGCCATAATTAAGGGCATAATGAGTGGAAATTAGTAGGACTGCTAAAAATTAGATGTCAGGCTTCTGCCTCGACACGTAAATCGAGTTATGATGACAAACGACAACAGGAACACAGCAAACAGCTTTTGTTACCCTCTTCAAAGTTTCAAGTGAGGTAGGAAAACTTTAGCTTAATGCTAAAAAATACATTTTGCAAATTGATTTAGCTAGAATGTTGCTTTGAAGTAGCAAAAACAATTCATGGCTCCAGCCCCAGGCAGTAAATGTACTGTCTTTGCTGGTTTCAAGTTGCCAGTTCCGAGTTGCGCTCGGAAATCTTATTATATTGCTGGGCCTTTCTGCTGTCTTTAAAGTGTTAGCCAGGAAATTCAATTATACGATCCACATTCGTTTTAGTCTAACGTCCACGATGCGTGAACCCCAAAAAAAATATTGCCAAAGTTTATGGTCGAAATAAGACAGACAGACGGACAAATGGACAGACAGACGGCGATTTGAGGCTAAGCATTCCATCATCACTTTAAGGAACAAATTTCTTCATTTTATTTGGGTCAGACAAGTTTCCCTTTTTACCTACTCCCTATGCCTTCTTGTCCAACAAATTGAAACTGATTCACAGCTGAATTATTGATTAAAGACTCTTTCAACTTTGTAGTCTTGGTCCAATTATTACCTGTACCTTTCCCATATATTTTATTTGCTTCTTTGCTAATTTTTATCTTTCTTTAAGCTCCAATGGTCACCAATATTAGTTTGGGTTTTGAGGTATTTTTTTGGTTGAACCTTTTGGCTTTGGCCACGTTCTAAGAATTCGTAATTGAGGTTTGTGTTATTAAATAACTTGGCTAACAGCAAGACAGCAAGACGAACAGCGTACACTTAACCAAACTACAGCACTTGGACTTCGATTTGGACTGCCGACCGCAGGTCGTAAAAAGAAACGTTGAACAAAAATAGAAGTCATTAAAATTGCTGTCAATAAGCGAAATTCAAAGTTCGTTTCGAATGTTATTCTTAGCGAAAGAAAAGGGTAAATGAATTATTATTATTATTATGTTTACTTACTTTGGCCAACTTTTCTCATTACTCATTAAATTTAAATTGCTAATGAAAAATAAAGAAACAATTTAACGGACGTCAAGAAACTTGTGTGAAAAGTTCTAAATATATGCTTCCTATCTATTCCCGTTTGTCTATGATTTAACATTGGACAACGGGTCGTATACTCGACGTGTGATATTTATTTTTATAGCGAAATGACGACATTGAGGCGAGATTTTCCAATTAAATGTTAAGGCAGCCGACGTCGACTGTTGTTTTAATAAATAATGTGCTTATTTTTAGCCAGCTGTCTGCAATGGGAAAAAGGAAAAACTATTTTGCCACATTTCATTTTCAAGTGGCATTAATGCGGTTTGTTTACTTTACTTTACTAAGAAATCCTTTTTGTTAAGCATAGTGCTAAAAGTCAAGTGCTAAACAGTTATCCAGCAGAAGCAGCAGTGGAAGCAGTTATAGCACTGGCAGCAATGTTCGACTTCATTTCCGTTTCCGGGCTGTAAAACAACGGAAATACGAAGAAAAGTCCTTTAAACAATAGCCACAAGTGGAAATGCCCAAAAACAAAATAACAATTCACAAAAGGAACAACAAACAAACTCCTTCTAGACTAAACGCATTGATCCCATTTTCGCTTGACTTCATTTAAGGGCATATAAGTTGGCATTTAAACACACTTCAGAGGGATAGGAAGAGTTAGGGGATAAGAGAGTTTTAAGCTTAAGTAGTCGATTTTGTGGCTTATACAAATAGTAAATAAAATAAAGTTCTTAAGCAGAAATAAGTATACACAACATTTTTTATGGAATCAAACTTTTAGTTGAACTTCTGCTATTGACATTGATGGAAGAGTATTCGTTGTGCGGTCTACTTGCTTCAGGTTTATTACTCTCTCTGTTTGGCCATTTTCATTTTCTAGGACGTGGCCTTTGTTGCGTTTTTATGCTGATTTATGTGAAAATAATCCTGCCGCATTTGGCATTGGAGAGCTAGACGTCCTCGGGGACCATGTTAAGTCCCTCTTTGTGGCTGTCACTCCGTCTTGTTCCACTCCCTGTCTCCCTGTCTCCCTCTTCCTCTCTCTCTCTCTCTCTCTCTCTCTTTCGCTGCTGCTCTATTTGTTAAAGTGTCTGCCAAGCCGACTGCTAATCAAATTTGGCAAACAAACAGGAAACATGAAAGTGTTGAAGTGGCTAACTGCCTAACTGGGCCCAAAAGAAGTTACCACAACCATTGAGCTGATAAACTGCTCAGACAGACCATTTAATGAATTTCGCATTGAATTTTAGCAATTTCAATTAATTTCAACACAGAGAGACTCATAAATTTCTTTTTACAAATTTAACTAAATTTTCATTTATGAAATTAATCAAATTGTTTTTACGACATATAATTTTTTTAGGGCAAAAGCAACTGCAATTATCGTAATGTAATTGTAATCATAATTTGTGCACATCTGCGGGCCATTCATTAAATTCTCATTCTCGCTCTTATTGTCGGTATGAAAAAATCGCCAAGAGGCGAATTTAATTCACTTAAACATAAAATGACAGTGGACTGGCTATTTGTAATTTGTTGTTAATTAAAAAATTTGGAATGCCTTGGGGGTTGAGTACGTTGGCTACCACTGTCTGTCTTCGCGTACAGTGAGTACTAAAATAAAACGGGCACGAATGTGTGAAAAACAAATTCCCGAGCACAAACAGAAAGCAGCCTTAGTTTTTCCGACTGCTCGACTGGAAAATCTCAGAACGCTGACGCAGCGCAACTATTTCGGTTGGTCTTTCCACCTGTTCAGTGTGCCGAACGGTATCGCTGCGTAGTGTTCTATAAATAGATGCAACCCAGAGCACAATTTGTTGAACGTTCTGCGCCTTATATGCGTAGCGTTGATTTGTTATCGAAACTGTATCCGCTCTAGCGCAAAGTTATCGCTCGGATAGAGACAGTGCTCTAGGCTATCGACTGTCGGCTGTTGTCTGTCGTCGCTACAAGGTCATTCGTAAGAGGTTTCTTCCCTCAACTTTTGACTTTTGTTTTTGTTGTTTTGTGATTTAGTTAAATGCATGTTTTTTCTTCCTTTCGTTGTAAATATAAATAAAATATTACATTTATTAAGGGCATGAGTTTCGATTGGACCGGCTACAAAGAATTAGAAATGTCTCTGCCAGACAAGCGTCGGAAATTGCCTTGTTGTTTATACACTTCTCCAGGGTATATGGAATATTTCATGTGATTTTCCAGCTCTTTTTTCATTGGTACATGTAAAACATATAGAGTATTTAGAAGTCAGCATTAAATTCCGGTTTATGGAACTTTTCCCTTGTTCATTCTGTTAGTTGCCATCATTTAAATTTGTTGCCTGCCCCAAAGCGATTTTCAATAACGAAATGCTTATAAATTAAATTCATTGCCTGGACATAAAAATGGCTTTGACCTTGTGTACGATATATTTCAAAAGTTTTTTGTCAGTCTTCAAATTCCTTTGATTGTGCCATTGTACTCTGTGTTCTTTCTTTTTTTTTGTGTTTCGTATTTACATTTTTATGACAATTTATTTGATTGAGCTGAAATTGTAATTCAAACTTATTTAAGTATTTTTATTTGAATAAAGCTGGAAATAATAAGAATGCTGGTTACATTAAAACATATTTAAAATATACTTTTGTAGTACTTAAAGTTATCAGTTTAATAATTCTAAAGATTCAGATCCTCTGATATATCGGATAAAGAGGGAACTGCAAAAAATTTTAGAAAATCAGTTTTGGCTTTAATTGTATCGTCTCCACTGAGGGGTCTATTCGAAAAGATTTCCTCTTCTTCACTTTCCTGCTCGGATAAATTAAAATCTATTTCGGAATCATTTTTATAACTTTTAACAGCAATTTCCTTTAGTTGAGCATCACTTAAGTCCTCTGAAATATCCGACAATGAGGGAATTTCAAAGTATTTCAAGAAATCCCTTTTGGCTTTGATAGTATCGACGCCAGCTGAGGATTCTGAAATTATGTCAGAATCCTCATCATCATCGTCTTCGTTTAGTAACCAATCAATGTCGGAATCGGAATTAATTTCTTTGTTTTCCTTGGCTGCATTTCCTTTGACTGCTGTTTTCTTTGAGTGTAAGGAAACGTCCGATTTGCCCGTTGTGAAGCGAAAGTATCTTAATTTCTTCAGTTGCGCGCTACGGGAAAGTCTCTCCAAAGTTACTCCATCTGCTAGAAGACTATCGACTTCAGCTTCCAGTGGGTCTTCTTTGACTTCATTTCTTACTTCAGTGTTTCTTTTGATAAAATATTCCTCATTGGATTCCGTCTCGGACTCTTCAAACTCTAAGCTATTTTCCAAAGATGGTGTCTCGTTTTCAGTGTTTGCTATAGTTTCATTGTCTACTCTATTTATGTCTTTTAATGGAAACATTTTTTTGTGTTTAGGAAAAACTCTAAGCTCTAAATCTTTAGCAACTTTTTAATAGAATTCATTTTTGTGTTGTGATTTAAATATATGTCAAAAGCCTGCTATAAATTTAGGATTCAATCGGCTTAAAGAAAGTTTAAATGGCTAAAATTTTCAAACACATTTGTACTTTTTCAAAATTCTTCGCACTTAGCACAATTGAAATTGAATTTGTTGAAATAAACTCAATGCCAAATTTAAGCATGAGCCAATGCATTCCAAATCCCAAATGGAAATAACAAAAGAATTATGAAAATGTGCACAATTTGGCCGAAAAGCAACAAATAATTGCAATAAGACAGCTGCTTCAAAGTATTTACTTTGTCCGAAATAAAAAAGTGGAAATTTTTCGGATCAACAAATTGTGATGAAATTATGTATACGTTAAGTAAATTTTGGGGAACAAAAACAAATCGCAATTACAAGTGAGAGAAGTGGAAAAAACCTGTAAGAATTTACTTAAAGTCGCGCGCGTCTATTTTCCACATGACGTGAAGAGAAAAAATTATTGAAATTGATTTTTAGTTTTGGACGTTCCGGTCTAAAATTAAAACGCACGACTCATCACGATTCAAAGTCGGCAAACTGAGAAAAATATAACTCACACACACAGAATTGGGAATATATGTATAAATATATAGAAAATATTCCGACGGACGCCTACGCTTTGGCTACAAAAATCTCACAGCATTCGGTTGTTGATATAGACGACTCCGAATTCGGATATATTTTTGGAAAATTCTTGAAGAAAAAGCGACTGCGTCTGTGTGAGTGCGTAAATCTCTCGCTCTCGCGCTTTAAAAGCCGCATACGCCCTGTGGTCCGGCATCAGTGTAGGCTTGCAATAGCTTTGGTGAAGATCATACAACAAAAAAAAAAACAAATCAAATCAAAATGTCTCTTGAACGTGCTGTTCGTGCCAAGGTGAATAAAAGTGTTCATTTTAACAGACCAAAAATAAAATTATAATCAAATTGGATAACAGTGAACGAAATAAACTTGATAAATGAGAATTTAAAGTGTTAATTGTGTGTGATATAAGTTGTTAATGGTTTTGTTTTGTTATGTTTTGGTTTAATTTGCTTAGATTGCCGGCAAGCGCAATCCCGAGATGGACAAGGAGGCCCAGGAATGGATTGAGGCCATTCTCGGTGAGAAATTCCCCGGTGGCCAGGCCTACGAGGATGTGCTCAAGGACGGCCAAGTGCTCTGCAATCTGATCAACAAACTGTCCCCCAATGCTGTGCCCAAGATCAACTCATCTGGTGGCCAGTTCAAGTTCATGGAGAACATTAACAACTTCCAGAAAGCATTGAAGGAGTACGGTGTACCCGATATTGATGTCTTCCAGACCGTTGACTTGTACGAAAAGAAGGACATTGCCAACGTCACCAACACCATCTTCGCTCTTGGCCGTGCTGTAAGTTCTTAGCCATAAACTCCCTTCGAATTGTCATTAATTTTCCTTTTTTTTCATTTCGTTGTTTAGACCTACAAGCATGACGACTTCAAGGGTCCCTTCCTGGGCCCCAAGCCCGCCGATGAGTGCAAGCGTGACTTCAGCGAGGAGCAGCTGAAGGCTGGCCAGACCATTGTTGGCCTGCAGGCTGGCTCTAACAAGGGTGCCACACAGGCTGGTCAAAACTTGGGTGCTGGCCGCAAGATCTTGCTTGGCAAGTAAATTAGCTCAGTCCAAACAGTCTGCAGTTCTCAATTATTCTGGTTTATTTTCTTAATTAAATCTATGTTTACTTGTTAAGTTTAAAGGCAACATTAAACCAAGAAAAAATATTCCTCACTTACAAAAGAAAAACAAAAAGAAAACACAAAAAAAAATCATACACACACACACACTTACACAAATGCAAAGTGCAGATGCAACACACAAAGGCTTGTAGATGCGCCTTATATTAAGTATACGCCTAAGTTAATTTATACAAAAATAAAGATGATGAAAATGTGGAGAAAACTAAAATGAAATTGTGAAAATGAATATGATTTAACTCTAAAAGTAGAATACAAAAACGAAAGCGAAACGTTTCGGCCAATAAACTTAATGGCACATTAACGAGACATTTGGCCAACTAGGAATATTCAATTCCAGCAACGAATTTCAATATAACCTTCAGCGTATTGCCTTTGTGTAGGTGTGTGCGTGTGTGTGTATCTTTTTATTTATTCGTATCTATATCTCACCATACACACATATCTATCTATTTTGCGCTCTAAAATCATTTCACACATACGATCTAAATATGGCTGCCTACTACACATATAGATCTATATATCTTTATGTATATATATATATACCTGTGTATATAAACAGCCTCCCCATTTACAAGTGTGTGCGAAAAATTCCACTGTAGCATGCTGAGGTCATTGCAGATACCTACTTAATAGATAATCAGATACATACTAGATACAGATACAGGTACAAACATATCAATTAAATGGAAATAAGGAAAACATCTTCAATTTGTTGCCCACCATTTCAGAATATTATTTATTAAATTCTTAGTTATTTTTGGCAGGTGTGCAGGTGTGATACGACATTGAAAATCATTGGCAAATACCCTAAAGATCTGAGCAGACAATTTCTGAATTTTCCGCCCCCAATTTAATTTGCTATGCATCTGACAAATGCCTAAGATTTCGTTATGATTTATTCATAATTATTTCATACATTTTTACTATTTTCTCACATTTTCACATTGTTGCATTCCTGTGTGTTGGAAAAGTGAATAATGTACTTAATTAGTTTTTTGCTAATTACGAGCACGACTTTTCTAAATATAATTCTCTTAGTAATTCGTTTTCTTTTTTAGACCCCGTACTCTAAAAAAGAGTAGAGGAGTCGATTAAGTTTGTCTGATAAACAAATCAACTTTTTTGCCAAGTTTTTTCGCATCGGAACTGACAGACGATTTATAAATGGAGACAGTTTTAACCTTATAACTAAATTATGATTCGTTTGTCTATTTTTAAACCCTATTTGTTTATTTATACTATTATTTATTATATATTTTTTTTATTTGTTTATAAATAAATTATTGTTCAGTTATTTCAAATTTCATTAGAAATCAAATAATTCCCTATTTAATCATGTAAATATTTACAATACTGCGCAATTTGACTGTTAGCAAATAATGGAGATCGCGTGGCAAAATTTTGGATTGTTTACAATCAAATTTTTGTATTATGCGCAATTGTGAACAGATTTTCAAGGCACAAAAATAAATAAAGAAAATATTCGATACAAATAAAAGTTCTTTATACTATTTTTATAAATAAATTATAACGAATTTTGAGCAATTAATTTAAATAGTGTGTTAAATTTTAAAGAAAAGCAAAGAAACTTGTCATTATGTGGATAGAAAAACAAACATAAACTATCAAACTTGACACTGAAAATGTGCAGATATTTCTTGTTTGTTCATTAAAAGATTTGTTGCCCATTTCATGGTTAAATCATGTAGATGTGGGCACTAACCATACAACAGACTAAATTATTTTCGCCTTTTGCTGAGCGGCGATCGACTCGCCGGGGCGCTAGAGCGTTCGGCTTTTTGCCGAAGCTCTCTGGGGGTCTAGAAGCAGCCTAGCGTTTGCTTTCAAAAAATCTTGCGTTTGACGCATCTATGTGTTGTATGGTTAGTGATGTGGGTGTGTGTGTGTGTGAAGGTCGCTTTGATAAATAGCTTATCATAATTTAAAATATATTTATATGGAGCAGAATGGAATAAAGAAAGTGCATAACGGAAATTTACAAATGTATCAATGGAACTTTTAGGATTCAAAAGTTTTAATGTATTTTTAGTAAATTTGCTGCAATACTTTGGCTTTTGAAACCAAACATTCCCAATTTATATAGCCAGTACTGAAGAGAAACTTCAGGGAACTCAAAGACAGACCAATCACACAGTTATGAGAACTTTTTCAATGGAAAAACTTCAATTTACAATTAAACAGACTCTATTTCCGATATTATTACGTATATTAATTGGGAATACTAGTAGTTATCAATGTACGACTCAAGCGTGCATAGAATAATTCTACATTGGTGGTGAAATGCTATAAACCCGATGTATATGCATTATCTAGATTTGATAAAAAGTTTAAACATAATTCGCTTGTAGTTCACGAATTCGTTGGGTCATTAGGTTTATGGTCTCCTTCATTTCCTTGATATTGGCCCGTTTCTCTATCGTAGTCTGAACGGTTTTATCGTAATCATGTAGGAGCAAAGGTGTGGTTAGTAGACCACCCTGGTAGGTGAGCTCCTGTCTAAGTCTATTCAGATTACTGTGTTCCACTTTCGCTTCGTAGAGGTATTTGCGTAACTTCCGTCGATACTCCTCCTTGGCCTCCAGTTTTTTCCTCTGCTCTTTTAGCTTAACGTGCGTTGCCAGCGTACACTCGCGGAAATGTTGATTCATGTGCATGTGTGTGTGGTAGAGATGCCGCATTTTCTTCAGTTCAATATTTCGCTCTAAATTATTATAAATTCTACATTAAACACTAGATTAAATAAGAAATGAATGCATATTTACCATCGATCTTTTCCTCTAATAAAACTACCTGATTCTGTAGGTCTATAAAGTCTCTCGCAGTAAGGTCCTCAGAAATCTGACTTAGTTTAACGGTTTTCTGAATCATAGAAGTATAAATTGGTTAATTAAACAGTCAGCAGTTAAGGAGTTTTGATACTGCTTACATTGGAAATGAGAGCTAATGTGTGTTGTCTTGTGATCAGGTTTAAACGTGTATCACTGATCTCATCTCGATATACTCCCATAATTCTCAGCTCTCGTCTGACAAATTTTCCAAGATTTTCCGATCTATTGCCAATGTTGGTCACGAGTTTATCCTCCAGCGACTGCTCCAAACAACGGGATACTTCTAGTGCCTCTTCCACTTCCTCAAAGATGCTCTTCTTATAGTTGTTACATTTTTCATTAGTCGCCTCATTCAATTTAAGATAATGATCAAAATCATTTAAAGCTGCCAAATAGCGTTCGTATTCGATTTGAGCCAATGCCGGTGATAGTTTAGCGAATGCCCTAACGATTTTATTTCGTCTGTGATACTCAATCAGTTTCTGATTGAGATAAGTATTTCTTTCCTTTGCCAAGCAGTAATCATCAACTTTTTCTTTGAGTTCATTTAATAACTTCTCTTTGTCGAGTACACTCCTTCGTTGGCGATTTCCAGGCATCTTTTCAGATTGATTGACAGCATTCCTGATAATATCGTGTAGGAAAGACATGACAATTCGATGGGTCTCAAGAACTTCGGCAAGTTCACGATTATCTTTCTCTGCGGGTGCATATTTAATGACCGATTTATTAAATTTAATCAGATTTTCATCTTCATCTTCGTGTCGGATGAACGATTGATGGTGTGCACGACTGAGTAATTGATTGAAATCTGACATACTGACAACCGATTCAATTTCCGTATCAAACACCTGACTTTCCGGAAAAACCAATGTAGTGTTTGAGCTTGAGGTTGAGCTTGAAAGAGACTCACTGGATAGACTATCTCCAGTTAAAGGATCAACAAATTTTCCTTTGTCGCGCATTGTTGCAGTTGACGGGTTTTTAGACAAAGCCAAATTGGCATTCGAATCATCTTCTGTGTCCTCGGAAATGTCCGACATTGAAGGTACCTCAAAGTCATTTAAAAAATCAGTCTTCAATTGAAGTGAATCCCTTAGTAAATTTGGTGAATCCAAATCTTGAAAACTTAACGAATCTTCATCTTCAGAATATTCACATAGAAAATTATCGGCTTGATCAAAATTTTCTAGTAAATCTGTACTCATTTCAATAAGATCGTGGTGTGAAAATTGTGTGGGTGTAGAAATAGCGGTGTCGAAGTCCTCATCATTATCGAGTATATTATATACACCTGTTGGCATCTTTAAAGCCCTATCATCTTCCTTAAAACGAATACTTCTGGCTTTCTTTAAACGAGCTCTACGCTCCTCCTTCCTCTGCTCTTCAGCTGTTTTTTCAGGTGCTGCGGGAGCTTGAGCAACTTCCGGTGTGTCCACATTGTTCACATTTTCCTGTTTCTCCTCATCGACTTTCAGTTCATCTAGGGCTTTACTAAATCTGACACCTTCAGCCAATGATGAACGCTGGGCGTGTTCTATTCTTCCAAAGTCTGCATTAATAACCATTTCCTGGTGTGGGAAAACATTTTCGGAGGGGGCCAAGGATACGGAATCGCTGGGATTTATTGGTGAGGCTGTTCCAGATTCCATTTTAAAATAAATTATTTTATTTTTTGCTTTTATATGTATTTTAATATTTTTTGTTGATTTTTTGTTACTTTTTTGTTTTTTTTTTTGTGTATTGTGTTGTGTTAAATTTACAATAATACTGACTTTTTATGTCAAAGCAAAGGCATCTTAACTGACTTCCAACTTTTAAACACGAGTGTTTTCTAAATCAAATTACAGCTAACTAAAAAATAGCTTGAGAGATACACCCAGCAGAAATCATAGCTTCATTTAAGACATCAAATAGATTTTGATGGTGTGGGAAATTTGTTATTCTTGCAGAACCTGTGGCCTGCTCTTTATGAATGTCTCAACATATTTATGACGTTTTGCGACGAGAAAAATCTTTGCTACTTTAAAGTTGATTGATGGCGTGGCAAACTTATGGCATTGATTAATTTTTAATAAATATGAGCGAAGATAAAAAACAAATAAAAACGTAGCAGGCAAATATTTTCTTAGGACATCAGGTGCCAGATGATTTCCATAAAATGCTGCAATGCGCGTTGGCGCACTCAAAAACAAAAAAAATAATCGCAATTTGCATAAAATGTATGAACTCCCAATACAAACAGTTGCCAGACGATTTTATTTTGCCCGCGCAATGGAAGTTAAAGTTATGGCCACACTGGCACAACCACAAATAATATCGCGATAAAAAGAGGTTTAAGCAGACACAAAAAAAAAAAAAAATGGGCCAGACATTAATATTTGCTGAGAGCTGTTGAATTTCAGAACAACTCAAAGTATGCAATAAAATCTAAGGTAAGATTTCTGTGAGGCAGTGCTGCCATTTAAGCATATTAAAAGCTAGATCTGGTAATTGTACAAATGGTAGCCAACTTAATTTACATATTTAAATTGTTTTTGAAAATTTTGTATAAGTTTTTGATAACTTTGTAAAAACTTAACCAAAACTGAACCGATTCTCAAACGGAATACCATTTATTACAAAGCCCCTAAAAGAAGGCAACAAAATCTGCAATAAGTACATAATGTGTATATTCTTTGAATTTAATTGCATCCCCAAAAGTCGGCAATACAATTCAATTTGTCAAATTTTGTGAAGACATTTCGCAGCGCTCACAAAAACCCCGTAAAATAAATCAGCGAAAGAGTAAAAATAAAAATTTTATTAGATATGCTAGACGAACAGAGTCAGCAAAAAGCGACAGGATTTACTTCAAGCGCAAATATAATAAAAGCTGTAGTTTATGTGGGGATACGTGACCATTTGGAGAGTCGGCTGTTCGACTGATCTGTAGGCAGCGAACAAACACACAAACCGCATATCGTAGCAAGTGAACTAACAGCGGCAGAGTTTTCTCTGGGCTCAATTAACATAGGGTGTGGAAGAATACTTGACCTTGAGTTGCCTCTGCATCTGCATTAACGAATGAATTTGCTGGTTGATTTTAATGTTAGCCTCGTATACCAGTAGGATTTGGCAGTACAAAAAATATATAACATAGCTAAAATGGCAGTACTGTTATATACGTGTAAAGAACTTGACTAACTCATATTCCCATGCAGCTTATTTAATTTAACTTTAAGCATACCCGTTAACCCTTTGTCAACTGCCAGGGTATACGCAGCGAGGCGTGTAAATTGTATATTCAGTTAAATTATGCAGTAGATTTTCATTTCAATTCGTTTCGACACTGGCTTTTTGATGTTCCTAACTTATGCAATGGAATTTATATTTGCTTTGTGCTAAAGTGGCAGGACATCATTCATCGGGGAATCAAATTCAATCAGCTTGTTGTGAATTCAGTTATGCTATATCAGCTTTAAAATATTTCCAGCTACTTAAGACCATAAGTCAAAGCTGTCAAATATTTGCTTTCAATTTCGTCAAATGCTAAAACACTTTTCGTCCACCTTTTGCTACCTTTTGGCTGTTGTTCCTTTATTTTATAGTGATTTCTTTATGTCACAAAAGGTGAGAATACTACTTAATAATAGATACAGAATGCTTTTAACCAATGCTTGCTAACCATTGAACATTTTTAGAGTTCGCTTAAGATATTTATTGAGCATGCCGCTCACGTTGTTCTTTATCAATGGGAATCCTTTTTAGGCTGTCGTCGCCGTTTCGGATTAAGTGGTCTTAGTCTGGTTTTGTCTGGTCGGCCTTTGCACTTAAAGCTGTCAATCCAATCAATTCATACGCACAGTGGTACACAGTTGCACAACATTAGTTGAATTAGTTTTTATACTGCGTCATGTCTATTTGAAAAACATATTGTTATTTTAGTAATTATGATTATTACGAGCATCCAGACATGTTTTCCGTTCACTAGAATACACCATGTTATTATTTAGTGTGTCATGCTTTCAATAGTCTCAGAGCTACACAAATTGCGTTTTGGGTTCAGCTGATCTTGACTATCTTATCAATTCTATACAGTAGCAGCAAAATTTCTATTTATGATGCAAGTCAAGTTTGAATTTGCACATAGACTACAAAAGTAGTCGTTGTAAATTGCGCATCCACAATATGAACAAGTCAACAAAAAATGATGTTAGAACGACTTATGTATGCTCTAGAAATTTTAAAGTCAAAAATTATAGGAAATTATAAACAGATAACAATAAAATAATTTACTCAGAATCATATTTATGGTTTATATTCTTGGAAGAGCTCTTAATCTTAATTAATTCTTAATAAAAATAATAATTTGTTAATTGGCGGAGTAAAGTGCACAGATGTGCGCAAATTCGGCCTGAAACTCTCGATATGCATCTGTTGATAAGACTTTATATAGATTCCGGACAGAATTGCGACAGCGAATCTCAGACAAACACAAGACTAGACTCTACATAAGATAGAGTCCAGAGTATTGGCAGTCAGTTGAGAACTACGAGTCGCCTCGCGAGCTTCAAATAATCGAAAGCAATTAAAAAACATAAACAAATTCAAGGACCAAATCAATATTTAAAAATGGTTTCGCGGATTTTGGTATTTGCACTGGCAGCCCTGACGTTGAATGCTGTCTTGGCCCTACCTGTGGAACAAGTAGACTCAAAGAATATTCTGGAAATCAATAACGATTTGGAAGGTGTATTAGGAGACGGCTTAGAGGTCGAATCCAACAGTTTAGATCAACTTCGTAAGCGACGTGCAGCTGACGAGGATGTAAGCGATAGCTCTGGTGAAGACAACAAGAAGGAGGAGTCAAAGGAGTCCAAGGAAAGTAAGAAAGACAAGACTGTGAGCTCTGAAAGTGGATCATCCGAGGAGGCGGGTAAACAGGGATCCAGTGCCCCCTCACGTCGCAAGCGTTCGACTGAAGATGAGGAGCCACTAAGTGATGAATACATGTCGCACTCACATGAAGATGATATTATCAAATCCACTCACTTCTAGAAGTAATTAATAATAAATAAAAAACACAATATTGTATAAATTAAATCTTTAAAAGTTTCTAAAATTTTTCTGGGTCAAGTAGGGGACACGTTGGTACGAGATTGAACCAAGGCCAAAAGACACGTCCGGCTGATTGGAAAATACACTCCGGGTTTGCCTCAGGGTTATAGATAAGTTTTCTAAGAACTCTCAAAGTTTTTGCACTGGTATCCTTTGTCTGGCAACTGTCAAAAATATAGCACCTTCTTCCTGTTGACATCGATGGGTGAATGCCAATGTCTTGTACAAAGAAAAAACGTTAAAAACAACCATTATATATTTGTTTTGCTACTTTAAGGAGATTAAAGATACGTTTCATGGTATTCTTTAAATAAAATGTTGGATGATTAATGCATTCGAATAATAAATAACATGTTTAACCTTTTGACACCAAACGGAGATTGGGCGACACGCTTATAAACAACAATAATTGAGCACAAATATAAAGTGCAAGATTACTGATTAATCAGCAGTAAACAACATTTATTTGACTCATTGCTTGAACTGTTAATTACGTATTAAACCATAGAGATTATGTACCTTTTCTAGGAACTGTTATGCCAAATTAATTTGCTTGGACTTTTCATACTTTATATGTGGATTATCTGTACTGAGATACTAAAAAGCAACCAAATTCGAACAATATGTTCGTTGTCAGCTACAAAAGCAAAGACCAGACAAAAACAAATAGAAATACACTACAAAAATAGCAAATACAAAAGAAAAACAGGAATAGAAACAATTTATAGCCGGCAAATAGTTTTCATGGACCTATCCCAATAGTCATCACGACGATAACGCCAGAGAAACGAAACTAAAAAAGCCCCAAAAAAAAAAAGAAAGGAATTGAAATGAAAGTTGTGAAGCAGACTGCCAAATACCCGGAAGTTGAATGTAGAATGGTAGTTGGAACTACTTTAAGTACTTCTTGTCTAGCTTAACTAACAACATAAAGCTTATGTCTAAACTGGCTTATAGTTTGACTTTAAATTAAGTACACAAACCAATAAGTGGAGTATTTGTACTTAAACTTCCTATTCCCCAACTTCACATATCAACATTAAGTTTCCAAAATCTCAAAAGCGAAACCTATATACCCATTTTAGTTAGGGTATGCTGACAGCAGCATTCGTCACCGTTTGGCGGCTATAAAAAAGCGAATGCACCACAAAGGCAAACTTCTCGAAATTATTTCAGTTTTCTGTCTTTTAGTTTTAGTTGCTCGAGTCGTGTGCAATCGTGTGGAAGCCCAAAAAAAACTGA